>OW028574.1:12878089-14232714 GCA_932294295.1 Alitta virens
ACCCCTCCCCACCCCCTCAGGGTTAACATGTCCACACAATAATTGTATCGATTTACCCAAGGAGTGTTTACTGGAGGTGTTGTCCGGGCTAAAGCAGCTTTTCAAGTCTGGCCAGGCAAAGTTGCCTAAGCTGACAAAAAGGCTGGGGGCCCAACAGCAGAGTGAGGATTTCACAGCATCTCCGATTTGCCCCTCATCATAGTTCTGCTTCAGCAACATCATCCTTCAGAGGCAGCACCACTCGGTCACGTTCGGTTGATGCTGCATTCTGTTGGATGGTGGGGCTGTCTGTCTCAAAAGGATAGATTAAAAATGGTGTAAATATTGTAAAGAAATATCACCACAGGGCTTCTTTTTTTCATTCGGCTGCATGATGGTTCGTGATCTAACTGCATGTTTAATACAAGAACTTTTTCCCCTTGCTTTTAACTGCACAGTGGTTCTTCATCTAAGGGATAGTTTAAGTGGTTTGTACATATTACATATCGATTAATTAATCATAGCTCAACAATCACCCATTATATTAACCTTGAGAACCACCTAGCTAACAGGCATTCACAATAGGGAAAATGCCAGTCGGAATTTGTGAATATTTTGCTTTCAACTGCATGAGGATTAGATGAGTCCCTACAGTAGTTATGAATAGGAATGCAGATATCACTGAAACTGATGCATAGCAGTTGCAAATACAATGCTGAAACCATGGAGGTATTATAGATATATATAATATAATATAATACCTCCATGGCTGAAACTGATCTGTATCAGGAGTCATGTTGACCAGTGCAGTGGTCATCTCATACTGTAGAGCTTCACAACTCCCACCAGCTCTGTATCGAAGTGAATCACTTTAAGTGATGTCAAGAGAGGAAGACAGGTTTGTTAAGACTTCCATCACTGCCTTATCATAGTGAGCTAAGGAACGGACGGCCAGTTTCGAATCGTTTGTGAGATAAATTCGCTTGGGTGTGATCTGCTCCTCAAAACAGCCCATGACCAGCCAGCTTTTTGCTTTAAATTGATGGAAAGGGCCCAAGTGAACTAACGTGAGTGGCTGTGACCTGAATGTGGAAAGGGTGTCTGTAAATGAACACCCAAAGATACTGGTTAACCTTGTTCCAAAGCAAGTCCCTCAGGTTCCAGATCTCTTCGGAACCCAAATCTCAGCATCCCGAGGAGCCATCTCAGCACTGCCAGCAGCTCTTGCATCCATTGTTGCTGAGGCTGACAGAGATGAGGATGAGGATGGGAGATGCTGCGGACTGAATGTCTCAGAGGATGAATAGGTCTTCTTCTCAATCCACTAAAGTGGTTTAGTTGGCTCACAGAATGTTTCAGTCATTCTAGTGAGGACTACTGGATGGTGATTAAACGCATGTATAATATAGTATATAGAGGAAATATGCTTTTATTGTTGTTTACCTAAGCAAAGCTCATATTTGCACTGTAGTTTTGAAAAACAAGCATGCCTGTGCCTAATTTACTGCAAAAGCAATTCAAAACAGATGATTCATGCGAGACCACTGCCATTTCTATGCTGGAACAGCTTTGAAACATATGGGTATTTTGCATGAAACAAAAATGGCTTTTTGGGGGGCAATACAAACTGCCTTCTATCAGTGTTTACCACGAGGTCCACTTAGTCTACCCCATAGTGACAAAACCACGCACAGAGTTAAAATCTTCTGAAGATATTTTCAGCTTGGGCTGCATTGTATTCAGATATATACATTGTACAAAAATAAATGTAAGGTATGATGAGTTATCTATAAAACTGGGTATGAGAAAATACTTCATATGGGTTCAATGCTCTTTAAAAAAAATAGTTTTAAAGCTTCAGTAAATAAAAATACTAAAAAAACCTGGAACACTGGAATACCAAACCTCTCTGGGGATTTCTCCAGTTGTGGAGATAACGAAGCTTGGAGTCCGACCCATTTTATAATCTATCCCAACGGGTGGGGTCTTTTACTTGTCCAAACATTAACACTGAATACAAGGCTTCACAAATTTAACATTTCATGCAACTGACATCAAACTGATGTATACCTGAGATGTATATCTGACCTGGGATTCGAATTGAGGACCTTCAGACCTGAACAATTCCTTAGCAACTAAGCCGCTTTGCTACTATATATGGATTTGGACAGAAAGGTCACCTCAGCATCAGTTCACATCCACTTGCAGTTAACAGATATGAAACCTGCAGCTGAAACCTGGCTTAGGGTGTCCCCTATTCCTACTGCGGACCCAGTTTACTGGCAGCGGGGCAAGGGTCGAAGCGACCCAAAAGCTCAGTCCACTCGCGGGACGATTTGACTATACATCAACTGCCAATGGGCGTTGACTATGGCTGTGGACAGCATAGTCATTCCGTCACCTGCTTGCAGCAGACTCCACATATAGGACGTTATTGATTCAAGCCTAGTCATTAGCAAATATTACTTTTTACAGTAAGGAAAATGTGGTCAATAAACAATTTTAATGATCTAAATATAGACAGCTTAATTTTTGTTTTGCCAATATCTCCAAATCAGTGAGCAGAGAGACTTTATTCTGATGGGTTATCTCATATTGCATTGATGCCGACTTGTTTGGGATGGGTCTATGAAATTGAAGCTAGCACTATATGCCATAAATTCACAGTTGCTGTATCCAGGCTTGCTGGCTGGGACTACCATTAATGTATTTTACACAGCATTTCTTATGATTTTTTTTAAAAAGGATAATTTTTAGAACTATATTCCTAAATTTTAATGGAAAATTTTTGAATAATTTTCAAATCACCATCTCATACTTCACCAAATGACCTTTTTTTGTTGTTGATTTAGGTATCTCCCTCTGAAGAACAGACAGTGGCACCATTTTCTTACATAATATGAGCAATTACACAAAAACCAAAACAGTTTTAATGCAGTCACACATTATACTACTTAATTAATTAATTTTTTTACTGACTCTCGTCTTTACTTGTCAAACTTGTCTATCATTTCATTTAACACTCATTTACAATTGAACCTCACCATTAGTGTGCTCGGTGTCTATGCTCAGGCAAGTATAAAACCCCACCTGCGGGGTAAATGTGTAACATGGTGTGGACTCCAAGCCTTATAAGCTTCAGACCCAGTAGCATCATAATGACATTGAGGTAGTCTGAAAGTGTTTTAATACCATCTCACCATTAAAACCACCCGTCTATTTAATAGCATTTCACCATTAAAACCACCTCTCTATTAATTCCATCTCACCATTAAAACCACCTCTACTAAATAGCATCTTACTGTTAAGAACAGATCTATTAGAACATCACTCTAATAGACCACCTCCTTATAAGACAACCTCACTATTATCAATACCACCTCACTGTTAAGACCACTTCACAATTAAACCTTTGATATTAGTAATTTATTATTATTTTAGCAAAAATGGTGGTCCTTTTTATTTTATTATCATTTTTTTTTTGATTCATCTGTTTTACACATGACCAGAAAAATAGTCTTATTGAAATTCTATAAATCAAAATAAATTAGTCCCTTGATCCACTCTCCATGTTCACAGATTTTAATAGACTGATAAGATTAAATTGACCTTTTTCAATGGTCAATGAGGTGTGACGAAACTTAAAACAATAGCATTATCCGTGACCTTAAGCCTTAAAAGTCTTCACTCACAGCAACAAAATGTGTCAACTTAAGGGCTGCAGAATACTTATTATAAAATTTTTAATTTATTAAATTACTATTACAAGTCTAGGTCATATTATAAACACATTTCTAAAAATAATGGACTTAATCCCGTCGAGGATTATCTTACATTTTTTTAAACCACCCAAAATGTTAGTTAATGCATAGGCCTACACTGGTATATTTAAAGGCAAAGATATAGCAGTATGTGTTTTCATGAGAATGTGGTTCTTTCATACTTGGAAGAATATAGGTTACTTCAAGTAAATGGAGTTTACTATCTTCAGCCTCTTTTAAAAGATATCCACACAAAGATTATAATGTTTGCAACCCTTGAGCTTATACAGCCCTAATATCGAACCCAGTCCGAAAGGCAAGTTAGGCAACCGCACAAAGACCTTAGCCATTGAGCCGCATATGGGTTCAATATGAGAACAAGATATACATCAACGCGAAGCCCTTTAATGCTATCATCCATCTCAAGACATCGAAGGGTTCCTTTGGTTGGTAGGCAGCTAGTCTGGTGAGGGTATTTATGACATGATCCTAGACTGATAAGCCCTCTAAAAACCCCTGCATTCTTTGCCCCTTTTTGCCATTCAGCAACCATAGCATTGCTCACGCCTGAATCAGTATATTGAATTCCTGATGACCAAGGACGCATCAGACTTTCCATAAAGGTCTTCAAGAGATTTCCTCCATGAGATTTCAGCATTCTTTTATACCCCATAAGGATTTCTGGGGCAGTAAAGTCCGCCATTACCAGTATAATCTGGCGTTAAAGCTGGTAGTGCCCATTATTGGTGCAAGAGACCAGTCTTGTTTTAATTTCAACGACAGAGGGCGAGACCATCGACCGAACAGATTCTTACATCAGCTGAACTGAACTGAAAGATTGGCAATTTGTTCTGTTTCTTAAGATTGCTCTTTCTGCTCTGACCTCTAGGGTTAGCAGCTCATTTCCTGCCCAGAGAGTAACGTATCTATTGTCTTTGTCACACTGCTCTGAAGCTCAGCTAACCTGCTGTATATATATATACAGTAGACAATTCTCTATGACGAGGTAATTGTTTTACTTATTTTTGCCTTTTGCATCAGACCAGCATATACTGAAACCCCTTGACAGCCCTTGACAGTCCCTTGACAGTCCCTTGACAGTCCCTTGACAGTCCCTTGACAGTCCCTGACAGTCCCTGACAGTCCCTGACAGTCCGTTATAAACGAGTCCAAATATAAGTTACCTTAAGCCTAGAATCCACACCATATTACACACGTCATTGGTGGGGTCTTTTACTTGCCTCAACAGAGACGTCGAGTACAGGGGACCAATAATGAAACATCTGCCTCTGACAGCATATCATGCCTCATCAGTTCGCCATCCCAGAAAACATGCTGAATCGGCTACACAATCAGTGGGATGTTGGCTGATTACCGCCAATGTTGAAACAAAGCAGACCTGAATGGTGTCGACAACATCAGCTCATTGTTGACCCATCATTGGCACTAATCAACAGGACAGTATTGACAGTGCTTGTCTGCAGAGTCAAATTTAGGTCTAAAATGTCTACATCTTAATCACTGGGCCCCCCAAGCAGCTGCAATCCAAATTGGAAAGCCTTGTACAGTTAGTTTCATAAATATGGTCGACTCTAGACAGTTGTAGCAACCTATTCCTGGCTGTAACTATAACTGGCTAAAGCCAGCTGCTTCTGTCTACTCCTAGCTTATAGTCTGCTTACACCTATTACCACTGAAAAACTATAAACCTTGGTAAATGTAAGAAATGTATCTAATATATCATGAATATGTATTAGCAATAGGCATGCATCTTTTCAACAAGAAATGACAAATATGAGTAACTCTCGAATGGTGCTGCATGTAGCTTTAGATCCGGCTTTGAGTAGCCAGCTATAGTCAGAAAATTCTATTTAGTGGAAGGTAGCAATGTATAGCAAAAGTTGTTTAGCTTTGTCAAGGTTCAATTTGACAGATCGTTTTTAATGAAACTAACTGTACTTCAGTCAATGCTAGTGTTTAGTTAACCTCACACAGAACCTTCTTTTACTGCGGGAAACCACTAGGGTAATTGTCTGCATGGAGCTATTACGTTTGAACCCACACAACCTGAGTTTCTGTCATAATTTGGTGTGCCATGCTGAACACTTGACCATCTGACCTTGAGATTGTGTATCACTTGCAGAGACTACAAAGTTATAATCTAACTGACTACAATTCACCTTGACATTATTCACAAGTGACCCATCTTGTGAAGTTGTTAGTTCTTGTTTACCCTTGGCAGCTGCTGCTGCAGCAACAAATGGGCCTCAAGGTCTTCGTGACATTGGTAGATGATGTATGCATATGGATGCAGCAACAGCAAGGCCACTGTCATAAGATGCTAGGGATGCGGCTCTAGTGCAGTTCAACCTTGAAATGTGACCTTGCACAGCAGCAACAAGACCTCACAAGCAAGAGGTTAAAAAATACATCTGTTGGTTCTCAAGACCGAAGAGACACGCGATTGTCACATCACAAGCAGGATGCATGGCCTTCGCCTCTGTCTCCCCATCCGCATCTTTTTTGCAAAAACAACTCCAACTGATATGCTTCTTGATACCACACAAATGTCATCAGTCTACAAGAGATACTTTCTTGACAGCCTGATAGTATCGAATCAGAGAAAGGCAGGTAAAGATACAATTACCATGGAGTCACTCCATGCATTTACAAAAGCCTTAAGATGAATGATGTTCCTTGATAACATGCTACGTCGGCCCAAGGTCGGCCCAATGTCGGCCCGTTGTCGCCCACATAGGGCCGACGTCAAAACGATGTCAGATGCTATCTGGGAATTGTCTCAGGCCTGCATTGAAATTGAAATACGGTCAGAGGAGATTCTCAGGAGAATGGAAATTCCAAAATATTTTCACAACTACAGATGGTATTTTCGTATGAGTGATTCCTTTGGTGTCATGATTAACGCTTTTGATTACTGTGCAAGAGTTCCTGGGTTCGATTCCAAGACGGGACACCCCTATCTCCAAAACATATTCTCAAATGTTACTATTACATTTTGTTTTCATTGGTGATATACTTTTCATTGCAAACCCTTATAATTAAAACAAAACAATACAATTATAAACACATCCTTCGGTTCCAAAGACTGTCATGTGTATATCTCGGGTATTAAGGTATGATATTGGATTATATACAATTTTTCGTATTACATTAGCATGTCATTTGTATACACAAAATGTTGTACCACTCAGTGCAATTTTAGCATTATGTACGCCGTTGTACAAATCCTCATGTATAACACTATGCCGTTGCGCTGTGCTGGGATTGGTCGTTAGCCAGAAGTTGGGCGGGGCCTAAAGCAGCGTCACGCTAGAAATCATTCAGTGAGTGCAGGCAATTCTCCGATTCTGACAAACTTGTATATTTTGTTTTGAAATTTTGAATAACTTTGTCAGTTTTCATTGGTTACTCAAAATTCTAACATTTTCTGAAAGCTTAAGCCGTCACCTATCTGGGTATGTAGCTGGGACCAATGAGATGAACTGTAGACGGAGCGCTAATTTCCCGTGAATTGTAATAGGGAAAAATAATAACTGTAGAAATTTTTATTGACATTTTGGATGGGGTTCAGTGGTAAAAAACAATTACACAATGGTTACATTGTGAGACATGATATATGTACACTCAAATGTTATGTATAGATCGGCCTTTCGGCCTCGTTGTACATTGACATTTTCGGTTGTACATATCTTCATGTTTAACATTTTACCATTGTATAATTGTGTCATATTATCCCCAATGCCATTGATATAAAGGTCCACAAGGAGCCATCCATCCTGGGAAATCACAATAAATCAAGAATTTCTTTCACAACAGATTTGGACATCATGCAACGCCAGCTTCATCAGCTTCAGTTGCATCTAATGCATTGGAAATTGGCTCTTCCTTTGAAAGGCAAAACTAGGAGCTATAAACAAATTACAAGAGACAAAATATCTCCACTTCTTATTCTTTCATTTGGTGTTAGTAATTAAAACCAGATCCAAATCTATTGAGTGGGTCTAGGATTGAACCATAGTAAACTGGTAAATTTCGGTTCCTCTAGATAATTAAGCTCGTATTTATTAAGTTGATATTGATAAAGATACAAAAACACATTAATGAGACCATTGTCAATTAAGTCTGCAAGATGCTGTTGATATTACTAGAGAGTTGCTGCATGACTGTTTTTTTAATATGATGCAAATTAAGTAAGAGCTGCTCCTAAATTGATGAAAGATAGCCTCATTTCACAACTGACTTTCATCATCGATGACTAAAGCCAGGAAATTGACACTATGATTATGAAATGGGGGAGGGGGGCATGTGGGAGAAAAACTCATATGGAATGAAAAAAACATAGAACAACAGGAGCTAGATGTTAATGATACAATATTGGGAGGGTTGTTGTGAAGTCCCACGTGTTTAACCATTTCTACCCGTGAAGCCGGAGAGCACTTCCTATGCGCGCTTCCGGTGAGTCAACATGGCTGAAAATTCTCTTAACAAGTTTGCAAACCGCTAAAAACCGCTTGTAATTTCATCAATACAGTGCACAGAAGAGCGAATTGTAAATGCATTGTGCATCTTTAATGCACCATTAAAGCATCACTAATTGGTTTAAGGTATTCTCCACTTACCATGATCACAGATGATGTTGAAGTGAGCAGCCTCATTGGTCCATCAGCATCCACTCGGACCTTCAGAGTAGCTAGTTCCCCTTAATGCACATCATTGCAACAAACTAGATGCTGGGAAAATTAGCTTGAAAGTTGAGGGCAGTCTCTGAGGGCATACTAGCAGCCCCAGGCAGATAAGCTCTTTGCTTTAATTATAACGATTGCACATCATTTATTAGCTTCTGCTGCTGCTGCTGCTGCTGCTGTTGCTGCTGTTGCTGCTGGCCTGATGCTTGATATCTAGCCCGAGGTGGAAGCTTAAACCGTGCACTTCATCAAATGAGCCCGCATACCAACAGTGTACAATTTACACAGCATCAACTTTAATCCAATTTCCAATCAATCTAAGTCAGATAATTTTTTACTCTTAATTGTAATAAACAAACAGCAAAGGACCCAACATCGATGAGGTTCCACAAAACAACTTCCACGTGGCATTGGCTAAAATTCCAGACCTAATTGAGTGTAATCATCATAAGGGAACTACGCACTAGTCATCAATATAATCGTAGTGTCAACGTTTGTTTTTAAGTCGATGCCAATCAACGTAGGCAGTGGAAAGTAAATCTCTATTGTAGGAGGGAATGTGTATGGAGCAGGTAGTAGCACCATCTAATACCAGCCAATGCCATTCATTGACATGAAAACCCATAGATTGTATTATAATTCCATAGTATTTGACACTGAGAGAACATTTCAATTGGGCATCAAAAGTTGGCAGCATCTACAAAGGTAAGGTGGAACTAGAACACGTATATCAAGTGATGGGACCCTAGGAGGGTTAACCTAAAGTTCTGAGGATAAGCTGCTCACCTGCATAGCATCATCAAAGTCATTAGCGAAGAATATCTCGCGATCTGGGCTGTCGTTTCTAGGCATATCCATGAAGGGTTTTTTCTTGATGATCTCCAAGTACAGAGTCGGTATCGCCATGTCTGGGTGGCCAAGGATCTTCCTCAGGCTGCTGTGCAGGGCTGGCTAGCTACCATCATGCTGCCCAAGCCTGCAGTAGCTACAGTGTTTCTGTCTGCAAGGCTCCCTCTCCCAGTCTCTCCTCGCATGGGTCGATGAGTGAGCTGTGCAGCACCTGCTTCGCCTGATTGACTGTCCTCCACCTGGAACTGCCTCCTCTTCTTCTTCTTTTCCTTCTTCTTCTTCTTCTCCTGCTGAAGCTCAACCACACAAGGCCAGTCGATCGATCGTGCTATAACACAGTGATACAAAGTATTGACTGCACACCAAACCATCTGGAGACTGGCCCACATGACCGTCACTTGTCAAGAAGTAGTCCACGAGATTCCCATGCCCGACAAAATGTCCAACACAAGAGCCTTATCAATAGACCATATCTTGCTGTATACATGTATTCCTACAGCCGAATTTGGGTCCAATGCTCAGATACATAGGGATGTTTTGGAACTGCATGGCAATGTTTCTTAGGAATAATAGTATTTTCTACATTATTTGTTATGATCACTTGGTATGTAGACAAAAAATATACAACTTGATTGATTTACATTAGAGCTATATAGGTATCACTTTGCTTTGACGGCTTAAATGACTAGCCGCCAGAGGCAGGTATAATGATGAGATGATAAGTTTTAGAGTCCACGCCATGTCACACATGTTACCCTTGGGTGGGATCTTTTACTTGCCTCTGCATGGACACCGAGTACAAGGGAACCTCCAACTTGTCGTCTCATGCGATCGACATCCAGCTGGGATGTAGCTCAAGAAGAGCGCCCCGGGCTGCAGATCAAACCTGGGACCTTCAGCAGAGCTGACCAATGTATTAGTAGATTTGGTAGATGCCTTAACCATGAGGCCACCCAGCTGCTAGAAGAATAAACTTGGGAATAACTCAATTTTCAAGTCCATGTCAGGGTAGGAATACAGCACAATTTTCAAAAGATGACCTTTGAGACCAATTTCCATTTATCTGGGCCCAGACGGTCAACCAACATTGCCAAGTGCTCGTAAAAGTGCTGCAATGTTCACGAGGGTTCTTGAATGACCTTGAATGCCCTTGAGAGTTTGTCAAGGAAGCAACAAGTGTCTTGTCAGTGGCCCCAGAACCTTCAGCCCTTTGCTGTGGTTTGTTTATGGCCCATAAAGACAGGCATAGCAGTTCAATTAGTCCGGAATCATCATTTGAGCAAGGTAATGTCCTAGATATCACAGCATTGGGGGACACTTCATTGGTAGGACACCCAGCAGTGATATATTAACAGGAAGGACGACTATGTATAGAGTGATTGTGAGACACAATAGTAGCCCAGATCGAACTATTGAGGTGCAGGATTGTAACAGAAGTGGTAATCAATTCTGAGAAATTGCGAATCGCCTATCTATGCTAAGTAGTTTATTGGAAACGAGATTTGAATGAGCCATAGATAGTGATCACTAGACCCGTGAAAGGAAACAGAAAGAGGCGAAGTATTCTGGTCGTGTCCAGGCTGTCCTGCTCCTTTCACATCCATCACAAGAGCAACAGTCAGTGGCCAGCCTTCCCCGGGCCTCACACGACCCCCATCCCCGAATAAGTCATCCTGGAGGTCGTTTATTTGAGACCAGGAAGTCTAAGACTCTGAGACGGCCATTGAAGATTTATGGACTAGTGTAGTTAGAATAATGAAGAGGGCGCTACGAGTCTGGCGCCAATAATAAAGAGGGCGCTACCAGTTGCACCACAATTGCTCTCTCTCCCTGATGGTCTTCTTTGACTCCAGCCACAAACCCCCCAGAGAAATGCATGCTGGGTAACAACAGCACCTTCTCCATGAAAACTTTATTTATGGGGTGATTAAAGACTAAATGCCCCTGGAGAATTGCACTACAGTCCTGTCCCGCATCATCATCAAACTGTCATGGCCGACGTAAGCAGTACGACTGAATTAGGATTAGGAAAAAGTTGATATGACCCCTAGAGCCTCCTTAAAAGTTGGCATTCATAATGTTTAATTACCACAATATAAGCAATGCAGATACAGCACATCTTGAGCAACAGTATACTTTATAATGAAAGAGTCACATAACTCAATGTGCTACCAAAGTTGATAACAACTAGACTGCATACCGGAGTCTTTTCACTGAGCAGCCTTGAAATCATCAGCACATAAATCTTTCATCTCTTCTTTTTACTCGTTTAGCTTTTCAGGCATAGTAGATTATAACTAACTGATTCCATAAATATAATTTTCTCGGGGAAAAAGCGGAAATCAGTTGATTGATAAGATGTCAAATATACATGAAAATGCACTAAAAATACTGCTGCTAGGATGCACTTTGCTTCAGCCAATCACAATCAAGGGCGGGAACGTTTTCAGCCAATAGAATTGCAGTATTTTGTCGTAGCAACCTGGTGAAAATATAGCGAACCTTCCGTGAAAATCCACTTTTGCAAGACCCCACTTCTTCGTAACCCATAGGAATATCATACAGGAATCAATGAGAAATCAGCAATGATCAATGTATAGTTGATGTAATGGCGTGAACAGGGTGTTTCCCTTGCACCAACTAATGACTCTTTGGTGTAAATAGATATTGTTCTCTAGTACTGGGTTCCAAGGTAGGACACTTTAAAAGACATTACATTGGACAAAGCTGCATGGTGGCAACACTGGATGCAAGGCTTGTGTAGTAATCTAAGGGTGAAATACTTTTTTCATGTGCTGTCAATGAAAGAGTCACATAACTCAATGTGCTACCAAAGTTCTGTAGATAGCAACTTCACTGCATACCGAACCGAGTCTTTCCACTGAGCCGCCCTGAATTCATCAGCACAAAATCTTTCATCTCTTCTTTTACTCGTTTTGCTTTTCAGGCATAGTAGATTATAACTAACTGATTCCATAAATAAAATTTTCTCGGAGATGAAAGATCAATTCCCATCCCTGTTAAGCATTATTAAGAAACTTTGCAACAGTTGACTTAGTTACTGCTCCAGATCACAACGTTAAGATGGAACTCTGAAATATTTATGCAAATGATTGTCTGCTGGGTTTTGAACGCAGAACCCTCAAGCAGCTGGTATTACCTCAACCACCTAGCTGCATGCTTATTGACCTCATGTTTCCTTCAAGCTGACATGTTAAAGCATGTAAAATTAATCATTTCTGAATCCTTGATGGAGAAATTTTATCAAGCAAATGAAAGAACCAGTAAGTCCATGAAAAGCTCACAGAGGTCAGCACCTTCCAGCAAAGCTATGCTCTTTGACAGATTGGTGTCAGTACAGAGGCCAGACGTACCAAGGCCACCATATGGTGTTATTGACATGCTTAGCAATAATAAATCAGTCCTCCTGCAAAATAAGTCTCATAACTGGCATCAGAAAACATTGGTGTAGTTATCTTAACTATGGAGTTAACACACACTTTCAACACGTTTAAATACAACAAAGTTTCTAGAATTATAATGGAAATAGTACTGACTGTTTTGGTGTTTCACAATTCCTGACTTAACAATATGTTTTCACAATTGCAGACTTATATTATGAGGTTTTTAAATGTAATCCAGGTAGGGAAATTGAGGTTGATTGGGGCATCAACAAAAGTAAATTCTATCATTCATTATTGTATCTACGTAGTCATATACTATACAGTATGATACATATATTTTATCACATTTATGTTTAGTTTATCACACCTCCGTCACTACACAAGCAGCTTTGCAACAGTTGACTGCCCGCTAAGGTGGGGTCTTGCAATTGGTTATGTGTGCAGTGTAGTTGTTTCAGAAGTTTTAATATGCAACACCTCAACGTACTTACAATATTAAACCAACTCCAAAACAACATTTTTCCACACCTAAAGCTCTTTATCTTGACATGCTTGCTCAAAAAAGGGTGCAACAATCACAGATTCCATCATCTGACTCTGCCTAAAACAATTCTAGCATAAGTAGCCCCAGGTGTTGTCAGAAAACAAAAGATCAGCGGATAACTAGATAAACAAATCGGCAGCAACCGAGAGAGAGATAACTGTATGGCATGTCAGATATTTGAAAAACAGGGCTAAGTACTTCATTCACAAGAATTGTGCAAAATACATGCAGTTATGACAAATTAACTTAACCAATGTCCATTAGAAAGACGTTTAGAACAGGTAAAACACGTAACCCAGCCAGCGTTGCAACGGTTGTGATAAAACGTGCTGACTTTTTCCTGATTACCTAGACGTGAGACTGACTTGGAAAAAACCACTTTCTGATAGCACTTGAAGATATCTGACATGTTCTTGGTGCAGAAAAGTAGTAGTAGGGCATGGCCATTCTCAGGTGCCGATAGTTTTAACCTTTGAGTTGTGAATGTGTTTTCTCACTCGAAAGTGTGAAGAAACATCTAACAAATGTATTGCCCACTACACACAGTGACTATTATGAATATGCCATGTGAATTGTATAAACTTCGTTGTAACTTATATATTCTTATACATTATGACACAACAGAATTAAACCGTGATCATATGAATATATATATAGAAAAATCTGGTTGGTAAAACGTCACTAACCCATAAAACTTTTCTGAGATAATACTTGTACAGACATGAGAAATTGGACACATTTCTTACGTCTGTACTAGGGTTAAAATCTCACATGGATTATATCATAGATGAATCTACACTGAACAAACAGCCAGTGGTGCTTTGGCCATACAGTTTCTTTAATTATGAAATGTTCTTATATGACCTCTGTATATATGTAATATTTTGTATTTATAACACCTTCACACACATATTAAAGGTCCAGGTGAAACCATTGGTAACATTGACACAGCGTAGTGTGCATTGTAATAACTTACCTTAATGCAGCCATGCATGGTTATATCAACTTGTTTTCAGCAATTCCATGCCATTGGGCAAAGGAGATCTACATAAATTGACACACGCAGGAGTGAGGATTTGTACTTTAAATCGGTTTAATTTCACTTCGCAAATCTCTAGTCACCTAAGAACTGTGGACTACATTGGATTGTTCACATCTAAGTGGAAGGATCCAGCCAAGTAGAGAGAAGCAATGCCTACCAATGTGCCCAATGGGATTGATTGCAAATTGCTCTCAAAGCTTAACTGCTCTAGACTACAGTCACAGTCACTGCTATTCTAGACTCATTTTGCTGCTCAAATGCTGGCACTGCAAGCAAGACACAGGATTAAGTAATAGTTGCACCATATTTTTAAGGCCACCCCAGATGAAAAATGTGGTTTTTATGTGCATACAATCAAACCTGTGTTAAGCGGTCACCCAAGGGAATAACAAGTAATTCCCCTAAAGGGGAGGATTGGTCTAGTACTACTACATGGCCAAATGTGCTACGTGCGTTTTCCATGCATTTGGATAAACGCATTGAAAACGCATGGTTTTAACCTCATTTTAATTAGGCAGGGGACAGACAGCAGGTGGCAGCTCTTTACAAGTGGCCGTTATGACAAGTTTGACTGTGGTCTTAAAGGTACAATGTAGTTACCAATTTATATATAGTTTTTTTCGACATCTTACTCTTACAGTGGGACAAAAACCATGCATGGTCTTAATGGTAAAGTGGTCTTCGAGATATTTGTTGCAAACAATTCGATAATTAATGACTAATGTTTTACAATAACTAGTTTTTTTTTTACTTTTGCCCTAATTTGTAGTACTTCAGTCAGTAGTGTTAAATTTTATTTAAGCCCCCGTTCACACATAGCCGTATCAGACACCGGAGCGTCCCGGAGGATAACTCCGGCATACTCCGGGTAATGCCGTGTAGACCTCGTGTTTATTTCCAGGATTGTCCGGGGCGATCCGGGACCACCATGGGACTCAGGGGGAAAAAATTCAACAGGTTAAATTTTTCATGCCGGAGATACCGGATTAATTAATCCGTGTTAATCCGTGTTGATCTGTGTGGACTTCCAGTAGATTCTGCCGATCTCCGAGAATCTCCGTATTGACTCCGGAATACTTTGTGTTATCTCCAGCTAAGAGCAGGTTACATGTCATTTGAATGACCCGGTGAACCCCGTTATGTACACGGTGTCACACGAGGTCAATAAGGAGAGGCCAGAGTGAACAAGGTGTCAACACGGTGTCAGATAGACTGACACAGAGTGAGTACGGATAACTGAGTATAAATAGGACCGCTGTGTTGGGAGAGGCATTATTCCGTCTCACGTCGTTCATCAGCATTGATCATCGTAATTATAATATCGTCCACTTCTTATGGATATTACCTTCTGGATTGCTGAACTCTACCAAAGCCTTGCTACTACTGCCGTTGCTTTGAATAACCACCATGCCACCTAGGAGAGGAAAAGGGAGGGGTCCTAAGAAGACTGTTGTGCAAGAGGAACCTACACCTACACCTGCTGTTGAAGATGATACAGCCAGTACTACCTCTATGGTATCAAGACCACAAACTCCGCAAGTCATGCCAGATTTACCTGGGCCACATGTACCTGCTGCTGAAGTACCTGCTGTAGCTGCAGCTCTACCGCCACCTGCACCAAAAGCAAACAGGCACAAGAAGGAACCCCTGAACCTGACAGAAGAGCAGGAACAAGATGTTGCTGACTGGTACCGTGCGCAGGCAATGCTGTACAACCGACGTCTTGCAGAGTACAAGCGGATTGACATAAAATCCAGAATAATAGACCAGAAGGCAAAGGAGCTGTCTTGTACAGCCCACCAGCTGAAGACGTGGATCGACTCCATGCGGACATCAGTGTGGAAGCTGACTGATCCAACAAAGAAGCCTTCTGGTGGGGCGGCCAGAATCCTCACAGACCAGGACAACTGGATCATGGAGAATTTTGGCTATCTGGAAAGGCACATCAAGAGGGTTGATGCTGGGAAAAGGAAGAAAGGTGGTCAGCTTTCCCACAGCTTATCGGCCAAAAGTGGGTCCACCCGCAACAGAGGTACCAGTGATGATGATGACACTACTGGATGCTGATGTCATTGTGGATACATCGGATGATGCAAGGGATTCGGATACCAGCAGGTCCAAGGGTGGGCCTTACAAGGGCAGCAGCAGCAGCAGGACCAAGAAGGGGGCCCCTCCTCCAAGCAAGAAGATGTCATCAGGAGCCTCGTCATCATCAGCAGGACTCTGATGCATCCACCCTTACAGGTAGTGGAGGTGGAGGTGGATATACTACACAAGCTGTCACTCAAGTAAGTATACTGCTTCAGTTGTCATGATAATCAAGATAATGTAATTGTAATCTTGCAGTTTAAAGTTGTAGCTTTTCCATAGTAGAAAGTGGTAGCTTTGTTTCTTGGCAATTCCAGTGTTCACTGTATGGTGATGTGTCTTTTTCATTACATTGTCAGTAATGCACATGCTGTTTCAGTTGCCATGTGACTAACTGTAATGTTGTGTTCTTTCCTATTTCCAGCTGATTGAAAAAGCCACCAATCTCCAGCGGGATATGCAGACCAAGATGATACCTCAGGACTCCGCCAGCTTGTCGAAGAGGTTTTTTACTGACATGATATTCCACGAGGTCATGCAGATGGACACGAACACTTGGTCGGATTACCAGGCCCAAGCGTTGCAGCACCTCATGCAATTCAAGCAGGCGTATTGTCGCAAGCGCCAGTTGCAGGAGCAACAGCAACAGCACTATCAGCCGTTCGTGCCTCCTGCCCCTCATCAGCAGCAGTTCGTCCTCCCTGCTCCTGGTACTACAGTCAGTTCGTCCGGCCCTTCTTCTTAGATGTTAGCTCCTTCTTCCAGCCCTGCTGCGCAGATGTTCGCTCATTCTTCCAGCCCTGCTGCCCAGATGTTTGCTCATTCTCCCAGCCCTGCTGCGCAGATGTTCGCTCCTGCGTCCGGCCCTTCGCCCCAGGCGCACCGGTCGTCTGCCCCTTCACCTGTGCCTGCACCGACCCCACTCCTTCTGTCGTGACTGCATCATCTTCGACGATCATAAGTCAGGCATGGTTGACTGCAGGTCCTACGCACGGTCGTCCTTCCCTTTCACCACTTGATTGTAGCACGCCTCAGGATGTGTCACTGACCAGCTACTTGCTGAACACTAGTGTGGTGGTGATGACCATAACTCCTCCTTTTCGGTGCCCACGCCTCCAACTACCACAACGGAGTAATTATCACCTGCAAAAGAACAATGAACTTTTAAATGCAAGTTTTTGTACATTTTAAAGTTACAGAGGTCATTGTATTTTACACTTGTGCAAGTTTTGTTTTACATGTAAACTGTATTTCATACGTTTGCATGACAATATTAAATGCTGTGTATTTTTGCACTTGTGTGCTGCAGATGTCTGAAGTTTTGTAAGAATTAAATGTTAAAACTTACATCATTCGTGTTGTGTTTAAATCTTGTCTTGTTGCCATGGTACACTCCCAGCTTCTGAGTTGATGTACTTGACCAAGTATTGGTAGATTGGCATTCTCCCTCCATGCACCTGGGATGATCTCATGGGTGTCTGCAGTTTCCTGGTCCACAGCATTACCTTCAGCAGTTGGATACTTCAGCTCAGTAGGTTGTACAACACACAGCAAGCAAGAGTTATGGTGCACACTCTTTCAGCACTTTGAGGCATTGTTGTGAGGAGACACCTGAACCTAGCAGCCGAAAGTCCAAAGGCATTCTCTACCACCCGTCTAGCAGTTGAAGATTCGGTCTTCCATGGTCATGTTCCTGTGAGGCAGACGCTTCATCATCCAAGTCTGCAGTCCAAAGGCATCATCCCCAACTATGAAGTAAGGCACTGGTTGGTCATCATTAGGCAGGTTATCTGGTTCAGGTAATCCAATGTTCCCACTTTCTAGCGCTTCCTTCAATTCTGTCTGACTAAACACTCCAGCATCTGAGCCTGATCCACTGGTACCAATGTCAATATAGAGGAACTTGTATTCAGCATCAACTACAGCCAGTAGGACAACAGAGAAAAATCTCTTGTAGTTGTAGAAAAGGGATCCAGACTTCCTTGGACATCTGATGGCAACGTGCTTCCCATCAATGGCGCCGATACAGTGGGGGAAGTTCCATCTGTTGTAGAATCCATTGGCAACTTCTTTCCAGGCTTCTGGGGTTACAGGACAACACATCACTTCTGCTGAGTACTCGTCTATGATGGCTTGGCAGACTTTGATGACAAGGATGGATGGTATTAAAGGCTACCCTAAATCCATACTGAAGAGACATGTAAATGTTGCCCGTACCCAGGTAGCACAAGGTGATAGCCAGTTTCAATCCAGGTTCAAGGGCCCTCCAAAAGGTATCCTGCTTTGTAATCCTAGGTCCCACTCTGGCAAGAACTTCATGAAATAAGTCAGGCTCCATCCTCATGAAATTCTTGAAGTCACCCACATCTTCTGCAGTCAATTCAGCCATCAGTTTTTTTTCTTGCAGTTTCTGTTCTTCTTGCAGAAGTATATCCTTTGCAGCAGTAAGTAGCTGCTCTTGCATATCCAGGAACTTTACATCCAATTCCACCCTCTCGTGATGTGATAATAAAGACATATCCAGTTCTTCTGTAGTAGCAGCAACACCTTTGCAGTATGGTAGTCCAAAGCGGAATGATGGACAGTGGGCCGCAGGCTGTTTAAATACCAATTTCAGAGCTATCCGTTTGAAAACCGGTTAACTTTGTATTAAGATCGTGTAAAGACCGATTATACCCGCGAAGGCGCCGTGTAAAATCCGGTTCACTCCGCCCTCTTCCAGGACAGTTGTGTTACTTCCGGCAAAAACCGGGGACCGCTCCGTGTTGCACCGGGCACTGCCGTGCACCGCCATGTTTCAACCGTACATATCTCTGTAGCGACCGTATTCATCCGTGTAAGACCAATGTTGCTCCTTGTTGACACCGTATTGCCATCGTGAACACACCGCCAAATATTTCGTTGGTTGACATTTCCAGCTTTTTCTCCCAGACCGCCCCGGATTGAAAGAAATTTTATTCCGGGACGCTCCGGTGTCTAATCCGGCTATGTGTGAAGGGGCCTTTAGTGTCGTTTCAATTCACGGAATCACATACATTGTTCAAAACAAAATACATGAACCAAGCAAAAGCTTCTGTCCAACAAACTAATAAGAATACAAAAACGAATCTTATAGGATTAAAACTTATATAATAGATATAGCACACTTATGTAGCACTCCATTGTTAGGTTCAGTACCTTTTGAGTCAGCATTATTATAAAGTTATAACAAACAGATTTTTGATAAATTAATGCAGTTTGACTAGTCTTTTGTGTCAGATGTAGCTTAACAAAATATTCATGTCATTTTGTTTATTTAAAGAGTGGAATCTGCTAACTTGTGCTTAGCTATAGTCATGTCTCAAAGCAGTATTTTCATAGTCATGTCTCAAAGCAGTATTTTCGAATAGATACATGGCCAAATGTGCCACGTGCATTTTCCAAACGCATGGAAAACGCATGGTTTTTGTCTCATTATAATTAGCTAAAAACCATGTGTTTATCCTCCTCATGGAAAACGCACATAGCACATTTGGCCATGTAGTGATTGCACACCTGCAATGCTACAGATATAATTTCTACTAATAATAACTGTTATTACAAACACTAGAGCAACATGCATAGAGCACGTGAGCATGTGTGTGCAGAATGACATGTGTTTGGGGTGTCCACAGTATCAAGAACAACACAAGATGAGAATAAACATCAAATGTCATGGCTGCCAAGTCAACTGGATTCGTATTAACCAAATAGATGGAAGCCAGAGGAGCTACACCTGTGTATCCCTCATTCCATGTACTGTACATAATAAGTTCATGATGGCTTGAATCGTACGTTATTATAATGTTTTTCTCTCAACTTTATTCCTCTATATCCATTGCTTTCCTTTCTGTCTTGTAACTCAAACTCTCTTGCATGTTGTTTATGTTGCTACCAGCTGGCCACATGGCTAATCTACCAAAATAAACAAAGGGTTCGTAATTGCAGAAGAACTGCTGGTAAATAGCACTGTACTTGTGGATGGATACAAAATTATACAATAATTTGTCTTGAGTGAAATGACTTCGCTAACAACAAAATCCAGCTGGCCACATGACAAAATATGTATTTTGTGTTGTCACGCTACAACAAGCCATGACAGTGGTAAAATCAAAATAATAAATAAAAGCTCTTACCTTATATTTCAGAGATGTACTGTAGCAAACAGACTCATGGTATCCCGGTCAAGTGGCCAGTGCTGTCCACTTGTATTGTGAGCTATGCATCACTCCAGGGGCAGGCATCAAGCAAGGTGCACCCCTCCAGAATTGCACTGGTCCTGGTTGGCTATGTGAATCTTATCTACAGGTAGATGGAGTCAGATGGGCTTTTGGCCAGCAACCTGTGAGGGGACTGTGGGCTGCTAAACTTAGCATCACTTCCAGTACTGAAGATGCAGCAGCTCCCTTGCAGCAGCAGCAGCAACTACATCTTTTGATCTCAGCAGGTTACTTCCTTGTTTCATGCCACAGGAACACCCAGATTGTCAACAGGGCTTTTATGAATGGCATCAAAAGTATCTATACGATCATTCTGTTTGATTGTGTTGACCCAGTGCATGTTTTATCTACCACACAAGGATGTGCCAATCAATTGTGTGTTAACTGATTCTCTAAACACAGTACAGGAATTCCGTTCATTAAAATGTCATTCTAATAAGATTAGTCGATTAATTAGTGTCTAATTAGTGTCAAACTGCCAGCTTTACCATGGATGTATAATCTCAGTCTGATATCCCATAATAACCGATTTACTTTTCATATCTCATACTGCATGAACAGGATATCATTTGTATTTGTACATTGCTACATTTTGACCCATTTATTTTGGAACACTGTAGAATCTCTCTATCTTTAAATCTCATACATATATACCATAAACATTCTGTATAATTTCCATCATGTATTGGCTATGTTGAGGCAAGTGAGACCCCACCCTTTAAATGTGTAACGTGGTGTAGCCTCATCATTACGTCTGCCTCTGGTCATATCAGCTGACTAAGCTTCAGGCTTAGTAGCATTGAAATATATTAGACATTTACATATGTTGAGTCTCCAAATACAAAACTAATTTCACTCAGTAAGTTTGTAAATATTCACTTGTTTGAACCCACAACTTGCTCCGTTTACCACTTTACCCTTTCAGCCATTACTTGTAATTAAAGTGATGTAGAACTTGTAGTGCAGGGCAGCAGAGAACCTATTAGTGCAATATTATGTTCTTGCACCCTTGGTTACACAAATCAGATGCCATTCATATCAAGTTGCATAATGTTTTCTTTTTCTCTGACAATTTGCTCAGCTAGTTTAGAAAGTTGGGCTGCTGGTAAAAGTATGTAATAAATGTAGGCGATGCGGTTCTTGGTGAAAGTTGCATAATAATTTTGAATAAACGTAAATATAGAAATATCTGCGGATTAGAAAGAATTACATGCAGTTATTTCATTCTGAAGGTGTCTTTAAACCAATGGAATATTGTAATTGTATTATTGATGATTGATCATTTTGTGGTTTATCCAGTTGGTGATAGTTCAGACTGACACGAGATGGCGCCCTGTGTTAAGTTGAACCTGCTTGACCTGCCCTCTTGGGACTTATTACCCAACCAGTATACAATATATTTATAATAAAAAAAAATAAAAAAAATTGGTACAATCTGTAGATAAAAGATAACTACATTCCTACTTACAGTCCCCCCCCCCCCCCCAGAATCCTTTCTTTACAAAAAAAAAAAAAGTTAATATATTTATATCATCTTTATTTCATACCCAGTGGCACACAGAATATAAAAATATGATTTAAAAAATATATATAGTTAATTTACAGAAATTTTATACATGAGTTCATTCACTTCATCAATTATTAACATGCAATGCATCTCTCTGTCCCTCACCAAAAGAAGTTCCTTGAGGGTTCATACAAATAGACTTTTATCTATTCTAATGTTGTGTATTAGACAAAAAAAGTGGGCAATTCAAAGTAAACGTTGCCAAATAGGACTCGTGTATAGTAGTGACCCAGTGACCTGCAGCACTCCTTAAATAAGTATACGTTATGTAAGAGCGAAAACTGACAAAAATCACAAACTTTATATACATACTACTTTAAAAACAAGCAGCATTCTTGCTTGAGTAAAATATGAAATATTAAAAAAGAAAAAAAAGGGTACCGATTGAGCACTCAACGTAAACTTAGAAGGTTCAGCAACTCAGAAACACAGCAGGGTGTTTTCTCTAACAACAGTTTACAATCAAAAGCCTTCAGTTGGGCACTGGATTTTGGCTTTTATTACATTTTAAAAAGTGTATTGCTATTTTAAAGTCAATCGATATAGACATATTTTTTATTGTTTTATTCATTTATTCAGACGTGACAAATTTATGCACGTGTTTGTAATAAATGATTATATTGTCTAAATAGTACATCACAAACTTTGTATTCACACTAATTAAAAAATACAAAATAAATCACTTAAGTAATTAAAATTAAATATAAAAACATTCTCAAAGCAATCAGTGTGTCAAACAACCAGAGGTTTCCTGGTTGGGGTCAGTTATACAGGATACCAAAATGTTAGGTTCCCATGTGACGTTTTTTCCCTTTTCTTTCTATTGGTCTAATATCATGGCAATATTCCCCTTTCTGCTGGAATGTTACTCTCTATGTAGTAAAATGTACTTTTAAGCCCTGGTAATTTTTCCCAGAAATCATTAGGTATGGATGTGCTATTTTTGGACCCTACCCAAAACTAGGCCAGATGACGTGCATACAAAGTGGCCATTCCTGTCAAAATGCCCTAAACTGAAATGCCCCAGAAAGCGAAATTGTTCAATGTGTGGTGAGAAATATTTAGGGGTTTCTATCAAAAATTTCCATCAGTCTGAAAAAAAAAATCAGTTTTACTACTATTATTAATCAATGTTTAAAGCATTTCCATATAATGAAAGTTGCAAATTATGCCAAATTGATAATTTCACACAAATTCGTTTACCACAACAAGACTGTAAACGTCATTTATTTAATTAGATATTTATTTATTTAATGTTGACTGCTAAACATCAATTACATCCAAAATGTTTAACGAATGTTTCACATAATAAGTTATGCAAATAAATCCCGATTGAATTAATATTTGGTAATTAGAGTAAAGCGAAAGGTACAGAATGGCACTGATTGGGTGCACATGCATGTAATTCGTTAAAGTCATTATTTTCCTACCTCAAACGATTAACAGAAAATGCATATAGTATGCTAATAACTTAATGTTAAAAGTATATATTTTTAAAACCAAAAAGAAGCACAAAACCATTTATTCAAGTAAGACAGAAAGTTCTAAAAGTTCAGCCAAATGTCCAAGAAATTTGTTGGTCAAATGTCTATCAAATTTACTGGCCAAATGACCAGCAGACGAACTTTCACTGACATCAGACTGAGATGTAGCTCATGAAAATTAGCTGGGCCGGGATTAAAATCATCAGCTGGATGGTCGAGCAGTTTTAATGTCTTGGGCTATTTTTATAGTATCTGTGAGTCATGAGTTCGAATCATCATTTGATCTATAACCCAATATGTTCTACATGTCATCAGAACACTGGTTAAATTTTCGATATTCCCTTTTTTATGCCATTGCAGAAAAATGAATTATTCAAAACTTTCAGATATTTGCCTTGTGTTTTGATAATTAAAATGTACCTAATAACTGTCATAAAGGTCCATATTTAAAATGTTTTTTTATTTTCAGAGTACGATTGTTCGTTGAAACAGTATAGATCTTTAAATTTTTTTTAGTCTATTAACTTTTTAGTCTATTAACTAAACATTTTTAACCTATTTTTAACCTAAGCACACGTGGACTGCACTCAAAATGAGTCATTCAAACTGGGACATTCAATGGTTGATACTTCTACCAAACCTTGAGTGCAATTTTTAGACATGGCCCAGCGACAAACCTGTTAATGAATTAGAACATGTTCAATTTCTTGTGAATAAGTTGCCAAATTGGGATTGGCTACCTGAAAATGTTATCAGTGAGAAAAAAGATTAGAATGATAACCTACTTGATAAAATTCTGGAAAAAAAATAAACATGCTCTGAATATACATCATGTAAAATATACGTCTAAATGAAATGGACAGCAATATAGCCAGGCCATCTAAATAAATGGTCTCTAATTAGGGTTAGGGTAATAAGCCAGCTTTAGACACCCTGACAAGTCAAATACATCCATAACTTTGATCATCCTTAATTGGGATGATGAACTTCGATCAATTGAACAATTTCTTGTGAATATTGATCATCAATGTCTGCATACTTATACAGAAACTGTCAAATCTGTTATTAATCTGTCTGAATATTGTTTTTACATTTCAGATTTATACTGTAAATTGTACTTAATAATTTACATTTTCTTTTTTTTGTTTTATACATACTTATTTTATTCCTTAATGTATTTACATTTCAAAATTGTTTGTATTATAATAGCAACAATACATATGTACCTTATCTAAAAAAGTTTATAACCCTATGAACAGTACAAACATTAATATTTTCAAAAATATCATGACATCAAAAGTACACATACTGACACTTTTACAGGTTCATGGGAGCTGTAAAAGGCGCGTGCTTGAACAGGTCCATCAGAACTTTTATATATAAACAGCTGAGCTTGTTCAGTTTTTCGTGGCACACTTCAAAGCTGCCTCAAAGCATTACTATCCTTGATTTTCAGCTTCGCCTTTGTAGTAGATAAATATTGACTTTAGACTCATTTTTGATGATGAAAATGATTTCAAAAAATCATAATAGATTGAAAGACTTGTAAACAAAGACGGGTAAACAGTAGAAGGTCTTGTTCCATCCAGTCCCAACTGGCGGCAAAAAAAAACAAAAACAAAAATCAACAAAAAAAGCAATTTCACCTCTGAATCAATGTGGTCATGAATCTTTAACAGTGCCACGTGTGACTTAAAAAGTGACTAAACCAAGCGATCACTATTTTCGCAAACTGCTGCTGCACTAATCGATCATTAGTAAAAGGAATCTTTTCTGTCAATGGCTGCAGCAATTAATTCGTCATGTCAATAAGTTGTCAGGTTTCCAATCAGAAGGGCAGTGGTCATAACCTGTCAGAGAGGAAATGAGATGCACTGCTGGCCTCTGGCCCACATTTCTGACTGATTGGTTATCGATCTCGACCGATTGGTATTCGCTTCGCCGCAGCGATCGCTTGGCCTTCAGTCGGAATTCGGTTGCTGATAGGACAAGTTGCAGAATCCGCTTGACTCAAAACAGGGAAGTTATCTTAAGCAAGGAACAATCACTCAAAAGATGCCTGACAAAGGTGAGAAAAACATTTATTTGGCTTCTTAAAATTATTCTTATTAAAAAAATTGTTTTGCTCGAAAAAAAAAAAAAAAGACTGCCGAAAAATTAAAAAAACGTATTGCAATTCCCCCAACACTTTGTCTACATGAACCTATCAGTTTCTCAGCAGCATTTAAGAAGTTATCAACTTTAATCGACAGGCAATCAATATAACTTTTTCTTAAATCACAAATGGGGTACGAAAGTGCACTGGGCAATGGCGGTTCTGAGTTCAGGTCTTGGTCCAGCTTAATGACAATTTTTGAAGTAACTCCAAAGCAGGGTGTATGAAAACCTTTACGAATTTAGCTCATAGCTAATTTATTTACCAATTAGCACTTCAAAAAAAAAAATCAAGATATTTTAATCATTAGCAAATAAACTTTCCCATACTTATCTACTTCTGTACTTATCTATCTATATATCTATCTATCTATCTATCTATCTATCTATCCATCTATCTATCTATCCATCTATCTATCTATCTATCTATCTATCCATCTATCTATCTATCCAACTATCCATCTAGCCATTAGCTATCCATCTATCTAGCTATCTATCATTACATCTGCCTCAGACAGCTACCCATCTCATCATTTTATCATGACGTCTGCCTCAGACTGCTACCATGAGAAAATATATTTATTTTTGTTTCGAAGACTGATCAGCTCAGTTGTAAAAATAAATAAATAAATAAAATCATAAAAAATAATACGGTTAAAGACCTTGAAAGTAGTTAAGGCTTGACTTTGGCATTTGATAATTTGTAGAACATTTCCATTGATTGTTATTTTCAACGTTTTGCAGTTGATGATAAGTCGGACAAAACTAAAAATGCTGAGACTGTTGAGAAATGGAACAAGGCATGTGATATGGTCAAGTCCCAGTCCAAAGATGCTCTAGCTAAGAAAGGTAAGTCCCTTTAATATACCTTAATTCCTATTTCTTGATTTCAACCTTGGCAATTGATATAAGATAAAGGTGTTGCAAGCGTCAAATTTCAAAATTAAAGTTTGTTAGATTACGTAATTAAATTTGTTTTGCTTTTTTTTTATAGTGAAAAAAAGAAAAATCTTTATCTTAATCTCAAATTAATAGAGGACCCCTTAATTCAAGCCGACAAAAGAAAATTATTTGATTATCTTAAATTTCAAATTGATGAGAACAATTGACTGGGCTAATTCTGCCAATTAAACTCTTCAATTTAAACTTTAAATGGGTTGGGAAAATTCCGGCGTTTTTCTTTTTTAGTTTTTTTTTTTTTTTGTACTTGGTTTTTGCTTCTGTGGTATGCAAAAGTTTTACCCAGGATATATGTGATTTTATTGAGAATGGTGGAGATTTTTCCAGAAAATGCCCGGTTAAGCCACTTAGGGAGATTTTGCCATGCCGGGAAATTCCGGAAAATTCCGGCGGAATATTTCACCAACAAAAATGGCCGCCAACCCTGATTTAAAATGCCCTCTACTAACGATTGCGTTACCTAGGCAATTAAAAACTCACGATGACCAATTAATTTTTGCATTACCAAGTCACACAGTCCATGGAGTCACTAGTGACAAGTAGCCAAAATGACTAACAATAAATTCCTTGTCACACAGCATACGTTGTCAATACGTTAACTCGACGTTTTCGTGACGTCAGACCGATATGTAACTTGTCAAAAATATACATATGTAGGTACAACCCTTTTTCTGTCAGCATATTTTCCAAGTCGTTACACCTAAAGTGCATAACCATCAATGCATGAAGAATTTCCTAAGACCTTAGAAAATTCTTCATGCATTCTTCATGCACCTGTGCTTTAAAAAAAATATATATATTTATATATATAGTCTATTATAATAGCCCATGTGCCAATGTTATATTTGTGTTTATCTTATCTTATCTTATCTTATCTTATCTTATCTTATCTTATCTGGTCTTGTCTTGTCTCGAATTGTATCATATCATCTTATCTCATCTTAAATATTTATAGAGTGGACTCCCAAATATTTTCTATAATAACTGTCACAAGACATAATAAGGAGTTCGCCTGCTTTGCAGACGTTGCATGACGTTGCATGACGTTGCATGATCCTTCATAAAATCTGTGGATTATTTTAACACAAGGGTCCGCTTCATTAATTATTCAACTTGTTTAAACTCACTTAATGACCAGTGGTAGCGAAGGCCTACTAGCATTTGCCAGGGCAAATAGAACAGCTGGTTGCCATACACGATTTCTCCTAGCCATTTGATTCCATTTCTTCAATTTCATTCCAATCCATTTTATTTCATTCCATTATTTCATTCCAGTCCATTCGATTTCCTTACATTTCTTTAATTTGATTCCATTCTATTATTTCATTCCTTTCCATTCCAGCACCAGAAAACAAACAGTGACGTCACCAAGGGTCATGGAATGGAAACGTTCGACGTGAGCAACAAAGCGATGACGTCACCATCCGGATTAATTACGTCATGGATTAGAATTACCATGAAGGATGAAGGATCGTCATGCTTGGCTGATTTTGGCCTTAACGGAATAATCTAATTAACCTAGCTCCGGCCATTTTGAACTCTTGCCTTAATATCGCTGCACCGTCCAACTGTTTTATTTGAAAATCATATATAATTTCAGATAAAATATCAAATAATTAATGTAAGCATCTTCTCGTCTATGTAAATCGGTACAACTTTGAATAATCTAACGAATACAAGAACATATCACTTTTTTTCCCGACACATATCTAATAAACAGATTGTATAATGTGTATTTTAAGAAATGAGATTTAAAATTTTAAAAAATATTTCTATTATAAAATTGCCCAAACAAAAAGAATCACTGTTATTAAAAAAAACTGTGTGGAAATAAACGGTTTTTTCAGTTGCTGTTAAAATATGGACTAAGTTTCTGGGAAGTCCCTTTTTATAGGTGTTACAGTTTATTTGTGAGTCATGTTAATTTATGATTTTGTTTTCTCTCTTTATGTAATTGTATGTTTATAGAATCTGCTTTAGGATATCTTGAAAATACCACAGAAAACATTACTTTAATCTACTTATGCTTCATTTACAAACTTTATACTATTTGATTTTATTGATATTTATTTATCTACATTTTAACTGTATATTGTACATCACTTTCAACTACTTGGTTGCAAATAAATACATTACTTACTTACTTACTTACTTACTTACTTACTTAACTCCAACTTACTGATTTCCTGACTTACTTACTTACTTACTTACTTACTTTCTTACTTTCTTACTTTTACTTACTTACTTAATAAACTCATGCAACCAAATTTATAGAGCTCTTTTAAAAGCACGAAGGACTGGTGCTATAATGAAAGTTGAAGGCAGGATACAGCCTGTGTTATGTAATAGATGCTCTTAGCTGCAGATTAATCTGTCGCCATGGCAACTGCATCAGTGTTGCTGTTGATAAATCCTGGCCAGAGGTTTAATCGCTTCTAAGTATTGTCCCTCGTAGAGTTAGTGGGCTAAAATCAATGCAGATCAATAATATTAGTTGAAGAAAAATGCTGCCTTGTGTGACCGGGTAGGACTCATTGCAACTCAGATCTCACCAGCGATAGGACAGCCCAAGTCTCGCCACATACGAGACATGGCCACTTGCAGCAAAAGGCAGAACCAGATGATCACTTGATCTAACAATCCATCCACAAAGCCTGACATAGAGGCTGGACTAGTCAACCATTTGCACTGAAGTTGGCTCATACACCTGAAAAAACGGGCAGAGAATATTCAGGGCCAATTCTTCTGGTGCTTTTTATGCCTGGCCAATTCCTTGAAGAGATTGACTCCATTTGTAATGCCTCCTTTCATGTTCAAAGTCTTGATCTTTTTAACAGTTCTACTTTATAACCACTGTGTTTGTCTTGTGGCCATTAGTCCTGGCAAAACTGGTCTTAATAATATAGTAGTCAGCATCCTAAATCGGCTTATAGAGTGTGCCCATATTGGGCCGATGGTGATGACACTAACATCGAGCCAACCTTGGGCCGAGACTCGCAATAAACGAAATAGTTATGTATGTCATTTACGTCTGTCCTAGAAATGGGATGGCTGGACCGGCATATTCACCCACTGTGTCCAGGACTTACCATGAGGGGGTCAAGGACTTACAAGGGCAGTGACAGTGGGCCAACTATGGGCTAATAGCTAAACACTGGCTAATGTGGCACATTATTACTGTGGTAAATAACTTAGATTGAGGTGAATTCTCTGGCCTTAATCTTACAGTTTTGTCTTACCAGTGAAGTGGCCTTCATGTGAGATGTTAATAAAGTTAGAACTGATGTAAACTTCTAATGGTCCACTAATTTCAGTTTTAATTTGATAACCTACAATATATTGAAACAGTTACTAAAAAAAATAGAAACAAAAACACGTAAATTGTACTTTAAAAGTTTTGGAAATGGTGGGGGGGGGGGGGGGGGGAGACTGTTACTGTTCAAGGTAAACATATATTATTAAAAAACACAATTTTTCTATTACTATGTATTTAAAAAATTTTTATCGTTTTTTTAATAGCATACACAACTGGAACAAACTGATTTCCCCGATAACAGGAAAAGAACTACTTCGATTTGATTGTAATCTCACATGTTACTGACACTCGATAACAGTTAATCAAAAATTACCCTCATGCCCAATAAAAGCTTCCAGTAATATTTCCTCATATTGTAGCAAATCACTGGAGTAGAATTACCCCACTGCTCAAAACATTTTACGTTCAAGCATAAAAGCTAAAAATACAACATCACATTTCTGCAACAAATCCATTTGTGAAGGGACTTCAGAAACATGTGACAGAATGAATTGAAAGCAGTGGGCTTCAGTAAATATCCTTGTCAAACCCCATTGGTATTCTATTCACTGAATTGCAATCAATACTTAATAAACGATGGTTTACCACATGTGAGTCTATCACACCAGGGTTAATTGATTCCTATTCGATTCAAAGGATTCCCTCAAGGATCAACACTGCGACCTTTTCTATTCAAGAAAACTGCATCAGTCAAAGCCATTGATCCAACAGTTGAAGCCAAGAGAAAATAGCACTCAACAAAGAAGGAACAGCCCTCGATTTCTGACATAACTGAAGCATTTAAAATTTGCTACGACCAAACAATAATAATATTTGTGGACTTTGTAACATCACCAAAACCTGTGTTATGAAAAAGGACTTGGCTTAATACTATGAATTTAAATGTTATTGATTCGTAGCTTGAATATTTGAATTAATATGTTTGTATTTTCTGTTAATTATTCTTTCTATTTTTTTTTTATTCTAGTTTTTTTTAAATGTCATATACCAATAACAACTACCCGCCATTATATATAATTTGAACAAGTATTTGCATATAAGATAAAAGCATACGATTTCGTGGTTGCCAGCAATTCGTAAACGCTAATTCCCTGAAGTTTCCAACTTTTTCTCAAAAAATACCATAGAAATGTAACCAGTTTAGCAAGTGCTAATGTTTAATGTAGTCAGTAAGAATACCAAGTAGCAAGGAAGCTTTGAAAGCACCGAAACCCCACATATATGTTCCAATGGTAGTCAGATTCCCTAACTTTTCTGCAAAATTCACTGAGATTTCCAGGATTGCAACCAAATTATGGATCTTCCAGGTTTTCTGCGAATTTCCAGGATGGCTGTTTCACTGAATTATTATTAACTACAATACTTGATAAACTGAGGCTACTGATTGATTGATTGATTCAGGGATAAACTTATAATATTAAAAGATTTTTTAAAATAGAATTTTAGTTTAAAACATTTGAAAATTTCAAACACTGCAATCCCAGTTTTAAGGCCTAGTGCTAGCTGTTAAGAAATACATAGGGGCAATGATTAGTCATAAATGTGAAAAACCTACTACATACATACATACATACATACATGTATACATACATACAACCACTGTTAGTATAGATGTTCCCGCTGACGTAAATGCCTGTAAATATGTTAAATTATTATTGACATACATTTGTACACTGTGCATTTCTTTGGACACAGTGGTTTGAACAAAATGTAAAATACTCGGTTATATGAATATATGTACTTCGTTTTGTGTGCACTCTAAACGTCAAATATTTATAAGTTATTAGCAATAATCAATTTAAAGGAAAGAAAGTATGTGTAATTTTATTCTTTAAATAAATTAACCATTTCAAAGAGATTAAATGAAATCATTAGACCGTTTCACCAGTCCCTACATCAGCTGGAATCATTAGCAAACTATTTCTGATCAAATTCTGAAGTTCCTGGGTTCGATTTCCGGCCCCAGCATTCCCTATCTCTACTGAGAATCATACGTGTACAATTGGCAGTGCTTTGTATTCAGTGGTTCTGCTGGGACAAGCTATTCAATAAATCACATCCTATACTGATGAGTGATGATGCTATTAATAAATATGAATAAATTACAGACTGTCAATCATCTAAATTTAGGAAAGAAGCGAATATCACCTCCATAGAGTTAAGGCTACATGATGAGCTTTCCTATCACCCCATCATTACGTCTACCTGATCAGAGACAATTCATAATTTTAAAAGTTGACCCCTTCAGTTTAAAAATTTCCTGCACTCAAGCAGTCCCTCCTGCCTATTTCTGCATTTATTTACTTTAACTTCAACTACATTTTAATTAGACCTTTCAACCATATTTGTGTCTGGGAAGATCTTACAAATTAAGTCTGCAAGGTGTCGCTGTGAAGATGATGGGGAATCCCCCTGGCGAGAGTTCGAGGCATCCCACCGTTTCCAGGGAAACACATTAAGACATCACACCGGACTGCCCAGACGATAACCATAGTAAATAACGTCTTTACTGAACCATAGTAAATGACGTCTTTATTGGAGTTTGACTGTATTATTATAAATAAACGAACCTTAAAATGTACAATCTTGGAGATGATGTAATAATAACTCTTATGCATTCCATTTGATTTTCATAAAAACATATAGCATTTCATTAAATAAAATTTCATTAAAAATATATATATATATATTCCTACACAAGTGCTTATGCATTCAATTTCAAAATAATTAAAATCGAACTTACATTACAAAGAAGAAGAAGAAGGAAAAATAAGAAAAGAAAAAATAACTGCACATGATTTATTCCAACACTAGCATACCAGGCACAGAGTTAGACCGTATCCTATTAAGCATAGCTAAAGGTAGTATATTGTCTTTCACATATTTGATTGTTTCTCAACTTTGCTTTATGCCATATATTTATTTGCAAATGTATCGTGTCTGAAATAAAAGGTAAATATTCTTTATAGCCCAAAGACATTTGTCCAGTGCCAACAAAAAATATTATTCTGTCCTAAGGCCCAGGCCTGGTACAAAAAAAACTTTCATTAGAAAACCCTTCCCAATGACAAGTAACCTCAACATAATTTGTCTTTCACATATTTGATTGTTTCTCAACTTTGCTTTATGTCATATATTTATTTGCAAATGTATCGTGTCTGAAATAAAAAGGTAAATATTCTTTATAGCCCAAAGACATTTGTCCAGTGCCAACAAAAAATATTATTCTGTCCTAAGGCCCAGGCCTGGTACAAAAAAAACTTTCATTAGAAAACCCTTCCCAATGACAAGTAACCTCAACATAATTTGTCTTTCACATATTTGATTGTTTCTCAACTTTGCTTTATGTCATATATTTATTTGCAAATGTATCGTGTCTGAAATAAAAAGGTAAATATTCTTTATAGCCCAAAGACATTTGTCCAGTGCCAACAAAAAATATATTCTGTCCTAAGGCCCAGGCCTGGTACTAAAAAAACGTTCATTTTCTTTTTTGGAAAAACCCGTCCCAATGACAAGTCACCTCAACAAATGGTAAAGAGAAAATAATCATGTTGAAAAGGGTATTTCCTCATGCCGGTCCGGGATGCAAATCCATTTTACCTTTCCCACTAGGGGTCGCCACGTGGTGGCATGAGTGCTTGAAACCACTAAATTTCCACCAAGAAACATAACCATCAGCTGTAACACTGGGCCAAATGCTCTAATGGCAGATGTGAAAGTAAGCAAATTCAAAATGACAAATAGTATTATTTTTGTCCAATACTTTGGCCAGCCTTGAGTATATTAGGCCTACCTCCCCAACATGGAGGCAATTAAATGTTCAGACTTCCAACAGAAAACATGCATATGTCCACTGTAATTACATTGCTACTAGCAGGTAAGTGCTATTTGATACAGTTATGTATATACACCGTATAAAACTTCACTGAAACGCTTTCTCTGACTTCTAAAATCACATAAATTATTATAGTTCCTTCGATGGACACGGAGATTTAGGCCTATGGTGTTCACATTGCAAGTAAATGTTGACAAGTACAATTTTACAGATTCATAACCTATTTTATATCATTTCAATAATATTATTGTAGACTATCTATATAGCAACTAGGTTCATTCACATTTTAATTTAATTTCTTACATTTCATTTTGCCAAATAGTTTCTTAGTTATAATAAGTATCAAGCAGTTGAGATTTTGTGTTTCAAATTTAGACTCTAATTTATTGTTTAAACTATTTTTGCTGATCGACATTTCTTTAATTAATAAATGAAATGATTCAGTTTTATCAAAGCTAAATTAAGTAGGCCAAATCTATTCTAATTTCTTATCAATTAGTAATCTGTCAATTTTTCTAACTGAAATGACAAAGATTCAAAATGTTGCAATTATAACGGGCAATGAACGCTTGGTGCATACATATTACGTAACACACAATGCATTGACCCACTCACACTCTTAACTGGCTCAGAGCAGCACCTTTTCTCCTAATAGGTAATTGTTGAAAAAAAAATTTATTACTATAATATTATCATCGATATTATTATTAAACTATAATTAATTAGACACCATCCGAATGAAATTTAATACAATTTATACATCAGACAATTTATTTGTGTTTTTTTTATGATGATTTTATGGATTTTAAAATATTTCTTTTATCATCTATCATAATATTTCATTTTATTACTTTACCACTTTTTCTTTTTTTCATTTAATATTTTACCACTTTAAACGACATTGTTGCAAAACCGTTTTTATCCGTTTTGAAGGATGACGAGTATTCAAAATATCTTCAGATAAAAAACGATAAATCAAGTCTGTATGAATGTTAATTAGTAAAGTTATAAATGCCATTGTTAATTTATTTAAATGTATATAATGATCGATATGACAGGCTTAAAGGGGGGATATATATCTTAAGGTGTCAATTAATGGGATAGCTGCTAGCTAAATGCGAAACCACTTCCAATGCCACCATGACCCAAAGAAAAGGGGATTTCCCTTCACACTCAGCATCAGTTTCCTGAGTATTATTTTGTTTGTGGTAATAGTTCCTTCCTAGTGAAAAAAAAAACAAAAAAACTTGGTCAGCATTAAAAACATCACCTATAATTATTATATTGGAGATTTTCAAACGGAAATTGAAGACTCACTATTTCGAAATAGCATATGCAAGCTCCTAAATTTCTCGATTTAAATTGACTTTCAATTTCGCTTGAACTCTCACAATTTTCTTTCCCTGTGAAGTGCTGCAGAGTGTTTGCAACATCAGTGGCACTCTAAATAATTAAAATAATAATAAATAATATTGTTTGTTGGCAATATTCACAGGTGACGCATAATTATTAATATGCATACATAAATAAACGATGACAATTTAAATTATATAACCTACCTTTCTCATTCATGAAAATTGTTTAATTCCATAATAAACTCCAAGGAACTGGCTTGCTAACGCGACCCGAAGCAGTCTGTTTGAGCTATCCATCCTAGTACATGTTGAATTGGATTTTTTTTTTAATTTAGTTTTATTCTTATTTGAGATATAATGCATTAAATAATATCTGTCAGAATCTGCCTCTATCTTTTATACTTTGGCCGTGTCTCTCCTAGTTAATGTTACCTCTGCTGGAGTTTATGGTTAAAACAACTTTTGTTCTTTTTGTATTATTTACCAAGGAATCAATTTAATATGTAGCATAACTTTTTTTTATTTCATTGTTTAATATTTTAATCAGAGCACACAAGCTTTCCTTTATGCGGAGCAGGGGCCTAGCTCAGTATTAGCGGGCTGGGTTGCCAACCACGGGGTCCTGGATTCGAATCCAGCCTATGTTGGAAGACTGCCTTGGCACCTGCCCAAAAAAATGGGATAGAATGCCCGTCTCACCATTGTATATAGTATTCTAAACAAAGTATAATAATCTTCACTTTCAGCCATAGTAATATTTTAATCAGAGTATAATAATCTTTCCTTCCCATTCTATAATATTTCAATCACAGCATATAGTAATCTATTGCCATTACATAAGTCACTTTCTGCGATAGTAATATTTCAATCACAGCTTAATCTTTGCGCCATTTTATAGTATTCTCATCAGAGCATATTAATCTGTACTTTCCGCCATTGTATAATAATTCAATCAGAGCTTAAAAATATCTATCTGCCATGGTATAGTATTCTCATCAGAGCATAATGATCTTTACTTTCAACCATTATATAATATTTCAAATAATCTATCCGCTATGGTATAGTATTCTCATCAGAACATAATGGTGTATATTCTTCACTTTCAGCCACTGGCCTGTTTTGCCAAACAGAAGCTTGCCAGAGAAATGAAAAATTCAGACCGAGACCAGCCCGGCATCTACCTAATAATGATGACGTAACAATAGCTACATTGGACATCACGCCTACGACTGATGAAATCACAGTATTTTTTGATGATGCAACAACAGCTTCTTCTCCAGAAGATGCGACAACACCAACGAGAAGTAGTGTCACATCTTCACCCGGAATAACCGCAAAGACCACAGATCAAGTCCCCGAAGACATTACATCTGAGCTTGTGACATCCTTGGATGATGATGAAGATGGAAGTGGTGATTTTTCCGGCACGATTGAAGAGTCATCTGGCAGCGATTATTTGGAATTAAACAGTGATTCCTCAGGACTAAGTGGTGACTCTTCAGGCAGAGATTTATCATCAGAGAATCTCGGCACACCGTTGACGGAACATGATGTCACCCCACAAATCCCTACCGCTACCTCAACAGATTATAATCTCAATTCGACTTCTTCGGAAAACCTCAACACAACCTCCACAATTTTTGATAATCTCAACACAACCTCATGGAAGAATCTCAATTCAAAAGTTTTGGATAATCTAAATTCCACGCTGTTGGGCGATGATGCAACTTCATCGGATAAGACAACTTCCTGGGAGAATCTCAACTCAACAATGCCCAGGAATATCACAATCGACACCAAAAAATTGATTTTATTTGCACAGTTACGTCTCCAAGCAGTGACGAGGGCGTATAACCACACTGTAAGTATATTCTGATATTCTATTCTAATTTTAAATTCATCCATTGAAATTGTGTTAATCATCATGATTTAGGGATGTGTTAGTGTTTGTTTCCTGGGTGAGTGGCATAACTATAACATGAATGTTTAAATTATTATGGCACAGGTAAAATTCGACAACAAAATATCATGGGTACGTTCATACGTAGTTTCAGAGATCTGTGTGGAAATTATTTTTTCAGTAGAGAAACTTGTGTACTAAACCATTTCTTTCTCAACAATTACACCAATCTTTGTTTTGTGTGTGTGTGATGCACCACTTATTTGTGGCCGAACATTTTTTTTATAAAAAATAATCTGTTAATTACGTTTTGTTAACCTGATCATGTTTTAAAGTTATTTAAGTTTCCATAAATTATTTTTCGCTTACCTTTAAATTATTACATCATTCATGACTCAAAAACCGATTATTGTGCAGGAATTATCTATTTCATTTCCTCAATAATTTAAGTTCCTGACAAAAGCAGTTAATACTAATAAAGAATGAGTAACAATGAGTCAGGCATAGGTTTGGAAAATGTGCCATTTATTGGCTGTAATGCAAACACTTACACTCGATGACTCAAAGATGAGTTTCGACAAATACACATAAAACAGGCTCTAGTGGACGTCCATACCACTAAGAGCCTTTATCAGGTTAGAACATAATAACATCTTAATTTATGAAAATAAGAATACCAGGTAACTCAAACTGGCATGTTATCGAACCAACTGTCCTTACCAATAAATTAATATTAACAATATTAACAAGTTAAGGTAACTTAAATACAGGAACCCTTACGAGCTACAAAATGTATATCAAAGTACTTACATAGACAAACACTGAAATAAGGTATAAACAGTGTCAATAATACATGTGACATTGATCAAGTTCAAAGAAAATGAAGAACTACAGATGTGAATTTAAGAACAAGAAAGGGATGGTGGGAGGGGGAAATTAATGAAGCGAATGATGAAGGGAGTTGAGGGGTTGAATTTATAGTGAGTGATAAGGAGATTAAGAGAAGGGCTCCTATTGGCCCAGGCGAAGTCAGCTGTGCGCGGAAGCGGAAGTAGCATTATTATTAATTAACTAAATTTAATAATTAAATTACATTTAATACTAATAAAGAATGAGTAACAATGAGTCAGGCATAGGTTTGGAAAATGTGCCATTTATTGGCTGTAATGCAAACACTTACACTCGATGACTCAAAGATGAGTTTCGACAAATACACATAAAACAGGCTCTAGTGGACGTCCAAAAACATGCTTGACATTCCCAAGAGCCGGTTTGTGTGATTATATTTAAAGGATTCGCGTGCGCGTGCAGGGTGTGCTAGAGGATACGTGACCCGAAGCTAAGCGTTCACTGAGGGTCGCCTGCTGTAAGGCAGTAGGTCTTACATACACCTTGTATGCCTCCGACTTCCATCTGCCCATGCGTTTGATAACTGACTCTGGAAGTTGTAGTGCAGCAGCATCTGTGGCCACTCCAGAACGGAGTGAGTGCGGAGAGATCCGGTCCACCGGCATGCCTGCTTGAAGGAACAAAATCCTCATCCATTTGGACAGAGCCTTATGTGTTAAGGGGGTACCATCCTCGAATATGAACAATGGGTCCTGCAGAGGAGCTGTCCTAGCGGACAAGTACTTCCGCATGCTGCAAAAGGCGCAGACGTCGGCCCCAGAACAGCCGACTGTTACTGCAAAACCTTTAAGTGATGTTTTAGAGGATGGGACCCGGAGAATCATAAATGAAATATCGGATTTGTGAAATGACAGCGATGAGGGAGTAATAGGAGTTGAAACCGCTGGATTAAAACAATATTCTGCTGCTCTAAGGCAGGCAAAATATGCCAGACTCATGGCGGAAAAAAGCATGAGTGTGTCATAATTACATATAATATTAGCTTGCAGACGCGCAAGCATCAAGTATGACACTGGAGTGGCCTGAATCGGCTCTGGAGAAGCCCGTTCCACCGACTTCAGGGCCCACTTTACTCGGACAGTGTATATATCTGGAGGGGCTTCTCCCATAGAGATAAGCCAAGCTCTAACTCCTGATAGGTATACTCTAATCGTAGAGAGAGCAAGATGTGAGGAAGTTAGATATGCAATGAACCTAAGAGCAGCCAGCTCTGTGAGCTGGCATGGGTCAAGATCATATGTGGAGGTGAATCTCAGGTACCTGGTGACTGCTGCTGAGTAGGCTCGACGTGAGTTAAATGCGAGACCCGAGCCAACTAATCCCAGGACATGTCGATCTAGATCTGAAAAGAGATTTTAGACAATATGACTAAAATATGGAATACCCGAGGGCCAGACACGTGCCGGTACACAATGCCCAATACGGGCTGTGAACTCGTCTATTCGGCCTCTACTCAAGAGGTCAGCATTGACATTGTCCAGAGTGGATATGTACACAACAGCCACAGATATGCCATATTTTTCTACCGTTAGGCACCATTGTCTAACTAGCTCCATGATTGGATTAACTGAAGTATACAACTTGTTTAGAATGTAACATACTGAGGAGTTGTCAATATGGAAAATCACTTTGAGACCTGCTAAGTCCTGGGCCCATGTGATAAGAGCCTTAACAGCCGCATGCATTTCTCTCCAATTTATGGAGTTATGACCTAGATCTTTACTCTCACCTGAATACACAGTGGCAAACCACTGACTGCCGAATACAGCACCAAACCCATAGTTACTCGCGTCGGTATATATGTGGTGTACAATGCCTATGGACCAATCTGGTTTGAACATGTAGAGTCCGTTGTGTGTGCCTATGCACTGCTCCCACCATGCTATATCGGCGATAGCCTCTGCAGACAACCGGACTTTATGGTGCAGTTGCTTTGGCCTTTTGGATAGCCCTATCAAGCGACCCAAAAAGGCCCGACCTGTACGTACGACCCTGGCGGCAAAGGCTAGTTTGCCTACCAAGCTCTGGAGCTCCCTTTTAGTCCCAATACGTTTAGAGCGCCAGCTGGCGAGGATTGACTTGATCTCACAAGCACGCTCCTCGGAAATGCGCAGCTCAAAATTCTCAGCATCCACAATAATGCCCAAGAACTCGACCACAGTAGCAGGTTGCGTGACTTTGTCAGGCTGGACTGTGAAGCCAGCTGACTGGCACACCTTCAGCATGAGGTCCAGATTACTCTGACATTCAGATAAAGTGGGCGCCACCACCAGAAAGTCATCAACGTAGCGGACTGTGTCCTCACTTACTCCTTCGTACAGCATGAAGGCTTTCAAAGCACCTGCAAATATGTCAAACAACGCTGGGGCGGAACGCAAACCAAAATTCAAAACCTTGGAAAAATAAAAGGCAGCTTGCTGTCCAGACTCAGACCACTCCAGACCCAAGAGATGCCAGTCGTCCGGATGTACGCCTACATGTTTATAAGCATCTTTAAGATCTAGCTGGCTCCCAGTCGGGGAATTGAACCCCGGTCTCCCGCGTGACAGGCGGGGATACTCACCACTATATTTAATAATTAAATTACATTAATTGATGTTGCACAGTTTTCTATTTGTATCCCTTCATTGGTCAACTGGTATCCAATCACAAACTTATAAATAATTATTTCCTTTTCAGTGTAAAACTAGGGTTCCAGAATACAGAGAAAATTTAGACCAAACATGTGACGATATAGCTGAGAAGATTTTGGAAGGGAAGATGACAACTGATGCATCGTTGAATTTCCCAGAAATTACAGATCCAAACAGCATGGCATCTCTATCAATACAGGTAATTAAATAAAATACAGGATATTTTGCTTGACAATAAATAAATAACTATATATCAGGAAAACGTTAAGATTTTACCAACTGTTCACGTTAACATAGATCTTTAGGCCAATCTATGTTATGGTACATCCAATCAGGCGTGCAGCTTTAGATGTTAGAATCTTTGCAAGACTAACAAGTGCTGGACTTTCTGGGAATAAGCTATATTTAGCATTTCGTGCGTGGAACGAATGTTCATCTTAAAGTTCCCGCCAAATGTTCCATGGCAACAACTAACTTAAAGAATTGCAAATTTATTGAGTATGAATAGTATTTTTGATTATAGTGGACAGGTGATATGAGTAAATTAGCCCCATATGGAGTTTTCCTGCCACCCCTTACAGGGATTTCAGTATTTTATGGCTGACATAATTAAATGACATGATTTAATATAAATTACATGTATATAACACAAAATATAAAACAAAAAGATTGCCTACTTCAGTTTTCATTACATTTTTCCCAGGCTGCTTTGAAGTACTTTCGATAAATTCATTCTTAATAATTCCATTCTTTACACATATTGTGTTTACATTTTTCAAGGGGTTCTAAATAATCAAGTTTGAACAGGCCTAGTGTCTGGCTGATTTCTTTCATACATTAAACATTTTCAAAATAGAGATTATATGCTGTCTTAATTACAATTTCCGATGTCATTAAAAAATAGCCAAAAATGTGGGCCTATGAAGCTTTGAGTTATCAACTTCTTATTGCCTCAACATCTTAGCTTGCTTCTCTGTCATGAGAGCCCTTAGGATTATTAATTTAATGTCAGTCTGAGTCATTCAACTAACTCCAATCATATCCACTAATCATATAACTTCCCCACACTATTTCTGTGATTATTAATTGGAATTCGTTTCTCAAACCCGTCATGAGCGCCAGGTGATTCAGGTCAAATAAAATTTGTCAGTGTTCCCCTTTTCTATTTCCTCACCACTGTAAATTCTTATTTATGTGTAATATGATGTTTCAGGAAAAAATGCAACGATTGTGGTACAAGAGTGCTGAAATTTACCACTTGGCGGCGACAATTAGGCGTATGGAACTCCGCCTAGCTTGTTCGGGCTACATTATTGTCAATGGAGGTGCAAATTGCAGCATTTCAAAAATATGCCAGTCTCCGCTAATAAGTGTGACCCACGAATTCATATGCAATGCCGAATTCAAAGTTAGATTCGCTTATGCCTTCAATAAATCGCTGCTAGAGGAACATTCAAAACAAGTAAGTGGGCCATTTCTTTCCATTATTCATAGGCCTAGATATATTCTACGTTATTCCTATTGTGGCTACATGAATGATAAACTGATTTGGAATTTGTTTTTACTCCAGATGGATAGTTGGAAAATATCAGTGCCAAATATTGATGACGTCAGTATTGGGGCCCCTTCTGGGACACTGGACAGAAGAGCAACCGCGTTGTACACATTGGGGGCGTTGTACACAATTTTTAGAGAATCAGAGGCTCAAATTCAAGTTTACCAAAACATTGCACATAATGCGTAGCTTACAATTTTAAATTAACAAAACGTATAGATCTCTTCAAATTAACGAATCTAGAACTGGAGTTCTTTGGTCAGGAAGTATAGATCTACTTATTTATTTATTTTTTTTATAAATTTTAAAAGGGTTAAATTGCTCAGTAATGCCCTTTAAATATGTACAAATTAAAAGGATGAATGTAATTTAAGGGTGTTTGGTGATACAAATTGATATAAAAATGTGATATTGCCTAGTTGTTAAGTTCAGCCATTAGATTTGATTTGACCCAAATGTGTTTTAGAAAATAGAAGACTGCGAAATCATATTATATCCTATTTTAGGGCATTTAATTAGGCTCAAAATTGTATGTAGATTAAATTTTATGTTCATGATCATTTCGTTACCAGGTGTAGCTTTAAGTTATTTTTTATTTATTTATTTTGTTATTTTATATGTATTATTATTCAATACATTTATTTATTTTATTATTTTATATGTATTTATTATTCTAATCTATTATGGCCAAATATGCCTTGTTATTTATGCTGTATTTCTACTCAGATTGCTGTTTTATTCAGATATTTATATATATTTTATTAACATGGGGGAGAGGCTTTAGAATCTTATTAGTTATATATTTATATACTCCCGAAAAAAAGTCACATTCGACTGAAGATATTTTTTTACAATGTATAAGTTCACTTACTGCTGTTCTAATCACCAAATCAGTTTGGAGCGTAGCATTCTGCTGTGATAAGCAACTTTTAGTATTCCATTGTCACTTTTACATAATTTACATGTTATAATTTCCATTGTTGCACGTTTTACATAAATGTTCATGTACTTGCAGGGAAAGTACACCAAATATTATATTTTGTTAATATGTCAATGCATGGTTTGTTACGTCATGTAAACTTTCACCAGTATAATGTGTTGTTAAATCACTCAAAAAAAAAAAAGAGAGAAAAAAGCTAGAAATAAAGGATTGTAAACATTTAAAAATTTGTTTTTTCTTTATCTTTATGCGTAACATTATAATAAATAGGCTATGTATAGCACCAGTTTCAAAAATTGGTATTAGAAAACTTTACCTGAAATCACATCCGTGCCTTGACCACTTCCCCACTAAGATCAATAATTTTCTTTTTTTGTATAACGACTTGTAATAATTAATGAAATTGGTCAAGGCACGAAATTAAAAAAAAATTAATTTAACGGCCGTTGAGCCAATCAGACATGGCGATACATCAAAAGAAGCGCCTGCAAAAACGTTGCAACCACTTTTTTTTTAGACCAGCAAGTTTTCTTAGTGTGCAGTGAGAATTTATTTTTGTACAGTAGGACCTGTGTATCAGGAGCGAGAATGGATTTTAATTTTTCCCTCTTCTATTTCAGAGGCACAAATAACGAAACAATGTTATATAACTCAACAAGGGACTTAGAAATAGAGTCTTTTCACTGAACAGCCCTGAATTCAGCAAGACATAAGTTTCCTCTCCTCTTATAACTCATTTTGCTCCCCAGACAGCGTAGGTCATAGTTAACTGATTCCATAAATATAACTTTTTTAGAAAAATAACGAAAATCAACTAAATGATTTTAAAGTGCCAAATATACATTAAAATGCACTAAAAATACTGCTGCTAGGATGCACTTTGCTTCAGCCAATCACAGTCAAGGGCGTGAAGTTTTTCAGCCAATAGAATTGCAGTATTCTGTTTAAGCCACATGGTGGAAATAAAGATAACCTTCCGATAAAATCCACAGTTGCAAAATATAAAACCAACATCGTTCAACATTTTATATCATCATACCCATTTTATTTAAATAATTATATATACAAGTAATTGAAACAATCGATTAACGAATTAGCGCCCTGCATATATCCAGCAAACTATCATGCTAATTTACATGTGTATTATGATAACTCAGTTTATGGTTTACAAAATCAGGATTAATATATACATATTTATACATGGTTATACAGCATAGTCGTCAAGTGATAACGCAGCATTCTGATTTTTTGCATTCTTGATCTTCCTCCTGAAGCAATTCGCTGATGTACTCCGAGTCACTGTCGCTGTCCTCCCCATCCAGTTGAATTGCATCGAATTCCTTCTTGTGTCGCCTAGCAACCTGCGTCACCAGCTCCATAAATGCCTGCAATATCCACCAGATGTCACCACCACACTCGAGGCGCACAATTAATCAATTCAAATTAAAAATACTTTTTTGTAAGAAAATATTTTTACACGAGGATGTTCAAATAATAATCAAAACGTTAACAGTTCATTTTAGAACTGCACTAATTATACTGTTGCGCAATATGAAATATGTAAAAATTAAAAATGAGATTGGTAAGCTAAGACAGCCAGATCACTTAATAATTAAGATGATATTTTTGACAGCACAGTATGCTCCTAAACATCCCATTGACATATATCGTAAAATATATTAAGTTGTCATAAAGGGCAAAGTATAATTGTCATATAAGTAAATTTAATAGGAAATACAAAGAAATAACTTTAAAATTCACCTTCTGAACATTGTCAGATTCTTTTGCACTCGTCTCATAGAATGGAATGCGTAGTTCTTTGGCTAACTGGAAACAAAATGTATGTATTTTTGAAATAATCACTTTTTTTCTACTCCAAAATCTGTTGTAAAAATTCCATTATTTTCAAAAACATAGATATTAAATCATCATTAAAGACCACCGCTGGGCAAATTTTAAAGAATTAAGTGCATTGCGAAGTTAATATAAGGATAAGGTGTCAACAAAATTAGTAATGTGCCAAAGGTACTGTATGAAAGCAAGATGGTGGCCAACAGTAGGTTTAAGTAAATAAAATGTTTTGAGGATTTTGTACTAGCTGATTTTCACATGATACCTTAATTCTTTTTTTTGTTGGTAAGACGAGACTAGTGTTGAAGTCTATTGAACAAACCCTGGTGGATGTGATAAACAAGGTCTTAGAGACATGGGAATTTGTAATACTTTACTAATGTTAAGAAACAAATCATGGTGTGATAAACAAGGCCTTAGAATTACAGGAATTTGTCACACTTTGATATACTTGTTCTGGGTCCTCTGACACTTCAGGATAAATTGTTTTGCATTAAACACGAAGACCTCTTTCAAAGAAAATATAGGCCTGTTTGGGTGTTACCTTATGGGCAACACAGCCACATCGGCGCTGCACTTGGTGTAATAGGTAACAATATTACTTCCATTGTGAAAGGTCCCAATTCAAATCCCAGGTGAAGCACTCTCCTTTGTAAGGTTTCTTCGATGCATGATTAGACAACATTACAGTTAATTGGAAGAGTATAATGTTGAATCAAATTATATGACCTGAATTGTGAGATGGTCATAATAGTGAGTTGGTCTTAATGCAGGGCTTGGTTAAGCTATGTTGGTGCCCCAAGCTAATACATCTTGCATAATGCCAAGTTTTATTTTCCTTTAAATAATCAGATTATGGTGCCCCCCCCCCCCCCCCAGTTGCTTGCGCCTTGATGCCAGTTATATCCAAGTTATAACTGACTGTAACACATGAACAATACTTGGCCCAATACATTTATAAACAATTGACACACCTTAGCACCCTGCTGAAAAGTGACCTTCCTTTCATCTTCAATATCTGATTTGTTGCCTAGCAACATCAGCTCTACGTCATCTGATGCATTCTGGGAACACAATATGACAACATGGTCAAATTAATACAATCTGGGACATCAATTATCAATTTAAGGTCAAATTGTACACAAAGTTTTCTGAAGAAAATCTATACACACCGCTCTTATATAATCCATCCATTTTCCTAAATTTCTGAAAGTGTTTTCATTTGTGATGTCATATACAAGGAATATTCCCTAAAAAGATAAAACACCTTAAAATTATAATTCATAATACAGATATTAGTTATTTAACTCAGGATACATATGGTAATTGCTTTAAAATATACAGTGTATTTCGTAACATCGACCCAAAACTAAAAAATAATTGCAACACACAATGAATTAAGGGATTTTTCGGATGAGAACCTGCTCAATATTGCAGAATTGCATTTCACACAATATGCTCGGTTTCCATGACAACAAATAATAATTGGTTACGGTTGATTTTATCATAATAACAAGTAGGTGCATGATGGAGTACATGAAATCTGGCCCAAGTTATCCAACTGTCTTTATAAACAGGACGTTTTTGTGAACAGATTTTGAGTCAGTTGTCTATTGATTACATAGAATTGAGCTGAACAGCTGCTGCAAAATAATATGTTTGGAGTGTTTGCCTCACTGCAGATGGATATGCTATGAATGCACCGATGGCCTCTCGATCGCCATTTTAACCAGAAAACCTAGAAAAATACTACTGGCTTTTTATGCTAACTACAAACTGCTTAGTCTAATCATTGAAATCCAATTCTCAAACTTGACATGCAAAAAGTTAAGCTTCATTACTGACTCGATGAATGGCAAATAAATGAAATTAATTCGGACGCAGATATAATTTTTGTCAATCACACAAACATAAATTTAATCTATATATTCTATATTTGTAAATTTGTAAACAAATATAAAGGTATAATATACAATATCAACAACAAACCTCTGCTCTTCTGTAATATTGAGTTGTGAGAGTTTCGAATCGTTCCTGACCAGCTGTGTCCCTATAATATAATATTTTTTGTAAATTATCCGTTCACAAAAATAGCAAACTAATGTATAATCTATTGTTCTCAATATTACCAGATGAGGTCAAAAACTTGTTCAAAATGTTATTTTGCTTTAACAAAACTCGATATATCTCATTCATATGATCAACAGCTAGGTGATATGTTTATTCACTTCAGAGTGTACATGTTTACTCATTCATTAGAGCATAACATTGTGTGAAAAAAATATATATACACAATCACTTAGCGATGCTCACAAAAAAAAAAGTGCATGAAGTATATACCATAATTGAAGTCTAACTTTCTTCCCGTCTATTTCAACTCTTTTCATCAGAAAATCAATACCTGTATAAAGTGGGAAATCCCATTGTGAATCCAGATAAATAGCAAACTCATCTTTATTAAATTCTAGTTTATATTATAAATTGAGGTTTTTAGCAGTTCATAAAGTGTCATGAGTCAAAGTAGTTAAAGTTACATTAAATATGAAATTCGAAATATCAAAGTGTGAGAGGTGCAACTGACAAAGAAACTGGTTAGGTCATTGTCCCACACCTTTCAATGACTACAACTCAATATGTATATCAATCAAAAAGATCTTACCTATAGTAGTTTGTTTCCCATTTAAATAAGATTCGTCAGCAAACCTGTATATCATGCATGTTTTACCTACTCCTGAATCCCCTAGCAGTAACAAACGAATAAGTAAATCATATCTTTTAGCCATATTGCACATCCACACCACCCACCATGATGGTGATTCATATAATCTATCGGCTGGTCCAGCGTATCTTCAAATCTCTTTCCCGCCACAGAGCTATTTATAGCATACGTGGCTCTTGGGCCCAATTGACATTGAGCAGAATTTGTCGTAGATGTGTGGGGCAGACCGGTTCTTGACAACCGGTGTAATTTTTGCAATTTTCTTAGAACTTAATGCTCATTTTGAGTTAATAACGAACTATAATCATGCCAGGAGACATTGATGCTCTAATGGAAATGGGATTTTCCCAAACTAGAGCGTAAGTACCAGTCTTTCTTTCCAAATTAATGAGTGACTGTCAAATAGCTAGAATATCGCTCACTTTGACATTACAAAGCAAAATATTCTTTTTTCAATAAACAAAATGTTTATATTTCTTTTTACAGAGAGAAGGCATTGGTCAAAACAGGCTACAAAGGGGTTCAGCTAGCTATGGACTGGTAGGTGTTTTAACACTGTTTTCAAATTAAAAATGCGTAGTCCCATACTGGGCCATAGTCTGGCATAGTCTGCCATTGATCTTTTCGCGAGTATATTTACAATGTAAAGTTAAGTGTTGATTAATAAATAAATCAAAAGGAAGCATACATGGAAATCACATCAACAACACTGTAGGTTTAGTCGTATATGGGGGAACTTCACAATTATATCTTATAGTTACAAGGTTTCCTCCAGGTGTTAAGTGACGGTGATAAGTGTGAATCACAACATTTGTGTCTTTTTAACTAAAAGAATTTTGACCATAGAACTACATCACATCATAAATTCATAAGTCAGTAAAAGTATCATGTGATTGATATTGACATATTGACATGATATTGTAAACTGTGTCAGGTTTTTCAGATTATAATGTGATTTCTTGACACCTGGGATTTGGTTAAATTATTTTGGATTCGCTCAAAAATTATCGGAAAATAATGTTGAATTCTGTACTTAGGAAAATGATTGTTACTATGGTCACCTTTGTGAATCCCCCAATTTGATAGTGAGATTGGGGGGGGGGGGGGGGGGGGGGGTTCCCACCCCTGGAGGAAACCCTGAATAAATACTTATACTTTTACACAGGGATGCAGTGAAGTGGTTTGCAAGTTGAGTGGTGTTTATGTCATTGTCATTTTAGGATATTGTCTATTGCATCTCTTTTGTATACTTTGTAGGCTCTTTGCTCATGAAGATGATCCAGCCATTGATGATCCATTGCCACCTAATCCTGGTCACAAGTTATCTGACGCTCCTGCACAAAGTGAGTTTAATGAAAATTCACACAAATATGAGCCTGACTTGCCTAATGAATTATTGAACGTCGATTGTTGAATATATCAGCTAAACTTGTTATATATGTAATGTGCATTTCATGTCTGCAGGTACTGAAGATAGTTCAGAAAATACTGAAATGTCAGAAGGGACCGCTGAGGGTGGTGAACAAGCATCTGCGGAGGGAGGTGTCTTTGCACGCTCATTAAAATGTGATGAGTAAGTTCCTTGAGTGGTCTGGAAATATATTGCTTCTCAGATTGTAAGAATTTGGTTTGCAAAATCTGAATTGCTTTGTTTTTTGGTGTTTAACAATGTATTACAAAGATTGCTCCACTGATGACCAAAATGTTCCAGATGTCAAAAAGTGAATTGACCGGTCTTAACTTTGGTTTCATGTCTTTGCAGCTGTGGTAAATTACTTAAAGACCCAGAAGCGGCAGAGATGCACGCTGCAAGGACAAAACACGCAAACTTTTCTGAATGCACAGAAGAAGTAAAACCGCTGACTGCAGAGGAGAAAAAGGAACAGATGGAGAAGTAAGAAAAATGTTTGTAACTTTAATCATATTGGTTTACACTAGGTGGCGACTGGTCTAAAACAATAAACGTGCATCACAAGCACTAGAGGGTGTCTGCAACAACATAATAGACAACACTAGCCCATATATGTACCCATGGTTCATTATTAGTTCTATACCAATTAGAAAGATATGGATTTGAATTTCATGTGGTCTTACTTTGGGATGATTTAATTTTAGAGTGCAAGAAAGACTGAAGCAGAGACGGAAAGAGAAAGAAGAACTAGATAGACAAGAACAGTTGCAGAGAGAAAAGATGAGACGTCACACTGGCAAGGACCTCGGTTTGGCTAAACAAAAGTTAGTGCAGTTAAAGCCATTGCTTACAATAAAACTTCCGTGGAGTAAAAACCTGGATGTGAAATTCACTCAGCTGAGAATTTTACTGTGTTTGTTATTACTTATTTACCTATGAAATATTAAATAATGAAACCTTAATCAAATTAAGTTAAATTTTTGTGACAATACCAGAAGAAATCGACTATATTTGTATTTTATGAAGACAGTCAAATTGGCTTCAATAACAATTTCCTGACTTAAATTTCTTTTCTTTTTTTTTAGAATGGAAGAAAAGGAGATGAAGAAGTTGCTTGAACAGAGGAAACGAGAGAAAGAAGAGGAGAAAATGGCTAAGTAAGATCTGAAGGCAATATATTACAGGGATAAAATTTAATTTTATTCTCATTTCTTACTTAATACCTTATGAATCATTTTGCAGGCAGCGAGTGAGAGAGCAAATTGAGAAGGATAAAAAGGACAGGGCAATGAAGGTGTGTTGATTAAAATTATAGTCTGGGGATTCGAGCAATGGTTATCTGCGTCAGTTACAGTGACCTTTTGGTTGTGCACAAGTTCCCCATTGTATTTACTTGGAATGATATTGCAGTTAAACCCACATTAAAATATTTAATATTATTATAACACCATACCCCACAATCAGTTGTATACCACATAGAAAAGCCATGTGGTATAGCCTATGTGGTATACATGTGTATACTACATGGCTTACCTTACAAGGATGGGAAATGTATACCACATACTTCTATGTATGGCAGGCCAATGACAAAAAATCACTTTTTGCAGCTAAGCGCTTCGCCGTTTAAACTAACGCCGCCGCTTTAAAACAATATTCGGAGTCACAATTTTACTACTATTCAAAAGATAAAATTGTCAGCTCTCTAAAAAGGTTAGAATTTTTGAAATCGGACAAGAATTAACGCTTCTAGGACCAAAAAACGTAACAGAAAGTCAATGGTCTGTTCAGTCCACAGATGCAAGCCATTGTGTGGCTGTGTTGCTATGGGCAACGTCACAGGAGCGTCATCGCTTCAGTAATACAATCTAATAATACTGAACAATAAAACATTTTCTGTCCAAATCTAGTATGAAAAACAATTCTGACAAGAAATATTTAACAACTGGTTTGTAAACATCATTCGTAAATTTTTTTATTAACCTCAAAATGTCCCAGAAAGTTTTGAGGTGATGACGTTGTTGACAGTTATGCAATGCTCTGATTGGTCAATAGCAAAAATTGATATTCATGAATTTTTTCTATACTACATGAATGCATAGCCAGGCAGCTCAACTAAAAGTGAAAATTGTGGGGTATAAATAAGACCCAAGTGGATATGTGGTATATTTTTATATTCCCCACGAGTGGACAGATTGGCCAGGATTCACGAGTGGCGTTAGACATATTAATTAAATTTCCCAATTTAGGAATTTTTATTAATAATCAGATTGTGTCATATATTTTTATATGTTATCTCTATAAATTATTATATAAGTCAGGTTATAGAAAATTAGTCCATAAATACAAAGATTTGTTTTTCTTGCAATTAAGCCTCATTTGTTAAATTTTCATGGCGACCATAACTTCATCACAACTAAGTTTGGTTTTAAAAATATTGTATGTGTTTGCAGTTTGCCAAAACATCTTCAGACGGAGCATCTGCTGCATCAACTGCTCCTGCACCTGCCGTAGCCCCTCCTGCCCAACCTGCAGCAGTTCCTGCCGTGAAGAAGGAGTATGACACGTGTAGGTTACAGGTGAGTCAGTTTGTTTGCAGCTTGTATACATGTACAGATATTCTATTTTTCTTATAATTAATTGATCATGAATATGTTCAAGCTTGTGATTTTGTTGGGGTCTGTGTGAGTGTTTAATTACGTCCAACCATAGAGTACTTACACGTTCGAAATTACTAATGCTTTCACTCTTGTGTGTAAATTCCATTATTGTAAATTTAAACAAATAGAAAGAAGGTCCTACAATACATGAATAGTTGAGAACTCCATAGTCATGCGTCAAACAGCCAAAATGTTTTTCATTTTTCAACAGATTCGCATGACAAATGGACAAGCCTTAACTCATCAATTTGGCGCTAAGGAGCAACTAGCAGCAGTTCGACTCTTTGTAGAAATGAACAGAACGGATGAAAGTGGGCCTGTTATTCTAATGACGACGTTCCCTAAACGAGTTTTCACTGAAGAAGATATGGACCGACCTTTGTATGACCTTGGTGAGTGTCTCAGAAATTGTGTCTCCTTGAATGTTGTGTCAGAATGTTCTATTAAATGTCTAGCTGATGTCAAATAAATGGCAAACTTTGGAAACTTTCTTTGAGTTATGGCCCATTATTAGACTGAGTGTACACAGTCGTGCACTGCAACGCACGACTGTGTAAACTCGGTCTAGCCCATGATATATGAAGTGTGCTAGTTCTCTTTCACTGCGGGTGGCTCCCTATAGTGACAATAATCTTGTCTTTAGGAAGTCTCCCAACATAGAAATAGTTAACCAGTATTAACCTGTTGCCAATACATCGTATTTCTGTGGTTGAATATATGTTTTGTTCTTTTTATTGCAGGTTTAGTACCTACTGCTGTATTGATGATCAGCAAGAAATAGTTTTGTTCTCTAGACATCTACATTTTGAGTTAAAATTTATTTAAAACGCCTTCAAGGAACACCAAATTGATCATCAAAGCTGCATGACTGCAATCAGAAACATTGTTTCATTCTGACAGCTTCAGCATTTTTTAATATTCATCTCTTATTTTCATCAGTTAATGATGTCTTTGTATGTTTCATTACACTCTTAATATGATTTTGTTGACGTATACTTGTTTGACTTGTTATTTGCAAATAAAAAAAGGTCAAATTCACTCACTTCAGTTTCTTTTCTGAATCTTATTCGCATTAGAAACTGGTTTCTCCTCAAGTTTAATAGGGAAACGGTCAAAACCCCAAACCGTACAGGTCAAGACAAAGGTCTCCAGAGTTAGTGAAATTGAAAAGCCCTTCCGTAAAATTATCATGCACTCCATGTATAAGTACTAATTAATATAAATAAAGAGCACTGCATGTAATGATGCTCAACTGTACACATGTTGCTTACTAAGCCTTGCTAAGCCTTGCTTACATAGTGGGAGGTCACTGTTTTGCCAGAACATTTAACATAATTTCACCACATTCAATAAGGCAACATACAAACCAATTTAACCAAATTACCTGGAGATATGATTACCCAAACAGAAGTTATAACGAGCCAAATTTGGTTAAGATCTGATCACCCAATCAGAAGTTATAGCATATATTGCCACCATGGGGTAATTACCCCAAGGCAACCATAAAATGGTTGCAACATGAAACAAAAGTTAAAGGATTTCAACCTATTATGATTGATTACCCTTGGCATAAATTGGCATAAAATTCTGAACATAGGCCTTCTATATTGTGATACTCATTTGTGATACTCATTATCTAATTTTAAGACATCTCTATATATCTATTTGTGATAGTTCTAAAACAGTTGACACAGACCTGGTGTACCTGATATAGGAGTTTAACTAAGAATGATATCAGAAATTCAGGATATTGTTGGTTTTTATTTTTATCTGAAATGGCAATCCACCTGTCATGAGCAATCTGATCCCTGGCAAGTGTTCATTACCATATATAGAAAAGTGACAAAGTTCTAACAAGTCCAATGCAAACAAAAATCCCTCCCCCACTCCTAAAAGCTCCTAAAAGTAAAATCAATCTTTCAGTGGAGCCTGACATGAGTGGTCCCTGAGCATATGGCCAGCAATTAATTAATCAATACTTAAGCTCAACATGATTTGCGATAAGTAGGATAATGGATATTTCAATAAATGTCTTCATTCATGTCTACCACAGACAAGTTAATGTCTGAACAAGTATGTACTTGTTTTGAAGTCAAGCTGCACTGCAATCAAAGTACACTTGTTCAAATATAGATCTATATGGCCATAGAAGCTTTTGCCAGAATATAGGAACTATTCAAACAGACATGGATATTAAACAGTCTGCAAGATCTGTGACTTTTGCAGAGGAGAGTAAAAACTTAAAGATGGAAAGACAAGAGAAGGTAAGTCACTTGTCATCATTTCAGAATGAACTACATGAAAATAATACCAAAGTACTGTGCAATATAAAAAAAAATGTAGAGCATGGTAGTAAACACTCTGGATTCTTGTTTAAGTGATAAAGTCATCTGGAAAATAATATTGTTGAACACATTTTTAGTTTATTTCCAACAGGAAATGCAACAGCATCGAGAATTGTTTCGATCAGAGATGAAGTTGTTGTACAAAGAATTACAAGCTTTCAAGGAACACTGTCAGAAAGAGGTGAAAATCTTACCATTGAATCCCCCTTTTTTTCTTGTTGCTTTTTCCTCAACACAATTCTATATTAACTTTTAATTCTGAATACCCAGATGGTAAAATATGCTGAGACCGTAGAACAGAAACGAAAAGAGACAACAGAAGATAAACGTGTTTCATCAGAGAGGTAAGGAAAATCATGCAATTGATACAATTACAATTGGTGGCTTCAAATAATGGAGAACCAAATAAGATATTTTGGGATGAAATAAAGTTCAAATTTAAGGGTCAAAAGAAATGGTACCGTCTTCTCCCCTGGCAGACCTATTTCCCCTGCAGTCATTTACTGTAGTAATTTCCCAGTACATGGTGGACTCACCACCCAGACCCATTTTCTCATCATTTCCCTAAAGATGGTGGACTCACCACCCAGACTCATTTCCAAAAAATGCAAAAACTCAGCTCTCAGACCCATTTCCCTACTCATTTTCCAGAACATGGGGGATCTTCCAGACTCATTTCCCTAGATGGTGAACTCAGCTCTGAGACTAATTTTCCAGAATATGGTGAACTCACCTCCCAGACCAAATTCCCAGTCATTTCCTTGAAGATGGTGAGCTTAGTCTCGGACTAATTTCCCAACTTATTTACCAGAACATGGTGAACTCACCTCACAGACTCATTTTCCTGAAGATGGTGAACTCAGCTATCAGACCCATTTTCCATCTCATTTCCCAGAACATGGCTGGGGAACTCATCTCCCATTCTCATTTACCTAGATGATGAACTCAGCTCTAAATTTTCCAACTCATGCCCCAGAACATGGTGAACTCACCTCCCACTCATTTCCCAGAAGATGAACTCCGCTCTCAATAGCTACTCCTCTGATTTTGATGGTTATTTTCTTTTAAAAAGCTATTTACAGATTTTTTTTTGGTCAATAAAACTTGCCATTGTCTCAGATAAATTTCCCTATTCATTTCCCAGAATATGGTTGACCAACATCCCAGACCCATTTCCCAGTCATTCATTTCCTTGATGGTGAACTCCGCTCCCAGACACATTTCCCTAATGATGGTAAACCTAAGCAAAGCAAATTAACATGGCTGAGATTTGCTGCCACAGCATTTAACAAATACTGTATAATGGATGCAATGAGGCAACTAACATTTTGTTTCAGCAAAGGTGTACATGATAGGCAAAGGCTGGAAGAGGAAGAAAGAAGACTCCATGGACGAAACCAGAAACTCATTGTCCTTGAGAATGACCTCGACCTTCGAGAGGACCAATTGTCCAGAAAGGCCAAAAGTTTGATGGATTACGAGATACAAGTGAGACCTCACTACAACAGAAGCTATTGTAGAACCACATATTAACTATATCAAACGACATTGAACCTGCAGCCTCAGTAGGATCTAAGTCTTGCTTCTGAGCTCTGCTGTTCACTTCTGTGCCCTTAATGAAAAAAGAGAAGAAATAAATTCAAAATAATACTGGTCATTTGTTGTCATTGAAGACAATTGTCAGAAGACATTGGGGAAGTCTAAAGTAAACCATCGCGTATTTAATGGACAGCAATCTCTAACCCTTTTCCAGATAACGGAGACAGAAAACTACTTGGAAAGGCGTTTTGACATAATTAAGCACAAAGAAAGTCAAATTCTGCGATTAGATAAGGTGAGAATGGAGAATCGTTTGTAATACACGCCAGTGTCATTATTTGTTTCTTTCGAAGATTACTGGAAACTAATGATCATATTCTAACCACAGGAACTTAATGAATTGAAAGAAGAAATGGAGGTTGACAAGAAAAGGCTGCAAGATGCCCAAGAAAACGAACGAAGAAGTGCAACAGAAAACTGGTAGGACAATTCAATGAGCAGAACCAACATTTGATTTGCAAAATTACAGCAACATTTTACCCTTGATCTTGTCACTTCAGGGATCAGTTACGAGAAAGCACGCAAGAAAAGCAGAAAACTATGGAAACGTCACTGAGAAGATGTAAGAACGAACTGGAAACTTTCAAAGATCTCAATGAAAAGCTCAGCTCAGAGGTAAGAAGTTTTTTAATTAAATAATTTCTTAAGCGTTAGTGTGGGAGCGGGACTGACTTATGAGGGACAGGATAGGAGTGCGACTGAAAATTAGTTCCGCGTAGGGCTCTATAAGAAAAGCAAGATCTAAGTATTATTTACCAACATTTCTGCTCGAGATATAAAATTATTCAATCGTTGCAATAAAACGTATTCACATGAGGTTCATATATTTCAGACTATGATGCGCATGGTCCTACACTATCGCAGACAAGATTCACAATGGCATTGTAGTTCATTTTTCAATTTGTAAATTATGAGCACAAAATATGAGGTTTATACATTTCAGGCCCAAGGGGAACAAGAGATTTTTAAGTAGGACGACTGTGAAGTTCTTTCTTAATTTCCTGATCACATTTATTTGGTGTGTTGCAGGTTTCCCAACTAAAACAAGACTTGGACCAGAGGGACCAAAGAATCAAAGAACTGGAAAAAAGACTCAGTCTGTCTTTGTACCACACGATGGTGAACAAATCAAATCACCTTCAACATAAACCTGTAACTAACATTGTAAGCAAGAGCTTAGATGTATCCAAAGATAAAAGCAGTCAGAACTGGAATAAGCTCCGTAGACAGAATCACAATGTAGCTAAAGTTGTTAATGCAGTGTCCTCTAAACAGGGGCCTTCTATACACAAACACAATGGTGTGCGATCATCGAACCAAAATGTCAGAAATAGCCACGATGTCCGTAGTCAGACATGTGCACTGCAATAATGTAGTTAGGTATGGTTACATTTGCATTATAAGCTACCTCACTAGTATAGTACCCCTCAATAAGTCCAAAATATACCAAGTTCAAACAAACATTTTCGACAATCTCACATGGTTTGTTATAAACATGTGTCACTGTGTCGTCTTTGCTAAGAACATGAAAACGTCCCAGTGCATCAGGCAAAAGATGCCTCAGATATTTTTTCCCAAGTAATTACCCAATGAATTTGAAGTTAACCGAGACATGAGCAAATAGATACGACTGTCCCACCCAATCAAAACAAATAACTATGCTTATTACATGCAATTGATGCTGTATTTCAAATTTGTTAACCCTGTAAATGTTCAATACGAAAGTACAAAATGTTAAATATTTGTGAGTTAATTTATGAAACATTTCAGAAAGACATAATTAGCAGATGTCCATACATCTCCATAATGATTACACACATATTTTATCAAGTCAATAAATATTGCAAAGCTTTATACCTTGTTAATTCTGAAGCTTTATACCTTGTTAATTCTGATTTTTTTTTTGGACTACAACTTTTACTGTATTCAATCTTAACACTACCAGGATTTGATACATACGACTCTTAAACATTAATGATGTTGAACACATTGGTACATACATGAATGTATCATTAATATTGGATAGAAATGAAGCAGACATTATTATAAAATATAGATGGACTTTTCATGGTGACGCCATAAGACTGGATACAGGAGAACGCCTCCAATAATCGTCAATCTCTTCGACACCAATCTCAGCTGGCAAAAGTTCATCCTCATCACGCCTCATGCCATGTTCTCTCATGTAGATCTGCAAAGAAAGAGTTGTAAAGTTACTGAATATGACACTTTCAAGATATATTGTCACTGTTATACCAATACTCAGTACCTCATATCTTCTCAGTTAGAAAGGCTAATGCAAACTGTTATATTTTCTATCAAGACATGACCATTATGACAGCTTAGTTAATAGCAGGTATGAACTTAACAATGTCATGCCAAAAGGTGAAATATAATTTTGAACCCTTGCAGTGTACAATGGCATTTACAGTGCTACAAATGTCCACCTGTTTTTTGGCCATATTTTGCCACAAATGGCACAGGGCAGCACAAAATGGACAGAAATGTTTGAACACATTCAATTCCCAACTTTCTAGTCGATGAAAACCCTTCTGGGAAAGAAATAACTTTGTTTGCTATATTCTCCAATATTTTTCTGCTGCTTCTTTGTGACCATAACAAATGGATATAATAAGGACAAAAGGGCAAAAAGTTATCATTGCAAAGGTAGAAAGCTTGAAGTTAATTTGTACAGAGAGGGGTTTTAATGGATTAGAAAGTTGGGGTTTGACTTTTTGGTAACATTTATATCTATTTTGTGCTTCTCTCTGACATCTAAAAACAAGTGGACATTTATTTCGGATTATACCATAGGGAGTAGCTGCAATAAAGGCTGTATGAAAGTTTCGTTCTTGACACTTCATAAAATAACTTTAATTTATTTGATTATTGATAATAAATTTATTCATAATGAACCCTACTTTGGGTGTAGGTCTCAACTCATAAATGTTCAGTACGACAAACTTACTCTGATATCAGCATAAGGATCCTTTGACCTGACTTGTCTCGGAGATGACACATTCATCGCTTGATATAGCTTAACAAGCTGGGCTGCTTCCGCTAGTCTGTGAATCAATCAAAAACATATTTACTGATTGTCAAGAAATAGAATGAACTGCAACTACACGTGTGTAAGAGATTCACATACTTTTTGTTGCGTAGAATGAAGAGCAGCAAATCTTGGATTTTCTTCTGTTTGACAGCAAAAAAACCAAAATCTCGGGCAAATGGTGAGGTCATAATGTCAGCAAACTTCTTCTCAGAATTGATGTGGGAGAACAGAGCATCTTTGATCTGCAACAACAAAATTGGGGAGCATTCATTAATTAATATTTGGGAAGCTTACAGTATTTATTTTTTACCAATAGTCAGAACAATTTTCGAACACCCATTATTGACAACCACTATTGAAATAAGTTAATAAACAAGAGAAAAAAAGGATTCCAGCTTTTTTCTGAAGGGAAAAAAGAAAAGCTATCATTTTAAAGCCAAAATAGTAAAATGGCGATGAAAACTTAAAACTAGACCTTACGGCTCTCATGACAGAGAAACAAACAAGTGAAGAGAATGTTGAGGCCTCAGACTACTGACATGCTTTAAATAAAGCAATGCGAAAATGATCACTCAATGACATGTGAATTGTTTGATGCATTTTTGTAGCTGGATATCAAACCTGGTAGGGTCCTAATTGCATCAGAACTGTTTAACACTGACATATGACTTTTGTGACCTCTACATGTCATTAAAATATTTAATCCAATCATTGATTCATTAATTTAGTGGTTATTCAGAATGGTCCGTGAATGCAATGCAACTATCCGAGCAGCAAAAACGTCGGGAAATGCCGTAAATTGGATCCTACTGCCTAACTTGTCAGATTGGGCCTACCCAGAAGGGCCAGAAATGGTTAGATTTGTTCAGTTTACTAGCTCTTACTAATTGGAACAACTGACCATGTGAATTACATGCATGTAATTGCACTTGAGCTTTGTTGAGAGCATGTGACCAAGTGTGCCCAGGGTTAATTGTGTTTATGAGGGTTTCTGCTAAATAGTTCTTATATTCGCTACCAGGGGCACCGTATTAGGCTGCATTCAAGGCCAAAAGCCACAAATTGGCCAAAACTGCGAAAATAGACATATTTTCAAAAATTTTCTCAAGATGGGTGCTGTTATTTCAAAAATTCACTGGCCACAAAAGGCCACAATAATATAAAAATCTAATTACCCCAGAAATCATAGGCACCACTCGCGTGTCAACAATGTGCTGATTGAGCTTGGAGAGCATATCGCGGCAGGATATCTGGTCAAATAAGTCGAGAAGGTGCTTGGCTCTTGGTCCTTCCTCACTGACCAATAGCAAACATCCCAAAGTGCAGATGGGCATCTCGACTCGAAGGAAGTGTCGCGCAAAGAGCGAAAGGTCCATGTCCAAAAGAAGAGGACATCTGTGAAGTACAAATGAAATGGAACATTTTAGAGTAATGTACATGGTATTTTAATACTTGCATAGAAGTGAAATTAAACAGATAGCTATATGGCAATGGTACTTCTAGTATATATATATGCAGTATAAATATATAAATATATATAATACAGCTCAAGTTTGCAATTTAAATTAAAAACGGTCCTTTTGCTGAGTCCATATGACTTACCTATGCAACAGATTAGCAGCTTTCCAACAATCATCCAACTGCGATTCACTGAGTGGGGGAACAGCTGAATTTAAAACAGAACAACCAAAAACTGAATAATTATTAAAACTAAATAAGGGCATGAGTATACAGATTCATCTGTGCAGGTCAAGATAATTTTAAGTAATAGTTAAAACCCGAATAGAAGGGAGTTAAATAACATTTTTGTTGGTTATATCCCGACGCCAATATATATATTTTTTCTATATATATAGGAAACTATCTAGGTGGAGTACAATGTTTTTTAACCAATGGCCTTTCAAAGGATGAAGAGAAAGCTTGACCTGAAGCGTTCTGCTAGGTTAATACACACTAGAAATAGAGAAGATTAAGCACTTTATATAAAGATGATGAATGAAATTAAAAAACACACCTTGTGCCAATGGAGCCAGCAGCACTGATCGCCACATGTTCTGCACACACTTCACTTGCCATAACATAGGAATGCCTGACAAACAGACGAGGATATGTCCCAGATACTCAGTCTGAAATTGAGAACAAACACATTAGTAAGTACTGTATTTGCTCGTTTACAACTGAAGAGAATTATACATTTTTTAGTAGATGCTAGCTCATGTGTCAAAATGAGTTAAACACTTAATGCGAAGTTTATAAGTATTAGTTATATCCAGAATAGGAGGGAATTAACTAATATTTTTGTTGGTTATATCTCGACGCTGAAATTTTTTATTACATTAGGCATATTTACTAATTTGTTTGTTTGTTTTTACAGCCTTTACTATGCAAGACAAGTTCTCACAAGTTCAGTTTGCACTCAGGAGGGACTTACGTAACATTTTCGTTGGTTATATCCCGCAAAAGAACAATAGAAAAGTCACGTGTTATTATTTTTCGGTGTCATTGTAAATGACCAAAATCGGCTTCTCCTAATTAAAGCCCAGATAACAGTTAAGTTTACACATATAATCATAAAAGACTTCTCCAGTTTTCGAAAACTTAGTAGGTAACGTCATTGTAAATACTGACCATGTTGAATGCCATAAGTTGCTGCAAGATACTGTTCCAAAGCTGAGTGTCATGAATGTCGAAGTCAAAACAAATGTCAGCAACCAAACGAACAGCCTGAAAGTAAACCATTATATTTGAATGATCCCTTTTATATACCCACTCACAAAATCCTAAGTATGACAATGCAGTCATAAATGAATATTATTTTTTTCCTATATTTCCTATCGCGGGAAACTAAACTCCAGAGGACATCATGTGAATCTAGGACTCCAATTGGCTGAGACAGTCCCTCAACTAATGGGGGCCCTGGATTTATGTTCTCTGAAGTTAAGTTTCCAAGTCTTTGAAATCTGCTGTAACATATGCATAAAATTCTTAATTAATCATTTACCCTCGGTTTGTGACTGTGGTTGCGGAAGATTCCCCGCACCAGTCCCTCCTTGTTGCATTTCTTGAATGTCTCCTCTGTGTGGGGTACATGCAGTCGTTCGAATTCAACCAAATACAAGAGCGTTTGTAAATATTCTCTGTAAGCAACACACAGAACTTCAGTTTTGAACTGCTGTGACAATGACAATTATTTCTTGAAGACCAACACAGTTTATTTAATGTATGCACTTGGCCTTCAAATAGCGATAAGTCTTATAAATCTGAAGTGATTGATAATTAAAGTTAAGTCAGGCAATCTGGGTCAACATAGAGGTGTCCTTTTGACGTAGTACCACAGACTATACAGACGGCTCACTCTTGTACGTAGGACGCGCAGTGCATGCTGGGGGAGGGCAGATTGTTTAAGGCCTAAATGACGCCACGCACACAGAACAGTCGCTGGCAATTAAATGGCATCATACTGGCCGATTATGACGTCATTGGATCGTAGCATTCAGATCTTCAGTCTGAAGCTCAGACTTCGTTGACGCTACAAATCGGTGAATAGTTTACTCCATTTGCTTGTTACTGAATTTAAGTCATATGGGAAATGTTATTTTAAGGTATTGGAAATATCAACTTGACAGAATTACAGACTGGGTAGCGTTATTCAGTGGGAATTTTATCATCCACTAGGGGCGTTGATGGTTGGCATTGGTTGCCCCTACTCACCCCAGAATTCCCGGCGTATCCAATGTAAGGTATATAAAGAGTGGCGCTTCTTGATATTCTTTGGTAGTACCACAATTAGGGTACTAATGTACTTTTAGGGTGACGAGGTGTTACCAGAGCGATGTCCTATCAATACAGTAGCCTTAAGTGAGGTATTAAATGTGGTTTTTTTTTGCGAAGATACCTTATATTTTCCATTGGTGTTTGCAGAATATCTTCAATTGTTGCATTATCCAGAAGTGAAAACAGACATCTTAACGCTCGAACACGACACATCATCGTCAGAGTTCCTGAGTCCTTCTGATAAAGAAAGAAATCAGATTGCTATTCTATACATGGAGCTCGCTTGAAAACTTTAACTGAAATTTCTCAGGACTATCATTAAGACAATAAATGCATCACATTAATAACATGACAAAACTTACAGAAAATGCAACTCCTTGCAGGTATGATGCATGCTTTTCAATCTGTCCATGTTGTAAGATGTAGATAACTCTGAAATCATTATTTATTATTGATAAAATATTCATAAATGCTGGCATCACTTCCACAATTTTCAATGGTGCTTTATCATTGAAATATAACAGGAAATGTAAGACAATAAAAGATATATGAATGCAATTCAAAGTATGAGGAGCTAGTTTAGACAAATCTAAACACAAACACGCTTGGAAAATGATTTTGGGTATACTCCAGAAAACTATTTTGTCTCACAGACATTTTCATCCTTGGCTTTGTCAGCAGGAATTGCCATCAAGAATCCAATACTTTTGGACTATCACATATTCTTATAAATAATTTATGTCAACTGCTGGTCCAAAGTGTCACTCCAAAAATCATACCACTCAACAACTGACCCAGATTAAATATCAGCTGAAAAAATTAGATTTCTTACCTGGCCAAGTTGACTTCATCTTCAGAGACATCCTCGTCCTTCACAACAGTTGTGTCCAGATTTAAGTGAGCTTCGTAGTTCAAAGTCTGTCAATAACAAAAGCATGCAATTAATAAACGATGCCAATCTAATCGCTTGAACTTGCCGACATACCTGTTCATACATAGTCTTTCCCAATTCCCTTCGGAGCATGCAGACAATGACACACTATAGCTAGCTTCTCATTTACTTGTAACCAATGATTGCAGCGGAGGAAAGAGTTACATAGGATCTACTAAATTCAACTGGAGTTGCAGATTACACACGAGCAAATAGAGGATTTTTGCATTGGTGACGTCACAAGATTGCTCTCCTGTGGAGGAGGCACGATGAGGTCACAAAAGGGGCAACCGTGTATATGACGTCACCAATGCACAATACTAGATGACATCATCAATTATTGTGCTGTGGTGACGTCATGTATTGTAAACAGACAATGGACCAGTGACGTCACAGCAAGTGCCACTCATTCTGGTGGCGCCGCCTGTGAAACTAGTACATCAACACATCTGAGAAAGTCCCCTATTGACCATCACAATACACTGAACATCATACACTAACCATGTCGGCTTCATCAGGTTTACTATGCAGCGTTGATGGCAACCATTTCTCGATCAAAGCCTGGTGAATCTTGCCAAGATTGAGATTGTTTATCGCTGTGATCTCCTCTGCCGCAGCATGGATGTCTGGCAGGTGTTGCACATTTGATCCAGTTATTCCTCTTTGTTGTATTGATGGATGCTCATAAAGATTCAAAGTCAGTTTGGCCGGTTTGTTGGATAACTCCAACAAGCGAGGTTCACCGAGTTTGCGCCGAAACAAAGCCTGTTCTGTGGAAGATCGTCTGTAGAATTCAGTTAACTTCTTGTGCGTTTCAGTCGCTTTGATTTTGTTATCCTAAAAATCAATGATAGTCATGGTCACCAGCAATTTCAGTCTATGAAATACATATTGAAGTCACCAGCTATTATATGGCAGTAATCATCCAGTATAACATTAAGATAAAAAGAAGTTACTGACTATTGTGGCTGCGCCCATCTCCATAAAGTAAACTAATCCTCACTAACCACTTGACTAGTGATCGCTTACAAGCGCATGCATCAAGACATATAAAATTTCAGTGAAGGTTCATCACATACCCCACTAGCAGTCTTCACCCAGGCCTCCGCAACATGAACGCTTAGCTCTAGTGCCTTGACCTTGTCATATCCTGCAAAAAAAGTCATTAATTTCTTGTTAATTAGAAACACATTGCATATATACTGTTGATTTCGGGGTCAATCTGACAGACTGACAACTGATTCACAAATTAAATGACTCATACCCATAGGCAAGACCTTGATGCACCACTGCATGCACGCCATGGCAGTGTCAAGCTGCTTGATGCCCTTCAACAAGTTCACAATGTCCTCGAACAGTTTCTCTGTCTCCTTGCTCTGAAGGTCCCAGATGCACTTGGATTTCTCCACTCCATCTCGTCCTTGCTGCTTCTGGTGGTTCTTGCACATCGTTACATAACGGTTGATCATGTTTTGAATGGCTGTGACGTACACATGGTCTTGATTTAGCTGCAAAACATACAGGACAAATCAGCTGGGTGAACTGGTAGGGCATGTTCAGCTCAATTCCATCCTGAGCAATCTTTAGGTCAAACCCTTTCCTTATTTCATGACTGACGGATTTTTGCTCAGATAATGTCGGATAGAGTAAAAATAATCGATCAATAGGTGAAAAAGCATGGCTTTTTGAGCGGCATATCCGCTGTTGAAGCAGGAAAATATCTCCTATATGTAAGTAGACTTACCTGAAGTAATGATGTAACGGGTAACAAAATCTGGACTGTATCTTCATTTAGTTCACTGGCTGAAATAAAACAACAGTATTTTACATTACGACGGAAACATCAACACGAAAGAGTTTCTTCCATCAGACTAGACAAGATTACAATCATCAAATGTCACTCAATATACATGCATGTACATTATGTAACACAATAAATAAATCACAATTATTAAGAAACTATTATTCTTACAGATTATAGGCCATGCTTTATCCAGAAGGGAGTGGAATGGCAATCGCTCCTTGGCTAAAGGTGGGAGAGAGGATCTGTCATACATCAGCTAAAAATATCAAATCCAATCAAAGTATTAAATGTCAGTAAAATCCAGTGAAATCTCATATCAGAACCATAATAAATGAACACAATAAATTCTGAACCAAACTGTATTCCTACAGAATCCTACTATGCATTTGTTTGCAATTAAGATCACCTCATTATTTCCAGTTGCGGCAGGGATCGGGATTGTTTCATGTTTGAGATGACGGAACTTACATTTCCTTCTTATTTCACATAAGTGAAAAAGAAACACACTGAAAGTATTACGTACCTGCTCATCGTCAGTGGCTTGTCTGTATGTCTCTTCATAATTTGACGGTTCAGAGACCCTTTTATAAGCCTTCAAGTATGTCATCAGCTCCAGGCCCTAGACAAGAGAAGTTCAGTAATTAAATTAAAATATCAGCATGCAGCAGCATTTTTCCAATCCATAATTGTAACATTTTCATAGAATTAATATCTTACATATTCTGTCTCCTTGTCCCTGCCGATTTCATTTAAGCGCGACAAAACGAAGTCAATTCGCTCGTAATCATATGGGTCAAGCTGAAATCAGCACAAGAATTACAACTAATTATACATCAGACATCATTCACCAACACCAATTTTCAGCAAATTACATTTGAAGACATCCTACCGCGCCATATATTTCCAACAATGTTTCTTTTATCTTTTCCTTGCTGGTGATTATTCTTGTCAAGTCGTACGCTTTTGCGAGTTGTTTTTGTGTTCTGGCCATCACGGCCTTCATTGATTCTTCTCCAGAAGATGAAATGGGTACAAGAAGTTGCTTCATGTACATGAACAGAACGTGCTCTTCCTCAATTCTGAAAGTGCTGCAATGAGATTGAGAACTTCAAGTAATACCATGGCATCCACTCATATCAAATTCTCCTGCAAATATAAACTGGGTATAAATAGCACCAAGCTCACAAGGCTTTTTTCAGTGAATCTCATTGTACAAGCAACTAACAAATAACACTATGCCATAGGGCTGGTCAATTCACGTATGACCTTGTACCCGGAAATACTAATACAATACAAGCAGTCAGGTAGGTGGGTGGACTAGGGCTTTTACATCCTGTATTCTGCACCTGATGGGCTAATTAGGACAGGCAGGCAGGGACCATGGCAACGAGATGATGGATGAAACAGCCATCCAACTTAGGCTCAACCAGGAATTGAACCTGGGACCTTGTGGTTGGAAGCCTATATACATACATGTTTTTTTTCCCTGTATCTTTCCTGCATTTTGATTTTTATATTTTTTACTGTTGTACAACAAAAAGGTCAAATTTGACCTAAAAAAGTGTCAATAAAATTTATCTATCTATCTACAATATCATACACAAGACTAGATGATGTCATCAATAATTGGGCTTTGGTGACGTATTGTATTGTATTGGTATATCCTGGTACTATGTCACACGAGAACTGCCCAGCCCTATAACAAGTCTTTCATCACGCCAAAAAATGTGTCACAGCAGTCAGACGGTATAGTCTGTATTTCTTTACGATTTTCCATCTTACATTATTTCAATGATGAAATAGAACAAAACTAGCTTAATACCACACACGCTGACATTCTACCTACCTGCAAAGCTCCCTGACCAAATTCACCGAAATGAATTTTCCACGTATGATTTCGGAAATGATCTGTTCCTTGGAACCCATAATATCCCCTGGAACATTCTTCATAGATACCTGATGGACAGAAAAAAAAGGGATAACAATTTCTAAGTAAAGCTGGAACCTTTGTTAATTCCTTCGGTTAATATCAGACTGGATGAAATTTAAACATACCTTGAGTTTCATTAAACAGTATCCGCACTGGGCGAGCTTCTTTGCCTCCTCGTAAGTATTCAAATGGTCTTTATCATCATATATCTTAGCTAATTCAACAGCAACTGTGGACAAACCCTGAAAAATATACCACCATTATCACATTAACATTACTCCACCGATAGTGGCTTTTCACGGAAGGTTCTCTGTATTTTCACCAGATGGCTACGACAGCATACTGCAATTCTATTGGCTGAAAACATTCACGCCCTTGATGATGATTGGCAGAAGCAGAGTGCATCCTAGCAGCAGTATTTTTTTTGGTGCATTTTTATGTATATTTTATATCTTATCCTTTAGTTGATTTCAGTTATTTCCCAGAGAAAATTATATTTATGGAATCAGTTAGGTATGACCTACTTTGTCTGAAAAGCAAAATGAGTAATAAGAGGATAGGAAGGACTTATGTCTTGCTGAATTCAGGGCTGCTCAGTGACTCTATTGGTCAATGACCTTTCATTAGCCATAAACTTCATTAGATCAGTTTTACGACAAGAAGGGATAATAACAATTGAATTGTAAAATAAGTTCCAGTTAACAAGCCAACTCCAGATACGAACCATAACTTTCTTGAAATGCTGCCCAAAACGATCTTTAGTTTTTGAAAGACGCTCCCAAATGAAGTCCTCGGGAGCACTTAGACAGAGTCCTAGCGCAAGGCTGTGGTCCACCTTGGCTTGATTGAATACCTACGCATCGAAAAAAATCTAATGCTTTCTTCACGAATTGAAGGAATCAATGCAAAAATTGACAACTGAAATATGTGATTTGGCAAATGTACAGCAGAAACATGTATTTACCTTCATCAGTAAAATTGCCAGCTGTTCACCAATCCATTTCATCCCACTTTGCACCATTGTATTTATTCGCTGATTCGGAATGAAAAAACAAATTAAGATAGATAGATATGGAAAGTGCAGCCCTCTAAGGCAAGTGCTTGCCGCTATCGAGGGTCGATTGATTAGGTGAGAGAGAGGACGAGTCCACCCATGTTACACATTTACCCCAAGGGTGGGATCTTTTACTTGCCTCAGCATAGACACTGAGTACAAGGGACTGCCAATTTAACGTCTCATCCGAACGACATCCAGCAGGGATGTTGCTCATGAAAGGTTGCCCAAGCCTGGGATTGAACCAGGGTCCTTCAGAGGAGCAGGCAAGCATCTTACCACTAGACCACCCAGCTGCCAAAATTAACAAGGTACAGGTGCAATTCAATGCATTGAATGTGTAAAACTTTCATTTGCCTGTGGATGTCCGTTAACAGTATCAAGTATTACAACAGTGCAAGAGAACTGAATATTTACACTTTCAGATATCCAAGTCAATCAGTCCGCATTATGCAATCATTTTCAAACCTAATTTATACATACATGCACACATCAATACTGTGTCAGTATATGATGACTTACAGAGGGTAAAATGAGGTGGAAACACTGAAGAAGGATCATTCCATCCACACTGTACTGCAACGCTAGCTCCATCTGGCTGTTTTCTTTCAGGAAATTGACAACTTGTTGGCAGCTTGTGTTCAAGGTTTCCAGGCCTGGTTTCTTTCCTGCTCCAGTGGCTTTTCAAATTACAAAGTGTAAATGAGATAATAAAATACGCTCCTAAGAGGGACACCAGAACTGCTGTATAATCTGAGATCAGCGATGATGGACATGATTCATGAGGAGTCAATTATAACCAATTAAATTCAAACACAGGAGCCACATTAGCATAGAAATTAACACCAATACTTACCAAGAGATATTAAATGGCTCCGGCTTTCAAAGCAGTATGGATAGCACTTTTTGTACTTCTCTGGAAAAAAAAAGACTTACATGACTAATCAATGGACAATTACCATGAAAACCATAGTGCATTTCTTGAATATTGCCGAAAAAGATTACAACATATGTAGTGCCTAAAATTGCTACATTTACCCGAAGTTGGCAGCATGGCCATTGCATACTTGTACACAAGAGGCATGGCAATAGTGGAATCCATCACTAAACCATCTTCCTTGTATATTGTGGGTTCAAAAGTCCATTCTTTGTATGGATCTTGGTTTGTCATGTCCAACTTTTGTTCGGATATATGCTGAAAAAAAAAGAAAAAGAAGTGAGATATAAAAATACTATACTTGATATTTACAATTATTGCACAAAAATGATAATAAGGGTTGGATCAATTGAGCAAACACAATTGTGACAAATGACAATGCACAAAAACAGCTTATTTCAAATTACCTTGACAGTCAATCCATAATCACCGCTCTCACAAAGATGTGCAACATTCATAGCTAGCCTTGTGGCTCGACACAACTCAATGCAATCTGCCAATAATTCTGCAAATAAAGTAACAAGGAAATACTTATAATGTGATAAAGGCTGCATAAAAAAAGGCAAATTTGGCGGAGAATTTCTGAGAGGGCATAGATGCTTGTCAATTCTGAAACGCAGGGTCAATGTTCAGTTCACAGTTCTATTGCTTTCTTATTTAGGAAATGACATACAAGACTATACTCAGTCCATATAGGTTGAGGCACATTAGAGAATACAAATAAATAAAGTATTAAAGATCATAATGACTACATACCTGGCCTGCAGACAGTAACAGCTTTGCTTGTTAGTTGGTAAATGACGGCAGGAAGCTCTTTAACAGCCGCAAAGTTGTCCACCATTTCTTTGCTCATGTTGTCCTGGCCCAATAAACTACACAGCGTGTGGCAGACCTTGTAAAGGATGGCCCCTGATTCTGCAGTTTCATTATTGTCAAACTGTTCTCTGTAAGTAATCAATCATAATGTGAATATTAGCTGTCTGCGAATAATGCTAATTAAAAACATTCACATAACTTCTTTTAAGATTAAAACTTTTAATCACTTTAAGTGACAGTTGCCAGCTGTGTTGTATTTACCAAGAAATGATTATGATATGGATCTCAAAGATTTATACCGGTGATAAATTTTCCAACGTAATTCTACACAGGGGGTATGTCTGCAACACCATTCCTTATCACCTCAGTGTATTGTCAAGAAAGGTATTACTCACCTTGCCATCTTCAAAGCCATAGAAACCTCTCCTCTCGCTGCAGCAGCAATGGCAAGCATCCCTCGAAGAGTGTCTTTTTGGATGCCCAGTAGTTCTCCGAAACTGAAAAATACCCAGACACCTATCTTCATACAACCCCAATATCCTGGAATAAACATTAACTGCTTAAAATTCTGTGATTAATTGGTTTGTAGATAATATATTACCTACCGAAATACTCTTGTCAGACTCCATGTACATGACCTTGATAACTTTCGACCAGTGAAGTCACGAATGGTCTGAAACGGAACAGTACAAAAAATGACATCCCTCAGTCTTTGTTGGATGCAACTACAGGTAAAAATTATAGAATAATTTCGAAAAATATATTAAACATCATGGCTAAAATGTGTGAATTTTTTGTATAGGCAATGAAGGTTTTTGAAACATATTCATTCAATATATTCGCTTTCCGGGGTTTTAACATCTCAGTAGCCAGCGAGAGATATTTTAGGGGTATGATTCATCTTATAATTTTTTAAGTTAGGTTGTTTAACAGGTTTCCAAGAAACTGTGATTCCAAAATATTTCACATGTTCAGCAGGGATAATTAATTGCTACACTTACATTTTCATGACACGATAATCCATTGCTGGATTTGAGAGAAAAGTACGCCTGAACTTTTTGCCGCAACAAATTCTCCTTTAACTTCTCATTCCGTAAACATTGAAGAGTGAGGAATTCGTTGAATTCAACTTGTAAAGCACTCAATCGCTGGAACGTCTTCAAGAGATGCTGGTAATCTTGTCTCATCTCATCTGAATTTATGAACAAAATATATAAATATATTGTCAAAAACACAGAAGTTTGTTATTTTGACGCACATACAAGATCTTAATATCCATCACTTTTATCATATATATTTCTATGATTAAGATCTTGATTGAACGGTGGTAACTAACAGAAATATCACAAAAACAGTATCATGTGATTTTTTTGATCGTAGTGCTTATGTATTAACAGCATTCCAGCTAGGATTTGAATTGGGCAAGGCGCACAAGGAAATTAGGGCACCCAAGTAGACAAATTTAGGGCACCAAGGCTGGTCCACGATAGTTGGAAAGCAAAAAAAAAATAACCTAATTTCGGGCATGGCACTGACAAAAACAGGCATGGCTCTGACAAAAACAGGCATGGCTCTGACAAAAACAGGCATGGCTCTGACAAAAACAGGCATGGCTCTGACAAAAACAGGCATGGCACAAGGGGCCTCGGGCATGGCGCCGCGCCATGCTCAAATGGCCTAAATAGAACGCTGATTAATCAGCAAAAGTGTCAGCATCTACTTATCAAAGCATCATACTTCCTGAGCGAAGGCACCTACCATATTTTATGCACAATGCGAAAAATACCACCCTCAAATTGACAATTCATCATGAAATTCTGGGGTCGGGGTGTTACAAGTATCAAAAATGAAACTAAACACTACACTAAATTTGTATCTATTTCTTAAGCTCAGATTAGGGGGGAGAGGTGCATCATGCTTGAGATTGTGTTATGCAGACATAAATAGGGCATATAAATGACAGAATTCAAGGGGCCAGTGGTGTATGGATTAGGGCTTTACGTCCTGTACTTCTGCACCTGATGGGCTAATTGGGACAGGCAGGCATCATGGCAATGAGATGATGGATGAAACGGCCATCCAAATTACGCTTTACCAGGAATTGAACCCGAGACCCAGTGGTTGGAAGCCCAGCACACTGCCGCTGAGCTAGTCTCCCACCCTCAAGGGGCCAGTACTTACCAGAGTTTGTTGTGTCCAATGTGAGCATTAATGCGATAACATCAACTGCAAGGCGAGTGATCATCACTTTTTCATTCTCTTCCAAATCCTGTAAATGAAGATTAAATGAGTTGTCATGAAATACTGAAGCCCAACAACAACACAGTAAGCATCTCAGGATCCATAACTAGTGATGAATTTACCTTCGGGAGAAAATTATGGCCTGAAATATGTGAAATCCCCTGAAGGTAAATTCACCAATAACACAGTGAACAGTTCAGACCTAATTTCCCAAAGAATGCTGCATTAACTACAAACAATATTTTGCCAATATTTCCTCTAAATTAGGAAAACATCAACTATCTAACCAAGCAAGCCTTACATTTGTCATATTGCTAATTTACTAAGAGAAATATTACCTCACAAAAATTCCCACAATCAACTGCTCTCTCGATCAGCGTTCTGGCGCAATAGACTGCCTTTTCTTCCGGCAGACTTTTTAGCAGTTCAAGTATCTCCCACACCTGTAAAATCAACCAAACATAATACCAGCCACATTTCACTTTGATCGTATGTACATTTCACTTTGATCGTGTGTACCACCGTGTTTGTGAATTGGATCACAGGAACAACCAAACTAGACACCGTTATCCTGTCAAGTCATTGACAATATACTGTACCTTTGCCTTGTTCAGAAGGTGGTCGATCCTCGCCATGTAGACAAACTCATCCGTAACTCCGATCTTGTCAGTTCGCGTGATAAGAAGAGCATCTTCTACAGCTGTAGGCAGGTCTTTTTTGATGATATGTATTACAAGGCGCTGTGAGAAAGAAAAAGAAGATAAATGATATTATTACAACTACCATAACAATAATAGTCTGCTAGATCTGGTCTGTTTTGGTCTTTCCAGGTTCTACTCATCCCTACTCATGTTGACACATAGATGTAACTAACGAAAGATTTTTACCACATATCAAACTTACCTTGACCGTACTGCTCTTGTAGAAATCCAAGTTCTTCAAATTGTACTTTATCAGCATCTTTCTCAGTTCGTACAATCTGCATTGTTCTTTTATTTCAGCCACTCTGAAGAAAAACATAAAACACCTACTATTAAGCATCTGTCGAATTGTCATCGATGCATATATACAAGTTTAAGGAGTTTCTGAACAGAAGGTAGAGGCTATTAATATTACCTGGGGTGGTCAAGCGCAAGACCAGCATTGACGAGATTCTCCATATCCAGAGTCCATGGAATATAAGCTTGTTGCATCGCTCTCAAAACTGCTCGGCATTTGAACTGTCAAACAAAATGTTGCGATTTGTCATTACACATAACAAGATTGATGAAACATGTTTGGCGTAGATCCTATATCCAAGATGAGACTAGATAAAATAAAGATTTATTGGTCACACTAAGCGAAATTTCAACAAGATACTAGATACATTGATCATTAACCGAATAACACACATCTGGATCCTTGATGCAGCTGATAACAGCAATGGCCTTTGCTTCCCAGGGAGCTTCTCCCATGTAGGATATCATCTTGTAAGATCGTTCAACGAGGTCCTAAAGAGCAAAAGCATGGAAGACATCAGAAGTGAGATTTTACTTCCGAGTTGTTACATTGTAGTATCTGTAAAAAGCCTTCAGTAATGCGAACACCAATAAATAGGTAACATGATACAGTGCATAAATTATTTACCCCGATGTACTGGAAAAGCATCTTTTCTTCATTCAATCCATGTTCCACCATGTACGGACGAACATACTTCTCGATTGTGCTTGGGATGAGCTCTAAAGCCATCACTCTGTCCAGCATTCGATACGTTAACGACTCAGTGGACTCCTGTGAACAAATACTGAACATGAATTACACAAGACACATCTTTAGTTTGACAGTTTTCAATCAGTCTCTGCACGACGCAAGGGGGCGCTGGTAATCATGGCGGGATCGAAAGCGGGTCACGTAGAGACTGGTTTTCAATTCTACCAAATCCAGTCTGTAATATTATGGCATTATTATTAGACCGACCTTGACATACTGATCCAAGGACAAGTGGCACTTGTATTTGCCATGCAAGTTCTGCAAATCTCTCAGCTGAGCAAGAAGAATATGCAATCGTACAAAAGGGTTGTGCTCATCTCCCATCTGCAACAAAATCAAAATATTCATTTATGTCAGAGCAAAATACTTTCAACATGAGAACTTAGTAAAGCTGAATCCAAAAGCTCGAAAACAAGAAAAGGAGGGAAAATATGTACAAACCTTGTTTATGACTTGTTTGTATCCAACCGACAAATTACAAAGCTGAAATACATTTAGAAAAAAATCACGTTTATTAAAAATTAACAAGTTCATTTTGCACACTACTAGGCCGAATGAAAAACTTTTGGTTCTGATTTCATAGCCCTCAAAATGTAGGGTGGGTTGGTCAGCCAAATAATATTTTTTTTTTTATAATCAAAATGTGTAGCGAAGTGTTTTGAAACTGTTTGAAAAAGCTTGAAAAGTCCATAAAAAGCTTAGGGTAGGGGGGCTTTTCACATGGTCAGTAGGAAATCGGTACCAAACAATGTTTTTCATTCGGCCCTAGATTTGACTACAAGTGCATCCAGTTGAAGATAGACATGCCAGGTGATCAATATATGGATCATTGGTACCTGAGTTGCGAAGTGCTGAGGAGTGGCAAGTCCTCGTTCACTGGCAGACTGAGACTGAGTAGTGCAAGTTGTTTGTAGTAGTTCACACATAACAATTGCACTTCCAGGCCATCCATCCTGAAAATTAAATCATAATACAATTAGGATAATGCAACCCTCTTGACAAAGTTCTTGCTGATTTCAAGGTTTGTGAAATTGACGCGTAAACTTGTGTTCCATTCAGGCCATTTGAGCATGGCCCTTACGCCCTTTATTTTATTTTTTGCTTACTTAACCAAATGTAACCTCACCTTTTCTGTCATTTCCATAGCCTTAGCCTTCTGTTCTAGCCATCTGGCAATTTTCTCCTGTTGAAATTACAAGAAATTAAAAGACTCAAAATAACATACAGGAATCCTAAGGCAGACCCTTACAATGAGTGCTACTAAAGCAATTAAAAGATTAATAATGAAATTATGAACAATGAGATAAATCAGAAATGGTCCCCACCAATCCACTTGGATGATGCCTCATAACATACGGAATGAAATCTTCCTTCAGCCAAGGTTTGATGTCTTTTGATTCAGTCTGGACGGGTAGATTATCCAGAATTTTGTCAATTGTGGTTAATCTGAAGTATCTTTCAAATTCACTCTGAAATAAATTAAAAAAGCAAAATGAGGTAAACAATGGTAAAGGCTACATTCTAAATTGAGCTGTACTTAAGACGTCCATTAAAAAAATGTTACACCACAAAATCTGTAGTTTTGAAAATCTGCCACAAGAAAGTGGCTACACGATAACTAAATTGAAATTAACCTGATGTCGTCTCCATAGTGCGAATGAGGTCTCCAAACGCCCATTTCCCAGCTGAGTCAGAAATTCTTTCAGCATATTCACTCTTAGGAATTTCTCCCATGCATCAGCACTGAAATTAAAATTCCCAGTGAAGAAATTTTGAACTTTTGATAGCACTGTTATGATTAATAAACTGGAACTCAAATCTCACACTGAATGTACCAATTAAACAATAGAAGGATTAATGGAATAATATAAATAATATCCTTGCAATACCTGAAATTCTGAGCGCCAAACGCAACTTCAAATGTTGCAAGCCGATGAAGAGTTTCCAAAATGTTGGCAAGAAGAGCTTCACCAGACAGGTCTTCATTTCCATTTGCAATATTTTTGCTTTTGTTGCGCTGTTTGAAACAAAAAAATACTGCATCATACTGTGACATAAAAAATCTTCTCTTGAATTATTTTGTGGTTCGAGTAGAGATGTTAAATTCCGGGAACTTTCATGAGAAGAAATTTACCCTGGTAATTTTTGGAAATTTTGGGGAATATTTGGAAATATTGGGAATATTCATTAAATTTGCAAGATACGGTATATCTGAAACATCCAGCATTATGTTTTAATTATCCTTTTATACAGGAAACTTGTAAGTACTGACACACAAAGTTATGATCATTTAAATGGCGTAACAGTTCACTTTGGGTGTAATAAATGTTGAAAAAAGACACTGAGAATGCTGAAATTCATTTGTATCCATCCTTGGTCATCCTTGGTCATACAGTGATCAACTTATTCAAATACCATCAATACAACTGAATGATAATTCACAAGTCAAGTCAAACAATGAATAACTCATAAGGCCATGGTTTTTTGATCTTATGTTTCTCAGACCGTTTTTCATGAGACAGTCGGTTGGAAAATAAAAAAAATCCCCACAAAGTGTTTTTTTTTCATAAATTAACACAGGTGATGTGATACTTTGAGATGCAATACACATACTTGCCCAGACAATTGTTGATTTATTAATTGAGCGGCACTGCAAAAGTTTGGCCGACGGTGTCGAGAAACAAAAGATCAAAAAACCAACGCCTAAAGTTGAAATTGAACTACGGGATTTTCATATACGATGAAAGTTAATCAGTTTCTGGATATCAGAGTCACCAGCAGAAATTGTCTACTCTCCGCCATCATCATCTTCAGTGACTTCTTCAGATTCGTAATTTTTAAAACTTTGAACAAACTAGATCTTCATTTAATGAAAATTGAACTGTGTGATATATTCCCTAAAATTCCTGGCTGTCCAAAGTTCCCAAAATTTACCCTAGTAACTCTAGTTTCGAGCATTACATGACTAGACAATGGAAAAATCAAGAAGCAAAATGCAGGCAATTCACATTAAACTAGAAAATATACACACCCGAGTGCGAGCGTAGTTCAACAGGTTGAAAGTGCTCTCGAACGTGGGAGGAGTAGCCTTGATACAGCAATCAATGACATGTTCATCCTCTTCAATTAGTTCAAGACAAGTGCACAGTTGCTTCATGTACTCTTCAATGTCTTCTCTAGAGATTTTCTTTGGGTTCCAAGGTGCAATGAGGTCAAGAAGATGGTATGACTTGACTTTATAGACCAACTGCAAAGAGAATAGAGTTAGATTTTAGGAATTATTCAAACCTCGTTTCACGTGGAAAAAGACCCTCTAAAGCTCGAGTTCACTGAAAAAGAAATTTCTACAACTCACCTCAACATCCAGTTTGAACATCTTCGCAAAGGCTTCAGCTTCATCAAACTTTTTCTTGTGCAAGATGCGATTGAATCTATGGTGAGAAAAAAGAAAACCACAAGATGACAAGAACCTTGTTTAATTAACTTTTGTCTCAAATATGAATGCATCATCAAGCGCACTATACATTTACCTGGCCTCCGGAAGAGCTTCAGACAAACACCGCATCCTTAAAGTTGAGACAAACTCACTGAAAACAGAAAAAAACAAACATAAATAAATGAAATTAAAATGATGCATCAATGTTACCTTAATGAGGTTTATTCTGCATCCTTTGTTACGGATGTTCAATGTCATAAACCCATTGAATAAAGATGAGCGAATAAAACATGAAATCAAGGATGCAGTATGTCTCAGGTTTGCTCGAAGTACATACCTCGGTGCTTCTGAATTATGTGTTCCTTCAATGACAAAAATATTCTCCTGAAACGTAGGAAACTGAGCGAGAGTCGTGGTGCCAGCAAGTTGAAGACAGTAGGTGACTTCCATGTTTGACAATTTGCAAACAAGTAGTTCGCAGCTTCCTTCTCGGTCAACAGGGGTCAGGATAATTATCTTCATGGTCAGATCTCTGTGATAAGGATGGTTCAAAGAAATACTCAAAGGAATGCCAAAACATAAGTACCTTTAATACAATTTTATCACATTTCAATAAATAAACACAAAGAAAATACCCATCATTCTGTTGATCGGCTTGGTCATCGTCAACCAAATAGAAATCACGGACTTTCATCTTCCAAATTTTCATCACGGTTAGGGTACAAGTGCTCCACATAGTCAAAAGGCCCTGTAAGAAAAGTGAACCACTGTATACACTTCCTAGGAGATGACATCTCCTTATTCTCCTAAAAAATAGGCTCGGTAAAATCAAACATCAGGTTTAAACAATTTGTAAGTCTTCGTTTAATCGGTGAATTATATGGCATATTAGGAACTACAGTGGATGACCACAATTAGGACCACATTTGGGAGTCACTGAAATGGTCAAGGCCGTCTTAATTCTGGCACATTAGCTCTCTTGTAATTAGTTTTCTGGACCCACTGATGATTGTAAAATTGAGGTAATCTCAATTGTGCAGTTCTACTGTATTTCTAATTAACTATATCACGAGATCATAGCTCACTGGTCATCTTAATTTGCTACCATAATATCTCCAAACATTTCAAAGTGAAAATATTGCTGAAATATTCTCAGTAAGCGCACCGCGGTGCAGAGAAAAAAAATGTAATATCCAATACGTTAAACATCACAAAAACTTTTCTGACCATATTGTCCAGGGCTATGAAATATCTTCCACACGTTGTCATTCTGATCTTCTCGATGGAATCACCTGCAATTGCCGAAGTGGGATACATCAGTTGATATCAAATATCCAATGAGCCAGTTGCAACAACGTCTTAGTTAATGAAAACAATTTTAACTGCTATGACAGTAAGACTTCTAACTACGAAAGTTAAAAGGCCAGCCACATAGAAAAGATCTCCTTATATGACCCAAAGGGGGAAGTTTTTAGCTTACCCTCAATCAGCACATTGTGAGAAGCCTGTCTCATGGGTTTGTACGATTCGCCAGACTTTCCCCACATGCACAACACATTGTCACCAACACCCTGCAATAACATAAAAAAAATTGTACAGAGACAAAATAGTATAATTAATAATTAATTATTCATGGGTGGCAAAAGTACCTGAGATCACTGGCACCAAAGCAGGTAAGCATGGTTTGATGACATCATATTTTCAGTGTCATTTTTGTTATAATAAATTCTGTCATCTAACGCAAAACTTTATCTGTGCCCTTTGGTGGTTTTAGTACTTTTACTCCCCATAATCAACACAAGGTGATCAATTCATATTTTCTATAATTCACGACTCACAGCGGACAGCACAATAGTTCTGCATCCAGGAATTGTGTACACTGCCACATCATAAACGATATCATGAACGGTGGTTAGATCTATAACACTGAGTGAAATCTCCCTCTTTAGTTTCTTCAAAGTTTCCACATCTTCAGTTTGCAAGGCTGAAAATTAAAATATATCAAAGAATATAACAGGCGCAGATCCAGACCCACCGTGGTGGGCGAGTAAGGAATTCAACAAGTTATATCAGTTTCTATCAACCATTACAGTCTAAAACGACACCAATCTATGCTTCATAACTTGAAATAACACCAGATTCAGCGGTATTTGATGAACTACTTTGTTCGCCCCTATATTGAAATCAACAGGCGCAGTAATTGACCTAGTTGTGGCACCGTTAGAGCAACGTTGCGAAATCACACCACCCTCCCAAGCATTTCTCATATCTCACCAGGGAACCCTGCTAAAAGTAATTTTACATCGCATCTATCTTGGTTCATCGAGTTCCTAGGCAATGACATCACGCGCTCCCAGCAGGCAGTGCGTTTCCCGCCTCTAGTTGTGTCGGACGTAGAACCAAAATAGACTCTGTCAAATCCCAATCAAACATCAGGTGGGGCTTCTTTTAATTCTTTATGGCTTTGACATGATGTCATCAGATAGTAGTAATGATGTCACATAATAAAAAACAAACCTTCAGCAACATCCACAATGCCTATATTGATCATGTGAAGGCGTCCCTGACCATCCAGGACCACCAAATCGCAGCGATTATTTGCATCGATCGGGGTGAAAAACATGGCTCGGAAACACTTTCTGTCTGAATCATCCAGGCCTGGAATTTTCTAAGGAGAAAAAAGTATGGTTGCTATTTAATTTTTTAACAAACAATAGTGCTTTGTCATGGGACCGAAATTAAAATATAATCATTTAATACCTGTGAGAAGAAGACCATTTGATTTTCCACAAAGATGAAATGCAGAGTACCATCACTTTCTCCATACACAATGAAGTTCCCATCTTCACTGAATGTGACCCTTTCAATCGCATTATCTAAATAACAAATGAAAAACCATGTAAATTAAACTGTCAGCATGATCACAAGAACATAAATCATAAAAAAGTTCCATTATACAGACAACTACAACTTGGTGTCTGAGGGGAATGAAAATTTGCACGACAGGGATTCGTTATAGCCAATACACTTTATACCATATTTACTGGAATATAAGCCCTCCCTTGTATATATATTTTTTTTAGGGGATAGCAGCAGGGTCTCTATTTGAAGCAGGCCCCTATTCGAGGTGGGCTTCTATTGTTTAAGGGCAATGAAGGACACCAAAATATGTGAAGATCTTTAGAAAATAGTGCTGCGAAAGACCTCAAATTTTTTGCCTGGCTCAGTTCATAACTTCATATGCAATTTTTGTGCATATATATATAGGATGTAATGAAATAACCTTGTCTGCCTGATGCGGGGGAGAGGGCTTCTATTTGAGGGAGGCTTTTATCTTTTAGGGAGGGTAGCTACCCAGCGCTTATATTTGAGGTATGCTTCTATTTTGAGGGGGGTGATATTTATGACTAATTTATGATTATTCGAGTATATATATACGGTACTTGCTGACTTCTTGGTTATGTATCCAGACTGTTGTAGTAACATGTGTTTTGTATGTAGTTATGACTATAACGGTATAACTATAACATACCTGCAGCTATAGTCTTCAAATACTTGTGGCCACAATCTTGGAAAATGGAAAGGTGACGATCAGCTGCGATACAGATGTTTTCTTGCAAAGCTGCAGCACTTACTCTGGGATTTTCAGTCACCTTAAGTAAAGGAACAAAGAGATCAACTACTTGTTGTGTGTGATTTCATATTCGCAAGAGTTAAAAAATAAGGAATAGATCTATAAGGTTCCAACTCTGCCTACTGAAAAGCATTTCCAAAAGTCTACAACATTAAGGGCAGACTTTATGTCTCACTGAATAACTTGAGCGATGGGGGTTTTAGATATCTATATTTAGTTCTGAAAACTATCCAAATCGGTGAAATATTTATGTTGAAATTAAGTAGATGGCATCGCTCAAACCTATCAATTAGTTGCGGCCAATGGACACAAGTGTTGTAATAATATTTCATTAATTTTAATTCAGAGACAATATTACAATGTTTCCGACATCAGGTCCTATAAAAATCATGTACTGACAACGGATAAAGAAGCCCTATGTTGATTGCAAAAAAATAAAACATAACCCCACAATATCTACCTCTCCACTGGGGTTGATGCACACTGTTGTGTCAACTTGATACAATCCTGTCCCAGTCTCTACACGAGGTCCAAAATTCCCTGTTTCATCATCCCCAAAGTCCTTTTCCACCTCATCCCAACTGGCCATTCTTGATGGCTTGAATTATTCTGAAAGGCAAATTATCAGTAAAAAAAAGATGGAAACAAGTTCCTCAAAAACTTAGTATCACTATATTAGCAGTGGGTTACAGTGTACATTGCCAGTCTAATTTAAAAAAATTACATATGTATACAAATTTATGACTAATTAAACAGATTAATTAGCAAACGAAACGTAGACACATGAGAATGTAAAATAACAGAACATTTACAAATTTTCCTCACAATATCATAACATAACAGTAACATACTATTATCAGGACAAAACGACGACACTGTAGCATCAGGGTTCTGGCCGCCAATCCGATTGGATGCGCGATATGGTTGCTAATTGTAATACATTGGTCGAAGCCGCATGCAGATAGATGCTCAGCTGTGAGAATGAAAAATTTCTGCAATTTGGTATCCCCACTTCCGAAGCAAAAGTTTATTCTCTAAGTTCAGATATTTCATTTTACAGTAGATATACCTTCATCAGGGATCGAAATAAGTCAAAAGCCACCTTTCAGGTTACGTGGAGGTTACCATAATTTTTTCCCACACGAACGGACTGCCATTCACAAAATGTGTCCACATCAATATTTATGGTAACCCGCTTTGTTGAACCTTATTTTTATCCCTGCTTCATCACAGTCCAAGCCACACAGCCAGCCCATCAGCGGACAACTGCCACTATACTGTCAGATTACTGGACGATATCCATAGACGGATGTTTAAAGTTTAAGTGAGCACTATCAATGCAAAGTTAATGATGTTTTCTAGCCAACATGAATTTGAGGCCTACACAGTTAAAATAAGTCTAGACTCCAGTCTGAGTCCAAATCCATAAAAAAAAGAAGAAAACGAAACGGCTACTCGCGAAAACGGCTACAGCCATAACGTCTACATCCATAACGTTGACAGCGAAAACGGCTACACGACGATAACCAAAACGTCTACATCATAACCAAAACGTCCACACGGTTTATAAAGCCTTAGCCAAAACGTCCACATGCTTTCTCACACTTAACCATAACGTCTAGTGCCTTTTCCGGCTAACCAAAACGGCTACACTTACAGACCAAAACGTCCACAGAAGCACTAGCGGACTCCCAATAGATCGGAAAATGAGCGTTTGGAAGACATGTCTCTCAAGCATACACTCAGTATCGAAATAAGAGAATAAGTGAGGACCATTTCTAGCCTCAGTTTATATATGAAAGTTTATGAAATATTTATGAAAGTGTAGCCGTTTTGGTGTATGAAAGTGTAGCCGTTTTGGTATTTATGGCTGTAGCCGTTTTGGACATCGCTTGTAGCCGTTTTGGACATCGCCTGTAGCTGTTTTGGTCATCTGTTTATTTGGGATTTTTGGGTGTAGCCGTTTTGGGGATGTCATTAAATTTTGTAGCCGTTTTGGGCTGTAGCCGTTTTGACTGGCACTCAAAATTAATTAGTTACACCAGTAGCATATCAAAAAGTAAAACACTGCCTTGATCTTAACAAGGCAGGATCCAGATTTTCTAGATCAGCAATGATCAAATCTACATTGTTGTTGTTTGAAGCAGCGAGTGGTGGCTGGTTGTTCAACTTGTTAACATCGTAATTTTGCGAGACTTGCCCTGCCACAATTTACTACTCTACTTCTCTAATTACAATATATACGTCTTTCCAGAAGTAAATTACACAGTACCTACCAAAATTTACCTCCAGACAACTTCTGACAAGGCGAAAATCGCACAGAAAACAAGCACCTTTCCCTGATCTGTTTCAAGTCGGGCGCCCAAATGGCAATGACAAGTGCGCATGCGCAGCAACAAGTGCCTCTTCACAGAAAGACCATACTCCCATGCAGCTTTGATTTGTCAGGGTGAGAAAGACTTGATCATTGATGTTGCCTTGGCTGGGCTCCGGCCTAACTGAAGTGCTTGACACAGGTGCGGGAACCAGTGAAGATGTTGCCTGCCAGTCAGATATGGTCAGATGTGGTCGTTACAGGGGTGTAACCAGGTGGAGAGGGTCAGAATCAATAAGGCCCTGAAATTGATTCGTTGCAATGGATACAAAAACCTCGCACCTGAAGCCTGCCAGTGTTGCATGGGGGCGGGGATGGGGGGGGGGGGGGGGGGGGGCTTCCAGCTTGAAAATCCCCCAATGTCAGTTCTACCTTCACCCCTACGCTGCAGATCCCATTATGCTTTAGATGCATTCCTCAATTTTAAAGATTTATTAGTTGGCCTACATAAGCTGATAAGTTGCCAGAGGAGTGGGGTCTGATCATGGAACTGTGGACTGATGACCATGCATGGCTTGCAATTGCCCTCTTCGCTATCGCCCTGCAGAACCACTTAATGCACTGATGAAGGTCCTGACTGTAATTTGAATTTGCAAGACATTTCAGGACCTGTAGCCGGGGGGGGGGGGGGGTTTGCCCTCCCCCAATGGCCAGACCTCACCCTAAAACTGAGCACCTCCAAACCTCCCTTCCCTTTTACAGCTAAAAGAACTACAAAACTTAATGCATAGTGATATTTTAAATTTTTCACACATTTGATATCTATATTCCCTAAATTGATATCTAGACAAATTTACCCTGACTTTTCTGGGAAACGCACACCCCCAGAAAAAATTCTGGATACGGGCCTGCATTTCTTGATTTGAAAATTGGCATCATTTAACTTCTCAGATTGATATTCAACAGCTACAAAAATATGTTATAGCTAATAAATAAATCCAGTAATGATTCAACTACTGTTAAAAAATTTACAAATGCATCAATTTATTGATATCAACATATCAACAACAGTATATATACTGAACAGTGTTTACGATATGATTTCAACCTGACATCAATTTAATTACCTACATAAAATCAAAATAATTTCTTTTTAAGAGAAATTTTACAATAATTTAATGTCATATAAATTGCTTCAAATCAGGTGCACAAGATAACTTCATGATAACTGACAAGTATCAAAATTCAAATATTTTCATCTATATCTTCCTATGATATCTTAAGTGGAACACTGGTCATTGTATGGAAAAAAATGGGAATGCATTTATTACAAAATTTGCAATATTTATTAGAAGTCACAAAATGCAACCAGTCACTCCTCTTCCTCTTTCTCATCATATTTTGGCGAGTAGTATTTGGTAAAAACAAAATAAAGAAAGCCAAGGAACGCCAAACAGATGAATAGGAAAGTTGCTATGGTGGCTGCAGATGTTACCACAACTTCGGCTTCTGCCACAGCACCGAACGTAAGCACTGCAAATTCTGTTTGCAGTATGCAGAAGCTGAAACAATGAAATGATTTGTGAGAATAGTCATCCTATGTAATTCCATACACAGTGATCAGAGCTATGTTTTACGGCTCAGTACCCATAGAAGCAGGAGGTACCAAAATTTTAGGGGGAAGGAGCAATTAAGGGGGCCTTGCCTTTATTCAAGTATATCTTTATGGTCTAAAAATAAGAACACATTTTTGAAGAAAAATTCATATACTGTTACTAATTTTTGCTGACTTCAATAACAACAAAATTTCCAACTTTTTAGGCAATAGCCCTTCCTACCCAAGCTTCCTACACCTACATTTATTGGCCTGCAAATAAAGAACACAGAATTTTGGCAAAGTGGCAGAGCCTAATAGCCACTATAATAATGCCACTTGAATGCCCTTGCAAAGGCCTGTATAGAGATCAGGTATTTGGTACTTTTCTATTATCTGAAGGCATGCCCTGTTGGAAACCACTGGAGGGTACAGTACGTGAAATTATATTATTTGAGTAGCTAAGTTGTGGTTTAGTGGGGGTTATCCCCCAAAAGAGAAAGAAGAAGTGTTCTTGTCATGCTACCCTTTTCAACTAAGCTAAACTTCATGATTAAGTTCATAACACAGCAGCATATGATATAAAAATTCATAAATCAATGGAGATACAGCACCTGCTTTTTGGATCAACCACAGTTGCCCTGAACACATAGATCTGATTTCTATCCTTCCTGAAACTGATGGAGGACAGTCCAGAACGATTCAGCACTTCGTACGTCATTTGATCATTCAAAGGCGTTGTCTCTGCTTCAAAACATGACTTATAATTCTGAAATATACAGAATATATCTTGCATGCACATATAGCAGTATATAGCTCTAGCTTGTTGATGTGGAGCAAAAGTCATTAGTCATGAGAAAACCGGTCTACCACATGGAACAAATCAGATGTAATGATTCATGTTCTTTGCAAGAAAAATTCTGTCAGTCAATACTAATATATCCTTACCCAGGGTCCCCATATTTTGGCTTTTTCAGTAGTCTTTGTCACATTCAATTTATTTATCGCTAGATAAGCTTCAGTCATGTCCCTCCAATTCTGAGCAGGTCTTAAACAATTCACCTAAAAAAGTAACAAATGAACCAAAAAACCTGCCATTAATTAAACATTAAAAAAGCTATAAAATGTACTGATTAATTAATTCAAATATAAGAAAATATGCTCTGGTGTAAAACTTGCTAATATCATTCATAATATTCAGCGCATTCGCTACTTGGCATGCCCACCTGGCTTTCTGTAGCAGTATATTCTATCGACTGATCAAAAATCTCATACATGACAAAATTTGCAGTGACTAGCCCAACTTCTCTATCTCCTTCCATTAAACTGAAAATTAAATAGGCATTTCAGGATTTACATCAAATATATTAAAATGGACCATGCGCACATGGCACATGTAATTAACAATTGAATTTAAGGCCACCCAAGGTTCCAAGATAAGACTGATTAAATAAAAATTGTTTCTGATTATTTTGTTTTATCTTAAAAAAAATGTTCAGTAGGTAGATTTTCTTTCAGTTTATTAGAAAATTAAAAGTAATGTGCCAACAAAATAAAATTGGGTTAGGCTTGTGAAGTTTAGTTGGTTTGGTTGGAAATCGGAAACCAACACTTTTTCTTCCAATCTGCTTAAAGACTGAACTGACGTTGCATTTATAATTAGCAGACTTCTTTATAATGACAAAATATACAGATTAGGAAAAAAACAGTTTTGGGGGTTTTATTATATGAGGTGTGGCCTTTATAGCAAAGTATTGAGACAAGGTTCTGAGGGCTGTTTTATTTAAAAAAGGGACCTGAAGATTTTTCAGATACCAAGAGGGGGGGGGGGGGGGAGGTTAGGGGAAAACTGATAAAGGGGGGAGGGGGGTGTGGTAGACCAGTATTTTCTTAGTATCTTAATGTAGAAAAAAGTGGGGGTGGAGGGCTCTGTCAAAAACCCGTTATCAGGTCTGTCTGAAAAATTTCAGGTCCACCTCCCCTCCCCCCCCCCCCCCCCCCACCTTTTTTAAAAATAGAAACAGCTGTAAGTGTAATTATTCTGCTTGTCAACTTACACCAATTGAGGTATGTAATTATCTTCTATGTTGACCACTACAGGGCAGCCCCATTTTTCCCATTGGTAATTCACATCCATCTAAAGAAAATGGAAGTATGCGATATACAATTGATATAATATTGACTTTTATAGGCCGATTCTTCTGTAAAATATTCTAATGCGTTTGTTTAACATACCTCTAAATCTGAGCCTCCTGAGGCACTGTTTGTTGCATTCTGGGAGTTACTGAAAGCAATGGAAATAATTCATGAATTTTCAGTAAACTAGAATTTAAACTTGCCAAATACTTTGTAACCTTACCTTACAACAGAAAATTTTTCAAAATAACTGCAGCTTCCAGGATTACTGCAATGAAGCAAAATGTGACTTTAAAAAATACCTATATCTGCTAACTATTTCTGATAATAAAAAAAACTAAAAAACACTGTTACTATGTACAGCATAATAATCAATTGATACTAACTGTTTGATGGATATATGCTTGTTAACAGGGCAACCACCGTACACTGTGAACATCTATGAAGCAAAGGAAAATAGGAGTTTATATCCCAAATCTGGAGTAACAGTTTCCAATAAATATGCCAATAAACTGGCTAACCTTACTTACATGACTCATTGGTTCCTTGCAAAACAGAGATGTATTAGAAAGCTCATACATCACCATTGTAGCCTCTGCAGAGTAATCCCTGAACATTAAATAAATACGGAGTGAAATCATGAATTCTTAGCTTCTCCGAGAGCAATTTTAATTGAATCAACTGAAAATCGTAAAATAAAATTTTGATTTTACATACAAGATGTCTTCATACTCCTCCATAGAGATATTTCTGATGAAATGCACATTCCTGTTGAATATGATCAGTGCTTTCTGAAATGCACAGATAATGCTGTGATATTAACGGTATTTAATTGGAAAGTGACTAAAGTCAGTAGTTGAGTACTGAATTGGTGACTCCCAACACAAAATATTAAAATACCTTCTGAATAACCTTCATTCCAGTCTGTCCTATTTCAGAGGTTTCTGTTGTTGGTATGGACTGACGAGAAGAAGTTGAGAACTGCAAAAGTAAAGTTATATACTGTTTATATAATTATACAATATTGAAATCCAACTTCAGTATCACCAAAAAACACTTATGTGATTCAACAAACAAAGGATAAAATAAACCTGGACGTAAACTTCATTTTCTGCCAGAGCTGATAGCCGACTGCTAATTGAGATCTTTTCATTTCGGTCAAGGTGTATATCTTGCATAAAGCGGTTGCTGCCATGAAATGTAGTATACTGAAAGATAAAAACATACAACACAGAGACTGTGTTAAGCTTTAGGGCTGTTCCATTTAAAAAGAGGGTGAACCTGAAGATTTTTCAGATATCTGGGGAAAACTGAGAATGGGGTAGGGGGTAGGGTGGTTGATCAGTATATTTGCTTTATATCTTAATGTAGAAAAGAGCGGGGGTGAGGGGGGGGGGGGATCTTTCAAAAACCAAATATCAGGGGGTGGGGGGGGGGGGGGGGTCTAAAAATTTATGGAACAGCCCTTAACGAAATGTACATCTTCCATGTTTGAAGTACAGAATATACTGTCAAAATCGAAATAAACTTTCAAAATCAAATTCTAGATACGAAAAAGCAATTAACTTAGTCTCACAGGGCATGGAGGATGTTGAATTCCAAAAAGAACACTGTGGACCTCTATGTCTAATGGATAAATGACATCTCTTATGCTGCTTGAATTCAAGGTCGTCAGATGAAGTTTCCCAAGGTCGTCAAACCAAATGTGCGCTTGATCACTTTTCTCCAGCCATGGCTCCAACTGTATGGAATTTATATCAATGGTACTGGTTAAATATTGGTATTCGCTATGATTTGCCATAAATTGGGTGACTTATGAAAACAAACTATGACTAACATTACAATTATAACAAATAACCATGAAACTGATACTTCATACATTAAACATAAATCATATAATCCTATAGTTTCAATAATTTTTCATTAAGTAAATCCCAATGGCTTACCTTCAAGATATAAGGTACTGTAGCATGGCCATAGAAGAGGATATTCTGAGAGGTCCTCATAACTATTCTTTCAGCAACTATAAGAAATAGATTACAGCATTTATTCTACACATTAATGAATTAGTATATTGGTAACCATATTTAATTCCGAGTAAGAGCTGTTCCATTTAAAAAAGAGGAAGGGTGGACCTGAATATTTTTCTGAGGGAAAACTGATATCGAGGGAGAGGGTGGTTGACCAGTATTTTCTTATAATCTTAATGCAGAAAAAAGTGGGGGGGGGGAGGGGGGTGTCTGTTAAAAACCAGATATGAGGGGGGGGGGGTCTAAAAATGTACAGGTCCCCCCCCCCCCCCATTTTTTACCCTTATATTACTTATTGTGAGCCACAAAGAGTTTTGGAAAAACAAACAAACAACACTTACAAGAATCAACCTCAACAAGGTTATCACCCTCTTCCAAAACCCCGGGCAAATCATTGAAATTTTCTCCATTTGAGACACCAACTTTAGTCGCACCTAAGTGGACATGTAAAGAATGCAAAAACTTCATTCACTGTTACTGTTATTGCAACAACTGATTTTCACTTTCATACAAAGAAAGTTGCTCAACATAGTCACTGCTTAGCAAAGTTCTCATAATACTAATTAGACTCAGACCTAGACTTCATTTATTTTCCAGAGCTTGGAGACCTTTCCAAGGGTTTACAAGGTGCTGCCGAAAGGCCACCAATTACATAATTACACGTTAACTAATAAAGAATACAAAACTGTCAGGGAGGCTCACATAGCGACGGACGAAATTGGTGCAAGAACAAGTTGATGAAAATCAATTGAAGTAAAACGAAGGTAGTTTCATTGATTATATGAACAAATGAAGCAGTTTTGAATATTGCAGTCAACATCATAACTATTTATAAAAAGATTCTTTACATATATTTAATATTCTATAAAAACAATGGGAATATATTTTTGTCTTGATTAAATTATTCATATTGTTAAAAATTGAAAGAATTCAGTATTTAATGCTCTGCTAAGCAAATTCATGTTTTATACGATATAAAGGCAAAACTAAATAATTAAGTATATCGAATTTGCTACGAGTTGACCCATACATCAGGTTCAATGTTGAAACCAACATACAACAATAGCCTAAATGATTATTATAATTTTGTTAAATAATGACCACATAGAACATATAATTTTACCTCCACTTGAAATGTAGAAAACATCAGAGGGAGACCAAAATATGTACACGTTATGTTGCTTGACAAAGTTGATCTTGTAGGTTAGTGAAGCTGCAAGTAACCACAAAATAAGATAAGGTCCTGCCAGGTTTATTCTTGTTTAAGATATCTAATAAAAAATATTTTTGTCAATAAATTCATGAATAAACATTACATTACAAGCTCCCTTACCTTCATAAAGGATATCAACTGAAGTCATATTCCAGATACCATCAGTAGACCCGTATCTACCAAATACAAACTGAGAGAAATGGTAATTGTAAGGATAATATATCATAATTATATGTAGAATATAATTAGAATCTTCTGATGGAATTGTATGAAGATTTAATTAATTAATCACACTATATCTGCAGCTTTGTAAAGATATTCCACATTTTAATATGCATCGTATTGACCATATTTACCATGATAAGCAGTGGTTATTAACCAAAGGATAGACATATATACCTTTCTCTCATTTGCATCATTTAAACAAGCAAAAGCAGCAGCAATGTCACCTCTGAATAATCCATCATACAACGCAGCTCCAAGAAAACACTGCAAAACAATTCACAGGCAAATTAAAATTATTAAAGTAACATATCCTCATAACCAGTCATAGTACCGTACTCAAATGGCGCTGCGCCATGCCCGAGGCCACGCGTGCCATGCCCGAGGCCACGCGTGCCATGCCCAATTTTGTCAGCGCCATGCCCAACTTTGTCAGCGCCATGCCTGAATTTAAGCAAGGACCTTTTTTTATGCTTTTAAGGTAGCTTAGTGGCCTATGTGAATCTATATAGTTGCCCTAATTTTTTTGTACCCCATGCCGAAATCAATTCCTAGATGGAACACTGAGTCGGTGAATTATTTAAGAGTAAATATCAAATGTTGGCCAAGAGGTTACAGTGTTGATCAGCACTCATGGTCTTGGGTTCAATTTCTAACTGTGAGTGAAATCTAAGCTACATGTCATTCATATCAGACATTCATTTAAGAGCACATACAAATGTGCATGTGCTAAACAAGTCTCATATCCAGTGTGTGGTCAATAGTAGCCCTAAAAATGAGTACACATATTGCACTAAAGACTACTTACCTCCGGCATGAATCCCTCATTAGTGAAGTCTTCATTTAGAATCTGAACTTGGCTGCATGATCCCAATTCACATTGATACAAATTTTCCTTGGTCCAAAATAGCCAGTGATTGGAGCTAGCTCCATCCTGAAAAATAACATTTTCACAGCACTAATGGAAGAAATTTGAGAAGGTCACATTTGCCAATCAATAACTTCATGCCAAAAATATGAAGGGGAAAAGAAAGCAACCTTGTCACGTTTGATTGCAGAACTGAGAGACCCGTGTATCCCCAGGACAGTGCCATTTACATCTTAAAAAAACGGGAAATGTTATTTTGCATAGCTGTTAGCAACATTTTGCAATAAATTCCATGCAATAGTATAATGCGAGAAAATAAAAATGTCTAATATAATTATAGACCAAAAACTGACCACTTGTTGGCTGAACAGATCCAGGGTAGTGCTGATTTCTTTTTAAATCACCAACGAACACTCTTCCAGTTGTTGAAAGAATTATTAGCGATTGATCTGTGAATGCTAGTGACTTTATCTGTATTAAATGAACAAAGATTGATTGATATCAATGCAGTTCTTCTTCAGTGCCATTTTATATCGTTTGATGTTAAGGTGCAACAACTGAGGGCTGTTCCATTTGAAAGTGTGGGGTGGAAATCACCCCTTTTTTCCTCTCTTTTTCAGACCTGACTAATGATACCATCTCATCATCTCCTTGGTCGTAAAACAAAGGGTGTCTTAAAAGAGGGGGTAAAGTATAAAATACTTAAGACTCAGATATTAAAGTTAGAAGTACCTGGTATTCTTCACTAGCATTTATATAAAATCTTCTGAAAGACTGGAAACCATCAGTTGTGATGCTGACATTTTGACTGTGATGAAACAAAACCAGTAATTTTGTTTAGAATAAACAGATTCACTCTTTAAGTTTTTATAATAACAGACAATAGTATAGGTAAGGCATTGATAAAAAGACTTACCCATACATGAAAATGAATGTGTTAGAGTATTTTTGGTCCTGAAAAATCATCATAAAATGATAAATATGTGAACAATCATCGGTTTCAACATGTCTTAATGTATGTAGTACTAGACATATGGGTAATACACTTACTTTGAATATTTCAAATGAATCACCACCCTGTGGCAGTGAGAAATTCATCTGAAATTTTAAAAACTGAAAAATAACATCATATTTTTTCAAACTTTGATTATGATTAAGCCATTTTCTTTTGAAACGTTAATGCTTCTTGTTTCAAATAACTACAAGTTACACGTTTTTCACCTCTTCAGTGTTAGTGGGGACATCAATGCTGGGTCCAGGCATTAACACTGCCATATCTCTGTTAATTAAAAAATAAACCTCAACTAAAGAATATATCACAACTTAAAACAATAAACCATATAAAGTGCCAGCTATCCTGGGCAGACCCTAAATGATCAAATACTTACGGAACAGTGCAGTGATTGAAACTGATGGGACGCCCTTTGACTTGATAACCATTGACCACTCCTGTACCAACCTTCCTAACTTCCACTGTCCACATCCTACGTAAAAAAAATCAAAACTAGTCAAATATGATTGGATTCTAGAAAAGTTACCATTATCCAATATGAAGTGATCTATCAAGATGGCTAATAGCTAATGATAGTAGAGTCACATGTCCAACGCATAGATATATTTACAGTTTATATTACCCACCCATCTTCTGGTACAAAAGAGCTCTGTAATACGTCAACAGCAAAAGGATAATTCAAAATGGGCCTCAAAGTAGGCACTTGGCCTTTCTTGTGAAAGTGCATATTCAGTTTTATCACATCCTGCAAATAAGTGGAAAATGTTTTCTGCCAGTACATACTCAATTTTTAGCTTACATATTTTGAATGAGATTTATTAATAAAAATGCAGTTAAATTTTTCATTAACGTACAGGAGTGGGCAGCGAACCATTAGACAAGGTCTCTCGTTCTGGGTCTTCCATCCATACATTCAGGATCTCCTGTTCATTTAACGTAATGGCAAAGTAACAATTATGGAGTTATAATGATTAGATTTACTTTGAAAAATCTTCAGAAACTCACCACAGAGTAGCCATACTTGTATGTTGTAAAATTCTCCCATGGCTTAATTTCATGCACCCTGAAATATGATGATGATTAAATCAAAATATTCATCAGCAGTTAATGTCTACCTCTGATTTAAATAATATTTCTCCACTGCACACTCACGTGTTGTTTACTCTAACTACTTTCCACGTATAACAATATGGCTGGTTTTCAAACTTCAAGAAGCGTTTGGACTCTTGATCCTACAAAAGTTAGAGACATATGTTAATATCTGCAATTGTCCTTTTCTTTTGTCCTACATTGCATAATATAAATAGTATTCAATTTACATGTATACTGCATTGGTAAATTCTTTTGTTGGTGTATTGTTTTCTGGTTTTTTTTTTATTACTAACAAACAGTTTTTTCTTTTTATTTACTGTTACATATGTATATTCATAAATTGTTATTTCTTTGACTGTCTACCTGGTAATGTTACTACATAGTAATTTTCCTGAGGCCAACAAGCCCTTTGGGGTTTTATGTCTCATACAGATGTATGGTTTTATGTTCATTTTTGATGAAAATAAAGAAATCTTACTTAAAAAAAAAAAAAAAAAAAAAAAAAAACCACAGATAATCAACAATTAAAGTAACAATGGAAAGAATAGGAACATTTGTACATAACATTTGATAATTTAACTGAAACACTTACTAATGTTTTGCAAGAGATGGCATAGACCCCTGGAAAGTCACAAGTCAGAACCTTTTCTGCATAGTGTGGCCTGTGAAACCAACATAATAATATATGTTATTAAACGCACCATATCAATGGGCTACCAAATATGAAATCGTCAAGTTACAAGAATCACAAGAACATTCCCTAAATATGATAAACCTACATAATATTATTTTCTTTGAAAGAACACCCGTAACCTTCTGCAATCAAATTTGCATCACCTCCATCAGAATTGCAGGACACAGGGAGCTGAAATTTTAAGGTGGGTAAATTGGACATTTTAAAGAATAAGTAGACCTAATTCATGTACTGATTAATGAACATTAGATCTGACTAGTTGTGAAATATATTTAGGTCTTCTGATACAGGATTACCATTGTTCTAGTTGGAAGAGTGTTTGTGCTCCATGGTTTGTGTTGATACCTGAAACCACAAAAAGTATCAACACTTATTCAGATCAGATCGAATAATATTGCTTCTACATTTAGTGACGATTTACTGAAAAATTAATTTCCGTCAGCAACATTTTAGTACATTGGTTAACATGAAATTCACAGTCAAAGAATCAGCGAAAATCCCCCCTCACAAAAAAAAACAACAATAAAATAAATAATATTATGACAGGTTATTTATTATTTTATTTTTCTGTTGAACATTTTTCATCGAGCAGGAGGATCCGAGAAGCTAAATATAACATAAGTGTCGCCTTTGTGATTTCACTCACATGGAACATTTTCATCGTGCAGGAGGATACGAGCAGCTAAATATAATATAAGTGTCGCCTTTGTGATTTCACACAAGTGTGTACAACCAGTAGTTACCTTTTTTTATTTTTAGTTTTGGAGAATTCATTGTGTGCAAATTTTCACAAACGATGATTCAGGAATTATATAGTAAGTCTTCAATTCTGTCTCTGCTCGGGACCCTCGCATGCCGAGGGTCCCTGGAAATTAATTGTGAACAATTTCTTTCGCTCATTATTAACTTATGATTAACTTAAGGCTTGCAGTCCAGTTGTAGCTTCATCAAATTTTAACTGATCAATGACAATGATTGAATCAATGACAATGACTTGTCAATGTGTTTGAGAAGTACAGATTAATCACATTTCGGCAGACTTATCACAACGAATCACTTACGTTAATTTGACGGCCGAGGAAGGATGAATGACAAACAAAATACCCATCACCCACCACAAATTTGGCAAACAAAAGTAGTCGCGAAACTGCAAAACACATGCAGACGCCATCTTAAATACAGACGCAATCAAGCTCACGTGGAAGTCATGTGACGTCACATATCACGTAAATGTGATCACCGCGCCCCCAGAAAATCGCGCCAAAATATTAGTAGTCGGAATCTAGACTCTGGCACTCTGCAGCAGTAAATATTCATAAACGCAGGCTACGGTAAAAAAAAAAAAGATTAATCTCAGTTCTATAATTTCGGCCACATAAAGATAAATGAGGAGGTTCATGAACTGTTTGAAACTTCAGAATATTTAACAGAAACATATATAAACAGTGGCAGTGTTTTCTCATAAACAATTAGTTGCATGTAAAAAAAAAAGTATAGTTATCATAACTTTGTAATTTTTCAGTTCTCTGTAATTATTTGCAAGTCCGGATTTTTAATTATACTATGGGGGAAATTAACAAAACATCCCATGCAATATTAATATGAGCAAGGCCCCCCTCGGGGGAGGAGGGGGGGGGGGCGCACAGAACTGCAACAATTGTTCATCTTTAATTATGTTCCTCTGTATCAAGCAATTTGGATCATGTAAACCTAAGCAATTTTTTTTTTGGCTAATAATTTTTCACCTTGAATCTTTGAACAAAGGAGCATGCTACCTGAAGCACACAGTGTCTCCTTATCTCAAATGATATCTGATAAGAGATATAGGCTGATATCAGCTCTGATCAGATAAAGTAGGCTAACCAGAATTGTTATGCCAAGTAGGTCGGCTTGAAACGTGATGGTATTTCTTTCTATTATAAGAATTTTAAAACACATTTTTGAACTAATAACGTCATTTTATGGCTGCCTGGTGCCCAGACGGGTTCGGGTAGCCGCATCCATTTTGGGACATGATGACGTCACACATCGGCAGTTGTCAGCTGCGTCAACGACGTCACGAGTCTCATCTTACGTCAAAGGAGGCCTAGGCCTAATGGTGACTGCTACTCTCGATCTCAATATTGCCTTTGTGACGTCATATTGGGTCACGTGGAAAAACAAAGAAACAGAAGAGCACGGAGGCTATGGCATGTGGAAGACATGGGAATGCCGCCTGGTGGACATCGGAGGAGCGAAATATTCTCCTCCCATAATTCCAATCTGCTCCAACAGATGGATTGATGGATCTTTCCCAGGTTAGACTTTAAATTTATGGAACACGATTTTTTTTTTGGTGGTACAGCTGTATAATACAAAGAGTTTGATAACTACTCAATTATTAAAAGAAAAATGGTTATTCTGGCAGCTGTGAGGTTTGCAGATTTAATGGGGTCTACAAATATCAATTCCTCACAAACTTTTAGAAGCTTATCACAATTCAGTTTATTTATCTATTACACTTTGGGATAAACTTCCGGTTTATCAAAACAGAATACTGAATACAAGTCACATGATGTTTCATATATTATGCACTCTTTTGGTGATGACAAATCCTGTTTGCATACAAAAGAAATTGTACCAAAAATTAGCACAACTAATTACAACAGAAGTTAGAACGTCAACATCATTAAAGTAACTAAACGAATCACAGGACCAATAAAATTTGATTAAGCTCTTCAAAGTTTAATATTGCAATTTGCAGCTTGTACAGATAAGTAGATTTCATTAATGACTATGAAATATTTAGTTCATCAACGAATCAGAGAGCTGTGGTATCCTGATAAGAAGTAGCGTTTATGGTATCTTTGGAAATCACGTAGGTCAGGTACAGGTTCTGGGTGCATGGTATGGAAGCGATGATGTGTTGCTGTTTTGAATCCGAGACCTGTTGGCCGGAGAGATAGGTTACTTGGTTCAGGAGTTCTTGGTCCTTCTGGAAAAAATGTCGCTGGAAGATTATGGATGTGTGGAAGAAGTGTAGGGAAAGGAGTTCTGTCTTTTGGTTCGCCAAGGTCTTGTGGTAATGTTAGGGAATTTAGGTAGTTTTGATATGCATATTGCTCACTCGGCTTATCTTTAAAGGCAACTTGCTTAATCCGAAGACGTTCAAGAATAGATTCTAAGTCGAATTGTGGCATGTGGGGTATCGGAATAATTCTTCGCACTAAGTTGTCAACAGGCCGGTTTCGTACTTCGTAGCAGAATCTGTTTATTTCGAAAATTAATCGGTAGCCATCGGCTTGTCCCATTATTTGGTAAATTTTGTCTTTGTGCTCTTGTTGTAATGGAAATGTCATTAAAGATGAGGTTGCTGAAACGAACTGTGCTGTGCTCCCATGGTTCAGTATAGTCATCATTATTTCATTCAATGAGACATTTTTTGCAATGGGACCAAGGGTTTTTAAGAAATCTATCAACCAATCAATGCTTGCAATATCGGTACTAATATTCTCAATTTGTCTGCACCAACATTGTGACAGTAGGCCTAGATCTGGTGGTGGCTTGGGGGCCACGTGTGCATATTCTTTGCTCTTTGGCCAACGATAATATCTGTTGAGAAGTTCATCTAGGGCTTGGCGTGTCCGACAGGACAGCACAGGAACGCCATTACTTATTCTCAGTCTGTCGTTTGTAGGCAAAAGTTCAAATTTTGGAGTATGAGAGAAATATGCATTTACTGGGGCTTTTGGTTGTGGAATAAGAGGGTACTGCATTGCAGGTGGCAAGACTTGATCATTTAATCGGCATGCACTCTTCTTCAGTGAAGTCCATTGAACAGGTTGATGTGTGGCTGATAAATCTTTGTTGAATATTCCACTGCCGTAATGCTTATGGCTGCAATCTGAGTATCCTAGATTGTTCGAAAGTATGTTTGTTCCTCCATAGTCAGGCACTCGTCTACCCCACGGACGACTTCTTTCCCGCGGCCATGAAACTGGTTGCACTCCATGCTCGGGAATTGTCATGCGCCCCAAGTGGCCAGGAGTGAAAACAGAAGAAGACAGATAGGTGGGGCAGATAGGCGCCAAATATCTCGTCGGCTGGGTCATTCTGGCAGGTTTTTTTCGTTTCTTTCATTAATATAATTGCTCTTCGACAGTGTAGTTCATCACATTACATATTTTGACCCATTTCTGCTGTTTTTCAGTTCTTTGCCGACGGGTCGCAACAGTCAAGCCTCATTCTGGTAAACAGGTACGGGCTGTTGCTATGGTAGCGACATCTTGTGAGAATATTATGAATTAGTACGCTCGACATAATTGTTCACATGTGCTGATAGCTGCGGTAAAAAAAAGTAGAAAGTACCAGCTGTGTCATAAGTGCAGATGTGCAGGCCACATGGTATATCAGTGCACAATATGTATGCCATTGTTCACAGCAAACCATGCACAGGCTGGCTGAGGCTGCTATACAGATAGCCCTATATAGGCTATAGTCACCAATTTTTACATTTACCCGATGGGTGCAAGTGGTCTTTTACCTCACCATACACACAGTGCAAGGCACCTCCCATTATAGATTTAATACATTTCATGCGATCGACATCCAGCTGGGATGCAGTTCACGAGGAGCACCCAGGCCGGGGCGGAACCTGGGACATCCAGCAGAGCTGGCTCATCAATTAAAATGGTATATCCCACAATAACCTGTACTAATGCCACACAGTTATAGTCTATGTGGTATACATGTCTATACCACATGGTTTACCTTACCCCCGGGTTAAATTGATCCCTGGGCATTATTACTGAGACAACCTAATTTTTCAAGACAAAGGCGACATCTATTACTTAAAGATTTGAATTTGTAGTACATGCTGAGGAGCTAGGGATGCCAGACTATTTTTTGCAAGTAAAAAGTGAATTTCAGCCTCTGAGATAAGCAGTTTTCTTGTCCACTAGTTAAAAGAACTTTATATACCAAACTAGCGGCATAAGATTTAGTGAATACTTCTCTATAACTTATCTACTGCAACTTCATAAAAAGTGTGCTTGTGACAATCTCAAGGTCACAAACATTTTCTAGAACAAACTGGGGTAAGTTGATCCTCTTACAATGGGGCGAGTTGATCAGGGATTTAGTAGCTGTTACTGTTTATAGTGTTTCAACCAAGCTTTTACTGTTTTGTATTTCAACCAGTAATAACTAGTTTAAAGTCTGGTCTTACTGATATGTCAAGTGATATTAACTAGTCGTTGCTGAATATATTTATAATAATGTTAATTGCCATTTTGTTCTACCAATGAATAAACTGCTTCTATTTGGCTATCCAATTGTCATGTAATTATCATTAAACACAAACTCACTTGTATGTTTAGGTGTTAAACTACAGCTTTTTTGCTCTTTTTTAATTTGCTGTCAGCAGTGGTCAGGGGATCAACATACCCCGCGCCAGGGGACTTACACCAGCACCGGGCTAAAATGACCCCTTAAGGGGGTTTCACACATAGCCGGATCAGACGCAGGAGCGTCCCGGAATGAAATTTCGTCAAATCCGGGGCGGTCCGGGCGAAAAAGTTAGAAATGTAAACAAAAACAAATAATTGGGCGGTGTGGACACGAAGGCAAGACGGAGGCAACAAGGAGCAACACAGTCATGACACGGATGTGTACGGGTGCTACAAGGATATGTACGGAAGAGCACGGTTAAACAAGGAATGAGCCACGGTTGTAGCCGGAGGTAACACGACTGTGCCGGAGTGAACCGGATGTTACACGGGGCCTTCACGGATATACCCGATCGTTACACGACCTTACTACGATATCACTACGGAGTTAAGCGGTTTTCACCCGGATCGCTCTGAAATTGGTATTTAAACTGGCTGCGTTCCACTGTCCATCATTCCACTTCGGACTACCATACTGCAAAGTTGTTGCTGCTACTACAGAAAAATTGGATATGTCTTTATCACACTACGACAGGGTGGAATTGGATTTGAAGTGCATGGACATGCAAGTCCAGCTATTGACTGCTGCTAATGATATAATTCTGCAAGAAGAACACAAACTGCAAGATGATGCAGTGAGGGCCACAACATCAACTGATGAAGATGACCTATTAGAAAATGCTGCTGCTGCACCAAGACGAAGAAGAAGAAGGCAAATGTGGGTGCGACCTTGGCTGCTAAGAAGACCTCTTTATGGGCAGTATGAAAAACTGATGGCTGAATTGACTGCAGAAGATGTGGGTGGCTTCAAGAATTTCATGAGGATGGAGCCTGACTTATTCCATGAAGTTCTTGCCAGAGTGGGACCTAGGATTACAAAGCAGGATACCTTTTGGAGGAGGGCCCTTGAACCTGGATTGAAACTGGCTATTACCTTGCGCTACCTGGGTACGGGCAACAGCTACAAGTCTCTGCAGTATGGATTTAGGGTAGCCTTCAATACCATTTCTATCCTGGTCATCGAAGTCTGCCAGGCCATCATAGACGAGTACTCAGCAGAAGTCATGCAGTGTCCTGTAACCCCAGAAGCCTGGAAAGAAGTTGCCAATGGATTCTACAACAGATGGAACTTCCCCCACTGTGTCGGCGCCATTGATGGGAAGCACGTTGCCATCAGATGTCCTGCCAAGTCTGGATCCCTGTTCTACAACTACAAGGGATTTTTCTCTATTGTCCTACTGGCTGTAGTTGATGCTGAATACAAGTTCCTCTACGTTGACATTGGTGCCAGTGGATCAGGCTCAGATGCTGGAGTGTTTAGCCAGACAGAATTGAAGGAAGCGCTAGAAAGTGGGAACATTGGATTACCTGAACCAGATAACCTGCCTAATGATGACCAACCAGTGCCTTACTTCATAGTTGGGGATGATGCCTTTGGACTGCAGACTTGGATGATGAAGCCTCTGCCTCACAGGAACATGAGCATGGAAGACAGAATCTTCAACTACAGACTTTCTAGAGCTAGACGGGTGGTAGAGAATGCATTTGGACTTTTGGCTGCCAGGTTCAGGTGTCTCCTCACAACAATGCCTCAAAGTCCTGACAGAGTGTGTACCATAACTCTTGCTTGCTGTGTGTTGCACAACCTACTGAGGGTGAGATATCCAACTGCTCAAGTGAATGCTGTGGACCAGGAAAATGCCGACATCCATGAGATCATCCCAGGTGCATGGAGGGAGAATGCTGCCAATCTACCAGACATGGGACATGTGTTCAGACGCAACACCAACAGAGCAGCCAAGGAAATGCGGCAATACTTGGTCAGCTACGTGAACTCAGCAGCTGGGAGTGTACCATGGCAGCAAGACAAGATTTGAAAACAACACGAATGATGTAAGTTTCAACATTTAATTAATAGCAAACTTCAGACTTCTGCAGCACACAAGTGCAAAAAATACACATCATTTAATTATTGTCATGTAATACAGTTTACATTGTTCATTACATTTAACTTCATCGGTATACAAACATGCAAACATAAGTAATAACAGTTCATTGTTCATTTCAATAAAGTTCATTGTTCATTTTCAGCTCAACATTACTCGGTTGTGGTAGTTGGAGGCGTGGGCACCGAAAAGGAGGAGTTATGGTCATCACCACCAACCATTCCCCCCACACTAGTGTTCAACAAGTAGCTGGTGAGCGAAACATCCTGAGGCGTGCTGCAATCCTGTGGTGACATGGAAGGACGACCATGAGAAGGACCTGAAGTCAACCAGGCCTGACTGATAATGGTAGAAGATGTCGCAGGAGGGGGGGTCGGTGCAGGCACAGACGAAGAAGAAGGGGCAGCCGACACGAGAGCCTGGGGCGAAGGGCCGGATGGAGTAGCGAACATCCGGGCAGCAGGGCTGGATGAATGCTGTGCGAACATCCGGGCAGCAGGGCTGGATGAATGCTGTGCGAACATCTGGGCAGCAGGGCTGGATGAATGCTGTGCGAACATCTGGGCAGCAGGGCTGGAAGAATGCTGATGATGAGGGAACATCTGCACAGGAGGACCGGATGCACTGGCTGTAGGAGCAGGGAGGACGAACTGCTGCTGATGCTGCTGAGGGACAGGAGGCAGAAAGTGATGATACTGCTGTTGCTGTTGCAGTTGCTGTTGCTGCTGCTGTTGCTGTTGCTGCTGGCGCTTGCGACGATACGCCTGCTTAAACTGCATCAGGTTGTTTAAGGTTTGGGCCTGGTAATCCCACCAAGTGTCGGTGTCCATCTGCATCACCTCGTGGTAGATCATGTCCGTGAAGACCCTCTTGGACAAGCTGCCTGAGTCCGTCGGCTGACTCAACTTGCTGTGCATGTCCCTCTGCAGATCGGTGGCTTTTTCAATCAGCTGGAAATAGGAAAAAACACAACATTAGAGTAAGTCACATGGCAACTGCAATAGCATGTGCATTATTGACAATGTACTGAAAAGACACATCACCATACAGTGAACACTGGAAGTGCCAAGAAACAAAGCTACCACTTTCTACTATGGAAAAGCTACAACTTTAAAATGCAAGATTACAATTACAACTTTAAACTGCAAGATTACAATTACAACTTTAAACTGCAAGATTACAATTACAACTTTAAACTGCAACATTACAATACGATTATCTTGATTATCATGGCAACTGAAGCAGTATACTTACTTGAGTGACAGCTTGTGTAGCAATTCCATCTCCACTAGCTGCAAGGCTGGATGCATCACAATCATGATGATGACGAGGCTGACGTCTGGACGTCTTCTTGCTTGGAGGAGGGGCCCCCATCTTCCTCGTGCTGCTGCTGCTGTCGCCCTTGTAAGGCCCACCCTTGGACCTGCTTGTATCGGAATCCCTGCCACCATCATCCGAACTATCGACAATGACCTCCTCAGCTTCAGACGTGTCATCCTCAGTGGTAGGTCTGTTGCTGCTGGTTGGAGTTTTGGCTGATAAGCTCTGGGAAAGCTGCCCACCTTTCTTTCTTTTCCCAGCATCAACCCTCTTGATGTGGCGTTCGAGGTAGCCGAAATTCTCCATGATCCAGTTGTCCCGGTCTGTCAGGATTCTAGCGGCCCCACCAGAAGGCTTCTTGGTTGGATCCGTGAGCTTCCCAACTGCAGTGCGCATTGAGTCTATCCAAGTTTTCAGCTGCTGCGCAGTACAATCCAGCTCCTTCACCTTCTGGTCTATCATTCGCGATTTTATGTCTATCCGCTTGTATTGAGCAAGCCGCCGGTTATACAACATCTCCTGGGAACGGTACCAGTCGGCCACATCTTGTTCCTGGTCTTCTGTGAGGTTCAGGGCTTCCTTTTTCTGCCTCTTCGCTCTTGCTGCAGGTGGGGGTGGAGCTGCAGTAGGAAGTACTGCAGGTGCAGCAGGTACAACTGGCCCAGGTAAATCTGGCATGCCTTGCGGACTTTGCGGTCTTGAAGAGGTATTACTGGCTACATCTTCTTCAACAGCAGCAGGTGGTGCAGGTTCCTCTTGGACAACAGTCTTCTTGCCAGGCCTCCCCTTTCCTCTCCTAGGTGGCATGGTGGTTAATTTAAGAAACGGCAGTAGCAGCAGCAGCAATCCAGAAGGTAATATCCAGAAGAAATGGTGGATGATAAATGAATTACTTCGATGATCAACGATGAACGGCGGGCGGTGGAATGATGCTTCTCCAAAGACGGCGGTTGTATATATACTCAGGCATCCGTACTCACTCCGTGTCAGTTTAATTAACTCCGTCTTGACACCCAGTTCACTCCTGTATGTCCGCATTGATCTCGTGTGACACCGTGTACATAACGGAGTTAACTGGGTCAAGCAAATGACATGTAAACCCGCTCTCCCTGTTCACTCCGTTTAGACTCTGTGTTGGTCCTAGTTCACTCGTGTGGAACCGAGTTGCTCCTTGTGCTCTCCGGAGCGTACTTTTCACGCCCGGTTGACGCCGGACATAGCCGGAGATCACACGAAGTCTTTCGGTGCCAATACGGAGGTCCCCGGAGATCGACGGAGTCTACTGGGAGTCTACACGGATCTACACGGCCCAACACGGATTTCACTATTCCGGGATCTCCGGCATGAAAAATTAAACATGTTTAATTTTTTTGCCGGAGTCCCCCGGAGATACCGGACCATGCCGGACAATGCCGGACACTCCCGGACATGAACAAGATGTCTATACGCCTTTCCCCGGAGTATGCGGGAGTATTACGGAGTTGACCTCCGGGACGCTCCTGCGTCTGATCCGGCTATGTGTGAAACCCCCTTTAGACAAGAATATTTTAAGGCCCCACTTTGGCAATCCGGCTACCTCTATATGGGGAGTGACAAACAATGGTGTTGGCTAATATTATAAGGTTTGATGTGATTCTTAGATCGGGGTTATATATGTGATACATCAACCACATGACTGCAAAAATCTTACCCGGGTCTCCCCTATGGCAGACCAATGACAAAATATCACTTTTTGCAGCTATATATGCGCTTCAACAATAGTCGGAATCACAATATGATCACCATTTTGGAAATTGGACCAGATTTAACGATTCTAGGGTAAAAAACCTGGAAAGTCAGTATACAAGCTAAATAGTATTGTATACTCTGATTGGTTGTTGGCAAAAATTAAATCTAGTGTACCACACCCGTGGAACGTTTAAACTATTCAAAATTTAAATTGGCCTTACAGTGCTAAAACTTTTCTGTACTCAAGGCAGAACAAATCGAATAATAATACCTACAGGAATCATGAGATATCGTGATGGGACGTCACTGACTTTTAAAATCATGCAATGGCAGTGTGATTAGTGAAAGTTTGTTTGCAAGATATATTCTAACACTTTGATGATATTTTTAATAATTTATGCAGTACATGTCACGTGAAGAAATGTGTCCCGTTTGACAGAAATAAACATAATCTGTTTGAAGGAGGGCAAGTCTGCCTTAAGTCTGCAAGAATGCATACAATATTCTGATGAGCAAATGCTCATACGCCAAGCTGCATTGTAGAAAGGATAAAGGGTTGTTCTGTTCCTAAACATACTCGTGGTAGCTGCTTACTTTTTTTTGGGTGAAACCACATGAAACCCAGCAACATTTCTGTGAATTCCATCAGACACGACATCAGATGTTAGTATATGGTTACTGCATTAAATAATTTACATCCAACTGAATATCAGGGATAAAATGCTCAAAATCTAAGCTTCAATTTTAGGTGCGAATTTAGAGGGGTGCTAATTCTACATTGCCATAATAGCCACCAGTCTGAGAGAGGCTAATGTATTTTAATGATAGCACCTCCCTGTCTGTAATTTTCTGGATCCGCCACTGAATTTGATGTATGATATAACACATTTCGTTATATAGGCCTATATATAACAGTAGCTGAATTTCGGGAAACCAAATGAAATACCAAGGGTATTTGTTGAATGACACCGACTTTACTATTGTATTCAAGTAATTTGGTTTATTCAGGAATAATATTTTTCATGGAATGGCATTGATACATAAGAAAAGTGTACTATATTTTGGAGTATAAGTCAAGAAAAAGGTCTAAAGTTGTTAAGATTTGAAGATCACTACTAGGAGCTCCTGTCAAGTCTCTTTAGAATCTTGAGTTAAATCTCGAGTTTGCCTGTAATACAGGACTTCGTTTGCTATTTGCTAAATTTAAGGTTTGAATTTACATATTAAATGTTTGGGAAGTGTAAATATCTCAATTATAAGAAGATGAATACCTACATGGAGGTTTTGTTGTTGTTTACCATGTTTGTATCTTTTCTTACCTATTGTAAGGCATAAAATACATGCATATGTTTATAAAAACAGTTGTCAAATTCCATCAAGTGTAACCTTTTAATGCCTAGGAGTTATAATTAAGTGAGAATAGGTCAGTTTGGAGATATAACACTTTAAACTTTAAAGTTGAAGTTTACATTGATTTGTTAGTAATTTATTTTGTGTGTGTTAAGCTAGAATATTTAGACAAATACAAAAAATTAGATCTTGTCATTAGTTATTACTGTGTTGTAGCATTCAAATAACGACAACAAAATGTTTTGGCCCAACATTGTTTTTGCATGACTTGATGCCTGAACCAACTCCCAAAAGTGAAGGAAATGATTTGGAGAAGATTGCCTATGTCCAGTGCACTGGATATTCGGTTTTATTAATATATTATTTTTTATTGCAGGGTGGCTGCTTGCAACCAAAATACTCCTTCTGTTTGGTGTCCTGGGTCAGACTGCATCTCTCATCATGCTTCTCGTCTACGCCTTCCTGCCCAGCGGTTTCAGAAACAGGGTGCTTATGGCAGCAACTATTGGAACCAATTTCTCAGCAGGTATATTAATGTACATCTAAGGTATTCTAAGCCACAATGATAATAGCAATGACCACATCTGTCAAAATAAAACATGAACAGGGAGAGCAGCTATAGATAGATTGATACATTTTTATTGACACAGAGTGGTTAGTTCTGACCTATTTGTCATTCCTATAAGGTAAAAGTCACTTATATGTCTGAGTGTTGAGCTAAAGGCTTTGAAGTTAGCCTATTTTCTGTATTTCTCAGCTAGTGTCATATATAGTGATGACCTTTGCTTAGTATTATTAATTGAATAACTTTATTAATTAATATTATAGTAATTATAAAACAGTTGTATTTCAGCTTGACTTATCGTGTGGTTATTCAAGTTGCAGTCTGCTCATTCTTCTGATAATACACCCCAGCCTCTGGCAAGCTCCCTCTGCTCCAGTTTCAGTCAGTCTGATTAGTTGAGGGTTTCTTGATTGTTGTGATATAGCAAATTGCTGGTGTTGTTGACTAGTAGTGATGCAAACCGGACCGCTTTGGACCGGTCCGGTATTTTCACCTGGACCAGACTTGTACCGGACCCCCTGACAAATACCACCTAGTACCGGTCCACAAACCTCCGGACCAGTCTGGAACCTCTGGGCGTCAATTTTTATGTTTAGTAGTGAGGTTCTTATACTCATTCACTTGTACACTCATACTCAGTGCTACTCATTTTCTCAGATTCAATCATGCAGTATACCATAATCATTGTGTACTTTCATATGTAGATTCATACAATGTGTACTTCAGTTGATAACGTGATATTTGTGATATTCGTAAGTGATTTGATCTGAATCCACTCGAGTCACTTTAATCATCATCATTGTCATGTTAATCTTAAATCTATACAAAATATATTTTTCCTATATATATAAATATACCTGATTTTTTACTGTATTTTTTGGTAAAAAGCATGGAGGAGTATAATTTTGACAGAAATGTAATAGACAAAATTCAGCCTAAGTTTTTTAGGCTATAATGACACCTCTTAGTAACAAATAACTAACTGTATACTGGATTTCCAGACCCCATTTCTGCTGTTTTGTCAAACACCATGTTGCTACCAGCCACAGATTACAACAATGGAATTGTGATGTCACCATGCCCATGTTGATGACATCATAATGCACTGAATAAGTTATGTCATGTTAATCTTAAATCTAGTGCTCATGTCAGCTTCATCTTGACATCTGAGGATGATGACATCAGCTGTGTTAGGATTAGCCACCATTATAATTATGCTTGTACATCACACAGAGAATCACCTCAACCATGAAGGTCTATGACCTCAACCATCCTGCTCTGGTGAATCAGGTCAACAGACTTCTGCAAGCAAAGCACCAACATCTCTAATAAAGCAGAACCCTGCAAAGTATAATGCGGCAATATATGAACTGTATTACAAGAGTCCGGAGGATGCAAATGACAAATTCAGGTGTTTAACTTGCTCTGCAGCTGTTAAAAAAGGAAGCGGAGGACAAACTAATCATAAGAAACATTTTCAAAGAAACCATGCTCAAATCGACAATGACAAAATCAAGCCTGAGGTACATATTTAAAAATTGAAACTTCATTCTTATCTTTAATGCATATTGCCTACACTATGATTTCATTTGCCCATGTATGTTCTGTGTTACATATCCCAGTCCCCATAGATCTTATTTTGACTTTATTTTGTAGGCCTGTAAGCGCATCCTTGGTGGATTTGTGAAGATATCAAAACAAGCAGATGCACCACAAAGTGTGCATAGTGTAACACCTGTAACGCCAGTTCCACTTTATGATGCCTCAGGAAGAAATTTCTATTACAAATTTGAAAGTGATCGGTACACAAAATGAAAAATATGTCTTGCTGAAATGATATATTGCGGCATTCATAAATTATAACACTAAAACAAAAATTATGAAGAAAATATTGAATGACATTGACTACTTTTGTATCACACTTGACATTTGGACATCTCGGGCATTGGATGCTTTCATAAGTCTCACAATTCATTTTTGTCAGCAAACATACCTGGAAAAAGAAACTCTTCACTTGGGTGCTTATCCCTTTCCAGGCCGACATACAGCATTGGATATTGCTGGGAAAATTAAGGAACTATTAGAGGAATGGGAACTTCTTATTGAGAAACTGTCCACAATAACATATGATAATGCTTCAAACAATGTCAAGTTCTTAATAGAGAACTTTCAAGTTACTAGAGCACCCTGTGTTGGGCATGTCTTTAATTTGGCAGTCAATGATGTTTTGAAAGTCAGGGGCATCAATGAGGTTATCAGTAGATGCAGAAGTACAACAGCTGGTGAAGCACTCAAACAAATGCAAGGAGAACTTAATGTGAAACCACACAAGCTAATTCAGGATGTGCAACTCGATGGAATTCCAACTATGCTATGATTAAAAGACTAAGTGAACAGAGACAATGTCTCATTCTTGCTGTGAAGGAATCACTTTCAGATCAAAATGCACCTCAATAGCAATTGACATAACGGTCATGGCAGTTGGCAGAATGAGTAGAAATGAATTGCAATAAAGCTCATCCAAACAATGTATATATATCATGGTCAAAAATATTGACCACACCATTCAAGTCAAAATGGAAAGGGAAGGCATAATAAGACCTTGCCCAGAGGTCACAGATTGGGTTCACAATCTTGTCATCGTTTCCAAGAAGAATGGAGATATCAGGATTTGTCTAGACCCAAGAAACCTCAACAAGCATTTGGTACGAAGTGTCCACTACACAGCATCCTGGGAAGATGCATTACACAGTTTCAAGAATGGGGAATATTTCTCACTGCTTGATGCAAAGAGTGGCTACTGTCATATCATTGTAAATATTACGGCCGTTCACGAACGTCGCCGAAGTGCCCCTGCTTATCTGTATGTAAACCCCGCGCATGCGCAATGCTAATAAATATACATGTGCTACAAACATGGCGTTTGTTATGACATGGTGGTCAGCGCCGGGATTCGAAAAACCATATATCTAAGGATATAAGGATGTCCGCAATGTGTCAGTTTGCGGAAGTGTAGTACGGAGGTTCCTGGACGATCGGAGACGAAAAAGGGGAACGGACAAGGCAAGATGGCGAAATTCAAGCCGCCGAAAGAGTTGGATTTTACCAAGCCTGAAAATTGGCAGCCATGGCGCCAACGATTCGAACGCTACAGTATAGCTTCAAAATTATCAGCCGAAGAAGGGACAATTCAAGTGAACACTCTTTTATATGCTATGGGAGCTGAATCTGAAACAATTTTTCAGTCGTTTGGGTTGTCAGCAGATGACGCCAAGGTAATTAAGACTGTTCTTGAGAAATTTGACAGCTACTTTGAGCCAAAGAGAAATGTGATTCATGAGCGGGCTATGTTTTATGAACGTTCACAAAAAGACGGTGAGAGTGTTGAGGCCTACATTAGAACTTTACACGAAATGGCCACACATTGTGAGTTCACCAAAAAGGCAGAACAAATTCGTGACAGACTTGTTGTTGGACTTAGAGACAAGGAGGTGTCACAAGAGTTGCAGTTGAAAGGAAATGATCTGACACTTGATCAAGCCTGCACATTGGCCCGAAACACAGAGTCTGTCAAGAGACAGTTGGCCGAACAGCATCCTAGAGCAGTAGCTGAAGTTAGGAGGTCCAGTCGTGGACGCGGTCGAGGACGTGGTCACGCCAGTCGTGGGCGTGGGAGAGGCTCTCATCAGTCGCAGTCGCAGAGCTCTCACAGCAGCAGTCAAAGACAAAGACCAGCAGCACAGTCGTCCAGTTCGTCAACAGAGGAGATTCTGTGTCGATACTGCAATCGGAGGCATGTTGCAGATAGGAACTTTTGTATGGCGAAGAATGCAAAGTGCCACAAGTGTAATCAGAGGGGCCATTATGCTAAATGTTGCCCACAAAATCGTCAAGTCCGGGAAGTCGTTGTGCCCGATGAATATGGTGACTATGAGTATGACGAAAACTGTGATTATTTTCTTGGTAGCGTTTCCAGTGGTTCTGACAGGCCATGGGAACTTGAGCTGTGTGTTGGTGGCAGGTCAGTTAAGTTCAAATTGGACTCTGGAGCGGATGTATGTGTGCTAAGTGATGTGGCTTACCGTTGCATGAGCAATATTCCCAAGCTTCAGAAATGCAACATTAACCTGAAGAGTGTCAGTGGCAAGCTGGAGTGCTTGGGTACTTTTAGTACCAAAGTCCTGTACAAGAACATTCGTTATTTGTTAACATTCTACGTCGTAGCTGGTGCTACTAACAACCTGCTGAGTCGAGCTGCTTGTTCAGCTATGAAGTTGCTGCAAGTCCATCTAGATGAGACTGTGCGAGATGATACTGTGTTCGGTGATTTGGGCAAGATGAATTGTGCCCCGGTGAAAATTCGCCTTAAACCAGATGCAGTGCCGTATTCCTTACACACTGCCCGAAGGATACCAATACCTTTAATGGAAAAGGTTAAGGCTGAACTCAACAGAATGGAGCGTGAGGGTGTAATCAAGAAAATTACAGAGGCCACTGAGTGGTGTGCCGCAATGGTGCCAGTCATTAAGAAGAATGGAAGTGTCCGCATATGTGTGGATTTGAAGCAGCTAAATAAAGCAGTTGTCAGGGAGCGTTACGTGTTACCGTCTCTGGATGATCTTCTGCCAAAGCTCGCTGGTGCCCAAGTGTTCACGTCTCTGGATTGCTCGAGTGGGTTCTGGGCGATTCCTCTAGACCCGGAAGCAGCAAAGTTGACGACGTTTATCACACCCTTCGGACGTTACCATTTTCAGCGACTTCCGTTCGGGATATCAAGCGCACCGGAAATATTTCAGCGTGTGATGGCTGATCTTCTGACCGAACAGGAAGGAACCGTGTTGTACATGGATGACATCTTGGTCTATGGTGTTTCCAAGGAACAGCACGATGAACGCCTCAAGAGAGTGCTAGAAACAATCAGACTGGCCGGACTTAAGCTAAACAAGGCCAAATGTGAATTTTCCAAGAGCAGTTTGGATTTCTTAGGTCATCGTGTGAGTGGGACAGGAGTCCAGCCTGCACCTAGTAAGGTCGATGCTGTGGTAAAGATGAAACCACCCCAGAATGTGTCAGAACTTAAGTCGGTGCTAGGATTGTTCAATTATTTGTGTCGTTATGTACCAAATCTGTCAAGTGTGTTAAGTCCAATGTCTAGTTTGCTACGCTCAAGCAGTGTTTGGAGCTGGGGTAAACCGCAAGACGATGCTTTTAAGAAAGCGAAAGATTTCATTGTACGTTCACCCACATTATCTTATTACGATCCAACAAAGCCCACTATTGTGAGTGCGGATGCCAGCAGCTATGGATTAGGGGCCTGCCTTCTGCAACTACATGGTGAGGACCGGAAACCAATTGCTTTCGCTTCACGTACATTGACGGACGCTGAGAAGAAGTACGCTCAGATTGAGAAAGAGTGCCTTGCATCAGTATGGGCTTGTGAACGATTTGCTCAGTATCTGTCTGGACTACGAACTTTCACTTTAGAGACTGATCACAAACCCTTAGTTCCTCTAATGATGACCCGCGACATTGACCAGGTGCCTATCCGTTGTCAGCGTTTGCTATTGAGAATGTTACGATTCAATCCGGAGGTGATTCACGTACCCGGAAAAAGCCTGGTGATTGCAGATTCTTTGTCTCGAAGACCTTTACCCCATAGTGTTGAGGATTTGGAATTGGCACAGGAAGTTGTTGCCTATGTCGAGAATGTTGAACGCGGTACCTTTAGCCCCGGAAAGTTGGAACAAGTCCGTTCTGCTACGGACAATGATGATGAACTACAAGTTGTAATGGACTATGTGTTGTCTGGATGGCCACAATACATAAGAGATGTCCCGCAACAGCTTCGTAAGTTCTTTGAGATTCGACACCATCTGTCGATTTCGGAACGACTCTTGCTTTACGATAGCCGGATCTACGTTCCTTCAGCTTTACGTGCCGATATATTGAGTCGTATCCATCAAGGGCATCAAGGTATTTCGAAATGCCTGGAGAGGGCCAGAGGTTCTGTCTACTGGTTAGGAATCTCTGCCCAGATCCAAAATGTCGTACAGTCATGTTCGTTCTGCCAGGAACATCAGAGGACCCAACGGAAGGAGCCGTTGATGCCAACTCCAATTCCGGAGAGGCCGTGGCAGCGTGTTGCTGCTGATTTGTGTGATGACAACGGTGTCATTTATATGGTAGTTGTTGACTATTATTCTCGTTACATTGAACTATGTAAATTGGCCAGAATCACCACCAGTGATATCGTTCGGGAGTTAAAATGCATTTTTGCAAGGTTTGGCATACCTGAAATATTTCAAAGTGACAATGGACCGCAGTTTGCATCGGTTGAATTCGCTAAATTCGCAAAAGAGTTTGATTTCGTCCACTCCACTAGCAGTCCACATTTCCCCCAATCTAACGGAGAAGTGGAACGAGCCGTTCAAACTGCCAAGTCTCTGCTAAGTCAAAGTGATCCCGAAATAGCCCTAATGGTGTATCGTTCGACCCCTGTGACCTCTACTGGATTTAGCCCAAGTCAACTTCTAATGGGTCGCCAGATTAGGACAACTCTACCAACAATCGCAAGAAATCTACAACCAGGTTGGCCTGATCAGAAAGCTGTTCAGGTTAATGATGATTATGCAAAGACCTTGCATAAGCAGTACTATGACCGACGACATGGAGTGAAATTGTTGTCTCCATTGTCCTCAGGTCAGCAAGTAGTGACTAAATTGGATAGTCAAAAGACCTGGACCGGGCAATCGACGGTCAGCACCCATGCTGACACCCCACGTTCGTTGATCATCAACAACGACAAGACGAGCCGCAGTGTCCGTAGAAATCGACGTCACCTTATGCCCGTGGACCCTCCCGCGTCCTTGTCTAACCCTGTGTGTGAAAGGCCAATCGTTGCCAATTCCCCTTCCCCTTCCCCCTCGCCCACTGCCGTGACAACCAGTCCCCTCGGAAGACCCCCTGACCCCCGAAAGAGTGTTACCCAGTCCGGCAGAATTTCTCGCCCCGTGCAACGATTGGACCTGTGACAGTGACACTTTGAAAACACATCAAAATCTTGTGAATTGACTTTTATTTCATAAATGAACATTTTGACATTTTATTTTGTGATTTATATGTGCCAATATTTGTTTCTCGCGATGTGCCAAAGTTATTTTGTATTTGTCTAACATTTTGATTTCGTATATGACATTTTATGCTACCATTCCATTTATATGAACAATCAATTTTATTTCCTCTCACATGAACTTTTATTTTCATATTAACAATCATTGATGTGTATTTCTATATTTCCACACTTTGAGATGTGATTTTCACTGTTCTCAACATAAAAGCTACAATATATTTTGTAGTCAGAACATTTTAAAATAATGCTCTGTTAATTAGATTTAAATTTAAAATCCGAATGCATTGTTGTCATTCGTAGTCAGTTCAGTTTTGAGCCATGTGTAAATTCATAAGATCTTAAAATTTCCAAAATAGGGGAGATGTATGATTTGTAAGATGTAAAAGGAAGTAACATATAAAAGAAATTTTATAATTATTACAAAAGAATGAATTTCAATTTTCTTAAATTTCAATTATCTTAAAAGGGGAGATGTCATATCATTGTAAATATTACGGCCGTTCACGAACGTCGCCGAAGTGCCCCTGCTTATCTGTATGTAAACCCCGCGCATGCGCAATGCTAATAAATATACATGTGCTACAAACATGGCGTTTGTTATGACAGCTACTGGACCAAGAAGCTCAGTAAAAGCAGTCAGTCGCTCACAGCATTTAACACCCCATTCAAGAAATATTGCTTCGTAAGACTTCCTTTTGGTTTGTCAGTTTCCTCAGAGATAATCTGCAAACACATGGACCGCGTTTTTGCTGGTGTGCCGGGGGGGGGGGGACCTTTCCCTGTGCAGATGACGTCAAGGTCCAAGGTTCTAATGAAGTACGACATGACATACACCTGCAGGAAACAATTGAGAAAGCTCATACAGCTGGAATCAAATTTTATCCAGACAAATGTCAGATCAAGAAAAAGAAAATTGGATTTTTCGGACGCATCATTTCTCCAAATGGTGTTTGTAATATATGACATGCTTTGTAAGCACATGGCCAAATGTTTTGGTAGCCTCGTGTGTGTGTGTGTGTGTGTGTGTGAGTTATTGTTTAACCCCTCATCAGCACCTGAGTGGGCTATGTAGAGGCTCTCTAGGTTAAGATTGATTAACTATATTTGGTAGTAGAAACCAGAAGCATATATGGTAGCCTTGTTTTGAGATTGTACATATGCAAAGATCGATGACGTCACTAATAAATGTGTAGGTGTTTGGAATTCAAAATGGCTGGATGTTGTTCTTGAGTAGATGAACATTCGGATCTACTATAAAGTACAATACATCACACTGGCGACGAGGATGTTTGATTGAACTTTAAGCCTGTATATCAGAGCTGGATTTTACATGTGTGTGCTTGACGAGTTCGCTACACTGAGACGTCCAAAGCAGCACAAGTTGACAAAAGCAGTGTAAATCATGTTGCACGTGCTCGATCAGGTTATTCAAGTGCATCGAAATGTTATCGTTGTACAGGAGATCACTCCCCCAGCAGATGTGCATGTAAGCGTCTCCGATGCCACAAGTGCGGTCGGGTTGGTCACATTAGCAAAGCCTGTTTTGCCAGACAGAACAACTCTTACTGGAACTCGCAACAGCAGTGTGCTCCACAAAAGGCGCAACAGAATACGCCTCAGAAAACAACTGCACGTCAAAGTACTCATGTCAGAGGTAGGCCACGTGATCAACGCAGTGGCAAGTCGACACGTAAGGCTCATTTTGTCGATGAAGATTTCGATGATGACTCGTTCAATGAAGAATCGTTGTACACTGTGTACTCATTGGATCACACTAAATCTGAATCACCAGCTGTGACTGTTGAACTTTTAGTGAATGGTAAGCTGACACAATTTGTCGTAGATACTGACGCTAATGTGTCCATTGTGTCAAGCTCGTTGTATAAACAGAAATTTTCAGAATGTGTGTTACGCAAGTGTCCAATCAAGCTGAAAGGATATTCTGGGAAATTTATTACTGTGCTTGGTGAATTTGATGCTAAAATTGAGTACAACAATCAGTCCTATGTATTGCCTCTTGTTGTTGCTGAAGGCAGTGATGTTGCTTTGTTTGGATGAAATTGGATGGCTCGCATCAAATTAGATTGGACAAATATTTTTACAGTGACTCTAAACAAGAATGCAAAGGCCCAAGACAACACAGTTGATTATCCACTGCAGAATCGTCAATTATTGGATGATCTGTTAGAGCGTTACAAGCAAGTGTTCAATGGTATTCAAGGAACCATTCGTGAATTCAAGGCCCAAATCGATGTGCAGCCTGAAGCCAATCCCAAGTTTTTCAGGCCGCGCCCTGTGCCGTATGCTCTTCGTGAAGCTGTAAGCAATGAATTAGACAAGCTGGAAAAGGCTGGTGTCATTCGTCAAGTTTCGCGCAGCTCATGGGCAGCACCAGTAGTGGTTGTGCTAAAAAAGGATGGCTCTGTGAGGATTTGAGGTGATTATAAAGTGACTATAAACTCTGTCCTAGAAGATGAGGTCTACCCACTTCCAACAGCGGAAGACCTCTTTGCTCAGCTGCATGGTGGCAAGATCTTTAGCAAAATTGATCTGTCAAGTGCTTATTTGCAATTGGAAGCGGAAGAAAACTCCAAGTCATTATTGACAATCAACACTCACAAGGGGCTCTTCCAGTATCAACGACTCAGCTTTGGTGTGTCAACAGCACCACTGATATTTCAGCGAGTTATGGATCAGGTCTTGCAGGGCATTGATCATGTTGTTTGCTCGCAAGATGACATACTGATTGAAAGTGGCGATGAGAAGTCTCACTTTGCATTACTGGAACGTGTATTGCGTCGATTAGCTGATTACAACATTAAGGCCAAGCCAAGCAAAAGTCTGTTTTTCAAGACAAGATTGTGTTTCTTAGGCCACATGGTTGATGGAACTGGTTTGCACCCTGACGACAGCAAAATTCAAGCGATCAAGAAGTTATGTGCACCCGAGAATGTGAAAGAATTGCAAGCATTCAATTACTACGGAAAATTCCTACCATTCCAAGCTAAGTTGTTGAGGCCTTGGTATGAACTCTTACGCAAAGAGACAAAGTGGGAATGGAGCCGCCAATGTCAAGAATCGTTGGATCGTGTTAAGTCTATCTTAACGACGTCACCTGTGCTTGTGCACTACGATCCTGGAAAACCAGTGACTGTTGCATGTGATGCCTCTCCGTACGGCATAGGCGCTGTATTATCACATGTTATGGATGACGGTGAAGAACAACCCATCGCTTTTGCTTCAAGAATGCTGACTTCCACTGAACGTAATTATGCTCAACTAGAGAAGGAAGGCCTAGCTTTGGTGTTCGCTGTAAAGAAGTTCCACAAATATGTGTACGGAAGGCGTTTTACACTGATTACTGATCACAAACCCCTAGTGAGCATTTTTGGACCCAACACCGGAGTTCCAACACTAGCTGCTCAACGACTTCAGAGATGGGCTTTCATCCTTATGGCCCATAATTACGACATCAGATATCGTAAATCTGCGGATCACGCCAACTGTGACACATTGTCTCGTTTACCGTTGAAGGATCCCGATACAGATGCCACTGAATCTCCAGTGTACAATACAAGTCGTGTGGATGATATGCCTATTCAAGCAAAGGACATTGCAAATGCTACACGCACTGATCCTATCTTGTCCAAGGTCTATGATCTTACGCTAAATGGTTGGACAGAAACCTGTACTGCCGTTGACCTTCTTCCTTACTTTCGCAGACGTCGTGAATTGTCCACTGATCAAGGATGTATTCTGTGGGGAAGTCGAGTCTTGATTCCTGATCGTTTTCGCGAAAGATTGCTGGATGACCTGCACAGTGAGCATCCAGGAGTAGTGCGCATGAAAGCTTGGGCAAGAAGTTATTTTTGGTACCGTCACTGGATCAAGATATTGAAATCAAAGTTAAGTCCTGCAGCACTTGTCAAGCTGTTCAAAAAAATCCACCTGTAGCACCACTGATTCCGTGGCAACCTTCAGAAAAGGTGTGGAGTAGAATTCATATTGATTTCGCTGAACTGGGTTCGATCTATTACCTAATTATTGTGTGCTCAACGTCAAAGTGGTACGAAGCTGTTCCAATGCGCTCCATCACCAGTGCCAAAACCATCAAGGTCTTACAGTCAAAATTCGCCCAATTTGGATTACCTGATGAGATAGTGTCAGACAATGGACCCCAACTGACAAGCCACGAATTCAAGGATTACATGCGAGTGAACGGAATTAGGCACATTACCGTTCCCCCATACCATCCTGCTTCCAATGGACAAGCAGAGCGGTATGTAGCTACTGTCAAACTCGCCTTAAAAAAACACATGCTGGAATCAGGTTCCAATGTACCAAGTGATGAGAGACTGTTTAATTTCTTATTGATGTACAGAACCTTGCCCCAAGAAAGTCCGTGCCATGTTGAAATTGGAGCCACTGACAAGTAAACAGGAACTACAAAGCTTCCTTGGAACTGTCAATTTCATGTTGACATTCATCTCCAACCTGTCCAAGAAAACCCATCTTATGAGAAGTTTGCTGAAAAAGGATAATCATTTTGTTTGGACAAATGATATGCAACTTGGAGTTTGACTCAATAAAGCACGCAATTGCCACTGCTGTGCAGCTAGTTCACTTCGACCCAAACAAACCTGTCACTATCGAGACTGATGCATCGCTGAAAGGTCTTGGAGCTGTATTGATTCAAGATGGCAGACCTGTCAGATTTCTCAGCAAGTCAATGACATCAGCAGAAGCAGAATATTCGAACATTGAAAAGGAACTTCTTGCAGTACTCTTCGCATGTGAAAAACTTCACATCTATGTCTACGGAAGACCAGTCATGGTTCACACAGTTGGAATCCATCTTCCTTAAACCAATCAGCTTAGCACCAGCACGCCTGCAAAGGATGCTGCTGCGACTTCGTATGTATGACCTACACGTCAAATATGTAGGAGCCAAGAGTGTTCTCCTTGCGTACACTCTATCAAGATTAATAAAACCAGGGTCAGACCCAGCTGTGCCTGATTTGGATGTAAACATTGCACAGGTTATGAAGATCAGACCAACTCACATGAAAACCCTTCAAGCCGAGACGAAGGCTGACCCTACACTATCTGAACTCTCAGACCTCATCACCAGTGGATGGCCTGCGCATATGCATGAGTTAACAGAAGCTCTACAACCCTACTGGTGCTTCAGAGATGAGCTTGCAATTCTCGATGGTTTAATTATGAAGGGAAATGGGTCGTAGTACCATCCGCTCTATGAGCAGAGACACTTGCTCGTCTGCATGACGGTCATCAAGGTTTGACAAACACGCTGCAAAGAGATCGAGCATAAAACAGTTAGTTAGTTAGTTAGTGTTATTGTTTAACGCCTCATCAGCACCTGAGTGGGCTATGTAGAGGCTCTCTAGGGTAAGATTGATTATCTATAGTTGGTAGTAGAAACCAGAAGCATGGAAAAAATCAATAATTGTCTGCGTTGGATAGCTGGAGCAGCTTGTGCAATGCACACCGTCCTGTTTTAGCCACTGGGGATAGAGGACTTCACCCAAAGTGTTTCCACCCTCGCCGCGTGGAGGCCCAGGACCTTTGAGGGCGAGCATAAAACAGCAAGTCCGCATTACCATCAAAGCAACGGTCGAGTCGAGTGAGCGATCCAAACTGTGAAACAAATCCTCAAGAAATGTGAATCGGAAATTGATGTGACCATGGCTTTTCTTGATTATCACGACACCCCAATAAGCAATGATTTGCCTTCGCCTGCTGAATTATACTTCAACAGAAGAATTAACACACTTGACTTGGGCTAATGTATCAACCCACAACCCTCACTGACTCGCAAAAACACAGTCTTGCAGCAAAAAGATCGGCTCATCTCACTTCTGGCAAGGACAAGACAGCGTTCAGTCTGAATCAAGAAATTTGGTTCACTGAATATGGTTGCCCTGAATGGAAACCTGGCATCATCGAGTCGAATGATCCACAACCTGATTCGTATTGGATTATAAATGCCGATAACAGTCGTCACCTGAGACGAAACAAACATGACCTGAAGCCACGCCTTCCTGTGATCCCTGTGTGTGTGTGTGATTAGGGCTTTACGTCCTGTATTTCTGCACCTGATGGGCTAATAAGAAAAAGCAGGGACCATGACAATGAGTTGAGGGATGAAACAGCCATCCAACTTAGGCTTGACCGGGAATCAAACCCGGGAATCAAACCCGGGAATCAAACCCGGGAATCAAACCCGGGAATCAAACCCGGGAATCAAACCCGACCCAGTGGTTGGTGGGTGGGTGGGTGGATTAGGGCTTTACGTCCTGTATTTCTGCACCAGTTGGGCTAATTAGGACAGGCAGAGACCATGGCAATGAGACGAAGGATGAAACAGCCATCCAACTTAGGCTCGACCGGGAATCGAACCCGGGACCCAGCGGTTGGAAGCCCAGAGCGCTACCTCTGAGCTAGGCCCCCGCCCCCGACCCAGTGGTTGGAAGCCCAGAGCGCTACCTCTCCTGTGATCCCATGGATGATACAAAGACAGGCCTCCCCTTTCTACCAGGAGACTTCAACCAACACATGGCCTCATTCGTTGTCCCCACAGCAAGATGTCAATCCCCCATCAGACAACACTGAAAACACTCCATCATCAAGTGACGAACCAACAGGTGTCTCTGTCCCACCTGAAACAGAAGATCTTTCCCCTAATTCAATGCCATCAGCTCTGTCAAAAACTAAGTCACCATGGAAAACAAGATCTGGCTGACAACCAAAACCAAACAGAGATCCAGATTTTGTGTAAAAAGTACAGAGTAATTCAGTGACTTAAGAACAGGTGCTGAAGACCTGGCTCCAACGGTGAGACATTGTCCTTGGACCTCTGTCTACATTTAGGTTGACAACAGATGTATAATGAACAGTTTGTGCCAATTATACATGTTCACTTGTAGTTAGTTAGTTAGTTAGTGTTATTGTTTAACGCCTCATCAGCACCTGAGTGGGCTATGTAGAGGCTCTCTAGGGTATAATTGATTATCTATAGTTGGTAGTAGAAACCAGAAGCATGGGGGGCTGGTGGGTGATTAGGGCTTTACGTCCTGTATTTCTGCACCAGTTGGGCTAATTAGGACAGGCAGAGACCATGGCAATGAGACGAAGGATGAAACAGCCATCCAACTTAGGCTCCACCGGGAATTGAACCCGGGACCCAGCGGTTGGAAGCCCAGAGCGCTACCTCTGAGCTAGACCCCCGCCCTAAACCAGAAGCATGTAAAAAATCCATAATTGTCTGCGTTGGATAGCTGGAGCAGCTTAAGCAATGCGCACTGTCCTGTTTTAGCCACTAGGGATAGAGGACTTCACCCCAAGTGTTTCAACCCTCGCCGCGTGGAGGCCCAGGATCTTCGAGGGCATGTTCACTTGTAGATTAGGTCCTATACTCTTACATCTAAAGTATAATCTGTATAATCTTATACGTTACATCTAAAGCTATCTTAAACATGAGCGTGTTGTAATAATGAATTCTCCCTTCATATAATTAGGAACTTATATTATTGGCTGCTCCCTCTTGGCGGGTTTGTGTACTACATCATCGTTTTTGTTGTCGGTTTGTGCTCATGGCTTCTAGATGATTAAACTAGATCTAAATAAAACACCTGTCGTCTTAAGCCCCACCCCTTTTTGCTTCCAACAACCGTGAAGTCGTCAAAATGGGGTATTACATGATTCTACGAGAGCAATACGGCTTCACAGGAACACCGGCCATGTGAGAACCCCCCCCCCCCCCCCCCCTTTACTTTGTCTTCTATTTACTTCCTTTCTCCTTTAGCTCGTTCACATTCTTTTCCGCTTCCTTTTCCTTCTTTTTGTTAATTTATTCATGGGCCTCATTTCTATCTTTTCTTAGCTCCTTGATCTTGGCTTTCTGTTTGTCTCCGTTCTCTTGTTGATCTTTTGCCTTTCCTCATGTATTACTCTTTGATACTTTTCTTTTTCTCCTTTGAATTTCCTTGACTCTTTTTTCCTTGTCCTGTACTTCCTCACTTAGTTTTTTTACTTCTTTTTGTAGCTCCTTTATTGTGCTTGTTTGATTTTCTTGTGTTTTTCCATTTGTTTCATCTCTCTGGCTTTTTAGCCTGTTTTTTTTTGGGCTTTTTATCCCTTTTTCTGGGCTTTTTTGCCCTTTTTTCAGGCCTTTTGGCCTCTCAGGGGTGGTCAGTTGTTCTTCTGATTCTTGGGTTCATTCCTGTTCCTTCTTTTTTCTTTTATTTGCCTGTCCTTTTTCTTCCTTCTTTCCTATATTGTTTTAGCCTTTGCTCTGCCCGAATGCAGTATTCTATAATTGATGCTTGTTTGGCGTTCTCTCATTTGCCTCTTAACTATGTCAATGATGGATTCTACGACTGAGTCTTGGCTGTCCTCATCCATCTCCATATCATCCGTTTCTTCTTCATCTTCCGTTATGTCTCCGCTCTTCGTACCATCTTCTATATCTCTCATTTGCTGTTCTTCACTAGTTTGCTCAGCTTCTTTGCTCTCGTCTGTTGACTGTTATTTTTTCTCCGCCCGCCATTGTGGTTGTACTGCATGCTTCGTAGCTATTGTCAGAGTATGTATAACTTATAATTCTTTCCTTGTCAGGTGTGTTATTGTTCGGAATCGTGTTCAATCTCATTGTCCATATTCTTAGCCTGGTTGTTGTTGAATTTATGTTCTCTAATAGTCTTGATTTAGCAGATTACTCACAAATATTTCGCAGCTCTCTTGTGGTGACATCAGCGTAACGGTGCCTATTTGGATGAAAGTCACAAGTTGTTTGGAACTTTTTCAAAATGTGAACTGGTTACATGTATTCATTAAACTATATTGATAATATATAATGATGCATTATTGCTGGATCACTATGCCTTCCGACTGGAATATTTGTCATAAGTGAGCTTGAAACAACAATCCAGGCAGAACATATTTCCAACACAATGATATAAGTAGGGATGCCAGAGGTACTATTGCAGGTGCCTTAACCATTAGGCTACTCAGCTGAAAATTTCTTTCAGAACATTTTAGCTCCTTCGGTGACCCGCAATTGGATGAAAGTCACAAGTTGTCTGTAACTGAACTTTTTCAAAACAAAAGTTTACATTTATTTTTATTATTTCATAAATTCTTGCTGAATCACCAGGCCTTCCGACTGAAATACAGTGAACTGCCAATGGTCATTCAAATTTGGTTCGAGTTGTGTAAAAATTCAACTTAATATAAAAGGTTTACAGTATTTGATATAATAAATGAGCTGCACTTTTCATTTCAGGTCTCTTAGTTGTGGTTGGATTATGCGTCTTTGGCTTCAAAGTGGTGGAAGGCATCCAGGACTCCCCCAAATCTGAGTGGTTTCTCTCCTATTCTTTCTCCTTGGCCTGCACAGCTTTTGTTCTGAGCGCAATTTCAGGCTCTATTCTTATGACCGAGAGCAAACGTCTCTCTCAGCGAATGTGTCTGAATAATCACAACTCAACACATGACATTCATCTAGCAGCCTACAAAATCAAATCCTGATAACCACACATGCCAAGTCAAAAAGCTGTTAGAATCATACATAAGCTTAAATTAATCATGCCATCAAGTGTGTTCAAAATAAAACAAACCATATTATGTGTTTTAAAAAAAGACTCCAGCAGATAAACAAACAGGAAGTAATCAGGATAACAGACAGCTGCTGTAAATAATGGTCACAGAAATTGACTGCTGGAATTTCTATGCAGCATATCATGTCCAGCATACAAGCATTGGATAGGTGTTAGCTGTGTTAACATGCTCATCTTAACCCAATTAAACCCATACATTGTGAACAAGTTAGTTATTAAGGAACTTGGTATGAATTGTTCAAAGAAATTATAAAACCGTTTAATTAATGTACAATGTTCTATGTCCTATAAATTAATATGGTGAATGATATATCACAGACTCTGAGGAACAATAAACATTAAAACATCAATCATTTGTGCCCTAGTAAGAGTTTTGCTTTGAGAACTTTAGGAACAACTCTAATGGTTAAGGAAACTCTAGTGTCTCTTTTCAAAATGTCATTAATCTTAGAACTAGTATAGTCTATATTAGCAACATTTTCTGAGAGGACATCCTCCATGACTTCATCAATCCCATGAAGATATGTGTTGTACATTTCATCTCGGACTAGCACCAGACTTCTTGGCTCCAAAAGTACAGAACACATGAAACGAGATTTGAAGTCAGAGGCACTCTGCTCGCTGCCTTCTGTTGCTCCTGCCTGGGAAGATGGCTATTATAACAGCCATTGAAGAAACAGAGATGTAAATCGACATGATTAAATATTATTACATACAAATTGTGCCAAATATTTAAAATCAATAAATCCTTTTGTAATATGGAATATGGAATGCAAAAAACACACCTGATTGCTCTCTTCTGATTGTTTATTCAAAGGATGGTAAAAGTTAAGCAATGCATGCGACCCCAAAGTTATTGTTGACACAGTGGGGTAATACAAAGGGCCGTCAAGATGTGGCTGGAAAGATACAGTGAAAGAGACACATCATTAAAATGTAAATTACATAACATTAATATTGTCTTTGCAATAATGGTGCAACTGACTTACCATGATGCCCTGTCCTGGTAGGTATTCATTTACCAAAATATGGTTTGGAATTTTTCCTTCAAAGACACCCATTTCTCCTATTTTCTGACAATACATGTTCAGCCACTGCAAAATTAACAGTGACTCATTAATTACGGAGTCAAGTGATCATGCAATGTGCGCAGTAAATATAATATAGGGTTACCTAGCTGCTAATACTGTTTGCCAGTAAATAAATATAGGGTGACCCATTAATACCGTGTGCCAAATTTACTCTATTAAAACTTGATCTAACTGTTGGTGATTGGTCAAAAATCCCTTCCAAGTGGGCGTAAGTCGTAAAAATGACGTTTTATTCTGGTCTCAAACTGGTCATGACGTCGGTGACCAATTTGAGACGTAACTGAGATGTAATTTTCAAGACGTCAAAAGGACCAGGAAATATGACGTCTTATCGACGTCTTATTCTGGTGCTCAAGCAGACGTAATTATTTTATTTTATTTATAAGTCTTTATTACGTCAATAAATTACGTCTAGAATGCTTTTTTTTTTTTTACGTCTTATCATTGTAATCTTGTGGTCTTTAACAGACCAATTCTTTAACCATGAAGTCTCATACAATTTGCAAGTTAACATTTTTAGCAATTAATATATAATGACTAAATTCACATTTAGTGTTAAACTTCATATAGTTAATTTAGGATAGAAAAATACAATGTGATCTCCTTGTCAGAATATATATCAATGTACAGCAAATTTATCAACTTCTCTAACCAAGCTGAAGTTATCAATTGGGGTTAATGGGCTTATAATATCACCCTGACCCCAGTGCCCTGTGCTTATCATTATCTGAATTGGATGACCAATCATAAACCTAGGATTTGGAGCAGCTGCAGGACAGGTCACATATAGTAGTGGAGTTTAAAATTCATTCAGTAACTTTGGAGGGATACTAGTGAAGTTGGATTTTAAACTTAATTTATCTGTGGACCATTAAAATTCATCACATCATTACATGGTAACTTACCATGTAATGATGTGATGAATTTTGGTAAGTAAAGTTTTAAGTGAAGTTTTTTCTAACCAATGTGACAATATGTTGCACATGCTGATTCATATATGATTTTGTGTTACTTAAGTCTAGTTTCTGAATATAAATTTATTTCAAGGATCTATAGAACTATATATGGATGCAAGTTGGCTGAAGAATTCTGATATAAATTTTATAAAAAAATATATATATTTCTTTAAAACTTAATTGCAGTATTCCCATGCATGCATCCAATATATATATATATGTTTATTGCTGTAGACACACATAATAAATGCTATTTCACACAATATAATAAAGTTTTTTTTTAAATTTAAACTTGTGTGTTCTCTGTACATCAAATATGTCCAAAGATTGTAAGCAAAGTGTATCTTAAAGACATCTACAGATGATGTCTAAAAGACGTCATCTGATGACATATTTTAGACGTCAGACATTGGTCAACTAAATATGTCTAAAAGACGTCATCTGATGACGTATTTTAGACATCAGATATTGGTCAACTAAATACGTCTAAAAAACGTTGTCAGATGACGTCTTTTAGACGTCTCATATAAGACGTCATTGAAGTTTGCATATGAGACCAGTATGGGCTGGTCATGAGACGCCAAAATGACGTCAATGAGACCACTTTTGCCCACTGGGAATTAAAACATGGCAAACCGGGCATGCACGGGCTATTATAGCTGATGGCACATGTTTTGAACAATCCTTCTAAAAAGGTTACATTTCATACCTGGGGGATTTTCTCAGGAACCATGGCTTTGGGGTGTGGCAGGCCACCTGCAAGAGAGGGGACAATAAACAACAACAAATTTGACATTAAGCATATACTGAATCCACAACTGCATGGTCACTTAAAAAGGATCTGCGCAAAGGCAGAAAGGGCATCAAATAATGCCAATCATTCACCCCAATTTTGCAATCTTCTGTTGCGAAGCTGGGTCCATTTCGGTTTTGGAGCATTGTAAACATGGTCAAGCAAACTCCTCTCTTCATCTGTAGTAATGAAGTTTGGGATGTAGTAAATTGTAGCGGCTGCCTGCAAAAAACTCCACTATTATTATGAAATATTAACAAATTTGCCATTGCCAATAATTTGGTAACAAGTTAATAAATTTTGGAAGTCATGATAACCCTAATACATAATTTAAATCACTTAAAGAGTCAGACCAGAGTAAGTTACAACCCCTACTCCATAGTAGGCATAGACCAGAATCTTGCATTTGTACATTTAGTAATTTACTTGTCACCCAAAATTGTAGCCTAGGGTGAGTTGTGGTTACAATTTGCAACACTAGTATTCCAGGTTAGAGTAAATGCTCACACTTTCCACAGCACAATTTTCTAACTTGTCCATTCTGGAAGTTGTCAGCCAGGTTCTGCCAGTCAACTTGAGAGGTCGCTGATGTTGATGGAACATGTGGCGCCCTCTAGAGTTTTCTTGTATAAGTAGTTTCTGTTTGGACGGCTGTGAACCCCATAGAAGAGTGATAATTCTTGTCTGGCTGAAGAAGAAACGAAAAGCGGCAAGTTTTTGGGCGAAATTGCTGCCCAGTAGCTGCCAAAGTAAGAAAAACATTCGTAGAAATGGTTGGAATTGATATATCTAACTTTCTTGAGAGGAAATCAAGTTTTGTGCTCGCTACCGCAAGTTGAAATTTCTGATTTGCAGCTGTGTGGTACTGGACCGGTACTACTACGGCGGTAGACACCGCATTTTTGTGTACTATTGCCAGTAATGGATGAAGCAAATTAAATTTTTGAAAGATGGGCAACTTTATTGTTTCGTTGATACGCACTTCCCTTGCTGTTCATTTATTTCTCGGCCCAAGTTTTTGAGCAATAAATGTTAATGTGATTTCATGCCTTGAAAATAAAAAAAACCGTCATCATTTGTTTGTGACGTCATTGAGTTCAAGCACTGACGTCATGGGTCCGCTATGGACCCACTGCATTTTTTCCAACGTTTTTATTATTATTTATTTAAAAATATTAATTTCCAAAACATATTTGTTCCAGATGGGCACCAAAGTCTATGTTGGCAACTTGAATAATGCTGTCACGGAGAAAGACCTTGACAAAGAGTTTGGGCGCTTTGGGAAGCTGACAGAAGTTTGGATTGCAGGGGAATCCGGGTTCGGCTTCATACACTTCAAGGACCCGAAAGATGCCTCCAAGGCTGTCAAAACTTTAGATGGAAAATCTATCTCTGGTTGCCGTCTGAGAGTGGAAATGTCACACAGCTACAGGGGTGCGCGAAGGCGTGGAGGCCCACCGACAAGGAGAGGTAACCCTATCCGAGGTCGTGATCGCAACATCCGACCTTTGATGCGCACTCCTCCGCCCAACGACAGTCGTCAGTCTGCTCGTGATAGGTCCTCGAAAGGTGGTCGAAGAAGGAATGTTTCTGGACCATCGCCAACTCGTAAGAGAGCTCCAAGATCGCCCCCATCTCCCCGTGCTGTTCATCGTCAAAAGTCGTACAGTTCATCATCTCGTTCGCCATCACCTGTGCCTCGACGACCCTTGTCACCCTCTGCTCGGCGAGGTAGCCCCACATCGCATCGACAGATCTCGCCTGGCTCTAGACGCAGCCCTGCTACACGAGGAGGGAGGGATTACCTTCCTTTGCCACCTCCCCTGCCACCGCTGCCACATGAATATGACCGCTACAGAGATCGAGATCGTTACGCTGACGACCGACAGTTGAGTCGCGGTTCGTACAATGGGCAGTCTGGCTGGGAGCGTGGCCGTAGCCCTCCTCTTCCTCCTCCCCCCTTGCCTCCGCTGCGATACAGAAGTCGCTCGCCAGTCACACGTCGCAGGTATCCACTTGGGTGAAACATCTCCCTGTTTGTATTGTCTCCACTAAAAGTCTAAAGTTTGTGTATCATTGTTATATGTTGAATGAGTGCAGGAGGGCTTGTCCACACCTGGTATGGGAGGTCAAACGGTGATATAATCAAATTGCTGGTGATGCAATTTATAACATAATATTCCCCTTCTTGATGATATGATAAATATTTCCCCCCCTAGTGATTTTGATTTGTGTGAATGTTTTTCATCTTAGTAGTTAGATGCCCGTCAGTTAAATTCTGTTCTAAATGAAATCTTTAAGCAATGCAGCAATAGCGCGGTATGCAATTATTACATGCATGTATTCTTGGAAACAGCCACTTTACGGTAAGAAGATGAAGAATTCAGTCGTCAGGTACAAACAGATCGATCGACAAGCCAGGCTATCGATATGTCTACAACACGCTCACCAGTTGTTAAGCACTGCGTATCTAGCAGTCTGCCTTGTAGGCAGGCATCATCGCAGCTTAATAATCGCTCTGCAGTTGTCAATCTACGATCAACCAGTTTGTGCACAGAACATGAAACAATTGCATGTTCTTGGAGCATCGGGAAACAACTCATTGGAAGACGTAGCTGTATGCACTCATTGCAAGGAAATATTCAGCACGGAAATCAGATCTTGAAAGCTGCACAATTGCATAATCTCGCTGATGTAACGTCAAAGGAGCCTACTCCGTGAATCGCAACAGAAGAAATTGTACAATGTGGTCTTAGTGCCAGGAAATGTACCACATTGGCATCTCCACATTATGTCGCTGATCGAGGCCATTCGTGTAAACCTTCAGGAAACAAATGCATCTACCAAAGCTTTTCTGCAACTGGTGATTGGTACGTTTGTCATTCGCTCTTTGAACGTCAGTCTGCTACTTACAACTGTAGCATCACACATGATGTCATATATTCCACAAGCTGAGCATAAGAAGCTTGAGTATCTTTGGATGCTGTTGGGGTAAGAACACCAAACCCAAGCTGTCCGAAAACGCAAGTACACCCTGGAATCGCCTCAAAGTGGCCTCTGGGATTCAGTCAATCGAGCAGTAGAGAGGCATTCTAATTTTGAGTCAAATATGTGAATACTGATGCAGAAGATTGGGTGATAATGCTATTGAGTTATCTAATTAATTGGCCAGGAACCACCGCCGGAAGTTGACCATCCAACATCAACTATAAAACTCGATTCACTGATCCTTTCGCTCTTTGTCAGCAACTCCAAAGATGTTTGCAGTTGTTCTGCTTTGGGTTGCCGTCGATGCCTGTCAGCTAATTGGAAAACCTGGCAGTCTGCCGCTCACTGTTACGCACGTATGGAGCAGTTTCCTAAGATGCGCTGCTTGCAAACAAGCTAATAAAATGTTGGTAAATGGCTGTCTATAGGCAGCTGGTGCCACTTCACGTATCGATCAATGGCAGACAGTCGTATTATGGCTCTACAGCCTATCATAGCATTTTCATGATCCTACAATCACTGCTAATTTCAGGTAATAAATTTTTATGCCATGACATTGTATCACTAATCAAGTGGTTGTTGTAAGGAATCTGGTTTCATGTACGTCTGGATTAGTACATGTATTGCTCCATATCGTTATCACCTTAATTGATAACCATTTTGTTCCGGAGTAAATAGTACAGATTGTAATTTCTATTTGGGAAGCACCAGTAAAGAGAAAATTGTGTTTGTGACTTTTCATGTCTTCATCTTACACTTGATCAAGTTTACTGTGGTCTTAAAACACTGACAAGCATACAATTTGCAAAAAAATATAAAATCATAAGTTAAGGGATCTTAAGAAATTGGAGCTGGCATGTGTGGTCTTGGCTTGCAGCAATGAAAATTTCTTCAGACTGAAAATTATAATTTCCAAGTATTATGGGACTTATATTTCGGTGAATGTGAGCCAAACAAATTGCTTAAAAATTTCTAAATTTCACTTGCGTTCGCTCAATTTAATCTATCTTTACCTTTCAGCAGTCAACATTGTCACTTCACCCAGTCATACTGTTGGGTCATTATTAATTACAACTTTTCTTTACTTTACAGATCACCTCTCCCAGTGAGTTCACAAGTTCTGTCATCCAGAGGATATGTTTACGACAGAGACCTCCCTCCTCCGCCACCTTTGCCTCCTCTCCCTTCATCTTCAAGGTATGTAGTAGGGATCTGTTTGAAACAGACAATATGGACCTCTAGTGTGTTGCTTTAATTCTTTGTGAGAAAAATGCAGAACTTGACTGCATTGTTGTTACCTGAATTCTCAAGTTTAGTTTGGATATTGTATTCATTCAGGTTGGAGGATACTAATGCCAATAACATCGCTTTTTCAGGTACCGGGATGAAGGTTATAGAGCAAGGAGTCTTACTCCTCCCCCCATACGCAGGCAAAGTCCAGTATCGCTCATGGATTTGAAAGTTTCACCTCCTCGTCGAGTTAGTAGAGGACAGGCCCCGCCCATGCGTGATGGAGCACGTCCTCGAAGCCCTCCTCCTAGAGGTCGTACGCCTCCCAGGGGTCGATCACCAGCTGGAAGAGGGCGCTCGCCACTGTCGCCTCCCCGTCGCAGTCCTTTACCACGAGGAGGTTCGCCTGGCCGCATGCCAGCACGTCACCAGGCTCCTCGGCCACGCAGCCCCAACTCTCGCAATGGTAGTCAGAGTCCTTTGCCTCGTCCTCGCAGCCCTCCACCCATAGGCTACTCCCAGGGCAAGACCCTGCCCCGTGGCTACAGTCTGTCACCCCCTCCAAGCCCTGTACACAAACGCATGAAGGGTAGATCCCCCTCTGGTTCAGTCTCTCCTCCACCACGTGGTCGAAGGTACTCATCTAGTAGCGAGAGCTCGTACAGCCGTAGCCCTTCCCAACCTCCTCAAAGCAGAAAGAGGAAGCCATCCAATTCTGGCCATGCATATCCAATGAAACAAACAAAGGGCGGTAAAAAGGTCATGAGGCGTAGCCTGAGCCCCGATTCTCCTCCACCCCGGAGAAGCCCCCCACCCCGGAGAAGCCCCCCACCAAGGGGTTACTCAAATGCAGATTCACGAGAACGAAGCTACCCCCCTGTGCGAGGTCGATATGCCAGTCCATCATCTAGTAGTGGTAGCTCTGTATCACCTGCTGCGAGACGACGTCCTCGCTCTCCCAAACACTTCTCTCATAGTCGCAGTATTACCCCAGAGTTTCGCTCTCGTAAGGGCGAACCAATGCGCAGACTCCCTCCCTCTCCCCCCAGGGGCAGACAGCCCCCTGTCAAGTCAAGACCTATGTCCAGATCGCCAATCAGGAAGAAGAAGAAGTCCAGGCACTGAAGTTTGTTAACGACACCAGTGTGTTTGGAGGACAGTTGTCTGCATCTCATTTGTTCATGATATAATCTAAATATTTTAAATTAAAGATGCTTCATAGATGATTTTAGTCATGACTCACAACCTAGTAATATGGATGTAGCAAATAGGAACATTTGCTTTCTGTCTTTATACGCATGCAGTATTTTTAACTAAAATGCAACATTCCTACAGCAAATTTCCTTGAAAAAATTATAATTATGGTCAAGTCTGTTAACTTAATTGCTTATTTGTGAGCTTCGTATATGTTCATGTCTTATTAGCTCTTATTACATGTAATATGCTATCAAGTCATAATTTGTAAGTTTTTAGTTGAAACATTGTGGCATGCAAGTGGATTGCCAAACCAGTATCAAATATTTTGATTAATTTCAGAGGAGTATGTACTTTGGTCTGTTTAGATCAATTTCTATGAATTTTGAACCTTTTATGCTTTTGAAATTTTATCCAGAATTTAATGACGGTTAAAATTGTCATTCTGCAGTTTTTTCTACTGTTCTTGAAATATGCTGTTGAGGAGTATGTTATTATGTCTTGCTAATAAATCCTGTATGTTGTTTATGATCAAACATTATGGTAATTTCTTGTATTTGAACATATGAAGTAGTATGAGTAGCCATATTAACCCTTTTTACTGATACGGGACTGAAGTTAAAAAGCCCTTCCAGTCAGTCAAGTCAGTGGCGTTAGAAGCCGCAAACATATATCAAAGGACCTCAGGGTGGTGCTTGACTTGACAAGCCACAGGCGATCTACTATAGTCAAGGGACTGGTAAAGGGGGAGGGGAGGGCAAGCACCAGATTGGGGGCACCCAACAACATTTACGCCAGAGGGCCCAGTAATGATTATATAAAGAGCTTACTGCTTTTGGGTAAGCCAGTTATAATTAATTGAAATTGAGCATGAACTGTCGTAAAGGAGAAGGCGTATTGTTGGTAAATCTAGTCCTTTTCATGCTTTTCTGCCGCTCCTTTGTATCCTGCCTTTTTTGGAGCTAAAGCTGGCTTATGGCCAGTTAAGATATTGGGGGACGAAATTTGTGGGAAGGGTGGGGTTGACAGAACAATAACACACATCTTAGACCACAGGCCAGTGTAGTTGGTACTTTCATTTATATCCGCGAGGTGGCAGCACCGGCTGGGGTACTCTAGTGGATTATAGGAGAACTCCGTTAATACACAGAAGTGACGTCAGACGCCACGTTGAAACTGTCAAGATGGCAGCGTCCATACGAGAAAAACAAATTGGTAAGAATTGCCTGTAATTGACAATATAGGTGCCGGTAACGTATTTTGAGAACTGTATGCCTCGTAGCTGATTGACTTAACGTTTGTAAAATATCGTGGTCCTTATACAAATTGCCAATGCATCCCACTGGCCCCGGTCTTGAAATGTGTCATTATCACAAGATTTTCAATGGGAATGACTCTGGAATTTGTTGTAAATGCTTGCTACATATTGACATCTTATCATTTACTGTCCAAGTCATTCCAATTGGCCCGATTGCCATTTTGGTACCACATGCACATAAGTATGATAAGGCCACCTCTCAATTAAGTATATAATAAATTATAAGTTCAGCCCAATCTATATACATGTACGTACATACTTGTCATTATTACATCACTGGTGATTTACTCTTTACTCGTATTTGGCTAAGCAGTGACAAGGTTGCACACTAGCTAGTAGTTCCTACACTAAAAGCCAGCATATGCTCGATCAGCCGCCTAGGGTGGCCTGAACCCAATTTGCATTAAAAAGCAATTGTCCTCTAACATCCGCTGGTGTCCCCTCTCAGGCTCTGTCACCGTTTCTAGCCAATGAGAAGCCGCGGAATGCGCTAACTTCTATAATATTATATTCTGCACGTAGCTCAATGATTGCCGGCTGACGCCTGTGCTTAAAATGAGGGACAGGGCCAACAGAATACCTTCAGTCCCATCAACAAATTTTACATAGATCTTCTGAATAATGTCACTGCTGGATTTGCAAAATGATGACTATGGCATCCCTATTGCTGCAGCCGCGAGCCTTGGAGAAAATTAGTTCACATTCTTGGCGATTTTAAATTTTGAACTTCCTCAGCTCAAGCGGTAATGTTTAATGATTCCCAATTGCCTGAGCGATGAAGGCCTGAGTAAATTCCATGCATTTCACAGATTATTTTCTATTTCAGCTGCTTTGAAACGCATGTTAAACTTCAATGTCCCACCTACAAAAACTTCCATGTCAGAACCTCATTGGAAGGTAATAATTAAGTTTTTTGATTATTTTGTCAAGTATATTTAGATATGGTTAGCAATCATTGATATGTGTATTATTAATGTTGTCTTTTTTTTTGGTTTCAACAGGTTCTTGTGTATGACAGAGTAGGCCAGGATATCATTTCACCAATTTTGCCTGTGAGAGAACTCAGAGATATGGGCGTTACTTTGCATCTGTAAGTGCAGCAGCAGCAAATTAAAGTTATTTTATATAAAGAAATTACGACCGGTTCGTGTATTACCAAGGCTGTCTAGTTTTATTTAATTTTTTTGCATCTTCAGATTGCTAGATTCAGATCGGGAGCCAATCACGGATGTACCTGCTGTTTATTTTGTCATGCCAACAGATGAGAATGTGAAACTGATTTGCAAGGTAAGTTCGGAAACTATGGCTGAATTAAAGTACTAAGTACTGTCGAGAACACATTTGCTCAGCGAGTAATGTAGTGTGAAACCTTAACCTAACAATTATCTTTTGGTGACCCTAGTGCAAGAGACTCACTCTCAGATACATCAGAGAAAAGACAAGACATCCTGCAAATTAAATGGCCGATCTTGTTATCAATCAGAACTGGATATATACTTTAAATAAAATAATTTGTGTGCACATACATATACAACTCTCCAAAATTAGAAACCACAGAGTTATGGTTTAGGTATGAGGCCAGATGTTAAGCAATTAATCCTGTTGATAAGGATCAAGGGCCTACTGATAATGTCTATGTGTAAGAGCTTTAAGTGATAATGTTGCTTTGTATATGTTGTTAATGTTGTTGTATTGTGACACTAACAAGCAATGCATTGTATTCTACAGGATCTTCAAAATCAAATGTATGAGAGTTTTTACTTCAACTTTATTTCTGCCATCCCCCGACAACGACTTGAGGACCTCGCCTTGGCTGCTATTCAGGCTAACTCTGTGTCTTTGATATCCAAGGTATTGATATTTATTAATTAATTATTGTTCAATATTATATCTGTACAAAACCATCCTCAATGATTTGATTAAATTTCCTGTTGCTTGTTTCCAGGTTTTTGACCAATATCTTGGATTTATTTGCCTTGAAGATGACCTGTTTTCGCTCCGGCAGCCAGATCTTCGTCTTGCTCACAAGGACAAAGAGAGTATATCCTATTACGCCATAAACAGAGGTGACGTAAAGGACACGGAGATGGACGCAATGATGGACAAAATTGTCGAAGGACTTTTCTCGTTCTGTGTTACTCTTGGTGAGTAGGTCATAGGGCTGTACACCTTTATCTTTAAAACGATACGATACATATTATGGTACAGTAAAACCAATACGGTACGTATCATGATAAATATCGTTAAACTTTGTCAATTAGTAATTTATATAAAGTTTATTATAAACCTAAAATAATGCAAAAGTTACTATCAAATTTAATGAACAAATCTTCATTGAATAACTGCAAACTATTGTGTTACATCATTGTAGTTAATAAGAGTCAGCTGATATTTTTCTTCACAAACACTGGAACATCTGGGTAGCAGGTGTCTTATTTGCTCGAAAATGCTGCTCTGCATACCGTGAATGCCAGTCATAACGGCTACACGCGAAAACGGCTACAACCCAAAACGGCTACAAAATTTTATGGCATCCCCAAAACGGCTACAACCAAAAATCCCAAATTAAGAGATGACCAAAACGGCTACAGGCATAAATTCGAAGTCCAAAACGGCTACACTTCCATACACCATTTAATGCATGACTTTGATTGTACGGTCGGCGGCAATGAAAGAACCTGCAATTTCACTTAATTATGCCTGACACCTGAGTATTGGTCCTGGCTAATTAAAGCTGTGCTGAAAGATTAGTGTTTTCTTTGTTTCTTGATTACAATTCTCAATTGCATGACCAAGTATATATAAACTCAGACTAGAATGGTCCTCACTTATTCTCTGTTGCCGTTTTGGTCGTTTTGGTTGTAGCCGTTTGGTGTCAAGGCCGGTCAGCGTAAAAAGCTAAGTACTGTTGCCGTTTTGGTTAAGGCTTGAAAAACACTTGCCGTTTTAGTTATGTCCCCAAAATTGGTGTAGCCGTTTTGGTTATCGTCGTGTAGCCGTTTTGGTTTTAGCCGTTATGGTTGTAGCCGTTTTCGCGTGTAGCTGTTATGACTGCCACCCGCATACCGTTTAAGAGTATCGTTATTATTACATGATGATTATCAATACCCTGTGAAATGCAGACCTCTGTAAATAGGATTCTTATGATGTGAAGCTGTAAACTAAATATGGTAGAGTTTGATAAGACTTTTAAAATATTTTTTTTTTGCAGGTGTCGTTCCAATTATCAGATGTCCACGGGGCAACGCTGCTGAAATGGTGGCAGCAAAACTTGACAAAAAGTTGCGAGAAAATGTCCGCGACACCAGAAATAACTTATTCACAGCGGACTCTGTACAGGCTGGCCAGTTCAGTTTCCAGAGACCTCTTCTAGTCATTCTTGATCGTAATATTGACCTTGCCACTCCTCTACATCACACGTGGACCTACCAAGCACTTGACCACGATGTTTTTGTAAGTAGTTGCTCAAACCAACTGCCATATAATATGTTCCCGTGTCACAGACTTTTTGTACAATTGATATTTTGTTTATCAAAATTATGACTGCTTCATTGCTAGGTGGATGTACAATAAATGTAGTCAGGTCTGTTAGACTAAGAGTTGTACAAAATATATACCTGAAAATCCCACAAAGACCTGTTTATAACCACGCATACTCAATTTTGGGCATTTTCTAATCTGTGTTATAGTAAAACAGCAGAAATTACTTACATAATATCAGTTTTTCGTCTTCTTTTTTTTCCTCTGCATGTTTTTGTTACTGTCATTTGCTTTTTATTTTTGTTTACATTGTGACACATATGTCATGAATGTCATCAAATTGTCCAATAATAAAATATAAAACAGCAGCTTTTGATTTGCTCAAAACCCTGCATGCATAATTCAAAGCTTTTTTGTCGTGACAAGATATCCCGGCATATATTGTAGTCTGTAGTGTTCCATTTACTCAGGTCACGGGTCACATTGGAGGTCAGGCTGATGTCACCCAGGAAGAATCTACGTCAGGGTATCTGGACTAGTGTATTTGTTTAAATGTATTTATTGAATTATTTCACTGAACTGCATTTTTTACCAAACAGGATCTTCGGCTGAATCGAGTAGAAGTGAAAGAAATATCCAGTGGTCATGCAGGACATGCAAAGAAGAAACAAACTAAGTTCTATGAACTGAACCCCAGCGATAAATTTTGGCAGACGCACAAGGGCAGGTTAGTATTGTCTGAATGGCATAATATTGAAGTTTGTTCTAGATCATAAAATTGTACTTTTTGCTCTTCTTCATATTAATGTGAATACTATGTGAATACTCTGGTTAAAACAGACATGCAGTAGTATAATACAATGGGGAGAAAAAATACCACAAGGTGTCACTGCCACCGTAGAAGATAACTATTGTTTGATGACGTCAACTATTCTGTGACGTCATGCATGTAACAACTATGTAGTGACGTCATCTTATTGTATTTTCTTGCGCCATGGTCGTAGTGCCCTTTGTAGGCTCTGTTACTTTTTCTCCCCATTGTAGGTAGTTTCATGCTATTGCTATGCTGCCTGCCTTTATGTTGGAAAATATGTATGTACAAGATTCAGGAATTTTACAGTAGCCATCCCTTCCAAGATAACTTTTGTGTGATGCCCGGCCTTATGTAAAGTGAGTTTGTGATAACTGGTTCTCATTAAGAATTTGTTGGGGTATGGTGTTGCAAAATCAATATTTTTGGCATTTATTTTTCAGTCCTTTCCCACAAGTCGCCGAGGCCATCCAAGAAGAGTTTGAGTCTTACCGAGCTCAAGAAGATGAAGTAAAACGTCTTAAAGTTGCCATGGTAATAAAATGTCATATCTTTTTCACATCAAACCTTTCGGTTTGAAATACCTTGCTACACTGCTGATTCTGCTATTTGGAAGTCTTAATTTGGAAGGTTGAGTACGACTAATAAGTAACTGTAAAGTCGCCATGTCTTTTTGGAATAAATGTGTTCTGATTCTAATTCTTTTTCCGCAGGGATTAGATGGTGATGTGGACGAAGGGGCAATTAGTATGTTGAGTGATAATACAGCCAAATTAACATCTGCAGTCAGGTAAATTGACTATTTAATGAATTTGAATAGTCTCTGTCTTTTTTTCTTATTTATACCATATGTACTCGAACAAAAGCCCCCTTCAAGTAGAAGCCCACCTCGAATAGAAGCCCAGGGTAGCTGCCTTCACAAGAAATAAAGGCCTCCCTCAAATAGAAGCCCCCCCCCCCCCCCCCCCTCCTTCCCAATATTAAAGCAGTTCAAATCCACAAAATTTAGATCTTTCAGACTAATATTCATACAGTTGTGCGTTTCGCGGTGTCCTTCATTGCCCCTAAAATAATGGAAGCCCATCTCGAATAGAAGCCCACCTCAAATAAAGGCCCTGCTGAGATGGCCTCTAAAAAATTAAAAGGAGGGCCTCTATTTGAGTACTTACGGTAATTATTAGGCCTAATACATGTATATTTATTAGAATTATTTCAACTTCAGTTCGTTACCAGAACTTTTAGAAAAGAAAAGACTTATAGAAATGCACATGAATATCGCCACAGCACTGCTGGAGCACATAAAGGTAAGAGTGTCCTTCACCTATTTTCATTTTTATTCAGTTTTATAGCACTTGATGATAGTTGCAAACCCTTTAATCTATTGAATATAACATCATAAGTAAATTTATTCTTGTTATCAGGTCAACCCGTGCCTTAGAACCAAGAATAGCCTGTACTGAGGTTTAAATTTGGTTCCTGTAAGTTGTTCATTCATCTGATGACCCCATTTTGTGTGATCTTATTGTCCTTCAATGTCATTTTCAGGCTCGAAAGTTAGATCTTTATTTTGAAACCGAAGAGAAGTTGATGTCAAAGACCACTTTGGTAAGTCATTCTTATGATCCTGAATTTCCAACTTTATGGTTCTTTTGCAGATTGTTATTAACAACTGAAATGAAAATTCACAGGAGACTTTTCTGTTTTGTTTTACAGGACAAGACAATAATGGATATTATTTCAGATCCTGAAGGTACGTCTACTTTAATTTTTATAGTTTATCGATCTGTATCACACTCAACATTTGCTTCATTGATGACTGATGCCTCACCTAAGTTATTTTCTTGACTTTCAGCTGGTTCATATGAGGATAAACTCAGACTCTTCATTATAAATTTGATATGTGGACAGTCAGTGTCTGAGGTAAGTATTCTTTTGAATTTCATCCTATGTTTTAGCGGCTGAGTGGTCTAATGGTTAAAGCTCCACTGTCTGTCAAAATTACTTATTTCGAAAACTTCATCAATTGATTGAAAATCACCTTATTTGATCAAGGCACACTAAATATGTGTAAGCTAATGAATCTATCAGGCATTAATTACAACAAAAATAAATGATACATTGAAAAAATCAAGACCAAAAAATTGAAAATACAATGGAAATGGCATCATCACCCATTTGTTTACATATTGGATTTTGATGGCATGAAAAATTAAATACGAGGTGAAGTTAATTTATTTTTAGAGAGATAGTGAACCCAGCAAGGCTCTGGATGGTAGGTAATCAGTATTAACAAGACAATGAAGTGAATGCAATAGATTTTGGCTACTGTCATATTGAGTGTCAATCCAGCTTTAAAGGTTTGGTCAAGTGTTTGATTCCTAGAGCTTACAAGCTTTAAAATCTGTTTGAATCATTTGCAAGAGACGTCAACTTGTCGGGTCACTTAATGGATGTCTATGCTGGGGCAAGTTAAAGACCCCACCCAAAGAGATTGAACCCAGAACCTAATTCAGCACTGTTCAGTGTAGCAAACATGGGCATTAACCACAAGAGCACTCAATTGTAATCGGTGACTCAGGAGATTTCAGCCTACCTTTAAATGCCTGAGTGGCCTCTCGATAGCGATCTTAAGACCTTAGAGAGACCTCCCACAAATCGAGAAAAATACCTTTTAAATATCTCTTTACTTGTTTATTTGTCTATGTATGTTTCAAACAATGTTTGTATATGAAATGTGTGTCTCTTTGTGTAAATAAATGTCTTTGTCTGTCTGTCTGTCTATCTCAACCAGCTCAAATGTTGTACAGATTTGTTATAATTATGTTGCGTGTTATTTTTATTTCAGCCCGAGATTGAAGAGTATTGCACTGCTTTACAAGGGGCTGGTTGTGACCTTGATGCCTTGACTTACGTTCGCAGATGGAGGTACAAATGAGTTATGCCTTTGAGATCTAATGTTATCTTCTCCCCAGATTGTTATTATGGACTAAGTGCATAATTGCATAATTTGCAAGTGTCAAATATACTCAATGATATTCTATATTAATCTATGCTTAGAGACCTATGCTAATGACCATGAAGTTATTGCAATATTGGACCATTACATAATGTTCGTTTTTGCACCATACACTCTATAATAATTGTCGTCCATTGGGTGTGGTGACTGTGGTCTGGTTTGGGTATCGACTACTTCATTATTATCAATATAGACTGGGCTGGTGAGCAACTTTGGTGTTAGGTTATTAAAACCGATAATTGATAATTTTCTAATCTACTTTCAGGTCATACAGCAAGTTGGTGATTGCGCCATCAGCTTATGGAGGAGGAGGAACAAAGACTGTGAGCATGTTCTCAAAACTCATGTCTACAGCTTCCCAGTTCGCCATGGAGGGAGTCAAGAATCTTGTCGTCAAAAGACATGTGAGTGTTGTGATGGTGTATTGTCATAAATATATATTCATCTGTTGGTTCCAGATCAAGATGGCCCAACCAGTGTTGTGGCTGTCTTGGTGCAGTTTTATTTATTAGAGATATACATGAGAGAAGGCCATGGCATATTTTGGTGGCCTGAATTTACAAGTGGTAATAAGTTGAGGTTCTCATACATTTACTTGTATATGGTTATAGTAAATGCTGTATATTTTTGTCTGTGAAGTGATCTAATTTATGTTGTATTAAAATTTATTTGTAGAATTTGCCAGTGACTAAAGTCTGCGATGCTCTCATGGAAATGAAGTCCACTCCAGAAACAGACGACTTCCTTTACTTCGACCCCAAATTACTCAGGCCTTCAGAAAAGTATGTTCAAGTTTTAAAAAAATATGTAAATAACTGGTGTATTTACAACCTTTAGCAGTTACCGGTCTTGTTTTAACAATTCGACTAAATTTAAAAAAGGCCACCTAGAACTTTGATTGAGCACACATAGTAATTGCCACCATTTACATGCACTAGAATAATTGTGACTTTATGAAAGTGAAAGCTTGCTAACGTTAAAAATATTCTTTGCAGTTCCTCAGTGCCAAGAAATCGCAGTCCATTCCAAGAGGTATGTACGAACTAATTAATCTTTAATCCATATCTTACATTCATTTACAGCCTTATACATCATTTTCGTTTAATTAATCGTTAATTACATATGATTATTTTCCTCTTCAGGCCATTGTCTTTGTCGTTGGTGGTGGAAATTACATTGAGTATCAAAATCTCTTGGATTATGTGAAGGTATGTCAATAGAGTTGCACAATGTTTCGGTGATTTATTTATTTGAAGAAATACAAGTAGTCCTTTCTGCATTAAGTTACTTGGCATGAGTTTATCAACATAGTCTTTTATTAATGAATGTATATTTCCTGATTAGTTAAAATTACCTTAACAGTATGGCTTTTACTGGCGGTGAAGTCCACAAATGTTTTTTAGGAAACCCATGCAGGCCCTATTTAATAATAATGAATAAGTGGAAAACTAAATGTTAGAAATCATCAAGTTGAAATGCAAATTCTTAAACTTTTTCAGGCGAAGTCTGCCACTAGTGCAAAGAAAATAAGCTATGGGTGCACTGAGTTGAATAATGGAAATGATTTCTTGAGACAGGTTTGTATTTCCCTATTAAAATTAGTATCATAAAAATTCCAAAGACTCCATTGAACTGGCCTTTTACAAAATCTACTTTACAAGTTCAAGTTTTTAATTTTGTAGCACATAACAGTGTCAGCCGAAGAAATGAATTAATTGAAATTGGATTGAAAATTATAAAGAACTTAGGAGACCTGTTACATAACCATTAAATCCAAACAAAAATAGCATATTCATGTATACATGAATTTAACAGTGCAGAATATTGTGTTTAATTCCTGCACTGTAAAAATTAATTACTTTAACAATTACTAATTATTCCCATTACTCCCAGTTTTTATTACTCCCAGTTTTAATTACTCACAGTTTTAATTACCCGTTTTTAACTGAATGATATCTATTTTTCTTTCAGTTGGCTGATTTGGGCAAGTCTGTCTGAGTAGGGTGAAAAAGTGTAATAGGAATTTTATGTTTGTTATTTAACTTTGCAAGATTTCAACATTATACATGGTTTTTTTAATGGTCATGTAATTATGCTATATATAGCAATTAAAGGTGTGAAAAATTAACCATGTACAAGGAATTTGTTGGGAGTATTTGCTATTCCGTTGTTTTTCTTTTGTCAAAATAATGTTGATGAAATCTGTTCATATTTGTAAATAAATTAAGTACAAGTTAAATATATAAGATTATTGATTGTTTTATTACAAATTGGTTAGAGAATAAAAAGAAAGATTACTATTGTATTTACAAGCAGACATCCATTTGCATAGGAGTAGGTGTGTTATATATACAAAAGGTGCACATTTATACAACAAATCTTTTGCCGACATTAAAATCTCCTTTGTCCCTTGACATAGTTAGCTGCCCTGATTCGAGCATTTTGGACACGTTTCTCGTTTCGCAGTTCTAAAACAGTTTCTGGGAACAACATAATAGGCGACAGGAATATCAGGAACGTTGAAATTAGAGCAAGGTAGAAACCCCAGTAGAATTCTCCAGAATCTTTCGGGAAATTTGGATCGTGAGTCTCAAACCAGTTTTCGTATCTTCCAGCAAAAACTCCAATTGAAATCCCAGCAAAGCTGCCTAAAAAGCGAGCAAAAAATCTAATTTATGGTACTGCTTAGACTTCCAAGTTTATGACCACAATAAATACTCTGAATCAAGGTATGCAGAGTGTATATTATATTAATATATTTGTATGTGAAACATTGTGGAATTACAAAATATTTATCCCTGATAACATAACCACATTGGACCAACATTTTCCGATGCATGGCGGAGGTTGAGCCATGCAATGTTATAATTATGTGGAGTAGTTTATCTGGGATATTTTACGTATGCTGTACATCTATCAGAGTAAATTATGGGACTAAAATGGTAGGTTTAAACCATGGCATTTTTAACTATAGTATATTATATAATTAGGGTTAATTTGTTAGTTAGGATAGGACATCATTATTTGTGCAATCCATTCCCACGGTCCTCATGAGAGACCGCACCCCCACAAGAGAATTGAAGAAGGGGTGGTCTCTCGTCACAGGGACTACATACTGTTCTGTTTTAGGTGTAAACTGCTATTAGTTTATGACTCACCTGTCACAGCTCCTGCTACAGCACATGCTCCCAACATTCTGATGTTTTCTTTGAAACTTTCAACCAATAGGTAAGCCGCAAACACTCCTAAACAAGCCAGAAGCCCGAAGAGAGCCAGAACCCAGAAAGATTGAGCAGCATGGAGCCAGTCTGAAGTGTAGAAAACAAATTTTGTTCAGGATGTCATTTAATTGTTGCGAGACTTACGATATGCATTAATAATGCATTGCAGTTACATACCTGACACAATAATGTCCACAAAATCACCACAGGCCTGCCGAGAGCCTCCTCCTGGTTTGACGGTGTATGTACAGTATCGCCAAAGACCAACAGTGTCTGTTCGATCTGCCCTGTGAGTTGTCCGAGTCCATTCAGATGACCCCATCGCAATAAGATTAAGCAATAGGGCCACTCCGAGGGTCACCAGAGATCCTCGTTTGACGTTAAACCAGAATGGGTCAGCTACTTCCACCATTTTCCTTGAGAATTCAGTCTCAACTATGGGTCATAATATTCTCAAGTTTGTTGACTGCTCAGAATCTGCAAAATTCCCCACCTGATATGACCTAGTTTCTTATCAATGAGGTCAGAAAGAATCGGACAAAGGTGCTGATAAGGTTCCAATTCTTCTGCACTAACATTGTGTTTACTTTAAGTCAACATTGTATTTGTAAGATAAGGGAACTGATCAATAGAATGGTTAAGACTCACTTGTGACAAGTTCACCATAGCAACGACTGATAACACTATCCAGTTTACATGCTACCTCGTTAGACCAGAGGCAGATGTCATGATGAGATGAGGCTTGGCATTTATACCATCCTGTCCATTTATAATATTCGATGGATGGGATCTTTTATTGCCTCAGCAAATGCCCACTTGTAAGCGCAATGAACCATCAAAGTCACGAGCGCTTGAATTTATTTCTTAGTGCCATTTATAAATATATAACTGCGTATACATGGTATAGGCACGGTATCCATGATTCAAGCGCTTGTGATCAAAGTTATATCTCTTTTAATGCTTGGTATGAGCACCTCCATGCGAGAATTGATTCGCAATATTTGCTGGCTTGGAATCAAAGTCCCTTGAAAGAGTTGCACAATGTTTATTTTATAAACCATTTAGCCTCCGAACTACTATGAATGTAAACGCATACCTCATTTTGCAAGAGGATGCAGTGATTCAGTGAACATTATAGGTCAGTATCAGAACACTGCAACAAGCACCATCACATTGTGTCAGCATTATTAGAATCACACACCAAATAATTTTGCAGGACAGATTATAGCACTTTTCCTCATTTCCTTGTACCTGACACAGAGATATGGAAAGTTTAGCCTTCTAAAGGCAAGTGCTTTTGCTGCTTATGATATACAGTTAATACTCAATACAAGTGCATTTGTAACACAAAAGTTGGAAATTCCTTAATTTGTTCAATCACAATATGCACCATTAAGAGCAATAAGACAAAGAAATACATTTTCAACATTTATTCATACCAGTGAAGTTTTTTTTCTCAACTTTTTTCTTTTCCCTTTCTTTATAGCTGTTTTTTTAGGAGTACCTTCACTTTCTTTTTGTCTTGAATTAAACACTTCAGTATCCCCATTACTTTAAAGTAACTTTTTGAGCTTTTTCTTTGATTTTTTTGATAATATATCGTTTGTGCTACCTATTGTCTTATCTTTTTCAGATAATCCAAGTTTCTTCAACTTTTTCTGAGTAAATTTAGACAACTTAATGCTGTCAGTCTCTTGAAAGTTCACTTCACTCTTGTCTAATGTCATAACTGTATCCAAGGGTTGATCTTTCAACTTTTTTGTGTTCTTTTTCTTTTGTAGTTTATTCTCCACCATTGGCGCCCCTGGTAGTTCCTGACTGTCAGCTGGCTGATTAGGATTCCCATCATAATTTTCAGGTGGTTGAAATTCTACATCATGTTCCTGTACTCTTGACAGCATTTTCTTTGTGAGCTTTTCTTTCCTCTTCTTTTTAATTTCTGTTAATTAATACAGCAAATATACAAAAACATTAGATCAAATTCGTAATTATCTATGATACACTGTCATACACAATTTGGTTGTAACAATCCGTCGCACATTTACATGGATTAATTTCTTCAAAGACATATGGTAATTGTACAAAAGTAAGTTACAGATTAAATGAACCGGAACAGCTTACTTTTTGTTGAGGAATTATTGAGGTCTTGCGTCTCATCCATATCCATCTGAAAATCTGGGAGTTCACGTATCTTAGTTCTTGAAATGGGACTGCCCAAATCATCACCAGCTCCATCTTGTAGTATAGTAATGTCTTCTGAGGCAGGGATCATTTTTGCAGCTGTCCTTGACACAGGACTGCCTAGGTCATCTCCATTGACCTCTTGAACGGAAATTCTTGAAACTGATTCTTCGTCTGCCTGAAGAGTCTCTGACTCGGCCAAACCTTCATCTTCCTCCCAGTCTATAAATGCAGTTTTACTTTTCTCCGCAGCTTTTTGCAAATTCAATACTCCATCACTGGAAAAAGACAAGAGAATTTTCACATAAAAATACAATACCAAAAGGTTATACCAGTATGCAGCTACTATTGAACATTTATTTCAAACAATGATCATAATTTTACCTTGGCAAATCTGGATCTGGTGGTAACCAAGCTGATAACTTGTCAGGAATTTCTGTCTGCAACTGAAAATCAGTGATTGATTTCATGAGAATACATACCCTATATTATGTAACTTTTGCACCATTATATGGATAACTTGGATTTAAGGATTAGCGAGGGATTGTTAGAGAAATATAATTACCCAGTCAGCCTCAGCTTCAGGAAGATATTGACCCACTTCCTTCAATGCATCATACCAGTCCTCGAATCGCTTTCTCAGCGAGTGACATAGAGCCCTGAAAGTCAAATGTAAGTTGATAAATTAAAAATAAAACACACGCAGCCAGTCTGGAAATATCCACGCACTGAAAAGGCCACCTCTTAACTCTAGTATTAAAAAAAGGTAGCCTAATCAATCCATTTAGCTGTTATAGATAATCTCAGATGCAAGTATTAAGACCACCTTAACAGTTACTAAAGGGCATTTTTGCCAGTAGGAGGGCCTAATAAAAAGTTAAATTTGCAGTTATGTCTAAAAAGAGGAAAATTGATAATCTTTATTTTCACGAGAAAGTTTGTTACATATAACTTGAATCAAGTAAATCCACTTGCCAAACTCTTGAAAAGCACGCTCCAATAACTAGCATCTGAGGAGCCAACATTCCGAGACGCAGGTTGAGCATTACTTCTTCAAAACCATGGTGACAGTATGCACATGTCTGCATCATCAACCTTGCCCCTCCCATCAGTCGCACCAAAAGAAACTGCAGCATCTCCTTTCGAGGTAAGTACACATACTTTTCACCAAAAGAAGTCCTAAGATTAAGCAAGTAACTAATTACTATTAGACCACCTGATTAGAGTCAGATTTGACATAATGTCACATATATATGAATAAGCACAAAATAATCTTATTCCAAAACAGCAACTCACCTAGGCCAAATGTGAAGATATTCTTCAAAACTCTTGCACATATTCAGATCAATAAGTCTTGTAAGACAATTCCTCAGCTGGAATGAAATCAATTGCACAAATCACTTGAGTTGGCACATCTTCTAAATAGAATGAAACCCTATCTTGCAGGAAGAATGTATTTATCCACTGAATAATTTGAATTAAATGTTTCTATGTATGCATGCACACATTGCACAGCCAGTCATGTATTATATGCACACAAGTCACATTAACGGGCAGCTTCGGGTCACACATAATTTACCTGTCTTAGGGTACTTCTGATCTTGAACCGCTGATAAATATATGCTCCCTTGTAGTAAAGTTTAGCAACCAAATACAGTTCTGTCTGCAGAAGTTCAGATGCAGCGGGTGACTTAAGATGTGCAATAACCTCTTCTAACTTCTTGCTTGTTCGGCTTAAATATTCTTGTCCTGAAATAAAAATTGTGTGTTAATACTTGTTATAATTAAGATTAATTGATTATTTTTACAGTACCCAACACTGTGTAGTGATATTAAAGGCTCATACCATTTGGCAAGTTGTCAAGTTCAACCTTTGCGGTCGACACGGCAGGAGTTGAACAGTTGAGTTGGTTCCATTGCTCAACATGCATTTTAGCTGCATTTGCATACAAAATCACTGGATCCCTTTGATCTGCAACTGAGATCTGCAAAAATAACTAAAGTGCAACACCATGATCACAGCACATCATGACAATCTCTTTTGAGGTAATGCCTATAATTATGACCACTGAAGTAATGACAAACATATATATATACTTGGACTTTTCATTAAGTTTTAATCCCAAACGTACCAAACAAAAGCTAATTCTACTTCAGTTCAGCAAGCCATAACATTGCCAAATCACCAAAGATATTTCATAAAACACTCAAACAGTGCCACTCACTCTTCAGCTGTTATGTTTTGACAAACACGTGTTAATTCTCCAATTTTTCGCCAGAGGCGCTGTTGTTAATTTTGCACGCCCTCTACAGTTTTGACGAAGTGAATAATCTCTAATCACTATAAAGAAAGTTGATTAAAGAATCACAGTTATCAAATTGTACTCATAAGATTATTCCTATTTAAAAGCATTATTTAAATAAGTTATCTAAAATATGTCTAACGAGACCATTAAAATAATTTTGTTAGAGAGTAATACAGTGTAGTGAGTGAACCGGGACGTGGCAGACCTTGTTGTGACTGGCAGTATTTGTGGAATATCCTCAAAATGGGGCTCTGCAAATGTCCCAAAAAGAAAGTCACAAATCTGTTTTGTTTTGAACATCGTGTGAATGTTTGCGAACACTGTTTAGTGGCGAATCACCCTCGAGTAAGTCGTATTCTGGCTCTGTTTACAACGCAGTGTGAGTCACTTATTCTGCTCAGAATCTGCTTGGAGCTTGTCTGATCCTGTACCTTATAAGTGTTAGTTGTGACAGTTGGCATTTTGACACCTCAACAGTTATTTAATCGATACAATTGACGAAAGGCGCTGAATTAATGTACATTGATACACTGGCAAGCCATAGTAACAGTCTGTATATTGTCCCACAGTTTGATAGAGGGGGTGTGGCACACATGCAATAACATTTTTAAAAGGGTACAACATCTCTTTTTAACTTTTCAGTGCATTGTGCAGTCCTATCTACAATGGCTTCAAGACAGTGATTATGATCCCACCTGTCAACTTTGTAAAACCGACTTGTCAACTGAAGATTCTGGGGAGTGTGTTAGGCTTGTGTGTTATGGTAAGTAAAATTATATTTGTTAATTCAAGATTAAATATTTATAAATTGATAATATCAGGATGTTGTGGAATACTTGTGTGAGCATTTGTTTTATATTTTTCTTTTTTACAGATGTTTTTCACTGGAAATGCCTTGATAAGTATGCAAGAGGTTTTCCTGCAAATACTGCACCTGCTGGGTATACTTGTCCATCGTGCAAAAGCTGTATATTTCCTGCTCCAAATGTGGCTTCCCCAGTGGCGGAAACCTTGCGTAAAATCCTAATACAAGTCAACTGGGCCCGAGCTGGTCTCGGCCTACCTTTGGTAAGTTTAAATTTATTGTCTGCATTTTTAAACTCAGCACAAGACTATGGATTGCACAATAAAGCTGTAGAGCTTACATCCATGATGTTCTATGCAAGTCGGGTCTGAATGTGTGAGAGGCAAAACACACATTATATACCAGATAAGCAAATTCAGGACCTGTCTACCTTTTTGCCCTCAAATATATATATACGGACACAAATATTGCCATAAGTTTGGGCATATGAAGGCACGGAGCCAATACAGCTGCCTTGTTTACATTTCACTAGGACTGACCCAGATGATATGAACAGGCAAAATAGCCGCAATAACTGAAATAATGCTACAAATGTAACATAATTTAGCATCTTTTAACTTTAACTTTTTACAGATCGATGAGCCAGAACAAACCGAAGTTAATGAACCAAACCAGAGCCAAGAGAGAACTTGGCAAAGTAACTCAAACATTCCACAGAATTCCCCCATGATTCACGCAGCCGGACCAGTAGGAAAGCCCAACACAACAGACTACAGCCAGTACGGAATGAACCAATGGGGCAATGCCCAACAAAGTGTTGTGTCTATGGATGATTCCACTCCGTATACCAGAGGAACAGAGAAAATTGACTTCAGTGAGTCTTAAACATCATTTGACTACTGCTGTTTAGAACAGAGCGTTCTCAATTGTATTTGTATTTAGTGGACATATATTATATGAGAAATACAAATAACAGTAAAGATTAAACAAAGTTGTTCATTAGTGAAATGATGCTGAAGCTTGAGAATTTTTCCTTGCCTCATGTCATTAAATTTGACATGTAACAGGCCAACACCTAAAGGGTTATGATATTACAAAACTTCAAAATTTATTTCAATATTTGGCAAAAAAAGCTCAAGCAAAGGAAGTCTGTAAAGTGTAAACAATAAACAGGAGAATGTCTGGCTTGACTGAAATAGAAGCTCAATTTCTCATTTGATGGTTATTTGCAGATCCTAGGAAGCTATTTGACTCCACGAGAGAGGATCAGTCTTTGTTAAATCTTTCTTCACATGACCACGATGATGACAAATACAAACGTCGACCTGCTTTGCAATGGTTATCTCGTTGGTTCAAGTAAGTGTATTTCTCATTTAAGTTGTTAATTTTTTCTAAACTTAACACTTATTCATGTCACAAAATATAAACACAGTGACTGTGATGCACTGATGCGGTCTGTTCAAAGTGTTTGATAATTCTTAAAAACATTGTTATTTACAAATTGATGCATCTTTTGCAGCTCCAGAGTAAACAAACATCAAAAGAGAGATCCGAATGCCAGTAAGAAGCGAATAGCAGTCATCGTAGTGATTGGAATTCTAGGTTTTCTCACAATGCTAGTTATTTTTATGAGACTAGGCAGAGCATCAGCTGATAATGATCCATTTTTGGATCCAATGGCCAATCCAAATATTCGTGTTGAAAGCAATTAGTGATTGTTATGTTCTTCTCAAATATTCTTATGGTGAATCTTATTATATGCCAGTGTTGGGAGGTGTAAATTTAATCGTTGTAAATAATTTTGTGATTATTGCAATGTATATTGTGAAAGATACATTCTTTGCTCTCTTTATTATATGAATTATTATTTGTGGCAACTTTGGTAAATTGGATTACCATATAGCTAAATGACATTGTACAGACGCTTATCCTGAAGCACACTTATTAAACAATTATGTCAAGTCTAATAATATTGTACTCATTTAATCACAATACAAAATAAATCTTAATAGGGAGCTTTCCTGTAGAGTACTTAAATGTTCATTCAAAATTGCAGGTCCTAATGGAGCAATAGTATGGTGTGGATGTTGTATATCCTTTACTCAAGTATATTATAACCACTAAACAAACTCCTAAAATACATGCAGAGTGAATTATTAATTGCTTCCTAATGGCTCCCTAGAAATTGTTTGCAATGTAGCATTTCTTTAATCAATTTAGCAGTGTTTAGGTCAAGTATATATTTGCTGGAAGGGCTGTTCCATTGAAAAAGGAGTGGTGGGGGGACCAGAAAATTTTTGAAAAAGCGGGGGAGGGTGGTTCTCCAAAAGAGAAAAAGGGGGGTGGTTGACCAGTATTTTCTTAATATCAAAAAACATGGGGGGTAGGGGGTCTAAAAATTTTGTGGTCCACCCCCCTGTCCCTCTTTTTTTTAAATGGAACAGCCCTAAGGGGCTATCTCTGTAATAAATAGTCCTGCATAGTAAGAGGAAAACGTGGGACATGCTGGGAAAAGCAGGAATAGATATGACATTATTGTGATTATTAATGACGTTAAACTGATGTGATTTTGGATCTTCATGTGGTGAACCTGAGAAAAGGATTTAAATTGTGATTATGTGAGGCACTGGAGTGTGCATTTATAGTCTGACTGATGGGGGTCCAGTGAAACAAATTGAAGAAGAATTTCTTGTGTAAAATTAACATCCAGTGCCTCCTTTTTCCCAGCATAATTATGACAATACCATATTGTCCCAAAGTCAGGGGAAATAACATTGTTTTTCTGTTGTCTATGATGTCATTGAGGGCCACTTAATTAGTCATAGTTTCCTGTTTTGGAAAAGGCACGTTGGAGAAGTTGTCCCACCCGAAATTTTTGAAAATGGCCGCCTCCCAAACGCAATCCTGCAGCAGAGTCTGATAGAACTGGACTGCCACCTGTGCACACCAGACTGCCCCGTTTATAATTGAACTATTCATATAATTTACAGATTTTCAGGACAAAGTGCAAAGAAACAGAAATGTTACTATGCAGCTCTTTTACTAATTCCGTAGTTGGTATTTTCAGTTCACAAAAATAGAAATTTATAAAAAAACAATGTACAAAATCACAATGTTGATGGTGTAAATATGTATTTAAATAAATAAATAAGCAAAACTGGTTATTTATATATTATGTTTTTTATTGTAATAAATTTTTTTAAATTAATTTACAAGTGGTTCATCAGCTTCAGCTTACAGTCTATAATATTCTTCTCTGAAATTTCTGTACAAGATGTCCAGTAGGACTCGCAGGACGAAAAGAACAAAATGTCCAACTGAAAAAAAGGAAAACATAAATGAATAAACCATGAATCAGGAAAATATAATACAAGTTTCATGTCATGGAGAAGTGCAAAATAAATATATATACATAAATCAATGTTGCGTACATTTCTCTCCATTTTGTGCTGTTCCATGCCATTTGTGGCAAAATATTACTTTTTTGGTGGACATCTATTTTGAATCTTTCTGACTATAAATTTACATATGGACATACCTGTGGCAAAAATGGCCAGAACAAGTTTGGTCTTGGACTCATTCAGTGCTTGTGTCATGTAGACGTAACTAGTAATGCCCAAGAAGAAGCCAACTGTGTGAAACATCTGAAACAATGAAATTAATGATTTACATGCATTAAAATGATAGTGACCTCCCCAGCCATTTGTTGCACCTAATTAATATGCGCGTCTTCCTGTTCTCGTTTCTGATTCGATGAGACGCAACGTTACGAACTTGCGATATAAAGCAGACGACGCGACGTCATCCTATAAACTTTAGGCTTTTAAATTATAAGTAGGCCTAAAATGTAACAATAACAAATCGTAAAACTTTAGTTAATAGACCTGGGTTAGATTTCTACTCACCAGCACACCCATAGTGAAGCTCTGCGTGGTTTTCTGAGGCTTCTGAAAAATCTGAATCTGCGAAAAATCGTACAGGAGAAAGATGGTGAGGATGGCAAACAGCGCGACGGACACAAAAATAAAGATGTCCTTTGTAGGTGTCCATAAAAACGGCACTTTCGTCCAACAAAGGAATTTTTTCAGAGCTCCTGGGGCTTGCCACATCGCGAAGTTGAGCGCGTTTCCCTCCCTACGCAAATATGACGTCACGTCATCATTCGTGACGTCATTTGAAACATAGGTTTTTGTATAGCAAACCCTCAGCAAAAAGCTTTCACTCTAAAATTTATAATACAAATCGTATACATGAGTTAACAAGTACAGCTATAAGCTAGGGGATTGCTTTTTTGCTCAGATTTCCGCTTCCTAATGAAATACAGTGTTGGCCAAAAGTTCATACCAGAATTTTTCAATAGGTGAGGTAACAGAAATTTTTAATTCTACTAGTAGCAAAACTCAAAATTAGGTTTAACTTAAAAAAAAAAATTAATGATACAGTTAGATGCAATAGTGGATTTTCACGGAAGGTTCTCTATATTTCAACCGAGTGGCTAAAACAGAACACTGCATTTCTATTGGCTGAAAAGTTCCTGCCCTTGGCTGTGATTGGCTGAAGCAAAGTGCATCCTAGCAGCAGTATTTCTCGTGCATTTTAATGTATTGACATCTTAGGATTCAATTGATTTTTGTTATTTTTCTGAGAAAGTTATATTTATTGAATAAGTCAGTTATCCTCTATGTGTGAAAAGGAAAATGAGTAATAAGAGGAGAAGAAAGACTTATGTCTTGCTGAACTCAAGGCTGCTCAGTAAAAGACTCTATTGTTGGTGAAAAGAAAGGAAAACCATGCACCTAAAGCATAATTATGGCGGCTGAAGGAGACATTTTCAGACAAAGATCTAATGCCCTAAAGGGGGGTTCTCACATAGCCGGTTTTCCCGGAGAAGCCGTATTGCTCTCGCGGAATGATGTAATATTGCGCAAGTTTGGGCATCTGTACTGCAACCATGGTTATCGGAAGAAGGTGAACACACTTACTCGATTCCTCGCAGTCGTCCCCGAACCGAGAACAACTGCCAAAATTGACGGATGTTTTGTTCATGTTCAAAACTTCCATAGAAAACTCGGGGGTGATTGTTTATAGTTAGCAACCGTAGTGAAGTCATTGTTGCCGTAGAGGCACTCGTGGCAGACGCCAAGTCACACGTGAGACACTCGTAGAAACCGGCGGGAGGGTACGTGTGCGATGATTAAACCGTCAGGTTCTACGTGTGCACTCACGTGTACCACAGATAAGTTACCGGTTTCTACATATAGAAAAATCAATACCTACGTAAGCAAAGTGTGACTCATGTTTGCCACGAGCAAGTCACCGGCTGCTAGGTGAAGGACAGGTGATGGACTGTTGCAGGGCCAGTTGGCTTGTCACGTGACCTCGACCAGCAGTATATAATCATTCACAGTGAAGTAAACTTCATTCACACCTCTGCCTTCTCTGCTGCTGTTGCTGTTTGCTGTTTCAACTTTACCATTTCACCATGGAACCGAAGAAGAGACGCAATCTTGGAAAGAAAAAAGTCACAGAAGAAGAGCCATCTTCACTTGCCTTTTGGGAAAAATTGTTTGAGTCTGAAGAATCCAGTGTTCCTGCAGCTCCTGCTAGTGCTGCCAGTTCTACTTATCACACTCCTGCCACATCTCCTGCAAGGTCTCCTGCCAAGCCTCCTGCCAGGTCTCCTGCCACATTTGCTAGGTCTCCTGCTAAGTCTCCTGCCAGGTCTTCTGCCAAGTCTGCCAGAGATCCCGACTTTGATGTAGACAAGGAGAAGAGAGACACCCAAGAAGAAGATGATGGTAGTGATGCCTGTCAATTTCCTGCCACCCAGGCCTCCTCCACCACTGCTCCTGCTGCATCGCAGAAGAAGCCAAGAAGAAAGACTGAGAAGCTTTTTCTACCTCCCAATGATGAGTAAGACATTGCTGACAGGTACCGGGAGAATGACATATGACAGGACCAGACGTGACTACAAGGATCATCAGAGAAAGATGAGGTTCATCGATGACAAGGCAAAGACCCTCAGTGTACCCTGTACTGGGCTAGAGTTGAAGACCTGGCTGGAGTCTATCCGAACCAGTGCTGGGAAGCTCATCAAACTGGGCCCTTCCAGTACAGCCAAGAGAAATCTGACAGAGAAGAAGTGGATTATCGACAACTTTGGGTTCCTTGAGCAACATATCTCCAGTGTGCCGTCTCGTCAAGCTGTCAACCTAAAGAAGCAGATTCCGAAGACAAAGAAGCAACTGCCCAACTTGGATGACAGTTCTAGTGCAGGGCAGGCAGATTCTGGGCCTGAAGAAGTGGAAGAAGTTGAAGAAGTTGACATCGAGCCAAGTCCAGTCTTCCCAGCGCCAACCAAGGGTGGTCCCTTCAAGAAGAGGAAGAATATTGGTGATCATTCTTCTGCATCAAGCTCCAAATTAGCTGACATAGTCCAGTCTGCTCAGCAGACAGCAGCAAGGATTGACCAGCATATGAAAGCCATCGCACAGCCTCCTCCTCCTCCTCCTGCAGATCCGAAGACCCCAGAGAATCTGATCGATGACTGACTACATATATTCTGAGTGTCTTCAGTTGGACTGGGACACCTATGATGACGTCGAAGCCCAGCGCAAGTCAGGAGGAACAAGCAGCAGCAGCAACAGCAGCAGTTGATTCTTCAGCAGCAGCAGCTCCATCAGCAGCAGGCCCAGATGTTTCAGCCGACGTTCACCCAGTTCCAGCAGGCTACTCCTGAGAAACAATGGACTACCTTGCAGACGATGTCTACACAGCCGTCCGCTTCAGCTTCTTTACAGCCTACAGGAGCTTCTTGTTTTTTCTACTGGAACATCTACGGCAACAGGAACAGGATAAGGTGATTACTTCTTCTGAGACATCTGAGTCATACGGAAGGACGAGTTCATCAGCTGGCTCATGTTGAGCAGAGTCGACCTGGCAGGAAGGTTGTCACTGGCAGACAGCAAGGATCCCACTGAAGGAAGGTTCAAGGAAGAAGAACCAGGCACCACATGAGAAGAAGCAGAGAAGACGCCCAATGAAGATGAATGCACAGGTCCAGAAGTTTCTCAAATCATATCAACTTGCCATGGGACACTTCCTTCCTCTGAGTTGACATAGTCCACCAAGTACGTCGTTGTAACTTGGCACTCTGGGTAGCATATTTCCCTCCGATCCTATGTGGTGGCATTTCAGCAATTTCTCAAGCTTCCCGCCAAGCCCCAGGATTGATCTGATGGGTGACTGGATCTTCGTGGTCAAGCATGTTGTTCTGGGTTGTCGGATATCTGATTCTCATGAGGTTGTGGAGGCAGCAGCATGCAAGGCCAAAGATTCCACAGTCTTGGTTTTCTGGGACATAGTGGTTAGCAGACACCTTAACCTTCTCCACAATTCTTCTGGCTCTGGAGAGTCTGTAATTGTAGATCCTCTGCCATCTGGTCATGTTGCACAGAGGCAGTGGTTTCATCAGCCAGGTTCTCAAAGGGAGGGCATCATCCCCAACGATGAAGTATGGTACAGGTCTGTCACCACCAGCAATAGGTTCAGGTGGAGGTAATCCAATGGTCCCATCTTCTAGAGCTTCCCTCAGGGCTGTAGCAGCAAAAAATCCTCCATCAGATCCAAAACCATTTGCTCCACAATCCACATAGATGAACTTGTAGTCTGCATCCACAAGAGCCATGAGAATGGAAGCCCTTGTAGTTATAGTAGAGTGAACCACCTTTGGGAGGACACCTGATGGCCACATGCTTCCCATCTATGGCACCAATACAATGGGGAAAGTTCCATCTTGTTTCAAACAGCTGTGCAACTTCTCTCCACTCTTCTGGTGTTGTTGGACAGGAGATGACATCTTCTGCACATATACTCAGCTATGATGGCTTCACAGACTTCAGGAATGAGCTGTTGCTAGTTGCCAAATACCTCAGGGTGATGGCAATCCTGAATCCTGGCTCCAAAGAAGGTGTCTTGCTTGGTTATCCTAGGCCCAACTTTGGCAAGCAGCTCTTGGAACATGTTCTGGCTGGATGCTCACAAAGTTCTTGTAATGGGTTCCATCCTCCATCAATAGTTCATTCATCAAGCGTTCGTATTGGCCAATCTGAGGTCTTCGCAAGAGCCATGGCCTCACCCAATATCTCTTCCTTCTCCATCTCTCGATGACTGCTCGTCTTCTTTCTGCAGCTCTTCTGGACTGTTCTTCATCGTGCATAATAGCCTGTGCAAGAGTTGCTAGTTGCAGATTTAATTCCAAGCTGGCCTGAGCCAATTTTACAATGGTTGTTGGTTGGTCTACTGCATGTGCCATGGTCCTTCCTCTGTGGTAACGAGGAGCAGAACGAAGGCTACAGACAAGCAGCCACTTATATATTCACATCTGCCCTCCACCGTGACAGCCGGCCTTCAAATGTAGTACACCTAGTTCACGTAGTTAACTTGCCAGGTCGTTCCTTGTAACCCTCACAGTTGTGATTGACACATGCTTGATACGCCCCACACACGTACAAGCCTGCGGGTCGTACATAGATGCCGTGGAGTCTCCTGTCGTAAACATGATTTACCCGTGGCTCACCCGGCATCAGACCGGGTATCATCCGTCGGGTCTGGTACGTATCCTACGTGTGATCCGCCGGGTGTCCGTGATTCACACCTCGCTGCTGCCAACTCACCCGTAGCCTTGAGCACCGCCCGCATTTGCTTCCAACAACCGTGGTGAAGTCGTCAAAATGGGGTATTACATAATTCTATGAGAGCAATACGGCTTTACCGGGAAAGCGGCTATGTGAGAACCCCCCTTAATTGACTTTGTACTACTGTCTGAGGCTAAAAATAGAAATAATAATACACACACGTACTGTGGCATGCGGGTCTGCGATATGCTACAGAATATAATATTATGGATCTCAAATCTAATTTAGATAAGAATGTTATTGTAGTTCATTCTATAAGTATTGTGCTTAATTGTTGTAATGTTATGTAACTGCTTTTGTTCAGACAATGGAATAAAATAGGTCTTTGTGCACGCACAATGCACACAATAGATTGTTTAAGTTCTTTATAGTAAAAATGCTTGAACCCACTGGTTTTAAGATCCAGTCAACTAATTCCGGCCAGGCTTACTACAGTGCAACAAAATTATTACTGGCTAACAGCATAGGCTGCATTCTTTCAAATTGTTTGTGTGACTTACTACTTCATCGTACATCCATCAGTGAGTATTTATGCTTATACATATATGATAAAATAATAAGTACATATGTACTAAAAGTAAGTTTTATTTATCTTGTTTATGCCAAGTTACCTGAGACAGACAGATAGATAGATAGATAGATAGATAAGGCTGGCTATTTACAAGAAATTGGGGGGACTCCACAATGGCCAGTCACTCTTCAATGTTTCATCATATTGTAATGTTCATTGTTTCACTATGCAATTTATTTTATTGTATTGTTGCAATGCTGGGTGGCTCAATGACCAGCAGTGTTACATTTATTATTAATTTGATGATATAGCAAATTAAGTTCACACTATTTGCACTGGATTCGGATTTGATTCAATCTGCCGTTTATAACTTCTATGAGCTGATAAGATAAGATAAGATAAGATAGGTAAGATTGACTGACCTGCAGACAGACAGAACTTGATTTTTGTAGTAATTGTCAAAATAGCATGCACTTGTCCATGGACAAGTGCATCCATGGAAAATAAACTAATAGCGAAAATGAATCATTACAGATTAAAATACAATGTAAAGTTCACACACACTAATTCTGCCATAATTAATTGCACTTGACTATGACATTGAGTGAACAAATCAGTGACAGGTCAATCGCCATTAACGTATGTTAATAGATAGACAGATAGATAGATAGATAGTTAGATAGATAGATAGATAGATAGATAGATAGATAGATAGATAGATAGACAGAAAGAATTAGGAAAAAAGGAAAAATAGATTTGAATGTATAAGTACATTACAAAGTCGTTAATATGTTAGGTCCTGTCGAATTTGACTGATGGCCTAGTGCAAAAATCATAAAGCCAAAGTGTGACATAACGGAAGATAATGCATAAAAACTCAACCTTCTTAATAACTGAAATTTTGGTATTAACATCATTGTAAGTATCATAATTTCATTATTTAATCGGTTTACTGCAGAATGAACATGCGGCTCATGCAAGAATCTACTGTATTTTATAAAAATTGACACAATGCCACATCCATTCGATGTTTCACATGTAAAACCCTTAAATAAATTTAAGTAAATGATTTGCTTAGTCATGCAATTTCATTAGGACCTTTTGTATGATGGCATAACACTCGGGACAAATTTTCCATCTCCCACTACCCTTGAACTTCGACAATAGTCTGGAATGATATGAAAAACATATAATACCATGATTTTATGCTATTATAATTTTTCTAATAGATCAATAAAATTGTAAAAAATCTGAGTGATAAATGGAATATAACGCTCGGGACCAAAAAAAGCTTCACTCTGACTCATAGATAAAAATAAGATATGATTACAACTATTATTGCTATCTTCCAGCAAAATTTCAGCAATCTGAATGCTATATATATTACTTACATAATTTCTTGGATAATGCATAAAATGTGGAAATTTACTATATTTAGAATGGAGAGTCTCTTTTGTAAGGTGCACATTGATGAGGCACAGATAGGAATAAATGCTCAATTATTTTAGTTTAGAAAACTAGACTTATTATACATAAGAAAAAGTTATTCCGGAAAACTAACTTATAAGCACAACTTACTGAAATCAATCATGAGATGGATATTTAACCAACTTCAAGATGTCACACTAAAAATGGTAAAAAATGGCCGTTTTTCTGCTGTTAATTTTGTTTTAAAATGCCAACTCAAATTTTTCGAGAATGCTACCAAATATAGCATAAAAAATAAAAAAAACTCTAAAATTAGTATAATAGCTAAATATGATACTAAAGGCTTCATTATTTTTGCACTAGGCCTGATGCAGAAGTGGACTTAGGCCTGTATGTGAAACTATGAATATATGAATGATGATTTAAGAGACCTGCAGATGTAGCAAGTAGTAAGTAGTGAAGTTTATTTTTTGGCCAGTGAGCCAGTGAAATTCTTAAGGTGATCCGGTAAAGTATTGAAGAAGAATGAAACTTTGTATTTAAAAGTTAGCTTTTAAATTTTTCGTTGAATTTTAACCGGATGAATATCATTTCTTTGTCTAGTAGTGTGGGAGTGGATTTCATTATTTAGGGGCAAGAGGTTGTGGTAGGATGCCTAGTTTTGGTCTAAAAGAAAAAGCAATCCACCCATTGGCCTATAAAAAATATATATGTCAATTGATTAAAGATTTAAAATGTGAAAAGAAAAGAAATAAAGATTTATATCGATCCGAACCTATATGGTGATTAAAATATGCAATAACGTGAAATCTCCCATGGGTTTTGTTATATGATCCACTGTATAATATGGTGTTTAGTATTTCATAACATGATTGCCTGGGCTGGCAGGTCATGTGGCTCTGCCTGCCTGTCAATCCATTGAAAAGAATGAATCGTGCGTTTTCACGCCATAATTGGCAGGCAGGCTGTGAGTTTCACACTGCGTCACAACAGATTTTTGGGACAAATGTTGTTCGGGTCACAGGGAATCACATTGGACTTACAGATAAAGACAGAAACAGATAAAAAGTAGGACTTGCTTGACTCACACCATATGAGGCATTACGAAGCAGGACAAGTCCTTAATATTTGATCACTTTGGCCTCAATGAATGACTGCAGCCTTGTACAGGTAGGTGGTTACCTTAATTAAGGTCCAGCTTGGTCTAATCAATACCTTAATAGTTTACCTTAAATTCAACTTCTGGAACGTAGTTTGTACATACATGTATGGATGCCTTTAATTACAATATTAAATCATATTAGAGTGGACGTTGTGGATTAGATATTGATAATATTACAAGTATTAGGACATTTGTGTTTGTATTACAGGTGCAGTAGATCTACACAGCTAGGTCGAACGTTGCGCTTGGTTGGATAAACTGAAAAGCAATTTAAAGACCTGCATCGAATGTGCATGGGGGTTTTCAGAAAGAACGATTCAACATGAAATCGCCAGAGGGAGCTGTTCCTCTGGTCAAGAAAAAATCGCGCAAGATCAAAAAGGCCCTTGGACGAGTTGTACGTCGCAAAACGTCCTCAGAGGGGGCGCCACTAACTGAACATGAAGAGGGCCCGGCAGGTGGCAGCAGTCTAGAATTAACGCCCTCTGACGATCAACAATGGACTGATGTGGACCTTTCTGATATAACTGAGCGACTAAAACGCGTCACCATCAAAGATGACGTCAAACCAGGAACGTCAAACGATCCTGACGTCATCGAGCTCATTGATGTGCAAGAGATTGAGACTGAAAAGAAAAAGAAGAAGAAGAAAAGGAAATTGAGCAAGAAAAAGGTCAGTTTCATTTTTTGAATTTTAAAATGACTTCTCTTGAAATCTGCATGTTGAGAGCAAATGAATTGAGATATACATTCTATAAAGGAATACAATTATTGTTTTAGCAAAAAGAAACCATATTACTTCATGGTTTAATAACTTATTATAATAATTGTATACTCTGCAGGAGCCTATAGGCCTAAATCCTAGCACAAGTTAAACTCCCTTACCAAACGTGTCATAAGGTATATATTCTAAATGTGTATACATTTTTCCAAATTAAGTCGTGGGTTTAAAATTCTAGCGATGTGTTGACCAAACTTGCTGTTTTGACTACAAAATGATTATATATGAGTGTTAGGATCATGTCAACCTAATGAATAATAATTCCAATACAAAAAGGATAATATAAGTATAGGCCTACTATTTCAATGCTAAATTCAATTTGTACTTTAGAACTTGTCTTCGTTTTTTTTACACAGATGAGAAAGAAGACTTGGAAGGCCATGAAGTCCAGCTGGAGGTACATGAAGGCTGGCCTGGTGATGCTGGCAAACTCATCAGCAGCCTGGAATCTGACAGGTGCAGTAAACACAGTCATACAGGATTACTACCAAAACAAAGACTTTCGCTCTTCGGATTACAGGACTTACAGCCCTGCAGGGACATCTGGCTATAGCGGCCATTGAAATAAAGAAGAAAAAAGAAAGAAGAAAAAAAGAAAAGAAAACAAATTGAAGAATTAAGAAAGAACGTTCTAAATGGAATATGATATAATGACCATGGTTTCTAGACCCTACAGCTTATTACCAGATTCACTGTTTTTGTGAAATAACACCCAGCAGTCATATTACAGTTCTGCAACTTTTATATTAAAATCATCAGTATTATAAATCTCTTTGCTCTTGTAGCCACCTCCTCCCAACTACTTTTTGTGTAATCACTTCATAATGTTACACGATTTATTTTTGTTATGTATTATTCTACTTGTTCTGCATCATGTTTTTAAAATTTGATTAGAAATCAAATAAAATCTATTATTATTGTCATTATTTCATATTAAAATCGTGTCAATACCATCGTTGAACATATTTATTTTTGTAATCAATTTTATACTGACTTATATTGTCAAAAAAGAAACAAACAAACATTGTCAAGACTTACAAATATGCATATCAATGAAATAAATATTTAGAGGCCTATATATGTGTAATTTACATATGTATAGCTGTTTAATTCATGTTTTCTGTCTACATTTTGATAAGCATATTATTTGTATATATATGGATGTAATTGAATAAAAATATATTTTGTAAATAATAAAAAATATATATATCTATATACAAAAAGGAAAAAATATATTTCTTGACGCTGACATCATATATGAATCATGTTAGGCCTATAATTGCTTTATCAATAGAGAGTAAAACTTCACAAACTGGCGGATCCAGGGGGGGGGGGGGCATTATCCCCCCCCCCCGTAGAGTCAGAGCTGGATCTGCCACTGACTTCACAAAAATGTTTGTTTGTGCCTAATTATTGAAATCAATATATGGCCTAACGTGGGTGATATACATGTAGCATCCTAAGGATAAACACACGGAAGATCGATTTTTGGCCTACTTAGAACGGCACAGTTTGGCCATGTAGCTGTGCCCAGGTAACAAGCACCCAGCTAATGTATGCACAACTCACCTGTAAAATGGCCAAGAACGAAATTACTGGAACTTATCCTGGAGTCAACTCAACATAGTCTGGATTATTACTAATTTGGATGTTATTAATATAAATGAGTAATATTTGAAATGATACACATTTCGCATGAATATATTGTGATGACATAGCAGTAGCTACAGCAGCTGTCATCCGCACATAAATAAACATATACACTGATATATGCAGATTTATAACTATGCGGTTGCACTTGTGGGTTGCATATGGTTATTTTTGATATTACTACATTAACCAGGTGAGGATGAAGTTTTCATATTTCAGAATAATTGGATGTTAATGAAGATGTGACATTACATGGATGCACAAATACACATTTTCATATTGTACACTAACAATGGCTATATGTGTGCTACATGCAGGTAGACATGGATCCTGGTTATGCATGACCTGAAGAAGCTAAAGAAGTCAGCCTTCAAGCTTGTCTAACCTAGATACAGAGAGGAGCGAATGTCCTTGTTTATACACAGGGTGGAGAGTTTTATGGTTTTAAGTCAATTGTGTAGGTGCACTGGAATTATCCAATGGAAATTAATGGCCCATGTGATGTGATATCAATATTTGATAAATTAGAAACAACACCATGGTCCATACATTGCCTCTAGGGCAATATTACAATTATGTGGCTGTCTTTAGCAGCCTGGATTACCAATGGGGAGCTACTTTATGAACAATGCACTTAGACAATGAATGAAAATGCGTAGTGCATACTTTACATATATACGGATAAATTGCAAATGAAGAAACTTATTATTGATTGAAGCTGAAGTTGTGTAAGGGAAATGGTTTATGTGGCTTGGAGGCTTTTTCAATGACTTAACATTTCAAGTCGTGAAATAAAAATAAACATTGAATTGACCTCAAACTAAGGTCATGTGGCCAATAGGTGACCTGGAGGTGGCGCCCTCAGCTCCATCTCGAAGCCCACCTAGTGGCAGCCCCAATAAACAAAAAAGCCCCAAAAAGAAGAAGACTTATAATGTTAGCAGAAAAACTGCAAAACTAAACCGCCATGGCAGTTTGACCTCAGTGACCTCAATGACCTCTGTGACCTCAGTGGTCAGTGAGAAGGACAATGGTCAAGGACCTGGCTCAGAATACGCTTCCAATCATTCGACTCTGGACCTCAGCACCCAGAGTATTCGTAAACCGGTAGTAAAAGCCGATGAAAATAATTCGATATGCCATGACTTTGACCTTCAGCCAGACCAGAAGGTCAGATGGAGGTCGTTCGATATCATCGAAGGCGTTGTAAGTTTCGAAACTGACTTCGAGAATACTTTAAATCAAATGGAATGTGAATCAAAACAGAACAGGCAGCGAAAAGCGAAAAAAAGGGTCAGAAGAAATAGACTTCGGAAAAAATTCACATACACATTCCTCAAGCCAAAGAATTACAAACCCTTAATTGATGACCCGGATGCATTCGAAGAAATAAGAGCGATTGAAGAAGAGTTTGAAAGAAGAAGAGAAGAGTATGCTCCTCTTTTGCAGTTCAACAACAGAAAGGTCAGTTGGTTGTTGGTAATTAGAAGTGCTGAAATTCTGAAATCATTAATCTGTATGTTATATATACACTGGATGGTGAGGATACCAATAAGTTGACTGCATATTAGTTGACTTTTCATCCCCCACTTGTTGTCTTCTAAACCCCAAATTATTCATTAGTTCAGTCGTATGGTCCTGATGTGCATGTTAATTAGCTTTAAAAGAGAAGAGCTGACCAATTTCATCTATACCAAATATTAGGCCTATAACTATTTATGATATACATGTACTTATAAGAATATTTGTATGGAAGAAACAGGAAACACAGGAGAATACGTTATCTTTTAAATTCAAATGAAGCACAATTAAGTTTAGGCTTTCGTTTTTACTTTCAGTTCTGGAAAAAGTTATCAAAGACCTCTGACCTTCAAAGTCGTGTGCAAGGTGTGGCAGAATCACTGGCAGAGATGACAGTGGGACCAATTCGACCATCACAACCAATTCGACTGAAACCTAAAGGAAAAAGAAGATTACTAGTGTAAATTAAGATTCAAATCATTAAAATGCTCATGTTCAACGGCTGAGGATAAATGATCAATACTCCATAATTATGTACTAAGTACATGACATATAATAAGCAATTAAGCATTACTGTAGTGTAGCTATTTTCATGATATTTTGACCTACACATTTATTTAAAAAATAGTACTAACATTTTTTTGCTCATTTAACCTCTAGTCAGAGATTGTCAATCTGCAGATTTATTTGCATAGAAATTATTTTTGAGATTTTCAAAAAATAAATGTTACTCACTTATAGGGCAGCGCTATGTAATTGCAATGGAAAGGTGTATAAAAAGTGTATTTTATGGTGTGATTCAGTATTATTAAGAGTATATTGCCTTTCATGGCTAAGTTGTGCGAGCTATTTTGCGGGGGATCTGACAGGTATATCCCATATATATTTTTACTGGACATATATAGTAATACTCATGCCATTTGCAGCAGGAAGCCTTGAAACAGTAATTAAAATTTCATATGAATGGTATATATTTTGTTGCTAAGTGAATAACTTCATCTCATTTAACTGGCTATGTTAACTAATCTTTATTATCACTAACAAGGTTAACTCATTAAAAGTATTCCTGTATTTGAACGACTATAGTGGCACGATTCGCCGATTTTAATCGATTATCGTCTGCAAAACAAAGTAACAGCCGATAATCAATGCTGGTGTTGATTTTTCCGACAGGTGGCTTTGTATACTCAATTAAGGTGTCATTAAGTTTGAACGTTGATGAGTTAATATTCTTCTTTGCATTTGTTCTCAGTCCATGGAAAAATTGCATCGAACAGCTTACCGATTAATCGATGTCAGTTTTGAGACCGATTTGCCATCACTAGGCTATATACCCTATTGTACATAATCTTGAATTTTTTGAATATGTCAATAAATGATTTGTGTAAATAATACTTGTAAATGTGATTGTATTGTGTACCCAACACCATAACATATGCAATACCTAAAACAAATATGCTTTTCAATTTCGAACAAAAAACAATAATAATTCAAACAAAAAAGTCAATAAGATAAAAAAAGTCCATCAAATTCAGTCAAATTCAAAGTTCATCGAAAATATCCTTGTTTGAATCTTCAACAGAAATGAATCCTGAATCTGAAGGTTAAGAGAGAAAGTGTCATTCCTATTTTTCCAAAGTTTTGCTTCAAAGTACCTAAAGCTATTCTTTCCACATGTGGCTGTATTGTAATGTGGAAGCGACATTCTTTGATTATCTCTCATTTCATACTGTGAAATTTGAGCCCTAAATAAAACAATGACATATTGTGGTGCCATACATTTCTTTATTTTATAAAGTAAAATAGCTGCATATGTGTACTAGGTTATATACACTGAGTTGCTTTTCTTGTTTACAGATTTCTTCATAACCAAATTGACCTTTATTTGTGGCAAATCTAAGTGCACGTTTGTTCGTTCTTTCTAGCTTGTCAATATTCGTTTTATTTGAAGACATCCATACCACTGAGCAGTAGTTGAAATTTCTGCTAATGTAGCTGTTGTATATGATCTTTTTTGTCTCTTTCTCAAGATAATGTCTAATTCTTTTCAATGCATTTGTTTGTTTTCCTATCTGGCTGCAAACCTCATCAATATGTGAACTAAATTTAAAATTCATTAAATGGGCTAAGTAGGACAGGCAGGGAGGGACCATGGCAATGAGATGATGGATGAAACAGCCATCCAACTAAGGCTCGACCGGTAATTGAACCTGAGACCCAGTGGTTGGAAGGGCACATCAGTGTGGCAACTGCCTGTGTATGTAAGACTTTGTTTGTCACATTAAGGTATGTTCAACAGACCATAACTTACATTCATCTCCCATCTTACAAAATAGATAATAAATCAATTCATGTAACAAGTGAAAGTCTCTGCAACATGAGAACTATTTTTATAAATTCACCGTGCTATATACATGCCATAATAAGGTGGGTTTTTAATCCAAAACATAGCACTGCAAAGCAGCAAACATCAGCGAACGTGCATCGAAGTTATTTTTGAAGTTTATCCTCGAATAAACCAGTAAATTGCTTTTATGCCTTTATTATATAATATAATATGCTGTCTACATAGGTAAATATTTATTAAATTAACAGTTAATTATGTAATACAACATACCACATATATGCTAACAGCTTGTAACAGATAAATATAATGTCATTCAATGTCAGTAGTAAATAACTAGCTTGTTCCTCAGCCAGATGACTTCCTCCCCCGAGCAATGATCTTACCAATAACAATCACTAGAGGTCACCATTGTTGGCAAATAAATTTTAGCACCCTCTGTTGGAACAGACAGAAGAAAACTGGAGTAATCATATGGAGATTACCCTTCAGAGGTATTTTATTAAATTGATCCTTTCGAAAGAAAAAAAAAATTGCAGTTCCTGTAGTGGCTACAAGAACTACAATTTTTTTTCTTAGAGTTTGAGTTTGGGCAATACAAAAAAATTTAGCCGAGGGTACAGTTTGAAAAAGTTTAGGCTAACTCCACCAGAGGGATAAATACAAAATGGCTACCGAAAACTTATTTTTGCTCTATCTTCACTAACACTTGTAGTAAAGATATACTTTTTGCATCAAAATATAGGTTTTTGAGGTCAAGGCATTCCATGGACACAATTTTAAGTTTGTTTATTGGACACAAGGAGGCTATATCCAGCATGGCTGTGTAACTTAGCCATTTTCCTGTCGCTCATTTAGAAGTCCATTTGCCACTCCTATGTATTCCATTGAGAACCAATGCAAATTCTGCAACAGAAGGTCTTCGGGTGAATTTTCATCAATATTGATCAGCAATTCCAGCTTAGTTGTCTTAATAATAACCTTGGGTAGTGTTTACAGAAGGCAAACTATAGTCACCATTGCCAGAAATTGTATCGTTTCCTATATCTCAGGAATTAAGTATGACATTGAGGAACTTCTGGTGGCTACACCTATGTTTTCAAGGTCAAGGAAGTGAAGTAAGGTACTTCCAGTATTTTTCAATTGATATCTATAGCCTGAATGGGAGGAAATGGAAATTATTGTATTGGATTACAAAAAAATTTGCTTTCTGTTGACTATTGGTGGTTTCATAATGTTGTTCATTTGAATCCATGCCTTCAACAATGTTTGCAGGATTTTATATTATCAAGATATTTTCTTGTGTTAATAATGTTCACCTTGTGTAGATGAACAATATCTTAATTGTAGGCAGCAGTATGCCAAGCCAAAAAAAACTCCTGTTTCATTTTGTCTTACTACTTCATTGCAATCCAATACCCAAATAAAAAAAAATATCATTTTATTATCGAATGAATTAATGATGCATTTAATGTCATGCCAATGATCCTCTCTATTGAAGCCACAACAGACCAGTGCATATTCATAGTAATATGTCAATGCCAAAGCATGATGCCAAGGGCACTATGTCGCTGAATGCAATGCATATACATAATATATATAATTATATTTGATATCAATGCATAAAAAGCAAATTTATAGCATTAAATGAAAGGCAGAACGTCATAGAATTCATTTCTGAAGAGAAACGGTATCCATTTGCTCTCAAAACTGCAAAATTTGCCGTAGGTACCATTTGACAGCTGACCTTATGAAAGCGAACGTTCGCTGATCACGACGACCGGAGCGCATAACTTCATGAAAAGTTGATCAAATTTCTCAAAGGATACATTAAATAAAAGCCAGGAAGTCATAGAAAACTTTCTGAACAAATACGGTATCCAGTCCCGGTGAAAACGGCAAATTCGCCGTGTTATGTGGCAATTTGCACGGCCATTTTGTTCTTTGTAGCAGTGACCTACATAGCAGTCTAGACACGTCACTGCGCATGCTCTAATATATTTAGTAAGGAAGAGGCCCCTGGCGGGTTTTCAAAATTGAACGACCAATAAAAGGTATAAGACACTGCAAGAATTCCCCGCCTGGGGCCTCTCGCCCGAACATGCACGAAGCTGTACAACACACTTCGGTCATTTCCGTCGGAGTTCGCCATCTTGTGACCGGAAACAGCCGAGATACTCGCGGAGGCAACAAACAACGATTTAAAGAAATGTATGGAACACTGCGTGCCAATAATAACTAGTACCTAGATAAATAATGTCATAAAAAACACATGTTACCAAATCTCATAACCAACGTTAGGAAAACTTTGTTTGTATACAATTGCGCATGGGTGAGATTTAAATTCCAGAAAAGGCTCAGTCAAAATTATCGTGCTGGTGCTGCCACCTGTCGCTGGTTTCATGAGTGCTGCCACCTAGCTCCTACAACCTTGAACATACAGCCTACGGCCTCTGGCCTTCGGCTATAAATAGGTTGATGTTAGAAATTACAAATGTCAATGGCAAAATATAACAAAAATCAGATTTTTGGATACTGCTGGATGTTGTCAATGTACCTCATTAAAGTGTCTGATTAATAATATTAAGTAATAGTTATATCCTGAGTAGGAAGTTGGTAACTAACATTTTTGTTGGTTATATCCTGACACCGACACTGGGGGATATTTAAGAAAATGTTACGAAAATGCTAAATGATGTTATTAGTGAGTATGGTCTTCTTCCTTGGGTTTGAATTTATATTTTTATGCCATCGTCGAGTTCTGAAACTAGCGACAAGCTCATAGGTTCAGTCCATTTTTTTTTTGTGACTGATTTATCAATGTAATGTGATGGTGTCATATAATTTGCAATTTGGCAGTAATGATAAATGTTTTTAGGGTCTTGTGCATCTTTGGTTTGGTCTATTATGAACAGGTTACCCATGAAATCCAAGGAAACCTCCTTTGAAAAAACACCTTATTTTTTGTAGGAAGATGCACTATGTTTACTGCAAAGTAATTCTAATACTTGAAGGCTCCATTTGAGAACATTTATGAATACGGGTAGTTCTGGTGGCAAAACTGCCGCTGACATTGTATTGCCTTGTTCCTCAACAGCAGAAAATTAATCACAAAGTGTTGTGTTTATTTCTCTGGTTCACAAAGGTTACAACCAATAATGTCATACAGGTCTAGTACTGTTTTTACCTGAGATCATTGCTGTGCAATGAGAATGTGTTTTCTGCATAAAATTAACTACCGACAGAACAACTTTGTGCCAAGCTCTGGAGTACTTGGGTGAGGGCATTGTTCTTGATATGGGTGGTGCAATTTGTATCATCAGTATTCACTCTGTTGGGGAGAGGTGACAAGGTGTAAATATGGGAGTGTCCACCTCATAAATTATGATGATCAACAGATTAAATTAACACAGTAGAAGCCTGCCTCAAGATCAACTCTTTAATTAGACCACAGCCCAAATGAGGAATCCATTATTAGGTCAAATCAACATTTTATCTTAAAAAAAATTTGTACTATGTACGCAGGTCAACTGGTCAGGCTGCCAAACCCTTTCCAATTCCATTACTTTGGCTGATATTGATGTGCATGTGCCTTGGCCTGTTTTGACTGCAAAGGAGGGGCTTTTAGAATATGAAACAATAGGTATCAGTTAGATATAAATACAAATAAGTAGAATTTAAGTTATATAGGATTGCAAAAGAAGTGTAAGGACAAATCCTATGAAATGTGAGTAGGTAATAGCTGCATGGCACAGAATCAGGCAAACACATTAAGAAATTGTCCCTAAAAATTAAGATATTTGGCATTTACACAAAAGGTGAACATTATTTACCTAAGAAAATGTCTCATGTTAATTCACAACCCTGCTAACATTTTTGTTGGCATGGATTCAAATGAATAACATTAATGCAACCCGCCATTTTTGCAATCCAATATAATAATTTCTCCTATTCAGGCTATAAATATGAATAGGACAATACCGGAAGTACCTTAATTCTCTTCACCTTGAAAACATAGGTTCAGCCACCTGAAGTTCCTTAATGTCATGCTTAATTCCTGAGATATAGTTAAAGATACAATTTCTGGCATTGGCAACTATAATTTTCCTTTTGTAAACACTAGCCAAGGTTATCAGGACAACTAATCTTGAATTATTAATCAATAGTAATGAAAATTCAAAAAACCTTCTCTTGCAGAATTTTCATTGGTTCTCAATAGAATACATAGGAGTGGCAAATGGACTTATATGAGCGACAGAAAAGTAGAGATAGAGCGAAAATAAGCTTTTTGGCAGCCATTTTAGATTTGGCCTTCTGGTGGAATTAGCCCGAACTTTTTCAAAATGTACCCGGCTAAATGCTTTTGTATTGCCCTAAACTCAAAATTTCAGGATTAAAACCTTGGGTTCTCTACTATGCTAAGAAATCTGTGTGTATTCTTTTCTTGAGGAAAACAGTTATGGATAATCCTCAAGTTTCATTGTGTGGTGAAGCACTCTCATGGGTGAAGCAGGTGAAACACCTTGGGAATGTTCTAAGCCATAACCTCAGTGAAACTCCTGAAGTGAACTGTAAAAAAGGAGACTTAATTGGCAGAACTAATGTGTTGTTAGCCTCACTCCATGATGTTCCAGATAAAATTATCTTGGAGGCCTTTCAGAAACAAGTGTGTCACATGCATGGAGTGCAGGCATGGGGTCTAAGTGATAATGGGACAAAAGCATTTCACACAATGTGGCATAGGTGTGCAAGGAGAGTGCTTGGATTAAGCCCCCCATCTCACATAGGTTTTGCCGTAGTGAACCCGTAGTATTATATAACGGTTACGCAACGCGCTTCCCGGCTCCAACCCGACGGCTGCCCATGGATACCCGGCAATACCCGTCGAGTGACTCCTGGGACTCGTGGCCAAGCCAGGAGTTTCGGAGCAAACTCCCGGGTGTCCAAAAAGTCGGCGGATTACCTGTCGAATCGGTGAGTTATTTGTCCCTAATTTTACCCGTATTAAAGCAGACGGTTTACTAGGAGTAAGCCGACGGCTTCCAGGAGTAATCCGCCGACTTCCACGGGTGACTCACCGACTGCTAGCAGCGTAAGCATCAGCGTATCAATGCTTCTTTAAAAGGCTGCTGCTCCCCTAATATTAGTCTGCTCAGCCCTTCCTGCATTGATACAGTCAGGGCGCGGACGTTTGCTGGAGCACCACTGTTTGCCTCCGCCAACCTAGCTGCATTCTCAGACAAATAACTCGCTTAATAATTCAATTTTATTTGACGAAAATCAAACTAATATTAGGGGAGCAGCAGCTTTTTAAGTATATACAACCCCCTCCGCTGCTGCATGTACAAAATATCATTCGACGAGTGACTCGCCGGGTTCTACTTGCTTAACTTCTTCAGAACCCGGCGAGACTATCCTACAACCCTGCAAGTCACTCCTACAACTCAACGAGTTACTCCTCGAAGCCGTCGAGTCTCTCATGGAATTCGTCCACTAATTGGCCGTACCCGCTGAGTCACCCTTAAGGGCCTATCTCACATAGCCGAGTGACAATGCCGAGTGATGCCGAGTGCTTAATAAATTAGGCAGTCGGGAATACACGGCTCTGCACGCCGACCACTCTGGAAAGCTCGTAAATACACGGCAATACTCGTAGAACGATTGTAAAGTTTTAAACATGTTTAAAACTTTTTAAGATTGTCGCCGAGCAAATTTGCTCTGAAAGAGTACACTTGGTCACACTGGGAGTACACTTGGTCACACTGGGAGTACACTTGGTCACTCTGGGAGTACACTTGGTCACTCTGGGAGTACACTTGGTCACTCTGGGAGTACACTTGGTCAGATGGATTGCTGTGTGGATGTGATTTCCTCGCCGAGTGGTCGGCGTGTGAAGAAGGCGAGCGATCGGCAAGCGATCGGCGAGCGATCTGCGAGTGATCGGGGAGTGATCGGGGAGTGATCGGGGAGTGATCTGCGAGACCTTGCTGACTTGCTTTTTCTAGTCATCAAATGAGCAAGAGTGACGCCGATTGATTGCTTTCCAGCGATCGTCATTACTCTGCATCGTCACTCGGCTATGTGTGATAGTGGCTTTAGAACCCGGCAAGTCACACGTAGAACCTGGCGAGTCACACGTAGAACCCGGCGAGTCACACGTAGAATCCGGCGAGTCACACGGTGGATGATTCCCCGCCCTTTTTTGCCGCCAGAATCCGTCGCCAAACCGGCGAAAAAGCCTGTTGCATAACCGTTATGTAATACTACGGCAAAAACGGTATGTGAGACCATCTCTTGACAATAGACCACTCCAGTATATAAGTTTAAAAAATGATGATAAAGCTTGTGCACACAATGCTAAGAAGAAAATTCTTTAAAAAAAAAAAGATATCTAGCAACGTGAACAATATGGTGACTCTAGTCTAGTTTAGAGTTACTTCAGACACTTGTGTGAATTATGATGAAACAAAGAAAAATAAAATTCTTTGAGCTGGATTTGAACCACTGTCAGTAGGTACAGTTGCACCACACTCAGCATTGCCAGTGCTGTATCCACTGCGCCACGAAATCTGCTTTGACATTTTCAACACACAAAAAAAGGTGCTGAACCTAAAATGAAGTGCTATACAGAAATGTGCTATATTTATTATATATTTGTTAGTCCTATTAGATTTATGTATTATTATTAGTATGTCGTACAGAAGCTTCTGCTTGGTTTGTGTATTTTGTCTTGAACAATGTATGTGATTCCGTGAATTGAAACGACAATAAATAAAATTTTACTACTAATACTACATAGAGTGAACTTCAATATGGCGCCGCCTACAATATACACTTTCAATAAAAATGGCTTGATGTTTTGCAACAACTAATAAAACAAGGAAGCGTGGATAATCTAAAATCAAAAAGACCTATGAAAACTAGTTACAAGTTCAATTATGCCTAAATCTTTAATTTATAAACTTTGGAAATTGTAAGCAAGGATTTTAACCCAAAATTAAGGTGAATACTGCCTAGATTAGTTAAGCATGAGAATTTCAGGGTCGAATACATTAAAAAAAGTCAAGAGGCCCCCAACGGGTTCTTCATAATTGAACAACCAATCAAATCAAAGAGCCTGCAAAACTACCCTGCCTGGGTCCTTGACCTAATTACTTTCACCCTCAAACAAAGTGTTCGTAATATATATCTGACATTGGAAACAAACCACATATCAGTTATAGATCTATTGTGTCATAGGTCTAGACACCAGATATAAAAAGTAAGAACGAAACTGTGAAATACCTTGCAAACAATGGTCTGAACAGTACCGGTGACTGAATTGACAAAATTAAATTCAAACTTTACACAAGTATTGAAATGCTCTACTGTATTATACAGTTAATCAGAGATTTACGAAGTCATGAACTTTATGTGGATCCAGATTCACACACTGACACCTTGATTTACTTTTATTTGATTAATATTAAATATTTATAAAATGTAGTTATTATGCAATTTAAATTTAACTAATATTTTGGCAAATACACCATTAGTATACGCTACTATGTCGCAAAAAGTGGCTTGCTTGACAAGTCATAGAAGTAGCTCGATCAAGCTAGGGGGATGCCATTTTTTCCCATGGCAACCTAGCTTGAAATCTGTTGCCATAGCAACGAACCCAGGTTTCGGGAAATTTTAGTTTTCTTTATATTGCTTTACCACTAGCACTGACAGACTCCATCCAAGTTACATAATCAAATCTTTTAACTACATGCTTTATGTTGGTCGTGTGACCTTTAAGGTGAAACGTCATTGTCATAGTGAAAATTGGGGTTAAATGTCCAAATTTGGCCCTTTTTCACATAAAATATTTTTAGATTCATTCTGTGTATCACTTAATACCTGTTTCCATGAAAAGTTATTCATCAGTAACTTGACATAGTCTAAATTGGTTCTGAATTTTCAGGTTGTATTGGTATCCATGGCAACCAGGTTCAAATGATCATAAACAATTTAGTTATTATGCAATTTGAATTTAACTAATATTTTGGCAAATACACCATATTGTAATGCAGTATGTGTGTACTACTATATGTAGGGGGATGAAAACCTATGCTTCACGCCCCGCTGAGTAGGGGGCGTGGCTAAAATGTTGCATAACCATTAATGATCATGGTTACATAATCTCATTAATGATCATGATTATTTTCTTTTGATATTCATAAAATTGTTACGTAACCCATTAGTGATAATTAGATCGTTACATAATCTCCTTTATGCTCATAATTATTTTCACGCCCCCTCTGAGTAGGGGGCGTGGCTAAAATGTTGCATAACCATTAATGATCATGGCTACATAATCTCATTAATGATCATGATTATTTTCTTTTGATATTCATAAAATTGTTACGTAACCCATTAGTGATAATTAGATCGTTACATAATCTCCTTTATGCTCATAATTATTTTCTTTCAGTGAGTGTGACTAAAAGGCTGTTACATAATCTAATTACATAATCTCGTTAATGATCATAATTATTTTCTTTTGATATTCATAAATTGTTACATAATCCTTCAGAGTGGTTAACTCATCATCTAAAACACATTAATGATTATAATTATTTTCTTTTTGATGTATCCATAACCTTGTACACAACATATTTTTTTCTTTTGTATCAAGATCTTCATAATGAACTTGTTACATAACTCATTAATGATTTAATCATATTGCACAGATAGCTCATCATAATTGCGCAATCATCATCGATATGCATCGGTACACATTCATAACTCATCATAATATCAACACATAGTCAATTTCACAAGAGATTGATTTCCATATCAGTACACAGAGAACATGTCAAGACATGTATGTCATCATAATTTCACAATGACTACTAATACGCTTCAATGCACAGACAGTTTCCGAAGATGTTGGTTTCATCTCATCAGCCCCCCCCCTCTCCATTAATGTATAGAACCTGTCAAGACATGTATGCACCTGTCTTTACCCTAGGGCATGGACACTTTTACCTACTGTTATAAACATAAACTAAAAGCACCCAGTAGTTGTAATTGTAATTTTATGATCGTCTTATGTCAAATAATAGGTCTATATTCTTTATAGATAAAAATAACCTAGCATTACATAACTGTTCATATATAAATAAGGTATCTCAATGCATTCCAAGTTACACAGTCATGTTCTCCCTGTTATTTCTACTGGATCAAGCTGTTACATATATGAGGGCCTCGAGAAAATGTCAAATCTGCAAGCATCTAACCGCGAAATTTGCATATTCATGCTGTTACATACAAAATAATAGAAGGATGAAGACCTGTCACAGATGTCTTCAAAAAAACATAATCCAGGATATCACTCTAGCAGTACTCGGTCTTAATGATGACCTTGAAAAGCATGTATCCTGCATCTTATGTAAAACAAAGGATATAAGAATTGTTAACTCTCGAGGTCAATACCTGGACATTGACTCCATGATACATGTCAAGCAGATAACCATGTCAGCTCAGGTTGCGAGGTTATTCCATGAAACCATTGTAGAAAATATGAATGTACGTCAACTCAACCGCACTCATGAACTCTTTGAAACAGTCTTGAGACCATTACAGGCAATTATATACACTACAGCTGACACTGTTTTTTAAAATGAAAATAGTTGTAACTGTTTTTAATGTTGACTTTGAAAATAAATATTTCAACTCTGATATATATTCGTATTGCTGTAATTTCTATAAATCAATAACAAGTCATATTTAAAAGTTTATCATAAATTTATTTATCTTAAAATTACAAAATATTTGTCTGAAATTCATCGTGTCGTCGCCCGTTTTATCTGCAAAAACAAGAATCCATACTTTAAGAGATTTCAAAACTTTTAAGAGTTTACACATTATGCTGAAAATCTTAATATTTAAAGAAAATTATATAACTACCTAATAGCATTTTTTCATGTCTTCATTAGCCTTCAGGAAAGCCTGCCGTCTTTGACGTCTCTGCCTAACTTCTGGAATAGAACGCTCTGAAAATGACCATCATGTAGATAATATATGGATATCTCTATGTGCCGAGTTATATATATATTAGCGCCTTCAAAATTTACAATAAATAGACCTTTTTACATACCGCTGTTTTCACTGTCCTGACTCGATGTGTCCCAGCTCTCCCTACGAAGGTTGAACACAACTATAACAAAAATACATATATATATATATATATATATATATATATATATATATATATATATATATATATATATATATATATATATATATATATATATATATATATAACATATAACAGCTTATATGAATACGTGTTTATATATAGTTTTACGTTTATTTACCTCCTTCGTCAGACTCTTCATGGGGTATGACAGCTGCCGCATTAAGAAAATCCAGTCTCTGCTGCAGTCTCTCCAACTCAAGAGCCTCTCCTTGACGGATACCCCTATCTATACGTTCCATACGTCGCACCCTCCTCACTACCACTGGATAAAAATATATGTATATAGCACCTATCATAAATTTCAACATAATTAGCTTATTTCTGACACACACAAATATTGGGGGCTTACCTCTGATGCAGATGATAACGGAGACTAGTACAGTCACAGTCGATCCTATTGACACAGGTATGATCAACTTCAGAGCTGAGTTGCCTCTCGACATTCTGACAGTTGTCATCCTAGGGATTTTTGTTGTGGTTGGATCATTTGTGTACGTCTCGATGGTGGATGGGTCGGTGGTGGATGGGTCGGTGTATGGGTCGGCGGTGGATGAGTTGGTGGTGAATGGGTCGGTGGTGTGGGGGTCTTCTGTTGATGGGTTGGTGGTGGATGGCGTGATGGTGGTTGTTGAGCTGTCATCAGTTTTTGTAGTAGGTGGGGTGTCCTTGTTCAAGGGGAAGTTCACAACCCTTCCTGACTGGAACACTATCTTCAGAGCTGTCGACCTTCCTGACAGCTGTTCTACCACTTCCGTCTCATAACGTGTAAAAAATCTGAAATAAATCATTATAAGGGATCATTGTATATGCTTACTTAGCAAAAAGGCCTGTTTAATAAATATGACATTACGTCTCTCTTGATACATCTCACATTAAGTCATAACCTGGATGCATAGGGGTCATGTGTTACAACATATATTTATTAATGTCAGATCTCTGTAAGATGTAGCAAAAAGATGCATAGGGGGGGGGGTCTGTTACTATATATATATATATATATATATATATATATATATATTAAAGACCCAAGTACATAGCCATTTCATCTAGCATACGTCTCAGACACTGGTAAGAGGATTGATACTTTTTATTAAAATTTTACATATTAATACCAGCCTTTAAACCTCATTTACAATATTTTAAACAATGATTAATATATCAAACGTTCGTCGTAAAGGTTATAAGGAAAGTTAACATACCTAATCTCTGTTATGGTGTCTAGATCCAGATACCTGTCATCGTCAACATCGTCCTCGCTACAGATGAGTATGCCCGGCGCTTCCTGCCGACATGCAAGAACACATGACAGTATAAACATCCTCAGCACCATTGTAATCATCATGGTAACTCCTTAGATAGTGCTTTAGATTTCTGTGATAGTAGATATTATTCCTATCGCTTTCTATAATGATATGATGTATCTCAGATAATTCCATATTTATACAGAAATACTATTTGTTATATCAGTGTCATCCAAATGTATTACTTACTACAAATATATGTTTGTTTTGTGTCTGTACCAACTATTACCCCTTCGGTGGTACAACAGACCATTGAAATGCCCCCGATCGGTTACGTAATGTGTCGAGGTGTATGGTAGCTAACCCTAAAAATCCTTAATACTTTGATCGCGACAGGTTACGTAACGCAGCTGCTCGCATCAGGGTTAAGCGTGTCATAGCGCTACTTAACCCCTTCCGTAACTCAGTGCTTCAGGCTTAACCGTCTACAAAGCTGTTTCATTACATTGTTGTACATTTTTTCATGAATAGATCATAGGGCTCTGCCTATTAAAGCAGGCAGCTTTTAACCATAGATCTAGCAGTTAATATGTCATAACCGCTTGTTGCTTTATTTTCTGTTATATTTCGTTTAATTAATTAGTCAAAAATATACAGGGGAACATTCTTTTAATATTACAGCTTTAATGATACATAGCGAATATAGACACAATAAAAATATATACTGTATTCGTGGATATTGGTAATGTGCGGGGGCTGTAAATAAATACAGTATAAAATAGCTTGTTGCTTTATTTTCTGGTATATTTCGTTTAATTAAATTAGTCAAAAAATATACAGAGAACATTCTTTTAATATAACAGCTTTAATAATACATAGCAAATATAGTACAGGTTCAGTGTGCAATAAAATATATACTGTATTCATGGATATTGGTAATGCGAAAAGCGGTAAATAAATACAGTATTTACATCTAAGAGGTTCATTTTTTTTTTTACAGTTAATAAAGTTCATGGTAAGCGTCTTGGCGTGACAGCTCTTGTAGTACGTCTATGCTCATTGTTCAGTAGACGTGTCAGAGGAAGGAGAACCTCCTCAGTCAAACGCCTCCCTGCAGAATCAGTTGTCCATTATGATGTGCTCTTAAATTTTCTCTCAAGATGTCCATCTCCTCCATGAAATGATCTTTCGTTAATCTGATAAGTGTGATTGCCTGCGCGAGATTGATGAAATCCTCAATCATGTATTCGCCGTAACTAGTTATATCATAAATCATGTCGGAGTTCTGGCGACAGAATGGACATGGTAACTTATAACTTTCAGTCAGATTGACGGGTCGACTTTCGACAACCTCCAGCATGAGTTTACGCATGGCTAGCGATTCGATACAGTCCCTACATAGCTTCATCTCCTCGTTTCTAAAGCAGCATTTGAAACTGTATCGAGATGGTAGTTCGCAGCAGAGTTGGCAGGGATTCTCATCAATATTCAATAATGTGGTAGCCATTTTCAGTCTGTATATGTGTACACGTCTGTAGCTTAATAAAACTAACCGTTACCCTGGGAAGCTGAACAATGAATATTGCAGCAGCCCTTCAGGCTAATTTTCACACTTTCTCCTATTATACATCCAATCAAATGGTGACTGGTTGGGTTGGGTGAGGCGGGGGGTGTGGAAATCTCCCTTAAATTTTAAGACGCTTCCTTCAGAGGTTATCCTCATGCATTCTTATCACTGAACTTGTCAAATCATTATAAATCAGCATTTAAAACGTAGCTCTGAAAAAACATGATAAGTTCGAACATGGAGATTACTGATGGGGTCTTTAAACATATTGAGGAATACCATATGTTAGGCCGCGAAAACGCTTTAGTAAAATCACAGTTCATGATCAATCCTACGAGAGAGCAGCTTTTATCACATTGCAGAAAACTCACAGAGAATCATCTCGACCCATTTCACAATGGAAGCTCTATAAAAAGCTATTTTCTATGTCTGGGGCGTATCATTGGATGGGGGCCTTATCAGCAGGAGACCGAGTTCATCAGGATCTGCATCAAAGGTCGATTTGTCAGGAGCATCTATCCTGTTATTCCTCACAAAGACAAGTTAAAAATTCTAAAGCAGAGAGGCTTGGCATAGGTTGGTATTTTTTGCATCTATATGTAATATATATATATATATATCTGTATACCGTCTTTATATATTTATTATTTTATTTGTAGGTTCATCATGGAAAGACTACACATATTGACTTATTATTAGACCTATTTAGATCTAAATAAATAATTAAACTAAAAGATGCCTTATGTTTGTCTTCATTCTGTTAAGTTCATCTGTCTAGTCTCTGTATATATATCCAGTTGATAACTAAGACTTATCATACCTTATACTTTTCTGTGTCTATCTCTGTATATATATAGACCTATATATCGATCAAACCAAATATTCGTAGTTTAAAGTTCTACCCTATTTTAATGTTTATTTTTAACCAGAGACACTAATTATCTCCGGTCAGACGTCAAGACTGTCTGCTATATACCAATAAATAGTAAAAGGTCGTTAAGTATAAACTAGTCTGAAGTAATAATCTCGTTTTAAGACTGGTCTATTTAACAGCTAATTTTGACTCTAGTGCTCAGTTATTCGTTGTAGATAAATTTGATCTGTCTGAACATCTGTTGTGATGAGATTATTCAGTCTATTTCACTTGTCAGCATTGATACAAAAAGGTAATTTCGTGAATTTCAGAATAAAATTTTTACCGCTAGGGGTGGCCACTGCATATATATATCTCCTAGCGTACTGTAGATTTCTGCTTAAGTCATACCATATAATTTTAGAATAGACTTGTGCTGTTGGTTATATATATTCTTACTATCATTACAGTCTAAATTTTAAGTTCGCGCGTGGCTGGAAAGTTTTTTATTTTACGAAACCTTTTTTTGCACGCTTCACCTATCACTTCCGGTTGAGTGTCATGGCGGCGATCAGATCAGACGGAGGGGACGACGTTTACGACTTCTTCGTTATAATGAAAAGATGTCTACAAGTTTCAAGGTATCTTGAATGGTTGTGACGGTTCTCGTCTATATATAGTTTTGGTGAACCGTTTACTTTGTTAACTTAAAATGGGTCTGTAGGCATCTTTTATATCATGTTTCAATCCTACATGTGCCTGTAGGAAAAGACTGTTTTTATAATATCTTTACAGCTTCTTCAGAATCATCAATCTATGGCTGAGACGGGCACCATACATTTGAGGTAATTTGAATATGACGGTTGTGCTTTGTTATTATTATGTTACCGTCTATGTTAAAATGTCTTTATTTTGTCCTGACCTTTTTAGCTCAATATGGTATACTATGTTTTTCTAGAATAAACGAGACACACATTAAAGTATGTGTCCCTCGGTGTTTTTAAGACATGACAAAAGCAAGTTTTTCAAGTTGAAATGTTTATTTTTAGACCCTTGATACATTAATTGAAAAAATTGATATAGTCATTGAGTAGTTCCGTAAGTTGCGAGAATTCATACTGTTTCATGTAGAGGCCTCTCTTGGTGAAAACTTTTTCCTCTTGATGAGGGGGTGTCCATCTCAGACGAATATCGATGCATCCTCTGTTAACTGATAGTCTTATGTGTTCGGAGAGGTAAAAAAAAACTCTCCTCCTCTGCTACCAAGGTCTGTAAAATTTGTGGTATTAGCTGTAGTAGCTTCCTGACATCTCCAACTGATAGACCTACATATTTTTGGGCAGGAAATGTGCCATCCAATACTCCGAGGTTTAGTCTTCTTTCCCCCTTGTGCTCAGTCAAAGAAACTTGGCTGGTCTTGCCGAAATTATGCTTGAAGAGGGTTGTAGTTGTAGCAGCCATGATGCTCAGTTCTGTATAGCCACATATGGCTCTACCCCTCTTATATACATACTTGATAGGTGAAAGAGAATGCTGATTGGCAGATATTTATAGATATGTTACATAACTACCGGTTATAATTTTATGACTTTCTTTGAGCTAGCCTTAGGGTGTAGATATTTATAGATATGTTACATAACATCTGTGTTATATTTTTATGATATATTCAATTATTTCCAGTTATGAATATCTTAATGTGTTAACCATCTGTGTCGTTTAATTGGTAGCCCTGGCGGCGTTAGAGTCATGAGGGACAATGGGGTATTGATGCGCTTCAATGCTTCTAAGAAATCCGCCCAACTCTCAGGTTTTCTTATTGTACCATGTATAGCTGTTCTAAGTAGATCTATAATGTTTGAACCCTCATGCTGTTTACCATCAATTGTGACTAGTCCATTTTGCGACCATGTTATTTCAGGATCATGTCTTTTGATGTAAGTAATAAGCCTCTCGGCTCTTTCTTTTGAAGTTTTTGGGAATGCATCAATGATGAACGAATCGTCAGGCTCCTTATGTTGCTCGAATATAACATCAGATTGTTCAGCCTGTTCAGTGTGCTCAGGTTGACTAACCTTTTTCGGTTTATTCTTAAGTCTGTGATATGATGATTCAGGTATTATAAAATGCTTCATTATTCCAAGAGTTCAAGCTGTGGTAAAACTGCCTTAATAATCCTAGGCCAGGCAGATCTGAGCTTTAGACAGAGTAATCTTCGACCTTTCTCTTTGCTATCTGCCAGCTTAATGAGCTTGTTTTTATATCTACCTAGTTCTTTATTGAGTTGTTTACTGATAATTAATTCCCCTTCAATAATATTCCTTGACAGCTGCCTAAGTAATTCTAGCTGGCTCTTACTCATTGTGTTCAGTAAGGCATCTTTCTGCTTACTCTCGGCTATAGATAATAGTCTGATAAATGCCATGTTCTTTTTTAGTGCTGCCATAGTTGTAAATGAGTATTTTTCAGTGTTACTCTACCTTATAAACGGCTGTAGGGCCTTCATCGGGGAAAATGGCCGATCTTAATCTTAAATTCTTATCAGTTTTAGTGTGTAAGTCGATAACCATGTATGAATAAGGTTCAGTGGTAGCTGTTAGGTAAGCCTGAAGCATCTGACGATAGCCTAGTTGTCGGCCTAGAGTTGTGATCTGACTCTTGTCTCTGTTGTTAGCCATTATGACAAACACGTGTGTGTTTAGGTTTAAAGTCCTTGAATGTTTTGACTTTAAAAACAGATTATGGGTCAGTAGAATAACTGAGCAGTTATTATGATGTGTCCCTATCGTGAATAGTTTTAAAATCGCATCTGTATTCATAGCATCAATCATTAGATCATCAAATACAATGACTGAGTGCCCCTTGCTTATAGTCTGAAAGGTTTCCAAGTCATCTTTGCCTGGCATACCATAGTGAAATGTTATATTGTCCATTTCTGATTCTAGCGTACTAAACATCGATTGCCATGTGCTGTTGTAACAGTATAGAATTTTTTCAGGTGTTTCCCGAAACATGTCATGTTTCAGTAAGCGGTAAACAAATGTCGATTTACCTCCTTGACTTGGTGATGATATTATTATATTACATGGTGTGTTTAAAAGTGTAAGAACCTTGTCTTCAGGCATTATTCTTCCAAGAGTCGGGTGTATTATTGTCTATTACAAAAGATTGATCTACAGTGTCCGGTCTCTGCATGATGAATGATTTCAGAGTAATTAGATATCAGCTATTTAACTGTGACGTTCCGGGTGTTGGTTATCTCCATAATGGCTGGTGTTTCAGCATGAATCATTAATACTACGGGTTCTTTCAGAGCTTTCTTGAAATTCAGGGACAGCCTTACATGTCCATGGTCAGGTGCATAAGATGCCCCGTAAGATGGTTTTATATTAAAAGCATACATACAGTAACTGTGGGCAAAGTCATACAATGTAATATCATTACCAAAATCGTTTCCTAACTCTCTAAGCGTCTCATAGAGACTGAGATAGCTGGTAGAGACTCCATTCCCTTGTGCATGATCAAAAGTAGGTGTAAAAGTGTTGATAGTATCGTTATTTACTGAGAGGGATATTCTTTGTAGATCATACGGTTTGAAATTGAAGGGGTTGAGTTTTAAATCTCCATTGTAAGCCTTAGCAGGTATTAAAGTGACAAGAATTCTAGAGGGTAGTCTATTGGGGAAAAGATTATCAAGGGTCCCTGAAGTAAAGCCTGTGTTTATATTTTCTACCCTAATATCTCTTTGAGTGTAGCAGTAGAGTGCCGGTCTAGTTTCTAATGACTTTCCAATAGCAAACTGTGTACGGGGGTCAAGCTGAATCATGTGAGCTTTAAACATTACTTCTTCCAGATGAATTTTATATGAACCTGTAGGCTCATGGTTAATGAGTGCGAATTCATTAGAGGTTCTGTCTAGCTTTATAGTTAATCTTGTATTGTTAAGTAGATACCTTTTTTGCATAAAAATATCCTCATAAAGAGGTCCTTGAAATTCTACAATATTGGATTTTTGAAAGAGATCCTTCTTTATCTGTGCCCCCTTATTCAACTCAATCAGGTCAATCTGGTCAGAATCATCCTTTACATAGCCTTGTGCTCTCAATTGAGAATTTTTAGCATCCTTACCGTAAGCCAATAAAGTGCTGAACATAGCTTTATAGGGGTAGTTATTAGATGAACTAATTTCTTTCCCCTCCAGTGAAACTGTGATTTTCTCAAATAGTGAGTGTAAGCTGTTGTTTACAGGTACTACCTTCTTATTTACCGCGATACCCGTATTGTCTTGTTTAACAATTTTCATTTTTACATATAGCTGGCTATTGTAGAGATCCAGAAAATGCTTTTGCTCGTTGATGTCAAATAGGATAGGTCCCTCGTCTGTCAGTTGGTTGACTGGTCTGAAATCCATATAATATTGTCTATCAACATTTTGTTGAAGGGCCGGTGGTGAGGAAAAGTCGAGCTGAGGTAGGCTAGCTGTTTTAACATCCATTATTTTTTCTTAGGTTGTTGACTGGTTGATCTCTTTTTACTGTATGATGGTTTTTGGGGTTTGGCCTTAGCTTTATTCGAGTTTGTCTTTCTTCTCTTAGCCTGAGGCTTTGTTTGAGCTTTCTTCTTACGCTTAGCTGTTGACAGCTCCTCCTTGGTCTGATCAAAAGTTTTTTTGATATCTGATGTCAGTTCAACCTTGACCCTGGGTAAGGTTTTATGGACTTTAGGGCTTTCTATAATGTATTGAGGGTTATCTGATCCTGAATATCGTCTCAATCCGTCGGTTACAAAGGGTGTAGGTCTGCTAGGCTGTGTAGAGAAATATGTTTCCATCCTGATGTGTTTGATAGAAATGACTACACCGGATGTTGCGAAGGCTTATATACAAAGTGTAGGGTGATGTGTGTCATCCCTTCGGCCGCCCAAAGTTTTTGCTCAGTAGAGACATTTAACATGTAAATGTGGATAGTATCTATAAAGTGTTGTGTGATTGGTAGATAGTAGGGTGTATAGTTCATTTCTTTATTACCTATGTACCTCAGTATATTTAACTGATTTTGCCCCACAATTGTAGAGTTACAAATGTTGCTGCATATGTATACAGGATGTGGAACTGTAGTCTTGTGTTGACAGAGGGCAACTTTCCAGCCGCTTCCTAACCTTAAGGGCCTGTTTAATCTGACTTTGAAATTAACAGGGGTGTTTTCGAAAAAACTCTGAGCTATGATTGTTGTTTAGTATAATGTAAAAGTCATCCATATTTTCTAATTTCTGAAGCTTTAATCCAGGAATCAAACTTCTTACTGTAGCCTAACCAACGAACTAACGCCTCTCTCTTTCCTTGTCTAGTGCGATGTCTGAGAACTTTCTCGACCTTATATAGGTCGTTATCAGTTACTGGGGCTCTTTGCATCTCCTGCTCATAGAAGCTACCATTGACCTTCTCCTTGTTTAAATCTATTACGCCATAGCGTGGCGGGTGTGACGCAATCCTTTTATCGATAATGAAAATTTCCTCTGTCCATTTTCTGTCAAACCCCTTTTCGAACTTTATCCTCGCTAAAGATAATCTTACTTTATCCCCTATGCTAAATTTATATGTAACCTTCTTGTGTTCTTTCTCTTTTTAACTCTATGGGTAAATATAGCTTTTCATAAAGCTCTTGCTGATTCTCCTCTGTAACCTGGCTAGGTGTCATCCCTATAGAGGAGTGTTTGGTATTATTATAACTAGAGACAATTTCTTGAAGGTTATCGATATATCTATGATCTTGGTGTTTTGTAAAGAGTTTGTATATTCGGTTTTTGATGGTCCTGATTACCCTCTCAGCATAGTTTGCATGGTAAACATTATAAGCTAGTACATGGTTTATTTTTTTAGATTTCAGATAATTCTGTACAAGCTTAGCTGTATATTCTTTACCCTGATCGCTCCTTAACTCTTTTACTGTGAGGCCCTCCTTGAAAATTTTTTTCATAACATGAACCATCTCTTCTCCTGTTTTACTTTTCATAGGCTCAATTCTTAGATACCTTGAAAATAAGTCAATGAATACCGCCAGGTATTTAGCTCTGTCGTTATGCTTACTAAATTTCTGGACATCCATTAAGTCAGTATCCATAATCTCATTCATTCCTCCTACAATAATTGATTCTCTCTTAAATCTTAATGTAGGTTGCTTGTGTACCAGATAGGTGTACTGCTCTGATAGCCATTTGTTTACATCCTTAAACTTGAGCTTATGAGGGTTGCCTGAGGCTTTTATACTTTGCCAGAGCTTGATTACCCCTGAGTAACTACCTGGTTTACTAGCGTCATAGTAAATAGATTTTAAATAATTATCCATTATTGAGTAATACCCTTCTGTCTTTTATAGTAGGGTTCGGGAGAAGAAATCCTATACTACTGCTTAGAAGTCCTACCCAAAGCTCGCTCAGGGGGTGACTGATTGATAGATTGACAATACATGCTATTATTACTACATAGAGTATGATAATCTGGCTAAAAAATACTACCTCGTTCTTGGGGATTTTAACCCCCAAGACTTGCCAGTTCTCGTTGTGTATTGATTGAGTCTCCATGACAAACTGATCATGAATTTGTTTGACATCTTTATTTATACTCAGGGTTGAAATTTGACAGTATACATTACTATGTAGAAATAACTCTGCAGTGTTTTAGTATATATACATGTACATATGTCACAAAATTTTATCAGCATACATTACTACGTAGAAATAACTCTGTCACATTTTAGTATATAAGCATATGTGTATATTTCATAACAGTCTGCAGGCATCCCCCTCCCTACTAGATATATATATATATAGAAATAACTCTGTCATATTTTAGTATATAAACGTATGTACATATTTCATGAGTTGGAGCATTTTAGTATATATATATAAACAGCTGTACATATGTACATATTTCATGACTATAATCTTTACATATATACACATCTTTTAGTACATTTACATGTTATATATACTAATAACCATATGGTAACGTGTCATAACTATCTAGTAACACCCTCTTGGTATAAACCAGTTTTACAGTTTTATAAGATGCCTTGTTAAAAACTCGTCCATGTACTTTATCTCTAACAAACATGTTGTATGTAGGCAGTCTGATGACCAGCCCTCTGGTTACAACTTGTTGGATGTTTTCAAAAGTTACAATCTGGCTATTGAGATGGTTCATGATGATGCCTTTGAATTTAACTATTTCTGTGTTGTCGCTAAGTCTGTAGCTGTAGGATTTAGGGCCGGAAGAAATGAATGCTGTTATGTACAGATCTGCAGGTAGCTCGTCGGTCAGTTGTCCAAGAAAGTCTCCTAGTGGTGGCATATCTTGATCTCCGAGGGATGTGAAGATGACAGAGTCTGTGTCCATATAGAGAACCCTCCTTCCTAACTGGTCGATGAGCCCGTAGAGTTTAAGCCTTGCCCAGCATGTTGTGAATGATGCTACAACGTCGTTTGTCTTGACGTTGTCAGGCTCAAATGTTTCCCTACTTTTGGTTTCTACCAGTAGGCAGTCCTCGCTGATCATGTAGATCATCATGATCTCTACCGACGCCTCATTGGCTAGTTGTTTAAATTTGGAGGGATCTGTGATGTACTGGGTTTTGACCCGGTTCGGTTTCTCTCCGAACTTACCCCAAAAGCTGTTGAGTGCTAGCTTGGCTACTGTTCTTAGGCCTGTGTTTGGTCTGATGTTTTCCGGCCTTAAATTGATTCCTTCAGCCTCTAGATAACTCTGGATGTAGGTCTCGCGATCTTCCAGTGTTTTGACCCACCCCGGGTATCCTGATGCCTCCTGTTTAATCCTGAGAAATGTGTCAACATATCCTCGGAATAGAGTGTCTGAAGAGTCCTTCCAGTGGTAAACTTCGTAAATCTTGAGGATGGTGTAACCTTTGTCTATAGCCTTCAAGATTTCAGGTGTGCAATAGGTACCTATGATTACTCTCTGTTCAATACAACATTGACATGGTAGTGGGTTGTGCTCATCTGCACATGTACGGCATAAGGGGAATTTAAGTCGACCTCCTGATCTGTAGGGTAGAACCTCTTGGGGGCAATACTTTAATTTTGGCTATACCAAAGTAGGACTTCATGCTGTAGTCGAAATCCTTGGTTAATATCTGAGGGTGGCCTACAGGTAGAGAATTGTATTTATTTACCGAGGGGTAGAGACTTGTATAGTCAAAATAATGGATCTTTTCACCCTCTACTACTTGGTGATGAAGGCGTAATGACGATGTCCTGCCTCCGAAGAACGAGTCTCTGATGTGGAGTCTTGTGGGGATATCCAGCGACGAGACAACGTTCTTCATCTCCTGATCTTCATTGACCTGCTATTTAAACTGGCATTCCCATATAGTGATAACTGTTGAGGTTGTGGTCTTGAGAAAGATCTCCCTCTGTACGGTCTTCTGATAGATCTGTTCCATTGTCTGATTATTGTAACTGTCTTTGATAGATCTCTCAGGGAAACATGTAGGGCAGCCGTGCCACCTGCAGCCGTAAAACTCGTAGAGAACACCATTGCTGTCTGCTCCATCTACTCTGTAAGACCCTACTGACAACTCCCCTATATTGCGGGCATGTTGTATGAAGGTCTTGTTACTATGACTTAGATATTCAAGCCATTGAATAGATTTGTAGCTATGCCCATATCGGGCTGTGTATCCTTGAGGGGGGATGTGGGCTATGTCGGAGTTTAGGAAGGTTTTTTCTTTAATATCTGCAGATAGTAGTGTCTCATTGTTGTGATAATACTGTCCTCCTACCATTGTGACCTCTGGGGTGGTATTGTCTTCAAGGGTTACTCTGTATCGCTCCTTGAGAAAGTTTTGCCTGAAGATCTGCATACATGTTGAGGCTATGGTGACCTGGGAGAGTGGGTCGATATCCATGGTTCCTGTCTCAGTCTCTAGAATGGTTATATCTTTGATGAGTTGCTGGAATTTCGTGCATGCCTCCCTAAGAATCTTGACATCTGTTCTACAGTACTCCTCCATATCATTGTGCATATCATAGGGGCCCTGTAGGCTATCGTACCATTGTGGGTCAACATCTTTGCTGTAGAATTCTATTAGGGGGTAGTGGGGGAAATGTCTCTGATGGAAGTGTTGTCTGGTGTTGAACATATGAGGGAAATCACCTTTCTTTAGTGATGATGAGAGTCCTAAAGTCTTGGGTAGTTCCTTGAGAGCCATTGGCAGAAAGTTGAGAGAGTCTATGAATCTAATACCTGCTTGGGGTATATTCATGTACATTATTTTTGTGCCAATCTTGGTGAGCTCTGGCTGGATTCCATTTTGAAGAAGGTATCCTTGTAGGAAGAGGAAGTCATAGCCTTTTCCATTATGAGCGATGCATGTGAAACCCCTGTGCTTGTCGTTGATGAGCCATTTACCAAAATCTTGTACTGTCGCATCTCCTTTGAAAACCACCTCCTTCTGATAGCAGCATTTACATGTGAGTTTTTTGTCATGGCTGAGACATTTGATGCCACATTGAGTGCAGTGTGCGTGGTCATCATTACATTCGTCGCAGCTAGCTTGTGCCACAACGAGGTTGGGTATGTGTTGCTGAAGTCCACAATACCATTTGGCACAGTGTTGACACCTTCTACATGATGAGCATGTGTAGTCAGCTGTGCAGACTGTACAGGTGTTTTTTCTCGGTCTCGGACTGTAACCATTTTGACATTGGAATATTTTTATCCTGTGTTGACTCAAAGTCGAAGTAGATAAATTTTCCCTTGCTAACTTTCTGTTTTGATGCTCTCATGTAACAGAGATGCTGACCTGAAAAGTAGTCTTGGCATAGACGACATTGCCATTCTCCGCAGATGTGGTCTTCTTTGGACCTTTTCAAGGTGTCGAGCAGTTTCTTACACCCTTGGCAAAAGAAGTATTGCTGACATTTGGATAGTTTTTCTTCCCCTATGGATGGTCCGTTTTTGAATCTCTCTATCTGTCTGTGGTTTGTGAAACAGTCTGAACTGCGACAAGTTCTGTTACAGTCTTGACATTTGACGGGGTGTTCCCATGTACAATCTTTTCTCGTGCATACCATACATTTGTTTTGACAGAAATGAGGTGATCTTTTGCTGTGGTATTTGAGACATTCTATACAGATTTCTTTATTGGTGAGAAGTTCTGATATTCTGGTGATGGCGTGGAAATGTTGACCGTCTTTGTAGAGAAATATCTTGGTCTCTCTGGTCTTAGACCTTGCATAGATAGTGTCATGACCAGTATCTTTATCTATGACGACTATCTGTACATCGAGGTGATCTTCGAATTTGTAGAACTCCCTGATTTCGATTTGTCTATCTGCTGGCAGTTTTACTTCTTTTAGAAGCTGGAGAGCTCTCCCTCTTTGAGAGTTTAGGCCTTTTCTGTGAGCTCTTGATGTCATTATGAGTGCTTTATAGTTAGGGTCCTCTTGCAGTTTCGCTATGCATATGGTAATTGCTCGTGCTGCACAGGTGTAGTCGTCTGGTAGTTCGGGGATGAATACCATGCATCTTTTCTTGATGATGGTGTTGTTCCTGTCTTTGATGTCAAGGTTGGTGATGGTTAGAGCTCGATTGGGTTTTACCGCCTTTGTCGGTGTTTGTTGATAAACGTTCAGTGTTTGTTGACAGTAATGCCCGCCCTTGTATATGGAGAAACATCTTTTGCAGATATTGTGGGAGTGTAATAATCTCTGAATATTTGAGACTGCGTGAATACCTTGATGATTCTGGAAGAGGTAAAGTGTTGTCTCGTTGTACGGCCCTCCGTATAAGATTTTGTGATCTTGATCAAGTAGAATAATCTGTACGTCGAGGTAGGTCTCAAATCTTGGGAGGTCTTCTGTCATAACTTGGTGTTCTGGTGGCAGCTGAACACTTCTTAAAAGTGAAAGCGCCATGCCCAGTTGAGATTGAGGACCACTTTTTTCAGCCCTTTATGCTTTACAGAGCTCTGCAGCTCTGGGGTCATTTTGTGCTTTGGCCCTAGCTACAACTATGGCCCTGACAGTTTGTGTGTTGTCATTGCCTAGAAGTGGTATGGTTATGTAAGACTTACCGCCTCCTCTGTCATGATGAAGAGCTCCTACTTCTACCTGGAATGAACTATCGACGCTCATACTCTGGGCTGATTGTAGGACCTTTTCCATTCTGTCCATGATGGTCTTTGCTGTGATGAAGTTTTGAGGTCTCATATGGATGACTATGTCCTGTCTGAGATCCTTATGCTGAATGATGACTCTGGCTCTGTCTTCAGGATCATGATGTTGTGCAGCTCTGTCAATAACATCTTGAAACATATCTTCAAGTTCTTGATGTATGTTGAGTAATCTGTGGCCTGCATAATCTTGGTTAAATGTAGCTCTGAAGCTTCTTTCTTCATAACCATATCTTCTAGCTGTTCTGTGGTTGGTTTGTGTGATCTGGTAAGGTGCTGGCCTTGGTCTCTTTGCTCTGTGTGGCTCTGGTGACAAGTCTCTTTTAGCCATGGTGGGGTGTATGACTAGCTGATGTCATGATGTCTTATATATACTGATGATTATGTAATAAATGCTATTTTTAGATCTATAAAGATATATCCATCCTATTATTTGACACTATGTGATCATAAAAACCCTGTCATCTTCTCTATGCCTGAAGGGTTGTGTAAAATTGTGAGATATGGTAGAGATGGTTATGTGTAACAGATATTGTGAAATTATGATGAGTCATCTGGTTATAGTTAAGACAGGTTTATTCTTTGTATGACTGTGTGTAAAGGTGTCCATGCCCTTGGGCACAGGCAGGTGGCATGTTCTCTACCCTGTTGTGCTCTGATGTGTAACAATCCTCTTGTGAAATAACATGTGTATTGATGTGTATCGTTAGTCATTGTGAAATTATGATGAGTCAGTGGTGATCTGATATGGTCATGCATGGGTTAATCATTAATGTCTATGTAAGGTGTTAATTATGAACATCTTGACACAAAGGCAGAATATTATGTCATTAATAGGTTGTGTGCAGTGTTATGGGTATCAAAAGAAAAAATTATTATCATTAATAATTATGGTCATTAATGATGTTATTAAAAGGTTTAGCCCCTGAATGAAACTACTTATGAGTATTAATGGGTTATGTAATAAGTTAATTATCTCTGATGATTATGTAAAAATTTATGAATATCAAAAGAAAATAATTATGATCATTAATGAGATTATGTAATTATACTCATCAATGATTATGCAACATACATTTTAGCCACATCCCCTTTTCACACTCCTCTGAAAGAAACTAATTATGATCATTAATGAGGTTATGTAATGAGTTAATTATCACTGATGGGGTTATGTAACAATTTATGAATATCAAAAGAAAATAATTATGATCTTAATGAGGTTATGTAATTATAATTATGATCTTAATGAGGTTATGTAACTATGCTCATTAATGATTATGTAACAATTAGCCACACCCCTTTTTCGCACCTCCACTGCAATGCCCCCCTATTCAGTGGGGCGTGTAACCAGTGGTGTCTAAACCCCTACATATAGTAGTGTGTGTCTACAGAAATAAACATATATATATATATATATATATATATATATATATATATATATATATATATATATATATATATAAGTTGTGTTGTCAGTTGATGATTGGTCGACTTGCTCCGTATGCTTTAAGACGTGTGCCTCTCCCTAAGAGCACCATGAATTGTGCCTTTAAATTTTTAATGAAGATTTATCTGTATCAGCAGTGTTTCTAATCTTCAGGGAATACAGTAGTATTGTCAATTGAATCCATCTCAATATTAAGACCACTTCATCATTTTGGACCCGTCTATTCTCACAATTGCATTTCACCTCTATTAAGACCACCTCACCTTTAAGACCAGTAAAATGAACACCAGGGGTTATCTGGTCTGAATATTGAGGCGGCCTTTAGAGTTTCCACTGCATTTAACATATACATAAAGCAAGAGATTAATGCGCGGAGTCTATGGTGACTCCACGATTAATGCACATCTTCTTCACCACCACCTGAGACACTCTCGAATTTAAACAAAATTTCTTTGATGAATTAATGGAAGTAAAGTGACCCAGCCACTTTATAAACTGACTCAATGGATATTCTTGCATGTATAGAACGCTTCAGAGTGATGTTATGGTAATAAAAACTGGAATATAGCCACATACGAATGTATACTGATATTTAAAAAAGATATATAAGGCATATAATGGTGTCTAGTAGAAACTTCTAGAATGCCTAAAATACAGCAGTTTTAGACAGAAAAATTACATACATGGAGCTTTAACTATTACATACATGTAGCAGCATTGTAGCTTTACATTGCAGGTTAACGATGTCAAAATGTCTCAATGCTACTAGCTCTGAAGCTTAGTCAGCTTATATGACCAGATTCCAGAGGCAGATGTAATGATTAGATGATACGGCATGGAGTCCATACCATTTAATACATTTACCCCATGGGTGGGTCTTTTACTTGCCCCAGCATAGATGCCCAATACAACGCGCCCCCAATTCAACATCTCGTCACATTCACTTACGCTAACTTGCTTACTTAAAATGACTGTCATGGGGCAGTCATTCTAGATAAAGTGCATTAAAAAAATGTTGCCATCTTTGCTATTTATTATTCTAGTCAAACGATTTTCACAGTACCATGAGATTAGTCCATGTGGTTATACGAACTGTCTAATTAAGTTGTTAGTTAACAGTCATCCAAATTTTGGAAATTGCTTGCTCATGAAACAACAGTCGAAATCTTCATGATCAATCACTTTCAGTTCTCAGAGTAGAAAACATGCACGCCAGCAGCAAATCATTCGACATAATAGCAGTGGCGTAGCTAGGGTTAGCAGAGTGGGGGGCCCACCCTCTCAACTTTAGGTTTTTTCTAGGACAAAGGATATCGATACTTATTGTTTGTTTAAGTGGTGACGTATGGGAAATGCATTGGGCATGTTTTTTAGCTTTGCCCAGATTACGTGTGTTCATGGCCACTGGGTAAAATCATTACTTAATTTTAATGAGTATATATATTTCTCATCTGTGCTGAAACATTGACATGACATTATTGTGCCTATTTTTTGCAGATTGATCAAGAAGTCTTTCTGGCTTATGACTGTTAAGAAGCTGAAATATTGTAAGCCAAAATAGGGGGGGGGGGGGGCACCTGGGGGGCACATCCTTTGAGTGGGGGGGGGGGGGAGGGGAACGTGCCCCTCCCCCCCATAGCTACGCCATTGCATTATAGCTTTTTAATCTTTTTTTTTTAGCCTAGCTGTTATCAAATCTTACAAAAATAATGATTTTTTTTTTAATATAAAAAAAAAGCTTTTTTTTTAATGATGCAATTAGGGCTCAAGTACTGTCTAGCATGAGCCAAGTTTGATCATTTTTCCAGTATTCTTAAAAAAATGAACAGAATTTCGATATATTTTAACAATTTTAGTTTTTGAAAACAATCAACTAAAGAAAATCACGTTGTATTCAAATAAATCATGTTTTGAGTCGTAAAAAATCTATTTTTCGACTAAATAAACTCTTTTGCCTTGATTTAAATCGCTTGATTTAGATCTCGCAACCCTGATGGTTTGCCAAGTTGGAGTTAAAATAAGACGGGCAGATATTAGATCACAGTATTGATCCTTTCTTGCATTGATCCAATCTATTTATTTTCCTGCAATTCCACCTATAACTACACATCGCTCAGCATAATTTCGTAACAACGAATTTGTATTCCTTAAGCAACATTGCTATTCATGTTCCTGTCATGCAGTGGCAGAAGTATGTTCAGGTTGGCCAAATAATGCTTTTCCTGTCACACATGCAATTCTTGGGTTGCAATGAACATATGCAATGCACACAGGAGACATTCGATGCCTTGTAGAATGCCATTGGTATTTGGGTGCACTTATTTTCTGTTATTCAACCTAATTTTGTGTTTATTCTGTTTACTTTATGGAAATGTTATGCCATTACCATCACATTACATAGGCGGAAATGGGGTTTAACTTCCTGTTCTGTATTTCTGAGTTACTAAGTCTACGGCCCTAAATGCATTCACCACTACTACACATTGAGCCGATCAGTGACAGCGTTGGGCCAACATTGTTCTGATAGCGCCGATGTTGTTGTTATCTGATACGTTGTCTCTCACTAACCTTCACATAAGGACAACTTCAAAAATGACAACTAAATTTTGACTGAATTGTATACCAATTTGTGTTTCAATAGTTTTCCAAAAATGAATGTGATATATGCTATCAGCAATCAGCAATATAAAAACAGCTTAAAAAATAAAGCAGCGACATACCTTCTGCACCCTGGCTTATACAAGCATCTTCTAGAATAGTGCTAATAATACCTTTGTCTATATCACAGAGTAACTGTTCATCTCCAATGGCAACGAGTTCCTTGATAAATGGCACTTTATGAACCATCTGTCATTAGCAGGAATACTTTCATTATATATAAATATAACGATGGACCGCATAATTAAAGCTGAGGGAGGCCCTCCTGGTAGATAGGCCCTGAAGCATTGCTGCTCCTTTCATAGCTCCTGTAACTTGAATGTAATGGAAATGAAATTAAAACCGTCCTTTGAAATCGCTGATTATGATGTGAGATGAATACAGAAATACCAAAGCTGCTTGGAGGTACATAATATAGTAGGTTCCAAGTTACAGAAAACACTTCGTATGTTATGTTATGTTTGAAATAATGTTTCGGGATTCAGTAGAGTGATCTTAACACTCAGGTGGTCCTACAGTGTACTATTCGGTGTGATCTTAAATGTTGGGTTCCATAATAGGTCAATAACACATTCATCAGGCATACTTTCTGAATTTCTCACAAAATGATGTACTTATGATAATATATGTTGGGGCGAGGAGCTTGCCTGTTTTTCAGCGGCTTTTAGACTGAGCCAAGACTCCCTGAATTGCATTAGAAGACGGGCACCCATCCAAACAGGACCACCGAGGACTTCACAGGTAAGCCACACTTCCTGACCAAATTGATCAGTCCAGTATTTATCAAGTTAAATTAATTATAGACACACACAGTGATGTTTGCTACGTTGTGTGCACTGGACAATATGCAAATTGCCTGTTTAACCACACCTAAAAGTGGAGCTCCTTGTGTAACACCCGCGTGCGTTTAGCTGAGTCGTTCAATAGATTTAACAGTATAAGATTTAACAATATCGGAGTCTACGAATGACATTAATTTTGAACACTTTTAGATTTGCTTCAATCAATACAGTATATATGCGAGTATGAAAATGGCAGCGCATTTGCATTTGTTAAAAGTACCTTTTTAGCTCTCCACTAAATGCCACGTTTGACTTAAATTGGATCCAAAAATTGCAACTATAAAACAAAGAAATCTGCAAATCTAAGAAATGAAAAAATATACACGATTTTATTGATCTGTTAATTGTTACATGTGTAATTATGTCTGTAATCAAACAAAAATGTTTCCTGTTTCTTCGTTTGATGTTTTTGCATCCGTTCTTGCATGTTTTGTTGTATGATATCTTATTTGCCTAATGAAAATATATGCGTTTCTTGCGTGTGTCAAGGACACAGAAATGCATGAAATTAAAGAAACCATGGGTACAAAAACGAACTTGATATTTCTGGTAATTAATGAGTTTCTCTTCGTTGTTTGAAGAGCTTTGTGATTCCCTGTATGCTTGAACTGAGCATAATTTAATGTTAATTATTTTCATTGACATAATTGAAGTCACACTCTGTGGCACAACTCCAACAATTGGATGGAAAACGTTTCCCTTTCAACGTGACACAAAATCATACATCTTGGCATAACAGCCAAATTCATAGATTTGGAAACTGCTCATGGACTTGCAAACTAAACTCCAGATGATGGCATGTGAATCCAGGATTCCCATTGGTTAAAGCAATCCCTCAGCCAATGAGAGTCCTGGATTTGCATGACGTCATCTTGAGTTGAGTTAAACCAGCCTATGGAATTTGTTTCCAACTCTATGAATTGGCTGTAAACAGGACAATTAGTGTACCCATGTCATACAGTTGACAACTGTATATACACGTAATTTAGTGATTACAAATGTTGTCCTCGGTGCATCATTTGAAGTAAATATATAAAACAAAAAATGGAAGTGTAAATTTCTCTTGCTCTGGTGGATATCAGATCTCATATTTATACCTTGAAATTTTCTCAACAGGAAACAGACACCAGCAGATGCCTTTTCAGCGTCTGAAGTACAGGTGCAGACTGCAGTACACCTTGAATTCACGTATTCAATGGTATTTTGAGTAGTACATATTGGCAATTTTGTACCTTGCTTCGATGAAGCAGAGTATAAGACCATGGTCTGATACACTTTCTAACATGGCACTATCCACATTTTTTTTGGGTGTAAAAATGGGATAAAATAATAGGTCTAAAATTGCATGATCAGATTGGTCTAGTCTAAGATTTGTTTTTCGTTGTATAGATTTAGTCCTAGACCGAAACAAGACTGTCATGTATAAGCATGCCGTCTCGTCGTGAGGCAGTTTTTCGGACAAGGTTTAGGCCTACGCCAGTTCTTAACACTGAGGAAGACTTTAACACAGGTATTTTAAAGTGACAATTTACTGACAAAGTATTTTTGACTTCGAGTCAATGGTATACTTGATGTGTTCTGAGGTAACATCCTCGTTGCCTGCAACACTACATGGTTTTAACTTTTTTATATTCTTTTGTACCTTATTAACCGTTTAGATATTTTCTGCACTCTACAGTTTTCTTATTATTATCCCCCTAATAGTTACGGGCAACGGCAGTATGTTTTAGCTCTCAGTTGACAGCTGACATCATGCATTTCAAGGCAAGTGATTGGACAGTCTTAACTTTTCCTATGTAAAGAACTGAACATGACAAAAACATAGTTTGACTAATCATTTGCTTTGTTTGGTTGTTTATAGTTTATATCTGTTTGATTATTTATAGTAATCCTGTGATCTAAGACCTAATGATGTCATGTTCCGGATCTGTGTAAAATTTCAATTTGCATTCTACGTAATTATTACTGGGATTACTGGGATAGTAATTAATGCCAAGCACATAGTCAGACGATGAAGGTCTCAGCTGGCAGAAAAACTTTTAAAAAAATTGGATGAAAACTGATGAAGTTATTAAAAAATATGCGACTCGAAAAAGAAAAGTCAATAATACTAAATGAAATCCCCCACCCTCCCCTGAATTAACATGGAAAACAAAGTCTTCATTTTCCTGCTTAGTTCCCTAAGAAAAGATTTATGCCTATCAAAGGATTTTTTTAGAAACACCTTCTTACATTAAGCCAACTCCTTTCCATACAAAGATTGAAGAAAAAAGGTAAAATAAGTCGAAGTAGGAGGATTATGCAGCGTGCACACTAGATCAGTAGAGCTCTTAAGAGATTGCTAAGACGAAGTCTCAGCACGGTATAGTGCTCACCTTGTTCGTCGTACAAAAATCATTTTGGTTGAATAGCTGACTAAAAGTTCTACATTTGAGCATACTTTCGGTTGTGTAGCTCCAATATTTACTCCACCAACACCGTCAGCATTTTCGAAGTGAGAGGAGTTGTCAAAATGGCGGCTGATCACGTGATTACATGACGTCAGGGAGCAGACATTACAAACAATTATGAAAATACATAAATGTATATTCATAGATTATTAATTTATATTTAGAGTTAGTTTTTACACCAAATTTAGTTTTTCTTTTAAATAAACGGTCAATAAGAAGAAAAACAACATTTAAAACGCTTCCCGCCACGATTTCCACTAATTTTATGAATAAATAACTGCTCCCTTGACCTCAGTCTACAAGGTAACATGGCTGTTGTCACGCGTACATGATCGTGAATGCAAAAGACGACCTGGCATGGCCGTCTGCTGTTGATATCATATGAAAATTTACATGTTTGGACTGCAAAAACACTAAACCTTCGAACTAATGTGAAATCTTGGTGACTAAAGGCTTTATAAGGGAATTTAGGTTTTCACTCAAGGAAAGATAGGCTCGACCAGACCTCTGTTCCAGACCTACATGAAGATTTGTACCATGACATACATTATTATTATATTATGGTAGAGTGGTGGGCGGCACAAATAATATTTTTAACTTTCAACTTTTTCAGTTGTACAATTATCATTAATCGTAATTGCATGCTATATAATTGGTTAATTTAATCAATAAAAGTTTATACGGGGTAACGCAAGATGGGACTAGTTTACCGTAAAATTGTTGAGGTTGCACCGAGTGGTCTGAGACGAGGACCCTGAACTGGTTGATCTGAACTTGTTGTACCTACAAACATAATACGTGTATTATTAGGTCCTAATCTCTTTGATATTTCTGTACCTTGATGAATTACAGAGACTCGGATTGACAAGGTGATTGATGCGTTGTTCCCATTGTCCCCAGTCTGAGGCTGCACAATCTTAAGAGACTTCCAGGCCAATTAATCAACTCAATTCTTCAGATGTCCGTTACCTTAAGAGCTTAGAGGTAGAGTAAAAGCATCTGGGTGGTAGATGTAAGCCGACTATTAGCTATAGGAGCAGACATAATTGGGGTGGCCCAGTGATTTAGATTATGATAATAAAAAGGAGTAGGCTTCAAAATAAATGTCAATCTGTTTTTTTTTTGTTTTTTTTTTCTGGTCATATTATTTCAGCTTCACTCCAAAATGGACTTGAATGTTAGCAACAAGTCAACCCTCAACTTTTTATGTGATATAATATAAAGCAGTTCTCGGTAACAATTAACTCAAATTTTTTATTTATTTTTTTTTGACAAATGCCAAGATGGCAAAAAAAATGTTCATCATAGGGTTTGACTTATCAATAAATATTTCGGCCAATTTTTGCTTCTCCATGACATGTATGAAACCTTATAACACACAGAAAAAGGAATTTTAGTGTAAATTTTTTTTAACTGTATACTTTAACCAGCTGCTCTACAAGTCTTGGGTTTTATGGTATTGTTTTTGTGTACAATACCAACTGGAGGTCCAGGAGACGTGAAAGTAGCAGCATGCTTATCACATTTGAAATATTCAAAATTGTGAAAGAAAAGGATTAGACAACTAATCATGAAAATGTACAGGAAAAATTTCCGTATTATGTGATAACAGACTATTAAGAGCACTGTCTACATGTTGTTCATAACACCCATTAGTTTCAAATGCTGATGCATCATGAATTCATGATCCCATGTCGTGGCTCTGGTAAAAAAAAGTGGAGAAGAACATATGAGAATTTAATGAGTTATTTGATTTCCAGTTAGAATTGTCTGCAATACTTCAAAAATATCTGATGTAATATTATCATGCACTTTAATTTGTCTGAAAGCTTTAGAAAACATTTTCCTTCATACATAAGGTAAAAATATTTCCTATCTACGGCCACTGGTTCGACAAAAAACATTTTAAGTACTTAAGGATTTTTATGGAGGAAAACTGTAACTTTTCTCAACTACTAACCATTTTTAACCACTTTTGTAGTTCCACATCAATTACATTTCGCCTTGTTGTTAAAACACTTTAAATGGATTAGATAGATGCGGCAACTTGTATTGGTTGTTGATGGACAGATGCTGATACTGTTGTCCTAGCAGCCAATTAATTACATGGACACTATTAATGGTACCATTTTCAAACTGGAAAGTTACAAAACTTTAGTGTTTTTTGAAAAAGTAATACTGATGTTACGTGTCATGGTGCAAACCAATTATTATTTACAGTACCCAATATTTGTGTGAAAAAGTTCATGACAGGTTTGTTTACACAAGATTTATTTTCATTATAGTGACATGCTACAGTCAAAATACAAAATATATACAATTTTATATTTAATTAAATGCCACCCGACCCAGCTTGGGATTACATGTCACTATTGATAATCATGTACATATAGTGGCAACAATGCCGTATCATGGTTAGTTAAACAACTTAACAAATGCTTCCTTGTGCTATACATAGAATATGTAAAAACTTCTGTATCTTTAACCAAATTTTCATCCAAGATTAATATCTATAATCAAATTAGTCAGGGTTCTAAGCTCCAAAATTTGGCTTAATCGTTAACTTTGTGATACAGCTCTGAAACTTTGCACAATGATAGAGGGGGTCAATGCCGTCATTTTTGGATATGGACCCACCTCCAAAAACTTCCTGTTACAGAGCATGGTTGTCATGGAAACCGAAAATTGCATTTTTTAACATTACACAGAAATTGTGATATAGTAATATTTCTATAATCCACAACTCCACCCATTGTTATAGAATTAATAGCCTAGGATACCGGAATGGAAATAGGGTAAAGACCTTTGTGGGGTCAAGGTCGAGGTCACCAATAGCAGTATTTCAAATATGGAAATTTAGCTATTTTTCAGTCATTTCATGGATATATTATGTTACAGTTTTCACCACAGATCAAAAATCCACACAAATGGCATATCATATGAAAGCTTATGAAATATAGTTTCTTATGACACCATAATTGTGTATCCATGGCAACCAGAATGCTGCTATGGCTGCCTAGTTACCAATTTGTATTGCATCCAGGAAGATGACAGTTTCCAGAAAAATCCGACCTAAGTTGTAAAAAATGTTGTCAGGTGAAAAATTGAACAGTACAATGTTCATGATTTAAATGTTGTAATGAGCTATGGGGTCAAAGGTCAAGACCCCCAAAAGCTTATTCTAAATTTGGAAATTTTTGCCATGCTGGGAGTATATGAATAAAATTTGCTAAGCAAATTAACCACAATATGAAAACTTGTGCACAGTATTTTTTTTTGACACCATAATGTGGTATCCATGGCGACCAAAATGCAAATGAAAACTTAAACAGTAAAATGTTGCAAATTTATGCATGGTAATGACCTATGGATCAAAGGTCAATGTTGTAGAAGGCTTATTCCAAATACGAAAAATTACCATCTATTTAGCCATTTTTGGAATGTATATGAACTAATTGGTGTTACGAAACAATGAGTGTGGTATTCATGGCAACCAAAATGGTGTTGTGGCTACCATATACTGCAATGTATATTGCATCAAGAGAGGTGACATATATACTACAAAAATCTGAAATAACTTGATCCATGCTGTAAAAATGCGTTCCAAACTAAATTTGAACAGAGCATAGTTCAAGATTTGCAGATGGTAATGATTCAGGGGTCAAAGGTCAAGTCACAATAAGGTCCAAACTTTCTAATTTTAGGCACCAGCCAGAGGCAAATAAGCAATGGTAACTTTTGTGATGACTGACAATAGATGTGATAGTTCACTTGAATTGTTGTTGAAGATGCTCTTTAATGAAATCCTATTTTTGGTAACCATGGCAACAGACAAGCCAAGCCATTACTTAGTTAACCAGATAATAACAGATTGTTCAAACATGACTGTCCTACTTTCTTTAAGCCTAACCACATGCTACCTGGACATCATGTCCTAATATGGCGATGTGACTCAGCAAAAACAATGATTAAAGCAGTCACAATGGGATAATGGGACAATAGGACAATTGGACAAAGGATGCAATGACATAATAAACACTGTACTGTCTTTATCATTCAAAATCCATGCAAAGAAGCGAAGAAAATTTTATTTGAATGAAGATAAGGAGAATATTCCTCTCATCTGGAAGGAATGTTTTCTATGCCAAACAGAAACAAGAGAGGGAGTCAAACGCCCATTCCTTACTGAACGTACATCTGATACTAGCCAAGGCTACTTTACAATAGCCAAGAACATACTGGAGTTTTCTGCCATTGGAGCTTTACCACTGAATTTTGAATTTGGGAAGACGAGATGATGGATGCAGTCTGGAAAGTACTCTATTGAAGAATAAGGCAGTATATTATAAGTCCTGTTACTTGAAGTTCAGTAACCTGAAATTAACGCACCAGAAAAAGAAGTTCAAATGAGCATAATACTTTTATGGGGGACCAAGTACAAACCAGGTCATCATGCGAGGAGAGTGACAAAAGAGCTAGCTTGGAGGATAATTGCTTTTTTTGTGGTGAAAGTGACTCTTTGGAGACAACTCTAACTAAGGGGTTGAGAACTGTATCGACACTGGAGTTGGACCATAATGTTTAAAAATGTCCAGATATACTCTGTGATAAATCCTTGCTCAGGAAGCTTGCGAAGTGTGACATGATATCATGCTTTGAAATATTGACAAATTTATTGGGCCTCACTGTGATCCTTTTACAAATTTAGAGAGCATTCACTGCAAGTTTGGCTTATGGTTCAATGGAGATGATTTTTATCCACACTGGAGATACTAATAAGTGATAGATATACAATAAATATATTGTTTATCACACCACTGTGTAATTTCTTGATGTTTTCCACACAACGTTATAATTTGCTACAAAATGATCAGAAAGCTTGGTCGATGTCATTACAACCTGTAATTGACACTTTCAGATAATGTCACATTAGCAAAAAAGTTCTTCATACAAAGGGAATTTTCCAAGGTAGGACTCAACTTGGTGCTTGTTTAATTGGCCTTAATGGTGGTCCTTCAGTGAGATATTTGTTCTTAAGGTGATGCTCCTCTGTAGAAATCTGTAACCTGGCAGCAGTCCAGTCATTTTTCGTGACAGGCTGATAAATAATCACCCTTGAAAATATACACGCATCAGTGCCTACTATCATCAAATTCACCATTTTAGATCATTGAAAATAAGTAATTAGGTTTCCTTCAGCGATGACTGAGTCATTCATTCATAATATAAAAAAGTTTAATAAGAAGCAGAAATTGAAATTGCCGATTCATGGCATGAAAGTGATGATTGTGGAAATACAACAGCATGTCAAGATTAGTAATAGCGTGTGCACTTATTATTTTTTAGCATACAATTGATTCAGACAGGTTAAAATGCTGTAAAACTGTGTGCACATTGAATACCACAAAAAATACAACAACCGCTGAATGGTCCTCATTCTGCGCACATGAGGGCAATGTTTGCTTGGCTAAGAAATCTGTGACATGATTAAATTGCAGTTTTTACTAATTATTGTTAAAGAACTGCAACACTATATGACTACATTTATTGATCGGAAGAAAACCTTTTGTTGAAAAGGTTCTGATGGTATGATGGTAACCGACTTGCCCATGGCATGATCAACTAGGAATCAAATAACTAGCTTAGTGTATATCATGTGAAGTTTCTGTGCACTTAGGTACAGTGCAATTAAAGCTTATTACTGAGATCATGTGAAATACATTGGTTGCCAAAATAGGTTCCCCAAAAACCAGAATATCATGTTAATCATTATACATTTACCAAATTGTAAATGCATGCAGGTTTAGAGTCTACAATTACCTGGTACAACGTCTCTGCTAACTGTACAATTACACCCTTGGCAGGCCTGTTCAAACATGAGTCTTTCTCAAATCCCTGGGGATTATACAACATATTACCTACAACCCATAACACGACAATTGCCATTACTGTCTATAAAGCAATGTACAATTAACAGTTAGTTTCATAAAATATGTTCGACTCTAGTCAGCTGTAGCAATCTATTCCTGTCTGTAACTGTAACTGGCTAAAGCCAACCGCTTCTGTCTACTTCTACCTTATAGTCTGCTCAAACTACCATCACTGAAGAAATATAAACCTTGGTAAATGTAAGAAATGTATCTAACATATCATAAATATGTATGTGCAATCGACGTGCATCTTTTCAACAAAAGAATATGCATAACTCTCAACTTATGCACCAAATGGTGCTGCATGTACTTTCAGATTCGGCTTTGAGTTGCCAGCTATAGCCAGATAGTCCTGTTTATTGGCAGGTAGCATAGCATAGCAAAAGGTGTCTAACTTTGTGTAGGTTAATTTTACAGGCCGTTTATAATGAAACTAACTGTACCATGCCATTGTGTAGGGGCAGGGTTAAACTCACAACCTTATGATATACAAAATACCAAGGTTATGTTAACTAGGGCTCCTGAAAGTGACAATTGTTTTGGTCAAGTTTGGGAACCATCATCATGCAATATCTCCCCCATTTTTTTCTCTTGATGATGATAATGGCGATGATGATGATAATGATGATCGATATGATGATGATAGTGATGAATAAAAGTTCAATAACTTCTGAACCACTAGGCTACGACACTTTTTTGTATGTCATTTGTCTTTATTAAAATAGAGATTCTGACATTATTACTATTGCTGATAGTCTGGAAGTTTCACTCACTATCTTAAAAGTACACTACAGGACATGACATGTCCGAAAGGCAATTCATTAATAGTCATGGATGCTCCTGGCAGTCAATCAATACTTTGCATCAAGTCAAGATTTATACGTCTTCAGCAAACGTCAATTTGTCAATATTAATGATCTGTATAAATGGCTGTGTCATTGATAAAATATAGCATTACAGTCCCAGCTTTTAGCTGTGTCAAAGAAGGTGTCAATTTGCCACTCAGTGCCAAAAAAACATCATGAACACAGTGACTCTGTATTTACATTCTTGGCAAAACGAGCTGGTTACTTAGTCTGTTGTTCTGCAGTTCTATTTATACATTCTTATCTTGTGCCTTGTGACTCAAATTCCACTCGACTGTCGATGAATTTTGTTCTTTATTACACCATGTCTTCATTTAGAATAAACAGTCACTTTTTTAAAATGTTCTTTCAAGAACGCACTGGGAATGTAAATATTGTCTTGTATTCATTAATCGATGTTTTGAAACTCACATTCCAGCTGCAGCAGGCAGGCAGACGTAATGATGGGATGAAAGTTCGTGAATCGATACCATGCCATAACACTGTCATTTACCCCATATATGCACCAAGTACACGAATCATTCAACTACATATCGTGAAATGACAAATATTCAAAGATTTAGCAAAAAGTGTGTGAACATTTCATAACATGCATCCAGTTTCAGACGCAAAATTCAGGTGTGTGTTCCAATTTATTTCTTGCCCAACCACATTGAACCTTGCCAAATAGTACTGTTATTTTTGCTTACACAAATGGACTGATATAAAATATCAAATTAAATACATACGGTTGCCAGCTCTAGTTCATTAGATTTGAAACATGAGCAAAATCCAATTTATCCAGAAAATAACGCCGTTACAAAAATCACCAACAAGAATAAAAAAAAGTTGTGGTAATACCATAGGTCTACTCGTTAAAAACCATAATTTACTCAAATTAATAATATAGTAGATCTTAATTTCATCCCATCAAGATGTTTGAATAAATTGTCGTTATTGTACATTTTATAAGAACGTTTGCGCTTGTTTGTAATTCAAAGTATTTGGATAAAAAGAACCAAGAACTCAAACAATGGTGTGATAAACAGTACTTATTCAGTTGCCTAAAATTACGCAGGAATAAAATCACATCTAAGTACTTGTTGACCTGTTTTGGTATTATGAAATATTTTTGTGACCAACAGCATGTTTGGTAACAGACAGCATATATTGTATACAGCAGAAATGCCAATCGTCAAAAAAACAAAACTACTAAGCTATACATTCTATGTGTAGGTGCGAGGGCCTATTATATATTTCCAAAGCAAAAATGCAATTAAACTAATTTCTGTAAGTTCGGAAATCTCCACAGAAAAAAGATAATACAAATAAACTGGAAAAAGTTATGTAATGTATAAAGCTATCAAAAAGACTGACAAATGCAGTGAAGATAGAAAAAAACAGGACTAAAACAACACAAACCAACAAAAACACATTGGTAAGAGACTGAGAGAGTTTAGTCAGCAGGTCCTGACACAGATCATCTATACTCTTACATAGTGTAGCCTATTAATTATGGATGTAAGCCAATAGTTCGACACAAGTTCGGACATTGTCTGTATAATTAATGATATGTTGGTCAGCTTTGTCTGACAGGCAAGTCAGTCAATATCACAATCGTTTAGGGTGCACTAAAAAAAAAAAAGAACAAAGACTTTAGGTTACTAACTTGTTATTACTATACTTCATATTTGTCATTGCATAAGATTGCATTATTGATTTACGGTGAATGCACTTAAAACAGGGGCAGCTAATGCAATGAATTAACTGAAATTGAAAAATGGCTATGTGGGGTCAGTCATCCTAGAGACTAATATATATAGCTAATATCAGTTTCATTCTAAATAGCTGATGTTGCCCTGGTGTATTTAACTAATGTAGTCTAATACATAGTAATGTAAATGTATTAGTGTAATCTAGTACATATATTCATTATTTAGCTGTGTTTGTAACAATATTTGTTAGTTTGCACTTATTTCTGTGGCTGGTTCCTAGTAAAAGGGACCTAGTATAGTTCCAAGTAAAAATGCTGCTGAAGATGCCGTTGGTCCTTGGAGGAAATGTCTCATTTCCTCACAAGTCTCTAAATTTAGGAGTAAGGGAGTGGGAAGATTTCCAGGAATGGCCAGCAGCTCTTAGTATAGAAACCCTGGAAGCAGATGACTCCATCAGTTTAAGTTCATCTTTGAATTGTGTTCAGCAATATATGAGCCATGTTGGAGCTTTGACACTTTTGTAAATTTTGTTATCCAGGTACGCCTCCTAATGAACACGGAGTAATTCCTTTCGAGTCCTTAATAAACTATCAAATGTAGTTTGCCCTTGAGTCGTCATTTCTATATGTGCAAGATGGTGGGCAACACTTAATTCAGATGGGCGGGGGGAGTGGGTGACTGGATTGTGCATTGTCTGGTATCAACGTAAATCGCAGTTAATGTTTTAGGCCATTGAGATGAGCCTAGTCATATGTTAACCACTGCGCCGTCTCACTGCCATTTGCTCGTAGGTGTGTTCTTACAGCAAGTTATTTTATCGCATATTCTCCACACACAAAAAAAATGTATATAGATATATATATAAAAAATAAAAATCACTATTGTTGGGACAATGCATTGGAGCCTTGGTGTCATCACGAAATAGTTCAACTTCCATTAGATGACAATAGCTGACAATTGGTGCACAGTTGAGGCAATTTCTCTGAATTACCTGCTTGTCAGAACAAGAATTGCGGAAGCTCAGTACATGACCCTTTAATTATTCTGTTATTTCTTAGACCTTTAATACCATGAGCCAGCCCATAGACTGTAAGAGAAATTGATTAATTTAGTTCAGATGAGTATTGAGTAAACAAGCAAAACATGTACAGTCATGTCGCTGGGTTTTGTTTTGACAGAATTCAGCGTAATTATGACTGAGACCAGTAACTAACACTAATTAGGTAACCTCCCAGATAGCACTCCAAATCGGCCCAGCATCGTTTCCATGTAGGCCACTGTCGTTACAACATCGTATTTACATCGGCGACATCGTGCACAGTGTGTAGGCCAGTAAAAATTGACGAATACCCTGGACTAACTCATAACAGGCATTTTATTCTATCAAATGATAGCCCAGACTTTGTAGTTTCACAAAATGGCAATTTTTTAAATGGCCAACATGGGAAAAGTTTTCCAGCTGTTTCCATGGCAACAAACTTCATTAAAAAATGAATCTTTAAAAAATTACAAAAACTTGGTATATATAATCTGAACTACTTACCATAACTTGGTATATATAATCTGAACTACTTACCTAAGCAATGAAATAAATGTCGATTTTTATGTTATCATGCATGGCCTTTTTTCAAATGGACTATTTTTAGATCAGGGTTAAACTTCATTTGCATATGGAATGTTTTCAAACAAATTTGGTTGAGATTTTCTAACATGACTTCACATAGTTTTCAATGGCTTGTTCCCTATGTGAGCATATTCATTCAAATTGAACAGAACACATTGGCATGAGTCTTAGCTTTAAACTGATACCATTCTTGTGGCTCTCTACCAAAAGGAAGTGGTTAGAATTGCCAGTTATGTACCATGTTTGAACAATTTTCTTAGTGTCAAGGTTTATTACGGAATTATTATTATTATTATTATGTTTGTTCATACTCAATGGTATACATTTGAAAGATTGAAATACAGGTACTGTTAACTACTACATAATTCTGTTATCATATAAAATCGAATTGTTCCTTGGAGAGCAGGCAGTCTAGTATATTGTCTCTCACTTGGGTGAGCTCTGTTACCACCTCAGCTATATACTTGTTATGCTGAGATCGACACTCATCAAGCAACATTGCTCAATGATCCTTTGGATGGCGTGTTTGTTGCTTTGCTGAAGAAAGTTGATATTAAAGTTCAAAATCTCACACAAATGTCTTAAGTTCCTAGCAAATATGCAGTCTGAAGTTCTTATCCATGAAACAATCCCATTTAGAGTGTCACAGTTAATTTGCGATGCTGAGAGAGCAAAGTTTGCAAGTCTGGATATCAACATGTGTCTGTCACAAAAACCTTTGCTTAAGCCTAGGTCTCACATAGCCGGTTTTGCCGTAGTGAAGCCATAGTATGACGTTATGCAACAGCTGACTAAAAGTTCCTCAATGTAAACTTTGGAGCTAACGGAGCTGGATCGGACGGAGGAGTAAAATTTTAGCACGACACTCCTGAGGCAAGCACTTTAAGAAGGGACCCTTGGGTTACCTCCACCTGAACTAATTTGTCCTGGTGAAAGATGATGCCTTTGCTTTGAGAAGCTGGCTGATGAAGCCACTGCCCCTCAGAAACATGACCAAGGAGCAGAGGATATACAATTACCGACTCTCCCGGGCAAGAAGAATTGTGGAAAATGCATTTGGGATCCTTGCAGCAAGGTTCAGGTGTCTCCTGACTACCATGCCACAGAGAACCAAGACAGTGGAATCCATAGTCATTGCATGCTGCTGCCTTTACAATCTGATGAGAATAAGGTATCCAACTGCCCAGAACACCATGGTGGACCAGGAAGATCCAGTCACACATCTTATCACCCCAGGAACTTGGAGGGCAGCTGGAGAAATCGATGAAATGCCACCACCCACTAAAGGCCATACTGTGACTGACGCAACCAAGATTCAACGGCAGTACTTGGTCGACTATGTTAATTCAGAGGAAGGAAGTGTGCCATGGCAAGATGACATGGTATAAAGATTCCACAAAACAACACCGGCCTTTTTCAAGGCCACCAAATCCTCCCAAAAGAGCAGACCGTGTACACTTCTTGTGTAAAAAAAAAAAAGAGTTCCTGTCTGACCCACCCAAAATAAGCACCATCCTAGCTACATTTCGTTCAGAATATTGTACGTTAAATTGCTGGTCCATTGTACTCTGTGTCTTTCCTGAGGTAAGGAAAAGAGCCCACCCGAGGGGTCAATGTGCAACATGGATGGGTCCTTTTATTACTGTGTCAATGCTGAGGCAAGTGAAAGACACCACACTTAAGTTGAATGAAATTTTGTTTGCTAAAGAAATATGAAAACTTTAATAAAGTGTGATAATAAGAAATTTGCTGAAAAATTAAAAAATTATTACAAAATAATGGACCTATACCTTTTTGTGCTCTAATCAAAAGGAAATATGAACAAATTACTTGAAGTAAAAACTTTTTTGGAGTAATATTATACTTTTTAAAGTTCTTGGACAAAGATAGAGAAAAGTTTGGAGGGTTTTGGAACTTTTTTTGGATTGATTGTTTTACAAATATGTGTACAATGCCTGCTTTTTTGGGGAGGATTTGGTGGCCTTGAAAAAGGCCAGGGTTGTTTTGGGTGGCCTTGAAAAAGGCCGGTGTTATTTTGTAGTGTCTACAGGTTCAAATACTGGCTCATATTCAGCGGTGTTGAGGCACTGCCTGGTATTTCGGATATCATGGATGGAGGTCCAGAAGGAGGTACTGAAGAAAGTCCAGCTACTGCTGCAGATGGCCAAGTCTTCTCCGGACTAAGAAGTGGCTGGGTGTAGTGGAGCTGGTGTTGCTGATGAGGCCCAGGAGAAGGAGGAGGAGGAGCAAAGAACTGGGGCTGCTGCTGGTGCTGCTGGTGCTGCTGGTGCTGCTGGTGCTGCTGGTGCTGCTGGTGCTGCTGGTGCTGCTGGTGCTGCTCCTGGGGTTGCTGCTCCTGGGGTTGCTGCTCCTGGGGTTGCTGCTCCTGGGGTTGCTGCTCCTGGGGTTGCTGCCACTGCAGACGCTGGACTTCGGCTCTCTGACTGTTGCCTTTGAGTTGGATGAACATTGGCAGCAGTTGCGCGTGGAGCTCATCAAATGATTCCAGGTTGGGCGTCAAACACTCCGCGACGATGAAATGTCCCAGCACCCGGATTCATCTCTCAGTAAGGTCTTCGGTAGGAGGAGCAACCATTTGCTGCATCGTTGCCTGGAGGACACTGGATGAAGTTTTGGCAAGATCAACGAGTTACTTTGCGGACCTTCCTTCCTTCGCTTTTTGTAGGGGCCGCCCTTGGATTGCTCGGCAGGAGGGGCATCCATTGAAATGTCCGGATCGGAATTATCCTAGGGCCCAGATTCTTCAGCTGCAGCCGAGCTGTCTTCCAATTCCCGGAGTTTTTTCTTGGTCTTTGCAATTCGCTTTGCAAGTATGTTGCTGCCCTGGCGACTTAGAATTCTTGTAATGTGGTCCACCAGGAATCCAAAATTAGCACATATCCACTGTTCTTTCTCCGTGGGATTCCTCTTGGCAGTACCGGATGGCCCCTGCTTCATTAGTTTGCCTGCACTGATCCTTATTGATTCCAACCAGGTCTTGAGTTGGAATCCATTGCACGGGGCTACTCAGTTTGCCAGCCATTTCATTGAGGAGGGCCATCTTCCTGCCTGAATCCTTGTATTCCTTCAAGGTCTGGTCGTAAAAGATAGGATTGTCGCGATACCAGTAAGCGACATCCTGTTCATCACTGGCTGGCAGGAACAGCTTTTCTTGCTTTCTCCGACCAGCAGTTGATAGCACATTTCCAGCAGATGCAGCAGTAGAACGAGCAGGCGAAGGAGCTGCAGAATGAGCAGGCGAAGGAGATGCAGAACGATCAGGCGAAGGAGCTGCAGAATGATCAGGCGAAGGAGCAGGTGAAGTAGCGGGCGAACGATCAGACGAAGGAGCAGGTGCAGTAGCAGGAGCAGGTGCAGGAGCAGGAGCACGAAACAGGAGCACTAGCAGCAGTGGATTTCTGTGACTCATCAGTGCTGCCAGCATCTGATGATGACTTTGTAGCAATTCTCGAACGCTTCTTTCCGGGTGACTTCGAAGGTGCAGTCCGCTTTGCAGGGGACTTTAAAGGTGCAGGCTTTGCGGGCGACTTTGAAGGTGCAGGCTTCTTGATCTTTTCCTTCACAGGAAGAGCACTTTTCTTATTCTTCTTGTCTGATGCTGAAGGTGCATCCTCATCGCTTGGTCGATATGAGGATGAAGACATGGAGGAAAGCGAATTTTCTGTATCCTCAGTATGAAGTGCAGGGTTCCTGGTCCTAGTCTTTTTCATCGGCATGATAACAATTTCTGGAGCGGTGTATTCATCTTCTCTGTATGGTAGCAAGATGCTGCATGATCTCATAACCACTGGTTAATCTTTATATACTGCCTGAATAGCGTACCCCGCTGTGATGACATAATAAACCCAGATCGCATTGCATCACTACCAATTAGTTCAAACATATTGGATCAACACCAATTGAGAGCCGTCGAGTTAACCCTGGCACTGGGCAAACTCGACGGATTACTTATGGAAGCCGTCGAGTCACTTGTACTACTCGTCGACTTACCCCTAGTACCCCTCAACAAGCCGTTGGGTTTACTACGACTAAAATTAGGGACGGATAACTCGCCGACTTCGACGCTAATCCGCCGACTTATGATGGTTATTGGATGCCCGGGAGTTTGCCACATGGCATACCCGGCTACCGGCTCCGAAACTCCCGGCTTGGCCACGAGTCCCAGGAGTGACTCAGCAACGGGTAGCCGTCGGGTTGGAAGCGCGTTGCATAACTGTTACGTCATACTACAGGTTCACTACGGCAAAACCGGCAATGTGATATGGGGGCTTAAGACAGCGTACAATTGCACAGTGAGTCCTGTATGGAATACGCCACACTTGTCTCATACATTTTCTCCAAGCAACTTTAAGTCTGGTTAGTTGTGTTAATGGTAGCAAAACACACCCATAAAAGGAAGAACAGTAAGTGTAGAGCAATCGGGCTTGAATGTATGATGGAATGTGACCAAACCTGCCTCGAAACAGATTATACTGCTTGTAGAAAGAAGCTAGGTTACTGCAGATAACATGACCTAAATGATGCACATACTCTTGCTCTGTTAACGTGACACCATTAAAATTAATGGTAGCTTTGTCAGTTTTTGATGACTTCCGAAAGACACTGAACTGACTTTTGGCGGCGTTAAAACTTAAACTATTGTTTTCAGCAAAATGTTGGCAGATTTTGAGCATTTTCTGCAAGCAAGGGGCAGTGGGTGACATAAGGACAATGTCATCAGCATAGCACAGGGCCCCTGCAAAGTATGGGCCAATATAACATCCATGTGAACTTTTCCTTAGGCTATGAAGCAGGTTGTCAATATATATGCAAAAGAGCAGGGGAGATAATGGAACCAACCAAAATACTAGTGATTGGCACCAGCCTTCTGAGGAATGTGGATTCACAAAAGCTGCAAAATTGTGATGTAATTGCAAAGGGAGGCGCCACTGTGGATGATCTTAGCAAGACCTTGTCTGCTATGAAGCCCCCCAACTACTACAAGCAGATAATCCTCAAAGGGGGATCAATTGATATTGAGACTGGATCCGCATCTGATGTTCTCAACTCTTACAAAGCCTTTGCAGTGTGTGCTGCAGAAAAAACCAAGGTGTTGAAAATATCCAGTGTCCTTCCCAGAATAGACAAAAAACTCAAAGAAAAGATACAGGACCTAAACAAAAGATTAGCAGAACTTTCTAAAAGTGATGGTCATGATTTTATTGACCATGATCCAATGTTTCATCTGATGAATGGAGATGTGAACAGGGCTTTCTTGACAGCTGACGGGTTGCACCTGTCACAAGCTGGAGTAGAGACTTTGATCACCAATCTAAAAGTGAAAACTAAAGGGTCACCCTAGACTCAAAAACGATACTAGAAACCAGCAAACAAGACTTTTTTCAAAGGACATGAACACCCACTTTCCAATTTTTACCCTGTGAATGGACTCAAGGTGTTTGGCAAATATTTCCATACCAGTGAGGCAGCGTATCAACACGAAAAAGCAAGGAGCATGGACAATGAATGCATGGCAAAGACAATTCATTGTGCCAACACTGGGATCCAAGCAATGCGATTGGGAACGAAAGTCATTGGAAATTAGAAGTGGCAGACTCGCAAGGTGCAAGTAATGCAGTCAGGGCTCCAAGCAAAACTCAAGGTGTGCAAAGAGGCTCGAGATGCACTCATCAACTCTGGAGCATCAGAGATTGTTGAGGAAACTGGCCATCCATTCTGGGCGTGTGGTCTAGATGGTAATGGCCAAAATATGATGGGCAAACTTCTCATGATGTTCCGGAATAAATTAAAAGAAGATCAAAGGATCAACAAGAAGCCAGCAGTTAGTGAAAGACGATGGGCCACAAGAGATCACCAGCCAAGATGCTACAGGTGTGGTGAATCAGGACACATCCAGGAACAGTGCAGGCACCTGCAGGACATCACCTGCTGGGAGTGTGGATACACAGGCCACAAACAAAAGCAATGCTACCTCTTCACTCATCAAAACAGGAGACAAGACTTCACTCATCAAAACAGGAGACAAGACTTCACACATCAAAACAGGAGACAAGACTACTAGGCAACCGGCCATGAACCAGTGGCCGACACCAGGATCCAACATGATGAGCTAAGTTATTTTCCTACTTCCCTTTTTTGTAACCATTTCGACGAATTAATGGTAAATCTAACAGAAACTGAAGTAAACGATAGTAGAGTTGTTAGTGTAGATACAAGTACGATGCTTAAAAAAAGATCCGATGATCAGATGCATGTTAATGATCAAACCGATGATGTTTAAATGTTTTTAAATGTAAATGATCAAACTAATGACAATCAAATGTGTGTAATTGATCAAAGTGATGAACTACATCAAGATCAACAACATGGCAATCAAGATCTTTTTGAGAGAATTAAGAATATAAGGAAATCTAATTATAGTAATGTCATAATAAGTCATATAAACGTTAACAGTGTTGGCTCTAAGCTTTGTGAGATCAGAGAACTACAAAGCACATGCAAGCTTGATGTGTTGGTGTTGCGTGAGACAAAGCTTGATGCTTCATTTAAGCAGGAAATTCTTGAAATTGAAGGATACAATTGTGTAAGACAGGACAAAAGGTCCAATAGCGGCGGTATTCTGACATATCTCTAAAGACATTCCCTACTCCTTAGGAAATATCAGCATATGCAACGAAGAAATGGAGTGTGTATCAATTGAGTTAAATATATCAGTGATAAGATAATGTTGTTATGTATGTATAAAAATCCCAAAATTGACTCTGTTAGATTTAAAAGTACATTTGAGGAAATTTGTGAAAAGATTTCTGACAGTTATGACAATGTAATTGTAATTGGTGACTTAAATTTCAACATGCTGCAAGATCAAAATATGCTGAAAAATATCATCCCGACTTTCAATCTGAGTAACATAATAAAAGAAGCTACATGTTTTAAGGGAAAGGAACCAACATTAATTGATGTAATGCTAGTTACAAAGCGCAGGAAATTCCTAAAAACATTCTCTGAAAACACAGGAATAAGTGATTTTCATTACTTAATCGGTGGTGTACTCAGAATACAAAAACCAGCTCCAAAAACTAAGAAAGTAACTGTGAGGAAATTAACAAAAATAGAATATGACAAGGTATTACGGGACCTTGAAGAAATTGATCTAGGAAATGGAATAGTTTGTAGTGAAAATGCAAATGCAGGGTTTGATCATTTGCAATCCCAATTATGTAGAGTGTTAGACAAACATGCACCAAAGAAAGTAAAGATAATAAAGAAAACAGACTTCCATTGTATGACTAATGAACTAAAAAAAGCCATGTTATACCAAAACAATCTGACAAACAAATACTATAAATACAAAACAAGTTATTACCTATCCTTGTATAGGAAACAAAGGAATCATGTTACTGCATTGAGAAGAAAGAAAACTAGTAAATATTTCCAAGAAAAATGCAAATCAGGAACCCGTAACAAGGATTTTTGGAAGACAATAAAGCCCCTCTTCTCAAAATCAAGAACAAAATCGGACAGTATTCCTTTAAAAGAGAATGGGGAGATCATAATGGATGATCAAAGGGTCTGTGATATTTTCAATAACTTCCAGAACATTGGGTCTGATATTGGTTGCCCTGAAAACAATGATAAACCTTTGGATGACATCATCAAAGACTATGCAGGTCATGCTAGTGTACAGCTCATAAAAAATAAAATTTGCAGGGATAATGACATGTCTTTTTTTTTTAGATTTGTAACAGAGCATGAAATTGCCAAATTGATCAAGTCATTGTCATAAAAAAAAAGCAGCAGGTTATGACGAGCTGCCGGCTCAGTTTTTAGAAAATTTAGAACGTGTTATGTATAATCAAATTTACGAACACATGACCAATTTGTTTCACACCTATATGTCAGGGTTCAGGAAAGGTTTCAGTTGCCAGGACATATTAATAAGAATGACTGAAGATTGGCGTAAATCGCTTGATAAAGGATTAACTGTAGGAGTAATTGCAATTGATCTGTCAAAGGCTTTTGACTGTATGCCACATGGGCTTCCTTTAGGTAAACTGTCAGCTTATGGGTTTGACAGTGGATCCTGTGAAATGATGCAGTCATACATAATGCAAAGAAAACAGAGAGTAAAAATTGGGGATACATTTTCCGAATGGGTCAGCAACATCAAAGGAGTGCCACAGGGCTCCATACTGGGCTCCTTACTGTTTAACATCTTCATAAATGATTTCCTATACTCAGAATTCAAAAGCAAAATCTATAATTATGCAGATGACAACACTCTATGCTGTACAGACACTGACTTACATGCACATTAAAACAATTTAGAGTCAGACTGTAAAAAGCATCAGAGTGGTTTAGAATCAATCACATGAAGGCAAATGCGAGTAAATTTCAGTTAATGTATTTAACAAGGGGAAATATTACCGAAGAAAACAATATCATGTTAGGAGAAGCAAAGATTAAAGCTTCAAAGACAATTAATATATTAGGTGTTGAACTAGATGACAAATTGAAATTAAACTATCAAATTGATGAAGTATGTAGCCAGGCAGGCAAACAAATTAATGCTCTTAGACGGATTAAGCAGTACTTAGAGAAAGATTGCAAAATGACTATATACAGTAGCTATATTAATAGTTGTTTCAACTACTGTTCAGCAGTATGTATGCATACTAATAAGACCAATTTAGAAAAACTAGAAAAGACAAACAAAAGAGCACTTAGATTTGTTACTAATAAGGGACATATGAATTATGAAGAAATGTGTAACACAGAAAAACAAATTACTATTTACAAAAAATGTGTAAAAGCTACAGCTATCTTGATGTTTAAGGTGAATAGGGGTCTTTCACCAAGTTATGTAACTGAACTATTCACTAAGCACACTACACAATATGAGATGAGAGATAATGAAAGATTCTCTCTTCCTAAATACAACACAGTAAATTATGGCAAAAATAGTTTTAGGTATTATGGAGCTAAACTTAATATCCCGTTGAAGATTAAGGAAAGTGTCTCACTCAACACCTTCAAATCAGCAATAAGCACATGGTTGCTAACTTGTGATGAAAACACCCTGATGTGAACAAAAGCTACACCAACTCATTTTATTTGCAGGCACTTTCTGGATGGATATCATGAATAAGCAAGACAAACGGAAAGGACTATACTAATTTTAAAAAGGACTTTAAAAGATGGGACTGAATTACAGAACTTAAAAAGACTCTTTACTGGATTTAACCGATTTTATTATCATTCTATAATATTTTCTTTTTCTTTTCTCTGTTCATTCATTTTGTGTCATCTTAAATAAAATTATACACATATAAGACCCCGCCCTGTTTCACGCCATTGGTAACTCTGAAGTAGGCAGAGGCAGTATCATCCCACCTAATCCATAACATCTGATTAAGATACATGTACACAAGACATCGAACATATAAGGGATCGACAGTCTGGCAAGCATAATCCTGAACAGGTTAAAGTAATCCACTCTGTCGAACGCTTTCGACATGTCTAACGGACAGGTGTAAACAGCACTGCCTTCACAAGTAAACTTATTGGCAATTCCAGTCATCAGTAAGGTACAGAGTGAGGTTGACCTTTTGGGCTTGAACCCGAATTGTAAGGGATCACTCATCAGGAAAGGTCTCTGCTTTTCAATAAAAATAAGTTCAATACTTATCTGAATCATTATTTACGCAATTGCCCTTGGGTATAGCACACAATGTTCCTATGATCAAAGTTTCACTTGCATGCCCATGGCTAATCATTGCAGAAAAGTATAGAGCCAGAATGATATACAAACGTTTTGACCCAAAAACAATACAATTTGAATTTATTCCATGTAAACCATCTAATTTTCCCTTCTTAAGTTTGTTGGCAAGTTTATTTACAGTATCAGCATCTACAGAATGAGACTGTCTGCTACACACATTAATCTTTATATCCAACTCAGTCATAATATCATCAATACCCTCCTTGTTAACTTGTTTGGCATTGTAAAGGTCTTTAAAGGTCAAATAAAGTAACTGGGCAATATCCTCTTTGGTGTTAACATTGTCAACTGCTGATGGAATGGATGTTTTAGTTTTCTTGATAGCTCGTATCTCTTTCCAAAAGTCTCTGTTATGTCCAGAAGATAGAGCTTCACCCACCTTTGTTGCTATTGTGTCCCTGTTTCTTTTGCAGTACCTAATAGCGTAGTGGTATTTATTTCTGGAATGTCTCATCTTGTCAGCTAAATCACCTTGCTGAGGTTTCCCTGATATCCCTCAACAAAGTCATTCCACCCGGGCAGTCCTGCCTTATGCTTTTGAGATGTTTTAGGGATACATTTACTCTCAGCTTTGATACAGCATATGCAACAATGTCATTCAATAGCATATCCAATTTAAGTCTGTGTGAGCTGTCCCTAGAGCAGTGACAGCTACTGCAGTTAATGGCACTGATAGGTAATGATACATTCTGCAGAAGTTCATCAAGAGTTTCTTGGTATTCCTTAATGCTATGCTGCCCTGCTTTGTGCCATGCAGCATGTTGCTGAAACAGCCGATCATTATGAGACATAACTTGCCTATCGAAAGTACACAACAAAGCAATATGGTCAGACATGAAACAAACACAAAAGTGATCAAGTAGTGAGTTGGTGTTGTTTGCGAAACATAGAAAGTTATCAATATAATAACAGATCAATTACGAAAATACAATAAAGAAAATTCCATGCGGCTTCTAATTCTGTATAATTGAAGCTGTTTATGATATCAGGGCATTCAGAGTAATGTTTGGCTTCTCTGGCAATTCTAGCCACTTCCTGAACTACAGATGAGTGTAAAGCGTTTAAAGATAGATATGCAGGCAGAGATATAGATAGATAGATAGATAGATATTTTCTACATTTTATCAGCTTCACAATTTAAAAGACAACCTCACATTTAAGACCATTAAATTCTAAAACAAGCGTTCAAGAAATATGTTCACAATTTAAAATAGAAAGAAATCTTTTTCATTTAGAGTAATCAACGTTACGCAACAGGTAGTTAAGTTTAATTGTTGACAATCAATGATTTTAAGGACTCACTTTGCGTAATAACTAATAAGTACTTAACTCTACTAAAAACAACTGTCAACAAATAGATAGATAGCTGGATAGATATATAGAATAGATAGGCTAGAATAGATAGAATAGATATTTCTTATTTACTAATTAATTGAGCATGACATCATGACAACATTTAAAAAAAACACCTGAGATGCATATGATAATCAAGAATTAAAAAGAAAACATCCCTAAGGTAATGATGAGATGATAAGGCTCGGAGTCCACGACATATTACACATTTACCCCATGGGTCTATTACTTGCCTCAGCATAGACATCGAATAAAAGGCATCTGCCAATTCAATGTCTCATGCAATCGACATCAATGCAGCTGTATAAATTAATATTTTTTGGAAAAAAAATACCTCAGTGCAATAATTATATTGGTGTTGACACCAAGCCTGACAAAAAACATATACTCAGATCTTGTAATTTTCCCTATTCCTTTTTAAATCACGGTTATCCACGTGTTTGTAATTAGCGTGACGTCTTAGGTCACATAATATGCCAGGTCAGTTGAACTAAGCATGTCCATGTTCTGGGTCATTGAAATATGGGTTTTGATGATTCCACAATGAGTGTAGTGAAATTCAGACTTGGTTACCATGGCAACCAATTTCACCCTCATGATGTCATCAGAAAAACCAATTTGAAGATATTTTCAATCTACAGGTCTCAAGGATTCAATGATGTATGGTGCCAACCCCTATATCTTAAAATAGATAGTTACATCAAATTCCTTGACCCCAAAAACCTAGGTACAGGCCATATATTGTTGTGCTGTGTCAATTAGTTACGAAGATAAAGTCATTTATTGCTTGATGGTGGCCATCCTGGACGCCATCTTGAATATTTCAAAAAACATGCTGCTGACAAAATTTTATTGTCAAGAATAGAATAAAGCTCCCATATCTTGCATGATATCAATTATAAAATTTCGAACAAACATTGCTAAAAGTATGAATTTTTGGCAGTAATATGGAAGTTTAGTCACTGCACAATCCACTGAAAAATGACCTATACATTTCATACTGGTCATCATGGCAACATTACTTATTTAACAAAACTGAAATCATGTCAATGATAACGGCAGGTGTTGGTTGTACCAAAGCATGCCTTATTTGTTGATAATATATTACACGAATAAAGAAAAAAACTTCTAATAGGTACTAATGGTCAAAATTAGCAAAAACAACACTTGTTTTGTTACCATGGCAACAGGGTTAAACAATTTTTAAATACTTTATATTGTTTTCCAATTGCTGTAGATACCTGTACATTTTTGCCAAATATCAAACATTTTTCAAGTGTATTGCCAAAGTTAAAAGATAAAATTAATTTTAATTGGGTGTAAATATAAAGGGATTGTTGCCATGGAAACAACATTTAAGACCCTTATTTACCACTTTTGACATGGCAAACATGACAATTCAAACAGTTGAGGATCTTGGGAATAAAATGATGTATAATATGACCATCAACCCTTTATGTTTCACCGCTTCATAGAAATTGTCAGTTTGCCTCTTCTCTATAAGATACACACGCTAATTTCATTTCTTTTTACTTTGAAGGTACGTTCTTTTTTTCGTAATTTTAGTTTTTTTTTTGAAAAATTACTTTTTCGTTGCAGTGTCTTTAGACTGGTGTCAGAATAGAATACAATAAAATACAATACAGTGATGTACAATTCGCTGGTTAGCTCCAAACTATTGTCTTATTGTAATTCGTGCGACTCAAAATAAAGTTATATTCTATTATATTTTACATTAAAATACAGTACAATATATTACAAAAGTATAATGACTAGCAGTATGAGTCATCACAAAATATAGGTCCATGTGTCTCCAGGGACTCACCACTGTTGATTCAAATGCAATTTGGCATGGAACATGATGGAAATGCTTTTTTTTTCAAGTTGTATTCAATACTATTTCATTGATGTTGCATTCTTGGCAAAATGAGCTGGTCACTTTGTTAGTCTGTTGTTCTGCAGTTCTGATTATACATCCAGATATGTCTCATAACTGAAGCTATAGTAAGCTTAACGTTGGTAAAGTGCCATTCTAAAAAAAAAAGAAAAGATACATATGATCACTACATGCAAACGTAATTTTATCCACATTACAGGACTGATTTAGCGTTCAATTTAAGCCTAACAATGCATTGAATATGAATAAAGATTAAAGAGCTACCTTTTGCGTAGTGAGCACATCATTTGTGAATGGAATACAATGAATCCAATCACAGAGAGAGGCATGACGACTGATTTACCACTTTGATATATTATCTTATATCCTGCCTTTGGCTAGTGACCTGAGCTGAAATCCATGTCAATTTACTGAACACTGGCTAGCACCAAAGGTCAGTGGCCATATTAAGAGGATAGGTGTGCCTGTTATACTGGGGATTATAATCTATCTGGTTACGAGACTAGTGACAGTAATCTCTTTACAAAGGCCAGGATGGCGTCAGATATATTTCACTTGTCATGCTGTTCAGCTTACGGCCATTTTTCTCTTTTTCTATGGTGGCTGAGGAGTACATTTTCTGATGAAAAGATTACCTAAGCTTCCTCCGAAAGTAGAGATTTCGCCCCCAACAATCCCTAGTTTCTCACTACGAAAGTTGCAGACTTGAAAGTACAAAATAATTGTGTAGGTTTCGCACCACGAAAGTGAAGGCTAATTCAATTAATGCAGCTTTCAATAAATTGTAGAATGAATCCTGCTCCTCCTGGTTGTAGGAACGACACATTTCTGCATGCTTTAAATTGGTTACAATATTGAGTTAAAAACGACACGAAATACTTTTCTAACTCATATAGTCTGGAAGCCTAAGTTTGTATTTTTAACAAAATATGTTGTTATATAAGCCACACCAGAGCGCGATTGTGATGCCTGTGACGTTGATAGCCTATTTTAGTGAAATGGCAGTTAAAAATCGAGCATGGGCCATATTTCGTGGGGGGGGGGGGGGGGGGGGCAGTGGGACAAACCCCCCCCCCCCACCTCCTCCCCCACATTTTCACAGTTTTTGTATTGTTGCAATGTATATTATTGGGGAAATTGAAGATCTCCCCCCACCCCAATTTCGCCGCAAGCACGCAGATTACATTTTATGACATCACTGACTTGACCGCAGTATTACCCTTTCCGATTTGCTTTCATCAAAATACTTACTAGGTGTGAGATCTGAATTTCACAGCAGCACAAACTCAAGAAAAGAATTTGCTTTTGCGGAGTCCAAATTTGGGTGCTACTGGTAAAAAATATTGCGTGATCAAAGTAAAAAAATGGGTCAGTTATCGTATTTACGAGTAAAAGATCAAACGGTGAGCTTATGGATTTCATGGATTTCCTGCATTGTCGTAAGTTCGTGTGAGATTTAGTGTGAAAAATGTATTGAGTAGATGGTGTCCAAGGCGGTGAAGCTCACGCTAACATCAAATAAAGCAATCTTCTCATGACATTTTTCATGATGACAGCCAATATTCCCTTCATTTATGAGTTTTCTCTGGAATTATATGATATCCACCACTTATAGAAACTTTTTCCTGGTAAAATTTTAGGTGTTATTGTCAGAAGTGACGAAGCGAAACACAGCGGTTTTCGCATTGTTTTTCTGTTTGTGTGATTGTGAAATGGTCTAGCTTATGTAAGAGACTGAAATGGAAGGTTATTTCGAGGAGTACCATATTGCCACGCAAATTGAGAGAGATTTTGCTAGAATACAAATTTAAATTGCAAAGCTTCTATAAAACAGCCATATACTGCATCATCGTGATATCACAACACTGTCAACACAACAAGACATAAAATATAATATTCAAACATAATTATAGGTACACTATGAAGTGTCAAATATAAATATGATGGTATGCCTTATCATGTTAACCTACATGGATGTGCAAATATATACACACCCACAGATAGTGTGCTGAATACATGAATGATGAAATAAGATGTGTGTTGTTTAATTAGGAGTGGGAAAGTGCATGCTATTTACATGCTGCATCAGTCTTTCATCTGTAAACAAAAGGGATAAACATGTAAATGTGTGCGGGTTTTCTGTCTTTTTGTAGGCTGTGACCTGTATAAATTATTTGGATTTTTGGGTTTTGTGGCTTTTTGACAAAAAGAGAATAATGGCGAAAAAGCAAGCTGAATGGACATGTTCATTTTATGCATAAGATATTACACCTGAGATTTATCTCATGTTTCAAAGCTTCTTCCACACTAAAATGCACTTGTATAGTTTCGATCGTAAGTCCTATTTGGGTGGAAGCTTTTGCTAGTTTTGTTTTATTCTTCGGTATATTTGGCATTGCAATTGAAGGCAATAAAAGATCACATAGCCATAAAACTCATAGTCTGACAAAGCTTTAAAAGCTCTCAATGGCAACAGAGAAATGAATGTATATATATATATTTCCACATAGAGTCCGGAAACATAGCTCGCGATCTGCCTACATTTCTGGTTAGCACTTTCTTGTTAGTAACTTTCTTCTTTGTAGTGGGAACTTGTCAGTAGCACTCTAAATCATGCAGCGAAAACGTCTCACCATTAAGACACCTTTCTATAAAGACCATATATTTTAGGACTGACACGTGTTCTTGGCATCATAATTAGGGCCACTTGACCATTACGCCAGATTTCATTGGCCTGGGAAAAAGATTCCATAGGATGTCATACATGTGAATCCAAGACTCCCATTGGCTGAGGGACTGCCTTAACCACGTTGACCAATGAAGTCCTGGACCCACATGGTATCCTCTCTATATTTGTTTCCGATGAAATTGGCTGATTAAGAACAGAATATTTTCACCATTGGTAGTCTTGTAATATTATATTGGCAAGGTAATACGACCAATGTGCATGGAAAATAAAAATCCAAAGAAAAAAAAAAGATTGCAGTTCTGTAGCCTTCTCAGAAAACTGTACGACCAATGTAAACGAAAAAATAAAGGAAAAATATCTGATTGAAATTTTGTAGCCTACTCATATTGCAGAAAATCGTATGGAAGTTGATTGGATTTTGTTTATCAAATGTCGTGCCCATTTTCTAATTAAATACAGCTAGTGTTAGTGTTTAGTCCCATCGAGTAAAATCTCTGGTAGCATTTTGCATCATGGCTGTTATGTTGATTCTCACAAACTCACAAACTCTCACAAACCCTCCAATGTATACTTATATAACTAAAATGATATTTTTCATTAATTATGAAATTTCCTCTAACCACTTTTTATGTTAATTCAATTTTATTTGTCTTTTATCTAATCCTTTCATAGTGATGTATTTACTAATGTTAAAATGTACTTTCAAATGAAATCCCCTAGTGGCAGACATGCTAGCGGCTGTATGCCAAAATGTCTGTCTCCAACACCATATTTAAACTTATTGTATACAAATACTCTTATTGTAAAAATTATTATGATTATGGTTTGAATAAATGCATCTCTCTCTCTCTGATTCCTGTATTTACAGATTAAGGGCAAAATGGATGGTGAGGAATTCACGACGGTCAATTATGACACATCGTGGTCAACCGAAGACTTCTGGACTGAGGGAATGGAAAATGCCACAGATCACAATTTCATATTGAAACCACCAATGGCTGGAGGGAGAGACTTCATCAAGAATAATCCTGTAGAAGCAGGCATTTATCTCTTCATCATTGGAGCTGCTAGCATCTTAGGCACTTTTGGCAACATCTTGGTCATGGCTTCGTTTGCAGTCAATCCTGCTCTCCAGAACTCCAAAAATGTCTTCATCTTCAATGTGGCTTTGGCTGACATCTTGGTGACATCGATTGCTGATCCATTCGGAATTCTTGGTTTGTCTGAAACTGGTTAAATTTGATTGTATGTTCTCAACACTGAATTCAAATGGCAGCATATTTGCCCAACTCAGCCCAAAACTGTAATATTTGACAGATTTATTCTCAACATATTTTTGAAAGATGCATCTAAAGTTTCTTTTGTAGTTTTTGGTTATATATAAAAATATTTATGTCAAATATTACACTAAACACTACCGCATAATATAAAATAACTTTATGTATAGTATATTACAAAATTTTTGAATGACAATTACTGCCCATATCTTTTATTATCTGTCTTCTATAGGTGTGGTCTATGGCAGTGACTATTTTGATGCACGCCCGGCAGTGTGTGATTTCATCGCCACCCTTTGTATCGCTGCTTGTGTAACTGCCTTGTTCAGCATTGGAGGAATAAGCTTCAATCGGTATCTCAGCATCTGTCACCCAAGTTTGTATTCCAGGGTTTTTGGCTTGAAGGCAAATCTGGCCATGTGTGTTGCATTTTGGTTTGGCGGAATCGGGATGTCACTACCAGCTTTGTTTGGGTGGACGGACAACATTTATGATCACAAGATGTTGGAATGCATCTGGAACAGGCTTCATAGCTTGTCTTACACCATCTTCTTCTCCACTTGTGTGGTGTTCACTCCAGTAGCCATCATCTCCTTCTCTTACGTCAAAATTTTCATGTACGTCCAAGCGAGTCGGAGGAAGGTGGCTGCGATGGCCGGTAACAATGGAGCAGCCGCAAAGAAGACAAAGCAAGAACAATCTAGTCTGAAGCTGGCAAGGTCCTTCTTCATCATCTTCATGATCTTTGTTGGTTGTTGGTCGCCTTACGCGATACTTGTCCTGATTGACTGGTATGACAACTTTCATCTTGATGTTCATTTGTTCGTCCTCATGGTGGCCCACCTTCATGCCAGTCTCAACCCATTAGTTCATGGCATAACAAATGCCCATTTCAAAAAAGGCTACACCATCTGCATTGCCAAGATTCTTTGCATACCACCATCTCGCCTTGAAAACATCCATGGAAATACAACAAATGTGACCAAAATGGAGACTTCTCATGCACCGAAGACAAGTGCATAAAAATTATTCTGATATACATTAAAACTGATCGTTTTTACTCAGGCGTAGGCATAAGAAAAGGCTTGCATTTTGCATTTTACCGAGGACATTAATTTTACTTTCGCATTAATTTAAGTCAAATGGTGAAAAATTATGATCCTAACTTTGTCGCACATACCTCTGATCAATCTTTATTTTATGGACTTTCACAAATAACACTACGGTTTTCTCACTTAGTTTAGAAACGAATATCATATCCTACTAGTTTGTATACATCTATATTAGACTCTATTAGAGTAACTGTTGTCAATGACATAAGTATGAGTAGTGGATGGATAATTATTGTTTTAAAGTGGGAAATCACCATCTGTGTCCTGAATGTCTTCTTTGTGTTTCACTATTCTAAAGCATTGTAATATTATATATATATTTACTACTAGTCGTGCTCAAATTAATTACCAAGTTATCAACCTCTGTATATAATCAATGTACCACTCATTAAAAGAAGGTTTATGTACATAAAATGTGCAGATTTAGCTGCCTTTTAATATCTGTCTATGTATGTATGATATTGCACATTATTTTCCTTGTTGTTTGGCAAGTATCTTTAACGTTACTACATTTCATGCTGTTTCAGTGGTATTTAATTTCTATATAAAATAAGTATTTGATATAATGCACATTTAACCTTTGCTGTAATTCCTTGTCGTATAAGCTGTTATCTATTGTTCACTATAGAGGGCATTTCATGATTTGTTATGCCATCTGTTGATGATTCCATGAAAATACTGCTTTTTCCAAACAGAGTCTGGTTGGTTTAAGACAACCTACCCGTAAGTTGGTTTAGTAATAAGTTTGTTATGTATAAGTGTTACTTTATAATAAAACTTATGCACCTACCCCCATCAACTGGTGCCCTTTGTTAAAGAAAACATGTATGTGAAGCAGACTGACTTCACAGTTTCCATGGACAAACTGAAAAAATATAAACCTTGGTAAATGTAAGATGTTTACCATATATCATAGATGTGTACGTGCAATATACATGTATCTTTTCAAAGAAATTACAAATATGCTTTAACTCTCAACTTATGCACAAGATGGTGCTGCATGTACTTTTAGATCCGGCTAGCAGAAGTTGCCAGCTGCTTTGTCTAAGTTCATTTTTACAGGCCAACTTTAATGGAACTAAATGAATATGGCAGCCATCCATACTTAGTACCAGCTGTGGTACACTGTGTAAAGCATTCTGATTGGTTCACTGCAGCTGAGTGAAGACTAAAACTTTAGAAGCATCAAGTGGGGACCTTCAACATTCCAAAAAGTTCAATGCATATAAACACAAGTGGACAATACTGTAACTAGGCAGACCCTTTTTGGTTTTATTTTTATCATTGATTACTTTGCCCACAACTTGCCTCTTTCGTGTTAAATTATTAAAAAGGAGATGAGATTGATATGCACACTTAATTTTTCTTCCACAGAAACTGCACACTTTCACAAAAGCTCACAAAAGCCTACCATAGTATCCATCTTGCGGTTGAAATACAGCAATGCTTTTCCACTAGAGGGCATTTCATGCTAGGTAGTGCCATCTGCTGTCAAAAACAGAGCATATTATTTTTTACCGACTTCATATGGCATATATCCTTGAGACGCCTGAGGTTGCAGTCCTTGATGTCAATTATAACAATGGCTTAAAGATTATGTACACTGACAAGAGCTTAACCTTGCTATTAAAGTGGAACCTCGCCATGAAGACCACTAAGTGCAAATGTACTGATCTCATAGCACAACAGAGAAGTAAAGTACAATTAGAATACACTTGGGTCCTTAAATGAGTGGTTGAGTGGTCTTAATAGTGAGGTGGTCTCAAATTGAGTTAATTCCAATGTAATAATGTACCAAGGGAACTACAAAGACTTAAGTTTCACCTTTTGTGGATCATAACCTATTTTACATCTGTAAAAAAATATGATAAAATTAAAGATAAATCATAAACTTGTACAGCACCTGTTTCAGAAAATATATCTGCTCACTGACACTTAGATTGGTAATTAGTTCAAAGCTATATACCAAAGGCATTAAAGGCTTATGAAGCAATTTGTTTTTATCAATGAATCACAGTAGCGGTTTTGTAAGTGGGTATTATGCAGAATCAAGGACTCTTATACCACAAGCAGCAATGGTTTTAAAGCTAGATACCTTTCTTTGCTTTTACTGATGCAGAAGATTGTTATTACCAACAGAGGAGCTGCCTTATCACAGAGGCAAGCCAGGTTCACACCACATATCTGATTAGACTAGCAAAGGCGCTACTGGATCCTCCTAGATCGATCCTGACTGCTTTCACTGAAATCACAATCCTGCAAGACATTTGGCCAGACCTGCATAGTGTTAAGTGCAAGTTCTTGTGTTCTTGCACCCATGATGATCACATTCTAAGAGGTTTATGACATTGTTTTGTCTGGTTGCTCAGTGCAAAGACATTCCAATTTCTGCTGTTGTGGGTGTACTGCTCGTTCGCAATAAAAGCAAAGAAAGTGCTTTTACTATCTTTGGTGATGGGAACAATGATACATTCAGACCCGCTTATAACGTACTATTTGAGACAGTCAAAAGTGTTCGTTGTAGCGGGGTTTCTTTACATGTACAGTTAGTTTCATAAATATGGTCGACTCTAGACAGCTGTAGCAACATATTCCTGGCTGTAGCTCTGTCTACTCCTAGCATATAGTCGGCTTACACCTACCACCACTAAAAAATATAAACCTTTGTTAAAAAATGTATCTAATATATCATAAATATGTATGTACAATACATTTGCATCTTTTCAACCAAAAATAACAAATATGTGTAAATCTCAACTGATGCACAAAATGGTGTACATGTACTTTTAGATCCGTGTTTGAGTAGCCAGGTATAGCCGGACAGTACCATTTATTGGCAGGTAGCATCGTTTGGCAATTTGACACGCCTTTTTTAATGAAACTAACTGTATGTCTGGTGCAAGAGAGGCAAAGAAGTTACTGTTTTATCACAAAGGTGCCCTTAGCTCACTAGACACAAGGAATGATAGAACTTTCCCTCGTCCGAAAGATAAAAGCTGTAATCAAACCGCAGTTAATCAATGTTTCTGTGAGTAGCATTGCTTGCAACACAAGAAAGCGCTTTGGTCATTACACCAGTTTGGGTACAGACCTTCCGAAAACTGTTTAGTCTGGCAGAGAACATAAATTTTTAGCAAAGCAATCTCGGACTGCAGCTTCTTGTTGCTCTAGACTTTAATGCAATTTATGCAGCCTTATGTAGCAATACAGAGGAGTTTAATTTCATCAGCGTAAAAACTATTTTTCAGATGAAAGTTTCCTCCTGCAAATGTGTATTGCCGCGGCTTGTAATTTCTGTTGGCAAATTGCATAATTTGAAAGGATAACACATTTCTGCTTTCAGTGGCTTTTCCTTTATTGCACAAAGAAGTTTTGTGATTATAGCATGATTAAAAGGCTTGATGTTTCTTGGTGTTTGAGTTTTTCATCAAAGTGGCACAGGAATTGTAGAATAAAACTCCTTATAATACTGCGTAATTAAACACATCAACTGCAAAGAATTAAAAAAAATGACAAGAAATTTAATATTTGTCCTTATGGAATTACATTAATACATGTAACAGTGTTGGGTGGAAATGTAACATCCATTTCTAATAGACCCTATCTTGATTGGTGTATTCCATGATGCAAACGGAAATTGTAAATATCAAATACCCATGGGTACCCTTTATTGGCAACTCTGTTTATTTATTTATTTTATTTATCTATAAACCATATTTATACAGGGTAATAAACATTTTGAGCGACAGCTCTTTTACAAAATTTCCTAGTTACAAATAAATAAAAACAGTACAAAGAAGAATAATATAACAGAACTATAAATAACAAATAAAAGCTTGTATAAATAAAACAACTATAATGATGTAAGATAAAAAATACTTCCTGGCCTCTTTTTTAAAAACATCCAGACTGCTACACTTTTTAAGGGAGTCAGATAGAGTGTTCCACTTCTGTTATGTTAAATGTACTAAATAGATAAATGTTATGATCAGCAAACGTAAGTGGATGGCACTTACAGTACACATTTCCACACAGTAGTTTAAGCTATATCAACAAAATATATAGAATTGTCCTGTTGACATTGAACTGGTAATGATATGATTAATTAATTTCAAGCTATTTATTGGACCATATTTAATCTCACATTCTCAAGTTTTTTTTACATATGAGATCATTAGAGTCAATACATCTGTATGAATACTTTTAATGCAATGGAACAGCTGAGGCCACACATTCTTACGACGTGGTGCTACCATGCAGCTTTTTATGGTAAACCACGTCTCTAAGAACGGAGAATGCCCCACCTGGGAATCGATCTCATGTCATCTTGCACAGGAGCCTAGGGCAGCATTACATATAATATATGTAGGCATCATTATGGCAGATTCCATTGAACAGAAACAAAACTTTAGAGGACGTCATGTTAATCCAGGATTCCCATTGAATAAGGTACTCTCTCAGCCAATGGGAGTCCTGACTTCCAAGTCTTTGAGTTTAGCTGTAATGCCATTGGGTTAATTATCAAATGTTCTCCATGGTGTAATGTTGCACTATCATGTCCCCAGCATCAATAATTTGACATGCAACTCATTATGCCCGTGGTGCTCGCTTATGATTAATGAAGATTAATGAGTGTGAAATGTTGTGGGTGTCTCATTAAACATGACATTTTGTTGATTTTAAAAGAAATCTGATCACATAGACATTTTTGGCCAAGGTTTACATGCACTCAACTGGAAATAGGCTGGAAATTTACATGCAACAAAGCAGTTGGATTGACAATATGGATACAATTAATCCAAGCATCATCAAGTGAGTACACTCTTGTGGAAGCCGTAGCATTTAAAACATTAATATCTCAGGACATGTTCATCTGACTACAGTAAAACTTTCAGAGGTTTCTGTTGATGTACTCTTCTATACGAAGTTAACAGGGTGCTTGATAAGAAAAATTGCCAAATATGGTAGTACTGGAAAATTGATTGTTACTCACAAAAACATTTAAACATTAAATAAGAATCAGAATCTTTTTTTTCTCACATAGCTTTACATATACATTATGGCAATATTATTACGAACATTAGTTTATAAAATTGAAAAAGTTTATGTGAAGGGGGGAATCCCTTAAGACGAAGGTTTGTCGCTGTCAGATACTGTAAGTCATGTCTATAAAAGATTCAAGAAAGTCCCTTACATTCAGTTGTCAATAAGATTAAGGATAAGCATCTTTAATATACTTGATGTGTGAAAATCCAGTAATCTTAAGAAACAATATTGATTTTAAACTTTGCATTCGGGGATATATGGCATTGAATTGTCATAAACCTGGTTGATTATACTGATACATGATAATGATTTTGCTTCTTATGCATCATCATGACCTAGCCTGGCAGCAGTGCTGTCATTTTTCCTTGAATTTTGCAACATGTTGAATGAATATTGTCTGGAAAGTATAAACGCAACTTATCTGTGCAACTGTCACTATTTCACGACATTGAAAATGAGTAATTAGGTTGAATCGGCGATGACCATTCAGTGATAACATTAAAAAAATTTACGAAGCAGAAGTTGAAATTGCCGATTCACTGCATGAAAAATTATGATTGTTGAAAATAACGGCATGTCAAGGTTAGTAATAGTGTGTGCACTCATTATTTTTTAATATAAAGACTGTTGCACGGCCCTCATGCTGCGAACTCGGATGCAAATGAGGGCCATGCTTGCTTGGCTAATCATGACCAACATCACATCCAATGATGATGATATACCAAATGAATGGATGACTGTCCATGCTGCAACCAGCTGCTACAGAAGAAAATTGAAGTCTCAGCCAACCAACATTATTGTTGAGTTTTACGATTATTGATTAAGGACACATATAATATGTTGGCTGATTACAAAAAAAGATCAATGTCTGAAAAAACAAAAAACTTTTCTTAGAGTGTAAAGTCTTCAAGTAATGTTGTTCAAAGGCAAAATTATCATCTCATTTTAGATCAAGGTGCAAGCAAAACCATTCAGCCTTACTGTCAGTGTGATTTCAATAATCCTTATCATATATGAATATGATTAAATCTACCACAAAATGTTGCTTTTTAGATGTAAATATCACTAAAGGATAAAGAAGCAGAGCACTGTTGTTCTTCCTTGCCTAATGAAATCTAATAAATCGAATGCTTGGCTATTGTTTAATGTCATCTTCATGTGGAAATTTGAAACATGTGTCTATGGATATCCCCGGGTGACAACATACGTAATGTCTAATAAATATTGATATACAAATATGGTACTGTGAAGGTGCATGCCATGGGTAGGGTGATAGATAGATAGATAGATAGATAGATAGATAGATAGATAGACAGATAGACAGATAGATAGATAGATAGATAAATAGATAGATAGATAGATAGATAGATAGATAGATAGATAGATAGATATAATATGGAATTGCAGCCCCCTAAGGTAAGTGTTTGCCACTTGCGAGGATTGATTGTTGAGGTGAGAGAAAGCGAGGAGTCCGGTTGCCTCAGCATAGACACTGTGTACAAGGGACCGCCAATTTAACGTCTCATCCGAACGACATCCAACTGGGATGTTGGTCATGATGGGTGCCCAGGCCTGGGATTGAACCTGGGTCCTTCAGAAGAGCAGGCGAGCCACTTACCAGGAGACCACTCTTCACTGTATTCCCAAATATGTAGATATTATGGTACAGCAAAAATTGCCAGGGCTTTACTGTTAAATAATTGGTCACAGGGGTCACCCTTCCATATATTTACATTGCATTTTGCTGCAGTGATTTATTCAGGTCGCCATATTGCTGCTGTGACTTACTACTTTAGACGGTCTGAAGGTCGGAAACATTAACAAAATGGTGGAAAAAACTCCATTGAATCACATATAAAAGACACCAAATATTAATTATTTATTAAGTCCCAATATATTACTCAAGGTATTAAACAAGAACCTTTTCTGGTTATAACCTTGGTTCCTTTCTCTGGATTAATTTAATTCAGTAACAAACACCTGAAAAAAAAATAAATATATATATATATATATATATATCCATTCAATCTATTATTTTATGCTGCTTTGAGATAGTCATAACATGTTGCTGTTAACATTTTACCATTTTAACTAAGAAAGAGTGATCAAGCAGTTACCTATACACTTCTGGGCAAAAAGATGAGGCAAGCCAATTAACAGATGTATATCAGTATGTTAACAGCACAAAGTAAATGCCAAAATGAATCAAGTTGTTGCATGAGGGCAAAACACATGTAATTGCAACAGAATGCTTGAAAGTTTTGCGATAAGGCGTTTTGTTCAATCTTTAAATACTGTATTCTGATGATAATAGTCAAACTGTAACATTTCCTCATGCAACAACTTTATTCATTTTGGCATTTACCAATGGTTTATCTCAACTTGAATAACGTCATGGGCACACAAAAACAAGGTTAGCAAGGGGTAATGTTTCAGCTAGGCAAGACATTTGGAAGGGTTTTTAAATCTGAAATCAAAAGAAGAAAAGTCTTTAAAAAAAAGCCGAGGAATGCTAATTCAAAACAACTTTTAAAACTGAAACTTCAGGAATAAAAATACCTTCCAATTTGAACTTTTCTTATAAGTGTTTCAGCGAAATATGACTGTTAAGGTTTTGGATACTATTTAGAGTTTTTTTTGCGCAGAAAATAAGTGACATCAGAATTTATGAAAAACTAGTCTGAATCATGTTTTGTTTGTCCACCAGCGTTTAAGGCTTTTCGAATGTCTTCGAATTTAAATGTTCTTTCCTTCTACTAGCCTGTCTTTGTTGTGTGTCCATAACATCCTAACTAGTCCAGATCTGCCCTTGGCCTAAGCCAAAATAAACTGAATTGTTGAGTCAGATTAAAACCAATTTTTGGTCCTATTTGCTATTCGGCTAATGACAGCCTCTTCCTGGAATGTTAAATTTTGACTGATTTCATAAGGGAAACAGTATTTCAAGCCAGTACAAAAGACCTTTTCGCAAAACGTTTCATGCATTCTTTTGCCAAAAATTAGTTTTTGCCACAAGCATACTGATACACAATGCCTAATGCTTTTTTTGCCCAGGAGTGTGCATACTGTCTCCTATAATTAATAAAATCAGCCGGTATCATTATTTTCAAGTCCTTTGATGAGCGGTTTTAAACAAATTATTTTTTACAGGGTATTGTGACACTGAATAGCATGCATGTACAATTTTGCATATGATTAGAAATGTTTTTGCCGCATGGGTAAGGAAACCTAAAATTTGGAACATTTCTGTGATCCAAAAATGAATCAAACTAAGTGAACTACATGTAATGCAATAGTCAATTACCGTAAGTCAAATGAATGTGGAGGCTGACTTATCCAGACACAAATGGAGGTGCAGAAGTATGTGGTAATTTGTCCCTGAACATTAGTAATCAAATTCGAAAGAATATATTATATAAACAGTTTACCTGATACAGAAACAAGTGTATTGTCAAATTCAGGAGTTTGCTCGCAACAGCCTTGTCTTGCAATCCACCATTTAACCTTCCCAGGATTCCATAGTGTATAGCAAAGTACCATACAGCTCAATTTACAATACAATTTTCGGATGGCTGTCACATGCATTGTGCATGATCAGTTTCATGTTGATGGCGCGTATTCAATTATTAATGTTCTGCTGAATTGGCATTGGTTAACTCAAATTAAAATTAAGAGACTCCACAGAAAACAAGGATAGCCTCATGCGACAAGGTTCGGTTGGAAAAAAAAGGTATGGGCTATTATTTAAAAAAAAAAAAAAAACTATTTGGAAGTGGATGCCAAACAAAACACTACAAAGGCATTGGAATGAAAACAAAATAAAATAACAGAAGAAAAAGAAAGACAGTCCATAAACCAGCATTTGGTGTAAATGTGAATGGCGTTTATAGTCTGAGTTATCACCGTCCAAGGAGTCTCAACTCCTTGGGGGAGTATACAGCCCGTTACACAGAATTACCTGCAGGGACTAAGCACTTACAATTGCTATAGCCAAGTACCCATTTATACCTGGGTGTAGTGGAGCGAAGAGTTACGGAGGATCTGCACAGTTTATCCATTTGACATAATAAGGTATTAGGTAAGCCTACATTCAATCTAGCATTTTGGCATGATAAGGCATAGGGCAAGCTAAAGATTAACTGACTAAATGCACTTTGTTTCATATCTTCAATACCTAGATGGTTTACAAAAATTATATCTCAGCAAATTTCGATATTGTCACAATTACTGACTTCATAAACGTTTTAGATCTGCTTAGGCGTGTCGATTTTATGATTTTACACTGAAAATAAATTTGACGAATTAGGTTCATCAAAATGATGAATTAGGCTAATATTTTGATGATGTCTTAGTGATGAACTTTGCTTCGACATTAGTACGAACCTAGTTCGTCATTTGACTAACTCCAACATGTTGGTCATATGATTAGTGATGGTAATCATTAGACAAACTGCTGTTGTACGCATTTTTCGACGAATAAGGTTCGTCAAATTATCAACTCATCGTTTGACGAACCTAATTCGTAAATTTATTTTCAGTGTATCATCTCCTTTTATAATATCATTTCCGGCAAGGCTGTTGAGAATTTTATTCATGGAGCAAAATAATTGAATTCATTTTTTAAATTTTTTTTATGTTAAATATTTCACCAAACTCTAATTATGGTGCCGGCGAGTAAGACGTTTTCTTTACATTGAAAATTACCAAGGCAACTGCAGTAAAATCTAAAAATATGCTCAGATGAAAGAAAAAATACGTCCGGAAGACTGGGTCTAGATAAGTAAGGTGTGGGGATCAGGGCTTTACGTTCTGTATTTCTGCACCTGATGGGCTAATTAGGACATTGCAATGAGAGGAAGGATGAAACAGCCATCCAACTTAGGCTCGACCTGTAATCGACTTCGTGACAAAGTGGTTGGAAAATAAGTAAGGTGCTGGTCAGTAGGGTAGCTGATTGCACCTGCCTTTAGTGACTGGCATATACATTGAAGACAGAACTAGTTCCTAATGACAGGCTATTACGAGCAGAAAGACTTCGCAATCATGGCTTTTATGCATTCAGGAATAATACGTCGACCAGTAATTTTAGTCAAAGCTAAGTTGGGTCAATATACAGTGTGCTTACCATAACGCAAAATAATCAGGCAAATTCTTTCTTGAAGTCAATGGTAGATATATGTTTTTGGTCCATTAGGCTAATTGCCATTGATTCAAGATAAACCCTGTGGTAAAGGTAATGTTGTTCATTTGTTGAACTTTAGGTTTGGTTGAATGTAATATCATTGCGTGCTTAATTCAATTCAATTCATTCCAATACAGTCCAACATAATTCCAATGCACAATTCAAGCTCGTTACATCTACCAAAGTTGTGATCAGATAGAACGTACCCTGCTTTCTGACATTCTTACCAAGTATTTTACCTCTTTGAAATTTACATTTCGATGGCTGGGTTTGCAAAATCCTGGTTAAATTCACCTGTAAGTGATCCTCATGTGTCTCAAACATGGAAACGCCATGATCATGAACAAATGTAAACTGCTGTATGGCATGTGGCGAGGGACAAAAGTATATTGTTACAGTGGGTATTTAATAGAACTATATACATGAGTATGTTATATAGAATTTATAGATTCCATTGTATATCTTATCTGTATACAGTTAGTTTAACAAAATATGATCGACTCTAGTCAGCTGTAGTGACATATTAACTGTAACTGTAACTGGCTAAAGCCAGCTGCTTCTGTCCACTTCTACCTTAAAGTCGGCTTAAACTACAACCACCGAAAAAATATACACCTTGGTAAATGTAAGAAATTTATCTCATATATCCTAAATATGTATGTGCAATCCACATGCATCTTTTCAACAAAAGATTACAAATATGCATAACTCTCAACTTATCCACCAAATAGTGCTGCATAGACTTTTAGTTCCGGCTTTAAGTAGTCAGCTATAGCCAGACAGTCTAGTTTAGTGGCAGCTAGCATCACGTAGCAAATTTGTTTAGCTTTGTCTATTTTCAATTTGAGAGGCATTATTTAATGAACCTAACTGTATGTGTGAAATTGACAAACTGTACATGAATATGACCCATCTTTGGTGTGATATAATGCTGGAATTTAGTAGACATCCTGCATGTGATGCACGCATTGATTTTATCTTCCGCACCACACCCAGTAATTGGAGACCTCTTCAGCTCTGCTGCCAGAATATGAAGGGCTCTAGACAAGAGCTAATGCTTCCGAACAGCATGCAATTATGATTTTCAACTCAGCCACCTTTCATAAATTTTTGATCACAATCTGTCACTTGAGCGAAGCTTTGAAATGCAAGGTAATAACAACAGCATATTTTTTTGCACGCCCGCTCATAAATGTTGTTGCAACCAAATGCACAATTTCCAGTTTGCAAGAAATAAAGTGTCTAACGCCTTTGTGTGAAAAGAGTAGTCGTTGAGTAAGAAATATCAACTACTTCCACAAACCAAATTTAATTATAAGTGGTTGATTTGGATTGAGTTGAATTGAATTGAATTGACCACATTTGGACAACAACCAAGTCACCATGATATTCATTGACTTGGACATAAGTGCATCATTTGTAGTGCGATTGCAGCTTTTTGAACGTGGAACGTCACTTATCTGGACCAGTAAATTAATCAAGCACTTCAAGCACCGTAATAAAAGCAAATAATGGTTAGTTACAATGGTATAAGCCTATATCCGTATTTCTGATGGTTTGCAGCCAATGCACATACAGAGCGTTGTGGACAGATTAGTCAGAGCTTCTGGTATATTCTATTACGAATGGCTCAAATCTGCCATTTTCAAAAGTTTTACTGCACCATTTTCAAGAGCAAAATCTTCCAACAAAATTCATTCAAGTTCTCTTGAACTGTTTATCGGATCACACCAAATGGATCACAGATTACACAGTATCATATCTCGCTGACAAGGGAATTTCTTGATTGATGATGGCCATTTATCAAAGCCTTGGAGGTGGCTTGTCAACCTTCATTGGTTTTGCATTTTGAGTAGGATCTATGATATTTCAATTACCACCTTTTATCGCAAAATGTCTATTGTGCAGAGCCAATGATTTGGTTCACTGAAAACCGGACAGGTTCTACAATGTAGATGAATATTAGTTAGTAATTGTTTTCCTATCAGTATTTGTGATATATTTCGTAATTTTGTTTGCTAATTTAAACAATATTTGATGGAAAGTAACGATAAATCCACAGCCTTAGAATAATGCAAATGCATGGAAATTTCGTGATAACATAAAAATCCTGTACTTTAACCAGTTTTCTTCAGAATATTATGTATGGACTAAAATTTGTATAAATTACATTAAAATTGTAAATAACCACCTTAGCTATCTTGTTTGAATATTGTAAACAAAATTCATTAATAGTAATTTTTTACCTGATCTCATAATTTGCGTTGTCCTCATCACAGGGAATTTGTGTTCGAACCACCTCTAATTCTAGCCCACTGTCACCCTTCCAACATCGGGTCTACATCTGGCCAAAATCAGGCCAGCCTGGCATATTACCTTACCTTACATTATCTTATCTTATCTTATCTTATCTTATCTTATCTTATATTATATTATCTTATCTTATCTTATCTTATCTTGTCTTACCTATCTTATCTTACCTATCTTATCTTATCTTATCTTATGCCTGCTTGGCATGCAGTCTTGGTCAAGAATGTGTTAAAAAATATCAAAAGTAATTTAAAAAGAGCAATTGCAAAACAAGACATTATTCATCGTACACGAAACGTTACAACCACAATTTATTTAAAAAAAGGATCAACCAATTATCTATTTGTATTGATCTCTTTCTCAGATATAAATTGTATGTATTATACTTGCCAAATATGCCACATGCCGTCATGTGGCTCTTCATCATTGTTTTGAATGAAATATTTATTATTTATATTGAGAATAATATAGTTGATTGATTGATTGATTAATTGATCGAAACTGCTTCATACTAGCTGTCCATGATATTAACAATATCAAATAATTATATCTCAAGGAAACTACAGTGTGCCAACGAAGCTTCTAAGAGAACATAAAAGACATTTGTTGTGAGTTTGACTAGATTTATGGCCTTTAACTTGGCAAATTTAATTTACAGTTTTTCTTGTTACTGCCATAAAACACCATCAAACCAGCCTGACAGCAAATCTGGTTATATGTCTCTGAGTAAATCGAGTGTCTTTATGTGAGTTGAATCCCATCTATACCATAGCCAAAACTCAAATCAGATTAGGAAAATTGTTTTAGATTTCAAGAATTGTTTTCTTCAAACAAAGAGGCAATGCACAGATTCGAGTTGACATGCAATTAATCAGATAAAAAAATGGCTACTAGATTTTGTGCAATGTTTTAAAATACACTTTACGTTACTTTTATTGTGTGTCTTTTTCATTACATGATGTATATAATTATGTACTCTTTTGTCAAAAATAAAAAAATAAAATACTATTAGAAAAACAGCTCAATGTGATTGAGCCACCATAATGCTTTTGAAATATATTCGATAAATAAATATCTATCCGAATGTACCAAAGTTACTTCGAACAGTCTTCCTAATGTGTTAAGGACACGAGGTTACTGCCACCTAGGGGAAAGAAGCCTGACCTGACCTTTCTCTAATTGCCACAAGACACTAACTGCTCAGCTGGACACCAACCCATCAATTCTGGTCTGTGGCCTGTTCACGGAAAGGCAAAACTCCCAAAGAAAAAGTTTAGCACAGTGTTTTCACTAAATGACCCTGTTATTCTGACCAACTTTTACCACAATACAGCCGAAAGTTGAACTTGGTAAATACCAATGATGCACTCATCCTTTAAGCTCACGTTTGTTCTGAAATATGTTTAAGATATGGAGATTAATTTGCTTGTGATTAATGTGTTTTGCAAACAAGTATATAAAGGCATGACTGTCACAGCGCTGCTAGTGTAGATTCAAGATTCAAGATTTTATTGACCATGTTAAACGTACAACTTGAAATATTTGTACAAAATGACCTCCATTTAAGTATATAACATACTGTCGGCCTGATGTCAAAATGGCATATTATGTGGCCTTTACCAATACAAAAAGAAAAATGATAAAAAGTATGGATTTGAAAAATAAATATCAATTAATGGTGTATTAGTTTGTTTATAATTTAATTTACATACGAACGTTCACAGTTAAGATTATAATGTTAACTAATTTGTTCCATGGCCATCCCATATTTTTTTAATAAATCGATTTAACAACATTGAATACATCATATTTCAACATTAGTGCATAATAGCAACTAATAAAGCCAATATATATGTACATAGATTAACAAGGATCATCACAGGTTTGTTACTTTGTACAAACTGTATATGTCTTACATAGGCAGCTAATGTTTCCAAGCAAGCAATGTCAGGTTGAGGTCGCAAAGTAGTGACACCATTTGAAGACCTGGAGGCACTCAGGCTGGCTAACACCTTTTCATGTTGAACTCAGGGAAGCCCTGAGCCCAGCCTGATTCTTCTTCAAAAGAGTTTGGTATTCTCAGGTGAGTCTTTTGGTCGACTCTTTGGCATTTGTGTGACATCTTTAACCGAACTCAGGAGGTAAGCATTTGCAATGGTGTGTAAACAGGGACTTGTTATTTGCGTTTTATCAACGTTTTAGTACAATTTACATGCAAACGCAAAGAGTCCTTCCAAAAATATTACGGACATATTTTTCATGACCATTTTTTTTAACCAAACACAGCATCTTATCAGATAAAATGTACGACCTCATGTCATAATAAGTTTGCTCTCTTTTCCAAATGTTTTTGTGTAGTAGCTGAGATTAACATTCGAATAATTGAGAAATTGATATGAAAAGTTGCTACTCTATGCTTAATTGAAAAGACTGCAATTTTAATAAGCTAAGATTTTTGAATGGCCTCAAGAATATCCTTGGGTAAAGTAATGAAATAATTCTGGTCATTTTTTTACTCTGCTGCGAAATAAATGGCTAAATAAGCTTGATTGATAATCTTGTAAATCCTTGTAAGTAACTGTTTGGGAAGCTCATAAGAATCATAATTAGAACCAGAAAGTAGTAGAGTTCTATATTTCTTTCTAGCTTCCATACAAATAGTAAAAAACACAAGGGTTAAAAAAAAACATCCCTTTGATTTACCTGGTGTTGCTGTCTTTATGTGAGGTGCACTGGGGGTGTTAAGTAGGTAACTAAAACTAGACCAGATCACTGTGATTTAATATAATATTGATATAATATACTTTATTTGTAGTCAAATGAAAAATAGAGAGGATATTCAATAACTGTACATCCAACATGTTTGCATTGTTTAAGAAAAACCTAGATGTTTAGCAATCTTTCCGATGCAGACACTCACCTTAATTGACACATAATAAGTATTATGTTAACATGATATCCCGATAAAGTGAGAAATATTCATCATTGCTAAAAAGTTGTTGTCCCTGTATGGCCCATCAGGTCCCCAAACCTGCTGTGTCATAATGGGAGAGGGGCACATGGCAAAAAAGAATATTTATTCCTGCGCGGCTTTTTTTAATGTTATCAACTTGCACAAAAAAGATTTTGTCAGGAAAGAAATAGCATATAAGATAAGATAAAACGTTATTTATCGTTGGAGGTGCAAGACAAAACAATAAAACATAAGCTATAAAGCTTTTAGCCGACTGGTAAAAATAACAGTAACAATGAAAGAAGATATATATACAGATGAACAGAATGAGATTATGACTTAACTACACAATGATCATAAATTATTTTGCAGACAGATTATATATGATCCACAATTGGAACTTTCTAAGGAATTACAATATCTTAATAAATATTTGAACTTAGCTACTTCATCTACTTGTTTTAATTCAACAGGTAAGGAATTCAAAATCAAAGCACCTTGATATATAATAGATCTGAAACCATATTGCATAGTGTTGTAAACAGGCTTGATTGGCTTAAGATTATCTCTCATCTCATATGGCACAATCTGCCTAGTGGAGAATGAACTTGTGATAGGTTGTGCCATGCCACAGAGTACTTTGCAAACAAATTCTGCTAGACCAGTTTTCCTTGTTACAAAAAGCATTTTTTGTACATGTTCTTTCTAGCAGGCAGCTATCATAATCATTGAAAACTAATCGTATTGCTCTTTCATTCAGTTTCTCAAGTTTCTTGTTTTGTCCTATTGTGAAAATATAATATACAACTGTACAATAGACAAATTTAACCAGTACATTGTTACAACTGCAAGTCTTCCTATATGCTGACATACATATGGATAATGAAGAGGATACAAATTCAATGATCTGATCACACATAACTGCCTCATAAAATTTGGAGGTTGATGTTAGGACACCAAGGGGCCTGTAATTTTATTTTGAAAGTTGATCAGATTTTTTGTACAGTGGGGACACTTCAGCTATTTTATTATAATTGGGTAATATCCTTGTATTTATGCTATTGATTAAGATCAGGTTTGACTTTGACTTGATTGAGTTGCACCTATCTTGAGAAACTTTGTAGGACTGTTATCACAACCACTGGCCTTGTTTGTTTGTAGTGACTTCAGTTTCTTTTTGTTTGTAGTGTAATTTACAGGTGTGAAATTAAACTGTTTGTTAATTTTTTACTTGATCCTTGATCAACTTTATGCTTGGGTGATGTGTATAGTGGTCAATGACCTCATCAGCTGACATGTTATTTACATTATTAGGTTCTTTCTGATCTTGCCCTACATTTATGAAGTATTCATTAAATATGTTCGTTACTTCTGCAAGGTTGGTGACTAGCAGGTCATTTTCAATTAGAATGATTGTGTGATTGCTGGACTTTGCTTTGTTTGTCATGAAGGGTTTAACAACTTGCCAGAAGTGTTTACCTTTGGTATATTGCAATTTTTATCAAAATAATTCCTAAGTGCAGTTTTCTTTAGTTTGTTTACTTTGATTTTCTTGACTTCTAACTTTCTTTAATATACTTCTAATATGCCTTTACATTTATAGCTTTTCTAAGATTGTCATTCATGTATGGTAATTAATTATTTTTAATAACTCTTTGTTTCCTTGGAGCTTTTTGTTTATAATTTCTGATAGTAAAGTATTGTAAAACCATAATTGATCATCGACATCGTCGAATACTTGGGAAATGTGGAAAGGTGCTGTGTCCAGTTCATTTAGGCAATCGTTTTCACTGAAATTTTTGATTGATCAAGTAATGAATTAATTTAGGTTCATTTAAAGAACACAGGATTCTTGTTGCAGCACTTATTTAGTTATGAAAGTCACTTATACCTAATGGTTTACGGTTTGAAGAATTTGTAAGAATCATATCAAGTAGTGTTGGATTTTTTAGACCTTTAAAACAGGTGGGATATTTAACAATTTGTTTCAAATCCTACATATCACATATTTGTGAGAGAGGATTTGGGTCAGTTTTGAAGTTGACCTTTAAACAACCGATTATGTATAAATGTTGGCTTTCTAGGAAAGCACTTGTTTAGCATTGATTCAATTGCACTCACAAGATGATGAACTTCAACATTGGGAGGTTTATATATATATGTATAAAGAAACTATTTCTGATGTACAGAAAGGGATAGATTAGTTTTTCCAGTGATTAGCTTTTCTGGTGGAGCTATGGTTTATACATTTTGATGTTGAATTTTGTGTAGTTGTAGCCATTTTTAAACCTTTTTTTTTTTTAATAAAATTTTCGAGAAAAGTTGTAGTCAAGTGTAACTAAAATGGCCCTCTAATCACCATATCCAAATCTTAGGTTTCGTCACTTTCTATTGGTAATAGTAAAGATCAATAAATGCATTAATTTCAGATCAAACTTGTAGCATTTTGGATGAGCAATGGAAATAAAACTAGGTTTAGTTTCAAGGTTTCTACTTATTAGAAGAAGCTGACAGAAGAAAACTGATTTTTGTGGTTTGCGAAAATGTCTGGCCTGGTGGGAAGATAAGTAGCACAGACAAGATTGAGCCCTGACAGGCTTTGCAAGTTGTGTTGATAAAATAATGCAAAATTTATCAGCAATTCTAGTTAGAGTAAGAAAAACCCCAGTTTCTCCAAACTATTTGAACAGAGGGAGGCTTGCAGTTGCTGTAGACAGGATCGATTAAATAGTGGTGGTCTGGGGTGAGAAGATTTTGCATTACAGTCAATGGCATATCGTTCAGAGGCCGGTCAGCACCTAAATACATGTGTAAACTTACTGCTTTGGAATAGATGGATAGGGAGGGCCATGATTTTTCCAGTAGGGTAAATCAGCTGATAACATCTTTTGTACATGGTGTGCTGGTCAAATAAAACATATGACACCATTATTTATATACAACTTCTGATCACAACCATACTGAGTGTGGTTTACAATATATTAATTTACAATGATGTAATCGTATCTTTAAATATGTTTATTGTGTATATATAAAGTGAAAGAGACACTATTATCAATTTTATAATGGGAAATACACATCATGAGAACATTTTTTCAGTGCTCTAATGGAATTCTAATGGAATTATGACAAAAAATGTCTTGCACACTTTCAATCAGAAAAAAGAACAGTTCACATGAATGCTCAAGAATATGCTTTAAGTAAATTGAGTAAACCGAATATAGTTAAAAGCCTTTAAACCTAATCTGGTGATTTTTTATATATTTAAATTACAATAGGGAAAGCTGAGATATAAATCATGAAATTCAGTAGAACAGACAAATAAAAATCAAAAGTAGATTAATCTACTCTGAAAATGCATAACAGATATCCAATGTATGGTAAGATGCTTGTTACTAACAAAGATTTCAAACTTCACAATGCTAAATTACTGCAGATCCAATGACATTTTTATCTTAAAGTAATCTCCTGGAAATTGATGAATGGTTGACATCAATCACAGAAACTTATTTATTCTTCTGAATAATGATGCTATGTCCTCTATATGCTTTGATAATCTGAACTTTAGACTGCTTTTTAAACAAAAGCAAGAGTCAAATTTAACGCAGAGATGATATTTCTAGAAGTCAAAACCATATAGTGCATTAATTCAAGCTTGCTGCCTAAAATCTCTCTTAACACCGATCACAATGTACAGCACACTGCCAATTCATGGGCACCTCATGTGTGGTGCCTAGACCAGGAAAAGAACCTTTGTACACCAGAAGAATTTAAATGCATCTTAACTTCTGGGCCATGCCTCTGATTTGGTGTTTCACTTCAAGGTTTGTTGACACAGCAGTGCAAAGGGTTTTTCCATGACATTAATTTAATTAGATAGCTATTCAAATATTTCTGCTAACAGAACGCAAAAAATACAGCATTTATCTGGAGGCCCTCATCTCTTGTTCCTTTTGGTACACAATCTATGCAGAAGTATTGGAATTGTTATCACATCAAGCACAAAATGGCATCTCGATTCAAATGAATAAGTTTAGATGCGATTGTAAAGTTGAATATTTGGGTAATGACACAGTATTATTTTAAAGACGCGTATCTAGGATTGGTTATATCAATTTAGGGAAAAAGTTTGAAAACACTTGAGAAGATTCTTCTTTGTTTTCTTTATTTGCTGGCCAAACACACCAGGAAGCATGAGAGACTCTGCCAAATGTCCGTAAAATCCCAGCATGATTAATGTTTTCGTTCAACCTTTGTAGATTTCCATGTGTTTGATAATCAGAAGAGTTACATCTGGTCTGAAGAATGCTTTGTTATTATTATGCATATACTGTGCTTTGCTTTCCTTTGTAAAGCTTTACTGAAGTGTCTGGCAATGATCAAAAGAAGGATTTATACAACGTTGTTGAGTTTCAATTATAATTGCATGGTCTTTGCATTGCTCTTCTGCCATAAGAACAGAAGAGACATATTTCATGCATCATAAAGGAACTCTTTACAAAAGGCATAATGATGCACCAGACATAAACTGGTGTGCATGGCATTGCTCACCAATTGATAACTCAATAAATAAGTTTTGATAGGACAGTAATTTCATAAAAGTTGAAATCAAAAACATTTCAATTTATTTTTTTTGATATGATTTATAACAGATTACTGTATTAGGATAGTCAAAGCTTGGATGAACTAGAGAAGGATTGGACACTTCGATACTTCAAAGGTTCACACTGTGTTTCGCTACCATCCTAATGACCAATTAATGATGCTGTAATATGAGTCAGTTTTACAACTCCCCCTCACTGATTCCACTGGGAAACAATAGAAAGGGGTGCTAAATAGGTATTCATATCGAACGAAATGCATATATTTCCTCTGCACACAGTATAAACTTGACATTTTTACCTTCATTGTTTTCCTGACTTTTAAATTTTATGTCTGTAAGAATCTAAATGTTGGGAAATAGATAAATAAATCACTGCATCATGTAGCCATATTTATATGTTAGATATAGAATCAAAAGCAAAATGTTTACAGAAAAATGTTATCATGAGTGCAAGTCTCATAAGAATAATGGAGTAATCAGTCCTAGGGTCATATCAATGGAATAGGACTGCTGTCTGCTTGTGTTTTGATGACAAAAAATATACTGAATGTGTTTTTGATGCATTATTGTGATTAGATTGCAGAGCAAAAGACCAATGAATATCCCTTTGTACCCCATGTGCTTTACCAAAGGATATTAATTCAATGAATAGGCTTACCAGAAAGGTCAAAGGGCACATAAAGTTATAACAATGTACTAAAAATGCTTTCAATTCAGAATCTTGCACAGTTTGCAAAATATGGAGAAGCTTTCAATGTGCTCAGACAAACAAAATAGAAGCATATATCATTAATGGTATACCAGCAAGCAATGATACCATGTGTGGAGTGCAAACTTGATTAGCATAATTATTTTTTCTGGGGACAGCATATTGTTAATAATTGCCTAAATTTCTTGTTTGGTCTCGGGTTCAAATCCTGACATAGATCCCTTACATGTATAAGCAAATTTTGGTTTGGGAGTCATTCATGATAGACATTAAAGTTCCATTAGCAAAAGACACAGGTCTTAAAGTATGATCCAAAAACAGTTCAGCCCACTTTATTTTTCATAAAATCCATTTTTCACAGGGGTTATCAAATTGTATCAAAGTATAGAACTCTCAGCCTACTGCTGATAGTTACCCATATTTAACAAAACATGTAATTTGTGAAGACTAATACATTTAATCTGCCAATTTGCAACCTGAGGCATGGTTTATAGACTAACAGCCAATTTTGTTGTGATGTCAAAGAAAACAAAATAACAGGACTGCCTCACTGTCTTAGAATTAAATTTCCATTTGAGGATCAAAGCTGAGTAGCGAAATTCTATTGTATTAAGATAATGGGATCATAAACATCACAATGAAGTATGGCTGACTGACTTTAGTTGTTGCTTGATCTGAAATAGGATAACGATTTTACCTCCAAGCAATTTGATGGGTAACTGTCTTGCTTCCACCATTAGAAACTTTGAAGCAGTATCGATTAAAATGTAATGAAGGTGCCTAGGGAGCTAAAGGGGAATTTGCAGAGACATTCTTGCCTAGAAGTGCTCTAAAAGTGTTCTAAAAGTGTTCTAATAGTGTTCTTAAGAGTGTTGAGGCTCCATACTTGAATGACTAAGCTTCTCAGCAACTATCTTGTACAACTCAGAAGTGGAAAGCCCAGGTTCTGAACTTATATGGTGTGATGTGGCTTGAAAGTGAGGCTGTGCTGATGTTTAGACTTCATAATTATTCACAACCATGGTAGTAGCATCTCTGCTATCTTTGGGTATTGCCTGAGAAAGATTAAAAGATCAGTGGTTGAACATCAAACTCACTATATATTATTTTATTATCAGAAAAATTTCACTTAAACAGATCACATAAAAGACATGCACATTTGGGAGTAGTCTGTAATACAGAATTTTCTTCGAATAGTAGAATTTGGTGGTTATTAGACTTTTTCACAGACACTTTTACAGTCATAAGTTTTATTATGTTGCAAATAAAAAATAAAACATTCAGTATTATTTTAAGTGATGCATTTGAAAACCTTTTCTAGCAAATGAAGCTTCTGTATGCAGATACTTATGTTTTTCTGACATATAGCATATGATATGAAGTATATATAAAATAATAAGAATAATAAGAATAATGTATATTTATATAGCACATCATCAAAATTTCTATAATCGCTCTAGGCGCTTTACAAATGATAAAATAGCATGCAATGCATGCAGAGCCCTCATCGTGGAAATTTTTAAGATTTATAAGAAAAATGTGTTTGGTTCCACTTTCCGACTGACCCTAGTAATTTTGTGCATGTGTACTTTTACGACAGTCAGTGTAGTCTTATTGTGGTATGATAAAATAAAAAAATTAAAAAAAAATGTTGACCCAGTGACACTTAAAGATTTTTTACGATCCTGCCATTTTGGCATAGCCGGATGATTCAACTTGTAGTGGTTAGAAAATGGAAATGTGCATGTGCACTTTTCGACAGTCAGTGTAGCCTTATTGTGATATAAGAAAAATAAAAAAATTGTCGACCTAGAGACCCTCACAATTATATTCGATCCAAATTCTTCGGTGGTTATCCACACAAATTCAGGCCCCTTCCATGCATATGTGATTTGCAAACATGCCATTTTGGCAAACGGGTGATTAAATTTTGTAGTTGCAATGAGTGGACGTGGTTAGAGCAGGTCTCCAAATCGAATACACCCTGTTGCGCCGATGTCATGCAAAAATGGTCTATAGCATTGCAAAGAGCACATTACACATGAAGAAATGGATCAGACATTGTGGGTAACAACTTGATGCATTATACGCCAAAGTGCAGCATGGCTAGGCTGCAGATCTGTTTAGGATTTCTTGCAAAATTGAGGCTGTCCACTAAATGGGCAGGCAAATATGGTGCTAGAACATGCCAATTCCCTCCCGTGATGTATCATGCTGAGGGCAAATTTTAATAGACAAGTATAAATTTAAAATCATAAATAATATATTAAAAGTGTATAATTGATTATAGATTAATAAGAGTCTAAAATAATGGGTCTTTGGTGCTCTCTTAAATTGTTAATGTCTTTGGCACATTAGATGGTCTCTGGCAGGGCATTCCACAGTTTTGGGGCACAGGCTTTGAAGGCACGATGATCTCCATATTTGCCCTCTGTGTGATATTCCTTAAGTGAGCCTTGTGATGAGGAGCGCAGAGACTGACTAGGACGATATTGAATAATTTGAATTAATAAGGTTTGCTGGTATTTTGGAGCAGTTCCATTGAGAGCTTTGTTAATCAGGACATTAATTTTAAAGTTAGTCGTCAGTTCAATTGATAACCAACGCAGATATCTTCCAGCAAAGGTATCACATGGTCGAATGGTTTCTTGCCATATAATACACAACCGACTCTGAGAAATATGTCTTTGAGGAATTTTGTTGTTTGTCAATGAGGTACAAAGCTGAAGGATAGTCTTTCTACTTTTTTTTTACAATACTCAGTTACTTTCTCCCAGTAGACAAGAACCTGACCTGACCTTTTGTGAATTGTCACAAGACACTAACCACTCAGCTGGACATGAAGCCATCAATTCTTGTCATTCAATGCTCACATAAAGGTTGTACCATTAGGGACAGCAACAGATCAGTCCTGTATTTTCAGGGCATTATGTTTACTAAATACTTTAAATCATAGCGTTCTACTGTTCTATCCAAGATAAGGGTGTACACAATTTCCTGTTCATCCATTAAATGAGCAAAATTTTGGTGAAAGTTATTTTAGAAATTTTAGTGCTTGTCTATCTGGAAAATTTTCAAATTAGACTGCTTTGATTGTCTATTATTATTGTACCAACAGATCACAGAGAATAGAGGACATTCAATGAGTGGATATCCAAAACGGTGGCATTCTTTGATAATGCTTACTGGATGTTGATAATCTTTACGAATGTAAGCACTAACCATAATTGACAACGCACGATAACTTATGTTAACATGATATTCAGGTGAAATGAGCAATAATCATCATTGCAAAGTTGTTGTTTGCACCTCAATGGCCCATCATGTGCTCAGACCTGTTTGGTCATGATATCATGATAAGTAAGGGGAGTCTGGAAAAACAGATGGTACGGCATATTCATACAAAATATTATTATATAAATTGTTTTTTGTTTTTCGATAGAACTTAGGCATGTGATTTTGGGTACAATTTTCTGTACTAGTTGCCATTCTCAAATATTTTCCCGTTTCAAATTTGCTCTGTAAATAAATGTAATATCCAAGACCATGGCTTTGTTACTTTCTACTGAATTATGTATTGGCATTGTTGGTTTGGTCATTCAGACCATACTATCTCCTATTATTATTTTGTTCACATATAGTAATAGTCAATTAACAATTCCATATTTTTTTGCAATGGATACATTTCTTTCAGGATATCAACCCTGAAGCAGACCTCTGTTTAGGATGAGCAGTGGAGTTGCAATGAAGCTCTGAAAATGTATAGTTTTATAGGTTTTACTAAGAAGAATGGAAAACAAGATTGAGCACAAGAAGGTATTGCAAGCTATTTTTATGAAATAATGCAAAATTTGTGAGCAAATCTGGTTTGAGAAACAAACACTCCTGCTTCCTCAGATGATGTGAACAGAGGGAGGCTTGCAGTTGTTCGAAACAAGATCGCTTAGATAGTGGTGGACTGGGGTGAGAAGATATCTGGCATTACAGACGGTCAAATTGCACATTGTTCAAAGGCCAGTCAGCACCTAAGTACATGTGTAAGCTAACTAACATGGAATAAATGGGTATTGAGGGCCTTTACTTTGTGATGACACATGCAATATTATTCTGGCACGTGAGAATAGTTTTTCAGTTGTTTGATGGGATTTTAATGGAATTTGATTAAATATTTCTTGGAAACTTTCAAGCATAAAAAAATAACAATCACATGAATCCCGATATGGCAAGAGAGGAAAGGGAGTAAACAGAATAGATATGATATCTGTTATGCATTGCAAGTTGATAGTCTGAAAAAGAGAATTAAATTTTTACATATTTCGATTGCTTAGGAAAAGTTGTGATATGAGTCATGAAATGCAGTAAAATAGACAAACAGTAGACTAATCATATCTAAATATGCTCCGAACAGATATTTCTAATATGATATATTGCTAGAAGCCTGTCACTAACAAAGTCTCCTGGCCGTCTTGTTTATGTTTACATAGGCAGTTTAATACAAGTAAAGGTAGATAGATAGATAGATAGATATGCAAAGTGTAGCCCTCTATGATAAATAATAAAAAAGATTGAAAGACTAAACATTAGTCGCTTATCAACTAAAAACACTGGCTAGAAATCAACACCATGATTTGCACTACTATAAGCGGTATCAACATAGTACAGCCCACTGCCAACATATGGGCATCTCATTTGTGGTGCCTAAACCAGAAAAAGAACCTTTGTCCACCAAAAGAATTGAGATCTGACTTAACTTCCATATCTCTGGTTAATTTTGTTTCAAGGTTTGGTAACACGGTAGGTCACAAGATATTTGCATGACATCAATTTTGATATCTGATCAATAATTCAATTTCTTGTTCCTCTGGTGGAAGATGTGCAGAAATTTTACGATTTTTATCACATCAACAGCATCTTGTTTCGAATAATATGCTTAATTTGTAAGGACTTAGTTTAAAAAGGTATCCTATTTATTTGCGATTGGTTATGGAAATTTGGTAAAAAGGTTAACACTGTTGATTTTCTGAGCATAAACAGAAGGAAGCATGAGGGACTTTGGCAAACATCCGTATTATTCCACAATATTTTTTAGATATGATTCACAACAGTTTATTGCATTATAATAGGCATAGTGAGGTGTTCATACTAAAACTAGTCTAATTGCAGTTAGTCATATGCTGAAGACGGAAAAAAAAAGTCTCATTAATTTTCTATTTATAAATCTGATTAATGCAAATCCAATAAGATTAATGGAGTAATCAGTCCTAGGGTCATATCAATGGAATAGGACTGCTGTCTGATTGTGTTTTAATGATGCCAAAGCCTTAATGAATGTATTTTTGATGAAGATGCATTATTGTGATTAAATTGCAGACAAAAGACGAATGGATTTCACATCGTCCCTCATGTGATTTACCAAATTATATTAATTTAATGAGTAGGCTTACCAGTAGGGTCAATGGGCACTCAAACGATGTAATCTTCTAAAATTTATTCACTTCAGAGCCACAGTTTGCAATACAGGAAGAAACTTTCAATGTGTCCAGGCAACCTAAAAAGACTAGTATTATTTTCCAGGAGCAGCATACTGGAATAGTCATTGATAAATTCCTCTGATGGTCCTGGGTTCCAACCCCTGACATGGACTATCTATGAGGTAAAACTCAGTTTGGCAAAACATTCATGGGAGACATTGACATTGACATAAAGATGAACAATGGAGCGCCTAGTATATTTATGTTAACAGAGTGAATGGGGCACTAAAAATAGTTCATCATGTGATGTAGGTCACAACTTCCCCAAGATTGACTATGCTCAATCACCCAAGAGTTTGGCTAACATTGATTGCGCTGTGTTTTTCAATGGCCTTTGACAGCTTTAGTATTCAAACAATAACAACTAATATGACATAACAGGATTTTGAAAGACCGGAAATTTTGCCATTTTTGCCAGGCAAAATGGGTATCTTTGAAAGTATGATTTGGTAGAGAACAACATTGAAGGAACTGTGTTATTATGCAAAATATGTTACTCATTGTCTTGTACGAAGAAATACATTAAGGAGGATGAGTTCAAATGATCTTCCAATTGCAACAAGGCATAGTTTATACTTAAAACCAAGAATCTTGTTGTGAAGTGTTTTTTGTGGGTGTGAACTTCATGGAAATTAAAGTTGTAGAATTCATATTCATATTCAGAATTATGGCTGTAGCATCTGGATATTTTCCCCAGAAATATCATAAGATCACTCGTGGAGAACATGTCTCATGGAACTGGCTGTAAATCATTTTATTGAGAGCTAGCAACTGAGAAACATCAAAATTAAAAATCATATAAAGATACGGACATTTGAGAGTGACCCAGCAATTCTACCATTATCAAGGGCCATACCGCAATCAATGACTTAACCAAGTTGATATTAAATTTCTAGCAGATACTTTAAAGTCACTAATTCTGTGACACTTCAGGCCAACATATTAACATATTGCTTTGTTGTTTAAGTATGCATAATAATGCAAAAATATGCTAGTTTTATTATTATTTATGATCTTTTTAATTTTATTATTTATTCAATTTATTATTTATGACCATATTTATATTTACCTCTTTTTAGGCTGATTATGCGATGGTATTGCTTCCTACTAGTTTTGTTCTTTATCTTGATCTTCTTTTACAAAGGTTTTCTCAAGTTGTGCATGATGATATAATCAAAAATGTATGTTAGGTGATTGATTTGACAACCGTAATTGCGTGGTGTTTGGAAGCATTTGGTCCTGTCTAGAGCCCTTCATATGCTGGCAGCTGAGCTGAAGAGGTCTCCAATTAGAATGGCAAAAGATGAAAGCACACAAGCCTAAAGATTATGCTGTTACAAAATATTATCAAAGTAAAACCTTCATGAAACTGAATGCGATTAATAATTTGTGATTTACCTTTATTCTTTATTTACCAAATTGCTCCTGCTTGAATAATTACTTAGTACTGCTTAACATCTATCTGTTTTTGTCTTTTGAAAGAATGCTATACCTAAGATTTCGAAGATATCCCTAAACAAGATGAAGAATATTTGTCTCTAATGACAGACAACCACTTAAAGAAAAAGACCGCCTGGGAAAAATACTTGAGCAATTTGAGTTGTTTGTTAATAAGATACATAACTCATAGATGGTTTTACTGCTGGTGTTAACAATGCTCTGTTACTTTCTCCCCGGAGACAAGAAACTGACCTGACCTTTTGCTAATTGTCATGGGACACTAACCGCTCAGCTGGACACGTGGCCATCAACTCTTGTCTTTCAATGCTCACAAAAGGTTGGACCATTAAGGGTAAGCACCGGAGTGTAGATACTTCCTAGAAAAGAACAGAGAATAGCCAGTCCTGTATATGTCTTAGCCAAAGATTTTTTCAGAGCACTGTGATGACTAAATAAATTTCATAGTGATATGGTGTATCAAAGCTAAGTATGTACATTGGCGGAAAAAGTTTCTGCACACCTTTAAATTTAAGTTCTTGTCTACCTCAGTATCAACTATTTTGCCACTGCACTTGCTAAGGTCAATGGAAGCTGATCTGACTGCTGTTGATTGTATCAGCATATAGGATTGATTAAAAAAATGGTGGTCTGGGGTGAGAAGATTTCGTATTACAGACCGTAAAATGGCACATCGTTCAAAGGCCAGTCAGCGCCTAAGTACATGTGTACACTTCCTAGTGCAGAATAAAAGGAGGGCAAATCAGCTGATAACATCTTTTGTATTTGGTGTGCTGGTCAAATGAAACATCTGAAACCATTATTTATATACAACTTCTGATCACAACCATACTGAGTGAGGTTTACAGTATATTACTTCACACTAATGTAATTGAATCTTCAAATATGTTTATTGTGCATATGGAGTGTGACAGAGGAACTGTTATCAATTTAATAGTGGGAAATACACCTCATGAGAAAAGTTTTTCAGTGCTTTGATGGGAGTCTAATGGAAAAAAGGACATAAAATTTCTTGTATGCTTTCAATCTGAAAAAAATTCACATGAATGCCCAAGCATATGTTTTGATTTTAAATTGAGTAAACCGAATATATGTAATTTTCAGTAATGCATTGCAAGTTAAAAGCCTCTTAACTTAATTTGGCGATTTTGACATCTTTCAGTTTTAATAGAGAAAGCTGAGACATCAATCATGAAATTCAGTAGAATGGACAAATCAAAATAATAAGCAGATTAATCTACTCTGAAAATGCATAACAGAAATCCGATATCTAATGTACGTCAAACTCCACAGTGCTAAATTACTGCAGATCAGATGACCTTTTTAAAAGTAATCTCCTGGACTTTGACAAATGGCCAACATCAATCACAGCAAATTCTTTTGACAATGAAATATGATGCTATGTCCTTTTTCAAAGGCGACTTTGTATGCATCTGTCTTCGGAAGCCAGCATGACGAGACGTTGTATCCGCTTTTACAACCAGGTCGGCGGCAAATTTGAAAACGTATATTAAGTCAATAGGCACAAAACAATAGTGTCTGTGTGCCGCGATTCACGCTACAAAAATGACTCTACAGACTTAGCGTTTTGTCAGCAGACAGTTGACGACTTGTTTCAGAGCTGCATACTTTTTGGTAGCATTTCGTCTAGCAGAAGTTGTTACAAATCGCCAGTGAAAAGATGCATTTTTCACACTGTAACTCTCTGATGAACAAGATGGCGAACTCCAACGGAAATGACCGAAGTTAGTTGTATGGCTTCGTGCATGCTCGGGCGAGAGGCCCTCGGCGGGGAATTCTTGCAGTCTCTTAGCGTTGATTGGTCGTACGATTTTGAAAACCCATCGGGGGCCTCTTTCCGTATTTTAGAATATATTCGCGCATGCTCAGTGATGTGTCTAGACAGCTTAGTAGGTCAACGCTCATGTTGGTGTTGTCAGGCAAGTTAAAGGTATGTTTTAAGGAGAATTTTGCAGTTTTGACACAGTCTGGATACCATTTCTGTTTCAAAATGAATTCTGTGACATTCTGGCATTCATTTAATGTATAATTTGTGAAGACTGATCCACTTTAACTAAGTTATGTGGTCCGGTCGTCGTGGTTAGCGAACGTTTGCCTTGATAATGTCAGCTGTCAAATAGTACTTACGGCTACAAAACGGCAAATTTTGCAGTTTCGAGAGGGAGTTGATACCGTTTTTGTTCAGAAAGGTATTCTATGACGTTCTGCATTTCATTCAATGTATACTTTGTGAAATTTGATCGTCGTGGTTAGCGAACGTTCGCTTTGATAAGGTCAGCTGTCAAATGGTACTACGGCTACAAAATGGCAAATTTTGCAGTTTCGAGAGGGAGTGGATACCGTTTTTGTTCACAAAGGTATTCTATGACATTCTGCCTTTTATTTAATTTATACTTTGTGCACCAAATGTCCTGCAAAGGAAACTGGATCTTCCGGAAGACTGACATACACCTCTAATTACTAATCTGCCAGTCAACATGTATACAACAGTCCTCCAGCCGCCTTTGTTGCACATCTTATGTGCTTTAGTTATGCTTTGACAAACTGAACTTTAGATTTGTTTTTAAACAAAAGCAAGAGGCAAATATAATGCAGAGATAAAATTGTAGAAGTCAAAACCATATAGTGCATTAATTCAAGCTTGCTGCCTAAAATCTCTCTCAACACAGATCACAACGTACAGCACACTGCTAATTCATGGGCACCTCATGTGTGGTACTTAGACCAGGAAAAGAACCTTGTCCACCAGAAGAATTTAAATGCATCTTAACTTCTGGACCATGCTTCTGTTTTGGTGTTTCACTTAAAGGTTTGTTGACACAGCAGTGCATAGGGTTTTTCCCTGACATTAATTTAGAGAGCTATTCAAATATTTATACAGAACACAAAAAATACAGCATTTACCTGGAGACCCTCATTCTCTTGTTCCTTTTGGTGCACAATCTATAGAGAAGTATTGAAATTGTTATCACATCAAGCACAAAATGGCATCTGGATTAAAATGAATAAGTTTAGATTTGATTGATAAGTTGAATCTGTTGAGTAACGACATAGTTAAAAAGAAAATTCCTATTTATCACGGATTGGTTATGTTATGCTAGAAAAAAGTTTTTAAAACAATTTTGTTGTTGTTGTTGTTTTGATTTGCTGCTCTAATACAGACAGGAGGCATGAGGGACATTTCCAAATGTCTGTAAAATCCCAGCATGACTTAATTTAATGATTCACTCCACCTTAGTAGATTTCCATGTGTCTGATAATCATCAGAGTTGCATCTGGTCTGAAGAATTCTTTGTTATTATTGTGCATGCTGTGTCAGTTGGTCTCATTTGTAAACCTTCATCCAAGCGTCTGGCAATGATCAAAAGAAGGATTTACACAAAGTTGTTGAGTTGCTATCATAATTGCATGGTCTTTGCATTGCTCGTCTGCCATAAGAACAGAAGAGACATCAAATTAAAGAGTAAGACATCACACAAATGACTACATTAGTGCCTTTATGATACGCACATCGGGCTATGATATCATATCATGCTGTGGGTGTGGCTGTGGAGAGAGCGATCTCGCTACGCTTGACTGCCGCTACTAATTATACCCCCCCATTGAGGGCTGGACTGCACATGATTTATTAGCTCCGGGTCATGTGACAACTATGCGACAACTATGTTCACCCATAGGCTATGTTTATTATGGGACAATGTAAATACATCGATTATTTCAATCATTTGTACTCTGCGCGATGGAAGGTGAGGACGTTACAGGAAAATTCATTGAGGGTTTACCTCTTCATCCTAGTGAGGAAACACATGAAAACTCGGGAATAAGTTCTACAGCACATGACACTCCTGATGTCGCCGATATTTACTCCGTCACAAGCACCAGCAATTGGAAACTTTTCGGTAGAATTCTCCCGAAGAATGAGGTTATTTTCATTTGCCAAGTGGTGATTCTATATATCGTAATCATCACGTGTATAGCCAACCTCTCTTTACGCAATGGTGATAGCAATTTGTGGACCGCACTCCTCTCATCATCACTGGGAATTATGTTGCCCCAGCCCACGCTGTCTACACGTAAACCCTGATGAATGTTTGCTATTGGTTAGACCGCTAGAGCGATATGATAACGCAGCTGATTGGTCCACTCTCACCTGCTACACTCTGAGGCATGTCGAAATTGGCCAGTTCAATATGATACAGTAAAACGATTGGGTGTTAGGGTTGCATTACCATGACATTTGCATGAATGCCCTCGCTGACGTTGACCCTGGGTCGTATATAAACTCAAGCCCGGAGTCCTAGAGTCATTCGCTTCTTTCGTGAAAACAAAGAATCACTCGATAAACAGCATGACTACCAGCCAGCTCAATGCCCAGACTCCTCAGGGTTCCAGTGGAATGACCATCTGCCTGTCAGAGAAGACGAGAGTCATCGCACACGCGGCTCTGCAATACAAGACTGGCTACATAACCATATCCAGATACAACGACGATACAGGCAAGTGGCGTAATGTTCACATCGCGAAGAAGTCTTTCGAGAAAATCCGAGAATCAGCAGATAACCTGCTTGATGCGATTGTGAATCGTAAAGCCATGGAGCAACGCCTAACCAAGAAGCAGTTTCTGATGATCACGAAGTTCCAGAAGCATGACAAGGAAGAACTATACTTTTTGTCCATATTACACCCTAAGGTAGAGCAGGAGAGCATTGCCAGTGTGACCGAATTTCTACACAGCAAAACAATCAATTTACGCCGTGAGGAATTCGAAAAACTTCACGCCTCGCTTGACAAGATTGACCATGTTATAAGCACACCTCAGAGTGGTGGAAATGACAGTGACAAATACAAACATCTTGAAGAGTGCCCCACTGTCAAGTGCTACAGATGGTCTATTGAAAAAAGAGGTCTCAAGTCTCTAAATGTGTACATGGATCGTGAACAGTGTGAAATGGCAGTGCAGAACTACATTCAGTCTTCACCTGGAGAGGATAATGACCCCTCCTCCTACACCATAGAGGCTGTACAGCTATTGAGACCTTCTAAGCTCGAAATTACTCAACGAGTGTACTACAACGTGTTATTGAAGGAGACCGGTTATGACGTGGATGACATGACTATCATGCCTCCTTCAGCAGCGCTAGTCAGGGAGACCATCGAGGAGAAAGTAACCAAGGTCAATGTTCTGCGGATTGTTGAGGCCGTTTCGTCCATGCTCAATCACAAGAGACTGTATTTCTTAAGTGAAATTTATGATATTTTCACTTATGTAGATGGAATTGCTAAAATTGAAGAGCAGGTTGTAAAGTCTGTAACACCTTCTGAACTTGTATCAGAACGGTTAATAGATTCTTGCTATGAATTAGTAGTAAAAAGAGGAGACAATGAAATTCAACAGGCAAATGTCCTTCCACCTCAGCCTCAATAGAACAGTGTGATTTGTTTATTCGTTTTGATGCCTTAATAAATATTCTCAAATTTCAAACAATCGATTTTGTTTCAATTTCTTAGTAAAAAAAAGTGGCCTGTGATTTTCAAAAAAGGCTTACAAAAAAAATCATCATCATCATCATTAACAGCTAAATATTCAGGAGACACTCCAACACGAAATAAAATTAAGTCAGTATCTCCGGTTTTAAAAAAGCTCAATGGCCATATTTTATTACAACAGCAAACGTAGAAAAGACAGGTTACATTCATTATATCAAATAAAAGGAGGAGGAGTTACAAACATTGCGGTAATTGACATTTAAATATATATATATTTACATTCACATAGGTTTATTCATATATTACCTGAACAGTCAACAGTCAACAGTCAGTATTATATATGTATATCACAGTCAAAATTCTCTGGTATATGACCACTAATAAACAAGAATCGATACTGAAAAAAACCGCATTCGCGCATTCATTCATTCATTCATTCAGTCAATCACGCGTTAAATCATTCATTCATTCAGTCAATCATTCGTTAAATCATTAAATCATTCATTTCAGGTACGTATACTCTACTGAATATATAAAAATAAAGCTCTGAACATCGGACATAACTGGAAATGATACTGTAGGGGGGAAAAAATAAGTACATGTATGGTGATTCAAACGTTAAATAATTAATAAACATGCTCTAATGGAAAAAAATCGTTTTACTACATTTAACATAAAAAATTTTTTATAGATGAAGTAGAGTGTAACAGTGGACATTGAAAAAAGGTAACATGACTACTCTACTTATATCTCACCCTAAAACCCAAAGGGTTCGGTGTCAAACGTGCCTGGTAGAAGTCGTCTTTTCGAGTAGGTAACTCTGAATTTCTTGAGTTCCTCACGATTAAAAAGTTTAAACTGGTATTTGTTACGTCTAATTTTGTTATAGGTCACCTGAACATGGGGCTGTTCATCAGAGGGCAGTGGATTGTTGTCGGGGTCAGCCCAAAAAAGCACCAGTCGGCAAATGCTCTCGAAATTTAAGAGTTTTGTTGCCTCGTGGTTCAACGTAAAACCCTTGAGTTTTGTTGTCCTTTCCTCATCATTTGTCAGATACGCATATGATTTGGGGCCACTGCTGACAAAACGTGATATAAACTGATCCTTCTTCAACTCGTCTGTCCACTGCCCCAAATGATCACCCATGTCAGGTGTGTACTCACGAAGGTTTCTCTCGTCATATTCATAGACAACTGAGTCTGTATCGAAATAAAGGACTCTGCGGCCTAGATTGTGGAGCACATTGAATAGACGACTTCTCGCGTTGGCAGTTGTAAACGCCGCTATGAACACGTTTACATGCGACATTTCGGGGAGAAAGCCCTCTGAACTACAGTACTCCAACATACATCTCTTCTCGTCCAAAATGTGCATCCCTTTCAGAGATACTGAAGGATTGGTTATTAACTTGAAAATGTCTACCCCTCGCTCGGCTAATTGATGAGTGCGATGATTATTGTTTTCGCCAAACTTGCCCCAGAAGCTGTTCAGGAGCAACTTGTTTGTTGCTCTTTTTCCTGGGTTAAACTCAATGTTGGTCTCATCAAGACGAATACCTTCGACTGACTCATACTGCTTGATGTACTCATTCTTTTCAGTGTCGCTCATGTCTCGAGACGGCCACCCCGAAGCTTCCTGTTTCCCTTTCAAGAACATGTTGACATAGTCCGAAAACAGTCCGGGGGTCTCTTGAGTACGATCAAACTTGGTTCGCTCCTTAAAGTGATATACCTCGTACACCTTTATGACAGTGTACCCCACAAGAAGGGCATCTTGGAGGTCCACCGTAGTCCATGTACCAGTGAGGTCCCGCTTCTCATCTGAACAGCTACACGGGTCTTTAGACAAATTCCGAGCACAGTTAACACAGAGAGGGAAGAAGAGTTTACCATTGAGGCGCACAGGGAGACACGGGTGGTATAGACCCCTAGGGGGGCGAACGCGTGCCTGGACGAGACCAAAGTAGGTACTGATATCGGTTGTCTGAGGATCCACGATGACCTCTGGAATCCCCACAGGGAAGACATCGTTTTTCAGAACCATCGGATACAACGAGCAAATGTCAACGTATCCGATTTTCTTACCATCTTTGGCCTCGTGGTAAAGTTTCACTGCATTTACGCGCCCCCCGTAGAAAGAAGAACGGGGATCGAGACGTGGAAGCATCTCGCACGTACTTTCAACCTCCTGTAGCCTCCGATTATTTTTCAACATCGCATGGTATTCACATTCCCACATAGTGTGAACTTCGAGTTTGAGTACATACCTCAGATACTTTAGCCTTGCTTCAGTTCGCATGAAGAGAGTCTTGAGACTTTCGCCAGTATGGGGGTGTCGTACATTGGGCATGGCTTTCGCTCCACCAAAACACCATTTACAACCATGAAACACACATCCATAGAATTCCCACGCCGATGCGCGCCCCGTCTTTACATCGAGATAGTATCCGTCTAACTTTAACCACCCATCACTAGTCTGATTCCTCACACGATGCTCGCCACCATTGCGCGCATGCTGAATGGGTACTCCCAGCCGTTGTGACTCATATTCAAGCCAAACAATGGACGAGCGACTGTGAGCATCAATACCAGCAAAACCACAAGATGGCATTCTGGCAAAAGGTGTCGATTCAAACTGCATCGAGCGCACCTCCACTTCCTCACTGCTGATAACATTTCCCTCATCCCCCACTAGCTTTAACTTATCGTTTTGAAGGAAACCCTTCACTGTACGACCATCCTCCAGCTCGACTGAATATTTCTCTGTTAAAAACAGATATCGGTACGTAACCATGCATACGCTGGCCAGTGTGTTATATTGAAGGGGATCAACACCGATAGTCTTGGTGTTCTGTTCACCCCCTTCTCCGATGTCCACCACCTCATCACGCGATGTGATACCCAAAAGCCAGCTCCTGAATGCGTTACAGCTTTCCTGTAAAATGTTCACATCATCTTCGCAATATGCCAGTAGTTCTTTCTTAAAGTCAAAGACCTTACCCCGTTGCTGTACATACCACTGCATGAACTCTTCACGAGCCTTAGGCTTCATGCTGTTCACACGGTAGCAGTAGGGGTGAGTCCCAGTTCTCCTTCTGATTAAAAAAGACTGGGAACGTGCCCTTTTTAACACCCTGCAGACCGAAAACTTTAGGCATCTGACTCAGGGGGAACGTCAGAAAGTTTAGAGAGTCGATCACTCGGAACTTCCCAGTGTCGATCGCAACGATCTTGCTCCCCCTGTAAATTACTCGGGGCATTTTGCGCATGGTACAGAAGATGTACTTAGCGATGAAATACGCGTCATACGCCTGCCCATTGTGGAAAAGGAGTGTATAACCCTCAAATTCCCTTGTGAAAAAAAATTCGCAAAACTCAGTGGCGGTGTTATCGCCGAAAAAGCGTACGGACCTCATTCCACAGGTTTCATCATCCATGCAGAGTGTTCTCTCAGGGTGACCCCTGGCAATATTGCGCGAGACGAGAGCCGAACATTTCGGACAGGCTGTGCCACAGTGTGCGCAGTGTTGTCTCTCCCTGTAAGTGTAGTCGATACAGTGCTCGCATTCCCAGTGAGCGCAGAGTAGATTAGGAGTGTGATATTCAGTTGTGGGGTCAGTCTCGAAATCAGCAAACATATATTTGTAGGACACAGCTTTCGGGGGCTGCTGTCTGATGTAGCAAAAATGGACCCCAGACACCCACTGCTTGCAAATACGACACTCGCGCATGTCGCATCGGTGTTCACGAGATGGAATATAGTACACACCGCATGCTTTGCATCTGTGTGTACTGGAGCAGACACCATTTTCGAGATGCCGACGGGCGCACTCCGTGGATCGCATGAAGCGGTTACACGTGGTACATGAGTGTTTTTCAGAGTTAACAATGTCACATGAATCACCTCTACATGACACACACTGTTCACAACCACTGTGACCATAGCGCTTGTCATAGGGCTGCAGACACTTCGAACAAAATGAGCTCTTTCCAAAGAGACAATTCACTTTGGTGATGGTGTGGAAGTGTCCTACAGCTGTAGGCCTCAGAGGATCTTCGACGTAAAGCAGGTAAACTGTTCTCTGGCGCTGTTCAACACCCACATAGAGAGGACGAACACCTGACCCCCGGCCAAAAACCACAATACGTGTATTTGCCTCCCGCTCGAAAGAGGGAATGTCAGTGAATGAGGGCACGTAACCTAGATCGAACCCAGCACGCGTGTGCAACCTCACAGCCTCCACCTTTTGTAACTTTCGTCTTGAATTAATCATTGTGTAGTATTTAGTTCTTGCCTTCTGATGTAACACCCGATCAGTCGAAGGAGCTTCACTGAGATCCCCCCTGGCTATTCCCACCACAATCGCCCTTGATAGACATAAATTGTCACTATTGTTTATTTTGCATATACATCGAAGTCTATGCAGGTCATCAACATAATTGAGGCCCTCACTCCTACCAGCACCTAGAGGATTGCGTATAACACCAATGTGGATTTCGAGAGGCTCATCCAAGTACAACTCGTCATCCGATTGAAGTAAGGTTTCCAGCAGTTCGAGAACTTTGAAAATATTGAGCTGGTGTAGAGGCATGAGTCCTAAGGTATGGGGGCTGTAAAAAGCTTCGTTTTGAATGAAAAATCTCACCAGATCATGAGGATTGTAACTCTCATTGAGTCTGGTGACAATGTCATCGATCACTCCCTCAAGTCCACCCATTATATCGACTAGATTTACACCGGCCCAGTTAGCATTAAAGTGTACACGATACACAGTCTCCCGTACTGCCCCTCCATCGAACTCGAGGTCACGTATATTTTCTACGTTAATGTGGCGGTGGAAATTCACCGAGTAATCATCTCCATCAAAAACCATGTTACCTTCAAAATCATCATCATCATCATCATTGTTATCTCTATCATCAGCATCATCAGCATCATTTAAAATAGGCGCATTATTATTATCACCCTCACCACTACCATCTCCCACTATATTATTGTCATACAGAATGTCTAGAAGCAGCCTCATTTCATTTCCATCATGTAGCTCTTCTAGATCCAGGTCCAGGTCCATGTCCATGTCCATGCTAAGATCCACATCCAGATCTCTGTCTAATTCTTGTTCGCATGAGGTCCCTGTTCCTGGGCCTGTTCCTACTCCTGTGTCTAGTCCTGTTCCTGTTCCTGTTCCTGTTCCTGTTCCTGTGTCTAACTGCAAAATTTCCTTCAGCCTGAAAAAACAGTGGAAAAAAACTTTTCAGTAAATTTTGGCGAATATAGAAAATATATATATATATATATATACATATTACTCCTGTTATAGAGCCCATGCTAAAATGTGTAACTACTAACGCACTAGGTTTCTGATGTCTGATGTCATCACGCTTATCACGACACTCTTTCTCTTTCTCGGCGCTCGGCTTATTCGCCTTCTTGTTCTTCATGTTCTTCTTCTTCTTCGTCGGTTCACCATCGCCGTTAACTTCTGACACGTCAACCACACGATGTCTCGTACCACATTTCTCAGCTCTATTCTCATTCTCCATCTCATTCACTGGTTCCAGAAGACTCTCTCCACCCCTCAATACTCCTACTGACGTTGCTGCTGCTGTTGATAGCGATGCCGATACCTCTGATGCCTCTGATGCCTCTGATGCCTCTGATGCTGATACTGATACTGATACTGATGCTGATGCTGATCCTGATGCTGACGCTGCTTGGTGTCCTCTGTAGTGGAAAAAAGAAATACTTATTATGACACTGGATTTTAACGCTTTTAAAAAAATGAAATAAGGAAGTTATTTACAGAACACAAACTCACTCATGGTCCACTTTTCTTTTTTTAGTTGAGGGCTCGCCAGTCTTGGAGGAGGTGAAGCATGCAAAAAATTCCTCAAGCTCCCTGGATCTTTTCCGGTGGTAACGTAACTGCTGTCCGAAACGCTGTAAAAAATAAATAAAAAAATTACCGTAATGCTGAGACAAATTTTATTAATTTTTTTGACACAAAAAGAAATTAGTATTTTCTCAGTTAATCATCACCAACCTTAAGCATTTCGCTCTCAACTGAGCGTAGAGTATTGTCATCATCACTCCCACTCCACCCCTCCTCAACTCCCTCCATGACCTCGTCTTCTTCTTCTTCGTCTTCTTCTTCTTCTTCTTCCGTCCCTGTGTCAACATATCCAGACGTGAGAGTCGCAATGTCGACCTCCATCGCCTCATCTCTAGCCTCAGCCTCACTTGGCTGTCTACTGCCCGCACATCTAACCATACTCCAGCCTCTACCTCCATACTCATCTCTAGACTTCTTCTCATCCTCTTCATCCTCATCGTCCTCATCCTCTACCTCATCTTCTTCCTCGAATGCCTCGGCTGCGTCGTCCGATTCGCCAGACTCGTCGGATGCATAAAAGGACACGTAATTAAGGTGATTTGCCATACTGGTGGAGGGTACAGCAGTTTGCGCAGTTAGTGGCGATAGTACTGTTCCAGACCACTGTAGAGCTGGCACACGAGTGTTAGTCACTGTCGCTGGTGCTACTACAGCTGGTACTGCCACTGTTACTGCCTCTATCACTGTTGCTGCCACAATCGAGGGCGCCGTCGACGTGGTCACCTTCGCAGACACAGTCCTCGTTGAGGCACATGCGCCGGGCAATACTGTCGAAGTTGGACTTACTACATCGACAGAGCACGACCGGGGTACCTGAGTACTAGCCCGAGTGTGAGCCTGAGTCTGGATCTGAGACTGGTCCTGGGTCTGAATCCGAACCCGAGGTGTTTCTTTCGCTTGAGCTTTCGCTTGAGCTTTCGCTTGAGCTTTCGCTTGAGCTTTCGCTTGAGCTTTCGCTTGAGCTCTCGATTGAGCTCTCGTGAGGGTAGGCGTCGACTTGGACTCGGACTCTGGCTTGGTCTTGGACGTTGACTTGGCCTTCGACTTGGCCTTCGACTTTGACTTCTGCGTCGACTTTGACTTCTGTTTCTGCTCGGGTTCGAGCTCGGGGTCGGGTTCGGGTGTTGACGTTAGAGTCTGAGCGACGCTTAAGGTCAAGGAGGCATCTAGCGCTTCATCAGTTTCCATTTCCTCCTCGACTTCAGCCTCTACCTCTACCTTACCCTCAGTCACAGCATCGACCCCTGCGTCAGTTCTCACCCCCTGGTTATTACCGCTTCTCACTAGATCCTGTAAGTCTTTCATGACCTGATCAGCCAATCTGTAAAGAAAGAAAAAAGAGTATTTTTAAAAAATAATTTGTCATTTGATCATGGAGAAGCAAGGAGGAGAAGCTATATTCGCCTTCGAGTCGCCCTCTTCAACTATAATTGCGGGACCATCAATGTCGGGTAAAACGGTTCTGACTCTAGCCATCCTGAGACACGCCGAGCTGATGTACACGATACCGCCAGAAAAAATACTTTACGCGTATGGTGTGCATCAGAAAAAATTTGACGCTCTAGAGGCTGACGTGAGCAATCTAACAACTCACCACGGTTTACCAACTCGAGAGATTGTGGAGGAACTGAAGAGCACCACTGATGAAGGCCACGTATCTCAGTTATCATGATATCACAAAACGTCTACCATCAGTCACGATACTCTCGAACAATCAGTCTCAACGCTAGCTACTTGATATTAATGAAAACGTGTAGAGACTTACAACAGATACACCTCCTCTCACGTCAGATGTTCCCCGGCACTCCGAAGAGACTAGTCGAAGCGTACGAAGACGCCACTCGCGAGCCACGCGGATACCTCGTAGTGAACAACTTGACCAGTTCTGGGGACGAGGACGTACGGCTGAGCACCTCTATTCTACCCGGGGAGACTCTAACGCTATACACGCGTAAATAATGTCGAAGAGAGTTGAGAAGTGCATCAGTTTTTTAGAGCTTTTAATACGTACGTACAGGATGACAGCGCACCTGAGTGGTACCCTATTGGCTGATGCCACCAGAGAGCATGTACTCTGCCTGACTGAAGTGATCCTAAATACATTGGAAGGAAACCTCGAGCTTTCTAGTAACACGTTGAGCGAGTTAAGTCGCACCAAGCGAGTGCTCAGGAAGGTGGCACGTTTGGTTGAAGTAGGAGCAAGAGCAAGAGTAGGAGTAGGAGTAGGAGTGGGAGTAGGAATAGGAGTAGGGACCGAGCTATCAGTCTCAACATCAGTCTCCTCCTCCTCCTCCTCTACCTCTACCTCTACCTCTACCTCTACCTCTACCTCTACAATTAGGATTGATGCCTCTACTAGGGATCAGTTGAAACGAATTTACGTGACACACTACAAGACCATTGTAGAGTTTTTGGAGCACTGTCTACCTTACCTGAAGAAATTACTTTCCGACCGCATTGACAGTTCTAATTACGGTCACGACAGAGGTCACGATGACTCGGAATATGACGATGAAATTTAACCGGAAGGTCTACGTGATACCCAAGGAAAAATACGAAAATCTGGTAGAGGCCAATAGAAAGAAGTCGTCAGATGAGCCCGGGCGACTGGCCGCAACAGCTGTTGCGGGCCAGTCGCCCTCCCTGCGACAGTCGGAAGAGGCTGTAGTTTTTAGCGCGTCTTCGAATAAGGGAGGAAGGCTCACTGGAAACGGTGGGGGGGCCGCTAGCAATGGAAATACTGCTGTAATAGGGGCGCCGTCGACGCAATCGTCCACTCTCTCTGTCGACGGTGGTCGAACGCGTCCGGACGCCGATGTTGACGTCGACACTGGCGCTTACGCTGACTCTAGATCTGTGAATGATGCCGATAGTGATACAGAGAAATCGAATGACAACACACCTCGAGATCGGCAACGTAATTACGTCGGTAATGACAACCGCATGGGCGATGTCGATGCTAAGGTCAATGATGAGTACGAATCAATATTGAGAAAGGTCAATGCCGAACTGGTTTATAAAACTCATGAGGATAAGGCCCGCACCATACTATATCTACTCACAACATCACCGTCGATACAGACGGGTGGAGAAGAAGAAGAAGAAGAAGAAGAAGAAGGAGAGGGTGAGGGTGAGGGTGAGGGTGAGGTTGAGAATAGGTTTGTAGCCGGTGATGTTGATTACACAGGGCTGCTACTTCACACTCAATCTAGCACACATCCAGTACCTCTACACCATAACAAGCTGTACTGTCTCATGTTAGACCACGATGTACCCCTGAAGCTTATTTCCAATATAAAATTGAGGAGAATATTGCACTACTTGAAAAATCGTCTCTCTAGAGATGTAGAAGAAGAAGAAGAAGAAGAAGAAGAAAAGGAAGAGGAAGAAAAGGAAGAAGCAGAAGTAGAAAAGGAAGAAGCAGAAGCAGAAGCAGAAGCAGAAGTCTCACTCATGTCTACATCTACGCCTACGCAGGTATCTACCTCAAATAAAAGGAAGAGGAATAAGTTGGAGGCTGAACTGAAGCAGAAGCAGAAGCATAAGCAGAAGCCGAGGCCGAGGCCTATGAAGAAGCGTCGAACGTTCTGGATACATGTCAAAGCAACATAATGGTGTTACCTAGAGACATGGATGCGTATTTAACGAGACGATTTTACAACACCAAATCACCAGGTAGTTTCACGAGTCCATCTAAACTACACGCTGTTATCAAGAGAGAAGGTAGATACGATATAAGTCTCAACAGGATCAATGACTGGGCCAAGTCTCAAGACATTGTGTCATTACACAAGCAGGCTCGTCAAAAACCTACCAGGTATCGCCGACTAATTGCACCAGGCATCAATCACCTGTGGGATTGCGATCTACTAGTGCTCAATGGTGAGAGATTCACAAAAGCGAACGATGGATTCGCCTACATTCTGGTAACAATCGATGTCTTCTCAAGATACTGTAGAGCAGAGCCCCTTAAGAGTAAAGGAGGGAAACACATGAGTGACGGGTTCCGGAAAATATTTACCGCAGCTGAGGCTGGAGATGCATTACCTCGATTCCTAAGGAGTGACAGGGGTACTGAATTTACCAATACAATGGTCACCTCGTTAATACACGAGAGGGGAGTGAGGCTCATTTACACCAACACTGAAACCAAGGCTAACTACGCCGAGGCAATGATCAAGGGTCTGAAGAAGCGACTGTTCCAATTCTTTCAGCTCAGTAACAGTTACGCATACATCGAAGAGTTTCAGGATATAGTGTCATCATACAATCGTACTATTCATTCGAGCATAGGCGTCAGTCCATGGCAGGTCAATGAGAGCAATGAGCAGTCAATTTGGGACTACCAGTACGTCACTAGAAATACCTCAGGTCTGGCAGCTGCTTTCAAGAAGGCCGTAACTTCGGCGAGAAACAGGAAACGAAGCGTCTACAAATTCGCCATTGGAGATAAAGTGAGAGCGTCCTATCATAGACAAAAAAATTTTTCTCGCTCATATGATGAACAGTTTACCGGTGAGGTCTTCACGGTAAGAGCTAGAAAATTTTCTGACGGCGTAGCCGTTTATTACTTGACAGATTACGGAGGTGAACGTGTCTCAGGACCTTTCTATTCTAATGAGCTGGTTGCGGTGAGATTTGACCCCGATGCATTCTTCAAAATAGAGAAAGTGATCAAAACGAGAGTGGGAGCAGACGGTTCGAGCGAGAGCCTTGTTAAATATCAATCTTGGCCTAGTAAATACAACCAGTGGTTACCCAGCGATAGAATCAAGTCTCTGAGGAAGAGGAAGAGGAAGAGGAGACAGTGAAAAGTGGAAGAAGAAGAAGAAGAAGAAGAAAAAGAATACACTTCGAAATAGAACCAAAAAATGTTAATTTACTTGGTAAGCGACCAGACGCTGGGGATAAACCCAGACAACGATGCAGGCCGCTTCACTGTGCAAATGCCAGAGGTATTTACACCCCCTAAGAATGGCCTAACTGGTGGTCGCTGGTACCTCGGACTAGTGGACATAGCTGTACCGCTAGGGAATAGTGGCCGCACCAAGTGGGATGTCATGTATGTGAACTGTCCCCAGCTAGAAGGCTCTGTGGTAGGCGATACCTACAGTCCAGTACTACGCTCCATACCAATGGGTGAGATAAAAAGACACGGTTTTGCTCGAGTTCAATCAGTGCTCTACGTTCCACTGCGAGTGTCAGACGTAAGACATCTTTCGATAGAACTCTGCGATTCGAGAGGCAAATTATTAGGAGAGTTTAACGGTGAGACAAAAAACTCTACCAAGTGTACTTTGGAGCTGATATGGAAGAAAGATACAAATCACTAGCAGCCATGAAGGCCGAACCATGGATAGAGCATTTCAGGAAAACTGTGGGGGACACCACTCTATGGTCTAATAGACCGAGGCCCGTTGTCATCAAACGAAGCAAGGAGGGTGACAGCGGTGGAAATAAGAACAATGAAAATTTACCCCTGACAGTGGTGTCACCGATAGAACAGTCTAATGACATGGCCCAGGCCCAGGTACAGACCCAGGCACGGACCCAGGGTGAGCTGACTACAAAAAGTGATAAAAACTCGGGAAGAGAGCGAGGAGGCTCAGTCCACCAGCGGAACAAGTTGACAGCACAGCGTCTTAAACGAGGGAGGCAAAGTTTGACTGGGACTACTAGCAAGAAAATTCCGAAGATCAACGACGTATTCACTCGTCATGTCAAGCGGTGAAAAGGTGCTAGAGTCATCAGACCTAGCCTATGAGGACACATTAAATTTGTTCAGCGTACCAGTGAGTAACCTCGGAGTAACTGATGTTAAATACCTGACCCATAAACCAGTCAACCAATTTTCTGCCGAGGGCGATGTAAAATTTCACGTACCAGGTGTGGGTACTTCGTATATCGACTTATCAAATGTCTACCTATCGACCCGAGTGAGAATTGTAAGGGGCGATGGTTCGAGATTACCAGAGGGAGGTGAAGATGCGGCCGCTGCTGCTTCAGCCGCTGCTGCTGATGCTTCAGCTGCTGCTGCAGCCAATGACGAGTCTGCGGTTGAGGCAGATGAAGGCGTATGGAGTGTGGGGCCTGTTAACAACTTGGCCCATGCACTCTGGGATCAGGTGGAAGTGCGACTTAATGACAGAGTGGTGACAGGGGGTCAGACAGGCTACAGCTACAAGGCTCTCATGAACACCCTACTGGGTGAGACTGAACTAAATGACTCGGAACTGGAAAATTCGCTGTTTCACAAGGACACCACCGGATTCATGAATGATGTCAGCCTCGCATTTGGAAGTAACAGTGGACTTAAAAAGAGAGCCTCTGCCATGAGTGGAAGTAGAACAGTCGAACTTTTAGGGAAAGTCGATGTCGATGTGTTTAAAGTGAACAAATATCTACTAAACGGTGTTACTATTGACCTGAATCTCACACCAACGTCAAACAAGTTTAGACTACAGAGTGCTAATCGAGAGACCACTGATTACAAGCTGGAGATTGTCGATATTACTCTTATTCTGAAACACGTGACCCCCTCAGGTCTCATTTTACTCGGTCACCAGGATGTAATGCTGAAGGAAATTTCTAGAGCGAAATATTTCTATACCAAAGAGGAGTTACGAAAGTTCAACTTGGCTAGAGACACTTCTTCCTATTACATCGAAGATGCGTTTAATGGACGAGTACCCAGTAAAATTGTCTTAGGCTTTGTGTCAGGGGAGTCCATGGGAGGGAGCCTAACCAAGAACCCCTACAATTTCATGCACTACGACATCACTTTCATCAATGAGAGTCTATCGGGCACACCTACTCCGAGAGGACCTCTGAACTTGGATTTCTCCGAAGATAAGTACCTACACTGCTACTCCGAACTCTACAAGGGGAAACCGAATTACGCTAGCAATGCGAGAATAAATCGAGAGGAATATAGAGACGGCTATACCTTATTCGTCATTGACTTAGCCCCTCAAAATTATGACGAATTCTACCCAGTGACTAGGGAGGGATGCGTGAGAATCGAACTACGATTCAAATCGCCTCTAAAGGAATCGGTTGTCATGCTCACTAAAGTGACATACCCTGGACTATTCGAGATCGACTACGCTCGCAATCTCTATTTAACATGAACACTAATCAATTGTACGAAATACTTTGGAATGATGAAATTACGTCTTCATACGTTATGGCTATTATGCCCTCAAATGCTCTGAAGTACCTGAAAGCGAGTCATGGTACCAGACGTTGCAAACCAGCCAAGCGATGCAAGAGTGAATACTGTTACATAGTGAATTGTAATGAAAACTCGTACTTACGCGGCGACATGGGACACTGGATGGTCCTCACTGTTCATGGTTGTGACGGCGGTGGAGGTGGCAGTGGCGGTGGTGGTGGTGTTGGTGGTGGCTGTGGTGCCTTTGTCACTGCTGATGCTGCTGCTGCTGGTCTTGATGTTGACGGTGTACGGACGACGTCGCTGAATGGAGAATCCAACTTGATCGAGATTTTCGATTCGATGGGCGAGGGCACCTACAAAGGAGAAATGATGACTTTTATATCAAAATTTAGACATTGTGTAACGTATTCTAGGTATTTAGCTGCTACTAATTGCGGTTACTATGTATTGATATATGTATATTACCGAAGTAGGAAATATAGCCCCTCTAGTGTTTTGAATATGCTATACAAAATACCTGATGTGAAAAGTCAATGTTTAATGCTATACGGCGTAGCTAACGGCGTAGCTAACGGATACACACAATCGAGTGAAACTACTACTACTACTACTACTACTACTACTACTACTACTACTACTACTACGGGCTAATTTCGGTGTTAAATACTCCATGTTTAAAAAAAGAATTATGACGGTCGATTTTACTTCTATATTAAAATTTGCGGTATTTACAACATTGTCACATATGCTCAGTTGCTGGTATTGAAAATGAACACGAAATTCACAAATAAATATATATGTATGACCTCTTTTATGACTGTATTACTGTCTGCATGTGAAAAAAAGTGAAATAAAGGAAATGAATTACACCTATCGATTTTACTTCTATATTAAATTTTGATGTATTTACGGCATTGTCATATATGTGTAGGTGTTAGTATTGAAAATGTACACCAAATGTGTAAATATATATATATATATGAAAGTAATTTCTTCAGGTAAGGTAGACAGTGCTCCAGTGCTTTTATGTATGTATTACCATTTGTATGTGAAAAAACGTGAAATAAAAGTTTAAAAATTTTACACGAGCGGTGTTTTTTCTAAATTTGTACTATAGCATAAACCAATAAAAAACCAAAATACATGAAAAGTGACATACCTGGCTGTATTTTTTTCTGACGAAATACTACACGTAGAGAGTCAGTCTGATGATGTTCCTAGAGGTGACTCTGTGATGGCTGTCCGATTGTAGCTGGTACTGAGGTCTTAGCGTATGCTAATGCGATCAGGCTGTGAGTGGAGATGCCCTCCGGCTTCAGACCCATGCTTTTTATACCATCGTATTTGCTGGAGGACAATGCGAGTGCCTCAGCGGCCCCCCCTGCTCAGCCCGCCCGTGACAGATCGCATCGGTGATTGCCACATTAAGGGCTTGAGTGCATTCTTTTTTTGCTTATGACTAATCTTAAATTGAGCAAAAGCGCTTCGTCTGCTTGACGTTTTTTAACGCTAAATTTGAAAATAAATAAAAATTTTGCACTTCGAACTGTGTATATATATATATATATATATATATGTAGGTATGTAGGTATGTAGATATGTAGATATGTAGATATGTAGATATATAATTCAATTAAGTCACACATCCATATTTTTTAATTGACGATCAGTTAAGTTTATGAATAGTGATATTGAAACTGGACTTGATTGTATGGGTCAATAGCTATTACGTAATACCAGTATTAAGTTAAACATTTTCAACTTGATGCCACGCGGCCAGATGTGGTATAACTCAGGGGTACACTACGTCTAATATACTCCTTCCATTGTCTTAGGACGCCGGTCACTTTTACTGTCTTTTGTTTTATTACGTAACACTCAAACATTAGGCATTGGGGTCACCGTGAGTAAGGGGGGAACAATGGGGGGTACTGCTACATGGCATAGGGGTAGGTCAGTTGCAGTAGCTACTTCGGTTGCATAAGTTGTCACTGCAAGGAGAGACAGAGGGTAATTTTGAGTTGCACGCTTTTTTGGTGGTTAAAAATGAGACAAATCGCGATTGTTTTGCTGTTGAGCTTGGCGGAATGTTCTGCATGGATATGTGGCAATACTGGACAGTGTAGTTGCTCATCTTCTGGTTTTGTACTCTGCAAAGATGCAGATGCAGCTCCATTCTTCGCTGAAGTGCATAGGCCAGGCAAGAAGCTGACCATTAAAACGACCGACGACCAATTCGATATGTCAAGTATGGCGAATACGAAGGGATTTGAAAGAGTGATTGTGATGGGACTTTCAGCAGACCTCTGTGAGACACTGATTTCTACCTTTCCATGGGCACGCTGTTTGGCGAACGACCTTGGATCTTCAAAGCCGCGCGTGACTGTCACTTCATGGACTAGGACGACTGTCAGTGACCCTAAGGATGACGTAGTCGCTGTTGAAGAGCCTCTGATAGGAACGAGGTCATCGCTAAAAACCTATGGCACTGGAATGATAGTCTGGACGATATTGAGCAGTATTTTTGGAGGGATCATGACGTGTTGCATACTGGTGAGTTTGGTCAACTTGCACGCCCGTATTAACAGCCACGCTAGGTCAGATGATCCGCCCCTGTTTGCCGTTGCCTGCTGTTTGAAATGTCTTGCACTAATGCTGTATCCAGTACACCTGATCGCCAAATGTTGCAACTGGACTTGCTGTGACATTCACACATTGGATCGAGGTACTCCACCCAGCACCACACCCTTTCAAGTCTAGGTATACTCAATTTCTCATTATAGCTACACGAGTTAAAGTGATTTGAGAAGACTTTGTAGTAGTAAACTAAGCGAACACTTGTCAGCTGATGAAAAAATTTGGACGTCAGTGTCTGCAATGTCGATGTAAAGTTGCAAATGCTAGTGTCTGTGATAGACTAATTTAAGTATAAATGAACCCTGGAGAGAATTATTGCATACCTTACTGGAACAACTTTAATACAATTGCAAAGGCTCGAGTTAACTGACATTGTTTTTTTCAGAAACGTGATTCGATCAGACAGCAATATGCCACCACGCGTCGTCTGCTGAGACTATTGATGGTAGTTTGGGGTATTTATGCCACAGCTGATGTCAATGAACTGCGCATGGTGAGACTTTTCATGGCCATTTGGAGGGTTTATGCTGCTGCTGATGCAAATGATGATGATAATGATGACGATGTTGAACATGAGGATGACGATGGAGTGATGTATGAACAACCTAATGGCAGACCTAACATGGATGATGCCCCCCTGGATGAACACTACGATGTGATTGAGATGGATGAGGGCGGTGTTGACAGGGCTGAGGAACCGGCAAATCATGCTGGCGAGCACGCTGCTCAGCCGAGGGTGTATCGAGTGCGCCTTGCCCGGGAGCGCGACTGGATAGACGTGGCCAATGTCATCGGTCATCGGCTGAGAAACAATAGACCCGTCCAGCAATGATTTTACTTAGGCATAGTTTTTAGTTTTACTTTTTTAACGCATTTTTATTTTATCGAATAACCCTTTTGTATGTTACCATGTCACATTTCATACCGAGTTGAGCGTCTTGCCACTTGTATGTCATACTCATGAATATCGCTGTACAGTCTTTAATTTCATAGTATAGTTGTTGTTTTGTACATTTTTTAGGCCTAGTTGCATAGAAAGGTGCGTCTTGCCCACTGTTATGTTAGTCTTACAGATTATTTTATCGTAATGTTTACGGTGCTGTTTCATTTAACCTGTGCTTACCAACTTTTTTGTACATAACTTGTATTATAACGTTATATTGATATGTGTATATATATATATATTTCTCATTTAAATAATTTCCATGTCACGCTCTTACGAAAAAAAAAAAAAATGATTGAGTTCCTAGTACTGTCATTAAATTTTTCCCGATTTGAAAGCTATGTTTTTTAGTTATTTACAGCGAACTTGCAAAGAAAGATTTTCTTCTTGACTTTATTTCATTTAAAAATTGGCTATTCCATCGAGATATTTAGTATGGTGCACCTAAACTAAAGTACATACGCAGATCGAGATAGCACACTCGATTAAGATAGGATCAGGTGCTTCAAACTCCGTATCAGAGTCCCAGGACTGAAATAACTGGACCGATGAGATGGCTCATTGTCTGAGTCAGTTTGATGTACGATGTATGAGGACTAAATGTATACTCAGTCTGTGCTAATACATCCTTGGGGGGTATATCTTATCACATTTAGTAGCGGGGGCAGATTCTTATCATAAGTTTTGCTCTGAGCACCCTGAGAATATTGCTAATGGGGCATTCATTCGATCACCGGGCTAGGCACCATTGTAATGTACATTCACGGTCGAATAAGGACTATTGGGGGTATCTGAAATGGTAGATATATAATGACTCAATTAAGCACCCCCTGCAATGTGCACCATATTCTTTATTAACACAGAGAAACGCCTATGTTTATCGAACTGTACTGAATTAGTGGTAGAGAATTTCCAGTAATAAAGTAGTTGCATACAGCTAATAACAGTATTAAATTGCAATGAAGAAGAGCTGAATAAAGTGTATTTCAAGCTATAGGCGTATTAACTGAAAAGGATAACTTTTTTTTGCTAATAAGTAATACTCCGAAATATTAAAAAAATTTACACTTTATACATCTCAAATGTTTTACTAATAAAACACCAGCGATGTTAACAGATAAATTATGTTAATTATGTCAATGGCATCTACACGGAGAGTGCTCAAGGGGCGTGTAGTTCTGATAACGTTTAGTCCTAAATGCCACCTGTCAGGGGGCAATTAGTAGTGAGAGTCAAGCGTGGCGAGATCGCTCTCTCCACAGACACAGCCACAGCCACAGCAGGATATGATATCATAGCCCGATGTGCGTATCATAAAGGCACTAATGTAGTCAAATGTCATGCTTGCACTGTTGTGCATAGCATTGCTCACCAATTGATAACTCAATAAGATAAGTTTTTCTATGACAGTAATTTCATAAAATTGCTATCAAAGACATTTCAATTGTTTTTTGCATATGATTTATAGCAGGGTCTTAGGATAGTCGAAGTAAGGTGTTTTGCAGTTAGCCAAATGGTATAAAGACTGAAAAGAAAATGTATCATTCATCTTCACTCTAAATAATCTGCTGGCCACTCTAGTTTGGATGTAATACGGAAATCCATTCATTATAGTTCCTTGACATCACTATTTATAGAATAATGGAGTAATCAGTCCTAGGGTCATATCAATGGAATAGGACTGCTGCCTGCTTGTGTTTTTAAACATAACCTGGCAAGTTCTGAATGGTATAAACATATACCTAGGTATTAATGCTATGTGAAATAGCCTTTATTTATATGACTTAAGCTTGTACACTTGGCGCGGCAGCTTTGATAATCATACCCATGTTGAAAGACGTGAAGATTTCATGCTGTTGTATGTGGTTGTTGAACTAATACATAATAATGCATCTACATATGTATTTTTGCAGACTTATCATAATGCTTATAAACAAAATTTGTATGACGTTATCTATGCAATTAAAACTGACCACAAACAACTGTATCACTGCTAGGATCAATCAAGAATAGGTGCATACAATACGATCACAGAATAATGAATGAGTTTATTCATAAGCACTCACCATATAATATTTATTAATATCTAACAAACTTATGTCAACCTTAGATTCAAATTGCTCAAGAAAACCTGTGATATGAGTGTCATGAAATGCAGTAAAATAGACAAACAGTAGACTTATCATATCTAAATATGCTCTGAACAGATATTTCTAATATGATATATTGCTAGAAGCCTGTCACTAACAAAGTCTTCTGGCTGTCTTGTTTATGTTTACATAGGCAGTTTAATACAAGTAAAGATAGATAGATAGATAGATAGATAGATAGATAGGTAAATATGCAAACTGTAGCCCTCACGATAAATAATAAAAAAGATTCCTGTGCTTTGAAAGACTAAACATTAGTCGCTTATCAATTAGAAACACTGGCTAGAAATCAACACCATGATTTGCACTACTATAAGCGGTTTCAACATAGTACAGCCCACTGCCAACGTATGGGCATCTCATGTGTGGTGCCTAAGCTAGAAAAAGAACCTTTGTCCACCAAAAGAATTGAGATCTGACTTAACCTCCATATCTCTGGTTAATTTCATTTCAAGGTTTGATAACACAGTAGGTCACAAGATATTTGCATGACATCAATTATGATATCTGATTAATAATTCAATTTCTTTTTCCACTGGTGGAAGATGTGCAGACAATTTAAGCTTTTATCAAATCAACCACATCTTGTTTCCAATAATATGCTTAATTTGTAAGGACATAGGTTAAAAAGGTAACCTATTTATTTGCGATTGGTTATGTAAATTTGGGAAAAAAGGTGAAAACTCTTGATTTGCTGAGCATAAACAAAAGGAAGCATGAAGGACTTAGGCAAACATCCGTAATATTCCACAATTTTTTTTTGGATATGATTCATAACAGTTTATTGTATTATAATAGACATAGTGAGGTGTTCATACTAAAACTAGTCTAATTGCAGTTAGTCATATGCTGAAGACTGAAAAAAATGTCTCATTAATTTTCTATTTATAAATCTGATTAAGTCCTATAAGATTAATGAAGTAATCAGTCCTAGGGTCATATCAATGGAATAGGACTGCTGTCTGATTGTGTTTTAATGATGCCAAAGCCTTAATGAATGTATTTTTGATGAAGATGCATTATTGTGATTAAATTGCAGACAAAAGACGAATGGATTTTACATCGTCCCTCATGTGATTTACCAAATTATATTAATTTAATGAGTAGGCTTACCAGTAGGGTCAATGGGCACTCAAACTATGTAATCTTCTAAAATTTATTCACTTCAGAGCCACAGTTTGCAATACAGGAAGAAACTTTCAACGTGCCCAGGCAACCTAAAAAGACTTGTATTATTTTCCAGGAGCAGCGTACTGGAATAGTCATTGATAAATTCCTGATGGTTGCGGGTTCCAACCCCTGACATGGACTATCTATGAGGTAAATCTCAGTTTGGCCAAACATTCATGGGAGACATTGACATTGACATACAGATAAACAATGGAGCGCCTAGTATATTTATGTTAACAGAGTGAATGGGGTACTAAAAATAGGTCATCATGTGATGTAGGTCATTGCTTTGTTTTACAGTGAAAACAACTTCCACAAGATTGACTATGCTCAATCAACCAAGAGTTTGGCTAACATTGACTGCGCTGTGTTTTTCAATGGCCTTTGACAGCTTTAATATTCAAACGATAACAACTAGTATGACATAACAGGATTTTGAAAGACCCGAAATTTTGTCATTTTTGCCAGGCAAAATGGGCATCCTTGAAAGTATGATTTGGTAGAGAACAACATTGAAGGAAATGTGTTATTATGCAATATATTTAATTCATTGTCTTGTACAAAGAAATACATTAAGGAGGATGAGTTCAAATGATCTTCCAATTGCAACAAGGCATAGTTTATGCTTAAAACCAAGACTCTTGTTGTGAAGTGTTTTTTGTGGGTGTGAACTTCATGGAAGTTAAAGTTGTAGAATTCATATTCATATTCAGAATCATGGCTGTAGCATCTGGATATTTTCCCCAGAAATATCATAAGATCACTCGTGGAGAACATGTCTCATCACACTGGCTGTAAATCATTTTATTAAGAGATAGCAACTGAGAAACATCAAAATTAAAAATCATATAAAGATATGGACATTTGAGAGTGACCCATTATCAAGGGCCACACCGCAATCAATGATTAAACCAAGTCAATATAAAATTTCTAGCAGATACTTTACAGTCACTAATTCTGCGACACTACATGCCAACATATTAACATTTTGCTTTATTGTTTAAGTATGCATAATAATGCAAAAATATGCTAGTTTTATTATTATTTATGATCTTTTTTAATTTGATTATTTATTCAATTTATTATTTATGACCATATTTATATTTACCTCTTTTTAGGCTGATTATGCGATGGTATTGCTTCCTACTAGTTTTGTTCTTTATCTTGATCTTCTTTTACAAAGGTTTTCTCAAGTTGTGCATGATGATATAATCAAAAATGTATGATTGGTGATTGAGTTGACAACCGTAATTGCGTGGTGTTTGGAAGCATTTGGTCCTGTCTAGAGCCCTTCATATGCTGGCAGCTGAGCTGAAGAGGTCTCCAATTAGAATGGCAAAAGATGAAAGCAAACAAGCTGCAAATAAAGATTATGTTGTTACAAAATATTATTAATTTAAAACCTTCATGAAACTGAATGTGATTAATAATTTGTGATTTATCTTTATTCTTTATTTACCAAATTGCTCCTGCTTAAATAATTACTTAGTAATGCCTAACATCTATCTGTTTTTTGAAAGTATGCTATACCTAAGATTTAGAAGATACCCCTATACAAGAAAAAAACCCTCTGGGAAAATACTTGAGCAATTTGAGTTGTTTGTTAATAAGATACATAGCTCAACGATGGTTTTTGTGCTTGTGTTAACAATGCTCTGTTACTTTCTCCCAGGAGACAAGAACCTGACCTGACCTTTTGCTAATTGTCACGGGACACTAACCGCTCAGCTGGACACGAAGCCATCAATTCTTGTCTTTCAATGCTCACAAAAAGGTTGGACCATTAAGGGTAAGCACCAGTGTAGATGCTTCCTAGAAAAGAACAGAGAGGAGCCAGTCCTGTATTTGCCTCAGCCAATGTTTTTTCAGAGCAATGTGATGACTAAATAAATTTCATAGTGATATGGTGTATTAAAGCTAAGTATGTACATTGGCGGAAGATGTTTCTGCACACCTTTTAAGTTAAGTTCTTGTCTACCTCAGTATCGACTATTTTGCTGCAGAACACTTGCTAAGGTCAATGGAAACTGATCTGACTGCTGTTGATTGTATCAGCATATTTATTACATCTTATATAACCAACAAATCTGATGCAATCAGGAAAATACAACATGTATCTAGTGTGCGAAAACCTGATTGCGTCTGTTTAGGATCTCACCAGAAACAATTGTAGACCTTAGTAATATCATCACTGGGGCAAAGGTGCGTGGGTAAATGCAGTTATGAGATCACAGCAAGGATGACCACATTTTAATTTGGAATTATATTGTAAGTCATGTGAACTTAAACTTCACTACTATTACCTTTAAAAAACATGTAAAACAACATCTCTTAAACAATGATATATTGATTTAAATTAAATGATATGTGTGTTGATGACTAATTATGAATGTACTTTAAGTATGTATAATTATTTATGAATACCAGGCTATTTGCATCCTTTATATCTGTAAATAGTAATTTTTTTCGATCGTGTACACAAAATACGCACTGTGCGTCTGTGTGCAAGTTTGTCAGTTTGTATATCTGTTGTTTTATACTCGAATAAATATTTCTTGAACCTGAACCTGAACCTGAATCCATCACTTTTCAGGCTGATTATGAGATGCTACCTTATTGTTCTCTATTGATGCACCCACTCAATCATATATTTGGAAGCTGGTACATTTGTGTTTTTAGACAGGAAAACCACTGGATTTGGAGTAATATCGGAGAGCAGATTGAGTAAATCATTTTTGTGGATTCTGTAGTTTAAAAAAAAGGACCAGATGAGTTACTCGAGCTTGACTGACTACCACTTTTCAGCTCCAATCCAGCATCCCAGAGCTTTTTTCTTGCAGGTGTTCGATTTGAAATGCCTCAGTAATATGTTTTCCAAGGAGCCCCACAAAATAAACAGCATCAACCTTAAACCCTGAGGAATTACCATAATTTTCCAGAGATTAGGTAGCTGTACATGGGAGCAAGTAACTGTATGATATGATTGAATAAGCTGTTACTGGTAATTTATTGTTATATCAATGCCCCATGAACATTTTTGATGTAGTAAATGATATCAATGAACTGGCCTCCTCTCATGGGAACAGGTATATTTTCAAAGATCGGTATAATTTACTTTTACAAGATCCACGCACAGACATTGTTACCTGATCAGGAACTTAAGTCATCTGTCATTAGCAATATATCTGGTTGATCCTTCAATACAAAGGTTTCTTCATTACATTGTGATATATGATATTTGTAATAGTTACATCCCGAGACAAGACTTACAGTAGGGAAACAATGTCTAACTTACAAAGTGGGTGAAATATGGAACTCCTTGCCTTTTTCATTCAAGACATATGATAAAACTCTTTTCTCCTTTAGTAGGAAATTAAAATTCTACCTGATATCTTTTTCATGCTTAATTCATAAGATGAAATGATGTTCTCTTCAGTGATTACACACCTTGATCTTAGCCTGAGCTCCAGGTGGATGGTAGGTCTGCCCGTCCACCCCACGGGGTGGAAAATTAGGTTTGGCAATCCATCCTGGAACTCAAGTATCTTATAAGTTATACGTATGAATCAACTTATATCATGATTATCTTCAGCATTATCACCAGGGGTGGTCCCAACTTCAGCACCTCTGCTACTGGGATCTCTCCAACATTTGCACATCATAACTAATATGAATTATCATACTGTCACCACAAAATTCTATTAAATGATCATGTTTTTTTAAATTTCTAGTCATATGGAATTATAATGTGTTTGTGTTTGTATAAATGCTTTTGGAACAATTATTGTGTCGTCAATGTGAAAAAAAAATCAGTTCATTTCAGAGTAGGAAGGAGTTAACTAACAGTTTTGTTGGTTATATCCCGACGCCGAATGTTAGACTATGAGAGATATAACTAACTTATACTCCACTAGGCATATTTAACTAAGTTCTGGTTATTATCTTGGCAGAAAAATTACAATGAAGTAAAATGGTGCTCCATTAAGTACAATGGATATATTAAAATTTCACCAATAAAAACCACACACATTATTCGTATTTTGTATATTTGGTTGATATATTGTAACAGCTTGGGAAAGGGAAAGCCAAAGCAAACCTGTGGATGAAATATACCTACAATCCATTTCTCATTAAGATACATATGTGACATTGCGTTCTCACAAAGAATTTGTGTTATGGTGACATCAGAATAATGCAAAGTATAATTCCAAAACAAATAGTTTATGGAGTTCTTATGAAGTGGAATAACTATTGAAGTTATTTCTTTAAATATTCTTTTGTTGTAAAATAGATATATTACTAAGCGTATGGCTTAATTACCTAGTTTATGTACAGTATGACTCATATGGAGTTGTCCATGTTTTGCCGACTTTCAGGGAGACACGGGATGTCACGGATTGCAGGGTTGCTCTTAACCCTCCATGGCATGCCTAATTGCTTTGCTGGGCCTCTCCCGGACATTCGCCGACCTGCCGCAACTGTTGGGGCTTTACCCCGCTGTGGGGGTTGTAATTGATACCCTGCAAACGCATTCACAGCCACTCTTAATTATTCACAGTGAGATCAAAAGCACTGCTTCTACTGGTTGTACTAATTTTCCTCCCTCTTCATTTTATATTAGTGACACTATTTCTTTTGGGTAGCTATCAGCTTCCAGATTAAGACCGTGTACATTTTATTGCAATGTGATCAGTAGATTAAAGATATCTATATTCTCAATGAATCATATTTTTTCTTTCTTTTGTCATCCCAATGTGCCCCGCACCAGTTCATTATGAAGTGATTTATGTGTTGTTATTATTATTTTGAAATAGAACTATATACTATCATTAAATAAAGATATGTGATCTTAATTTAACAATCACAATATCAATGCAATTTCACTAATAAACCACTCTTAATTAAGACCACCTCTATATTAACACCCTGTCGCAATTAGTACTAGATACAATGGGGCCTTGCTCTCTATTACATAAGTCCACTGTCCCATCAAGACTGCTGAACAGATAGACATTAAACCACTAATAAAATACCCTCACATTTGCCGGGCACAGTAGGATTGTAAATAACTCTGATGTATGTTTTAATGTTGAATTTTATGACGATGTGAATAATCGTGAAGATTTAACTGTTGATGAATCTGATGTTGATGTTAATATTCATGTATCTAATGATGCTAGTCATGAGTCATGTTCAGATACAACAATTGTACATAGCATTTCGAGAGACCCACTTAATGAATATGTTAGTCCCACTACAAGTAACAATGTACCGAGTCACGTCTCAGATGCAACAGATAGCTCAGAATTTGATAATAACCAACTACCATGTAATCCAAACTCCATGATGAGCTCAAATGACCCATATGAATAAATAGCTTTCAGTAAGAAAAATGCCAAAAAAAGTATCTTCTCTCATCTCAATGTCAATAGTCTGTCTAGTAAGTTTGTTGAAATTCACGAAATCTTAACGAAAGGTGTATCCGACATGTTCTTTCTATCAGAGACTAAACTTGATGACTCTTACCCATATGGACAATTTGAAATTGATACTTCTGTAACTCATAGAATAGACAGAAATGCCCATGGTGGTGGCCTGCTATGTTATGTTAGGCAAACAATACCTCATAAAAGTAGACCTGACATAGCCATAAATATCAATGGAGTTGAAAGCATAGTGATACAAGTTAAAACAAACATCAGAAATAGTTTCTTTATACATATATATAAACCTCCAAATGTTCAAGTTCATTGTCTAGCGAGCGCAATTGAATCAATGCTAAACAAGTGCTTCCTAGAAAGCCAACATGTATACATAATAGGTGATTTAAATGTCAACTTCAAGACTGACCCAAATCCTCTCAAAAATATGTGATATGTACGATTTGAAACAAATTGTTAAAGGTCCCACCTGCTTTAAAAGTCTAAAAAATCCAACACTACTTGATGTGATTCTAACAAATTCTTGAAATTCTATTCAGCAAACCGTAAATGTTCCACTAGGTATAAGTGACTTTCATAACTAAATAAGTGCTGCAACAAGAATTCTGTGTCCTTCAAATGAACCTAAATTAATTCATTATAGATCTTTCAAAAATTTCAGTGAAAATGATTACTTAAATGATCTGGCCACAGCACCTCTCCACATTTCCCAAATATTCGACGATGTCGATGATCAGTTATGGTTTCACAATACTTTACTATCAGAAATTCTTTAACAAAAATGCTCCAAGGAAACAAAGAAGAATTAAAAATAATCAATTACCATACATGAATGACAATCTTAGAAAAGCTCTAAATGTAAAGACTGCCCTTAGAAGGAAATTTAACAAAGTTAGAAGTCAAGAAAATTGGCATGAATACAAAAAGCAAAGAAACAAAGTAAACAAACTAAAGAAGACATCATTTAGGAATTATTTTGATAAAAAGTGCAATATGTCTAATGCCGAAGGTAAACACTTCTGGCAAGTTGTTAAACCCTTCATGACAAACAAAATTAAATCTAGCAATGACACAATCACTCTATTTGAAAATGACACTATAGTCACCAACCCTGTTGAAGTAACTAACATTTTTAATGAATACTTCATAAATGTAGCGCAAGATCCGAAAGAACCTGAAATTGTAAACAACATGTCAGCTGATGAGGTCATTGACCACTATAAACACCACCCAAGCATAAAGTTGATCAATGATCAAGTAAACAACAACCAACAGTTTAATTTCACACCTGTAAATGACACTACAACCAAAAAGAAACTGAAGTCACTACAAATAAACAAGGCCAGTGGTTGTGATAACATTCCTCCTAAGTTTCTCAAGATAGGTGCAACTCACTTAAGTCAAAGTCTCACCCCAATCTTAAACAATAGCATAAATACAAGGATATACCCCAATTATAATAAAATAGCTGAAGTGTCCCCACTGTACAAAAAATCTGATCAACTTTCAAAACAAAACTACAGGCCTTTTAGTGTCCTAACATCAACCTCCAAATTGTTTGAGGCAGTTATGTGGTGGGGTGGGTGATTAGGGTTTTACGTCCTGTATTTCTGCACCAGTTGGGCTAATTAGGACAGGCAGAGACCATGGCAATGAGACGAAGGATGAAACAGCCATCCAACTTAGGCTCGACCAGGAATCGAACCCGGGACCCAGCAGTTGGAAGCCCAGAGCGCTACCTCTGAGCTAGGCCCCCGCCCGAGGCAGTTATGTGATCAGATTATTGAATTTGTATCCTCTTCAATATCCATAGATCTGTCAGCATATAGGAAGACTTACAGTTGTAACAATGTACTGGTTAAATGTGTAGAAAACTGGAGGAAGGCCCTTGACAATAACTGCCATGTTGGCTGCATACTTATTGACTATCTAAAGCTTTTGACAGCCTGCCTCATGGCATATTAATTGCAAAGTTACATGCAGATGGTTTATCATGTGAAGCCTGTTCATTCATATTGGACTACTTAAAAAAAAAGAAAACAAATTGTAAAACTAGGTAACATTAAAAGCGAATGGTTAAATTTGAAAACTGGTGTTCCCCAAGGTTCTCTCTTAGGTCCTCTCTTATTTAACATTTTCATAAATGATTTTCTATTTGAATTAAGTAATTTACAATTATGCTGTCGATAACACCTTATGTTATGCACACAGAGACCCAATGGTCATAAAGGACAAACTAGAAGTGGCTTCCACACGAGCAATTTCATGGTTCAAAAAATAATTTTATTAAAGCAAATGCATCTAAATTCCAAGCAATATGTCTGAGTAGAGGAAATGTTTCCATAGATTTTGAGATTGACAATCAAAAAATACAGTCTGAATCTGTTGTTAAGCCGTCAGGTATCAACATTGACAACAAACTAAATTTTGACTGCCATGTATCAATTATCAGCCACAAAAGACCACAAAATTGTGTCCACTTATCTTTTTCATAGATTTATTCTATAGATTAAATTTATCACAGTCTTGACCAATGGTTGATAGGGCAATGGCAAAGTCAGAGAGATAGTTTACTGGAATGACTGACTGACTAATTGTATGACTAACCAATATTAATTGGTTTCATGACAACTGACTACACTGGCTATAAAATGTAGAGACTGACTGACTGACTGACTGACTGACTGTCTATCTATCTATCTATCTATCTATGTAATTATCTATTTATTCATAATTTTAACAGATGAGGAGTCATCCATAAAACAAATTAAAGTAGGTTAAAGATCAATCTATCAATCACCCAACTTTTAGGCATGGGACCTGATTTATTCCTGAAGTGAACTTATAATGAACATTTACCCTCATATCTAGACCCGTGATACTAAATATTTCCAAAAAATGTTCCACTTACTTGGGTTTCTTCACTTGAGATCTAATGACAATATAGCTGATTATCCCCATCTAAAAGGTAAATCCATAAGTACTAGTTGACCTTATGCGACAACTGCTGAGTGCACAATGACCTAGAAATATTTCACTCTAGATAATCAGGCCACCCCTTCTTTCACACCCCTGTTGATACAGGTTCAGTCCAGGCTGACTGTCAGGGACTCAGTCAGGGACTCAGTCAGGGACTCAGTCAGGGACTCAGTCAGGGACTCAGTCAGGGACTCAGTCAGGGACTCAGTCAGGGACTCAGTCAGGGACTCATAATGACTGCAGCAAAGCACATATGTTATAATCTGTGCAAGCACAGCAATCAGTCAGTCTGTCAGTCAGTCTGTCAGTCAGTCAATCTGTCAGTCAGCCTGTCAGTCAGTCGGTGTTATAATATTAAACACTAATTCAGCAAAAGGGAAACCTTTTTTTAAGGATTATTTTGGAACTATTGAATGCAATAAAATGTGTTTATAAATACTAACAAATGAGAAGACAGCAATCTTCATTGTATGTAGACCCACAACTCAATAAGTCAGGCATGTTCTGTTTTTTCTTGTCTATAACTGAAAGATTTGATTCATCAATTATGAAAGAAAGGCATTAATATAGTTATTTAATGCTAGGCGGTATTAATATAGTTATTTAATCCTAGGCTGCTGTTTGAAGCAATAGAGTATTTAAAATATATCTGAACACAATGCAATAAAATGTATATGCTCTTGATCAAGAAAATTTAGGCAACGCAACAAACACATTGGTATATAGAAAATTGGAAAATGACTGTAAGACTCAGTCTAAGAAACTGACCATGCTCTTTGATCTGGCCTGGAGCAACCGACTATGACCACCATAGGGGGGGGGGGGGGGGTAGTTCTGACTGGTCAATGTTCATTGCTTGGCCCACAGAGCCAACGCATGGCTTGGCTAAACTTTAAAATACTAAATGTTGGTCTTTTTTTAGTTTTGAAATTTTTTTTAGATATCTTATATGCTGGTTTTCAAGCTTTGTGTTCTGTGTGTATTCTTTAAGGAGAGTTAATAAGTGTTATTAATAATTTTTTAAGATGCACATGTGTTCATTGTCTTGGTTAGCTTACCCCTATCTGCTCAGTGCGTTGTCAGTAGCAGCAGCGGAAGCATCTCATACAAAAACTTCACCCCCCCCCCCCTCATCCCGATGTCAAGTTTACTTTAACCATGACTCCATGCTTTAAATGCATCTACATTGTTCGTAATGCATACCTTTTAATTGTTTGCCTTAGTTAAATGAAAAAACTCAATTTAGAAGAAAAAAAAAATTAATTATGCCCAGTGTGTTTTGATCACTGTTAATAATCCAATTTCTCATGACTACACAACAGATCATGTTAACAAAGTAAAAAGGCTGAATTATTATTTCATATCTCTGTATCTTCTGAATGTAAGTAGTCTAACGCAGTGTAATAAAATGTTTGTGCTTTATAACAGAACTCCAATACTGTGAAATAAACCCTAGCGATATGTGAAGTCATAGAGTCATGCATTTTACCCCTGAATTTAAAGTTATCTAAATGTGATAAAATGGGAATCTGACACAGCACATGTGGCTGATAAGGGCAAAGGGCTGCTGACCGACCCTCCACAGCAGCCCACCACCGTCATATCCCTGACGAGCCACTACAAGCTGACACCATCCACCAATCAAATATAGCCAATTAGTTAGGAATGTCTATCAGCTTTGCGGGGCCTTTCGCTGCCTTTTGGGGCGTTTTGGGGTGATGTCGCTGAAATATGGACAATTCCATATGTGTCATACTGTACCATGTCAGCTTTTCAGTCAGGTTATCAGGCGTGAAAATTCTAAACTTCTCATGATATCTCTCATCTTTCTTAACAATCAGTCTGCAGGTCACCTGAACATGGTTGACATGTTCTAACCTTATATAGCTTAAATCTTAATTATTTAAATATTATGATATATATAATTTCTCAGTGTCACAATGCGGATGGACTGCTATCATGCTGCCTGTGTAACCTTTATCCCAGAAGGTCAACAAAATGGTACATTGCAAAGAAAGCAACGTAATGCTAATGCAGAGTATACACAAACTGTCCACACATAAAATAGCCAGTAATATTGTGGGCATCATTGATGATGAGCAAGTGGGTATAGAAAGAGTTTTCAGGCCATAAGTTCTGCTACAAAGGCTATGTTTACAAGCATTGGAAAAGTTACGCACTCAAGTACATTTATTACACTAGTGACCCTTGGTTGTCTTTTAGATGTCAAATCAAGAGCACACGGAAAGAAATAATGGCCAGTCAAACTGCAGCTTGTGGTCATTGGCTGGTCAGCAAGTGAGCACTTGGCTTGCAGTGGCAATCTGTGTCCAAGTAGATTGCAGACTGGACAAAGGTCACTTGTTTTGACTGCCCAATAAACTGCCCTGTTGACCCTGGTCCAGTCATTGTATACAAACTGCTATTCATTCAAGCTTACCAAGAGCTGGTGTTACCTTTAAATGCATAAGACTACAATTGTGCTTATTGCCAAATGCAAGGAAGCGTAGTTCAGTTCACTTTGTGGTTTTGAATTTCCGTCATCTATGCGTAGATGCCCTTGGTTTGAAGCCAATTACAGGCAGTTGTTTGCCGGTTAAGACTGTTTTATTTCTTTCGCTTAAATTACTCAAACATGGTAAATTGTGATGTTAGCAGATATTGGTTAAACTGGATTTGGCTGCGCTTCCTTGCATTGAGCAGCAATATTAGGATAATTGAAAAAGACATACTATTAGACTCGATTTAAAAAAAAACCTGTTTGTTGAATTTACTGCAGCCCTGGTGAAGGTTAACCTGGTAACAAATGCAAGCCCGGCTCAACCATTTTCTCCCTACTATACTGAACAAAAGAATGTATGAAAGGATTTTACCAACATGTAGAGGACACAACAGATCACATGTCATTTGTTGGGTTAATATATCTACACAACACATCAGAAGTACAACAGATACTTGGAGAAATAATATATATGTTGTCATTCCTGTGAATGCATTGAAAATTAGACAGTTCTTCTTGAGTCAAAAATAAGTGATTAATCCAAAGTTATCTCAAGACATTAAAATTAGCAATCGTAACTATGATGTTCTTTCCATTTGTAGCCTATATTCATTTGTTATAATACTAAATGGCTAGGAGGCATGCATGTCAACGGCTTTTGGTCTTAGTACATGTTTCCTGTAGCCACTACAGAACCAGTTTTCTTTTGTCACTTTTGTATATGTCTGTCTGTCTAGCTGTTGCGCTGCCTGTCTATCTGACATCCAAAGTCACTCAATTTGTAATACATCCTGCAGGGCTGGTTTGCCATCATTACAATCGACTCTTTATGCGTTGTTTACCTAAGTCTGTACCACACTGTTATATAGGGCTTCACCAGCTTCCTGACCTGACAATGACCAATTTGCTTCAGTTACCCACTGCAATGTTCATCCTTATCATTTCCAGTAAGTTATTCTTTCTGGCCAGTGAAGCCATATCCTGTGTGAACAACTTCTAAGGAAGCTTACATGACATATACATATCACATGAACATCAAAGGGTAACCACGTTGTGAATGATGTATTCCCAACATGTATATACAAATTTAGACCAAGTGAATTATGTATGAACCCGGCTTATATTAGTGTTAACTTTACTTGCTGCAGTTTGTTGGTTAGATTTACAGAAAAAAAAAGGAAAAACGCTTGATGAATCCTTTGAAAATCATACTGACATGCTCATAACATAAATAACGTAAAAAACCTACACCTATCTTGTCTTATCAGCTTTTTTGGTGAATTGGACCTTGTAGGAAGCATCTGGCGATCCACATCAGCCTGCTAAGTGGCCACAATCATATGACTATGAGTGCCAAAACCATCTAGGATGCATTGGTATTCTCCTTTGCTAGGTATGACAGAGATCTACTTCGATATTTTGGATATTGGATAAAAATATATTATATCAAACAGTTAGAAATAGACTTTTTTTACAAAAAAAAAAAATTGAACAGACAGCTTTATGCTATCAAGTGCAACATTTCTTATATAAATAGCAAATTTACCATGCAGGCACATTAATTATAATTCTCTCAGTATTCTCAGTATACACAAAAGAAAACTATTCAAAAGAACATTATTGATGCATTAATTTGTATTTTTATGCTCTAATACTTACACAAGAGCTTCACATAGGCTTGGTTATCAAGCAGGCAGACTCCATCAGATACCCTGTTAGATTGGCTGATACTCACAGATATAAATCTTGTCGATATCATCATGGATAGTTGGTCTGCCAATTTACCTAAATTTCTGGCCCACTTTCCCTAAAGTTTCATATTGATCATTCTTTTGCAAACTTTTACAATATGGTCTCCTCTTCTTATAGCAGATATTGAGCATGGATAGATTGTATTTAATGGAGGATAAGCTCACCGTGACTACGTTATATATTACAAATAATTATACTTGTAAAATCAAATCAGTAAACATTTTATTATTCTTTTGAAAATAAGTTCATGTACATGGCTAGTAGATGCCATTCGCATATTTATGCCCTAAACTTTTACAATTTTTGTTGTTGTTAGAAAGCAGTGCCGTGGATGCAAAGCTTCAGCAGTGTGCACTGCACAGCCACTAGACGAGCACCATTTTGGTGTACAAATAATTTTCCAATTTAAGATCTTTTCAAGCTAAGTATGGACTATTTTGCCATTGCACTTGATGAATTAATGCAAATTAGACTACTCTTGATTGACTAGTAAAGCTGTAAGCTTGTTTCATAATTTGTCATACATCTTCAGTTTGTTCCATTAAAAATGGCCTGTCAAATGGAACTGAGACAAAGCTAGACAACTTCTGCTATACGATGCTACCTGCCACTAAACGGAACTGTCTGGCAATAATTGGTTACTCGAGGCCAGTTCTGAAGTATATGCAGCACCATTTGCTGCATAAGTTGAGCGTTACATACATTTGTCATTTCTTAATGAAAAGATGCATGTCTATTGCACACACATTTATGATACATTGATAAATTTCTTACATTCACCAAGGTTTATTTTTTCACTGACGGTCCGTGTAAGCCGACCATAAGCTAGGAGTGAACAAAAGCAGCCCGCTTTGTCCTCCAGTTATAGCTACAGTCCGGAATAGGTCACTACAGCTGCTTAGATGCGACCATATTTCATTGAACTAACTATTTCTACCGCAGTATTTGGTTGAAGAGAAAAAGGTCAAGGGGGATCACAGAGACTGTTATTGGGCAATACTGTGGTATTTGTTTGGCATCATTAAGCAGAATGGTCTGTCAGAGGTCATCCAGCCATTGGTCATCATGATAACCTTTAAGTAACAGACAAAGACTGACCTTTTCATGTGGACATTGTCTGGCCAATACAGTAGACATTGGTCAGATTACAATTGACCTCTGAATGTCACTCAGGATGGTGGTCCTGGGGGATCATTTACTTCCCAGCTGACAGTCTTTGTCATACATAAATTATATTATTTTTCCTACAGAGCTGGTCCCAATTGTGAATAAATGTCTTTGTCTCTAAAAAAAAAGTGATTAAAATGTCCCAGCTTGCATTTGAACAATTTTTTTTAGTGCTCTGCTATAAATTTAAGGGGGTGTAACTACCTTTGTGATGTAATCATTTGAATGTTTGAATTTTATTGGATCATGGAAGCATTTAGCAGAAACTTGCATTATAGGCCCAATGCTAATCAAATGCAACAGGGTGTTTTAGAAGACCATAATGAATTTGAGGCCATTATAATAAGAAATGCCTAAGTGAATCAGAAGAAGCTAAATTAGGTGTCATTCGCATTTAATCCCTTCAGTTTGTTGTAAAATTAAGTCAAACTATTATAAGGATAGTAGTATCAAACAACACTATGTGTAAAACATAACGATAATTATCATTATCATCGGGTAAATCTTCACAGCATATCAGTAAATTCATGTTATGTTAAATTTGATTGATATTATCTTACTTTGTGTGCTTGATGGAATTAAAGCAGAGTAATATATAAGCAAGGGAATATCTTGTTTCTAGGCAACTATAGTAGCTGAAAGAACAAGTACAGTGTATAAGCCTTGCAACATATAACATGGGAATAATGGATAATTTGATATTAATAGTAACTGTTGCTACTCTAAGCTAAATTGAAAAGACTGAGATTTAATCATCAAGTTGAGGCTAAGATGTTTGAATGGCCTCAAGAATGTCCATTGGTGAAGTAATAAAATCATTCTAGTCATATTATTTACTTTGCTGAGAAATAAATTTAAATCCTTGGACATCCCAAGTTACTGCTTGGGAAGCTCAAAGGAATCATAATTAGAACCAGAATTATATTTATATCCGGCTTCCATACAAATAATAAAAACACCAGGGTTACAAAATTCTAAAAACATCCCTTTGATTGACCTGGCGTTGCTGTCTTCATGTGAGCTAGTTTAAAGACAAAACAGGTTCACTGGGGGAGTTAAGTAGGTACCTAATACTAGACCAAATCACTGTGATTTAATACATTATTAATATAATATTCTTTATTTACAGTCAAATGAAAATAGAGAGGACATTCAATAACTGTACATCCAACATGTTTGCATTGTTAAAAAAAACGTAGATGTTTAGCAATCTTTCCGATGCAAACACTCAAACTTAATGGATAAGTATTATGTTAACATGATATCCAGATGAAATGAGAAATATTCATCATTACTAAAATGCTGTTGTCCCTGTATGGCCCATCATGTTCCCAGACCTGCTGTGTCATAATGGGAGAGGGGCACATGGCAAAAAAGATGCGGCATATTTATTCCTGCATCTTTTTAGTTATGAACTTCTGCAAAAAAAGTTGTGTGTAAAGAAAGAAATGGCTTATACAGAATACGGATAGATTAGTTTGTCCAGTGATTAGCTTGTCCGATGGAGCTATGGTTGATACAATTGGTGTTGAATTTTGTGTACTTGTAAACCTCTTTTTTGGTCAAATTGGTACAAAAAGAAAAGTTTTGGTTAACCTACAGAAAATGTCTTTTCATATGGTACAAAGTTTGCCCTATAACCAGTGTAACTAAAGTTGCCCTCTAATCAACCTATCCACATCGATTCCCAGGTTTTGTCACTTTCTATTGGTATTGTTTGTTAATAGTAAATAACAATAAATTAATCCATATTGATGCATTCATTTCAGAGTCAAACTTGTAGCATTTTGCATGAGCAGTGGAAATAAAACTAGGTTTATTTCAAGGTTTCTGCTTATTATAAGAAGATAAAAGAGGGAAACAGATTTTTGTTGTTTCTGAAAATGTTTGGCTTGGTTGGCAAATGAGGAGCGCTGAAAATATTGAGCCCTGGCAGGCTTTCCAAGCTGTGTTGAGAAGGTTTCGCATTACAGACCGTCAAATGGTACATCGTTCAAAGGCTAGTCAGCGTCTAAGTACATGCGTACACTTACTAGTGCGGCATAAATGGGTAGGGAGGACCATGATTTTTCCAGGAGGGCAAATCAGCTGATAACGTCTTTTGTATATGGTGTGCTGGTCAAATAAAACATATGACACCATTATTTATATACAACTTCTGATCACAACCATACTGAGTGAGGTTTACAGTATATTACTTCACACTAATGTAATAAAATCTTCAAATATGTTTATTGTGCATATAGAGAGTGACAGAGAAACTATTATTAATTTGATAATGGGAAATACACTTCATGAGAACAGTTTTTCAGTGCTTTGATGGAAGTCTAATGGAATTAGGACAAAAATTGTCTTGCACTCTTTTAATCAGAAAAAAATTCACGTGAACGCCCAAGCATATGTTTGATTGTAAATTGAGTAAACCAAATATACATAATTTTCAGTAATGCATTGCATGTTAAAAGCCTCTTAACCTGATCTGGCGATTTTTACATATTTCAGTTATAATAGGGTAGGCTGAGACATCAATCATGAAATTCAGTAGAATGGACAAATCGAAATAATAAGTAGATTAATCTACTCTGAAAATACATAACAGACATCCAATATCTAATGTACGTCAAACTCCACAATGCTACCAACATCAATCACAGCAAATTCTTTTGTCACTGAAATATGATGCTATGTCCGCTTTATCCTTTGACAAACTGCTGCCTAAAATCTCTCTCACAGATCACAATGTACAGCACACTGCCAATTCATGGGCACTTCATGTGTGGTGCCTAGACCAGGAAAAGAACCTTTGTCCACCAGAAGAATTTAAATGCATCTTAACTTCTGGGCCATGCCTCTGTTTTGGTGTTTCACTTCAAGGTTTGTTGACACAGCAGTGCAAAGGGTTTTTCCATGACATTAATTTAGATAGCTATTCAATTATTTCTGCTAACAGAACACAAAAAATACAGCATTTATCTGGAGGACCTCATTCTCTTGTTCCTTTTGGTACACGATCTATGGAGAAGTATTCAAATTGTTATCACATCAAGCACAAAATGGCATCTGGATTCAAATGAATAAGTTTAGATGCAATTGATAAATTGAATCTATTGAGTAACATTAAAAAGAAAATCCTATTTATCTCGGATTGGTTATGTTAGGAAAAGTTTGAAAGCAATTTTGTTGTGGTCGTTGTTTTGATTTGCCAGTCTAATACAGACAGGAAGCATGAGGGACTTTGCTAAATGTCCATAAAATCCCAGCATGATTTAATTTAATGATTCACTCAACCTTAGTAGATTTCCAAGTGTTTGATAATCAGCAGAGTTACATCTGGTCTGGGGAATTCTTTGTTATTATTTTGCATGCAGTGTGCTTTGGTCTCCTTTGTAAACCTTCACTCAAGTGTCTGGCAATGATCAACAGAAGGATTTACACAAAGTTGTTAAGTTGTTGAGTTGCAATTATAATTGTATGGTCTTTGCATTGCTTTTCTGCCATAAGAACAGAAGAGATATCAAGAGAAAGACATCTCACAAATGTCATGCTTGCATCATAGATGCACCAGACACAAACTATTGTGCATAGCATTGCTCACCAATTGATAACTCAATAAGATAAGTTTTGGACAGTAATTTCATAAAAAATTGCTATCAAAGACATTTCAATTGTTTTTTGCATATGATTTATAGCAGGGTATTAGGATAGTCGAAGTAAGTTGTTTAGCAGTTAGCCATATCCTTTCGGTATAAAGACTGAAAAGAATATTTATCATCCATCTTCACCCTAATTAATCTGCTGGCCACTATTGTAGGGATGTAATTTGGAAATCCATTCATTATAGTTCCTTGACATCACTATTTATAAATCTAATTAATGCAAGTCCTATAAGATAAATGGAGTCATCAGTCGTAGGGTCATATCAATGGAATAGGACTGTTTTCTGCTTGTGTTTTATGGCACTAAAAAAAAAGCTATAATGAATGTGTTTTTGATGAAGATGCATTATTGTGATTAGACTGCAGAGCTAAAGGCCAATGAATATCCTCTTGTATCCCATGTGCTTTACCAATGGATATTAATTTAATGAATAGGCTTAGCAGAAGGTTCAAAGGGCACATAAAGTTATTATAATCTACAAAAATGCATTCAATTCAGAACCAGTTTGCAAAATATGGAGAACGCGCTCAGACAATTAAAACAGAAGCATATATCATTAATAGTATACTAGCATTGATAACGTGTAAACCTAATTAGCTCACTTATTTTTTTCTGGGGACAGCATATTGATATGGTCATTCACGGTAGACATTAACGTTCCGTTAGCGAAAGAAACAGGTCTTAAAGTATGATGCAAAAACAGTTCAGCCCACTTTATTTTTCATAAAATCTATTTTTCACAGGGGTTATCAAATTGTATCAATGCATAGGACTCTAAGCCTACTGTTGATAGTCACCCATATTCAACACAACATGTCATTTGTGAAGACTAATGCATTTAATCTGCAAATTTGCAACTTAAGGCATGGTTTATAGACTAACAGCCAATTATACAGGACTGCCTCGCTGTCTAAGAATTAAATTTCCATCTAAAGATCAAAGCTGAGTAGTGAAATTCTATTGTACTAAGAAAATGGGATCATAAACATCACAATGAAGTATGGCTGACTGACTCTAGTTGTTGCTTGATCCGAAATAGGATAACGATTTTACCTCTAAGCGATTTAATGGGGTAACTGTCTTGCTTCCATCATTAGAAACTTTGAAGCAGTATCGAATAAAATGCAATGAAGGTGCCTAGGGAGCTTAAGGGGAATTTGCAGAGCCATTCTTGCCTGGAAGTGCTCTAAAAGTGTTCTAAAAGTGTTCTAGTAATGTTCTTTAGAGTGTTGAGGCTCCATACTTGAACGGCTAAGCTTCTCAGCAACTATCTTGTACAACTCAGAAGTGGAGTTGCCCAGGTACTTATATGATGTAATGTGGCTTGTAAGTGAGGCTGTGCTGATGTTTAGACTTCATAATTATTCACAACCATGGTAGTAGCATCTCTGCTATCTTTGGGTATTGCCTGAGAAAGATTAAAAGATCAGTGATTGAAAAGATGTCCATCAGACTCACTATATATTATTTTATTATCAGAAACATTTCACTTAAACAGATCACATAAAGACATTCACATTTGGGAGAAGCCTTTCATGCAGAATTTCTCAGAATAATTTTAAGACTTACTTCCAAGTTATAATAACAATATTTTTTTCGATTCCACAGTTTTGGGGCACAGGCTTTGAAGGCACGATCTCCATATTTGCCCTTTGTGTGATATTCCTTAATTGAGCCTTGTGATGAGGAGCGCAGAGACTGACTGGGATGACATTGAATGATTTGAATTAATAAGTTTTGCTGGTATTTTGGAGCAGTTCCATTGAGAGCTTTGTAAATCAGGACATTCATTTTAAAGTAAGACCTCAGTTCTATTGGTAACCAATGCAGCTCTTCAAGCAAAGGTGTCACATGGTCGAATGGTTTATTGCCATATATATGATGAGCAAAATTGTCTCTAATAATACACAACCTACTCTAAGAAATATGCCTTTGAGGAATTTTTGTTGTTTGTCAATAACGTACAAATCTGAAGGATAGTCTTTTTACTTTTTTTACCATACTCAGTTACCCTCTTCCAGGCAACAAGAACCTAACCTGACCTTTTGCTAATTGTCACAAGACACTAACCGCTCAGCTGGATGTGAAGCCATCAATTCTTGTCATTCAATGCTCACAAAAAGGTTGGACCATTAAGGGTAAGCACCGGAGTATAGATGCTTCCTAGAAAAGAACAGAGAATAGCTACCAATGTTTTTTTCAGAGTAATGTGATGACTAAATGCATTTTATAGTGATATGGTGTATTAAAGCTAAGTATGTACATTGGCAGAAAATGTTTCTGCACACTTTTTAATTTAAGTTCTTGTCTTCTTGTCTACCTAAGTATCGACTATTTTGCCAGAAAACTTGCTAAGGCCAATGGAAACTGATCTGACTGCTGTTGATTGTATCAGAATATTTATTACATGTTATATAAGCCACAAATCTGATGCAATCAGGAAAATACAAAATGTATCTAGTGTGCGAAAACCTGATTCTGCCTGTTTAGGATCTCACCAGAAGCAATTGTAGACCTCAGTAATATCATCATTGGGGCAAAGCTGCATGGGTAAATGCAGTTACGAGATCACAGCAAGAATGACCACATTTCAATCCACTACTTTTCTGGCTGATTCTGAGATGCCATTCCTTCATACCTCCTTGTTTTCATTGATGTACCTATTCAGGAAAATCACTGGATCTGGAGTAATACCAGAGAGCAGATCGAGTAAATCATTTGCGTGGATTCAGTAGTTTGAAAATAATGTGAAGATGGGTTACCCGATCTTGACTGACAGCCATTTTTTAGCATCAATCCTTCATTTTAGAGCCTGTTCTTGCAGATGCTTGATTTGAAATGTTTCAGTGATATGTTTTCCACGGAAACCCACCAAATAAACAGCATAAACCTTGAGGAATTACCTTAAATATGCCAGAGATTGGGTAACTGTACCTGGGATTGAGTAACTGCATACATATGATTGGATTACGTGCACAGCTTTGCCCCCAGTGAGCATGATGGCATTATGACAGCATACCATGTAATTAATTGCTATGTTAATGCCCAGTGGATATGCATGAACATTTTTTATGTAATAAATGAAATCAATCAACTCTCCCCTTTCCATGAGAATAGGTAATAATAAGAGAATTAAAACATTCAAGCACAAGCATTGGGGATAATTTACTTTTCCTTGACCAATATATATTTTTTTCCATTCCGCATCAAAGTCAATCCAACGTCAAGACAAGATCCACTCGCAGACATCGTTACCTGTTCAGGAACTTCAGACATCTGTCATGAGCAATATATCTGGTTGATCCTTTAATACAAAGGTTTTTTTCATTATATTGTGATATATAATATTTGTAATACTTACATCCCGAGTAGGAAGGAGTTAACTAACAGTTTTGTTGGTTATATCCCGATGACGAATGTTGGAGTATGAGGGATATAACTAACTTATACTCCACTAGGCATATTTACTGATTTATTTGATTGTTTGAAATCTCTTTAACTAAGTACTGGTTATTATCTTGGTAGATAAACTACAATGGAGCAAAACGGTGCTCAATTGAGTCTGGTGATCCATATTCAAACATTACAGAGAGAGTTAATTCAAATTGCTTTTTATTTCCAACAACCCAGGATAAAATAGAAAAGATAATTAAGAATTTAAAATCTAAAAACAGTAAAGGGTATGACAATGTATCAAATATATTCTTAAAGGTATATATCCCAGTATTCTTAAAGCATTGTGGATTATATTTAATAAGTCTTCAATATCTGGTGAATTTCCAAATAGTATGAAATTAGCTATTATTAGACCACTATATAAAACAAAAGACATTCATGAAATTTCTAATTACAGGCCAATATCACTACTACCAGTAATTTCAAAAATTTTAGAAAAATTAGTTAGCATTAAATTAGTAAAATTTTTCACAAAGCATAAAATTCTATACGAGGGGCAATATGGGTTTAGGAGACAAAGAAATACAACAGATGCTATTATGGATTTAACTGGTAACATATTACATAGTTTTAATAAGGGAATGTTTACAATAGGAATATTTTTAGATATGACTAAGGCTTTTGATAGTATTAAACACGAAACATTATTATATAAATTACAGAATTATGGCATTAGAGGTACAGTTTTCAATTGGTTAAAAAGTTATTTAAGTTATAGGAAACTGCGAGTAAAATTTAAAAAATACCCTTTTAGATCAGTACACAGTTGATTTTGGTACTCCACAGGGCTCTGTATTAGGCCCTTCATTGTATATTGTCCTTGCAAATGATTTGATCAAATGTTTAAAATTTTGTTCCTGTGTATCATTTGCAGATGACACAACAGTTTTTGCATCAGGTCGAAATATTAAATTCATATTTAAAAAAGTAAATGAAGAACTTAAAAGATTTAATTTATGGTTCGTAAGTAATTCCTTATCCCTTAATGTAGAAAAGTCTAATTATATCTTGTTCAGAATAAAAAGTAAGAAAATAAATTGTAACAACAAGATTGAGATTGGGGGCAAAGAAATAAGGAATGTTAGAGATACAAAATTTTTGGGGGTAGTTATTGATGAAAATCTTGACTGGAACAGCCATGTTAAACATATTTTATCTAAACTGACTGCAGGAATTCACAGTTTAAATATGGTAAAAAAAATTGTTCCTTTTTATTTAAAGCGTATAATATATTTAGCAAATATACAGAGTCATTTGAATTATGCCGTGTGTGTTTGGGGATCTATGTTAACTTCAAGTAATCGAAATAAAGTAAAAGTAAAGCAAAACCATGCAATTAGAGCCATTTTTAATCTCAATAGAAGAACATCTGTGAAACCATTTTTAAAAAAGGCCAGACTATTGAATTTTGAAGATTTGATGAATTTGTCACTTTTAAATATTTCATATAGATATGTAAATGATTATCTCCCACTTCGTATTACTAATTTATATGAGATACAAACACATGATCGAATTACTCGCAATAGAAACTCACTGCTAACACCTGTTCATAGTTTAGAAATATATAATAAAAGTTTTTTGGGTAGAGCACCTCATCTTTGGTTACATTTATCAAATACTCTGAAATCAGCTAAAACTAAAAAACTGTTTTCTAAAACTTACACACATTCTTGTATAAGTTCCTATTAAAGTATGTACATGTATTGAAATAATTGGTGTGACATATATTTACTTATATTGAAATTGATTGATATGAATGTCAAATGTTCAATAATTATTTTTGCTGTATTGAATTGTATTTCTTCTTCTTTTCTGTCTTTGCTTCTATGTTACATACATAATTATTAACTATTTTTCATTTTGATTAAACTTTTATAAAAGGGAGCACCCACCCTATCGGGCGATAGTATATGATACTCGGGTGTATCCCTTGCACCAATCTGATATGTTCTATATTGTTACTATGTTGACTATAATTTGCAAAATGTATTCACTTTGTTTGGTGCAAATAAATAAACAAAAAAAAAACTAATTTCAGATACCAACAAAGCCTCCTATGGCAGTTTTGACTAACGAGTTTGTTTTCTTTATTGAACAAACTAGTCATTCTTTGTCATTGCTAAATAAGATGGGACACTTTTGTCTAAAATTCTGTCTTTGTGACAAGTGACATATCTTTGCATTGACTAAGGCTAACTGATCTGTTGAATGACTATAGCAATGGGGCCTCTATAGCTAGGTATTAGGTACCTAAATAGACAGATAAAGTTAATGACAGAGTTATTTATACAAATTAATGATTAATGGGTTAAAAATACTGATCATTTGAAGCAAGATTTGTTCAATGCAAGTCCGTGAATTAAATGCAACAAGACTGTCATAACAAGTGTGTAAGTAAGTAACAAACTAATTTCCATCCTATGAAAACTGTCTGGACTACAATGGATATATTAAAATTTCACCAATAAAAACAAGATACATTATTCATATTTTACATATTTGATTGATATATTGTAACAGCTTGGAGTAGGATCGCATTTCCAAAATAGAATAATGGGAATGCTGCAGGCTAAAGCAAATCTGTGGATAAAATATACCTACACTCTATTGCTCATCAAGCTACATTTGTGACATTGCATACTCTACAATTGAACTTGTGTTATGGTGGCATCAGAATAATGCAAAGTGTGGTATTATTGCCCATGGTGCTGCATAAAATTGTACATATATATAATAACAATGCGGATGGACATCAGTAACTTTATCTCAGTAAGGAATGGACTGCTATCACGCTGCCTATATAACCCTTTATCCCAACACACTGGAAGAAATAATGGCCAGTAAAACTACAGGTTGTGTGCATTGGCTGGTCAGCAAGTGAGCACTTGGCTTGCAGTGGCAATCTGTGTCCAAGTAGATTGCAGACTGGACAAAGGTCACTAGTTTTGACTGCCCAATAAACTGCCCTGTTGACCCTGGTCCAGTCATTGTATACAAACTGCTATTCATTCAAGCTTACCAAGAGCTGGTGTTACCTTTAAATGCATAAGACTATAATTGTGCTCATAGCCAAATGCAAGGAAGCGTAGTTCAGTTCACTTTGTGGTTTTAAATTTCTGTCATCCATGCGTAGATGCCCTTTGTTTGAAGCCAATTACAGGAAGTTGTCTGCCTGTTAAGACTGTTTGATTTCTTTCGTTTAAATCACTCAAACATAGTACAATTTGATGTTAGCAGACATTGGTTAAACTGGATTTGGCTGCGCTTCCTTGCATTGAGCAGCAATATTAGGATAATTGAAAAAGACATACTATTAGACTAGATTTTTAAAAAAACCTGTTTGTTGAATTTACTGCAAAAGCCCTGCTGAAGGTTAACCTGGTAACAAATGCAAGCCTCGCTCAACCATTTTCCCCTACTATACTGAACAAAAGAATGTATGAAAGGATTTTACCAACATGTAGAGGACACAACAGATCACATGTCATTTGTTGGGTTAATATATCTACACAACACATCAGAAGTACAACAGATACTTGGAGAAATAATATATATATTGTCATTCCTTTGAATGCATTGAAAATTAGACAGTTCTTCATGAGTCAAAAATAAGTGATCAATCCAAAGTTAACTCATGACATAAAAATTGTGTACTGTCCTGCTTGCAGCAAATTGCAATTGTTACTATGATGTTCTTTCCATATGTAGCCTATATTAATTTGTTATAATACCAAATGGCTCATAGGTGGCATGCATGTCAGCGGCTTTTGGTCTTAGTACATGTTTCCTGTAACCACAACAGAACCAGTTTTCTTTTGACACTTTTGTATATGTTTGTCTGTCTAGCTGTTGCACTGCCTGATATCCAAAGTCACTCAATTTGTAATACATCCTGCAGGGCTGGTCCGCTATCATAGGCTACAGTTGACTCTCTATGCGTTCCGCTATCATAGGCTACAGACGACTCTCTATGCGTTGTTTACCTAAGTCTGTACCACACTGTTTTATAGGGCTTCACCAGCTTCCTGACCTGACCAATTTGCTTTAGTTGCCCACTGCCATGTTCATCCTTATCATTTCCAGTAAGTTATTCCTTCTGGTCAGTGAAGCCATATCCTGTGTGAACAACTTCTAAGGAAGGTGATTAACATGACATATACATATTATTTATAAGAGGGTAACCACATTGTGAATGATGTATTCCCAAAATGTACATACAAATTTAGACAAAGTAAATTATGTGTAAACCCAGCTTATATTAGTGTTAACTTTAGTTGCTGCATTTTGTTGGTTTGATTTACAGAAAAAAAAGGAAAAACGCTTAGCCCTGAAAGTTGGTGGATCCTTTGAAAATCATACTGACATGCTCATAACGTAAAAAAAGATCTTGTCTTATCAGCTTTTTTGGTAAAGTGGACATTGTAGGAAGCATCTGGTGATCCACATCAGCCTGCTAAGTGACCACTGGATACAGTTTCATCAACTTAAATCCAATGACTATGAGTGCCAAAACCATCGAGGATGTATTGGTATTCTCCTTTGCTAAGATGACAGAGATCTACCTTGATATTTTGGATATTGGACAAAAAAATATTATATCAGTCAGAAATTTTTGTCTGGACTTTTTTTCCAAGAAAACAAAAATTGAACAAACAGCTTTATGCTGTCAAGAGCAACATTTATTATATAAATAGCAATTTTACCATTCTCATGGGCATTATTTATATTTCTCTCAGTATTCTCAGTATACACAAAAGAAAACTATTCAAAAGACCATAATGATTATTGATGCCTTAATTTGTATTTTTATGCTCTAGTATTTACACAAGAGCTTCACATTGGCCTAGTTATCAAGCAAGCAGACTCCGTCGGATACCCTGTTAGATTGGCTGACACTCACAGATCTAAATCTTGTAGATATCATCATGGATAGTTGGTCTGCCAATTTACCTAAATTTCTGGGCCACTTTCCCCAAAGTTTCATATTATATATATTATTTTATTTCGTACACACCAGGTACAGAGTACATAATTGAAATTGTAATATATAATACATGTAAATAAGAATTTAATTATAATATAATATTAAATTTACAAAGATATGTTAAAATAAAATCTATATTGCCTATATCATCATCTTTACTATCGATCATCATATCTAAAAAGTCTATGATTGCTGCAGCTCTCTTCTGATGCTCAGATTGTACTGAAAGATCAGTTTTCAATCTTGCTTCACCGTAAATGACCTTTTCACTGGTGATATTCCATGTTTGTAACAGATACTCTATGTTTTGTTGGACAGTGCCTGTTTTTGACCTATTCATAGTGATCCATTTGGTCTTTCTATTGCTGCTTGCAGACACCGTTTTCATCAGCTTTAGAAACCAATGACTTAGTTGCACCTTTAGATTGTCACACTTTAACAAATGTGGCAACAACAATGATCTGGTTGTGTTTGGTAATTCTAACAGCCGTCACACAGCTTTCCTCCAACAGACTTCAAGTTCATTGACCCATTTACTCTTGAGACTCCATGTTTGGGATCCATAGAACACACAGCATTTGCTTTTAAAGAGTTTCATTTTTGCCTGTCTACTAGCTGATCTAAAATTTGCAAGAATACTGTTAGTTCTGGCAATAAAATCACCCTTTTTTCGTTTGATGTCATCTCTATCATTATTGTGAGCATTTATCATGGTCCCTAAATGCTTGACAGAATCACTCCATTTTAGGCTCTGCCCATTGAGTTTAACATCAGGGTGTGGAGAAATTTTTGGACCACCTAGCTGAATGCATACAGACTTGTTGGGGTTGTATAGTACATCATAGTCTCTGCCAAATTCCTCACAAGTCAAAACCATCTTTTGAAGGGCTCTAGCAGTTGGATCAATCAAAGTGACATCATCTGCATAGCATAATATGCCAAAATATTCATGTCCTATATAGCATCCCACTTTCTGGGCTTCCAATCTTTGGATTAACACATCCATATAAAGAGTGAACAACACTGGACTGGCCACGCCCCCTTGCCTTATTCCATTGGAAGTATTAAAGTATTCAGAGTATTCCGATAACCAACAGGTTCGTGTTGTTTGATTCTGATACAGGCATAATAACAAGCGCATTGCAAGTAGGTGCAGGCCTCTCTGTTCTAAAATCTCAAAAGGTCTATCAAAACGAAGCCTGTCAAAGGCCTTAGAAGCCTCCAAGAGAGTACAGAATGATGTGCCTCCTTTCTCTGAGTAGTACGATGTTACTTCCTTCAGCACCATGCTACACATTGCAGTTGGAACTGTTTTGTTTAAATGCAAATTGAAGGTCACTAGTACAGAAAACTGCACTGTATTCTTGTAAAATTATCCAGTCAATGACTTTGTTTATTGGTGAGGCAAGGGCAATACCCCTGTAATTGTCTCCATCACATAAATTACCCAATGGGTCTTTCGGAAGCGATGATATAGTGGATATACACAGTTCTCTTGGATAATAGCGATGCAAACATAGCTGTGATAAGTTTTGCTAGAAGTGCTTTCCATTGTGTAGAAGATCAAATCACCAAATCAGATATTAATCCCTTATCACCATCACCTTTCTGCTTTTTCAGCTTCTGCATTGCCTTGTTTATGTGCTCAACAGTAAAGAGACAGGGCTTCACATTGTTTATGTTAGCATTAATCCTGTTTTGCAACTGTTCTAAGCCACTAGGCAGAGAATTATAGAGAACTTCATATCTGTTTGCAAATGCATTACAGATATCTTTGTTCTCAGTTTTTCCATCTATGTGAGGGGGAATCACTTTACTTCATTTTGTTTAGTTCTCTCCATAGGTCACGAGAATTATGTTTCGCAATATGATCAGCCATCCAAGCATTACGAAAAGCGTTCTCCTGTCGTCGTATCCTCCACACTGCATAGTGGTATTTCCTTTTGCAGTTTTTATACAGTTCTGCTACAACACCTTGAGAGGGCTTACTGCATTCTTTCCATACCCAGTGCCAAAACACTGAGTCAGCTTTCAACGACTTTATTTCACTGGACCAAAAAGGCAATGACCTTTTATACAAATTTGTCTTTGGGAACACATTATGACCAGCTTCTAATAGAACATCAGACAATGACCCACAAAAGTCATCAAGTTGTTGATAATGCATTTCATTGTCACAGTTTACATTCTGGCAAACAATGCCCTCACAATAATCCATTTTGTTCAGTTTTTGATCGATGCATTGTTGAAATTGTGCATTCATATCGTCTGTCACTTTGTGCCATGCAATCCTTGCATTAGCTAGTTTTGCACTTCCAGAAGTGCTAATCCTGACACTGTCATGTTCTATATCACACTTGATAGGGAAGTGATTTGAGGGATTACAACTGTCCTCCAGCACAGTAAAGTCTGACACTGAAACTGTGTTACTCATTATGAAATGATCAATACAGGACATGGCTCTTATGTCATTCGAAACGAATGTCGCTTTGTTATGACATGGATTTGCATTCCATAGATCTTTTAGACCATTCATTGTCGCGAAATTGTTCAAACTCTGAGCATGAGTATTATTCCCTTTATAGTCTGTATTGAAGTCTCCTCCAATAAATACTTGATTGTAGTGATGCGATATCAACAGCTCCTCAATAATATCTAAGCATTCTTAATATTGATAATGCTTTGCTTTGCAAACTTTTACAATATGGTCTCCTCTTCTTATAGCAGATATTGAGCATGGATAGATTTCATTTTAATGGAGGATAAGCTCACCATGGCTATGTTATATATTAATAATTATACTTGTCAAATCAAATCAGTAAAAATTTTATTATTCTTATCATAATAAGTTCATGTACATGGCTAGTAGATGCCATTGGCATCTTTACACCCTAAACTTTCACAATGTTTTGTTTTTTCTGTTAGAAAGTAGTGCTGTGGATGCAATGGTCATCCATTAGATGAGCACCATTTTGGTTGCAAATAATTTTCAAGCTATGTTTGGACTATTTTGCCATTGCACTTGATGAATTAATGCAAATTAGACTACTCTTGATTGACTAGTAAAGCTGTAAGCTTGTTTCATAATTTGTCATACATCTTCAGTTTGTTCCATTAAACATGGCCTGTCAAATAGAACTTAGACAAAGCTAGACAACTTTTGCTATACAATGCTACCTGCCACTAAATGGAACTGTCTGGCTATGACTGGTTACTTGAGGCCGGTTCTGAAGTATATGCAGCATTTGCTGCATAAGTTGAGCGGTACACACATTTGTCATTTCTTAATGAAAAGATGCATGTCTATTGCACACACATTTATGATACATTAATAATTTTTTACATTTACCAAGGTTTATTTTTTTCACTGGCGGTCGGCATAAGCCGACCATAAGCTAGGAGTGAACAAAAGCAGCCCGCTTTGTCCTCCAGTTATAGCTACAGTCAGGAATAGGTCATTACAGCTGCTTAGATGCGACCATATTTCATGGAACTAACTATTTCTACCGCAGTATTTGGTTGAAGAGAAAAAGGTCAAGGGGGATCACAGAGACTGTTATTGGGCAACACTGTGGTATTTGTTTGTCATCATTAAGCAGAATGGTCTGTCAGAGGTCATCCAGCCATTGGTCATCATGATAACCTTTAAGTAACAGACAAAGACTGACCTTTTCATGTGGACATTGTCTGGCCAATACAGTAGACATTGGTCAGATTACAATTGACCTCTGAATGTCACACTCAGGAAGGTGGTCCTGGGGGATCACTTTCTTCCCAGCTGACAGTCGTTGTCATAGATAAATTATGTTATTTTTCCCACAGAGCTGGTCCCAATTGTGAATAAATGTCTTTGTCTGTAAAACAAAAGTGACTAAAATGTCCCAGCATGCATTTGAACACTTTTTTTTAGTGCTCTACTATAAATTTAAGGGGGGGTAACTACCTTTGTGATGTAATCATTTTGAATGTTCGAATTTTATTGGATCATAGAAGCATTTAGCAGAAACTTGCATTATAGGCCCAATGCTAATCCAATGCAACAGGGTGTTTTAGAAATGAATTTGAGGCCATTATAATAGGAAATGCCTAAGTTAGTTAGTGTTACTGTTTAACGCCTCATCAGCACCTGAGTGGGCTATGTAGAGGCTCTCTAGGGTAAGATAGATCATCCACAGTTGGTAGTAGAAACCAGATGCATGCAAAAAATCAATAAGTATCTGCATTGGATAGCTGGAGCAGCTTGTGCAATGCGCACTGTCCTGTTTTAGCCACTGGGGATAGAGGACTTCACCCCAAGTGTTTCCACCCTCGCCGCGTGGAGGCCCAGGACCTTCGAGGGCTGGAAATGCCTAAGTGAATCAGAAGAAGCTAAATTAGGTGTCGTTTGTATTTAATCCTCTCAGTTTGTTGGAAACTTAAGTCAAACTATTATAAGGATAGTAGTATCAAACAACACTATGTGTAAAACATAACAATTATTATCATTATCATCAGGTAAATCTTCACAGAATATCAGTAAATTCATGTTATGTTAAATTTTATTGATATTATCTTACTTTGTGTGCTTGATGGAATTAAAGCAGAGTAAAATATAAGCAAGGGAATATTTTGTTTCTAGTCAACTATAGTAGCTGAAAGAACAAGTACAGTGTATAAGCATTGCAACATATAACATGGGAATAATGGATAATTTGATATTAATAGTAATTAACTGTTGTTACTCTAAGCTAAATTGAAAAAACTGAGAATCAAGTTGAGGCTAAGATGTTTGAATGGCCTTAAGAATGTCCATTGGTGAAGTAATAAAATCATTCTTGTCATATTATTTACTTTGCTGAGAAATAAATTTAAATCCTTGGACATCCCAAGTTACTGCTTGGGAAGCTCACAGGAATCATAATTAGAACCAGAATTATATTTATATCCGGCTTCCATACAAATAATAAAAACACCAGGGTTACAAAATTCTAAAAACATCCCTTTGATTGACCTGGCATTGCTGTCTTCATGTGAGCTAGTTTTAAGACAAAATAGGTTCACTGGGGGAGTTAAGTAGGTTCCTAATACTAGACCAAATCACTGTGATTTAATACATTATTAATATAATAATCTCTATTTACAGTAAAATGAAAATAGAGAGGACATTCAATAACTGTGCATCCAACATTTGCATTGTTAAAAAAAACGTAGATGTTTAGCAATCTTTCCGATGCAAACACTCAAACTTAATTGATAAGTATTGATAAGTATTATGTTAACATGATATCTAGATGAAATGAGAAATATTCATCATAACTAAAAGGCTGTTGTCCCTGTATGGCCCATCATGTCCCCAAACCTGCTGTGTCATAATGGGAGAGGGGCACATGGCAAAAAAGATGCGGCATCTTTATTCCTGCATATTTTTTTAGTTATGAACTTCCCCAAAAAAAGTTGTGTGTAAAGAAAGAAATGGCTTATACAGAATAGGGATAGATTCGTTTGTCCAGTGATTAGCTTGTCCGGTGGAGCTATGGTTAATACAATTGGTGTTGAATTTTGTGCTTTTGTAGCCATTTTTAAACCTATTTTTTTGGTCAAATTTGTACAAAAAGAAAAGTTTTGGTTAACCTACAGAAAATGTCTTTTCATATGGTACAAAGTTTGCCCTATAAACAGTGTAACTGAAATTGCCCTCTAATCACCCTATCCGCATCGATTCCCAGGTTTTGTCACTTTCTATTGGTATTGTTTGTTAATAGTAAATAACAATAAATTAATCCAAATTGATGCATTTATTTCAGAGTCAAACTTGTAGCATTTTGCATGAGCAGTGGAAATAAAACTAAGTTTATTTCAAAGTTTCTGCTTATTATAAGAAGATGAAACAGGGAAACAGATTTTTGTTGTTTCTGAAAATGTTTGGCTTGGTCGGCAGATGAGGAGCGCTGATAAAATTGAGCCCTAGCAGTAGTTGCAGACAGGATCGATTAAAAAATGGTGGTCTGGGGTGAGAAGATTTCGCATTACAGACCGTCAAATGATACATCGTTCAAAGGCCAGTCAGCATCTAAGTACATGTGTACACGTACTAGTGCGGAATAAATGTGTATGGAGGACCATGATTTTTCTAGGAGGGCAAATCAGCTGATAACATCTTTTGTATGTGGTGTGCTGGTCAAATAAAACATGACACCATTATTTATATACAACTTCTGATCACAACCATACTGAGTGAGGTTTACAGTATATTACTTCACACTAATGTAATTGATTCTTCAAATATGTTTATTGTGCATATAGAGAGTGACAGAGAAACTATTATCAATTTGATAATGGGAAATACACATCATGAGAACAGTTTTTCAGTGCTTTGATGGGAGTCTAATGGAATTAGGACAAAAATTGTCTTGCACTCTTTCAATCAGAAAAAAATTCATGTGAATGCCCAAGCATATGTTTTGATTGTAAATTGAGTAAACCAAATCTAAATAATTTTCAGTAAAGCATTGCAAGTTAAAAGCCCTTTAACCTGATCTTGCGATTTTTACATATTTCAGTTATAATAGGGAAAGCTGAGACAACAATCATGAAATTCAGTAGAATGGACAAATCGAAATAATAAGTAGATTAATCTACTCTGAAAATACATAACAGACATCCAATATCTAATGTACGTCAAACTCCACAATGCTACCAACATCAATCACAGCAAATTCTTTTGTCACTGAAATATGATGCTATGTCCGCTTTATCCTTTGACAAACTGCTGCCTAAAATCTCTCTCACAGATCACAATGTACAGGACACTGCCAATTCATGGGCACTTCATGTGTGGTACCTAGACCAGGAAAAGAACCTTTGTCCACCAGAAGAATTTAAATGCATCTTAACTTCTGGGCCATGCCTCTGTTTTGGTGTTTCACTTCAAGGTTTGTTGACACAGCAGTGCAAAGGGTTTTGCCATGACATTTATTTAGATAGTTATTAAATTATTTCTGCTGACAGAACACAAAAAATACAGCATTTATCTGGAGGACCTCATTCTCTTGTTCCTTTTGGTACACGATCTATGGAGAAGTATTCAAATTGTTATCACATCAAGCACAAAATGGCATCTGGATTCAAATGAATAAGTTTAGATGCAATTGATAAATTGAATCTATTGAGTAACATTAAAAAGAAAATCCTATTTATCTCGGATTGGTTATGTTATTAAAAAGTTTGAAAACAATTTTGTTGTGGTCGTTGTTTTGATTTGCCAGTCTTATACAGACAGGAAGCATGAGGGACTTTGCTAAATGTCCATAAAATCCAAGCATGATTTAATTTAATGATTCACTAAACCTTAGTAGATTTCCAAGTGTTTGATAATCAGCAGAGTTACATCTGGTCTGGGGAATTCTTTGTTATTATTTTGCATGCAGTGTGCTTTGGTCTCCTTTGTAAACCTTCACTCAAGTGTCTGGCAATGATCAACAGACCGATTTACACAAAGTTGTTAAGTTATTGAGTTGCAATTATAATTGCATGGTCTTTGCATTGCTTTTCTGCCATAAGAACAGAAGAGATATCAAGAGAAAGACATCTCACAAATGTCATGCTTGCATCATAGATGCACCAGACACAAACTATTGTGCATAGCACTGCTCACTAATTGATAACTCTATAAGATAAGTTTTGGACAGTAATTTCATAAAAAATTGCTATCAAAGACATTTCAATTGTTTTTTGCATATGATTTATAGCAGGGTATTAGGATAGTCGAAGTAAGTTGTTTAGCAGTTAGCCATATCCTTTCGGTATAAAGACTGAAAAGAAAATTTATCATCCATCTTCACTCTAATTAATCTGCTGGCCACTATTGTTAGGGATGTAATTTGGAAATCCATTCATTATAGTTCCTTGACATCACTATTTAAAAATCTAATTAATGCAAGTCCTATAAGATAAATGGAGTCATCAGTCGTAGGGTCATATCAATAAAATAGGACTGTTTTCTGCTTGTGTTTTATGGCACCAAAAAAAAAAGCTATAATGAATGTGTTTTTGATGAAGATGCATTATTGTGATTAGACTGCAGAGCTAAAGGCCAATGAATATCCCCTTGTATCCCATGTGCTTTACCAAAGGATATTAATTTAATGAATAGGCTTACCAGAAGGGTCAAAGGGCACATAAAGTTTTTATAATCTACAAAAATGCATTCAATTCAGAACCAGTTTGCAAAATATGGATAACGCGCTCAGACAATTAAAACAGAAGCATATATCATTAATAGTATACTAGCATTGATAACGTGTAAACCTAATTAGCTCACTTATTTTTTTCTGGGGACAGCATATTTGATATGGTCATTGCCTGAATTTCTTACATGGTTCCAGGTTCAAATCCTGATATGGAACCCTTACATGTATAAGCAAATTTTGGTATGGGAGTCATTCACGGTAGACATTAACGTTCCGTTAGCGAAAGACACAGGTCTTAAAGTATGATGCAAAAACAGTTCAGCCCACTTTATTTTTCATAAAATCTATTTTTCACAAGGGTTATCAAATTGTATCAATGCATAGGACTCTCAGCCTACTGTTGATAGTCACCCATATTCAACACAACATGTCATTTGTGAAGACTAATGCATTTAATCTGCAAATTTGCAACTTAAGGCATGGTTTATAGACTAACAGCCAATTATACAGGACTGCCTCGCTGTCTTAGAATTAAATTTCCATCTAAAGATCAAAGCTGAGTAGTGAAATTCTATTGTACTAAGAAAATGGGATCATAAACATCACAATGAAGTATGGCTGACTGACTCTAGTTGTTGCTTGATCCGAAATAGGATAACGATTTTACCTCTAAGCGATTTAATGGGGTAACTGTCTTGCTTCCATCATTAGAAACTTTGAAGCAGTATCGAATAAAATGCAATGAAGGTGCCTAGGTAGCTAAAGGGGAATTTGCAGAGCCATTCTTGCCTGGAAGTGCTCTAAAAGTGTTCTAAAAGTGTTCTAAAAGTGTTCTAAAAGTGTTCTGATAGTGCTCTTAAGAGTGTTGAGGCTCCATACATGAACGACTAAGCTTCTCAGCAACTATCTTGTACAACTCAGAAGTGGAGTTGCCCAGGTACTTATATGATGTAATGTGGCTTGTAAGTGAGGCTGTGCTGATGTTTAGACTTCATAATTATTCACAACCATGGTAGTAGCATCTCTGCTATCTTTGGGTATTGCCTGAGAAAGATTAGAAGATCATTGGTTGAAAAGATGTCCATCAGACTCACTATATATTATTTTATTATCAGAAACATTTCACTTCAACAGATCACATAAAGATATTCAAATTTGGGAGAAGCCTTTCATGCAGAATTTCTCAGAATAATTTTAAGACTTACTTCTAAGTTATAATAACAATATATTTTCGATTCCACAGTTTTGGGGCACATGCTTTGAAGGCACGATCTCCATATTTGCCCTTTGTGTGATATTCCTTAATTGAGCCTTGTGATGAGGAGCGCAGAGACTGACTAGGACGACATTGAATAATTTAAATTAATAAGTTTTGCTGGTATTTTGGAGCAGTTCCATTGAGAGCTTTGTAAATCAGGACATTCATTTTAAAGTAAGACCTCAGTTCTATTGGTAACCAATGCAGCTCTTTCAGCAAAGGTGTCACATGGTCGAATGGTTTATTGCCATATATATGACGAGCAAAATTGTTTCTAATAATACACAACCAACTCTGAGAAATATGCCTTTGAGGAACTTTTGTTGTTTGTCAATAACGTACAAATCTGAAGGATAGTCTTTTTACTTTTTTTACAATACTCAGTTACCCTCTTCCAGGCAACAAGAACCTGACCTGATCTTTTGCTAATTGTCACAAGACACTAACCGCTCAGCTGGACGTGAAGCCATCAATTCTTGTCATTCAATGCTCACAAAAAAGGTTGGACCATTAAGGGTAAGCACCGGAGTGAAGATACTTCCTAGAAAAGAACAGAGAATAGCTAGTCCTGTATTTCCCTCAACCAATTTATTTTTCAGAGTAATGTGATGACTAAATGCATTTTATAGTGATATGGTGTGATAAAGCTAAGTATGTACATTGGCGGAAATTGTTTCTGCACACCTTTTAATTTAAGTTCTTGTCTACCTCAGTATCGACTATTTTGCCAGAACACTTGCTAAGATCAATGGAAACTGATCTGACTGCTGTTGATTGTATCAGCATATTTATTACATGTTATATAAGCAACAAATCTGATGCAATCAGGAAAATACAAAATGTATCTAGTGTGCGAAAACCTGATTCTGCCTGTTTAGGATCTCACCAGAAGCAATTGTAGACCTCAGTAATATTATAACTGGGGCAAAGCTGCATGGGTAAATGCAGTTAGGAGATCACAGCAAGGATGACCACATTTCAATCCACCACTTTTCTGGCTGATTCTGAGAATGGCATCCTTCATACCCCCTTGTTTTCATTGATGTACCCATTCAGGAAAATCACTGGATCTGGAGTAATACCAGAGAGTAGATCAAGAAATCTTTTGCATGGATTCAGTAGTTTGAAAAAAATGTACCCGATCTTGACTGACAGCCAGTTTTCAGTGTCAATCCTTCATTTTAGAGCCTGTTCTTGCAGATGCTTGATTTGAAATGTTTCAGTGATATGTTTTCCATGGAAACCCACCAAATAAACAGCATAAACCTTGAGGAATTACCTTAAATATGCCAGAGATTGGGTAACTGTACCTGGGATTGAGTAACTGCATAAATATGATTGGATTACGTGCACAGCTTTGCCCCCAGTGAGCATGATGGCATTATGACAGCATACCATGTAATTAATTGCTATGTTAATGCCCAGTGGATATGCATGAAAATCTTTTATGTAATAAATGAAATCAATCAACTCTCCCCTTTCCATGAGAATAGGTAATGATAAGAGAATTAAAACATTCAAGCGCAAACATTGGGGATAATTTACTTTTCCTTGACCAATATATATTTTTTTCCATTCGGCATCAAAGTCAATCCAACGTCAAAACAAGATCCACTCACAGACATCGTTACCTGTTCAGGAACTTCAGTTTTGTTGGTTATATCAAGATGCCGAATGTTGGAGTATGAGGGATATAACTAACTTATACTCCACTAGGCATATTTACTGATTTATTTGATTGTTTGAAATCTCTTTGACTAAGTGCTGGTTATTATCTTGGCAGATAAACTATAATGGAGCAAAACGGTGCTCAATTGAGTACAACAAATTTCAGATACCAACAAAGCCTCCTATGGCAGTTTTGACTAACGAGTTTGTTTTCTTTATTGAACAAACTAGTCATTCTTTGTCATTACTAAATAAGATGGGACACTTTTGTCTAAAATTCTGTCTTTGTGACAAGTGACATATCTTTGCATTGACTAAGGCTAACTGATCTGTTGAATGACTATAGCAATGGGGCCACTATAGCTAGGTAGTAGGTACCTAAATAGACAGATAAAATTAATGACAAAGTTATTTATATAAATTAATGATTAATGGGTTAAAAATACTGATCATTTGAAGCAAGATTTGTTCAATGCAAGTCCGTGAATTAAATGCAACAAGACTGTCATAACAAGTGTGTAAGTAAGTAACAAACTAATTTCCATCCTATGAAAACTGTCTGACTACAATGGATATATTAAAATTTCACCAATAAAAACAAGATACATTATTCATATTTTACATATTTGATTGATATATTGTAACAGCTTGGGAAAGCATCGCATTTCCAAAATAGAATAATGGGAATGCCGCAGGCTAAAGCAAATCTGTGGATAAAATATACCTACAATCTATTGCTCATCAAGCTACATTTGTGACATTGCATACTCTACAATTGAACTTGTGTTATGGTGGCATCAGAATAATGCAAAGTGTGGTATTATTGCCCATGGTGCTGCATAAAATTGTACGGAAACAAATTGTTTATGGAATTCTTTTTGTAAGTTGAATAAGTATTGAAGCTGAATCTTTAAATATTTATTATTGTTATTTCTTCCAAAGTCTTTATGGCAGTTTAGATATATTACCAATATGCATATGGCTTAATTACCTAGCCTAGTTTATGTACCATGTTGGCTTTTCAGTCAGGTTAGAAGGCATGAAAATTGTAACTTCTCATGATATCTCTCTTCTATCTATAATAAATGATATCAGTTTGTAGACGCTTAAGTATGATCTGTTTGTCAAAAATTAATATTCAGCTCACCTGAACATGGTTGACATGTTATAACCTAAAAGCCTATGTTAAACCTTATTTATTTGAATACTACCATATATATAATAACTCAGTGTCAAAATGCGGATGGACATCAGTAACTTTATCTCGGTAAGGAATGGACTGCTATCACGCTGCCTATATAACCCTTTATCCCAGAAGGTCAACAAAATGATACATTGCAAAGAAAACAATGTAATGCTAATGCAGAGTATACACAAATTGTCCACACACACAAAATAGCCAGCAATATTGTGGGCATCACTGATGATGAGCAAGTGGGCATAGAAAGAGTTTCCATGCACTAAGTTCTGCTACAAAGGCTATGTTTAGAAGCATTTGGAAAAGTTATGCACTTGAGTACTTTTATTACACTGGTGACCCTTGGTTGTCTTTTAGATGTGAAATCAAGAGCACACTGGAAGAAATAATGGCCAGTAAAACTACAGGTTGTGTGCATACTCAAACATAGTAAATTTTGATGTTAGCAGACATTGGTTAAACTGGATTTGGCTGCGCTTCCTTGCATTGAGCAGCAATATTAGGATAATTGAAAAAGACATACTATAAGACTAGATTTTAAAAAAAACCTGTTTGTTGAATTTACTGCTAAAGCCTTGCTGAAGGTTAACCTGGTAACAAATGCAAGCCCCCCTCAACCATTTTCCCCTACTATACTGAACAAAAGAATGTATGAAATGATTTTACCAACATGTAGAGGACACAACAGATCACATGTCATTTGTTGGGTTAATATATCTACACAACACATCAGAAGTACAACAGATACTTGGAGAAATAATATATATATTGTCATTCCTTTGAATGCATTGAAAATTAGACAGTTCTTCATGAGTCAAAAATAAGTGATCAATCCAAAGTTATCTCATGACATAAAAATTGTGTACTGTCCTGCTTGCAGCAAATTGCAATTGTTACTATGACGTTCTTTCCATATGTAGCCTATATTAATTTGTTATAATACCAAATGGCTCATAGGTGGCATGCATGTCAGCGGCTTTTGGTCTTAGTACATGTTTCCTGTAACCATAACAGAACCAGTTTTCTTTTGACACTTTTGTATATGTCTGTCTGTCTAGCTGTTGCACTTCCTGATATCCAAAGTCACTCAATTTGTAATACATCCTGCAGGGCTGGTCCGCTATCATAGGCTACAGTTGACTCTCTATGCGTTCCGCTATCATAGGCTACAGACGACTCTCTATGCGTTGTTTACCTAAGTCTGTAACACACTGTTTTATAGGGCTTCACCAGCTCCCTGACCAATTTGTTTCAGTTGCCCACTGCCATGTTCATCCTTATCATTTCCAGTAAGTTATTCCTTCTGGTCAGTGAAGCCATATCCGGTGTGAACAACTTCTAAGGAAGGTGATTAACATGACATATACATATTATTTATAAGAGGGTAACCACATTGTGAATGATGTATTCCCAAAATGTACATACAAATTTAGACAAAGTAAATTATGTATAAACCCAGCTTATATTAGTGTTAACTTTAGTTGCTGCATTTTGTTGGTTAGATTTACAGAAAAAAAAGGAAAAACGCTTAGCCCTGAAAGTTGGTGGATCCTTTGAAAATCATACTGACATGCTCATAACGTAAAAAAAGATCTTGTCTTATCAGCTTTTTTGGTAAAGTGGACATTGTAGGAAGCATCTGGTGATCCACATCAGCCTGCTAAGTGACCACTGGATACAGTTTCATCAACTTAAATCCAATGACTATGAGTGCCAAAACCATCGAGGATGTATTGGTATTCTCCTTTGCTAGGATGACAGATATCTACCTTGCTATTTTGGATATTGGACAAAAAAATATTATATCAGTCAGAAATTTTTGTCTGGACTTTTTTTCCAAGAAAACAAAAATTGAACAAACAGCTTTATGCTGTCAAGAGCAACATTTATTATATAAATAGCAATTTTACCATTCTCATGGGCATTATTTATATTTCTCTCAGTATTCTCAGTATACACAAAAGAAAAGTATTCAAAAGACCATAATGATTATTGATGCCTTAATTTGTATTTTTATGCTCTAGTATTTACACAAGAGCTTCACATTGGCCTAGTTATCAAGCAAGCAGACTCCGTCGGATAACCTGTTAGATTGGCTGACACTCACAGATCTAAATCTTGTAGATATCATCATGGATAGTTGGTCTGCCAATTTACCTAAATTTCTGGGCCACTTTCCCCAAAGTTTCATATTATATATATTATTTTATTTCGTACACACCAGGTACAGAGTACATAATTGAAATTGTAATATATAATACATGTAAATAGGAATTTAATTATAATATAATATTAAATTTACAAAGATATGTTAAAATAACATCTATATTGCCTATATCATCATCTTTACTATCGATCATCATATCTAAAAAGTCTATGATTGCTGCAGCTCTCTTCTGATGCTCAGATTGTACTGAAAGATCAGTTTTCAATCTTGCTTCACCGTACATGATCTTTTCACTGGTGATATTCCATGTTTGTAACAGATACTCTATGTTTTGTTGGACAGTGCCTGTTTTTGACCTATTCATAGTGATCCATTTGGTCTTTCTATTGCTGCTTCCAGACACAGTTTTCATCAGCTTTAGAAACCGATGACATAGTTGCACCTTTAGATTGTCACACTTTAACAAATGTGGCAACAACACTGATCTTGTTGTGTTTGGTAAGTCTAGCAGCCATCGCACAGCTTTCCTCCAACAGACTTCAAGTTCATTGACCCATTTACTGTTGAGACTCCATGTTTGGGATCCATAGAACACACAGCATTTGCTTTTAAAGAGTTTCATTTTTGCCTGTCTACTAGCTGATCTAAAATTTGCAAGAATACTGTAAGTTCTGGTAATAAAATCACCCTTTTTTCGTTTGATGTCATCTCTATCATTATTGTGAGCATTTATCATGTTTCCTAAATGCTTGACAGAATCACTCCATTTTAGGCTCTGTCCATTGAGTTTAACATCAGGGTGTGGAGAAATTTTTGGACCACCTAGCTGAATGCATACAGACTTGTGGTTGTATAGTACATCATAGTCTCTGCCAAATACCTCACATGTCAAAACCATCTTTTGAAGGGCACTAGCAGTTGGAGCAATCAAAGTGACATCATCTGCATAGCATAATATGCCAAAATATTTATGTCCTACATAGCATCCCACTTTCTGGGCTTCCAATCTTTGGATTAACACATCCATATAAAGAGTGAACAACACTGAACTGGCCACGCCCCCTTGCCTTATTCCATTGGAAGTATTAAAGTATTCAGAGTATTCCAATAACCAACAGGTTCGTGTTGTTTGATTCTGATACAGGCATAATAACAAGTGCATTGCAAGTAGGTGCAGGCCTCTCTGTTCTAAAATCTTAAAAGGTCTATCAAAACAAAGCCTATCAAAGGCCTTAGAAGCATCCAAGAGGGTACAGAATGGTGTGCCTCCTTTCTCTGAGTAGTACGATGTTACTTCCTTCAGCACCATGCTACACATTGCAGTTGGAACTGTTTTGTTTGAATGCAAATTGAAGGTCACTAGTACAGAAAACTGCACTGTATTCTTGTAAAATTATCCAGTCAATGACTTTGTTTATTTGTGAGGCAAGGGCAATACCCCTGTAATTGTCTCCATCACATAAATTTCCCAATGGGTCTTTTGGAAGGGATGATATAGTGGATATACACAGTTCTCTTGGATACTAGCCATGAGTGAACATAGCTGTGATAAGTTTTGCTAGAAGTGCTTTCCATTGCGTAGAAGATCGAATCACCAAATCAGATATTAATCCCTTATCACCATCACCTTTCTGCTTTTTCAGCTTCTGCATTGCCTTGTTTATGTGCTCAACAGTAAAGAGACAGGGCTTCACATTGTTTATGTTAGCATTAATCCTGTTTTGCAACTGTTCTAAGCCACTAGGCAGAGAATTATAGAGAACTTCATATCTGTTTGCAAATGCATTACAGATATCTTTGTTCTCAGTTTTTCCATCTATGTGAGGGGGAATCACTTTACTTCTTTTGTTTAGTTCTCTCCATAGGTCACGAGAATTATTTTTCGCAATATGATCAGCCATCCGAGCATTACGAAAAGCGTTCTCCTGTCATCGTATCCTCCGCACTGCATAGTGGTATTTCCTTTTGCAGTTTTTATACAGATCTGCTACAACACCTTGAGAGGGCTTACTGCATTCTTTCCACACCCAGTGCCAAAACACTGAGTCAGCTTTCAATAACTTTATTTCATTGGACCAAAAAGGCAATGACCTTTTATGCAAATTTGTCTTTGGGAACACATTATGACCAGCTTCTAATAGAACATCAGACAATGACCCACAAAAGTCATCAAGTTGTTGATAATGCATTTCATTGTCACAGTTTACATTCTGGCAAACAATGCTTTCACAATAATCCATTTTGTTCAGTTTTTGATCGATGCATTGTTGAAATTGTGCATTCATATCGTCAGTCACTTTGTGCCATGCAATCCTTGCATTAGCTAGTTTCTCACTTCCCAGAAGTGCTAATCCTGGCACTGTCATGTTCTATATCACACTTGATAGGAAAGTGATTTGAGGGATTACAACTGTCCTCCAGCACAGTAAAGTCTGACTGTGAAACTGTGTTACTCATTATGAAATGATCAATACAGGACATGGCTCTTAGGTCATTAGAAATGAATGTCACTTTATTATGACATGGATTTGCATTACATAGATCTTTTAGACCATTCCTTGTCGTGAAATTGGTTAAACACTGAGCATGAGCATTATTCCTTTTATAGTCTGTATTGAAGTCTCCTCCAATAACTACTTGATTGTAGTGATGCAATATCAACAGCTCGTCAATAATATCTAAGCATTCTTAATATTGATAATGCTTTGCTTTGCAAACTTTTACTATATGGTCTCCTCTTCTCATAGCAGATATTGAGCATGGATAGATTTCATTTTAATGGAGGATAAGCTCACCATGGCTATGTTATATATTAATAATTATACTTGTCAAATCAAATCAGTAAAAATTGTATTATTCTTATAAAAATAAGTTCATGTACATGGCTAGTAGATGCCATTGGCATATTTACACCCTAAACTTTCACAATGTTTGGTTTTTTCTTTTTTAGAAAGCAGTGCTGTGGATGCAGCAGTGGGTAAAAGTTTCCATTAGATGAGCACCATTATGGTGTACAAATAATTTTCAAGCTATGTTTGGACTATTTTGCCATTGCACTTGATGAATTAATGCAAATTAGACTACTCTTGATTGACTAGTAAAGCTGTAAGCTTGTTTCATAATTTGTCATACATCTTCAGTTTGTTCCATTGAACATGGCCTGTCAAATAGAACTCAGACAAAGCTAGACAGCTTCTGCTATACAATGCTACCTGCCACTAAACGGAACTGTCTGGCTATGACTGGTTACTTGAGGCTGGTTCTGAAGTATATGCAGCAATTGCTGCATCAGTTGAGCATTACATACATTTGTCATTTCTTAATGAAAAGATGCATGTCTATTGCACACACATTTATAAATTTTTTACATTTACCAATGTTTATTTTTTCACTGGCGGACGGTGTAAGCCAACCATAAGCTGGGAGTGAACAAAAGCAGCCCGCTTCGTCCTCCAGTTATAGCTACAGTCAGGAATAGGTCACTACATCTGCTTAGATGCGGCCATATTTCATGGAACTAACTATTTCTACCGCAGTATTTGGTTGAAGAGAAAAAGGTCAAGGGGGATCACAGAGACTGTTATTGGGCAACACTGTGGTATTTGTTTGGCATCATTAAGCAGAATGGTCTATCAGAGGTCATCCAGCCATTGGTCATCATGATAACCTTTAAGTAACAGACAAAGACTGACCTTTTCATGTGGACATTGTCTGGCCAATACAGTAGACATTGGTCAGATTACAATTGACCTCTGAATGTCACACTCAGGAAGGTGGTCCTGGGGGATCACTTTCGTCCCAGCTGACAGTCTTTGTCATAGATAAATTATGTTATTTTTCCCACAGAGCTGGTCCCAATTGTGAATAAATGTCTTTGTCTGTAAAACAAAAGTGATTAAAATGTCCCAGCATGCATTTGAATACTTTTTTTTAGTGCTCTGCTATAAATTTAAGGGGGTGTAACTACCTTTGTGATGTAATCATTTTGAATGTTCGAATTTTATTGGATCATAGAAGCATTTAGCAGAAACTTGCATTATAGGCCCAATGCTAATCCGATGCAACAGGGTGTTTAAGAAATGAATTTGAGGCCATTATAATAGGAAATGCCTAAGTTAGTTAGTGTTACTGTTTAACGCCTCATCAGCACCTGAGTGGGCTATGTAGAGGCTCTCTAGGGTAAGATTGATCATCCACAGTTGGTAGTAGAAACCAGATGCATGCAAAAAATCAATAAGTGTCTGCATTGGATAGCTGGAGCAGCTTGTGCAATGCGCACTGTCCTGTTTTAGCCACTGGGGATAGAGGACTTCACCCCAAGTGTTTCCACCCTCGCCGCGTGGAGGCCCAGGACCTTCGAGGGCTGGAAATGCCTAAGTGAATCAGAAGAAGCTAAATTGGGTGTCGTTTGTATTTAATCCTCTCAGTTTGTTGGAAACTTAAGTCAAACTATTATAAGGATAGTAGTATCAAACAACACTATGTGTAAAACATAACAATTATTATCATTATCATCAGGTAAATCTTCACAGAATATCAGTAAATTCATGTTATGTTAAATTTGATTGATATTATCTTACTTTGTGTGCTTGATGGAATTAAAGCAAAGTAATATATAAGCAAGGGAATATCTTGTTTCTAGTCAACTATAGTAGCTGAAAGAACAAGTACAGTGTATAAGCATTGCAACATATAACATGGGAATAATGGATAATTTGATATTAAAAGTAATTAACTGTTGTTACTCTAAGCTAATTGAAAAAACTGAGAATCAAGTTGAGGCTATTATTTACTTTGCTAAGAAATAAATTTAAATCCTTGGACATCCAAAGTAACAGCTTGGGAAGCTCACAGGAATCATAATTAGAACCAGAATTATATTTATATCCGGCTTCCATACAAATAATAAAAACACCAGGGTTACAAAATTCTAAAAACATCCCTTTGATTGACCTGGCATTGCTGTCTTCATGTGAGCTAGTTTAAAGACAAAACAGGTTCACTGGGGGAGTTAAGTAGGTACCTAATACTAGACCAAATCACTGTGATTTAATACATTATTAATATAATATTCTTTATTTACAGTAAAATGAAAATAGAGAGGACATTCAATAACTGTGCATCCAACATTTGCATTGTTAAAAAAAACGTAGATGTTTAGCAATCTTTCCGATGCAAACACTCAAACTTAATTGATAAGTATTGATAAGTATTATGTTAACATGATCTCCAGATGAAATGAGAAATATTCATCATTACTAAAAGGCTGTTGTCCCTGTATGGCCCATCATGTCCTTAGACCTGCTGTGTCATAATGGGAGAGGGGCACATGGCAAAAAAGATTTCTTTATTCCTGCATCTTTTTTTAGTTATAAACTTCTGCAAAAAAAGTTGTGTGTAAAGAAAGAAATGGCTTATACAGAATAGGGATAAATTAGTTTGTCCAGTGATTAGCTTGTCCGGTGGAGCTATGGTTAATACAATTGGTGTTAAATTTTGTGTACTTTTAGCTATTTTTAAAATTTTTGTACAAAAAGAAAAGTTTTGGTTACCCTACAGAAAATGTCTTTTCATATGGTACAAAGTTTGCCCTATAACCAGTGTAACTAAAATTGCCCTCTAATCACCCTATCCACATCAATTCCCAGGTTTTGTCACTTTCTATTAGTATTGTTTGTTAATAGTAAATAACAATAAATTAACCCATATTGATGCATTCAGTTTAGAGTCCAACTTGTAGCATTTTGCATGAGCAGTGGAAATAAAACTAGGTTTATTTCAAGGTTTCTGCTTATTATAAGAAGATGAAAGAGGGAAACAGATTTTTGTTGTTTCTGAAAATGTTTAGCTTGGTCGGCAAATGAGGAGCGCTGAAAAAATTGAGCCCTGGCAGTAGTTGCAGACAGGATCGATTAAAAAATGGTGGTCTGGGGTGAGAAGATTTCGCATTACAGACCGTCAAATGATACATCGTTCAAAGGCCAGTCAGCATCTAAGTACATGTGTACACTTACTAGTGCGGAATAAATGGGTAGGGAGGACCATGATTTTTCTAGGAGGGCAAATCAGCTTATAACGTCTTTTGTATATGGTGTGCTGGTCAAATAAAACATGACACCATTATTTATATACAACTTCTGATCACAACCATACTGAGTGAGGTTTACAGTATATTACTTCACACTAATGTAATTGATTCTTCAAATATGTTTATTGTGCATATAGAGAGTGACAGAGAAAATATTATTAATTTGATAATGGGAAATACACTTCATGAGAACAGTTTTTCAGTGCTTTGATGGAATTAGGACAAAAATTGTCTTGCACTCTTTCAATCAGAAAAAAATTCACGTGAATGCCCAAGCATATGTTTTGATTGTAAATTGAGTAAACCAAATATACATAATTTTCAGTAATGCATTGCAAGTTAAAAGCCCCTTAACCTGATCTGGCGATTTTTACATATTTCAGTTATAATAGGGTAAGCTGAGACATCAATCATGAAATTCAGCAGAATGGACAAATCGAAATAATAAGTAGATTAATCTACTTTGAAAATACATAACAGACATCCAATATCTAATGTACGTCAAACTCCACAATGCTACCAACAACAATCATAGCAAATTCTTTTGTCACTGAAATGTGCTGCTATGTCCTTTTTATGCTTTGACAAACTGAACTTTAGACTGCTTTTAAAACAAAAGCAAGAGGCAAATATAATGAGATAATATTTTTAGAAGTCAAAATCATATAGTGCATTAATTCAAGTGTGCTGCCTAAAATCTCTCTTAACACCGATCACAATGTACAGCACACTGCCAATTCAATTATTTCTGCTAACAGAACACAAAAAATACAGCATTTATCTGGAGGACCTCATTCTCTTGTTCCTTTTGGTACACGATCTATGGAGAAGTATTCAAATTGTTATCACATCAAGCACAAAATGGCATCTGGATTCAAATGAATAAGTTTAGATGCAATTGATAAATTGAATGTATTGAGTAACATTAAAAAGAAAATCCTATTTATCTCGGATTGGTTATGTCAGGAAAAAGTTTGAAAAGAATTTTGTTGTGGTCGTTGTTGTTCTTTTGCATGATTTAATTTAATGATTCACTCAACCTTAGTAGATTTCCATGTGTTTGATAATCAACAGAGTTACATCTGGTCTGGAGTATTCTTTGTTATTATTTTGCATGCAGTGTGCTTTGGTCTCCTTTGTAAACCTTCACTCAAGTGTCTGGCAATGATCAAAAGAAGGATTTACACAAAGTTGTTAAGTTGTTGAGTTGCAATTATAATTGTATGGTCTTTGCATTGCTTTTCTGCCATAAGAACAGAAGAGATATCAAATTAAAGAGTAAGAAATCTCACAAATGGCATGCTTCCATCATAGATGCACCAGACACAAACTATTGTGCATAGCAGTGCTCATAACTCAATAAGACAAGTTTTGAACAGTAATTTCATAAAAAATTGCTATCAAAGACATTTCAATTGTTTTTTGCATATGATTTATAGCAGGGTATTAGGATAGTCGAAGTAAGTTGTTTAGCAGTTAGCCATATGCTTTCAGTATAAAGACTGAAAAGAAAATGTATCATCCATCTTCACTCTAATTAATCTGCTGGCCACTATTGCTAGGGATGTAATTTGGAAATCCATTCATTATAGTTCCTTGACATCACTATTTATAAATCTAATTAATGCAAGTCCTATAAGATAAATGGAGTCATCAGTCGTAGGGTCATATCAATGGAATAGGACTGTTTTCTGCTTGTGTTTTATGGCACCAAAAAAAAAGCTATAATTAATGTGTTTTTGATGAAGATGCATTATTGTGATTAGACTGCAGAGCAAAAGGCCAATGAATATTCCTTTGTACCCCATGTGCTTTACCAAAGGATATTAACTAAATGAATAGACTTGCCAGAAGGGTCAAAGGGCACATAAAGTTATTATAATCTACAAAAATGCATTCAATTCAGAACCAGTTTGCAAAATATGGAGAACGTGCTCAGACAATTAAAACAGAAGCATATATCATTAATAGTACACTAGCAATGATAACGTGTAGAGTGCAAACCTAATTAGCTCACTTATTTTTTCTGGGGACAGCATATTGATATGGTCATTGCCTGAATTACTTGCATGGTTCCAGGTTCAAATCCTGATATGGATTCCTTACATGTATAAGCAAATTTTGTTATGGGAGTCATTCACGGTAGACATTAATGTTCCGTCAGCAAAAGACACAGGTCTTAAAGTACGATGCAAAAATAGTTCAGCCCACTTTATTTTTCATAACATCCATTTTTCACAAGGGTTATCAAATTTTATCAATGCATAGGACTCTCAGCCTACTGTTGATAGTCACCCATATTCAACACAACATGTCATTTGTGAAGACTAATGCATTTAATCTGCAAAATGGCAACTTAAGGCATGGTTTATAGACTAACAGCCAATTATACAGGACTGCCTCGCTGTCTTAGAATTAAATTTCCATCTAAAGATCAAAGCTGAGTAGTGAAATTCTATTGTACTAAGAAAATGGGATCATAAACATCACAATGAAGTATGGCTGACTGACTCTAGTTGTTGCTTGATCTGAAATAGGATAACGATTTTACCTCCAAGCGAGTGGGGGGTAAATGTCTTGCTTCCATCATTAGAAACTTTGAAGCAGTATCAAATAAAATGCAATGAAGGTGCCTAGGGAGCTAAAGGGGAATTTGCAGAGCCATTCTTGCCTGGAAGTGCTCTAAAAGTGTTCTAAAAGTGTTCTAAAAGTGTTCTAATAGTGTCCTTAAGAGTGTTGAGGCTCCATACTTGAACGACTAAGCTTCTCAGCAACTATCTTGTACAACTCAGAAGTGGAGTTGCCCAGGTACTTATATGATGTGATGTGGCTTGTAAGTGAGGCTGTGCAGATGTTTAGACTTCATAATTATTCACAACCATGGTAGTAGCATCTCTGCTATCATTGGGTATTGCCTGAGAAAGATTAAAAGATCAGTGGTTCAAAAGATGTCCATCAAACTCACTATATATTATCTTATTATCGGAAACATTTCACTTAAACAGATCGCATAAAGACATTCACATTTGGGAGAAGTCCTTTCATGCAGAATTTCTCAGAATAATTTTAAGTCTTACTTCCAAGTTATAATAACAATATTTTTTCGATCCACAGTTTTGGGGCACAGGCTTTGAAGGCACGATCTCCATATTTGCCCTTTGTGTGATATTCCTTAAGTGAGCCTCGTGATGAGTAGCGCAGAGACTGACTAGGACGACATTGAATAATTTGAATAAATAAGTTTTGCTGATATTTTGGAGCAGTTCCATTGAGAGCTTTGTAAATCAGGACATTCATTTTAAAGTAAGACCTCAGTTCTATTGGACCAGGTAACCAACGCAGCTCTTCCAGCAAAGGTGTCACATGGTCGAATGGTTTATTGCCATATATATGATGAGCAAAATTGTCTTTAATAATACACAACCAACTCTGAGAACTATGCCTTTGAGGAATATTTGTTGTTTGTCAATAACGTACAAATCTGAAGGATAGTCTTTTTACTTTTTTTACAATACTCAGTTACCCTCTTCCAGGCAACAAGAACCTGACCTGATCTTTTGCTAATTGTCACAAGACACTAACCGCTCAGCTGGATGTGAAGCCATCAATTCTTGTCATTCAATGCTCACAAAAAGGTTGGACCATTAAGGGTAAGCACCGGAGTATAGATGCTTCCTAGAAAAGAACAGAGAATAACTAGTCCTGCATTTGCCTCAACCAATGTTTTTTTCAGAGTAATGTGATGACTAAATGCATTTTATAGTGATATAGTGTATTAAAGCTAAGTATGTAAATTGGCGGAAAAAGTTTCTGCACACCTTTTAATATAAGTTCTTGTCTACCTCAGTATCGACTATTTTGCCAGAACACTTGCTAAGGTCAATGGAAACTGATCTGACTGCTGTTGATTGTATCAGCATATTTATTACATGTTAGATAAGCAACAAATCTGCTGCAATCAGGAAAATACAAAATGTATCTAGTGTGCGAAAACCTGATTCTGCCTGTTTAGGATCTCACCAGAAGCAATTGTAGACCTCAGTAATATTATCACTGGGGCAAAGCTGCATGGGTAAATGCAGTTAGGAGATCACAGCAAGGATGACCACATTTCAATCCACCACTTTTCTGGCTGATTCTGAGATGCCATTCCTTCATACCTCCTTGTTTTCATTGATGTACCCATTCAGGAAAGTCACTGGATCTGGAGTAATACCAGAGAGCAGATCGAGTAAATCATTTGCGTGGATTCAGTAGTTTGAAAAAAATGTACCCGATCTTGACTGACAGCCAGTTTTCAGTGTCAATCCTTCATTTTAGAGCCTGTTCTTGCAGATGCTTGATTTGAAATGTTTCAGTGATATGTTTTCCACAGAAACCCACCAAATAAACAGCATAAACCTTGAGGAATTACCTTAAATTTGCCAGAGATTGGGTAACTGTACCTGGGATTGAGTAACTGCATACATATGATTGGATTATGTGCACAGCTTTGCCCCCAGAGAGCATGATGGCATTATGACAGCATACCATGTAATTAATTGCTATGTTAATGCCCAGTGGATATGCATGAAAAATTTTTATGTAATAAATGAAATCAATCAACTCTCCCCTTTCCATGAGAATAAGTAATAATAAGAGAGTTAAAACATTTGAGCGCAAAGATTGGGTATAATTTACTTTTCCTTGACCAATATATATTTTTTTCCATTCGGCATCAAAGTCAATCCAACGTCAAAACAAGATCCACTCACAGACATCGTTACCTATTCAGGAACTTCAGACATCTGTCATGAGCAATATATCTGGTTGATCCTTTAATACAAAGGTTTTTTCATTATATTGTGATATATAATATTTGTAATACTTAAATCCCGAGTAGGAAGGAGTTAACTAACAGTTTTGTTGGTTATATCCCGATGCCGAATGTTAGAGTATGAGGGATATAACTAACTTATACTCCACTAGGCATATTTACTGATTTATTTGATTGTTTGAAATCTCTTTAACTAAGTGCTGGTTATTATCTTGGCAGATAAACTACAATAGAGCAAAACGGTGCTCAATTGAGTACAACAAATTTCAGATACCAACAAAGCCTCCTATGGCAGTTTTGACTAACGAGCTTGTTTTCTTTATTGAACAAACTAGTCATTCTTTGTCAGTGCTAAATAAGACACTTTTGTCTAAAATTCTGTCTTATGACAAGTGACATATCTTGCATTGACTAAGGCTAACTGATCTGTTGAATGACTATAGCAATGGGGCCACTATAGCTAGGTAGTAGGTACCTAAATAGACAGATAAAATTAATATATATGTTATACAAAATAATGATTAAATATATATTTATACAAATTAATGATTAATGGGTTAAAAATACTGATCATTTGAAGCAAGATTTGTTCAATGCAAGTCTGTGAATTAAATGCAACAAGTCTGTCATAACAAGCAAGTAACAAACTAATTTCCATCCTATGAAAAATGTCTGGACTACAATGGATATATTAAAATTTCACCAATAAAAACACCATACATTATTCATATTTTACATATTTGATTGATATATATTGTAACAGCTTGGGAAAGCATCACATTTCCAAAATAGAATAATGGGAATGCCGCAGGCTAAAACAAATCTGTGGATAAAATATACCAACACTCTATTGCTCATCAAGCTAAATTTGTGACATTGCATACTCTACAATTGAACTTGTGTTATGGTGGCATCAGAATAATGCAAAGTGTGGTATTATTGCCCATGGTGCTGCATAAAATTGTATGGAAACAAATTGTTTATGGAATTCTTGTGAAGTTGAATAAGTATTGAAGCTGATTCTTTAAATATTTATTATTGTTATTTCTTCCAAAGTCTTAATGGCAGTTTAGATGCTTAATTACCTAGCCTAGTTTATGTACCATGTTAGCTTTTCAGTCAGGTTAGAAGGCATGAAAATTGTAACTTCTCATGATATCTCTCTTCTATCTATAATAAACGATATCAGTTTGTAGATGCTTAAGTATGATCTGGTTGTCAAAAATTAAAATTCAGCTCACCTGAACATGGTTGACATGTTATAACCTAAAAGCCTATGTTAAATCTTATTTATTTAAATACTACCATATATATAATAACTCAGTGTCACATTGCGGATGGACATCAGTAACTTTATCTCGGTAAGGAATGGACTGCTATCACGCTGCCTATATAACCCTTTATCCCAGAAGGTCAACAAAATGATACATTGCAAATAAAACAATGTAATGCTAATGCAGAGTATACACAAATTGTCCACACAAAAAATAGCCAGTAATATTGTGGGCATCACTGATGATGAGCAAGTGGGCATAGAAAGAGTTTCCATGCACTCAGTTCTGCTACCAGGGCTATGTTTAGAAGCATTTGGAAAAGTTATGCACTTGAGTACTTTTATTACACTGGTGACCCTTGGTTGTCTTTTAGATATCAAATCAAGAGCACACTGGAAGAAATAATGGCCAGTAAAACTACAGGTTGTGGGCATTGGCTGGTCAGCAAGTGGGCAGTTGGCTTGCAGTGACAATCTGTGTCCAAGTAGATAGCAGACTGGACCAAGGTCACTTGTTTTGACTGCCCAATAAACTGCCCTGTTGACCCTGAACAGTCATCGTATACAAACTGCTATTCATTCAAGCTTACCAAGAGCTGGTGTTATCTTTAAATGCAAAAGACAGTTCACATTGTTGTTTTGATTTCTGGTCATCCATGTGGAGATGCCTTTTGTTTGAAACCAATTACAGGCAGTTGTTTGCCTGTAAAGACTGTTTGATTTATTTTGCTTAAATCACTTAAACATGGTAAATTGTGATGTTAGCAGACAATGGTTATACCAGATTTGGTTGTGCTTCCTTGCATTGAGCAGTAATATTAGGATAATTAAAAAAGACATACTATTAGACTAGATTAAAAAGAAAAACCTGTTGTTTGTTGAATTTACTGCAAAAGCCCTATTAAGAGTTAACCTGGTAACAAACGCAAGCCTGGCTCAACCATTTTCCCCCTACTATACTGAACAAATGATGGATTTTACCAACATGTAGAGGGCACAAAAGATCTTATGTGATCACATGTCATTTGTTGGGTTAATATATATACACAACACATCAGAACTATAACAGATACTTGGGGGAATAATGTATATGTTGTCATTCCTGTGAATGCATTGAAAATTAGACAGTTCTTCATATGTAAAAAATAAATGATCAATCAAAAGTCATCTCATGACATAAACATTTTGTACTGTCCTGCTTGTAGCAAATTGCAATCGTTACTATGATGTTCTTTCCATATGTAGCCTATATTCATTTGTTATATTACCAAATGGTTCATAGGTGGCATGCATGTCAGCGGCTTTTGGTCTTAGTGCATGTTTCCTGTGACCATAACAGAACCAGTTTTCTGTCTGTCTGTCTAGCTGTTGCACTGCCTGTCTATCTGACATCCAAAGTCACTCAATTTGTAATACATCCTGCAGGGCTGGTCTGCTATCATAGGCTACAATCGACTCCCTGTGCCTTGTTTATCTAAGTCTGTACTACACTGTCTCATAGAGCCTCACCAGCTTCCTGTTTGTGGTATTTGATAACTTTGACCTGACACTGACCAATTTGCTTCAGTTACCCACTGCCATGTTCATCCTTATCATGTCCAGTAAGTTATTCCTGCTGGTCAGTGAAGTCATATCCTATATGAACAACTTCTAAGGAAGGTTATTAACATGACATATACACATCACATGAACATCAAAGGGTAACCACGTTGTGAATGATGTATTCCCAACATGTTTATACAAATTAAGATGAGGTGAATTATGTGTAGGTCCACATTGCATGTGTCTTACACTTCAGTTGAATGTATTCTTTAGCAGTGGCTTATATTAGTGTTAACTTTAGTTGCTGCATTTTGTTAGTTAGATTTACAGAAGAAAAAAAAAGGATAAATGCTTAGCATTGGTAGATCCTTTGATCCTTTGAAAATGATACTGGCATGATCATAATGTAAGTAACGTGAAAAACATACAAAGATCTTGTCTTATCAGCTTTTTTGGTAAAGTGGACATTGTAGGAAGCATCTGGTGATCCACATCAGCCTGCTAAGTGACCACTGGATACAGTTTCATCAACTTAAATCAAATGACTATGATTGCCAAAACTATCGTGGATGTATTGGTATTCTCCTTTGCTAGGAATGACAGAGATCTATTTGGATATATTGGATATTGTATAACAATATACTATATCAAACAGTTAGGAATTTTCGTCTAGACTTTTTTACAACAAAAAAATTGAACAGACAGCAAGAGCAACATTTCTTATATAAATAGCAATTTAACCATTCATGCACATTAATAATAATTCTTTCAGTATTCTCAGTATACACAAAATAAAACTATTCAAAAGACCTTTATTGATGCCTTAATTTGCATTTTTATCCTCTAGTATTTAAGCAAGAGCTTCACATTGGCCTAGTTCTCAAGCAAGCAGACTCCGTCAGATACCCTGTTAGATTGGCTGACACTCACAGATCTAAATCTTGCCGATATCATCACGGATAGTTGGTCTGCCAATTTACCTAAATTTCTGGGCCACTTTCCCCAAAGTTTCATATTGATCATGCTTTGCAAACTTTTACAATATTCTCTCCTCTTCTTACTGCAGATACTGAGCAAGGATAGATTGTATTTTAATTGAGGATAAGCTCACTGTGGCTATATTTTCTGCTATATGATGCTACCTGCCACTAAACAGAACTTTCTGACTACAACTGGTCACTCGCCGGATCTGAAGTATATGCAGCACCATTTGGTGCATAAGTTGAGCTTTACATACATTTGTCCTTTCTTGATGAAAAGATGCATGTCTATTGCACACACATTTATGATACATTGATAAATTTCTTACATTTACCAAGGTTTATTTTTTCACTGGTGGTCGGTATAAGCCGAGTGTAAGCTAGGAGTGAACAAAAGCGGCCGGCTGTAGCCAGTTATAGCTACAGTCAGGAATAGGTCAATACAGCTGTTTAGAGGCCACCATATTTCATGGAACTAACTGTAAATGTCAAGGGGGATCACAGAGGCTGTTATTAGGCAACGCTGTGACATTTGTTTGGTATCATTAAGCAGAATCGTCAGTCAGTGGTCATCCAGCCACTGGTCATCATGATAACCTTTCAGTAACAGACAAAGACTGACCTTTTCATGTGGACATTGTCTGGTCAATACAGTAGACACTGGTCAGATTACAACTGGCCTCTGAATGTCACTCAGGAAGGTAGTGCCGAGGGACCACTTGCCTCCTAGCTTAAGCTCTATGTCATAGATAAATTATATTATATTACTTACACAGTTGATCCCAAAATTAATTTGAACACATTTTTTAGTGCTCTTCTATTAATGTCAGGTGGTGCACCTGCCATTGAGATATCATTATTTTGAATTTTTTTAAATTTTGTTGCATCATGAAAGAATTTAGTAGAAACTTGATTATAGGCTCGAAGCTTATGTAATGCAACAGGATATTTTTCAAAGACCATAATAAATTTGAGGCCATTACAGTAGGAAATGCCTGAGTGAATCAGGAAAAGAAGCTAAATGAGGTGTCGTTTGTATTGAATCCCTTCAGTTTGTTAGAAAATTTGATCAAACTATTATAAGGATAGTAGGATCAAACAACAATATGACTAAGATCCAGTATAACATAATAATTATTGTTATTATCATCGGGTATATCAGTAAATCTTCAGCATTTCAGTAAATTCATGTTATGTTAAATTTGATTGCTATTATTTTACTGTGTGCTTGATGCAATGAAAGTGGAGTAATAAATATAAAAAGTTAAAGTTTCAGTTTCTTGGTACCAATTCAGGAATTGACTTACACTAGCAGTCAGTCAAGCTGCACAAATTTATACCCTAAGCCTTGAGTGTGAGAACAGTTTCATTTGCTGATGTCTGTCTCCAAAAACTTCCAATAAAATGGCGTTGAAGCGGAAGACTGTCAGGACATTTGTAGGTTTATGACTCTCTGCATCCATAAAGAAAGCTATATATTACACAAAGTTGGCATTTATGTCAAAACTGAATGCTTTATGATAAAATTAGGATCATGTGGAAGATATGGTTCGTTCCAATATGTAATGTGGTACTTTATCATGCCCATGAGTTTAAAATCCATCATCAAGGCTTGTTTATTAGCATGCATAATATGTGTTTACATCAAAGACAAACTTTGTTTATCACATCGGAGTGAAGTTTGTCGACCGTACCTATTTGGATACTTCAGTGAGATGTTATACCAACTGTATGACCAAAAAAGACAAATTTAATGTTTAAAAAAATAAAAATAAATAACAGAAATATTCCAAGCCCACATTTTAAATAAATGCCGCTGATTTGCGACAGGATCAAAGGCATTTTACCATGGATTTTCAAAATGTCCCAATAACTTTAGAAAATACTGCAGTCCAGTACACAGTGATGCGCAGAGCTTAGCTCAGTGGTAGCACTGGGCTGTCAACCAATGGTTCCTAGGTTCGAACCCATCCCACGTTGAAAGGGTGCTTCATCATTTGCATCATTGCCTTGGCACCTGCCTGTCCTGATCAGTGACACTGGAAGGCCCTGTGGTACAAAAATATGGGACATAAAGCCTGTCTCACCCACCCACCCATGTTGAAGAACAGGGTCTTAAAAGTCCTTAAATGCTTTGACACTGATATCGGATATACACATGCGCAATGCATTGACAAAAACTAATTCTTGTGATGGTATTGTCATATTAAAAGATTAAGAAACTAATTTCACATTTTAATGCATACCTCAACTCATAACAGAGCTCTGGTAGGCTAAACATCCCCTGAAAGGACGAAAGGGATAGACTAATGGCGTCATGATAAGTCAGACAAGGACACAGGTGCAAGGAGTGTCACAATGCACATCAAGCCATTCACCATCAACGACTTTATTCTGTTGATGAATGCATAGCTGTCACGAAGCCTGTGACATTGTATCTCTCAAAGGTCAGTGGTGAAGTACTTAGCAACATAGCAATCCCAGATGCATCTAAAATGTACAGTGAATAACTTTTTTAGTTGATTAAAACAGATTTGTTGCATAAACCTGCGTTGAGCCCCCATCTGTCTAGTTTGCTACATTTTCTGCACCTTAAGGAAGGAATCTTTACTTATACAAACACTGACAACAAATGGCCATTCAAATTTTGTGTTATACTTCAGAGTCCATCTTAATGGAAATATATGGCATATAAATGATGCTCGTGAACTGTGTGCAAGAACTGTATTTGTGACAGTAGTATATAACCAGTGCCATACAGCTATTTCTTGAGCAAAAGCAATGTCAGCATTGGACAGAGTCACCATAATGTACCTTTTGATCACTTAAAGTAAATTTATTGCTCTGGCGACCCTCGGTTGTCTTTTAGATGTCAAATAAAAGGCACAGGAGAAGGAATAATTGTCAGTAAAGCAGCAGCTAGTGGTCATCTGCTGGTCAGCTAGTGGTCAGCAAGCGGGCAGTTGGCATGCAGGGGCAATCTGTGTCCAAGTAGATTGCAGACTGGACAAAGGTCACTTGTTTTGACTGCCCAATAAACTGCCCTGTTGACCCTGGTGCTGTCATTGTATACAAACTGCCATTCATTCAACCTGGCCAAGACCTCATGGCTGCATTTAACAAATATTATAATCCACATAAACTGTTTTCCTATTTTTCTGAGTGGGCAATAACCAACGAAAATGTTAGTTAACTCCCTCCTGAGTGCAAACTGAAATTGTCCTGCATACTAAAGGCATTAAAACAAACAAACAATCAAACAAATGAGTAAATATGCCTATAATTGGGAGTTAACTGACAATTTTGTTGGTTATATCCCTCAGCCTTTGGCGTCAGGATATAACAAACATTTTTGTTAACTCCCTCCTATTCGGGACATAACTATAACATTTAATTTATGCATCTTGTCATATCTTTGATATAATTTGACATGGACTATTAATATTGAAATTTATGAAAATAAATCGATCTCAATAATCTAAATCTAACAATCAATTATGATCGAGGGCTATCTTCTGTTATAATATTAAACCAACAAGTAATATGTTTCATCCATAATAAAATAGCCAGGATAGCAAGCTGCACCTTCTGGCTGTCCCACCTTTTGTGTCATGAATCACTCGACCACAGAACCTCTGTACAATAATACACCATATACAAGTTTCTGTGAACAAAATGTCTATTACTCTAGCCTTTTGTTTGCATCTAACCCATGCTTCATGCAAGAACCATTGCAAGTTATGAACTTAATTCATTTTTAAATATGACCACTGCATTATACATGTAAGTCTATTACGGCCTTGAGGTATGTGAGATGCAATCATCATATCTTCTACTAGCATGGTTTCACCAAGCTTCCTGTTTGTGGTATTTGATAACTCTGACTTGACACTGACCAATTTGCTTCAGTTACCACTGCCATGTTCATCCTTATCATGTCCAGTAAGTAATCCCTGCAAGTCATATCATGTACGAACAACTTCTAAGGGAGGTTATTAACATGACGTTAACACACCACATGAACATCAAGGGGTAACCATGAGTGATGCATTCCCAATTAACAAATTTAGATGAAGTAAATTATACATCTACTTTATTCATTCTAATCTTGCAATGTATTCCTTATTGCTCAGTGAAATTACGGGGTTTTTTTTTAAATTTTCATATCTCAAGGGGAGAGCACCTTTTAGTAATTGGGGGGGGGGGGGGGGCAAGGGGCAGGGACTCAATTTCCCCCCCCCCCCCTATGTGCACGTCCTTGCTGCCATAGGATCATCACAGCAACTAGTTTCATTACTCAATATATCAATGTCTCAATGCTACTGGTCTATAGCTTAGTAAGTTTATGTGAACAGCTGCCAGAGACAGACGAAATGATGAGATGGTAAAGCTTGGAGACCACTCCACCTTACATGTTTACCAATGGATGGGATATTTTGCTTATCTCAGCTTAGACATGGAATACGGGATGTAGCTCATAAAGAGTGTCCGGGTCTGCAATCAAACCTGGAAGCTTCAGCAGAGGCTAGCTAATGTAGAAATGACAGATGCTTTAACCGTTAGGCCACTCAGATGCGCATAACCAAAAGTATGGTTTATCTCACGATGGCCTTCAAACCTTGTATGTGTTGTATTGTATTGTATTGTATTGTATTGTATTGTATTGTATTGCATTATTATATATGATTTTATTCGCATAAAATAAGAATGCAGCACATAGGTATATGAAATTTAAGAATATTTAAGTTATGTCATGGTAGTTATCCGAAAGTTGAAATAAAATTTAATAAATCGACAATGTCTTTTTTCTGGAAGTTTTCATTTTCAAGCACATAAGAATGCTCTAGGCAATTAGTCAACTCCTTTACGGCTTGGACTCGGACCTCAATTTCTTCATCCTGATGTATGGGAGGTTTTGGCATTTGCTTTGCAAATACCATCGGGTATTTACAAAGTTAATTTTCCTGCCAATAACCCCCATTTCCTGTAAACTGATGTTCATCAGAAGTTGCATGACTCTGTTTTGCCCTACTTCAATACTCTTTGCTATTTTTGCAAAGCGAATGCAAAGTTGGTCCACAAAACTTGGTTTGTTGACCAAAGCAGGCAGTAGATGTGATCTGGCTGTCCATGGTAGCTTCCATGATCGTCTAACTGATTTGCGCCATCTCACATCAAAAATTTCCATAGTCTTTGTATCAGTCAGTGACCATGATTGTGATCCATAGAAATGGCATTTTGTGTCAAACACCTTCGTACACGTTTTTCTGCTGGCGGAGTGAAGGTTAACGATAATGCCGTTGACATCATGGATGAACTTTCCACTTTTCAACTTTACATCCTCCTCATCACTAAGGTCATCTGTCAATACATTTCCGAGATGTTTTACCTTGCTATGCCATATGAGCTCCTCATTACTGAGAACCACACAGCACGGTTTAAACCTCAGCCTTTTTGATGCAGGTCTGCTATCAAATTTGATGCAAACAGTCTTTTTGCTATTATAAGTGACAGAATATTCCACTGTTGTCACATTCATTTAGCATGACTTGTAACCCTTTCAATGTAGGTGCCATAAGTGTTAAGTCATCTGCATATGACAAAGCTCCGACAAAACAATTGCTTATGTAGCATCCAACCCCACATTTTTTAAGTCTATCCAATAGTTCATCCATGTACACAGAATAAAATAATGGACTGGTGACTCCATCCTGCCGGAGGCCATTCTTAACTTTGAATCCATTAGAATGAGTTCCATTTCATCGAATCCTTATCATCTGCGATTCATAAGTATTGATTAGAATGTTCAATATAAAAGCTGGTAATCCCCTGCTCTTCAATAAATTAAACAATTTATCAAAGCGAACATAATCAAATGCTTTGCTTGAGTCAATGAGGCAAGCATATACTGGAGAATTGTTTTTGTTGTAATGAGTGACGACTTCTTTGAGGGCTAAAGTACATAAGGTTGTTGAACTCTTGTCTTTGTATGCAAACTGCAAGTCTGAAGAAGCCAGCTCACAGTTATATAAGTCAATTATAACAGTTTCGTATAGTTTACTCAGAGAGCTTGCCAGAGCAATCCCTCTGTAGTTGCTGCTGCTGCACATATCACCTTTGTTGTCTTTTACAATCGAGCACAAAGTTGACAATAACATGCATTGTGGAGTGCAACTGTGAACATTCATGGCTGAAAACAATGCTGCGATTATTGTTTTTGTAAGATCCGAAGAATGAATAATATGGTTTGACCAAAGGCCAGCATGCCCATCATGTTTATTTTCTTTAATCCGTTTGATTGCTTTGCCTATCTTATCCACTGTGACTAGAGTTTTTGTGACACATGTATTTGAGAGATCATATGCAATACCATCTTTGAGCTTCCTGAATTCTATGGGGTCTGCAGGTTTACTGTTGTAGAGTTTTTTATATTTATCTTCCAATACTTTGCAGATGGCATCATCCCCAGTAACCCCATCCATATATGCAGTAACGTCTTGGGATCTCGGCTGCATCTTCTTAATTTCTTTCCAGAAATCTCTGCATCTGTTTGTGCTCAGGGCTTCAGCCATTTTTGCCTTCTGTAGGTCCTGTGCTTGTCTTTTATGTCTCCTGACTGCTTGATGGTAATCCCTTTTGCACTTCATGTAAATATCAAATAATACTCCTTGCATTGCATTGCATTGCATTGCATTGCATTGCATTGCATTGCATTGCATTGCATTGCATTGCATTGCATTGCATTGCATTGCATTGCATTGCATTGCATTTATTGTACCACGATTTTTCCCAATGCCTTAACCACTAGGCCACCTAGCTGCTGTAACTTTGTTTACAATATGGAAAAAAAACTGTCAACTTTCTCAGAATAACTTGTAGTAAAGTAAAGTATACATTGAGGACAGCTAGCTCACTATAGTGGCCACCACTATCAGACTGCTAAGTGACCACTGGATTTACAGTGTCATCAACTTCAATCCAGTAGCATCCAGCCAGGTCGTTTATATTCGGTCTGGGGTGACAAAAACATCGTCAATGCATTGATGGCCACCTTTTCTATGAATGACAATGGCAACCTTTTTGCCATGGCTTAGCAGATGCCATAGCAGTTCTATTATGTATACAAGCATTACACCTTGCATGTTATTACAATATTAACTGAGGACATTTGATGCACGGACATTTAATGCACTGGCAATGGCTGCTCGGCTGCATGGACCCCAGAGAGTTGAGCAAGACTCATGTTTGGACAGGCCTGTCAAGGTGTAATTGTAGAAAAATCGGCTTGATGTTTTTATGGACTTAGAATGCATATATGCCTATTTTTTGATTAACAGATAACTAACAATCAAATGTCAATAACCATAGAATTTAATGGAAATGTCTTGGATTGCTTCAATACTAATGAGCTAGTTGACACTGGCAGATGTAATGATGAGATGTAATTATTGGGATTTACATTACACTGCTCATTTGCCGCATGGGTGTGAGATTGTCACCCCAGCACAGGCTCCAGTAAATAAGTCGAGAAAGGGCTCCCAACTGGCCAATCAGCAGAGACCCAAACGTTATATTTAGATGAGCTGACCCCGCCATGACCTGATCTGACCACTATCCTTTGCCAATGGGGTCAGTCCTTCAACTCAAAAAACGAATTTCCGTTGCAATAGATACAACCACCATCAACCACGTTTTGTTTACTACAGAAATAGTATGTATACATTAACTGAAACTATGAAAAGTGATTCTGAACAAGGTGAATATCATACATTGTGAACAAAGGGCAATCCCATCTAATCGTTTCTGTTAGTTTGATGCCTGGGTAGGTTCCCTGGGTGGGGGATTGTACCTGTCCCAGTATAACAAAACTGTTGGACGTGATGTAACCACACTTGGACAGGAACTACTGAGTAAATGTTGTGTCAGGTCTGAAGTTCTGGGCGGACAGTAAAGATTCATCAAAAACTAATTTGCACGAGTATTAAGGAAGCTGATAAGGCAGGATGGCCGTGCAGAGTATCTGACACTCTCAGATCTACAACTTGTCGATCTTGTCACAGTTAACTGGTCTACCAATTTGCTCGAATTTCTGGGCCAACACCCCCACACTTTCATATCGATTATGATTTGCAAACTCTTGCAGCATTCTGTCCACTTGCCGGCAAATCACAGGCTGCTTGTGAAGCAAACAGTCTTGTGTGTGATCCACATTGGCAGATTTGGGATTTCGTGCCTGTCATCGTGATTACACTGGTCACAGAAAAAGGAAAATGGTGATGAGAATTTGTGTTCACACCTTAGGAAGGGGGTTATGGCTTATACTGCAAAACTTGAAATTTGGAGTATTCTCAAACTGTAAGCCTTAAATTTTGTATTTGTAGACATCTATTTACCAAGAAGTTGTATTTGTAGACATCTATTTAACAAGAAGTTTATCGACCACTACACTCTCGTATAGTTCAAACACAACAATGATACAGTACAAAAACAAACACCCTCTTATGAGTAAAACTCCACAGAAACATCACTATATTGCCATGTAACATAATATTGTCTCCGAAGAAATCGGTTAACTACTTTGTCTATACATTGTAACAGATAGGTTTAGGAATAGAAGTTCACTGACATTTTTAATTCTCAGGAGTGGCTGGATTCTTTGATAGTCAACTTGTCTGCTTGTCTGTTCTCTGTCATTCACATAATTCATTTTAAAGCTATGTTTAAGTAAGACCTTAAGATGTTGTTTTGCATAACCACTAGAAACTGTTTTTAACGCACAAAATAGGCAAATGGATGTTTTCTGAAATATTATTTAAATTAGAATACGAACTTTTGCTCTCCATCTTCTTGAATATAAATGATGTTGAGAATACGTTTCATAATAAAAAAAATCCTTTCTTTATGACCTTCTCATTAGATAGCATTCCAAATCGTTTCAATATCGACACGATGTCGGCATGCTATCTTGGCAGCGGTTTGGTGGTCAGTGCAGTGCAGTTCAAATAGCACAAGGAACATCTGACACTCCTTATAAAATACTACCCCAGTAGACTTTAAAACTGTCAGATGTTTATTGTTTGGCACAATGTGTGCCATTGTTTTTGACACTGCCTTACTCTACTGGGATAATGTTCAATTTTCTACCTGTCATACTGATGGCTGAACCCAAGAACCCTAGTGGGCCTTTGACAAACCCAATTTGCTGCATCATTGCATTGCCAAGTCTCATTCATGTGAACGCTTGTATTTCATTTCCTAAATCTATTCAATTTGAATGCAATGTATTACCATTGTCATATTTCTTTAGTTGCACATGGCATTGTGCATAGTTTGATATACACGTATTAAATATTTCACTTATGGTATAATCCGACTTCCATTGATACATGTCCGTCATCGTCGAAATCCTAATCTAGATTCATGCTTTGACATTTAATGAGAGAATCAAAGCAAATTACGTCATCTTCAAATAATTTCATGCAGTCTCACCGTTAGTAATTTAAACCTAAAGTGGCGTTCACACTATCACGTATAAGACCTACGTATGATGACAGATGGAATTTTTTTTTTACACTTGCTTATCCTTGTCCATACGTAATTCACCCGCTGAGCGTTTTACATATACTCGCGCTCATTCGTAGATCACTCCTGGTTGCGTTTGACCACTCATGGACATACCTGGAGAGGGCAAAAATGATTAAACACGTTTAAAACTTTGGTGGACGTTCTAAAAGTGAATTCTTTACATTAATTACGTACCTTGCTTGGGGGTACGTACGTCCAACGTACGTCCTACGTACGTCCTACGTACGTCCTACGTACGTCCTACGTACGTCCTACGTACGTCCTACGTACGTCCTACGTACGTCCTACGTACGTCCTACGTACGTCCTACGTCCTGTCCTGACAATAGTGACCATACATAGCCATACGTAGACACTGTTCATCCGTATATACTCGCACAGGCGATCTACGAGCATTCTACGTGTGATCTACGAGCAATCTAGAGTGCCTCATGGATGCCCCACAGATGCCTCGTAGATGCTTGGTGACGGATGTTTGGCGAGCGTTTTACAGATGTCTGGCGAGCATTTTATGGACGTCCGACGAGCAATCTTCGACTGCTACACGTACGATTGTGGAAAGAATTTATACGTGATTAACAGAGCCACGAGTGAGCACGTTTAGCCAATTTTTTATGTACGTGGTCATACGTAGGTCTTATATGTGATAGTGTAAATGCCCCTTAAAGCAACTCATAATCATATGGTCAGCTATCAGAAACAGACATATTGATAAAATTGTAAGGCTGGTACTCTTCACCATGTACTCATTCACCCTATGGGTGGGGTCTTAAACTCGCACCAGCACAGACATGAAGTAAGAGAGCCAACCAATCCAACGTCTCTTGCAAATGGCATCAAGCGGAGATGAAGGCTGGATATCAAACCGGATACCTAGGGCCTGGTCAGTGTGTTAGCTACAAGACAACTCTGCTGCCATGTATCATCTTTCTCATTACCATATGGTGCTCAAGGTAATTTTGATAAAATGAAGAAACATAATAATTGAATTGCCTGATTTACATAATTTTTTGTGGTAAACCAATCATCTTGCATTACCAAAGTATACAGACATATGGAAGAAGAAGTATCTGACAATATTTTTTTGAGACCCCATTGCCTTGCCATATATATGCAGGATGATGGAGCGGACATTGATTAATGGAAGGCTTGAGTGACGTATCATTAAACACGTTCAATGCATCACATAAGCATATCGTCAATGGCACTGTGATGTGGCATATAGGAAGCTATCAATCTGAGGAATGTAATTGTGATGATGAATATGTCAGAAAGCCCAGGATCTCTTTTATATATCTGCCTCATATTTGCCTATTCATGTGGTCAGTTTTTAAAACACATACTACCAGTCATTGTGGGTTACATGTGTTCAGAATTCAGAAGTGTTATGGATGATTGGAACTCAAATAGCCACTTGACTTTCCTACTTTTTGCTGTTTTTTGTTTTTTTTTGGTTTTTTTTTACAAAATAAAATGAGAATAAAAATGTCGGCTGGGTGGCCAAGTGATCAGGAAGTCATTCAGTCTTTCAGAGGGCACTTTCAACCCAAGTACTGCTAGATGGCAATTGCTTGACAATGCACAATGGGGTAAATGTAGGTATAATTTGGAATGGACTCTTATTATGAAACCACCCTAATATTCTTTCATGGATTGTAAGACATGTAGGATCATGGATGGCTGGTCATATATCTGTATGCTTTCTAAATAAAACGAGATCAAACGGTCTTAGTATGGTTCAAGGCCACGAGCCAAAGGAAAAACTGATTCTTTGATATATATCAAATGTATGTCCAATAATAAATAAGTATTTATGTTGCAGCTGCGTGGCTTCCATACTGCTCATACATTTTTTTTCCAGCTCTAAAGGTCTAACGTTTGATTCCTTGTCCGAGCACTCTTCATGAGCTACATCTCAGCTGGATGTCAAACAGATGACACGTTCAATTGGAGGTTCCTTGTACTCAGTGTCTATGCTAAAGCAATTAAAGACCCCACCCATGGGTAAATGTGTAGACTCCAAGCCTTATGTCATCACTACATTTGCTCTGACAGCTGGTCATATGAGCTCACGAAGCTTCAAACCAGTAGAATTGAGACACAGAAACTGACATTCAATTATCAACAAGAGGTAGATGTGAAAAAACATTAACAGGCTCTCTCTAACATGGTGATAAACTGCAGGTAAAACAGCGTTTGGACAGTGGTTCGGTCCACTAAACAGAGTTATAGCTTGACCTTTTATTTAGAGATCACCAAAAGTGTATATCTTCGCTTAGACAAAATAGTACCAAACAAACCAAACTGTATGGTACTGCATTTCACGTTGCTGCTGCTGAGATGTTTCACATATGGGATCTTTTGCTTACCTTAGCATAGATTAAGTATAAGGTGATACATTCCATAAGAAATGTATGCACTGTCACCAGCATCTGATCACCGGACAACAGCTAGCAATGAATGTGTCATACTAAATGAGTTGTCAGCAAAGAATGACAAAGATTTCATGAATGAAATCTCATGTGGGAAGATTCAAGTAGACTTTTTTTTTCTTATATTTTCTGAAATATTGAGTTGATTTGAACTGTCAGTCGACTGAATTGCCATTTCAGTTTCAATTTGACCCAAAAGAAAACTGCACATTTCCTTTACTGGCACCCATTAGCTATTGCCAAAATGCATTTGTTTTATGCTTGAAGAGTGTGTTTATTTCAGATTTCTGAAAATAGTGCTCTTGGAGTTGTTACTGCAAGATGCCGCTGCTGTTTTAATTGCAATATCTTAGTATGTTACAGAATTTTATAAAGTACTATAGTCAATGGAGACAGATGCTTTTAACCAGGAATGAGATCAGTTAAAATTGAACATGGCGACTTCTTCAATCCACCATAATTAGCCTGATGGATTTATCCAAAACCTTTCTCACTTTGTTTCATGACATGCACGCGAATGTACTGGTAAATCACAGCAGAGCATTGCTCTACCATCATTCATCTCCTAAATGAAATAACAAGACAATGCACAACCCTGTGTCAATTACTTCATTTCAGAGAGGTTTGTTTCATGACAATTTTACCTACTGAAAATTCAAAGGATTGTACATATGTACTATGCAACATGCACTGTCACAAGAATTGTCAATTGAATCTATGAACATTGCATATTAGGCAATGAGACATGGTTTAAATATTCAATAAATAATTTGCAGAGGTTGTGCCTGTGCCATAGCACAAACTAATTTTAAAAGGCCCAGTATAGATAAAGCATGACTTAAATGCACAAAACCTAGTTGGTTTTTTGTGTAGATAGTAACATTGATTATATAGAATTACAGAATTTCATGACTTTGAAATTGAGATAACTGCAGCCATTAAATTGATATGAAAAAAAATAAGTATTGTGAAAAATGTAACATTCATTTTTATTTATCTACCCATATATTTAATATTTATGTATCTGCTCTTCGATTCTATTTTGCCAAATGACAATATTGCTTTTCCATTGTGATGTTAAATTACAATTTTTACTATTTAATAGAATTTTTTAAATTTTATTAAAATATAAATTGCTCCGATGGTATTAAATTTTTTGTCTGCCTTTAACTGAGACCAGAATTTTGTGACAAGAAATGTGAAATGCTCTACTTAGTTGTTCTTAGCTATTCACACAGCTATGTCTACCAAGCTAAAATTCTGACGAACTAAAGGTTCTGTCATGCAACATACAAGAAGCCCCTTTTGCTCTGTGATGAGGATTATTTAGTTTGTTTGTTATATGTCTAATGATGTGTTCACTGGTAATGTCATTCATGCTTAATCTACTGAGGGCATAAAGTAGGAATAATAGTGCAGAATTTGAAAAAAAAACTCTTCTTCAAAAGGATAATCAATACCTTCCTAAAGAGAGTCATAACTGCACCAAGCCCGAATACATTAAAAGGGAGACTAGATTAGTGGTGGAAGAGCCATCCTATGAAATGCAACCCAAAAATAGACCGAAGGAGACCCACCCACAGTCCCACCCACAGTATATTATAACCAGATAGAGGTTTGCCTCAAAATATTATGATTGCACTACAATTATACTGTGGAAATCTCTCTGACTAGGCTACTATTTAAAACCGTTGACTTACTAGACATAATAGGATAAGTTAAACTGGCCACAGGGTCAGTCATTCTACATTCTGTCAAATGTGTAGAATGAGCTGTGTAAACCAACTGGAGGAAGTTGGATTGCTAGCAAAATGACCATAAGCACAATAGGTCCCACCACCCCTCACAAAGTTTATATGGATATCCATGTTTATAGGAACCATGGCAGTGGCCGAGGAGACTGGAAGAAGATGGGTTAATGATGCTGTGGACATCCTTCCTCTATACATTATTTACCAGAGAGCATATTCTCTTTACCTGTTATATGCTCAGCGGCTTGGTAAATAGAATATCCTGTGCGCATGGCAAGTGTCAACCTTCATCAAGAATTGGCTGTGTGGTCCAGAGAAAGCATTTTGCATGAGATATTTTGCACAAATCAATTATATTACATATAAACTGGGCTATAGCAGTATAATACTTTCTTAATTAATGAATATTGCAATTTGATAATAAAACTGTCTTCTCTGACCTGCGTTTCTATCACTTGCTTAAAGATTCTTGGTGTCGTCTAATTCTAGTTAGCAAACAAGTAAGCACTGGTGTCCTAATGTCAGCAGGAAATGAAATTGCAGCCACTACAGACCAGTAGTTGAATTTACTCTGCGGCACTCTCAGACTGTTTGTCATCTGTAAACTATATTGCTGACTGTTGCACTCACTTGTATTTATTTATTTTTCCAAGGAAATCACATAGCCAACAAGTGAAGGGTACAATGAAGACTTTGTTAGTGCTGAATCTTTAACTATTTCATCCTGTCTTATGGTCTAAGCTTTTAGGAAAAACAAAAATTACACCAAAAAGACAAAATCGGGAAAATGCCTACATATTTCTCAGAAAGTAACTTAATAGGTTAATACATACATAACTGCCTGGAAAAGAACTTGACAAACCAGCTAGACAGACCGCTAGAAGAAGACGTGGGTGCAATGACTTCCATTCCTGACATTCCTGCTTCAACCTTTATATTCAAGTATTTTCTTATCTTTGTATTTTAAATGATTTATAAACAAAGTTATGATAATTTTACCTTAACTCTGTTCTCTACACTTATGCATACTCACTGGTTAGGTTGGTGGTGTTGTGGCTAAACATGTAGCTAAATCATCTCACATTTGTGGTTTGAATCCCAGCCTGGTAGATACGTTTTACCTGAAAGTCATTCAAAAGCTATCAAATTAAATGATTAAACATACTAGCAAATTAAAATTATATATATAGAAAAAAACACGCACATAGATCATCCTTGGTAAACTGCAGCTCCAAAAATATATACGAATATCAGAAAGTTTTATGGTTGAGTATAGATTAGATAATGTGTTACTTTTTTCTTAAACTGCAAATATTATAGATCAGAAAATTGCAATGTAAATTACTGTCATTTGTAGTTTTATCTTAATCAGATCTTGAATAGAAATGGCACATTCTAAGCTAGGCAGTGAATACACCAAGGGCATGCTAGAAGTTTCAAAAGGCTACATTAATTTTTTCTCCTGATAATGAAGAAATAATAATTGAATATGACCTTTCATGATGAATTATACACAATTTCACATGTAGAATCAGCAAGATATAAAATTAACAAAGACAGCAATAAAAGGTTACTCTGAAGATTATTCTATCAATAGAAGCCCTCACCTTTTGACATGATTTATGGTTTGGAACAATGATATGGCAATATAGATATAAAAAGCACTTCTCATATGAAACTGCATCAAAAGATCACACTCCAGTATTTAGAATGATATTTCACATGCCAACATATATAATATATTATAGTTTTGTAGTTATATATGTAATGGAGCAGTTATATACACATGTTTCTTCAAATTTATCCCAATGATATCCTTTTGCCGTACATTTAGACCAAATACCTCAGCTGCTATCTATGATAATTGAAATATATAATTCATACTTTTAAAATCTACACACATAGAGTGATCATCTGGCCTATGAGTGATGTAGTATGCATATGAAAAGAATAACTTTCTGTCTGATCTGATATTGGGACCCCATTGCCTTGCCATATATATGCATCCAGGATGATGGAGCGGACATTGATTAATGGAAGGCTTGAGTGACGTATCGTTAAACACGTTCAATGCATCGCATAAGCATATCATCAATGGCACTGTGACGTGGCATATAGGAAGCCATCCATATGAGGAATGTTATTGTAATGATGAATATGTCAGAAAGCTTGGGATCTATTTTCTGTATCTGCCTCATTGCCTATTCATGATGTCACTTTTGCGACACATACTACCAAACATTTTGGTTTCTGTGTGCTCAGAAGTGTTATTGACACTTGTTATTAAATAGGCATACAATTTCATTTTCAAAATAAAACATAGGCTGCACTGCAGCTAAACCCTCAGCAAATAGCACACAGACATCATTAAAATTGTTAAGTGTTCGTCAGACAGGCAGGAGGGCGGGCGTTACACTTTTATTTCCAGAGCAGAACTCTAACACACACTTTCGATTCTAAAAAGCTAAACTCTAACACTAATGCACTTACCCTTATGAAATTGTATACAGTAACACTCTATATGCCTTTTGATAGCCACACTGACATATCTTGGCTATGTTTTACAAAATTTGGAAATATATAATTTTTTTAGTGTTTATATAGTGTCTCCCTACCGAAACAATTGCCACTTGGTTTACATAGCCTGTTACGCGATGCTAATTAGAGTCCAAGATGTCATATTTTTTTAACTCTTGAATTTTTTCATTGTTCATTATATTCTGTTAAGTGTGATATAATACAATGTTCCTGTGGGTTATAATGTCTTACAAATATCTTACTTTTTAACAACAATCCACTCTGCTCAGAGTAAAGCCAAGTGAGCATAAAAAGTATTGTCTATCCTTTTCCTGCCATTTAATTGTTCTGTTTCAAAAAGATACACAATTTTCAACACAAGGGCATGTTCCCTTAACTAATCTTCAACTAAGATTATCATTTATATGTCAAAAATAGTCATATATGGGTGGGCTATGGCAATAATCCTGAGGAATATATATGAAATTTAGCAACAATTTTATGCCACATAAAGATGTTGGGTATAATTTCATACAAAATGAACCTTTAAGGTTTGTATTTACTTGTATTAAAATAAATAAAGTCTAAATACAAATAAATACAAATCCTAAAGGTTTATTTTGTATGGAATGATACTCAACACACCCATTTAATGCCTTTATACATCAAAATACTTTTTGCTCGCTGTTTACATTTAGCTGGCAACTGAAGGAACTATATATTATCAATTGCCATATTACCTTCAACAGTTACTGAATTGTTGGGTTTCTGATTTGCATTAAATCTATGGCATTTAAATTAGTATTGATAACCGAACACTAATTATTATGAAATTGCTAATTATAAACAAAAACTGTTGAATGGGTTGAGCATGGCAATACTATAATCAAATATTTAAAAATTGTATCCACATGAATTGTACAACATTTATTGCTGTCCTTGCTAAGTATGGGATGCTAAGGAATATGAAGGAAGCATCACAATTTTTAGCATTTTTTTCTCCAGATTTTCCATTATTATGAAAAAAAAAAAGAAGGATGAAACAAATGTCATAATGAAGCTTAAAAGTGAAAGTACTATAATTTAGATGTAATGATCATGGAGTCCACAAATTTATCTCTACACTATTTTAGACTTATTCTTATTAAGTTTTGTATGCATGTAAGTGCTGCTCTGGAAACAGAATTGTTTATGTTGTTTTTTTTATTCCATTTTCAAAATATTTTAAAACACAGCTGAGATATGTTGATGTGACTATCAAAATGCGCAACTAAGCTATGTAGAGTAATAACATATAAAACGATGTTCGGGTAAATGCATTAATGCCAGATTTCTGTTCTGGAAACACAATTTAACACTATTTTTAGCATTTTTTTCTGATTTTTCATAATTATGTAATCAGCATGAAATGAATATCAAAATGAAGTTTGAAAAGTGAAAATACTATAATTTAGATATGTTATTGATACAATTTCAGTCATGTAGGGTAAATTGTGTCTTTTGTATGGAGGTTTGAAAAAGTAGGAATTTTCCCTATTTTGTCCTTATTTTAAAAATTCTATAGTATTTTGGCCATGAGACCCCAAAAAGGCACCACTACACTATTTTAGACACATTATGATAATTTAAAAGTTTTAAGCATGTAGGTGCTGTAGTGTCAGAGTTCTGCTCCAGAAACGAAACAAAAAAGTTTTTTCAATTTTTTCCAAATTTTGTAACACATAGCCAACATATGTCAATTTGACTATCAGAAGGCACCACTAGGCCATCTAGAGTATAACTGTACACAATTTTGTTGGGGTAAGTGCATTAGAGTTAGAGTTCTGCTCCGGAAACGAAAGTGTTACGCCAGTCCACTCGTTAGCCCACCCAGCCGCCCGTCTGCCTGTCCGACGGACATTGATGATAACAAAAACCCTTTTCAAAATTTGTTTGCTGAGGGTTAAAAATCAGCACTAACATGGCTGCAGTGTGGCCTTGTGATTTTGAGGTTGTTCAACCTTTCAGAGGGCAAGAGAAATTCTCAGCCAGAGTGCTCGTTTTAGCAAATCATTTTGTATGAGAAGAAATGTTCTAAAACCTGGGGTAAGCATATAACCTGGAATGGCCTCAAACCACAAGGTGGGAATTCTTCCACTGAACGTAACCATCATGCAGGGTGGCCCCTTGAGCTTTGGGTGTTTGCTTGTACTTACATATTAAATGATGCAGTTGTTATCTGATATGACATATTCAGAAAACACTAACTCAGTCTGCTTCAACCAAGCAGCACCAGAATACATTAGGTAAAAGCTAACAATGAATTCCAAGTCTCAAATAAATTAGGCATACAAATTTTGTCACACAGTAAAAAATGTATTTAATTGTTAATTTTATGATTGGTAGAAATTCATGAGTAATGTGATGCAGATGTGCAGAGGGAAAGATCACCATTAACATTCTCTATCTTGCATGGTGATACATTGCAGGTAAAATAGCATCTAGACAGTGGCCCTGTCCACTAAGCAGAGTTATTGCTTGACCTTTTTGCTCTGTCTGGCTAATATAAGCTGTTGCACACAGCTTTGTGTGCAGTGTTTGTTGCCCCCAGTATAGAGAGCTCAGGATGTGGATCTTACCTTTTGGTGTAGTTATCACAGCTTTATGACACAACAATTGTCAATGCTAGGAAATGATTATTAAAATTCAATTACTAACAAGATGCTGAAAGGGTAACATCAGAGAAATGTATCCAAATGTTACTGGTCACTGGTCTGAATGCAGTGTAGTAGTTCGTTGATGCGCTGTGGAGATTGCTTTACTAGGAAGGAGCTGAGAAGTTTGTAAGTTTAATTCTTGGTTTATTGTATTACTTTAGTCCATTATAAATTTATTGTATTTATACTTAAATGGCTGGGCCCATGTTATGCCTAATGTGTATATCTCACTATGTATACAAAAAATTCACCCTAGTTGTATGTTTTGCATGTCTTGTCTGTCTTGTATGTCTTTCTGTGTATTTATGCCTTGTTTCTGCTTTACAGATTCACCAGTTAGTCAACACTATTCTGAGTGAAATAAAGACTTAGTTTCGTAACAAGTTTGTTCTTCTTCGCGGCCGTCACAATGAATAAACTTCTTCAATCGCAGTTAAGCAGTTCGAGTACCAATTATGACAGATGAACTGAAGACAGCCAGGGGCAAGTTGAAGGGCCAGGTGACCAGATCCATTAATTCAATCAGGAAATTCAAGTCCGAAGAAGATGAAGGAAAGGTGAAAGCTAAGTCGGAGAAACTAAAAGAGAGATTTGACGCATTTGAGACCGCCCACGACAAATATCATGACACCTTAGCGACCGAGGCTGAATGGCTGGAAAGTGATGAGTATTTATATGCTGTGCAAGATAATTACATCAATACTCTTGAGTTGACAAAGGCATGGTTAAGGGGCAGAAGTGGTATTCAAGCTGTAAAACCTGTAGCAGAATCAGTTGAAGTGAAGCTTACTGTTCATTTAGTAGATGTGTTTAATGCCATCAATCAGCCTAGAATTGAGATTGAAACTTTTGATGGTAGCCCTGCCAAGTTTCACATCTTCATGACTACATTTGACGAAGTTGTGGATGAGGCGCCCCAAGATGACCGAACGAAATTAACACGTCTGTTGAGTGTCACCAGTGGAGATGCCAGAAGTGACATTAGGGGCTGTGTTCTCATCAAAGGTGCAGAAGGCTACAAAATGGCATGGGAGATCCTAAGAAATCACTTTGGGGATGATCATCTGGTAACAGAATGGATAATCAATGATCTGCAATATGGTGGACCCATGAGATCATCCAAAGAACTTCAACAACTGGCCGATGAATTGCATTGCTGTCACAGGACTCAGATGGACAATCTTCACGAGGTGGAAAGTCAAACCTGCATCTTCTAAATCGTGAGTCGTCTGTTACCGTATCTCCAGAATAGGTGGAAGAAGCATGCACTTGATGCCAAGAGTGAATCGAAGAAATATCCAGGCTTCAAGGAACTAGTTGACTCATTGCCAGAGAGGCAGGTAATGCAAATGATCCCATCTATGGCAAGATGGGACAAAGAGTAAGGAATAGTGATGAAAACTGTAAGAAATTTAGTGCCTCTTCATGAAAACAATCCTCTTCATTTTCCTCAGTTGTAAATGAATCAAATTTTAAATGGAAGAGGCCTCCTTGTTTATTGTGCAAGAATGATCACAAATTATTGTATTGTCCATCTTTTAGAACGATGAAGCCAGCTGATAGGCTCCTTATGTGCATGAACATAAGCTTTGTGAGAATTGTTTGCTTAACAATCACGTTACAGATAATTGTAGGAGACCTTCTATATATGATGTCTCTGGGTGTGGCAAGAAGCATACACAATACATCCATGTGAAGCAGTCTGGTCATGAAAAGAAAGATTGTTATGACAAGAAAGGTAAACAAGTCAATGCTAATAATATAAGTGTAGATGCTGAGGTTCATATGCCAATTGTAGAAGTTAAAGTGAATGAATCTTACCATGTTGGAGCTCTGCTGGATACTGCTTCCAGTAGCAGCTTCTGTTCTCGCAGTCTTGTTGAAAAGTTATGCATGCAAAGTACCATTGTCAAATATTTCCTGAACACGCTTGAAAATTCTGTTAAAAAGCAGTCTAATGTTGTTAATTTCAAAATTTCTGCTAAAGATAGGAGCAATGCTTTGTATCTTTCAGATGTGTCTGTAGTGGATAAAATTCCCATGCGATCAGCACCTGTACATTTTCAATCCTACTGTCATCTTAAAGATTTGCAATTTTCACAAACCAATGGTACAGTAGAAATTCCATCGGACAAGATAATTCTGAAGCGTTGTTCCTCCCTCAGAGATTGTCACCTCAAATAGAGTTTGGTATTTGCCGCATTAAGCAGTTATCTCAGACAAGAAACCTGGAAAGACTCGTAATGTTTTTGATTGTGCGGCTAAGTATAAAGGTGAATCCCTCAATTCAATTGTTTCCAAGGTCCTGATCTGAACAATAGGCTATTGAATGTTATGTTGAGATTCGTCAGCATCCATATGCAATAATGGCAGATATCGAAGGTATGTATCATCAAGTTTTGGTGCCAGTGAAGGATCGAGACACCCTTAGGTTTCTTTAGTTTGATGATTCGGGCGACATTTATCAGTTCCGAATGACTCGACATCTCTTGGAAGTGTATGGTGCTCGAGTAGCATGATGTATGCTCTGCGAAGAATCTTGGTTGATAATCCTCAAATTGATCCAGTGGTTGTAGACACAATAATGCATTCTTTCTTGATGATTGCCTTAAATCTGTGTCTTCCAGAGATGAAGGTGAAGTCGTGAGTCAGGGTTCGAAATCTGTTTTGTCTGAAGCTGGGTTCAACTTGACCAAGTTTGTTACAAATGACTTACAGTTGTTAAGTGGGATTCCGGAAAATGAATGTGCAAAAGAGACAAAGATTTCTCATCTGACTGCAAGTCCAAAGCCCTGGGTGTCAAGTGGAATGTCACAAGGGATGTTCTTTATTTTGATGTTTCAGTTGACTCTAGAGCTGAGTTTTGTAGCATCTTATTTTGATCCCTTGGGAATAGTCAGCCCTGTTGTAGTCACAGGTAAATTATTGTTTCAGGAGGCTACAAGACTTAAGTTGCCATGGGATTCAGAAGTGCCTGATAGTTTGAAATATAAGTGGGAGTCCTGGTTGCAGGTTTTAAAGATGCTCACAAATTTTGAAGTTCCGCATTGTGTCAAGCCACTTGGTTTTGAAGAGGCGTTCCTAGAATTGCATCATTTTAGCGATGTGAGCAAGAAAGCTTTTGGTTGTTGCTCATATTTTAGGTGCGTCGACAAGAGTGGTCGTCTTAGTGTGGCTCTAGTTTTGAGTAAGAGTAAAGTTGCTCCATTAAAACAGATCACTATTCCGCGACTTGAATTGCAAGCTGCAGTTCTCGCAGCAAGAGAATGCACAGAATGCACTGATCAATCAACCAGAGCATTGCTCTACCATCATTCATCTCCTTGATGCAAACTCAAGACAATGCACAAACTGTGCCAATAGCTTCATTTCTGAGAGGCTTGTTACTTATTTTTCCTGAACATTCAAAGGAATGTCCACATGTAATATATCAGATTGAAATAATCAGTATTAAATCTAATAAACAGTTTGCACAGGTTGTACCTGTACCATAGCGCAAACTGTTTTGAAAATTCCCCAGTACAGATTAAGCATTGCATAAATGTCATGATTTTGAAATTTAAATGATTGCAGCCATTCATTTAATATGAATTGTATTATGAAAAATGAAAGATAATTTTTTATCTGTCTACTATATTTATGTATCTGCTGTCAAATTCTATGGGGTCAAATGAAACAAGACTGCATTCCATTGTGATGTTAAATTAAAAAATTTTGGTATTCAATAGATATTCTTGAATTTTATTAAATATAAATTGTGAAATGTTCTACTTAGTTCTACAAACTGACATATAAGAACTTTATCATGTATTCTCACAAGAAAAAGACACCAAAAGACTGGAAGCAAAGCAAGTTGATGAAATGATGAATCTCTCCTACCAGGTGTCATGCAAACATACAAGAAGCTCCTCCTGCTCTGTGACAAGGATTACTTTGTTTGTGTATTGGTATTGTTATTAATATCTGTGCCAGGTATGGGATAGCTAGGAATGTTTAACCGGGACGTGCTTAATCTCCTGAGGGCACATAGAAGGAATAATTTGCAGATTTTTAAGAAAAACTCTTCTTCAAATGGATAATCAACACCTTCCTAAAGGAAGTCTAGCTGTAACAAGCCTGACAACTTTAAAAAGTACACTAGACAAGAAGTGGAAGGATCATCCTTTGAAATTAACTGAAGGAGACCCACCCACAGTACCAAATTCTTCATATCATACTGTTCTGAGTAGAGAGGTTGAAGAACCTGAGCTCAGTGACTTGTACACTGCCATGAAATACTTTGTAAACAATCAATAATTTGATGTGACTGGAATTGATAGTACTAATGAACAAGGTAGAAAACTGATAATTGATTCGATAATAAAAGAAACAGCAGAATACATACAGTATATAGAGCATTTAAAAAGGCAAAAAATTTTAATTCATGTAATTAATTTATAAGATGTGTAACTACTTTAAAACATCTTGCGGATGATAAAAGTTCCCAGAAGAAATGCCTGAAAATAATGACATTACCGTAAGTGTATGTGACATCGAAACTACTTCTCATACGCAATCATATTTCAACCAGAAATCAAATTGATGATAAAATTATACACAAAAAATCTCTCTGACTATTTAAAACTTACTAGACATAGTAAGATAAGTTAAAAAGGCCATGGGATCAGTCATTCTACATTATGTCAAATTTGTAGAATGAGCTCTGTAAAGCAGACTGGAGGAAGTTAGATTGCTAGCAAAACGACCATCATGAGCCCAATAGGTCCCACCACCCCTCACAAAGTTTATGTGCTACTGGGGAAAGGTTTGTCATTATAGGAACCTTGGCAGCAGCTAAGGAGAATGGTAGAAGATGGGTTTATGATGCTGTGGACATCCTTCCTCTATACATTATTTACCAGAGAGCACCATATTCTCTTTACCTGTTATATTCTCAGTGGCTTGGTAAATAGATTATCCTGTGCACGTGGCAAGTGTCAACCTCCATCTATAACAGGCTGTCCAGAGAAAGCGTTTTGTGTGGGATATTTTGCAAAAATCAATCGTCTTACAAATAAATATAACAGTATTACTTTCTTAATTAATGAATATTGCAATTTGATAATAAAACTGAATTCCCTGACATGCGTTTCTATCATTTGCTTGAAGACTTCATGGTGCTGTCTAATTTCAGTTAGCAAGCAAGAAAGCACTGGTGTCTAAATGCCAGCAGGAAATGAAATTTCACCCACTAAAGACCAGTAATTAAAGAATATTGCTGATTCTTCCCCTGACTAAGTGTTTTTGTGCAATTTCTTTTTCTTTGGAAATCCCATAGCTAACAAGTGAAGTACCCAATAAAGACTTGGTAAGTGCCAAATCTTTGACCATTTCATCTTTCCTTCTGGTCTAAGCTTTAAAGCAAACAAAAATTACACTGGTCAATAAGACAAAATGTTACCTAATCACAAACATACCATATGCCAAATTTGGACCAGTGACATGAGCTATTGTTAATTATACATGATTGTCAGAATCTCCATATTTCATGATTGTCTTGGTACTAGATGTCAGGTCTTGTTATGTCACTCTCTCGATAGAATGATCTATTAAATTAAGTTCAGGGTAATTACTGCTGCATTTAAAAAAGCACTAGACTACCTACATATTTCTCAAAAGTAACTTAAGGTAAATGCATACATAACTGCCTGTAAATCAACCTGACAAACCAGCTAGACAGACTGCTGCCAGATCATGCTATGGCGTTGGTGCTGTGACTTCCGTTCCTGACATCCCTAATTACCTTCCTTAGCAGACGAGCTCAGTGTTGGCTGACCAAGATTCTGATATGGCTTAGTCAGCTATCTGCCTAAATCAGAAATTGTAATTAGGTCAATATAATTGGAAAATGCACATTGGACTAGTACAAAAAATGACCGTGCTACAAATAGACTACATGATTGCTAATGCTTCTTCAGCTGACATTATTATCACTTCACAGGGCAGTTCCTTGGTGTAAAAGCGAAATTTTAAGGGCCAATATTACACCAGCATCAGTACCAGAACAATGACAGCTACAGAAATATCCTGTAAAATTATTTTATCATGCACTACTATACAGAAGACCTGTAAAATGGTTTACAGTATGTAAATATAAAGTTGGCAGTCTGCAATAAACACAATCAGTCAATGAACATCTGCTATCAGGTAGTGATCTCTGGCACTGTCTCACCAGTCCAAGTTGCTGATTCAAACTCATGCAGCGCTCAAGAAGCGTCAAGTGTTTGTCCATCAGTTGAAGCTAATATATCACAGGACAAAGGCTGGTGTAAAATTTGCCTTATGCCAATGGTTTACTACATTAGTTTAGTGCAAATGAAGCCAGATGAACAGCCAAAAAAGTTAAAAGAGCTGCAGTATGAAAAGGTGTTTTAAATACAGTATTAATAATCATGATTTTTTTGAAAAGTAATGCTTTTGTAAACATGTCTATGAGAAACATTGACATGAAACAAGATATGCAATGTTGGTATCCATGGGAACACAATGTAGTATCTGAAACTACGATAACACCATATTTTTTAAATATGCTGAATGCCAGACCAATAGTGTTCAGGCTTTTATGCAGATAAAAAGGTGCCAGACAACAAGGTCAGTAATAGACACTAAAGGTTAGGTTGCTGAACTTGACTCTAGCGAGGGCACAGCTGAAAATGTGTCCTTTATACGTGTATGACCTGTTGACAGAAGGTATGTATTTTCAATATATGCAAATACCCAATTTATCTATGTAAAATTGAAACACTTGTTATTTCTTTGCCCATTTATTTAGTCACTCATAAGCCAAATGCATTACCCACAAATAATTGGAATATCAATACAATGATTAAATGTTCATCAAAGAAATTAGTACCATGGAAATACAGTCATTGTCATTGTTTGATTATTTTACATTATAAGCAGATTTTGAGACACTGTTCAGTTGCAAAAAAAAACGTAGTAGTCATGGTATCAGGCATCTTAAATGAGATTACCCTCTGTGTACATGTCAGCATACGAATTTCATATGAAATGTTGAAATTTTCTTTGGTTGAAAGAAGTCATTTCATCTTGTCTTCTAAGGCATGATACAATTTCCAAAAAGGAAATGAATACTTAGTGTGCTTGGGTCGCTGGTGTCAGTGATATTATGACAATTGAGATTTAGTTACTGCTTCTCATATGGAACGACATCAAAAGGTCTACATGGACTAAAAATTTACATGTCAACATATAATATAATGGAGTATATGATGTTGGTCAGCGATGTAAATATATTATGTATATTATATATTCATAGTGGTTTTTTTTTTTTCTTATTTTGGGGGGTTTTTTTTTTGTCACAAAACATACAGTATGTGCTTAAGGTTATCCAGTTGGCAGCAATGCAACTGTCTAAACATAAGGGTCTTCACATTTACAAAATAGTATCCTTTTGGTACATTTAGACCAAATACCTCAGCTGTTTTCTGTGGCAATTCAAATATATAATTCAAATATATAATTCATACTCTTACAATCTGCAAATTAAGCTGTTCATCTGGCCAATGAGTGATGTAGTAAGCAATGGTTAAGAAAGAAGAAGAACCTTCTGCCAGATGTTTTAAGACCCCATTGCTTTGCAATCCAGGATGATGGAGCAGACATTGATTGATTCAATGCATCGCATAAGCATATCGTCAATGGCACTGTGACATATAGGAAACCATCCATCTGAGGAATGTAATTGGGATGATGAATATGTCAGAAAGCTTGGGATCTTTTTTCTATATCTGCCTCATTGCCTATTCATGGTTTCACTCTTTAGACACATACTACTAGCTATATTGGCTTTCAGATACCAATTTGGGAAATTGTCTATTAGCCACCCCACGTTCGTGTTTAAAGTAAAATGATAATAAAAGGCCCGATGTGTTGCTGTTAAGCCTGTCAGAAGGTAAAACCTTTAAAAAAAAACACCTATAATGATGTTCTTTTGCTACATCACTCATTGGCTGAATTTGCCAGTGGGAAAATGAACATTGGTGGACATTTAACATTATCCATGCACGATGGCTCCCTAACCTTTTTGTGTTTGCCTATGATCAAAAAATTTATTTGGTGTGGATGTTGCCTTCTGTCGACAAGTTGTGCAGAATTTCCATAATTTTAGGCTCTTTTATACATATTCATTACTGTATATCAGTTCCATGTTTGTCATGGTAGTAAGTGGAGGACTATTATATTTTATGATGTGTTAACCTAACCTCTGTCACGTCCATGCCAGGCCGGATGGACTAAACAGGCATAATTGGAGTGTTATAACACTCTGCGCACATTGTGCACAGCCTGTGTTGGCCACTGGAGTTTGAGGTATTCATCCAGCATTGCAACCCCTGCATAAATATTTCTTTATCATTAAATTATTGGTAGAATTGATGAGGAACTGAGATCATATTATCAGAGAAAAAGGTCATCATTGATAGGACCTCCCTTGCATGGTGATAATTATGCTGGCAAACACCATCTAGACAGTGATCTTGTGCATTTTTCATGGCCATTTCGCTCTGTTGTCTAATAAGATGGTTACTGTACCAGCAAGTCTGAGAGACTGTTATAAGAAATGTGTTTGTTGCTAAAAAGGTGATGTCATACTTATACTTTACATGTTTACATGACTACCTACAAAAGGCAGGTAAATTGATACAAAATTTAGAAAACACCTGTCACTATCTTGTTGGTCGGTTTTATAGATGTTTGTATGTATTTGTTTAACAGTTTATTCTCTGTTCTAAAATTGTTAGGATAAGTCAATCAGAGCTAAGAAAAATGAAAGGTTTCCATTTCTGATGTTTCAAATTGTTGCATGCCAATGTAGAAGCAGAGTGATTGGTGGAAACTTTCAATATTCGATAATTTTTTATGGTCATGTGGAATTAAACCCAAGAAAAAAAGAAGAAAAGGCCAGTACCTAATCACTTTACAACGTCTAACAATGGCTGTGTCATATTAAATCCATTATCTTAAATCACAGCAAAGAATCAGAAAAGGACCTTACAGAAATCATAACTAAAATCATGAAGATATATAAAAATTTGAATTTTCTATTCCCAGAAATATTGACTCGATTTGAACTGCCAATTGTCTAAATTGTTATTCAGTTTGAATTTGACCCAAAGAAACTTCCACATTTCCATCATTGGCATCCTTTACCTAATATCTAATTCAGTAGCTCTTTTGTTTTCATATCAACATTAGTGAGTTCACAAATGACCTGTGAAATTATAGTGCTCTGGAAGTTGCTTTAAGACGGTGGTGCTGTTTAAAAGGCAATGTTGAAACAAAGACATCTGGTTAAAATTATATAATCAATGGAGATGTGAGCTTCTAATTTGAAATCGAACATGACACAATAATTAGCCTAATGGATTTATATGAAACATTTCTCACTTAAACTTTAAATAGGACTGCACAGAATGTACTGATCAATCACACCAGAGCATTCCTCTACCATCATTCATCTTCTTAATTCAATAACAAGACAATGCACAAACTGTGCCAATTACTTCATTTCGGAATGATTTGTTTGATGATTATTTTACCTTCTGAAAATTCAAAGGAATGTCCAAATGTACTATATCAGATACGCTGTCCCAAAAATGGTCAATTGAATTAATTATTAATAAATATTATACAAGACCTGCCTAAATACCTTCAGTAAACAATTTGTAGAGGTTGTACCAGTGCAATTACACAAACTGATTTCAAAAGGCCCCAGTATAGATAAAGCATTGCCTAAATTTCCAAAACCTAGTTGGTTCTTTTGTGCAGATGTCATGATTTTGAAATTGATACGACAGCAGCCACTAAATTGATATGAAAACAAAAAAGTATTGTGAAAAATTTAACATACATTTTTATATTTTTATCTATCTACACATATTTATATATCTGCTCTCCAATTCTATTTTACCAAATGACAAGATTGCATTCCATTGTGATGCTAATAATCATAATTTTTAGTATTCAATAGATATTCAATTTTATTAAATATATATTGCTCTAATGGTATTAAATTTTGTGTCTGCATTCAACTTAGACCTGAATTTTGTGACAACAAATTGTGAAATGCTCTACTTAGTTGTGTTTAGCTGTTCATACAGTTATGTCTATTAAGCTCCAGATTCTGATGATCTAAAGATTATGTCATGAAAACATACATTAAGATGCTCCTTGGACTCTATAATGAGACTTATTTAGTTTGTTTGTTATATTATGTCAAATGATTTGTTAACTGGTAATGTCATTCATGTCTGTGCTAGGTATGGGATAGCTAGATAGGCATAACTGCTATATATCTCCTGAGGACACAAAGAAGGAATTATAGTGCAGAACTATAAAAAAAACTCTTCTTCAAATGTTTAATCAACACCTTCCTAAAGGAAGTCAGAACTGCACCATGCCTGAATACTTTAAAAGGGAGACAAGACAAGCTGTGGAAGGACCTTCCTATGAAATTCAACCTCGACATAGGCTGAAGGAGACCCACCCACAGTCTGGTCTGACAAGAGAGATTGAAGAACCTGAGCTCAGCAACATGTATAACATCTTATGATGACACATATATCATAATTATATTTAATTAGTATATGATAACACATAAAGACTTTGGATGTAAAATATCCTCATGCAGATGATACAATTTCCCAGAGTATATGCCTGAAAATAAGTGACTTACTGTATGTGTATTGTTACATTGATACTATTTCTAACATGCAATCATATTTCAATCAGATAGAGGTTTTCCTCAAAATATTGATGATTGCACTAAAATTATACACTGGAAATCTCTCTGATAAAGCTGATATTTCAAACAGCTGATTTACTGTAAATAATAAGCTAAGTTATATAAATAAAATAGCCATTTGATCAGTCTTTCTACATTATGTCAAATTTGTAGAATGAGCTCTGTAAACCCACTCCAGCAAAGGCTCCAGTAAATAAGTCGAGATAGGGCTCCAAACTAGCTAATCAGCAGAGAGCCAAACGTTATATTTAAATGAGTTGACCCTGCCATGACATGCCTGACCACTACCCCTGGCCAGGCCACATGAATAAATTATGATAGTACCCCAACTTTGCGAGATTTGCCTGGGGTACATTTCCTGGGTGTGTAAACTAGACTGGAAGAAGTTAGATTGCTAGCAAAATGACCATCATGAGCACAATAGGTCCCACCACCCCTCACAAAGTTTATGTGCCACTGGGGAAAGGTTTGTCATTATAGGAACCTTGGCAGCAGCTGAGGAGACTGGTAGAAGATGGGTTTATGATGCTGTGGACAACCTTCCTCTATACATTATTTACCAGAGAGCACCATATTCTCTTTACCTGTTATATGCTCAGTGGCTTGGTAAATAGAATATCCTGTGCACGTGTCAAGTGTCAACCTCCATCTATAACAGGCTGTGTGGTCCAGAGGAAGCGTTTTGCATGGAATATTTTGCAAAAGGCAATCATATTACAAATAAACTGGGCTATAATAGTGTGATGCTTTCTTAATTAATGAATATTGCAATTTGATAATAAAACTGTCTTCTCTGACATGAGTTTCTATCATTTGCTTAAAGAATTGGTGTCATCTAATTCTAGCTAGCAAACAAAAAAGCACTGGTGTCCAAATGTCAGCAGGAAATGAAATTGCAGCCACTGCAGACGGGTAGTTGAATTCATGCTGCAGCACTAATCTCAGACTGTTTGTTATCTGTAAACTTAATTACAGAATATTGCTGACTGTTGCATTCACTTATATATATTTAAGTCGCATAGCCAACAAGTGAACGATCCAATGAAGAGTTGTTTAGTGCTGATTCTATAACTATTTCATCTTGTATTATAGGCTACGCTTTTAAGCAAACAAAAATTGCACCAATAAGACAATATGTTACAAAAAGGATTGGTGACATGGCAGGTAATTGTTAATAGGATGTCAAAAAAATTCATGTCACAATCATGATAGAATGATAGAGAAGCCTATGAGTGCCACACACTTTTTTTTTTTCTCTAATCTGCGTTTTTTCAACATATTATTTTTTAATTAGTTTTTTTCGTACATGCATTTTTTAAATTTGCGTTTTTTTTTCAACATAATTTTTTTTAATTTGCGTTTTTTCAATAACATTTTTAATTATTCTGTGATTTTCTAACTTTTGACTTTTTCTTTTTTCAAATCTGTGTTTTTCTGACTTACTTTTTTTAAAAAATCTGTGTTTTTCAGACTTTTTCTTTTTTTAAATCTGCGATTTCTGACAGTTTTTTTCAAATCTGCGTTATTTTCAACATAATTTTTTTATACTTGCGTTTTTTGTACATAATTATTTTAAATTTGCGTTTACTCGCAAATTTACATTTTGCGTTTATTTGCAAATATTATACGCAAATATATGCGAATAAACGTATATATAGTTAGAACTATGATATGGTGAAAAAACGCAAATTAAAAAGCATGTGTGTGTGGCACTAATAGGCTTCCGTAGAATGATTCATTAAATCAATTAAAAGTAATTTTGCTAAATAAAAAAATTAAAAAAAAGCAATGCTAGACTGCCTGGACATTTCTCAGAAAGTAATTTAATAGCTGAAAATCAACTTGACAAACCAGCTAGACAGACCGCTGGTAGGAGACGTGGGTTCAGTGACTTCCATTCTCGACATCCCAAATTAGCTTCCTCCACAGACACTCAATGTTGGTTAACAGAGGTCAGCAAAATTGGTGTTGGTGTTGTCAAAGCAAATTAGTATTTTTAACATTTTAATATATTCATAATATGCAATTATTTACAAATTTTTTTCAAATTGTATATATGATTGTTTCATGTCTCAATCCTACTTGGATTAAGTGTTGTCAGAGCTTTGACGTATAACAGAACTACGTATCATAGTGTCATACCCATTTTGTTGAGAAGTGGAACGACCTAAGAAGTAAGAAACCTGTATAACATGGTGTCCTTTGGGGACACTACTCCTGCATTGAAGCTAGCCCTGAAGACCCCTGTGTGTTAGCACAGGGGTCATGAGTCATCCCATTGACAAACCTTGAGATTCTGACTTACCTTCAGGAGATTTCTTCTCAATTAAAATACATGACATGTAGGACAAATGAAAATTCATATAATTATTCCTGAGATGTTTTGCTGCTGATAGCACTATATTTGATTGTCATACCAAGAAAGCAATAGAAGGAAAACTACTTTGAAGTTACAGAAATGCTTTCATGTCAAGAATCTGCCATTTTCTGCCATTTTAGCCTGTGCAGACTTACAACTGTTCTGATTGGCTAATGAAAGTGAAAGTAGTCTATTGTGACGTCATCAGTTGTGACGCCACCAAAGCCATGCTGGCCAGTTCACTGGGTTCACTTCCAACTATATACTGTAGGTGCACATCAATCAATCTATCTATCTTAGTCTATCTATCTATATATGTGTGTGTCTGTCTGTCTATCTATCTATCTATCTATCTATCTGTGTGTCTGTCTGTCTGTCTGTCTGTCAATCTATCAATCAATCTATCGATCTATCCATCTATCCATCTATCCTATCACAACATAGGGAATTCTGCCAATAGGCCTACTCATCTTTTGATCAGCATAGGCCTAATTGTTGCTTAGATAATATGTCAGTCTCATTGTTTACCTTCAGGTAAATAATGAGACTGACATATAACTGTATAAGGTAGATTTCAAAGTTATGATTCAAAAGAAACCCTTCTTGGGTGCATTATGCACTTTTGAACTGACGGCCGAGTGTCATATTGTCTAAATTCAGAAGTACCAAATTTTCTGTCATATGATATTGGTAAACTTTTATGAGTAAAATATTGAGGGGTATGTGCGCATAGGCCTACATGTCAATGACATGATAACACGACGTCATCATGACATGTGCCTATGCACAATCATAACAATAAGACATTTTATTTAAAGTCACTTTTAAAATAATTGTTGGTTTATTAATGTCTAATGTGGCATCTATCTGCACTGCTTGGATAACAGGGATAGACATTTTAAAAAAAAAGCATAATTATCATCAGAGAGAGAAGAGAGAAATTTCTATTTTTGCCGCGAAAACAATTGGCCTGGAGATCGAGTTTATTTTGCATCTTGACCATTGTCCCAGAGCTGTTCGGACGTGCCATACTCGAGAATAAGCACGATGACATGAGAGTAGAGGCCTTCATGGTGGGTGGTACAGATAATACACACCATTGTTAACAGCCACATTATTGGAAATATACAGTTGAATCTCTACCTTAAAGACCACACTATTATGGGTCCCAGCCAGTATAAATATCTGAAAAATTGTCCACTATTCAATTGGCCAATGTGTTGAGTGGGAGGGGCATTACAGATTCGCTTTAATTTGATTGGTTAATATGTCAATGTTTGACAGGTTATGTAACATTTGTTTGTGTGATAGTTTAATTACTAAGTAACCAAAAAGTATCAACAATACACAATGTAACCAGAAATAATGGCCCAGACATAAACAATGTCTGAACATTTTGCAGGAACTGCACTTGACTTGACCTTTCACCTGCACTACTGATATTTATTAATGATAATCAGAAATATACCTGAATTATATCAGTTCAGTTAAAAAGTGGAAATGGCATAATTCCACTTCTATAAATTATAAAAATATGCAGTTTTCTGTAAACCGATTGGTCCATTTTAATTACTCATTCATTACAGCATTATGCCCGGGTGATGGGGGGGGGGGGAATTCGGTCAAAGGTCATGCTTCAGATGTTCTAATGTTCTAATGTTCACAAGCAATATTTATATTTGGGGAAATTCTAGCGAAGCCCCCCCCCCCCCTCTACTGACCTGGTTTTTCATTAATCATGACGTCTCCAATGTGAAAGTGATCTTGGCCAGCTGCTGATGAAGTCATTGCTCAGTTACGTCACTATCTTTGCATACAAAGCCACAACTTTCTCTTTTGTTGGCCAATCAGAGACAGCCTTTCATAGCATATGTCCCAATGTATAAGAAAAATATCTGTTCACTGGACTTCACACCATGATTTCATAATGCTACAGATAGTGTTCATGAATTAATTTATGTGCTATCAGTAGGTAATTTTGTCTTTTATTCAACCTTGTAATAACTGTGTGCCAACGAAATAAGGGGAAAGAGTTATCCAAATTCTCCCAAACCCGTATGTCAGAATCTCAAGGTTTTCCAATGGGATGAACCGTGACCCATGCTCTGCATGGGTCCCCGGGGCTACATTGAAGCAGCAACAAAGCAATAGATTTATAAGGGCTGCATGCCCCCCAACTTCGTTGCAGGGGCATAATTTCGATCGCATACTATTTATTATTGATTATTGTGGCAGATGTAACAATTTTGTATATCACATTCGGACTGATATCTGTATAATAGAAAGTATTAAAAATATTTAGTGAAGCCAGAAAGACTGTGTGTATCTTTTTTTCTTTTATACAAAATGGGATATGATTATGAATATATGGAATGCGGAACCTAATACTATTTTTTACGAAGACATGTCTACTTACAGGTGTCCTATAGTCTCTAGCATATCTGGTATCATAATGATGTACTTCACTATTTCTTACAAGGATATAAAATACATTGGTAACATTTGATTTTCTGACTTGTATATATATGTCACTTAACTTTAGGAGGTAGAGGGTCGATGTGTGCATTGTATTTAGCATTTAAGAAGAGTCTAAAAAAACGCTTAAAATTGTAGTTTGAACAGCCGCCTAGACACAGAACCCCCAGCAGACGATCATCCCATAAGTAAGGTAGGTCAAAATCAGTGAACTGTATATTGTCTTTAGTACATCATAAGGGAGGAAGTTTTTTTTTATATTTGATTTAAATGAGGCTTCCACACTAAGTGTTTATCTAATATTATTCCCAGATACTTAAATTTGTCAACAAAATTCCATTTGTGTCCCGTCCCCCCAATATTAAGATTAATTAACTCTTTTTTGTCCTCGATGGAATAACATGGCTTTAGTTTTATTTTCACTTAATGACAATTTGCTTTATTTAAACCATTTACATATATTTTCCAATTTATTGTTCAAAGTAATATTAGGACTTCGGTCTGAAATAGTAGAGGCTTCTAGAACAGTAAATAGTTTCATATCATCTGCGTATATAACTGGCTTAGAAAGAGTACATGCTTGAATTAGATCATTTAGATAAATAATACAAAGTAGTGGACCTCACATGGAACCTTGGGGAATCCCTGTTTTAATAGTTAATTTGGTCGGAAACAAAATCATTGTATTGGACAACTTGACTTCTATTACTTAAGTATGTTTCAAATAGTTTTAATGCAATATCCCTCACCCTAATTGCTTAATTTATTAAGGAGGATTTGGTGGTCCAGCATATCAAAAGCCTTTGAGAGATTGTGGACATAACATAACCAACATGCAGGGTGGCCCCTTGAGCTTTGGGTGTTTGTTTGTACTTATATATATTAAATGATGCAGTTGTTATCTGATATGACATATTCAGAAAACACTGACTCAGTCTGCTTCAACCAAGCAGCACCAGAATACATTAGGTAAAAGCTAACAATGAATTCCAAGTCTCAAATAAATTAAGCATACAAGTTTGTCACACAGTATTAAATGTACATAATTGTTAATGCTATGATTGGTAGAAATTCATGAGTAATGTGATGAAGATGTGCAGAGGGAAAGATCACCATTAACATTCTCTATCTTGCATGGTGATACATTGCAGGTAAAATAGCATCTAAACAGTGGCCCTGTCCACTAAGCAGAGTTATGACTTGACCTTTTTGCTCTGTCTGGCTAATATAAGCCATGCATGTCTATGATAAAGATAATAGTAGAAAGAATTTGATGTGATACTGACCCCTCACTAGATCACATGATCAACTATAAAGGCAAAAGGCAGATGCAATGATGACATGAAATGTTTTTTGTTTTTTTTGTTCAGCACAGACAGTCCCATTTAGAAATAATTCTCAGTACTATCGAATCCGAAAGCATCCCTGGCTATAATGGTGAAGACAATCACGTCTGAAGTGGCATCAATTGACACAAAACTTTGAGTTTTCCACCAATTACTGACGGAATCATAATTGTTGATGAGAAAAAACCTAGTACAAGCCAGAGTTTATCTGACAAACACAACTGCAACAAAATCCACAAAAGTGTATGAGCTAAAAAAGCTGACCAGTATCTGGTCATCAGGAAAAAGCTAGCATTGATTATATCATACCAAATGAGTTGTTTTATATTGAAGCAAATGAATGGTGAAGATGTCATAAAGAAAACCACATCTAGAATCCTGGGGAAATATATTTTTAGAAATTTGTGTTGTTCTATTCTCTGAAATATCAAGTTGATTTGAATTGTCACTTGGCTGAATTGTCACTTCAAATTCAAGTTGACACACAGAAAATTGCACATGTCCTCTGTTGGCATCCTTTAGCTATTGTCAAATGCATTTGTTTTACACTTGAAGAGTAGTGTTTTTATGTCCGATTTCTGAAAATGGTGCTCTTGGAGTTGTACTGCATGATGCTGCTGCTGTTTTAATTGCAATGGTTTAGTATGTGACAGAATTTTATCAAGTACCCATAGCCAATGAAGATCACATGATTTTAACTTGAATGAGACCAGATGATATTGAACATATCACCTTCTTCAATCCACGCTAATTAGCCTCATGGATTTATCTGAAACCTTTCTCATTTAAACCATGACTTGAGCTGCACAGAATGCACAGATCAATGCATTGCTCTACCATCATTCATCTCCTTGATGCAAACTCAAGACAATGCACAAACTGTGCCAATAGCTTCATTTCTGAGAGGCTTGTTACTTATTTTTCCTGAACATTCAAAGGAATGTCCACATGTAATATATCAGATTGAAATAATCAGTATTAAATCTAATAAACAGTTTGCACAGGCTGTACCTGTACTATAGCGCAAACTGTTTTGAAAATGCCCCAGTACAGATTAAGCATTGCATAAATGTCATGATTTTGAAATTGAAATGATTGCAGCCATTCATTTAATATAAATTGTATTATGAAAAATGAAAGATAATTTTTTATCTGTCTACTATATTTATGTATCTGCTGTCAAATTCTATTGGGTCAAATGAAACAAGACTGCATTCCACTGTGATGTTAAATTTAAATTATTTGGTATTCAATAGATATTCTTGAATTTTATTAAATATAAATTGCTTTTTTGGTATTACATTTGTGTCTGTCAGTTGACCTAAATGTTCATAAAATCGATAGAATCTGCATCTAACTGATACCTAAATGGTGTGACAACAAATTGCGAAATGTTCTACTTAGTTGTACAAACTGAAATATAAGAACTTTATCATGTATTCTTACAAGAAAAAGACACCAAAAGACTGGAAGCAAAGCAAGTTGATGGAATGATGAATCTCTCCTACCAGGTGTCATGCATACCTTCTCCTGCTCTGTGACAAGGATTACTTTGTTTGTGTATTGGTATTGTTATTAATATCTGTGCCAGGTATGGGATAGCTAGACATGTATAACTGGGACGTGCTTAATCTCCTGAGGGCACATAGAAGGAATAATGTTGCAGATTTTTGAGAAAAGCTCTTCTCCAAATGGATAATCAACACCTTCCTAAAGGAAGTCTAGCTGTAACAAGCCTGACTACTTTAAAAAGGACACTAGACAAGAAGTGGAAAAACCATCCTTTTGAAAATAACCAAAGGAGACCCACCCACAGTACCAAATTCTTCATATCATACTGTTCTGAGTAGAGAGGTTGAAGACCCTGAGCTCAGTGACTTGTACACTGCCATGAAATACTTTGTAAACAATCAATAACTTGATGTGAATGAAATTGATAGTACTAATGAACAAGGTAGTAAAATTATAATTGATTCGATAATAAAAGAAACAGCAGAATACATACAGTATATAGAGCATTTAAAAAGCCAAAAAAAAGTTAGTTCATGTAATTAATTTATAAGATGTGTAACTACTTTATTAATTGTTATAGAACATCTTGCGGATGATAAAAGTTCCCAGAAGAAATACCTGAAAATAATGACATTACCGTAAGTGTACTAAAATTATACACAAAAAATCTCTCTGACTAGGCTATTATTGAAAACTTACCAGACATAGTAAGATAAGTTAAAACGGCCATGGGATCAGTCATTCTACATTATGTCAAATTTGTAGAATGATCTCTGTAAACCAGACTGGAGGAAGTTATATTGCTAGCAAAATGACCATCATGAGCCCAACAGGTCCCACCACCCCTTACAAAGTTTATGTGCCACTGGGGAAAGGTTTGTCATTATAGGAACCTTGGCAGCAGCTAAGGAGATTGGTAGAAGATGGGTTTATGATACTGTGGACATCCTTCCTCTATACATTATTTACCAGAGAGCACCATATTCTCTTTACCTGTTATATGCTCAGTGGCTTAGTTAATATCCTGTGCACGTGGCAAGTGTCAACCTCCATCTATAACAGGCGGTGTTGTCCAGAGAAAGCATTTTGTGTGGGATATTTTGCAAAAATCAATCATCTTAAAAAATAAATATAACAGTATTACTCTTTCTTAATTAATGAATATTGCAATTTGATAATAAAACTGAATTCCCTGACATGCGTTTCTATCATTTGCTTGAAGACTTTATGGTGCCGTCTAATTTCAGTTAGCAAGCAAGAAAGCACTAGTGTCTAAATGCCAGCAGGAAATAAAATCTCACCCACTAAAGACCAGTAATTAAAGAATATTGCTGATTCTTCCTCTGACAAATGTTTTTGTGCAATTTTTTTTTACTTTGGAAATCCCATAGCTAACAAGTGAAGGACCCAGTAAAGACTTGGTAAGTGCCGAATCTTTGACCATTTCATCTTTCCTTCTGGTCTAAGCTTTAATGCAAACAAAAATTACACTGGTCAATAATACAAAATGTTACCAAATTACAAACATACCATATGCCAAATTAGGACCAGTGACATGAACTATTGTTAATTATACATGATTGTCAGAATCTCCATATTTCATGATTGTCTTGGTACTAGATGTCAGGTCTTGTTATGTCACTCTCTCAATAGAATGATTCATTAAATTAAATTCAGGGTAATTACTGCTGCATTTAAAAAAGCACTAGACTACCTACATATTTCTCAAAAGTAACTTAAGGTTAATGCATACATAACTGCCTGGAAGTCAACTTGACAAACCAGCTAGACAGATCGCTGGGAGAAGGCGTGGGTGCTGTGACTTCCATTCCTGACATCCCAAATTAACTTCCTCAGCAGAGGAGCTCAATGTTGGTTGACCGAGATTCTGATATAGCTTAGTCAGCTTTCTGCCCAAATTAGAATTTGTAATTAGGTGATGATTATTGCAAAATACACATTGCACTAGTAAAAAATGACAGTGCTACAAATAGACTACATGATTGTTAAGCGCTATTGGTTGTAATGCTTCTTCAGCTGACATTGTTATCACTTCACAGGGCAGTTTCTTGGTGTAATAGCTAAATTTTAAGGGCCAATATTACATTAGCATCAGTACCAGAACAATGACAGCTACAGAAATATCCCGTACAATTATTTTATCATGCACTACTACACAGAAGACCTGTAAAATGGTCCACAGTATGTAAATATAAAGTTGGCAGTCTGCAATAAACACCATGCATCAGTCATTGAACATCTGCTATCAGCTGGTGATCTCTGGCACGGTCTCACCAGGTCAAGTTGCTGATTCAAACTCATGCAGTGCTCAAGAAGCGTCAAGTGTTTGTCCATCAGTTGAAGCTAATATATCACAGGACAGAAGCTGGTGCAACATTTGCCTTATGCCAATGGTTTACTACATTGGCTTATAAGAGCTGCAGTATGAAAAGGCATCTTAAATACAGCATGATTTTCTTGAAAAGTACCACTTTTGTAAACTTGTCTATGAGAAACATTTACATGAAAAAATATATGCAATTTTGGTATCTTACATTGAAATATTTGTTGTTTATAGTCTAAATGCCTAAATATAGACAGTCGTAGACTCATGAGAATACAATGTAGTATCTACACAATAAAACTATATTTTTTAAATATGCTGAATACTGGACCAATAGTGTTCAGGCTTTTATGTAGATGAAAAGGTGCCAGACAACAAGGTCAGTAATAGACACCGAAGGAGGTCAGGTTGCTGAACTTGAGTCTGGGGAGGGTGCAGCTGAAAATGAGTCCTTTTTGCGTGTAGGACCTGTTGATAGAAGCTATGTATTTTCAATATTTGCATGTGAAATACCAAATTTATCCATGTAAAATTGAAACACTTGTTATGTATTGGCCCGTTTAATTAGTCACTGATAAGCCAAATGCATTACCCACAAATAATTGGAATATCATTAAAATGATAACCTGTTCTTTAAAAAAATTAATACCATGGAAATACAGTCATCAAAAACCCCAAAGAAATTCTGAAAATGCTGACAAGCGGGAACTTTAAAACTAAATCGGTTAAATGCTTTTGTGTGAATTGCATCCAAAATCATAAAACATAATAAATTTATTTTACGTCACTGCATGATCTTTTCACATTATGGTGACAGTTTTTTTTGTTTATTTGTAAATAAGTTTATATGTAATATAATTATTCATTTGTATTTTATCAAATAAATATGTTATGCCACATTGCTGATCTGTTTCTGATGCAAATATCACAAAATTCTTTGATTATTTCACATAATAAGTAGATTTTAAGACTCTGATCAGTTGCAACAAAAACGAAGTAGTCATGGTATCAGGCATCTTAAATGGGATTACCCTCTGTATACATGTCAGCATATGAATTTCATATGAAATGTTGAAAATTTCTTGGGTTGGAAGAAATCATTTCATCTCGTCCTCTAAGGCATGATACACTTTCCAAAAAGGAAATGAATGCGTAGTGTGCTTGGGTTGCTTGTATCAGTGATATTATGACAATTGAGATTTAGTTACTGCTTCTCATATGGAACGTTATCAAAAGGTCTACACCGTTTCAACAGTAACATGTCAATATATAATATAATGGAGTATATGATGTTGGTCAGCGATGTATATATATTATGTATATTATATATTCATAGTGGTGGTTTTTTTTGGCACATATGTGCTTAAGTTATTTAGTTGGCAGCAATGCAACTGTCTAAACATAAGGGTCTTCACATTTATACTAAATAGTATCCTTTTGGTACATTTAGACCAAATACCTCAGCGGTTTTTTATGGTAATTAAAATACATAATTGAAATATATAATTCATACTTTTACAATCTGCAAATATAAGCCGTTTATCTGCCAATGAGTGATGTAGTAAGCAATGGTTAAACATATAAAAGAAAGAAGAATAACCTTCTGCCAGATGTTTTGAGACCCCATTGCTTTGCCATATATATGCCAGGATGATGGGGCAGACATTGATTGATTCAATGCATCACATAAGCATATCATCAATGGCACTGTGACGTGGCATATAGGAAGCCATCCATCTGAGGAATGTAATTGTGATGATGAATATATCAGAAAGCTTGGCTCTCTTTTCTATATCTGCCTCATTGCCTATTCATGGTGTCACTTTTTAGACACATACTTCTAGCCATATTAGCTTCCATATACTCATCTGTAAATTGTCTATTAGCCATTCCACATACTTGTTTAAAGTTCAGCCTGCCAGAAGGTAAAAACTAAAAAAACAACACTCTATAAATACTCCATTTTAGCATACACAAGCTGTCAATTGCACGAGATGTACATACAATGGAACCTGTAATGAGGATGTTCTTGGTGAATTCGCCAGTGGGAAAATGGACATTTGTGGACATTTAACGTTATCATCAAGCACGATGGCTCCCTAACCTTTTGGTGTTTGCTTATGCTTAAAAAATATATTTGGTGTGGATGTTGCCTTCTGTCGCCAAGTCGTGCAGAATTTCCATAATTTGAGGCTTCAGGTTAATCATTTATACATATTTATTACTGTACATCAGTTCCATGTTTGTAATGGTGGTAATTCAGAGACTTTTATATTTTACTATGTGTTAACCTAACCTCTGTCACATCCATGCTAGGTAGGGTGGGCTAAACAAACAAAATTGAAATGTTATAACACTCTGCACATTGTGCAGAGCTCTGTGTTGGCCACTGGGGTTTGAGGTCTTCACCCAGCATTGCAACCCCAGCATAAATATTTCTTTATCATTCAATTATTGGTAGTATTGATGAGGAACTGAGATGATATTATCAGAGAAAAAGGTCATTATTGATAGGACCTCCCTTGTATGGTGATAATTATGCTGGCAAACACATATTTGTTACTGTATATCAGTTCCATGTTTGTCATGGTGGTAATTGGGAGACTATTATATTTTGCGATGTGATAATCTAACGTCTGTCATGTCCATGCTAGGTAGGGTGGACTAAACAAACAAAATTGAAATGTTATAACACTCTGCACATTGTGCAGAGCTCTGTGTTGGCCACTGGGGTTTGAGGTCTTCACCCAGCATTGCAACCCCTGCATAAATATTTCTTTATCATTCAATTATTGGTAGTATTGATGAGGAACTGAGATGATATTATCAGAGAAAATGGTCATCATGTATAGGACCTCCCTTGCATGGTGATAATTATGCTGGCAAACACCATCTAGACAATGACCCTGTGCATTTTTCATGGCCATTTCGCTCTGTTGTCTAATAAGATGGTTACTGTACCAGCAAGTCTGAGAGACTGATATAAGAAATGTGTTTGTTGCTAAAAAGGTGATGTCATACTTATACTTTACATGTTTACATGACTACCTACAAAAGGCAGGTAAATTGATACAAAATTTAGAAAACACCTGTCACTTTTTGTTGGTCGGTTTTATAACTGTTTACATGTATTTGTTTAACAGTGTAATCTCTGATCTAAAATTGTTAGAATAATTCAATCTGAACTAAGAAAAATGTGAAAGGTTTCCATTTCTGATGTTTCAAATTGTTGCATGCTAATGTAGAAGCAGAGTGATTGGTGAAAACTTTCAATATTCAATATTCTTTTATGGTCATAGTGGAATCAAACCCAAGAAAAAAAAAGGAAAAAAGCCAGTACCTAATCACTTGGCAACATCTACCAATGAATGTGTCATATTAAATCCATTATCTTACATGCCAGCAAAGAATCAGGAAGATGACCTGAAAGAACTCCTCACTAGAATCGTGAGGATATATTAAAGTTTGTGTTTTCTATTCTCAGAAATATTGACTTGATTTGAACTGTCAATTGACTAAAGTGTCAATTCAATTTGAATTTGACTCAAAGGAAGTTGCACATTTCCTTCATTGGCATCCATTAGCTAATGTCAAATTCAGTTGGTCTACAAAGACATCTGATTGAAATGTTATAATCAATGGAGATAGGAGCTTTTAATTTGAGATCAGTTAAAATTGAACATGACACCTTCTTCAATCCACCATAATTAGCCTGATGGATTTATCCAAAACCTTCTCACTTTTTTCATGACATGCACATGAATGCACTTATCAATCACACCAGAGCATTGCACTACCATGATTCATCTCCTTATTGCAATAACTAGACAATGCACAAACTGTGTCAATTACTTCATTTCTGAAACGTTTGTTTCATGATAATCATAATATTCTTAAATATTGTAATGAACACTTACGGACACTCTTTGTAACGTAAATTAAATAATATTGCAAAATTAAATAAATATTTATTATTAGATAATCAAATTCACTGATATGTGGCTTCAAATAGTGCAGGTTGTAATTTCTCCACAAAACATAGTTGCTTGCATTGATACAGCAATGCACCTATATTAGGCATCTATCTGCATGACTCACAATCATAGTTCTTGAAAATTCCTTGGTGCATGCCATACTCAAAGAACGTATATTTAAAATTGCAGATTGTCGTAATCATGAAATTTAATTGGCTCTAACCATTAGATTTTGTTATGAACGCAAACAAAATAGAAAAACATTACTTTAAAAAAATTGCAAGATAATTTTAATCGATTTTGTAACTGATATCGATGAATTTACTGTTTGATATAATTTAGTTTAAAAAACAAAAACTAATTTGCTTACCATTTTCACGGTGAATTTTAATTTGTATTATTACAAAGGTGGGCTTTTAGTAGCATTAAATATAGATTTGTGTGTTTTCATTCATTTATCTTTTAACATTTAATTTTAATCTTTCAACGAAAATAGTGATATCTGTATTTGACTATAAGGTAACATATTTCATTACTTTAAATCAAACTTTTATGACAACCAAGTGCTAAATGCTCAATATAGTTGGCTTGATCACTTCCAACATTCTCTCAATTTAATTGTTATGTATATATGTAAATCTGATGTCTCGGATGCTGAATTGCTTGGAACTTTAATTAGCATGGCTTGTCTGTCAGAATATAGGTAAATATGGTATATGATAATTCATACAGCACTCCAGTGACATGTACATCACATCAAAGATTTGACATTTTTCTTTGAATGCAGTAGTAATATTCTCCTCATCCTCTTGCGGATGATACAATTTCCCATAGGAAATGAAAGAACTTCGGTGAACTTCGGTGACTAGTAGCAGAAAATGAGTTGCGACATTTGGAGCATTGTGAAACTGATACTTCTTCCCATATGCAACCACATCAGCCTGATATAGCTTTGCTGAAAGTTTGTTGAACATAGCAACACAACAACACATTCCACTGCAACATCTGCAACTAATAAGTAAGGATGTTCTTTAGGTCATATTTTCATAATTTGCATAACCTACACTAAATAAACCATAAATATGTGGATGAAAACAAAAGGAATTATACTATGATAAATTTTAGATTGTTGGCAAAACTACCATCAATGAGCACCACCCTTCAACAAGTTTAAGTGCCACTGGGGTAAGGTCTGTCATTATAGAAACTGTGGCAGTGGCCGAGCTGGTAGAAAATGGGTTTATGATGCTGTGGACATCATTTCTCCATTAGGGAGAGTGGGGAATAATGAGACATTTTTTTCTTTTTCAATTATGACAAAAGTTCTAAAATCAGGGCATAGCTGGCTTTCCACCTCAGATGTAGCTTATATAGTTGTGCGGAGTTTCCTGCAGTTTCAGGTGTGAGATTAGAGTTATTCAACACAATGTCAATACAGGTCATTTGTCTCATTGTTCCCCACTGGTGGGGAAATGTGAGACTATCCAGGCATTTCTTTTAAGATAAGATAAGATAAGATAAGATAAGATAAGATTAATAGCGTTTGGAGCAGCCAAACGAATTTTTGCGCGGGATGACAGGTTCACTCAGCTGTTAATTGGGTCAAGCACCCCATGACCTATCATCTGTGACCCCCCAAAACAACAACATTCCGCCATTTTGATTTTCATCACCACTACGTTTCTTCAAGGCTCCTCTTTTTCACGCCACTTTCTACTGGTATTCGTGAGATTTCCTGCCCTTTACACTTTGTAAAGCTTCGCGACTGGTTTGGTTACTTTTTCTATCTTTTTTATTTTCAATATGTCCCTTTCCTGCGCCATTTTAGGCCACTCCTTTGTTTATAGGTTGCACCATGCCATCATGCCCCCTCAGCTAGCATTCCATTTTAGAGTGAGCCATCATTATGATTCCGTCTTTCTTGCAGGTCAACGAGGTGCTAAGGTGTCCGACATTTTGCCTTTATTTCAGACTTTGTCACCAAATCTTGAAATTATCATTATTGACATTGGTACCAATGATTTGGCGGCCGGGATTCCCCATTACAGGTGGCAGCAGCTGTCATCCATGCAGCGAACCAGCTGCTCAAGCAACAACATGTAAAACATGTCTTGATATGTTCTATCCTTTACAGGGACAGGGGCCTACGGACTCTTATCTGTTTCTCAGTTTAGGGAGGCAGTTAACAAGACTAACAGATATTTGCATACTTTTTCCCAACATGCAACATGCATTACCTACCACACCCACAAAGGTTTCTGGGATTGCCCTGTTCTCAGCTGGTCCAGGGACAGGGTTCACCCCAACACAGCAGCAGGCAGATCCAAGTACAAGAAATCCATCAGGAGGGCCCTACTCCAGTTGGCTTCCACAGCTAACTCCTAAATACGATCTTTACTTCACCCCTTATTATCTGCCTCTATTACTATTCAGCCCATATTTCTGTTGCTCATTTGCAACCACAGTGCATATTTATTTGTGTTGCTCTTAGCAACCCCTTGTACATTGCTGCATAGCAAACGCTTCCATACATTGCTGCACCGCAATCTTCTTTCATTGCTGCATCGCAACCCTTTAACACACATTCGTTGCTGCATCGCAATTGCTCGCACGTTTTCCTTCGCTGCATCGCAACATTTAAGTTGCTGCATCGCGCCCAGTATTTTCAATTCACACATTTATGTGATATTTTTTTCTTTCAATGTGTGGCTTATTTTTTTATTTTTTCTGTGGCAATCTTTCACTTAATCTTAATATGCCAGTTACAATCATGTGCTTACTTTTTCTCGACAGTTTCAAATAATGGCAGACAAGCAGCCTCCCCGGAAGAAGCAATGCCAATCCAGACTAGCCACGGCCCAAGAAAGCCAGGTGCCAGCCAGCCCCACACCTGACATGCCACCATCTGATGGCACTAGCCTGAGAGAAGAAATAAGACAACTCAAGGAGCGTGTCGCATCTCTCACAACTGTCGTCAAGACCCTTATGCCACAACCTACCTCAGCCACACAACAAGATAATGGTGCCACACAAGCCCCGGTCCCTCAATCGCCAGCTGCCACAGTAGGGGAACAACAACAAACATCCATGGCTACACAAGACATCAGAGGTGAGTCACCACACATCACTTCGTCTCGCCCGCTTCTCTTCTCCAGCATAGCTCAACCAGGTTTGCATCTATCACCAAAACTTCGTGAAAGGATAGCCTCTGGTAAATATGTTGATTGTTACGACATCTTATACACTGAAGCCGACCAAAATTTCACACTGTCCCTTACTGAAGATGCCAATAACCCTGTGCTAAGCTTTATGCCACGAAAGCGTCACCAGCTGACGCCCGCAGAATGGTGCAGTGCCTGGGACGAATTCATGGCAGTCTATTTACACTATCATCCGCAAGAGCTCAATGAGCTGCTTACCTACGGAAAGAGAATCAAAAGCTTCATGACAACTAATCAAAACCGGAGACTTTTTGATGAGAAATTCCACAGAGAGAGAGAATCAATGCAGTTTTCATGGGCTTCCCTGCGTTTTGACTTGCAAGTCACCTCTTCCCCACAATCCCTCCTCACCATGATGCCCAGTAAGAGCACCAACAATGACCATTCCTTTCGTCAACAAAACCATGCATTTCGTCACCAACACCAAGGCAGACAAAACCATGCATTTCGTCACCAAGACCAAGACAGACAAGCTACCACCTCAACAGACTCATCCAACATCCCAAAGGGGTCCTGCTTCAGGTAAAACACCCCACGCGTCCGCTGCATCAACTCGCAATGCACTAACTACCACAGGTGCCCCCATTGCAGGCAAAACCATCCAGCCTACAACTATCACAAGGTCCAAGGGGACCAACAGCCACAAAGCCATAGACCAGCAGAAGACACATCTTCCAACACCCGTAAGAATAGCAGTTCTCACTGAACTTCTAGATGGATATTCAGACAAGCTATACATACAGGAGGGTTTCACGCATGGTTTCCTTATAGATTTTCAGGGACCAGAAACATCTCTCACTTCTCATAATTCTGCATCTGCTTTATTGCACAAACATATCGTCACCCAGAAGCTCCAGAATGAGGTCTCCCTAGGCCACATTGCTGGCCCATTTAAGTCACCACCAATGCCCACATTTAAGTCTTCCCCCTTGGCAATCAGAGAAAAGTCCGACCAGGGCAAATACCGTCTTCTTCATAATCTCTCATACCCGTATGACAGTAACTCGGTTAACTCCAATATCCCCAAGCATGTACACTATGCCTCTATCAAAGATGCCATAGAGGTTATTCAACAAAACCCAAATTCATTTATGGCCAAGGCAGATATTGCTGATGCTTTCCGCATAATCCCATTACATCCGTCACAATACAACCTTACCGGCTACTACTGGGAAGGTTACTGGTTTGATAAATGCCTACCAATGGGCTGCAGTCAGTCATGCAAAATCTTTGAGAGGTTCTCAGATGCACTCCAGTGGATTCTAAAACACAAATTTCAGGTCAACACAGTAAAGCTCCTGGATGATTTCCTCTTTATCGCTCCAACATTTATCCAGTGCCAAAATGCTCTCTTCACTTTCAAAGCACTGTGTGAAAAAACTGGTATTCCCATTGCACATCATAAAACAGTGGGTCCAGCAAAGTCCTTAGTCTTTCTTGGTATACAGTTGGACATTACCGCTATGACCACCAGCCTTCCAGTAGAGAAGATCAACAAATACCACCAAGAAATCCAGGCTATGGGAATCAAAAGTAAATCTACTCTGCGAGACCTTCGTTCCTCATGGGAATGTTGCAATTTGCCACTTCCGTGGTCACTTGTGGTCGACCATTCTTGCGACGCCTCTATGATTTAACCATGCAAGCCTCAAAGCCATACCACAAGATCTCGCTTAACACTGAAGTACGTGCCGATTTCAACATGTGGGCCTATTTTCTAGAGCACTACAATGGAGTCTCCATCATAACCCCACATACTCTGGCTGACTCCGACAGTCTCCACCTTTATTAGGATGCCAGTAAATATGGATATGCAGCCACCTTAAAAAACTTTTAGTTTCAAGGCCAGTGGCCATGCAAATGGCAAGACCTAGACATCACTATTCTCGAACTCTACCCAATCTATATGGCTGTCTCCATCTTTGCTCCCTATCTTGCACATCATAGAGTTACATTCCACTGTGACAACCAGGCCATCGTTGCAGTGATAAACAAGCAGACCTCCAAGAGCGAAGCCATAATGGCTATTATAAGGCCTTTTATTCTAACTTTATTGTCCTATGACATTCAATTTTCAGCACAACACATACCTGGAGTTCACAACATTATTTGTGACACTTTTTCTCGACAGGTGGCCACACAAGTTCAGCTTCAGACATATGGGATGTCGCCATACCCTACCAACATACCCCCACACCTCAAGCCAAGCAACTTCTCGCCGAGCTGAAACTCACATTACACTCTTCTTTGAAGAAGTCTACAGTTCACTCCTATACTCATCACTGGCAAGCACTGATCGACTTCCACTTTCAGTATGGCATGAAGTTTTCCTTGCCGGTTAACCACACCATTACATTTATGTTTCTGGTACATCTACATCGGAAAGGTCTAACAGCCACTACCATACGTACTTATCTAACAGAAATAGCATTTATCCATAAGTCACATCAACTACCTGACCCTGCTAAAACCCTTTTGGTCACTAAGACCATGCAGGGTATCAACAACCAGGATAAAGAGGTGCCCCGACACAAGCTCCTACCAATAACTAGGGTGGGGTGGGTGGGTGGATTAGTGCTTTATGTCCTGTATTTCTGCACCTGATGGGCTAATTAGGACAGGCAGGGACCAATAACTAGGGAGCTACTCCACAAATTAGTAGATGTCCTGCCAGCCACACAGCCCTGTGTCTACAGCCGGACAATGCTTACAGCACTATACCTACTAGCCTATCATGCATGCATGAGAGCAGGAGAGGCTGTACTCTCCTCCCATGACCACCACACAATAGCTTACAAAGATCTCCAACAGGTCAACCATGAAGGGGCTGTCGCATATGAAATCACCTTTTCCACTTTCAAACATAGTTGTGGTGCAGCTACAGTCCTGCTTACGCCTCAGGATACACCTCAGTACTGTCCAGTGAAGGCGCTTCAGCTATACCTTACAGCCAGGTGAAATTGCCCTGGAAAGCTTTTCCGAAGCATAACAAAACAGCCTGTGGACAGGCAATTTTTCGCTATCAGTCTCAGGTCATGCCTTATCTTCCTAGGTATATGCCCAGACAACTATAATACACACTCTTTTCGCATCGGCCGTGCAACTCAGCTCGCATTAGAACAAACTCCAGATTCAACCATCCGCACCGTTGGCCGTTGGCGAAGTACTGCATACACTGCATACATATGACCACAGACCATACTCCTCCCCCAATAGCAAGGACCTACAAGATTTCTCCACACCACTAGTGCAAACCGCCTAGCATTTGTCCGTCTACATCCTCATGCGGTCATTGCAAACCGCCTCATTATGCATCAGCTAACTACATCATCCAGCAACTCTATGAGGGTCAGTGCAAACTGCCTCATTCAGCAAAACCTGCCTACATCTGTCCAGAACCAAGTGCAAACTGCCTCATCCAGCATCACCTATCCACATCCGTCCACATCCATATGAGGGTCAGTGCAAACTGCCTCATCCAGCATCACCTATCCACATCCGTCCACATCCATATGAGGGTCAGTGCAAACTGCCTCATCCAGCATCACCTATCTACATCTGTACACATCAACATGAGGGTCAGTGCAAACTGCCTCATCCAGCATCACCTATCCACATCCGTACACATCCAAATGAGGGTCAGTGCAAACTGCCTCATCCAGAATCACCTTTCCACAGCTGTCCACATCCATATGAGGGTCAGTGCAAACTGCCTAATCCAGCATCACCTATCCACATCTGTTCACATCAACATGAGGGTCAGTGCAAACTGCCTAATCAAGCATCACCTATCAGAGGGTCAGTGCAAACTGCCTCATCATCCAGCTGCATCCATCCATCAAGTTTCAACGAGGGTCTGCCTCATGTTATAGCACATCGATCTACCGCTGCACTTAGTTTTTTCTTTATTACATGTCCTTGTTTTCGTTTTATGATTTTATTATTATTATTATATATATATATATATATATATATATATATATATATATATATATATATATAGCTATATTTCTTTTTTTTTTCTTCTTTCCCCCCCCCCCCCCCCTTTTCATGGGAGACAGTCCCTCTGCCTACAAGCATTCATGACTTTGGGATTTCTCTGTCTCCCATACTACACTTTTATCTACCTTTTGTTATATCTTAGTTAATCCTTTTACATTTTTAGCTGCTTTCTATTATTCTAGATTATCCTATGTTCACATTCTCTTGTAACCTTTGTTGTAGAATCTCCTAATTGTATTCTCATCTAACTATGTTCACATTCTCTAGCATACCTTTTTTTGTATACTTATATCCTATGTCCATTTCACTACTTCTATCTTAGTTTATAATAAATAAAAATTATTTAACCCAAATTATGTCTCTGTCATTCTGTCGCAAAAAAGACAAGATAAGATAAGATAAGATAAGATAAGATACGACTATCAAGCCATATCTCTTAGGATAAGATAATATAAGATAATATAAGATAAGATAAGATAAGATAAGATAAGATCAGATAGAATAAGATGAAATGATTCTGTGACATGTATGCTCATGTTTGTCTGTGACACATCTACGTAAGTCTGTGTGAATGTGTCTCAGTGTGAATGGTCTTTTTCTGTATTTGAAATGCACAATGAATTCCAGCATTTTGAAATAAAGTACTTATCTTATCTTATCTTATCTTATCTTGTCCTAAGGGGTAGAGAGAGAAATGGCTTAATAGTGTAACAAAAATGCAAATACCCTTATTTAGGTAGCAAGTTCCTTTTATTTTCCACTGCTACTAGTCTGACGCCTAGCAGGTTATTTTACCAGCATTCAGAGGAAGATGTAAAGATGAGATGGTAAGCCTTAAGTCCACACGATATTATGCATTTTCCTCCATAGTAGTGGTCATTTACTGAGCCTGACATAGCCATTGGGTACAAGGTAACATTAATTCAAAATGTCATGCAACCGAAATCCAACTGTCATTTCCTTTATGAAGAGTTACATTGAATTGACTGTCTCACCTATGCCCCATTCACGCTTTGTCTCACTCTTCCCCGTGCTGGTTTTTTTATGAAGTTGTGACCGTCTGAGGTCCATATGGCTACAGCACTTTTTATCAACATCTGGAATTAAAGACCACAATCCAAGGTTTTGTATAATATTAGATGACTCAATTATCTTCACTACACTGAAACTTGCGGCTTGTCTCACTGTTCCCATGTCTCACTGTCCCCCACTGTCCCGTCCGTTATTTACCAGAGAGAACCATATTATTTTTACCCGTTGTATGCTCAGTAGCTTGGTAAACAAGATATCATATGCAAATGGCAAGTATCAACTGCTATCTGTGTGGTCCATAGAAAACACTTTTTTGGCATATTTTGGTAAGAGTAAGCATTGCACAAAGACCAAGAATCACACTTTTCTAGTCAGGAATATGCTATTAATAGTAGAAATGTAAAATCTAATATGAGTTTAAAATTTATCGTTTGCTGAAGGACCTCATGTAAAATCCGCATCCCCAACCACTAGGACTTGTTCTAACTTGCTTACCAGTAGTTGAATTTACGCTGCGGCACTAGTCTCAGACTGTTTGCCATCAGAATAACAAAAATGGTATAAATGATCCGTAAGGCAAATGCAGTGTGAGGAAGATCCCATAAGTAATTTTCAGTTTTCCTAAATTATTGACCACTTCATGTCTGATCTGAACTAATCAATTATAATTTCCTTGTTTTCTATGTATCACTTTTGGTAAAGGCACATACATCAAGATGATTTCGCCTACCACATAATGCTTTTATTCTGATGTATTCCTGGGTTCATATTTTTTAATCTGTGTCCTGTTGTCTAAATAAATAGTTCTAAATAGTTCAAATATGCGAACTCAGTAATGTAAATTACCATGTACAGTCAACTTCATCACTACTGATGTTGACAAGAGTTCTTAATAGTTGGTTACTTTTAATACTACTAGGTGGCAGATATAATTATGTCCCTACCCTAGGATAATGATTAAATGTAATTTGAAAAATTACTGCTATATCTGAAAACGCGCCAGATGACTCCTCATATATTTTGAGGCAGTAACTCAGTAACTACCCTGAAATCAATGAACTAACCTGACAGAGTTCTGCTAGAAAACATGGGTGCAGTAACTTCAGAATGCGTCTGTATAGTCTGAGAATTATGCTATAGAAGCATATGACTGTGTGATGAACTGAATGTAAAGAAAACTTGGAAAATATTACGAAGTATTTCACTTCTTCAGTCCAGATTAGCACAACACCAGTGTGATTTTTGGCCTTGTCTCATCAGGTAAAGTAGCTCACTCAAAGACATGCAGTGCTCAAGCAGTGCCAAGTGTTTGTACATTTGTCGGTGTTGTTCTGTCGAAGCTAGTCATGCACAAGCACAGGTACAAGCTTCTATGTTATTACATAATGCACCAATGACTGAGAAAACAAGTTAGCAAAAATCACAAATTCTAAATCATATTTTTGTTTATGGGTCATTGTTTGATATTAACTATTTTACAATGAATTATTGTTAAATATGAGTTCACAATAGTTTATAGGAACTTGCTTGAGTGACAGCCATGAATTCATGGGGAAAATGTAGCATTTTAAACTATAAAATGATAATACAGTGTATAAGTAATTTCTTCTCATCTTCTAAGGCAATCTTCAAATTCACAAAGGATATTAATATCTAGTGTACTTGGTTGGTTGGTATCATATTGATATATTGTTAATTTTGAATAAAGAAGATTGTTTTTGACATGGCATCCTATCATATTACACATAATATAGTCTGCGAATTATGCTATAGAAGCATATGACTGTGTAATGAACTGAATGTAAAGAAAACTAGGAAAATATTACAAAGTATTTCACTTCTTTAATCCAGATTAGCACAACACCAGTGTGATTTTTGGCCTTGTCTCATCAGGTCAAGTAGCTCACTCAAAGACATGCAGTGCTCAAGCAGTGCCAAGTGTTTGTACATTTGTCGGTGTTATTCTGTCGAAGCTAGTCATGCACAAGCACAGGTACAAGCTTCTATGTTATTACATAATGCACCAATGACTAAAAATAAAGCAGATTGTTTTTGACATGGAATCCTATCATACTACACATGTAATAGTTGCCAGAATCTTCAACCATTGTTCACACACCAAAATATACCATGTAAATTACCAATATATCAGTGCTTCAATGCAGCAGTCCTGGCTATATTGGCATGTAAATTTGTCTTTATTATATTCATTTTGCAATACATCTGCACCAAATGTGACCTTTGAGTGATTTAGTATGTAAAGGTTCACATATGAAAGAATAAGCTTCTACCAGGTATTTTTGGAGACCCCATTGCCTAGCCATATATATGCAATCCAGGATGATGGAGCGGACATTGATTAATGGAAGGCTTGAGTGACGTATCGTTAAACACGTTCAATGCATCGCATAAGCATATCATCAATGGCACTGTGACGTGGCATATAGGAAGCCATCCATCTGAGGAATGTAATTGTCATGATGAATATGTCAGAGAGTCCGGGATCTCTTTTCTATATCTGCCTCATTGCCTATTCCTGACGTCACTGCTTAGTCAAGTGTGGTCCTACACTGCCATATGTGCACTTGTGCAGAGAATTCTGAAATTTCATATTTCATGAAAAGAGGGCAGATGTGTTGTTTTTGTTTTGAAAAAAGCAATTATGAGAATGGAGAAGGATATTGGTGTTTTAGGTTGTAGACAATACATTAGTTCCTAGGCTGTAGTTTTCCTTACGTAATAATAATAAGTTTATTGTATAGCACTAATATCTAAAATCAAACAGCTCTAAGCACTTCACAAACTCAAGCTGTTCAGTGGTGAACTGCAAGTAAATCACACACCCATTTTGGAAGATTTGGCGAAGACTTAAGCATGGGTGACACTAGAATGTGATTATGAATTTTAGTTTGTTCTATGTACATTATAATATTACTGATTATGCTATTCATAACTAATGTGTGTCGTATTTCCTTTCCTATGTACCTTTTGTAGTGTATACATTGGAAATAAATATATGTATATATAAATTTGTAAATTTTAACAAATTAGAGACATGAGAAAAATCAAATTGTCACAGTAGAAGGTTTAAAGAAAGGCAAAACAGGGATGCTGATATTTTGTTGTTGTAGAAAATACATTAACTGCATCAATTGTTGCTTTTTTAGTCGGAAATTTAGTTTCCATGAATATTAGTTCTTCCCATGTAATGTTTAATATACAGAGAAATCATACAGGAAATGGGACATATTAAACATTTTCATAACACCATAAAAACATGCACTCAGTCTTACATGCCTGCATGATATTGCCCTACTACCTGCATCAATGTCAGAGAGTAAGAAGGTGTGTGTCACATATTTAGAAATATTAATTGTATGTCCTGTCAGCAGGTAAATTGTCATGACCTTGCTTAAGTGGACGTGGTTGTGACTTGGGTTCAAGTTCAGTTTATTGAATATCAGCCTACAAACCGGCCAATTCACACACCCAAATTTACCTTCCCTGGATATCAGTGAAATTAAGAAAGAATGATCTGTGTTAGGGAAATCGTAGTAATGGGTGATACTTTTTCACTGGGTCAATTTTCACATGATTCTGCCATTAAATTTGAAATCAGACATGCATCTTTCCAGAGCAGTAATTATTCACTTCAATATTTTTTTTAACAAATGAAATTTATTGCATACATTGTTAAAGTCACCTAATCTGAAAGTTGCAGCAAAATGTATAATATTTTCATTCAAGTTCGATGAGCTACTCCTAAATCCAGTGCATACTTAAAATATTTTTTAGACTGATTATTGGTGCATACATTGTTTAAGTTTTAATGTACCATAGTGGAGAGCTTACTGTCCTAATAATGACCTTTTCTGGCAATATTTCAGGACCTAAGGAGTTTCATTTGTGATCAACTTGGCTGATGAGGACTTCAGGAGATATATATGTGCTGCAAAAAAGGTCACCATTAATTAGTTCTCCCTAGCTTGGTGAGAGCTTGGCAGCAAACAGCATCTAGACAGTGGTGCTGTCCACTTGGCGGAGTTTTTATGTGAATTGACCTTTCTGCTCTGTCTCATAAGACACTTTGCAGATTGACCAGAGACAAAACTGCTTGATGGTCACAATATCACATATTGTCTGCATACGAAGAATAATTAAATGCAATCTCTGCACTGAGAAGTAACAAGAGTAATTTATCAAAAGTATAATGTAATGAAAATTATTTGCCATGGTCTGTTATACCATAAAAAGTATTTGGTAAGTTATACCTAAAAAAAAAAACCATTCAAATCAGAAGAACATTTGTTCCTGGGTCTATAAATCTCTTTGATATAATTTCATATAATTTATCACAATTTTCATTTCAAAACTTAATTTTTAGGATGTTTAAATTGATCTACATGTGTCTTGAATTGTGGCTTATATTGAACATAATGGCTTCAATTTCCAATTCAGAGCATAATCATTGCAATTTTTGTTAGGGTTTTTTTTTTTTTTTTTGGCATTTATCTCATTTGATTTTGGCAACTGCACCTGAATAAAACAAAAAGGAAAACATTATTTTGGTATCACATTTGAACACTTCTCAAAAACACAGTCTCTCCTTGTAACTGCATGCCATTGGTGATTAGTTCTGGCTCTCAAACCTCTCTGCTGTTATGCATTTGACAGCCGTGATTTTCACAACCATCCTTCATTGTCCTGTGAGAAATGTGTTATCTGCTGAAAGCTCAGCTAATTGGTCATTGTCTTAAGGATGTGGAACCCATGAAAATACCAAATGGAATTTAAATTGGTCTCGGAGAAAGAGTAAAAAGTTGAAAAGATCCAAGCAGCTTACTTGGTACTGTCCTGCTTGTAGCACTTGCAATCCTTACCATGATGTTCCTTTCATATGTAGCCAATATTTATATGTTATAACACCAAATGGCTCATAGGTGGCAAGCACGTCAGCGGCTTTTGGCCTTAGTGAATGTCTCCTATGACCATAATATAACCAGTTTTCCTTGATTATTTTTGTTTATGTAAATTGTAAGTTGATGGTCAATAAATACTTTCAGTCTGTCTGTCTGTCTTAAGTTCTTCAATTCTGTTGCAGTTTTTTTAATTGTTGAGAAAAGTTGCAATTGTTCAAGTTCTGTCAAAGAGTACTTCTATCGGACTTCCAAGTAAGAATGACTAGTAAGAAAAACGGTTCTATTAGGAATATTTCTAATACATAAATCTTGAAAAATCAGCAGTCTAATTAATAAAGCAGCACTGAAAGTCATGAATAGACACATCACAAAAGCATCTATATTTGTTGTTTAAAAAATTGTAATGCACATGAGTCCTAATTGTTTCTAGTGCAATTACTATGTAGGGGCCATTGTCATAGGGTTAGAATTACATGTGCACTAATAGGAAGTTTTCAAAACTTAAGAGACCCAGCATCGCCAGTATACTTGAGTCTTTGGAGTAGTAGAACAAAGATTCGTGGAGCTGAAAATTTATCCTCTTTGACATGTTTGAAGCCTGTGTAATTTTCAATATTCATTGATACAATATTCATGATGCAAAATATGAAGAAATATGAAACAAAACAGAGAAGGTGGCATTTGATAAATGCAAGGTACAATGTCAGTAAGTGCAATTATGTTGCTTGTCATCCCATATGTGGCACACCTAATTGCTTACAAATTTTTCATGGAATATATGGCATTTTCCTGAATGATGAAATACTTGTGCCTCCTATTAATATTATCTAGAGGAAAACTTGAAGAACAAAACCTGTAGTTTATGCAAACCACTTTTTAAAATTTCAAATCCCTATTTGCTGTTGCCTTATTATGTGTAGGTGAGATAACTCTTCATGAAGTATCAGACAAGTTTGTTATATTTTCATCACATGGCTGATTATCATTGATTATATGTCCATGGTAGACCAGGTTCCAGGGTCTATAACACATCAAAAAGAAAAAAAGTTAAGTACTCACGTCAAAAAATTTAAACACTAATACTATTTGAATACCATTTCCTGAAGGTAATAAAACACGAGATGTATGTCCCTATAGGCGATTACCTCAATTGTACCCCATTCGATTATTTTTTATTCATCCTGTCCTCACCTAAAGTATGATGAAATGCTGCCTCTTATTAATATTATCAAGAGGAACACTTGAAGAACTCTTATAGCAATCCTGACTTGAATGACCCCTTCAAGTTGGCGGTTAACACGTCGGATTTTTCAACCTATAGTGCAATCCAAAATAAACGTCCATCTGCTTTTTGGTCTTATTTTTAGGTAAATATCATGGGGAAGCACAAAATAAATATAAGTGTTTCCAGAAAGTCAAAGCCCCACTTTCTAACCCATTAAAACCCCTCTGTGTAAAAATTAACTTGAAGTTTCATATCTCTGCAATGATAACTTTTTTGTCATCATTATAGCCATTTTTCATCATTATAGCCATTTGTTATGGCATAAAAGAAGCAGCAGAAATAGCAATGGAGAATATAGCAAACTTCAAGAAAGTTCGGATATGTATTGTTCCGAACATTTCTGTTCATTTTGTGCCGCTCTATCCCATTTGTGACAAGACGTCCGAAAAAAAGGTGGACATTTATTTTGAATCCTACTATAGCTCATACTATTATTATAGTTGCGAGTACAGAAACTGTGTTGAAAAACAGTTGTAAAATATTGCATTGCCAAGAGTTTCATTTGATTTGATCTTTATTTCATTTTTTATGGATTACCAGACAACATAAAAATTGTGGTAAAGGTGATGTTCCACCGATAATCTTGTTAGTAGTGTCAGTAGCTTGCAGTATAAATTATTTACCCTATCAATTTTCAGGTTGCTGAATACATTCAAAATTCGTGGTAGATACATACAATATTTTGTTAACTTTTTTTTTTTTTTTTTACATTATGTTTCAAATTTGAAAATAATTATTGTTCTGTAGTCATTATTGTATTTTTTAACTAATTCAAAGATTTTGACATTCATATCTTCCGTAAATTGATTATTTCCATTTAACAACGCTGTACATTATGCACTCTTAGAAATTATTTTATGCTTCAAACCAAGATAATTTTTGTTTTTAGACAATGATTATATCAGAAATAGATACAGATACTGAAGACTTTTATTCGGACGGAAATACAACACAAGTATGAATTATAGACAAAATATTTTTAATTTTTTTGTGAGATTGTACATGCTTTTGTGGTATTTTAAACATCTACACCATGGCTGGCATTTTTCTCTTGTCTCAGTTTATTTAACATCATGTGAACCACATCCAGGTATGATGTTGTTCATGGATCGACAGTATCTTCAGCAGCCGACATGCGGTTAACATATGTCGTTTTAGACTTTATTTCACTGAGAGAACTGGACATGAGCATTCTCTAAATCAATTAAAAAGTATTTTAACGGAGCAAATAAAAAGTTTTGCCATTTCTCTTAAAAACCATATTTCTCTCAGATGTAAAGCTGCTTTCTCAGCAGTTAATCTATATCATCCATCTATCATACATCTTTTAATGCAACTCGATTTGAACAAAGTTCAGGTTAAAGATATTTTGTTTTTGAAAGAAAGCAATTTATTTCTCAAATAATGTTCATTTTGTGTGTGGAACATTATATAAATTGGTGAGCGAAAAGTAGACAATACTGGAGAGCATTAGGGACACATGATACTCTTCTGACTTAGTAAGTGAAATAAGTACTTGGTTCAATTTCACATCATGATTTGAATAACCAAAAACTTAGTTGAAATTACTTCTTAAGTCTTGTAAAATGTTGTATTACATGAACACACTTAAGCTGATAAAGATAGTTCAGAAGCATGACACATAGTTAATTGATTTTTTATAGCAATTCAAGAGGTTTTTATTTTAAGTTAATATATCAGGCGTTTATTCAACAGCATTTTCAGCTGATCTACATTAATCAGAATACACAACTAAAAATTTATTGATATTCAACTTTTGGGCAAAACATTCTGCAAAATGTAAAAAGTTGAAATAATGGTAAGGCTATGTATTGAAAGTAGAACCGTTAACATGCAACAGCAAAAAAATTGTAGATCGCCTGTGCTAGTGGTTCAAGGAGTAGCAAGGACGGGCACGGAAGACAACAGCCAATGGATGGACGTCCGACGAGCGTTTTACGAGCATGGCTACATATGGCCAAGGATGGCCACGGACGTACATAGAACATAAGTAGAGCGTACATGCAACGCTCGCTGAGTGAATCCCGAGTGAGTTACATATATAAAAAATACTTCACTCCTAGAACGTCCCTCAATTTTTAAACATGTTTAACATTTTTTGCCCTCTCCACATATGGTCACGGATGATTTAGCACTACCAGGACCATTCTACAGATTAGCAAGAGTATCCTTGAAACGCTCTGTGGGTGAATAACGTATGGCCAATGATGAGCTAGAGTAAAAAAATATTTTCATACGTTGTCAGCAATAGGAGCATTGATCAGTCAAGCAGAGATCACATGGATATATTCTCCTGTACACACTTTGCATTTACATGTAACTGTTGTGCAGAGCCAATATGTCAGGCAGATGCCCAGGTCAGGAGAGCAAAGCTCAGGAGCCGCCCTTATCCTTTCTTAAGAGATTGCTGAGAAAAAGTATTCAACTTGGAGATTGCTGCATGGACTTCGTCATCTAGTTCTCGCTTACTTGTATCCGATTATGACATAAACACCAATTACATTCTTAACAAAAGTAATGGATGTTTTGATTCTTAATGAGGTTTTTTCATAACTTCTCTAATATTGCATATTCTACCATGAGACAAACTTTTTAAGAATTACCTCTCATGATTATCACAGAGTTATTTTCACATTTGCTCCAGATCGGTTAAATACTTTTGTGTTGACTCGTGTCCCTTTTTGATAGGTACATGCCAAACTTCAGGCAGCCATGCTTGTACATTATGCAAAGGAGACACCTATGTCAGTGACAGATCATACATGAATATGTTTCTGGTTTTGTATGAAAGATATCAGCCACGTCATTAAAAACCATGTCTTTACACACATGTCCATTTAAATGGCAGCTGTTATGCTTTGGCCAATCCTCCACACTCTTGCTGTATCCAGAAGAAGACACTACTATACAGTTCTGATTACACGCACTTCTTAATCTAGATTTAATACATCTGAATTTCACACTAATTTCTCAATAAAGGAATTTCTTGCCTGCAAAAGTGATTAGTACAAGGCTCTATTTCCTGTGACACATATAAGATCATCAGACAGTATCGAGTGTTATGGTTTTTTGGTTTACTGTTCATAGAGAAGAAATGCAAACAGCTGTCAGACGAATGACGATAGGTCTGCTAGTCAGGATGAATACAAGGACATCTATTTCACCACCAACTATGATAACTTACGTTTTTCTTGCTTTTCTGGCAGTGTGCACAAGGCAATAAACTTTTGATGCTGGTACTGTTGAAATTGAATTGACCGAAGGTCAGTACACACGGACATCAATAGGCCTATTAGGTGGTTGTCTTACAGATGATCACTTTCCAAACATGACAAAATTTGCAATAGCACTGTTTTACATTCGAGAAATACAACTTATTTGTCACAGCATTTGATGTTTGTTGTTGTTTCACATTTATTACATGCATCAAATAAATAATAAATAAATGAATTATGATAATGTAAAGAATAATGATATTAGTTTTTCTTATTTGAATGCTGCTCTTTTTAAAATGATGTCAATGTTTATCCCATGACTGAGCATGTTTTTTCCCTGATACTGGTGTTTTTCCCTGGGTGATATTGATATCAGAGGGATGATATCAAAGGCTTGGAGGGACGATACGCCTTTTCGAGGGACGATACGAGATTCAGCCAACCATGACAAGTACTGCAGGGAAAATACAGCTTTTTACATTTTTAACCAATGAGCAACCAATAAAAAAGGGATGATATTGATTTTCACCAATCAGGAGCAATTTGAAGGACACACCTCCAAAACTGAACTGGCCAATGAAATGCTGTTGCTATCAGTTTGTCTTGTTCAAAACAATGACAAATTTGGGATTTTAGTGCGTCATGAGCATCATCAGTTCAAATGGCATTTTCTACATAAATGAATTTAGCTTAGTTTATGGGCTCCTAAAAAGTATACATGTTATTTCTATTTCATTAATCAAAAAATATAGAACATTTCTAATGCTTCAAATACCTTGTAGGCCTATGCAAGAGATCTTAAGACTACCATGTTGATGAAGTCATTGAAGAGCAAAGTCACCACTTCAGTCCTATGAATTGCCATATAAATAAAGAATGTGTTTTTGCTTGTTCCTCTTATCAGTAAAAAGTCTTCATACTTCCAAATTATTCAAAAATGCCTTCAAAGGATATCCACAAGGCTTGAAAGTGCATAAAAATGTCATTTTGGCTCCGACAATGGCTTTGGTCTACTGGAATAGTGACGTTTTTGTGACGTCATCAATGACGTCATAGGCTGGCAGTGCTAAATTTAGCTTCAGCTGCATTGTAGATCTGAGTTTAAAGCTCAAGACACCCAAAACATCAGTTCTAGTTATTCAATATTACGAAATTGCAGGGGATAAATCTTGACATAGTAATTGATCATACTGTGAAATATCAAGCATGAGAAAAATTCATATAAGCCATGCTAACTTGTTGAATTGGAGGCATGTTAGCTACAGACTACTGTTATGATGAGTGTATGGTCAAGCTTTTTTTTATTTTAGCTATAAAAAAACAGTCATGGGATAAAAAGGTTATTAGTGTCCAGAGGCTGTATCTCCCAGGTATCATCACCCTCGACCTGTGTCATCCCTCGACCCTACGAGTCTCGGGATGATACAGAGTCTAGGGTGATGATACCAGGGAGATACAGCCTCTTGCCATGTGATAACCTATAAGTAGGCCTATCAATGTATTACATATAATGGTATTGCATCTTCAGCATTTGTTCAGGATCTTTCGTAGGCCTATTGCTGAGCCTGCTCTAGATTGCTTTATAAAAAGTATATTATAATACCCAAATTTTACTTCCTTGGATGTTACAGCTACTTTAAATCGAGGACCACATAAAATCACTTACTAAATTCAGTTAGACTTGTAGGCAGGAGTACAATTGTATAAAATGAAACAATGAAAAGTCCCCCGATTTTTACATTTCTATCATATATCAGCTTCACTTTGTGCACCATTGAACATCTTTCATCACATTATGAAATTCCAAGATATGCTTAAAGAATTGATGCTTACAGAATTGGTGCTCACATAATTGGTGCTTACATAATTGGTGCTGAACTCTGTATGAACTGATTTACTTCCAAACTGACCACTAGTTAACTGATGATTTCAGATTCAGATTTTCAGATCTTTTATTTTTAACCAGAAACGTGTACATAGTTATATCTTAATAAACAGCAGAAGTATCAAAACAAGATAGCATCTGGTTTGGGAAATGCATGAGTTAAAAAAAAGTATATTCAAACGCATTACCCTATTAATCATTTACATAAATATTAAAAAAAACTAATAAATGGAAGATATAAACCAATACAACCATTTATCATTTACCGAATTATGAATCAATTGGAACATATAAATTTGTAAGCTTTTATTGTACTGTTATGATGCACCTTCGCAGTCATAAACTTGACTAAAATAAACATAACTTGACTAAAATATACATAAATTGACTAAAAATAAACATAATCAAACACTTTGTTTGCCATCCTATTTTAAAAATAAGTACCACAAATAGGTGGCTGCCGATATGATAACAGAGGCAACATACATAAGATGATAGAGGGCATTAATGCCTCAATGAATCTGCACCACATGGAGTTATCTGCTGAGAAAATTAATTGGGATGTCAGGACCGGAAGTCACCGCGCCCACATCCTCTTGCCGCCCTCAGTCAAATAGATACCTAGGCAGTCATGCATAATTCTAATAAGTTTCTTCTGCCAACATATAAGCAGTCTGAAACAATTTTTACCCTTGGCGAAAATTTGCCGAAGATATGGTTGTTACTGCACACTTCGTTTTCAAAGCATACACTGCCATGCAATAGTTTGGTAACACTCAATAATTTGATTGTGACTGAAATTGACTAATCCACGTGTTTAGCACAAACATTACTAACAGCATTATCACAGTAACTGATTGCTGTTACTGTTTTGCTATTATTATCAAAATTTAGAAACTTGAATCCGTTTCCAAACTTTTATGCTGATTTAATTAGCTAAAGATTATATTCTGGAATCCACATGCTCCTTCAAGATGATGTATTTGCAGTATTTACAAAGTAAGAATGTATGCCCTATCTGAGACCAAGTGCCGCATGAAGGTAAATTTATCACATGTTCGGCAATGTCACACTAGTTTTTGCATGGAATGAAAATAATTTTTGTTGCGATATCTCATTTCTAAGAACGAAGTTTATTTTTTCATATAATAAATGTTTGCTTGCAAGATTTGTTGAAATCCAGAAGTTTCTCTTTCCATAATGAGAGAACCCACAGATAAGAAAAAATACTGGTTACAAAAATGCAGAAATCATGCCGGGGAAGAGCATAAGAGGGAGGCATCACCCCTCTTATAATAAAAGAAAATAATACATATGTTGTTTTCTTTATCATGTGAAATTCAATGAAAAACGCTCAGAAAATTACCAGGTGTTCATGATAGTTGATTCGAAGAACTCAATCAAACAAAAGTAAACCAATTCAATGAGAAAATTAATAATTATAAAAAAAATAACACACGAATACACATGTAAAACAGTTTAAATCCGATTGAAATAACAACAGTAATTGTATTGTAATAATATAAATAATCTATGTGTTTGCATTTTTCAAACTTATTTGGTCAATATTGGCTGTTTTAGTTCTACATAAACATTGGCCAAGTAAATTGTTAATTTACCAATAAGTCTTCACTATATATTTCTTCTGCGCTAAGATATGAATATTCAATTTTTTTTGGTGGGAAGTCCTACGTTTAAGAAACAACAGTTCCTGAATGTTTCATGAATTATAATATACCATAGCACGACAACAGCGCAACAGGTGGTTGAAGTTTGCATGAATCAAAACCATGCCTTCTATTTTATTCAATAGAACTCCCTTGTCTCATGAATATTGCACCTACCAAAATTGAGAATGCATGGGCCCTGCCAATGGGTCAAAAAGGACGCATTTTCAGCTGCGCACATCTTTGTTCTACCGCTCCCCCAGACTCATCAACCTGACCTTCGTCAGTGTCTATACTGACCTTGTTACGTGGCGCCTTCTTGTTTTAAAACAAAAGATCTTTTAAAAATTGGCTTATGAATGACTACATCAGTAGACAAAGTGTATAACAAATCTTAAGGAAATTTCAAACACATGTAGTGTCATATTTTTTTTAATTATTTTCAAAAGTATTGTCAATTACAATATACCCTGATGCAGCAGTCACTGAATTTCAGTAAATTGTAAAAATTGCTTAACTTTATCCTGTTTTGTCGACATTTCATCATTTAGAATAATCCACAATAACTGCCCCAATGACATATCCAAATTGTAAAAAGAAATTCTGCTGATGGAGAGTGACACTTGACAAAGATACAATTTAATTCAATTTCAATTAAATTAAATCAAATTCAATTTCATTAGGCTCATCAAACATTAGAAATGGAGCAACAGAATGCAACAAACATACAAATACACACACAAGAAAAGAAAAGTAAAAAGTTTCCAAATCTAGCTACTTACAATGTAATATAGCGAATAACATTGTGCATATAGCAAATAACATTATGCGTAAGAGAAATATCAAACATATATCCAGGATTCCAATGAACCAAACAGTAAAAAGTGTTCCTACATTTCTCTTATCACTGAAATCCTTTTTTGAATAGTAGATTGAAGACCACAGTTGAGGGTGCCATGAAATCAAACTCTTCTTAAGTACAGGAATTCATCGTTTGTTCCAATACAATGATATTCTGTTCAAAGGGGTTAGCACAAACAATAACAAAGGTTACATCCTTGCATTTCGAAAAATAAGAATGAAATAGTAATATAAGTATGATTACATTATTCTAAAAGTCAAGATGAAGCAAAATGTGGTCATAAAAACGAAAGAAAGAAATGTCAGTCAAAAAGGTATACTGCAATACCTGAGTTCATTGAATGAGATAGTGCATCACAGTAACTTTGTTATCTTGTTGGATTTCCCTTTGACTGGTGACTTTTGAAACTTTTTTCCATTTTGACTAGTTGTATCCATAATATTGATGGTAGATATGTTGCTCAGTGGATGCCATACCTATACATTATAAACGAGTACAAAGTACAGGCATGTTGACTGCCTGAAGCTGCATATTTTACTTGCAAAGTTTGAACACTTGGACAGCTTTAATTTTCACATCACACCATCGTGCATCTTTCATTACCTTTTATTGCATTCTGATTGGTTCTGAAAAATGTGTCATTCATGAAACACACTTTCATGATGGATCAATTACTTTCTTGTGTGCGCCATCAACTGCTTAAGATGTGTGAGGAAAGCCATTAATTCCACAATAACACATCGAAGGGGGTGTGATACACAATCTAAAAATGGAATTTTAATAGTAACACATGATTAGAGTATTTGGGAAATTCGAATACAGACAAATCTTGCTTAAAAGTAGACCGAAACATTGCTGTCATTTGCAAGGGCTCGACGTGAGCAGTTTTTCGGACTAACCTGGAAGTATGAGAATGAACACAAACGTGTTATTCAGATTTGCCTGAATTTAAAATATGTAATGGTTCCAGAAGTTAATAACTTTATGTTAATCATATGCAAGAAATTCATAGAAATATTAAGAAAAATGTCTTACATCTCAGTTGGAATTGTAAGTTGATTGTGGATCTCTAATCTGCATACCGAGGAGCTGTACTGTAATTCCAGGATGTCTGGGAAGATTAAAAGAAAGATATTTAAGAAAACAGAAGATTAGTGATTCTATATATTATCACTTTAGATAGAAGCGAATTTTTCGCTACGTAATAAATTATTACATTTATGTTGCATTTACCATTTTATATTGTTGTTTCCAGTGAGCTTTAATATCCTTATAATTATAATCTCAAACACCGAAACAAATTAACACTATTCTGTAGAACATGTAGACGAACATTTTTTTAAAAGGAGTTGTTGCTCTGATGCTGACCCGACATCTGCCACCAGCAAAATGTCACTCCGATATGACGGGTTATCTGTGAAGTTTGTGCTGAACTGCATTAGCTGTGGGTACGATGATCCCCATTCCCTAAGGTCAAATGTATGGCTTATATGACGGATAATACGGTGCCATTAGACATTTAGACATTTTATTATACACCAACACAAGTACATTAATTCACAAGTATATGTGACAAAAATCATGTATAAAAATAACATATAATGTGTTGGCAGGGGATACATCCGAGTTGGGAAGGACCTAAACAGGACAGTGACCAAACAATGCATCGAAAAGTGGAAATAACAACAAGCAATCTGTCAAGCAATTGTAATTTAGGAAATATGTGATGAACGGGATGGCATTGACACTTGTGTTTTGAGTCCCAGAGAAGGAAGACTGTTGATTGATCAAATCTCTATCTCCGTTTAATGAATATTACTACAGATAACTGATATTCGATTTCAATGATACAATGTATATTGTGTACCATGAGTGTACATATAAATATGATATATATCATACAATTATACAATGGTTACACGTGAGACATGAAGATATGTACACCCGAAAATGTCAATGTATAATGAGGCTGATAGGCTGAGTTATACATAATATTTGAGGGTGTACATATCTCATGTCTCACAATGCATTCATTGTGTAATTGTTTTGTACCGCTGAACCCCAATATTTCTCTTCTCAATGTGGTATTTATCATCTCCGTCTACAATTCGTCTAACGAATTAATGCCAGTGATTTATTTAGATAGGTGAAGATCTGAGCTTTCAGAAAATGTTAGAATTTTAAAAATCGGATACAAACTGAATAAAACATACTGGTAAGTCAGATCGCTGCTCTCATGATTTCTCGCATGAGCTGGAGAGGCTGCTGCAGGCCCCGCCCACTTTCTGGCTTTCAACCAATCCCAGCGCAGCACAATACCTCACTGTTGTACATGAGGATTTGTACAATGGCGTACATAATGCGAAATGTCACTGCTGAGTTGTACAAATATATATATAAAAGGAATTTATTCAAATTAGGAGTATTATTTATTTAATTTATCATATTATTGATTTATCTATAATTTTGTGTAAACATCCCTGCTTTATTAAATTTGACCAACAGGAATAAAAGACAATCTAACTTGAAATATAATTACTTGAGTCAACACAAGTTCACTTACGGGAGCAACTTAGCCATAGCAGTTAGTTTTTAATTGTTGATTTAATCTTTGTAAGTATGAATGACGTACACAATCTGGATGCCCACATCATGGAAATCGTGGATTTCTGTGAACAGTTTCCTATGCTTTATAAACCTGGATCAGGTTCAAATGTTCATCTAACAGAAATTCAGAGTTAATCAGTCACGCAAACTCATATGATGATTGGATACTTTCGCCTTTATTGGCACACATATAAAGAAGACAAGACACACAAGATGGCACTTGTAGACAACCCCTGCAAGAGGCGAGCTATGTGCTCACTATGAATCAGGAACAAGTATACATATAAATACATTCGTTACATTAGCATAATTAGGTCAAATCAAATGAGAGCATTCGCTTCAATATAAATGAATAAATTAAAATTTGTAGCCTTTATTAAAATGCAAGATTCAGGGAAGAAGCATGGATGGGTGAAAAAATTAGACAATTAAGACAAATTTACGTTAGTAAATAATACGGCTCAAATGCATTTACTTTCTACCAGCTATTACTCTAACAGCCAAGGAAAACACATGAAATCAACACACTAATGTGAAATCTGATTTGAAGTTCTAAACAATGGCATATTAAGTAAATGGGAAACTAATGTTCTGACATTAAGGTAAACACACTTAACACTTACGATTTTAAGAAAGCATGATTCTTAAAAAACTAAAAAATAAACACTCACGTTTTTTGATTATGTATATGGAGTATATATAACGCATCATTTACAGGCTCTTATACTTTTATTCAGTTACCAACATGAGAAGACAAACTATATTTCTTCTACTCCTAGTAATTAGTAAGTATGTTATATTCTAGCTATGTCTCATTCTGTTGAGAAATTATTCAATTGCAATCAGTACGAACAGGATATAGTGACTTAAACTAATTCCATATTCACTTTTCTTAAAAATAATCTATTCGTTGCAATTCACTAACTACTGGAGAATTGTAGCAAATATGTCTTGTTATAATTTTGTTAAAAATCACATTTTTTGATATTGTATCACATGAATCTTCATTCTTCATTCATTGTACACTAATCATATAATATGCACGTAACTTGTTGAAGATAGTAATATTGATTTGCAATAGCACAATGTATATTTAGTTTTCAGTTCTATTTGAGACTATAATATCATAAGCACGAAAATGTTTTTTTTTTTATAATTTGCAAACTTTATTTCTTTAGAGTGAATTACATGCCACATTGGACCATGTAAGAACGTATTTCATTTACTGTTTAAGCCCCCCTCTCACATACCCGGTTTTGCCGTAGTATGACGTAACGGTTACGCAACGCGATTCTCGGCTCCAAGCCGACGGCAAGCCGGCAATTCTCGGCGATACTCGTCGATACTCGTCGAGTCTCTCCTCGGACTCGGGCCCAAACCGGGATTCTCGGGCCCGGTAGCCAGAAATTCAATGTGTGCATTGAATTCCCGTGGCAAAATCGCGGGTGTCCAAAAGTAAACAATTAACCCTGGAGGCCGTTTTGAGTCACCCCTGGAGGCCGTCGAGTCACCCCTGAAGGCCGTCGAGTCACTCGACGACTTGGACGGGTTTCCCGCCGCTAATTTTAGGCGTAGTGAACACGCAGCTTGTTCAGGGCTAGTAGGAGTAACTCGACGAGTAGTAGGAGTAACTCGACGACTTCCAGGAGTAACCCGCCGAGTTGTAGGAGTAACTCGCCGACTGCTACCAGCGTCAGCGTAGGCAGGGAGAAGGGTTGTATATACTTTTTAAAAGGCTGCTGCTAATATTAGTCCGATTTTCGTCGAATAAATACTGAATTGTAGTATAGTTCATACTGATTCCATACATATTTTCGGATCGAAAATAGACAAAATATTAAGCGACATATTCGTCTGAGAAGGCAGGTAGCCGGCAAACACTAGTGCTCCCTCAAGCGTCCGCGCCCGGAGAGTATCAATGCAGGCAGAGCTGAGCGCTTCTTTAAAAGACTGCTGCTCCCCTAATATTAGGCCGATTTTCGGTAAATAAAATTGAATTGTAGCAAAGTTCATACTGATTCCATAAGTGTTTTCGGATCGAAAATAAACCAAATATTAAGCGAGATATTCGTCTGAGAAGGCAGTTGTCTGGCGGCGGCTGCTGCTCCATTTATATTAATCCGATTTACGTCAAATAAATATTGAATTATAGTAGAGTTCATACTAATTCTACACAGATTTTCAGATTGAAAATAGACCAAATATTTAGCGAGATATTCGTCTGTGAATGCAGTTCTCTGGCGGCGGCAAGGTGCTCTGTGTATGGTCATGACTTGAATGGTGTGGTCAATAATTTTGACCATGATATATATACATTGTTTGGATGACCTTTATTGCAATTCATTTCTACTCATTCTGCCAACTGCCATGACCGTTATGTCAATTGCTATTAGCATTTTGAATAATACAAAGAATGGGTGTAGAGAATACAGCAAATGCTCAATACATGTGTCAATTGCCTAATTGCCTAAATTGGGGTTCTTTGACCTGTCATTTCGTTCTAAGATGACACAGTAATATGACATTGTCTTGATTGTCATTCACAATTACAAAAAGATGTAATTGCTTTCATTAATTAAAAACAATGTATTTTATTGTAATTACCAGGCAATGATTATATTTGTATATTGGTATTTTTTTTATACATGCGAACATTCTTATCTTTTTGTGTTAATTTGAATCTTATTGTGATATTTTGATCAGTATTTGTGTATATTTTTGTAAAATTTAAATCCTATATCGATATTGTTATTAGTATTTGTGATTTGATCTTTGATTTTATTTGCTATCTTTTATGTACTTTTATAGACCAAATATTAAGCTAGATATTCTATATTATATAATAAGCATATAAATCTATCTGTCTCTCTAAACTATCTGTCTATCTACATATCCGATTTTCGTCAAATAAAGACTGAATTATTCAGGGAAATGTGTAGAATTTATATAAGGTGGGAAAATTAATGGAGTATACTAGGCACAAACAAGAATATTCTTGTTAATAAAGTTAGTAATACCTCATAGAGTATAGATATGTAGATATGTAGATAGACAGAGAGTTATAAGATCTTCACCTAATAATATGTTACTATCAATAATTCATTGATTCGTAATCAATAAAAAACGAAAATAAAACAAAATTGTTGGCTTGTTGAGGGGTTCCACAGGTAAAATAATCCAACTGGAATTAAAATTGATATTGCATGTTCCATCCATGATCACAACAATCTCCCTCTTTAATATGCATAATAAACAGGAATCAGTTGAAATTCAGAATTTCAATTAATGCTTGTGATCAATGATGAAAAAGCATGAATTTCCCCATTCTTTTGTATTATTCAAAATGCTAATAGCAATTGACATAACGGTCAATTCAGAATTTCAATTCATGCTTGTGATCAATGATTTCAATTCATACTTGTGATCAATGATGAAAATCATGGTCAAAAATATTGACCACAACATTCAAGTCATGAACCTACACAGAGCACCTTGCCGCCGCCAGAGAACTGCCTTCTCAGACAAATATCTTGCTTAATATTTGGTCTATTTTCAATCTGAAATTCTGTGTGGAATAAGTATGAGTTCTACTATAATTCAATATTTATTTGACGAAAATCGGATTATTATTAATGGAGCAGCAGCCGCCGCCAGACAACTGCCTTCTCAGACGAATATCTCGCTTAATATTTGGTATATTTCGATCCGAAAACACTTATGGAATCAGTATGAACTATACTACAATTCAATTTTTATTTGACGAGAATCGGACTAATATTAGGGGAGCAGCAGCCTTTTAAAGTATATACAACCACTACGCTGATGCTGACGCTGGTAGCAGTGGGCGAGTTACTCCTACAACTCGGCGGATTACTCCTGGAAGCCGTCGAGTTACTCCTACTACCCGTCGGCTTACTTCTAGTCACCCGTAGAACCCTCCGAGTGACCCGTAGAACCCGCCGAGTCACCCGCGAGTCACCCGTAGAACCCGCCGATTCACCCGTAGAACCCGCCGATTCACCCGTAGAACCCTTTTTGCCACCAGAATCGGTCGCCAACCCGGCGAAAAAAGCTGTTGCATAACCGTTATGTCATACTACGGCTTCACTACGGCAAAACCGGCTATGTGAGAGGGGGGCTTTAGTGTGATAAGAGCAAGTGTCGAATACTCAACTTAAACCATCGTATCAAAAACTATTTACACATGTATGTCTAGTACTAATCGCAGGTTAATAAGACGTTCCACTATGTATTAATTTTCACTATGTTGATCATAGACCTGAAGAGGTTTCACTTTTTCAATTTTTCACAGCCAGCAACAGGGTTAATTGTCAATCTGGCAGAGAGTACATCAACACGCCCCGGTGTTTACCACCCAGTTTTTCGTGTGCTGGTCGTTGTGTGGAGCATGGATTGCCACAGCATGTTGACTTTAAGGTATGCAAGTGCGACATTGCTTGTATCCAACTCGGAGACTGTTGCATGGACTTTGTCAACCACTGTTCTCACTTACTATTGCCTGATTATGGCATAAACACCGATTACATTCTTAACCAAAGTAATGGACAGCCAAATGAATATTTTGATGATACGCAATTACTGCCTCCACAAAGACTGCAACGTTGGAGAAGTGATCTTCTTAATGAGCTTCTTTATAATTTGACTGATATTGAATATTCTATCGGGAATAACAATACTTCAAGGTGTTTAAAATCGGGCTCTTATCAGTGGTCAGTTAAAGTTATAGTCTCATGCTCCGATGGATCAAGCTGCAAATGGAAGGGGGCCAGAGAATTAGTATATCATGATCCATTCATCTATGCCAACGTAAACTGTGCGCTTTGTAACATGGTCGATAAAACCCATTTGCAATCATTCCATTTTAAATGGGACTGTAAAAGTCATGAGTATTTGAAGCGCTTGTTGAAAAAAGGGTTCATTGATCTATTTCTGAAAAAGGTTATCGAGCAATGTGTTATATTTGCTCCAAATGACATAGATTTAGACCGATACATTGGCCTGAACACAAGCCTAGTACCATGTGCGTTTCCAAGGGAAGCATGCCAAAGGTTAGCTAGCCAGGCTAGTATGTTGTACCAAGGATTCATCCATTTCAACAGAAAAAAAATATACAAGAATATTTTTTGCTTTAATTGCGAAGCTTGCAAAATTTCTCAAAATGCTAAACTCCTCTGCTTTAATGACAAAATGCTAAGCAATCTTTTCCCACCTAACAGCTTTACTGTGACCTTGGAATCTGATGGTTCCACGACGGTGCGCGAATCACCAGCGGACAATGTTTTGTACGAAGATGAGAAACCAAGATGGATAGAATCTTGCTTTTATACCCATGTCCAATTAAATGGCAGCTGTCATCCTTTGGCCGATCCTCCAAACCTTCTGTACCCAGAAGGAAACACCACAACAGTTATGCTTGCATACACTTTGGAATTAAGACACAGCAGTGCAAAACATAAGCTTAGAAAGGCATTAAAAGAAATTTTCTCTATTTATGATACTTTTGACTGCCCAGAAGGGCAGTACAAGAATCTGTTTAATTTTACATATTATAAGCATTTATCAGACATGGTCATATGTCAATATAATTTGATTACTGTTAGGCGAGAGGATATATATAAGGCTGTTAGAGAAGTGAGAAATGTCTTGCTTGAATCTAGAGTATACCATGACATCTACTTTACTACCGACTACTATAACAATTTGTCATGTTTTCTTGGCTGTCTCTATAAATCTGAAGCTGTAGTCTTCAGCAGACATTTCATCAATCCAGATACGTTTTATGCTGTCATGACAGATATTGGATACAAGTTTCCTTTCGATGCTGTTACTGTTGAGCTGAAATTCACCAAAGATCGTCAGTCCATGTGGACCTTAGGCGGGTGTATTACGGATTTCCAGCTCTGTCCAGTTGCCTTGTCATTAAGTAATGAATCTCTTGTGAATGAATCAGGGACAGCTGCATACAACAATCACATTGTACCAAACTTTGGAATGACTTATAAACATTCAGTTGAACTCATAATGCAGGTTGTAATAGTGGCCAGTGCAACAATAGTGTTGTTGTTTTTGCACTAAAGAAGTTTGACTTGGCATTTCCAAATTAAAATAATTTTATTATTCGGCTGTTTGTTTCCCTATTGTTGCATGAATCACAATGAAATAAAAAAAGGCAGAGTAAACTTAGTTTTTTTTTTCATTTTCTATATGTGTCCTTGCTTTTTCAGTTTAATTGAACATATTTTGGATAATACGTCTGAAAATAAACAACGCATCTGTAAATTTCTTTTATAAGATTGCCTGGCTAAACAAATGCACTAGGGTTTGCTGTCCTCGCCCACACTTCTGCAGTGCTACCATCCTTGCCACAAGGAGGCCCATGACTGTGTTAAGGGCCATTTGAACGAAATTGTCTTGTGTCCACAATTAATTGCAGGAGATGTAGCCATCCGCATGATGTAGTGTAACAGTGTTAGCAGGGTGTTACCCTCGCACCAATGAGTGAATCTTTGGTGTAATGGTCAACGCTCTCACTTCCCGTGCGTGAGGTCCCAGGTTCGATTCCTGGGTTGGCCACTCTCAGAAACATTTTAGTGGTTCTCCAGATGAAAGCTGCATGGTGGCAGTACTGGAGGCCGGGGTTGTGTAGTGAGAGCACAGCACTTGAGGGCTTGTGTGGTGTCTAAGGAGGGGAGAGTGTAACCTAGGAATATTTAAAACTCCAAAGAACTGGTTCTCTAAATATTCCTAGGTGTAACGGTGTTTAACTTAGCAGGTTATTACCCTTGCCCAAACAGACTGCTTAGGGTCGCGCAAGCCAGTTCCTTGAAGTTAGACGTTACCCCGGCACCTATGAGTGAGTCTTTGGTGTAATGGTCAATGCAGCCGCTTGCTTCCCGTGCATGTGGTCCCAGGTTTGATTCCCAAGTCAGGCACTCTCCTCTCAGAAACGTTACAGTGTAATTGTTAATAACTTGCCGTGAACATTTTGCATATAAAATTTTGTGGGACCAGCCCAGCATATATGATAGAAAATCAGATTTTACTCCCACAGTTAATCCATTGGAGGCTTTTCAGGACTTCTGACAAATTCTCAATTTGTGATAAATTAAGACTTCGGCGATTTAGTGTATGGGGCAGAATGATGGGTCGCTAGTTGTCTGAATTCTGGTGTTCATAATTTTCCATGATAGATGTAAGCTTGTTGGACAGGACATATAGTAAATAGACTGATATTATTTTCTTTATGTGGGACATTCCAGCCCTGTAGACTACATCAGATTGCCATAGGAGGAACACCAAAACACTCATCTCCCTTCTGCCTCCATCTGTTTACTTGGAAGGTCACTGAGAAGAAAAAAATACAGTACACACAAAGTGAGTGAGGAAGTGAGCAATATTCTTTGATTAAGTTTACAGACGACAAACAGTCTGGGATTAGCGCTGCAGTGCAAATTCAACTACTGGTCTTTAGTGGCTGAGATTTCATTTCCTGCTGACATTTGGACACCAATGTTCCCCCTGTTTACGAAAAAAGTTCTCATCAGTTTGTGTTTATAAAATACAATTTACAGCTGTAGCTCTTGATTGCAGATGCAAGCTCATACGAAATATCTTACAGAGTATTTTGACTACAGTCAGATGCAGAAGCAAACATTAAAAGGCTGAAGAAGTCTTTTTACCATGGAAATTTAGACCTGCCGGTCCTGGTGTAGAAATACAGGACGTAAAACCCCATTCAATACCCACCCAGCTTCAAAATCTCAGGAATGCTGGATCTGTTTAAAAAGAAAAAAAACTTTCTTCACATAGATTTCTTTCTTTATTCAATGGAGAGACCAATGTGAAACAAGACTCTAAATTATATAATAAAATAACAGTTATCATTTGTGATGCCATGCTTTGTAATAATATGTTTGTGAACATTTTTACAGCACTCAAGGCTGTACTTATTATTAAGAAAATTAATTTAACTTCATTTCAGATGAGGAAACCAAGACATCTGCCATTAATTTTGTATGTAGGTTATCTCCTGGAATATCAGTTGTTTCTGATTCAGTTTCCTCTGTTTATGCAGCCTGAACTTTTTCCCTGAACATGGATCACCATTACAGTTGATTTAAATGAGATTACATTTTAACGAATGTTATTTTGCCGTGTCTTGGGGCAGGCTAATCCGGCTGGGGTTATTCTGTCCTTGCAAAAGTTTGATTAATAAGGTTAGGTCTGCAAATCCAAAGGGAGGGGTTTTTTTTTTCTTTCAGAAATGCTCGAAAATACAAACCTCTATCACTGCAGCTGAAACTAAGTTGCCAGGGATCTGGCAAAAGAGAAGACAAATTTGTTTGATCAGAGGATATTGATCCTACTCCTACAAGTTTTGAAGGTCTACAGTAGCAGTCAGAATTAGGCATGCTTCTAAAGGATGTAGATTTCCGTGGTGCAGAAAATGCCATCTAGTATTTAAATCAGTTTATTGAATGTTAGGTAAGTTGAATAATCTTATCAGCCATACCAATTATAAGGAAATAAACTCTTAAAAATGCATCTGTAATTTTTTACGTATAAAAATGAACCTGTATATTTCATGAAATAACATATATGTAAACTTGATTATCGATAGCGAACTAAGTATCTTGATTTAATTTTACTTAATCTTCCCTAGAAATGCATGACCAAACTGGCATACACACAATAAATTTATAAAAGTGGTCTTACACTCTATCAAAAGTATATGATATAGAAATATACATAATGAAGCTTTTTTTTTCTATCTTCCTTATGAAAACAGGGCAATGACATGTTATGATTTAGGTGACAAATAAAAGAAAAATGTGCCTTCAATTTTAAGGTGCCATGCACATGTATCAAAATTATGTTGTAGCACATTTTGGTGTCCAAAATGAGCAGATTGCTTTGCTTTGATGCTCTGCAAACACACTGAGCAAAAAGCAGGTTCTTCAGTGAGATTATCATGTGAAGCAGAATAAGGTTGAATAAGGCCTCATTGCATCAGGCTGCGATTATAAGGCACAGAAAAGGAGGGGTGTGGGATCATGCCCTTTGACCCTCTGTGCTGCATAAAAGAGACTTTCTCTGACAGTAGAATGAGGACGGTGACAGGCCTGCTGCAATTACCTTTTGTCATTCAAAACAGACCAGCCTTATTTGTGCTCTGCAGCACTGCCAGGAACTCATTGCACCAAGATACACACAGTGAGCCAGCAGCAGGTTACTCTGGCACATGCAGCCACCATCATTTCAATTACCGCTCCATACAAAAGCCATGCTGCCAGGAAATGTTTCCATGAGACGGAATACTAGCCATTTTTATTCATATAAGGCTATGCGTGCATTGATAATGTTGATCAGAGATGAGAATATTTAAGTACTAATATACAGATACTAAGCATACCAACCTCTGAAACACAGATTGATTAAAAAACAAGCTTAATGACGTATATAGTCACCACTACTTTCTACAATTTAGCACAATCTCAAATAAGCAGTTTTTGTGTATGAATGTTGATATATGTTTGGACTTCGGAAGCCTACCCAGCTGCTGTGAAACTTACACCCTACAGTAATGGCCAATTATAAAGCTTTCCATAACTTTATGGCAAAACGTTAGTAGCTAATTACCTGATGTATCATCTCAAGAGAACATCCACCAGCTTGGGTAGATGAAGCTCATAGAGAATGTTTTGGCCAGATGTCAAACCCAAAACAGAGAAGGAGATAATATAATTCATCATAAAAATCGCTCATTTGAGATTGCAGCATTGTTTTCTGCTCCTCTCAGATTTCCTTTGAATTACAGCCGGCCTGACTTACAGTGCTGAATAGCAATTTACAGTAAGCTCACTATTTCGCTACACTGTATCCCATGTGGCTCCATCTTTCATTCCTTGTCTCAGCAACCAGGTGGCTATTATTGTCTCTGAAACATCACCCAAACCTCCCATACACATCGAATTCTGCTGACCGGGCTATGTCCAAGTACCTCTTTTTTCTATTGTGTTCTGTGACTTCCCCCATGGCTTGCAAAAGCAATTCAGAGACCACAGCTCACCTTATGACCCAAGTGGGAGGGCTCAGCCCCCTATTAAGGGATACTTCCTGCCAGCAACAAATGCTAGTGACCAATCTGCATCCTCATGAAGCCAATCTGTGCTCTGCACTAGCTTTAACCCTAACTCAGACTGCTTTTTGCATTCTGTGGGAGTTGTCACTTGCCAAACCCTGAACTCAGTGACACGCCAATAATGGCCGATCCTCACGATCTGATGACGTCACATCCTGACGTCATATCCGGTCTCACGTGATCTGCAGTCCACCCACACAGCAGGACTACAGACGTCACGTCAGGTGGAAGGTTCTTCAGGCTGTAAATAATAGATTTGGGTCAAAATTTAGAGTTTTTAATGTCGTGGTGGTTTTAAGCAGCTGGGTGGTCTAATGGTTAAGGCATCCACCAATTCCACATCTAGCAACCCCACTGAAGAGATTCCATCCACGGCCTGGGCACTCTTCATGACCTACATCCCAGCTGGATGCGGATGACATGAGACGTTAATTGGAGGTGCCTTGTAAGACCCCCAACCATAGGGTAGACGAGCTGTTGACTTCAAAACCTATCATACTTATCATCTCATCATTATCCTCTCATTATTACGTATGCCTCTGGGAGGTGATTCTTATTATAAGCTGCCTATATACTTCAGACCAGTAGCAAAGAGACAATGAGACAATTTAATTTCACAGAATTTCTACTTTTGAGGCAATTTCATACGTACTTAATAATTTATTAGAAATTTGGAAATGTCATTATCGTCTTTAATATTTAGACCTTGTCTGAGTGCAGCATACCATTAGTTGTTAACTGCTCCTAGGTGGATATTCCCAATGACAGATGTGAGTAATTTGCCAAGGATATTAACATGGAATTCATTTCATTACAAATACAAATTTGATGAGCGATCTTTATTTATAGGTCTCTTCCAATTCCAAAGCATTTGATCAATTCCCATATTGCTGTTTTCTTCCCTGGCTGTTTCTGATTAAATACCAGCTTCAATTTAAGTTGGTCCCTGGGCAATTAACTCTTCAATATCATTACCAAGGTATGAATCAATGCATGAAATCTCTCATGTGCAATTTCCAGTGCAAATAGGCATGGGATAGTTCACACTTCAATGCAAACACGGAGAAAAAGGTGGAAAATCAAATGAGAATTTTGATAATAAATGATGACACATTTGGTCAGTACAGGGCCAGAATGATAATCAAAATCAATACTGAAAAACTTCTGACTGATACTTTAGTGAAATACTGAAATGGAGTTTCTAATGTTTTCTGTTTGTTCAGTTTTGGCCAGACCATCTGAGCCTATATTAAGCTCTCAACTGCTGTTGTATATAGCTGCTGCAGATACCGACTTCGGCCACTTTGAGACTTTGAGTCCTAACTACATGTCCTGTGAATGAGTCTAAATCCTTTGCAATCCTCTTTCCTAAAGATAAACACCAATCTGTGGTGCTTCCATCCCCTGTGTCTCCAGCAAATTCCCGACTGGGACAAGTTAAGACCCCAACTCAAGATGCTGTGCAATAGTTAAAAATACAAGCACTTTGTTTTACCCTTATCTAATTTCTCTGTCCCGTTTCACTGTTGTTGTTGTTGTTCTTCTTCTTTTTCTTCTTCTTTTTCTTCTTCTCGAGTGGCCTAGTGGTTAACATGGTTGCCTTCTCATTTAATTTGCATGGGTGCCTGGGTTCGAACTGTGCGTTTACTTCAATTTATGCAATGTATTTAGCATCCTCTGATCCACTACACCATGCTAATAAACAGTGGCCCTTGACCCTGTGATTTATAATTTAAAAAAATCGAATAACTTGTGGCGTTGAATGAATCAATACATACTCCTCTATCACTCAGTCAAACAAACCAACCTAACCTGTTGTGTAATGTGTTGTACAAAGCAGTCAGGTGCAAGAGGAAATTTCATTAGCTTCGCCCATCTGGCATCTCCATTCAGAAGTACCGTATTCGGGACATTGTGTGAGTGTTACATAATAGATAATAAAGTGGCACAACAGTGGATACACCAAATGTGTCTACTATTTACAGAAGTAGCAGAATAAGCTCTGGGTCATTATGGAAAGTGCTGATTGTTGAGGAGTAAATGCTTGCAAGTGGATACTCCAACAATGGATTAAACCAGCCATGAAATCCACATTATGGCCTTCTGTTGATTTCTGAGACACACTCACACCACACTGGGAGCAGGGGTGAATGCCTGTCGATATTCTATTGATGCTATCTCTCTGTTAGATGATGAGTCCCAATGAAGTGCAAGGTTTACTGCAGGGCGCGGTACTGGCTTCTATTGTGGTGTATGTCAGGAAAAGAATCGAAAAACTTTTGCCCATTATATCTGACGTACAGCCTTTGAAGTGGTAGGCTCATGTAGAAAATAACATTATGATACAAACTACTAACATTTACATTTGTATATATGGCATTTTAAACAAATGAACAAACACTGCATGATGTGATCACAGTGAAAAATAATAACACTTAAAAAAATATTCGTTGTTGATGAAAATGTTTAATATTACTCTCGCATTGCAGTTTCGCCAACTTTGATTTCATTTTAACAGAATTGAAATTTCTGGCAATGACAAAGTATTTAAGCATCATATATTCCGTTTTGACCATTTTTTGTTATCCAATCTGCTTCAATGTATTGCTTGTCATCGCATCTTTTCATGCACAAGTTACAACTTACAGTAACATGGTCTAGTTCGAATATCAGAGAATTAAGCTGGTCTAGACTGGCCACTTTAATTTTACATTGTCTGATTTGTGAACTGTTCTGAGCAATTTCAAGAGCCGTATCTTTAATTGCAGTTGGTTTACATGGCAGCAGTTGCAGTAACAGTGGTGATTTTATATGTTTTTGGAATAACAAATGATCTTATAGATCCAATTTTGTCTATTAAATGTTTAATTTCGTCTAAATAACGAATAAGGACAAAGTTAATACTGACCTTTAAATCATATCTACCTTAGCTATTATCATCTTTCCATATTTGAAAATGAAGCCTTAACATAAAGATTTGTGAAGATTTTATTATTCATGACTTGCATCATATTGATTAAATATTTATTTTTATTGGAATCCTACAAACTAATTTAGCTTTTATGTCTTTTCACCCCTAGATTAATCATTTTTAAAGAGCCTGCTTAATGGTGATTCTTTAATCACCAAATTAAATGCATATTAATCAACCAAAATATGTCTTTTTTATGATGAATTAACCACGTTTCTTATGACTCAGAGGTTGTTTTGCATGTAAGGCTGAGTTTAGAAGTTTACTTGCTGCTCGGAAATATGCATTACTCCTTAATTTGGTCCATTACTCCTATAAAGGCAGATTCATTGTGTGTGATTTCCCTGGTTCCCAGCTGTCACGAGCTGCTAAATTTACATTCTGAACAGGGAATTGCTTGGCACAGATGTTTGGCTGTATCATCACTCTATTCAGCTTTCTTTCTTCTTTAATTCTGCAACATTCTGGCCCAAGCTATTTGAAAGCAATGAAAGCAACTATATAATAGGCTAGCTTTAGATGGCCTCACTATAGAGACCTTTAACATTCAGACCAAAGTATATTCCTACTGCATTTTTTTTATTTTTTTATTTTTCATATATTCTTCTTCGTATTTTCTTTATATTTCTTCTTTCTTTCTTTCATATTTCCTATTCTTCATCTCTTCTTCATCTCTTCTCCATCTCTTCTCCATCTTCTTCTTCGTCTTCTTTTTCTTCCTCATCTTCCCTTCTTCCTCTTCTTCCTCTTCTTCCTCTTCTTCTTCTTCTTCTTCTTCTACGGCGTATTTAACCTATGGACAACACAGATCAGTAATTTTGAACAAAGACAGTTAAGCACGGCTAGCTTCTACTGAATTAGAGGCATCCAGATATAATCCTTAAAGTAAGGGAAATTTTGGTAGTTTCGTGTACTTGCTGGCTGTTTGTCAGTGTTGCTTTTTTATTGGCTTGGCTTGTAGCTGGTACATTCTTTTTCCACAAGAACAAACTAAAACGACACAGCATATTTGCATTTTTTTCATATAGTATTTTTTAAATAGCCTTAGTAGTGAGGCAGATGAATTCGCCGCTGAGAATTATGTTTTCTGAATTCAAATCATATTTCCTAAATTAATTATGGAATGACCCTGCTTTGTTTTTGTACATCAAGCACAATCTCAGAACATTGGCAAATAACTGTGTATGGAATCCATTTAGCTAAAGTACCACCTGCTCACTACCTTTTTGTTGGTTTCTGTCACTCCTTATTACAATTAACTCAAGCCTCAAGGGCATAATGACCCGCATACAGAGAAATGGTGCTGTTTTCCTTTACAGTTTCTTTAGAAGTTTCAGTCGACAACCTAACTAGAAGGCCCTTGTCGTATATCAGACTGCAATGTCCTTTGAGAAATAAAAATAAAGTAGCGATCCTCATTAGGGCTGTTGAGACCGGAAGCCTCTACATTAGCGTCCTCTCGCGGGAGTCCAATAAGTTGTATAACTCATTAGGTGGTGTCTGGGTCTGAGGAAAACGAGGTCTCAATGCCTTTGCTTTCTGTTTCGTGGGCAGACTAAATAGAATACAAAAAGGAAGTTTTTAGGCACAGCGTCTTTGCTATGAATATATGTTTTTATTATTGCACAAACGGTGGAGGCCCCAAGTGCAATTTTGACTTCTTTCTGGTTAGAAAAAAAAGGTCTTAATGGTGAGGTGTTATTAACACGGGTTCTACTAGGTTGTCAAAAACCCAATTTCTGGCTTATTATTGTTATAATAGCCTCATTTATACTGTTTTAAACCCAACTTAAGGTCATCTCTGTTAAGTCTTTTTACTTAACCTTTAAGATCATCTCATCATAAAGACGACTTAAGTTAATTGTGCTCTTAAGGTGTTTGTTTTTGGCTCTCAAAAATCCTTAATTCGTAAGTTTAATTCTTTAAATTCTTCTTGACAAATTCATGACAGCTTCACTATAGCTGAGGCTATGAGCTTTATTCCATAAGTATTTCATAAATTGGCTCAGTGGAAAACTTTAACTGCAGGCAGAGCTATCGCAGGCAACTGCTTATTGTGTCTTGCTGGCAGCCTAACAAAAAGCATCAATAAGAAAACGTTTACAATTTGTCAAAAATCTAATCTAGTTCTGCCATAAAATGTGGCGAAGTGCTACGGAGAATGATATCCGTTTTGGGATGAACAAACCGTTAGACAAATCAAATGTGCCAAGCAACATGATTGAGTACCTATTCAATATAAATGTGTTTGGAGTGAAGTGAAAGTTTCCCAGTGTGATGGGCTAGCTTTTTGCTAACATATTGGTCTATGGGTGAAGTGAAGACTGGAGGAGGGTGTTCATAAGATCAATAACCTGCAATTTGGGCAATCTGCAAGGTTTTCCATGGAACTGTATCTTATTAGCCATCGATTACATGGTTTGGAAGCCAAAAGAGGTGCCCTTCTTCTGGGGGACACAGTTTGGGCGGGGCCTGGCGCATCAATTAGGCAGAAAGGCCTGGCAGTCTGGCTTGATCATGACCCCCCTCCGTTCTCCCTCCTCACTGCCTATAATGAGAGCAAGACCCCAGGCCCCCTGCGCTGGTCACATCAAACTGACCACTAGCAACAGCAGCGGTCACCCAAGCAAGCTGACCTGTCTCCTTAATGAGCTTCAAGTCAAAGGTCTGCTCCAAAGCTGTTTCGGAGTACAGTCCCTATGCTGTTATTCATTGCATCCCAGGACTATGCCCTTTACTGAAGAACCATGCTACCAAAACGTTAGTCTTGCTGAATGATCTTAGAGTTGTTGAATATCTAATGATCTTTGTTTTGACACAGATAAATGTACTCCACACAAAAACCGTACAATTTTAGCATTATACATGCATGATTTATTATGAATAGTAGTCATTAAGATAAGATAAGATAAGATAAAATTTAATTTAAAGTCGGTGGTGATACAAATAACAATAAAACATAAGCTATTAAATTTTTCGCCGACAGAAAATTGTGACAAAAAACAAGGTGAAATATTTACAAATGAATAGATGAGAAATAAATAGATGAGTTGGTAACATTGTGTAAAAATTAATTAAATTGTACAGGCCGCTTCTTTTACATAAAATGCAGTTGCCACATTGACATGTACTTAGAACATTGCTACTTCTTAACGCATTTTTGAATTGCATAAAATCTGTTGAGTTCTTTATATTGATAAAGCATTCCACACCAGAGGACCTTGATATGCAATTGAACGCATGCCAAATTGGACTGTATTGTATACTGGTTTGATTAATTTGAAGTTATCCCTCATATCATATGGAGTGATTGTCTAGTAAAGAAGGGATTTTCCACTGGAGGTGCCATATCGTAAAGCACTTTGTAAACCAATTCAGCTAGATTAATTTTACGTGTAACATATGACATTCTTTTACCTGTCTTTAACAGTAAGTCATCATAGGGGCTATCATAGTCATTGCAGACGAGTCTTATCGCCCTTTCATTTAGTTTTTCAAGTTTTTTATCCTGCCCTATTGTAAGAGAATTATAGACAGTTGAGCAATAAACAAAGTTTGAAGCTACAAAAGATTCATAGATTCTGAGTTTACTTGTATAGTCAAGGTTTTTACATAGCCTCTGTGGGGCATTTATCTGCCGAGCTGCTTTTTTACAGATAAGTGATACATGGTTGTGAAAGTTTAACTTGTTATCAAAGTTTACCCCTAGTAGTTTAACAGTGGTGTCTGACTTTATTACATGACTACCAATTTCAAAGTCAATAGATACATTCTCTTTGCTGAGGCAGATGGCCTGAAATTTATATGGGTTGGCTTTCATGAAGTTTACATTAAACCATCTCATTGCTTGTTGAGTGGCTTGTTCTAATGTGCTTTTAATTATAGATGGGTAGCTGTGTGAGAAAGACAGTGTGTTGTCATCAGCATAATTATATACATCGCATGTGCTTTGCAGATCATACAAAAAGTCATTTATAAAAATATTAAACAGAATAGGACCCATGAGAGATCCATGGGGCACACCTGTTTTAAGGTTGAGCCATTCACTTGTAATGTTACCTAATTTTACAGCTTGTTTTCTATTCCTTAAGTAATTAGGTATAAGTTTACATGATTTGATTGATACACCATAGGCATTTAACTTTGCTATTAATAGTCCATGAGGTAAGCAATCAAAAGCCTTTGACAAATCTATTGCAATGCATCCTATATGATGGTTATTGTCTAGCACTTTTCTCCAATTTTCAACACATTTTACCAAGACATTGCTGCAACTATAGGATTTTCTATAAGCTGACAGATCTGTGGATAAGGAAGAGGAGATGAAACCAAGTAGTTGATCACACATGATCCCTTCAAATACTTTGGAAGTTGATGTTAATACACTTAGGGGCCTATAATTTTCTTTCGCTAATTGGTCAGATTTTTTATACAGAGGAGTTACTTCAGCTCTCTTTGTATAGTCAGGGTATATATTTTGGCTAATGCTATTGTTGAAGATTGGTGTGAGAGAGTGACTTATGTGTTCCGCTCCTAATTTGAGGAATTTTGGAGATATGTTATCAAATCCACTTGCTTTATTTGTCTGCATAAGTTTAAGTTTCTTTTCAGTGATTGTTTGAGTTACTTGTTTGAAATCAAATTGTTGATCATAGCCGACCTTCTCTGTGATTGATTTCACACTTGGATGATCTTTATAATGGGCAATGACCTGATCAGCTGACACATTGTTTATGGTATCAGGTGCACCAAAGTCTTGGGTAACATTGTCACATTGATATAATATTCATTACATACATCATTTGGGTTACTGATTAAAGAGTTATTTTCATAGAGTGTTATGTTTTGGTTATTTGTTTTAACGTTATTAGTCATGAAGGGTTTAATAGTTTCCCAGAAATGTTTCCCTTTATTGTTTCCAGTATGACATTTATCTTGAAAGTATTTTCGTATGGATGATTTCTTTAATTTATTAACTAAGTTTCTCTGTTTCTTGAACCTCTCCCAGTTTTGCTGGCTAGCTGTTTTAGGGTCACAATCTTTTGTTTCTTGGGCGCATTGTTATCTACAACATTAGAGAGTAAGCTATTATGAAACCAGATTTGATCATCGACATCACTGAATACTCGTGACACATGAAAAGGGGCTTCAAGTAAGTCTTGTTAGTAGGTTTCTTCTTTAAAATTCTTAAATGGCAATATCATGCATTAGGGAAGTTGCAGCGATAAATCAAATAGCATAAATGCTAAAAACATAGGTTTGGACACCAAGATGCACTTTCTAGCACCAATAATAAGGAAGTTATGGGTATTTTATATTATTTAAGGGGTGTTTTTTTTTTCGTCCATAAAACAATTTCCCCAAGGGTGCCAAGATGGCACCTGCCTGATTCCTGCTCAGGACATGTCATAGTAGCAGAATCAACCATAAAACATCATCTATACCACGAAACACACTTGAGCCCCTAAATCCCGTTTGGCAATTGGACTAAATATGCCGTATAAACGGAATCAAAGATTCTGACAATCTTGTTGACATCTATATAGCTCATGTCACTAGTCCAAAATTGGCATATATGGTATATGTTCCTGATTTGGTAACATTTTGTCTAATTGACCAGTGTAATTTGTGTTTGCTTTAAAGCTTATTACTAGTTCACAACATTAGTCATGCAAAATCTTTACTTCAATACCTGAAAAAGAAGATAACAATGAGAGCATACTACAATGATTAATGAAATTTGATTAAAAAAAAAAGGCCTACACTAGACTTAGTCGGCTATGCATTCAGCAATTGTAAAGATTTTTGAATATCTAATTTTAGGTTGTCTTAATCATGTCGTATTCTTCGTGAGTTTTCAAAAAAAAAAAAAAAAATGCAACATCGATTTATTCACCTCTTCCATATCAGTCAGATTGATGTGTTTGGTTCACTTTTATTTTATTCATTAATCATTGGGGTGGGGCCTAGCTCAGTGGTAGCGCGCTGGGCTTCCAACCACTGGGTCCCGGGTTCCATTCCCGGTCGAGCCTATGTTGGATGGCTGTTTCATCCTTCGTCTCATTGCCATGGTCCCTACCTGTCCTAATTAGCCCAACTGGTGCAGAAATACAGGACGTAAAGCCCTAATCCACCACCACCACACCACATTCATTAATCATTTCATTTTCTTTCGTTTTTCCTCATTGTATCGCCTTTACACTTTGTTGTTTCTTGTTAGTTTTTTTAGTTTTTTTCGATACGCATCTCCTTACACCTAAATCCCCACATTAGACAGATTTTTTAAACAGAAGCTGTGACATTTATCATCCCACCCTCCCACGCCTGCATTAGTCTAATGTACTTACTGAAGAACTCTCCAGCTATACTCAGGCACATATTGAACGAAAATGTAGTATGTTATCATCCTAAATTGCAATGCGTCACACGTCAGTCTTGCCTCTGACACTGCATAGCCCTGGGATATTATGTAGTATTTCAAGATTAAGGTTATTCCTCATAAGAACATAAACTGATTGACTAAATTTGTGTGTAACGGAATCATAAATTGTATCCTTCTAACAGCCAGCATGCCAACTGCCAGAGGCAGACGTAGTGATGAGATGACGAGGCTAGGATTCCACTCTTTGTCATTGATATTAAAGAGCAACCATGGACGTATAGAAGGCTGAATTTCAACTTAGCAAAGTTGCTTTTTGATTGATTGAAATATGTGATTTATCTATTCAGGTCAGCAATTCAGATAATTTTTAATTTGTATTTAAAGGATACAAAACAACGTAGGTAATGGGATGAAAACAATATGACTACATTTACCTTAAAAATGGTGTAAACCTAATTAATTGTGCTTTAAATATAATTTTTTAAACCATTTACTTCAGTAATTACTTCAACAGGCCATGGCAATACTGCTGGTGATGCGAAAGTGTTTTGACCGAAACTTGATGATTCAAGAACTAATAAAAAGTATCTTTATGAATATGCCAGAACCTTTTATGTAAAGATGGATGTAGACTTATCAATGTCCTTGAAAAACTTCAAAGGGCAGGACTACCAGGAAATGCATGCTTCTCTAGATTCTATTACCTGCTCTCTGGCTGCTGGCCATTGCATTATGGCCGCCAATTATGCAGTAAACTTTGTAGAGCAAGGCTTCCGTGGCTAGTACATGGATCTTGAGGACAGTAATTTCATTGTGACTGGCTTTGCCATGGCCAGCTAAAGTAACTACTGAAGTTACTGGTTTAATTAAATCAGTTAACCTTGGGCTGACCTTGTAAGAATCAGAATCTAAGAGGCTAACCGTGTGAATGTGTCTCATTGCCATATTGGCCACGGGGCTTCGTTAAAAGATGCTGTCTAATTGAGTGTCAACTGCAACCGTTTATTTGATAACCCCACCACTGTGCCATTTGATTACAAAGTAGCCATTAAATTCATAGCATCCAAAATGCTGAGTTTATGTTGTTTAAAATAAATTAAAAGCAGGTATGATTAAAAGGCATATTTGAAAGCCAATCAGCTGTCTTATACCACAAGGGCTTAAGAAGTCACACCAGTGCCATCAGTGCATGTGAGATGGTCCGAATAATGCAGGATCTGGCCCACCACCCTCTTCTACACTTCAATCGTTGATGGTGGGATGTGTAGATGATGATAGATCTATGTTAATTATATTTGGTAAATATTCGGAGAAGAGATCAGTTACTTTATACATACATATGGGACGATAATGATATGTACATGTCTGAGTATGACCCTATCATCGTGTCGTTTTAATGATTTGGGGTATTAAACCATCTTCTCAATGGATTCAAACGATTTGGAATGGTAATGTAATATGGTTGGTTTTACTCCTGATTTTTCTTTAAGTCACTCTTCTGAAGATTTTTTTTTGAGACAGCCATGCCTTTCATGCCTGTGATTATTCAGTATAAACAAAAGCTTAATGAAAAAGGGTTGATTATCATTTCAGTGAAGTTCCCAGAGCTTTCAAAATTCAGCAGGATGATAAAGGATTCTTTGACATCATGACAGCCATTTTACATTAGAAACTGAGGGCTTTTTTCGTAATTGGAAGTCAGAGGATACCTCATAATTTATGAGCCAATTAAAGATATGACGCAACATAACACAGGCCACTATCTCCCTCCCCCATCTTTCATAACTCATTAATTTTGGACAATATCAGTCTTCCATTATCCCGAATTGGTTTTGAAGCCTCAATGGACCCATTAGGGAAAATATAAAGCCTGCATTTTAATGATAGGGGCTCTCATATGAAAACAACAGCAACATCCCCACTTAGTAAAATCATACATACATATTCACTTTATTCACATTAAAAGTATAGTATACAATACTTCGAATAAAATAACACAGGAATGTACCTTAAGTAAATTGTATACATGTTCTGAAAATATAGCTTTAAGTACAATTAAGAAGCCTCAGAAATTAAGTAAATACTGTGTATTTGGAATGTGAATAACATCAACGAAATAAATGCTTACAGTATACATAGATTCTAGAAACATACTTTTCGCTCCATGTAAATAAATCAATCACGTGTAATTTACATGTAATGATAACTCATGAAATGCCATTTTGGAATGTCCAATTAACTCTGCCAGTTGATCATATATGGAATATACCTAATCAAAATATCATTTTCGGTCAAGGATTTTTGAAGCTAGTATGCTTATAACCAATCTCTTTAAATAAATAAGTTTTGTTCATAGGAACAAACAAAGACAGACTGAGGCCCCTTATAGGAGCATCACCCCATCTATGATAGAAAATCCCCCCAAGTTTGTCCAAGTAATCAATGTATTTTTTGTAGTAAGGACTAGTCCATACATCAATCCTGGAAATTTCGAAATTGTTATAAAACAGCCTAGGTTTTGGCCACTGGTCAAAGAATTGAGTTTTGATGTTATTTTTCTTTATGTACTTCTCAGTGGCTTCCCACAAGCCTTGAACACAGTCTGAATTGTCATTATGAATCCATTGGTATCCGTAAATAAGACCTCTCCGCTGCATGAAAATGAAAGGGTCAAACTTGACCGGTCTAAGGAGATAACTGTCATCATCAAGGCGCCAATAAAAGTCAAGGCCTTGCATGATTGGTTGTTCGTAAACGAGCTTTGCATTGAAACGACACATATGTCTGTAACCGATGGCACTAATGCACGGAATGTCAAATATAACGGGTTCTGTCAAGAAACTTGGAATTGTGAAATTAACTTGCTGGAAATAAACCTTTGAAGACGTAAAGTTGCGAAGAGTTTCCTTAAAAGGTACAAGGTCTGTCTCGTGAAAAATAACTACTGGATATTGGAAATGCTTGTTGAAGTACTCATCCACACTTTCAAGTGATTTTTTCATCTGTTGAAGCCTTTTAGCTTGTATTAAATAATATATAACAGCTTTCGGCTTGTTGTTCGGCCAGGTCTTCCACACTTCTTGCAGTCGAAGGCAATCTGCAGCACAACCGGCACTGCTTTCTTCTGCTGATGGTTCTGCAGGCAAGACAAGTTGATTGGGTTGGAACTGCAGCTTGTCTCTACCGCCTCCAACAGACCGGTTAGCCACGGAGGGCCACACCCGGGCTAACACGCTTCCTCTAACCTGATCAGCCCCTGCGCCATTGTTCTTGTTGACATCTCGACCAGACGAGACATCCGGGGATCTGGCCGATTGTAGCCTTTTGACCACGTGGCCCAACTGCTCGCCGCTGTGATTGGCCCAGAGGAGTACTTTGGAAGCAGCAGCGTTCTGCTGAATGACCTGGTGGTTTACCTCATCTTTGTCCAAGTCGATGGCTAGAAACGCCAGGAAGGCGTAAAAGAAGCAGACCAAGAAAATGGTCAAGAATGCCCTCCGCCACGGCTTGGGTAACATTATCATCCCTCCTTGCTAAAGATATACATAACTGGCCCAGATCCCTTCATTTTCAGCACAGTCTGCAAAGAGAGAGAGAAAAAATATTATTCCACTATTGTTGCGTGACAATGGACGTCACAAAAACATATAGCAAGAATAGAAAGAGCTTTTTGAAAAAGGAATTAGTTCTGCACGATTTAATATTCAATCGTGCAATGCAAATCCTATTTATTGACAAGCACTAGGAATATTCGATTGACAGAAGGTACAAATGGTGCGCATATACAATAGATAATGACCAAAGATCTTAGTCGGGGATAGATAATACATTGAAACAAATATAATGGTCCCTGTATTATTATAAGCATTGAAGACCTTCAATTAAACACAACCATGACTAGTGCCTTAATATTTGCTCGGATGAACTGTTCATCCAAGATATTTGTAAGTAAATGTAGAAGTCAAGCGTACCGAAACTATCTTTAAGAGCTGAATGATATACACACACATATCGTGATTTGAACGTATCAGTTTTCAGAGTCGTTTGTTTTGGTCCGAAGTCCATCATCTCTTATCATGCTTATGAGAACTTTACATGTACCTGCAGCACATGATTATATATAGTATAGCTGCTGTAAGCCACAAATTAATTAACTATTTCACACTGAGGATGGAATATATGCTTGTAGAATTTTCACACAGCTCTCGTTAATTGTTAGCATCTGCGCAGTAGCAATCACATTATGACATGCTATTGTGCGCCCCAGACAATCTAGCAGTTCTTTGTTACCCTTCATAAAACCCCATCAACATTCTAATTACCCTATTCAAACTAATTGAAGGTTCTCCATTCTACTCCTTAATTAGACGTTCTTGTTACTCACAAAATCCTGTGCATAGACCACAGTCCCTTCATGTTATCATGGCTCAACAACAGCACCAAACTACCTGACAGGTGGTTGAATCTGGGTCAGCGGTCAAAGGTTAACATGCCCCACTGAATCTAGGTCAGGTCAAGCGCTCGACCAATCAGCAACAAGCAAAGAACTGATAGACAACAAAGATCGGACAGACGACGTAAAAAGATTGCATAAGACACATCAAAACATGAATGCCATTTATAACATTATTGTACATTTAATCAATGAAGAAATAATTAATTAAGCTAGCTAAGGAGATTAAAACGAATTAAAGTAAAATAAAGTAAAACAAGATGGAAAAAAATGTATGCATAAAGCGTCAATTAAACTTTTAATGATTGGTATAAAAGATAAAATAATCATTTTTATAAATTTTTTCTCTTCTTTACATTGATCCATACTGTATGTTCCAAGGTTTTTATCTGTGTAACATGTAGTTGTTCTCCAACAAATCTAAGATCAATATGGCCAGGACAAGACCAATACAAGAAATACAATCACTTGAGAAAACACAAAAAACACCAGAGTTTGTGTCTCTGATGCAACCTGATAGCGTGAACCTACAAATACACTGGCTTGGCCTAAAATACGACACTGAGCGGGGGGATTGTGGGAGAGGAAGTTGTGTTTATCCTTCAAATGGGAAGACCTTGTTTGAAAATCCTGCTACTTTATCCCCTATGAATATGAACCTTTGCCATCACCCTGCACACCAAATCCCCAAAGACTACCTCACTATTAAGACTACCTCACTATTAAAACCACCTCCCTATTAAAACCACTTCACTATTAAGACCACCTCACTATATCTGGAGACCATTTTGCCATTATATGACCACCTCACTATTAAGACCACCTCACTATATCTGGAGACCATTTTTCCATTATAAGACCACCTCACTATTAAGACCACCTCACTATATATGGAGACCATTTCGCCATTATAAGACCACCTCACTATATATGGAGACCATTTTGACATAATAAGACCACCTCACTATTAAGACCACCTCACTATATATGGAGACCATTTTGCCATTATAAGACCACCTCACTATTAAGACCACCTTACTATATATGGAGACCATTTCACCATTATAAGACCACATCAACATATAAGACCACCTCACTATTGAGACCACCTCATTATCAAGAGTCTCAAGACCACGCATTTCATGACCCAAAGGTATTGACCCCGTAGTACTTGACCTGTCTATCAAAACCACCTCGCCATTAAAACTACCGTTTTTGGACAAGTATTGTTACCTCAATATTAGGAATACCTCACCATTATTATATTCAATATAAGATCAAAATGAACACAGCATTTCAAGATAATTATACTTAACAATATAAGCAGGTGATATAATATATCATGACATAGAATAGATGTATGACAATGTAATTAAAACATCAGCTTGGAAGATTATTCTGAATAGCGTTCCTAATATAGTTAAAATTCATAAAAATCAATCATCAAATGCACCCTCAGAGGAAGAGCTACTCTTGTAGCTTTAAAGGATTTCTGTTTATTGAATCTCACTGTTTCCCCACACAAATATGAGGCACTTAACAAGCCAAGAATTTGCATAAATTACCATACACATTGACTGTTTGCCCGGTAAGATCCATCACTCTACATTCCTCAATGCATTCCAAAGCCTTCCTGACAAGTAAATGCATTTTAAATTTTTCATTCTACAGCTTGTAAATTCTATGCATTGAAATTGATCCATTAGTCGACCAAAAAAGGTATAAATCCCAAAAGTTCGACATAGATTGTCACTGATATAAAAATATAATAAATAATGCAAATGAGATGTTGGATGATAAGGTTATCCTATAAATCATTGCTGAAAAGCTTTTAAGCAATGTAGAGCTTCGTGTTATTGATTATTGCTGCTTAACATATTGATAAATCGACATTCACAAATGCTGAGAAAATATTAATATTGATATCAATATTTTTGAGGGTCATAAGTTGGATATAATTTCATTATTACTATACTGATTAACTTTAATTTGCAATATATACATATGTGTATATATATGCAGCTGTGTTGTACAAACATAATAGATTTATATCAAATACATAATAAAATCAAAATGTAAATACAATGTAAGCAGTTTTATTTCATTGCAATTGTTTTTTTTATATTTTATATTCTTTAACTTGAGATGAGTAACGTAGACGAAACTACTACTGATGAGAGTAATTGTAATATTAATGGATCTCTCCGGGTGGCCTCAATTAAAATATATTTATCATTGTGAGGTCTCCTTGCGAAACAAACGTTTATAATAAAAATCTGAAAGAAATGTAAATATTTTTTGGCAAAATAAAAAAAACCTGAATCTGAATCTTCCAAGTCAGTAAACCTAAGTCACCTTTTAGTTGAGCAAAGACGACAAAGTCTTTTTTTTTTAAGTGTATTGATTTTGCTTGAATGATCACAGTGGCATGTTGAACATATGTGCCTCAAGGTGAAACAGTTTCACCTGTTATTCTAATGTTCTTATGGTGTGAACACATGTCACCCATGTAATGTTTTATTTTATTTTATTATAACTGTGTACAATGTATTTTTCTTATACCTCCATGGTTTAAACGGAAGGGAAAACGCCTAAAACCATTAAATGAGACAAACGGATGCTTCAGTAATATATAAGTATATCTTTGTGATAAGTGTGGTCCCTATTATCTCATCATTACGTTTACGATTCAGATCAGTTTCAGTGGGCGAATTATTAAGTTAACTGTCAGTATCTCTGAGGGTCTTGGAGCTACAAATACAGTACATAATGTGATTTGTGACAATATATTATGGCTGCTTAATCACAATTACTAATTTATAGCGTCCGTGGCAAAGAGGCAATGACGCAAAATAATGTACTCTAGTAAAAATGTATAGTCCATTGGTATTTTTCAAAAGTAAGCATTCTACACTTCACATCTAAATCTATTCGTGTCACTGAGAAACTTGCACGTTGCTAACTAAGAAATCTAAGATCGTTACAAAGTTTCACATGAAAGCAGACCAAGATATTCTTGTGCCTTAGAACAATGTTTTATGAAAGGAAAGTTTTCTTTGAAGGTCTGCTTCCAACCTTTCGATCGTTTCAGCTTTCCTATTAGGCCTTTCTTACACTTTCCGATCATGGCTCATCAAACACAGGCTTATGTTTCAACTCACTTTTGGAACCTTGATTTTGAGGGTCTTTCATTAACCAACCCAAAAAGTTGGTGCTCTGTCAAGATGCTTGTTACTTTAATAAGTAATTCCAAAGGTGCAGGGAAGCCAGTTTTTAGGAGAAAAATTTACAACGTGTTTATTTCAAAAGATAAGGTTTTGGATTTGCCTTCATGACATCATATGAGCTGTGGAGCTGTGCCTAAAAACGCTGTCTCTGCTCGGGACCCTTGAACTTCAGGGACCCTGGAAACTGAAGTGACCCACTTTTACGAGATTGCTATGCACGTACAATGTATTGCTGACCGAACAAATAGTTCTATGATCGATTGCTTTGAAAGGTAGCGCTCTGGGCTTCCAACCGCTGGGTCCCGGGTTCAATTCCTGATTGAGCCTAAGTTGGATGGCTGTTTCATCCTTCGTCTCATTGCCATGGTCTCTGCCTGTCCTAATTAGCCCAACTGATGCAGAAATACAGGACTAAAACCCTAATCACACACACACACACACTACTAAACAACTTTGAATCGAGGACCATAGGTCGACAGTGGCTGGGTTAGTTGTGCGAGACATTTGGTGAGTTGCTCTAAATGAGAATCTGTACACACTGCTCGCCGTCCAATTAAAGTGAATATGGATGGCGAGGGCAGTCAACTTGTACATAGCTGAAAAATGTCTTTTCATTACTATGTTTCCTGTTTCATAGTAACACATTTAGCTTTCTGATGACAGTCAAAGGCAGTCATAATGATGAGGTGCGCTGAGTCAGCATCAAGGTGACAGTATTGCACGTTGTCTGCATGGGTCTATTGCTTGCCCCAACATAGGCACAAATCACAGGATACTATCTGAGCGAGGCCCCTATAACCACTGTGCAGAAACAAAGAGTAGTCAAAGTGACTAAAAGGGTAGTCATTCATGTTTGTGGCACTCTTTGATAGTAATTCTGACTACCTGTTGGTAATATGAGTATGACTAACAACATATGATGTAGCCTATATATATAACAACATACTGGATATATTAAAGGTTGACTGCACTGCATATTCTCTGCTTTTATCTTATCTCGTTTCAGCCCCTTATATATTCGACATTAGTATCTGCTTTGCGCAATATCTGATGTTCTGTACCATGTTTATACAATGTATGTCAATCTGTCTGGCAACAATATTCTGTCCATTCATGCAGGCGTAAATATTGCAAAGGTTGTGTGTACAAGTATAGAATAAATAGGGTCTTTTTTGCCCGACATATCTGTATTATTTAGTCCCTGATGTGAAATTATGTCCTTTCACAAATGTCTCCTTTATATGTACAAAGACTGGATTTAGAGGACAAGCAACATTAGTGTGTATTACTTCGCAACATACATTGGGAAGATATCACCAGACCAGGCACAGAACAATATGAAGATAAGAAATCTTGCTACTAAGGAATTGCATAGTGTTTATCCCCCCACAGGGAAAAGCTGATGCACCCACAGTGACATTTAGCAGGGTCGTCCCTTAATGGTATGCTGTTTATCACTCCCATGACGTCATATTATGCAACACACAAAAGAAAAGAATAGGTCAGATAGTGGGGCTCTTATCTACTCACACACAAAAGGGTATGATATCACAGGGGAACAAAGGAACAAGAAAAAAACAATCAGAGAGAGAGGGCTACTATATATAAGCTGTCATAGAACTGTGGCAAACTTTAACTACAAAGGTGAAGTACGTTTGAATCAATGGTGTAGCTGAGTATAACCATGGTTCACCAGCTCTACAGAAGGTCCTGGATTCGATCCCTTTATGAGCTACATCAGGTAGGGTCATATTCGCATGAGACGTTAAATTGGTGGTGCCATGTACTTGATGTCTGTACAGAGACAAGTAAAACCCCAACCCAAGGGGTAAATGATATTGGGTAACATGTTGTGGCCCGGTTGTCATCTCATCATTACGTTAGCCCGCACCTGGTAAATTAAGCCGACAGAACTCCAATAAAATGGAGACAAAATAATCACTCTATAAAAAGATGTACTGAGTACCATGTACCATGCTAAGTCTGGCCAATAACTTCTACTCAGTATAACCTTAGTTGCTTTAATTCTAATTTTTGGAATGAAGTAAATTGCAAATACAATTATATTCAAACAATAGCGCCTTAAGTTAAGTTAAGTTAGGTTAGGTTAAGTGCATACATGAGTTAAGTTAGACATGCATCCACGATTTAAATATTACATTTACACATGCATCATTCCATGTTTTAAAAATTACAGCTGCATGGTATTGTATTTCTGTGTATCGTCAGCAATCAGGATAAGTGTCATGACAACAGGATTGAAACTTGTCACTTAATACGGTGTGCCCATCAACACTGACAATGACAATATCATCGCTGTCAAATTGTATAAGGTATGATTTATAGCTCAATGATGCTCAGAATAAACCATTTCCGACTTAACAAGTTTCAAAGTATGCAGTGCAAAAATGACATTGTTTCATGCTCTGTTCAGTATGTTGACATGTGCTATATGTGAGTACATTCATGAGTCATTCAGCATCTCTTGTCACATGTTACCAAGATGGCAGGTGGTCCTACCCTCCAGCCTGTTTGACCCTATCATATCAGATTACCATGGCAACCAAATGCTCGTATAATATTGTAATAATTGTCATACTCGTTTGTGCTAATATTTAAATTTTGGTTGATGCTTCCAGTTAGATATACACTGTAGATGCTGTTTGAATGTGTTCATGCAGCTCTCCAAATTGAGATCAGAAGCTGCATGTCTTCATGCATGGCAAGGTGGTATTTTTAGTGAGATTGATTATGAACCAATAGATCTATACTTAATTGGTTGTTGGTTGACAGGATAGCTAATAGTGAGGTTCTCTGTACACATCGATTAACCACCGCATATAATATATGCTTCTATAAAACTAACAAGCCTAAATGTCAGAAAAATAATTATAAATGCATTCACACAAGCTCATAAAGGTATGGATAACAACGAGGAAAAGCAAATTAAACATTTATGCAGCTGTACGATACATCGATTTGGTATCTGCCCAATATGGCAATTTGGCCATCTTATCCCTGATTATTTTTAATCTGAGCATATCAGTTATTTAACAGCGGGACATCGTTGACACGTCGGGGTGTAGATTTTCAAACTGTGTCATCTCATCATCACGTATGCCTCTGATAATTGGTCATTTAGCTGGCGATAAAACAACAAATTACATCTTCATCCCATGATGTGCTAAAAAGGCAGCCAAAGCTATGCATTGGGACGAGTGTGATTAACATCCAGGCAAATGACTTTATTTATGCTTGCAATACCTGATAAGTAATTAACGGCTAATATACTGAAATATGAACTAATTCATCGACCCTTGCAGGCAATCACTTGATAATTTTCCAAAAATAGTCGAACAGCTTAAGTCTGCATTACAATATTTTGTCTACAGGCAATAGCAAACATGCTGCATGCATCGATCATTGCAATGATTTCATTTAATGACTGATACATATAATAAACTATAAATTTATAATCTGTACCTTTTGAATATATAGTTCCCATGGAGACAACAAGTGCATCAGTGTGCTTATCCCAACCAAGTATCAAGTGCCTAGTGTGTGAGATCTTAAAATTTTCGCATGTGACTTCTAGACCCTGTAGTATGTTTTGTGGTCGGCCAGCTTTTTTTCCCGCTAGTTGAGATCCAATGAGAAACTGGGTCCCACAGTTGTTTCCCACGGGTCCAGGGGGTCCCCTATCGTATTCACCCCCTCCCCCCCCCCCCACCTCCCATCTACCCCTTGTCTCCCCTCCTCACACATCAGCAACAGGCCGAGATGCTACCCCTCCCCCCCCCCCTCACTTTTGGTGCACCGTGCAATGTTTTTAAACCCAGGTCCCAACCAATGTTATCAAATAATCAGGTTTAGTATTCTCAACAACTCTCATACATAATTCATACCTTCTGACATGTTTATGTTTTATAATCTGAGGATTAAACACAGAAAAAGATACGACTAACACAAGGGCCCTACTGTCATTCTACTAACGGATTGGGAATTATTTGGCAAAAATTCAAGAATAAATGCAGAAATTACACTTGTAAGTTCCTGTTTTAATGCCTGGACGCACCTCAAAATGACTTAGCCTCAAAAATGGTTAACAACTTCCTGTTCATGTGAATGCATAGAGCATGTAATTGATTGAGAAAATTCTACACTAAGCAATAAAAACTTATCTAAAAGCATTAAATATGGTTAACCAGGTAGACAAGATAATGACCAGCCTTTCATGCAAGAAATCAGTATGGGGTGCTGAAGAAATGAAAATCAATGACATACAGCTGTACATGTAATTCAGTCACCTGAAAGTAATTTTCCCAGCTACATATGTATCTTGTCACTTTTTTTATTTTACATTATATTTTATTAAAAGCAAGTAAATTATGCACTGCAAATTATCATTATTTTAGTAACGTTGATAATGTAAGTTTTTTTACCCATTAGGTAAATGTGTAACACGGTGTGGATTCCAAGCCTTATCACCTCATCATTTCGTCTGCCTCTGGCAGCTAGTCTGAGCTTGGATAAACCATGCAGAAATGACATGCAAGGTCTGACTAGTCATATCATTGAGACACAGCTCTGAAATTGACATTGACAATAGTATATACACAATTATACAGAACAAGGACTTGTACAGTTCAAAAAAAGTCTTGGGGTACTTATCCCACTGAACTATAGCAACCACAACAACTTTTAACTGAAAGTGCAGGATTCAAGATGATAAAAAACACAATAACAAAAAGAGAGATAGGAAGTTTGAAACAATTTAAAACAACTCAAAACACAACCAGCTGGGAGTCTGTGACACTGAAAGAGCAGGGTGCAAGATGTAGTGGTTGTCAGTTGAACCCTCTTTTTCTTACGGGGTTATCTGGGGGTGCATCTTGAAAGTAGGCCATGAGGGGGGACATCACTTGACCCACTTGCCTTTGCAGCAGCTGATCCCCCATCTCTACATCTGAATCATCTGATCTTGCAGGTGCTCCTAGCCGCCTGGAGCAGAGTAACATGTCACGTGACTCAAGGTCAAGTTGTCAGGGAAATGACCTTAAAAGTCCAGAGAAGCCAACTGCCAGGATAAGTATCAAATGTTAGGTCTCCCTGGAGCAATATCTCTGTCTGTATCAAATAGTATATGTGCTTTCTCAGTCTGTCTGCCCTTTAACAGGATATGGGGGAATTTTATTTTGTTCGTTAACCTTCTTCCTTGACCCAAGGTCAAACTCTGAAGGAAAATGACCTTTACAGTTGGAGCTGAAAAAAATATGGAAGTACCAAACGTTCTTGCGTTTTAGTGCTCTTAGACTGCCTGTCTGTTAGTACGATATGTTGTCTCTGCCCTAACTCTGTTGACCCTTTTCGTTTGTCCGACTCAAGGTCAACTTGTCAAATAAATAACCTTGAAATATGACATCAGCCTATTAGCCAATACAAGTGATAAGCATCGAATCTTGTCGTTGTTGTGCAAACTCCATCTTTGTCTCCATGTTATTGTGTCAAAGTGTTATATTTCCCAGCTTTCTTGTAACTCAAGGTCAAATGGTCACAGCAAATTACCTTGAAACCAGTTCACTGCATGGCTACTTAAAAAATCAGCACTCCCTGAATCTCTGTCTCTATCCCTTGCTTTTTTACTCTGTTTTCTAAATCTTCCAAGAAATCCTACGTAAATCCCTTAGGGCTTGGACAGTGATCCATAATTTATAACCAGAAGGGGCGAAACAGAATGTCACCAGACAGGCCTCTGTGGTAGCAAAAACAAGGAGGGAAAACAGTACAGTAAAAACAGGAAACTTCAATGAAGCTGAAAAACAAGTGGAAGTGAAGAGAAAAAGTGTAAACTGTGTTTGCATGGGATACACTTGCCTCAATACCGTACTTTCAACATTGCAAGCCAGGTTTCGATTATATTCCTGCGTGTAAAAATCATACTTTCCTGGTGACTTTAAAAGAGACACACTGATGTTACAAAGAGACACACTGATGTTACATCAGTGTTTCTCTTTGAAAGTCGCCAGGAAAGTATGGTTTTTACACCCCAGTAATATAATCGAAAACTGGCTTGCAATGTTGAAAGTAATGTATTTTATACTACACTGTACATCTCTATATAATGACACCAAGATATTTCATGACGTTTGCACTTCACCTTTGGAGGAATTGATAATTCGAAGTTGGAAACCAAAATAAGCGGATGGTAAATCATAATGTAATTTTTCTGTCTATGTATTGTCATTGCAATCTAATGTTGCAATCATGCGTGTTTTCTTGTTAGTTCGATGAATCAATCAATCAATCAATCGATCAATCAATCAATGAAGCAATCAATCAATCAGTCAGTCAATAAATCAATCTCATTGGCAATTGCAAATTACGTTCTGAAGTTACATAGTTTTTTTTTTTTGCCCAACTTTTGTGCTGAAGGTATTTGTGGCCCCACCCATAAACAGACGTTCCCATGCATGTGTGAGGAATGTTGGCTTAGAAAAAGCAAGCCATGGGAACAGTCACAGCTAAATAAACACTATAGTTGTTACAAGGGGACTTTCTTAAGTGTACTTTACATGTCACTGTTAGCATAGTTCATGCATGCAGTGTCAATTGTGAATTTATTGCATTGCATGAATCCTGACTTTTTATAGTCAAGATTTTATGACCGGTTGATAAAACATGTTTGAATCATTTATATGAAATAGTTCATAAAAAGGCATCCAGATTTATAGGTTGCAAAGCATATGTGATTTACCATACTTGAATATAATTCACATGGTTATCTATAATTTTGAGTAGTTTCATGGTTTACTTGAAATACTGAAAGAATGTTGAAAAACCTAACCAACATTTTTGAATAGTAACTTTATAATCGTTAATTTAATTGGTTGAATTAAACTGGTTGAAAGGCAGTTACCTAAAAAATAAGGCAATAAATTCTGATATACATTACATACATAAAAAAATTATAAATAATTACAGTTTGTCTGGAATATATGTATCATGAAAAATTGTAATAAAGGGTAAAAACTCAGTTCCAGACGTTACATGACATTTCACAGAAGTTGGTGACACATATCTGTGGTGAGAAAATACTCCTTAATTCTCCTTCGCGAGTTATGAGCGAGACCTGTGGGGTTGATAAAGGTTATCACTTAACGAAAGCGCAAATTCTTTGGGGAGAAAAAGTCAGAAACCTGTTCCCAGCTTCTCTGATAGGATAATGAGCTCCTGGAGTTCGTTGATAAAGCCCATGTTTCATTTTTCAGCCTACTGATTAAGGGATTTAATTATGATATGCGCACGACTTTTATGTCTAGCATATCAGCTGGTGCATTTAAATGACATCTTGAGATTAACTATTAATGTGATAGTCTATCGGTAACCACATGGCCCAGGATAAAGACATTGCCTTTTTTGGCATAAGAGATAAACCACATCACCATTTCTATTCACAACTTCCCATAGGGTTGCTGGCTGCAGTTTGCCATAAGGGCAACGTGCTATGTGTAGTAAGTAAGGCTGTTCACCCTCATTGAAAATGATGCTGTATTACCAAACTTTTATTGCGACTAAATACTGATATAGAGCATGTTGGATGCTTTTAACATCCAATGTGCCTGAGAGGCTGAGACTTGAGGGAAACCTGACTTTTGGCAACTTTTAATTTTATACTTTACAAACATTTCTGGTGCCTAGTAGAAAAGTGGTTACACTGGCGAACAATGCAAACTTTTCAGTCTTCAAAGTGCTTCTGCCACATCACATTGGTTGTTATTGTATGTAGGTTTAAGCAGTGAAAGACCATTGTGAAACATAGTAATCAACATTTTATAATAATCCCTATGTATGTCAAAAATCTCGATTGGTTGAGCCAATTAAATAGCTTTTGGACAGTTGTTAAAGAAAACCAATGATCTACGTCACATGAGCACTTCATTTAGTTATAGTCATTCTGCTAGGCACTCTACTAGTATATCTTACACATAAATGTAAGTGGAATGCTAGTTATAATTAGAGATCTTCTCCAGCCATTCTGTATGAAGTCCATCACAGGCCATCCACTGCATGCGTGTCATCTTTAAATGCAATACAACTCAATATGGAACTGTTTGTCATCTTCTATTTACAATATGGCCTAAGCCAAGGTTTGAGATTCTTTGATAAATATGTTTCTGACATCATTTCGTAGTATATGCTAGGTGTTGAAAGTCAAAATCTAAGAACACCATTTTGGAAAGTTGACACATAAGGACCATATCGTCGCATAAATGATGCAATTTAAGAATGTAGATGTGGTGGTGGTGGTGGATTAGGGCTTTACGTCCTGTATTTCTGCACCTGACCGGCTTATTAGGACAGGTAGGGACCATGGCAATGAGACGGAGGATGAAACAGCCATCCAACATAGGCTCGACAGGAATTGAACCCGGGACCCAGTGGTTGGAAGCTCAGCATGCTACCACTGAGCTAGGCCCCCACCCCGAATGACAATGTATATGCAAATGAAAATGTTTTGGGTTTACATTCTGCTAATACCCACAGCACATACAATCTACAGACTCTACAATTCCACCTTTGGCAGACCAATCGAGAGACTCTCTCAACTCCCCGGGAAGTATTCAGCCTTGTGGTTATCCACAGGAGCTCGAGAGCTCACACCAGTACCATCATTGCAATTAGGGTGCCTTTTGCCAAGTACTCATTACACCTGGCCAGGTGGTGTGGGGCAGTGGTTTCAGGGGTATCTGCCCAACTCCTCCATGTCATGCCTTAGGTTCGAACCTGCTGACTTATGATAAAACTTCATTAAGATTATTATTATTGTTCATCAAAATTCGCATGCTCCTGTTTAAAGATGTAATTCTTGCAATACATTTTGCGAAAAAATTGTCTATACCATATCATGTAAATATTATCCATAATGCAGCATATTACTCGACTTGCATTAAGTTTCCTGACGTATATAGACCTGGCAAATTCACTGCATTAATTTTGGTTATACAGACAGCAAAAGAAATCAGTTTCCATAGAAACAGATAAAGGCCGTGATGTACTGGCTTTGACAGTAATGTTTGCAAACACCAGGTGCTCCTGCGATGGAATTTGATAATTTTTCTCTTTGTACTAAACCACATTTCATGTCTAAGTGCATGCAAAAAAAAAGAACCTAGACAGGTTTACCAATGGCAGGGACAAAAACGTAGCGCAGTAAACTCGAGTTTGGTATTGAACAAGCCCAGAATATCATTCTAAGGTCGTAAATAACCTGTGTTGTCTTTTTCCCCCTTTTGCAATATCTATATGCTCTTAAAATATGAAGGAGGCAGGACAGTTTCCTCACGAATCCTGGTGTAATACAATACTGTTATAAAAACTGCACCTGATGTCAGACTGCAACAAACAACATTACTTTCTGGATATTACTAAACATTTTATCTTTTATCTGATCCCTTTTTCAGCAGTAAAGCTAATGGTGCATGATTAAAGGAATATGTCCCTGTTTCCATGGTGTCATGCCACGTTGATATAGCTGCACAAAAGAGGTTAAGAATGTTGTTTTTTATCAAGTCAAGCTTATGCATATAACGTTTGTAGATATTATATCAATCCAGAAGGGCATGTACAAATACTGCGGCAGTTGTTCGATAAAACTTTTCAGTAAAAGAAACGAATGAACATCTATGTCGGCCGCCGTCGGTAAAAACATCGTTTTGACATCGCCGACATTGTGCCGATGTTGATACAATTTAGAATGCTGTCTGGGTGTCATATATAGTGTGATTTTTCTCCGCTCTATATACAATTTCCCTGCGAATATAATGAAGAATTTAATCATTGGAGATATATTATCACATTCTAAACATCCTGCAATCCTGCTCAGAAAATCAAAATTAGTCTTTGGACCTATCTCCTATACCATTTCTTAAGAATCGATATGTTTGAAATATCAATTTTGATATAGAAAAAAACCCAAAAAAAACCTGAACTTCTAGTATTTCACAAAACATAAAAATATCATTTTAAGCTTTCAAAATTGTCAATTAGAGTTTCACAAGCGGCTCATCTTTCTTAGCCTTCTGTTTGTTTAAATACTGCAGAAAGACAAACAATGGTTACATCATTGCATGGATAATCCTGATTTACACTTTAATGATAAGACCACTTCGCTATTAAGTCCCCTTAAACTGGAAACAATGTGGGATGTGGGTCGTAATAAATATAAACATTTCTTGTCACATTTACTGGACAATATTTGATTTCACTTTAATTAATTCACCATTATTCATTGCCCTTACAATCACCATGATGTGTAAGCACATTTTCTTGGGAATAGCAAACAACGTAAAGAAAATAACTTGCTAAAAAAAAAAAAAGGAACTGATTCCATAATTCTATGTGGCATTAAAACAAATGTAGACAAGGAAAAATGTGAGAATATCACACAAAATTCAGCCTGGCAAATCCGGAAGGGAGTTGGGAGACAGGCAATATATAGTCCGAAACTCATTAAGCCTCTCATGTCCTTAGAGGCTTGTAGTCAGCTGACTAGTTCCAGAATACGAGACCCCGGATGTAAAGGAATCTCAGTAAATTGATTAAAGGGAATGAATATAAAACTGGGCGTAATATTGTATCAAAAGAAAAGAGTACTACATAATATGCACAATGCTCCAAAGTCACTTTTTCAGCTTTCATGTTCACTGTTCAGGAATGAATTTATTCTCAGAAATAAACAATGCTCAGTGTATAAATCTGTGATATGTAGAAGTCATGCACACCACAATTAGCTATAAACCAGCATTCTTCGTGTTACTGACAGATTTCTGTCATTGATTTATCAGGTTTAATTAGCAAAAGATATATTCTTAGCAAAATAACATGATTTCTTGTTCTAATAGGTTTAATTTAAACAGCAATTGTCCTCGTATGCTCTTCCTGAATGCAAACAAATGTGGTTGAGAAACAAAAGTAATCAGCCCATTCAATTTCCAATTCCTGCATTAAGCCCTCGTAGTGCTTTCTCTATCACCTCTTGAGCCGCAACACCTATCAGCCTTCAGTTGTTAGACCTGCAATATTTCAACAACATCAACTGGCACAGAGACCTTCATCACTCTCACCTCAATTTTTCTACAACCGTCTTTTCAGCTTTCCAACACACCAAGAATAAGCTTGCCACCCACATAACACAAGCTTCCCTTTAAGTGATTACCGGACCGAAAAGCGCCAGTAACCTGTCGAACCCAATGCCCTTGTCAAATGAAGCAGAGTGGATGAGCTGACCTTTAAAGACTGTGAAACAATCTCAAGGCTGCTGAAAGGCCACTTCGACCTAATGTTTCACCAAGGTTTACGACCCATACAGCAAGAGTAGGTACAGACTTGCATGACAAAAGTACAAACTAAGATTTGTAGCCTTGTTTTTGTATTTGTAACACTGGTAGCAAATAACAAACGTGATTATGCTTGTGATCGCAAGCATTCCGAGATGTAGGATGACATTGATATTTCCATGTGCTGAATTTGTATTAATTGCTCACCATCCTGTTTGCCAACACAAGCTGGATATGGTTTTACATTTTGAAAATCTATGAACATCTGGCTATTTGCCATGTACAGGCACGTGCTTATATTTACCTCTTGATATATCAATATAATTGCTGGCAGGTGCTTTTGTCACACCAGTGCTTAAGTACAAGCAATTAGCTTGACAATCAATTAACCTCTCCGTGTAATGATATTGTATATTGGTCGATAAAGCAGCTGCAAGGCACAGACTATAGGGAGCCATACTTAATGAACCTTCATCAATATAAAGCACATGTGCCTAGATTGCTCCACGTTTAGCTGCCTATGATTGTCAGTGAAGTGGTTCCTTGTTATTTGTCCAGGGGAATAAAAAAAAAGCAGTTTTATAGATCACTTTAACAGAGATAAATGCTCAAGATTTTTATCAGATGATCATAAATGACCACATACCAATGCTAAAGAGGATGATAGAGGAATGCTAAATGTTAAATATACACAGCAATTGAGTTTGACAAATTGTACATAGATGACAGACTCAAACAGCTGAAGTTATTTACCATAGATGACAGACTAAAGCAGCTATCCATGGTAAATGAGGATATTGAGGTCTCTGAACCTGTTAACACTTCTTTAAGATTGAGGATGTTATGCTTGAAAGGTAAAAGAAAAGCAGCCTCACAATATTGATACTTCTGGCCAATCTCAATCAAGTTTCCAAGTGATTTATTTAACTTTTGCCTGTACACATTTGCCCCATTTTTGATGCTCAGTGCATTATGCATCTATTATTATTTAACATGTACTTATTGAATCTTTTCTTTGAAGTTGGAAAACGGTTATCTTATATTCATATGATAAGTGAGTTATTGTGTTTTTTTCTTTGTTGTAATATTAACTAACTTAAAAGTCGAATCCATGGTGACCACCGGCTGTACAGCTTGTTCTTATAAGCTTATGGTGTGCACCACCAGGCATCAAACCTTATATCTCACAAGGTATCTGTTGCTTGGAAATAAATATCAATCCATCCATCAATCAATCAGTCAATCAATCAATCCCAGATTAAATTCCATGCAACTGTGTGATTCTGGAAGTCATGCTATAGGCAGTGGTTTCAAGAAGGCAACAAAAGCATTGTTCTCCTTCAATGTCTTGCCTGAATGAAAACAAATGGGGTTGAGAAACAATAGTACTCAGCCCATTCGATTTCCAATTCCTGCATTAAGCCCTCGTAATGCTTCCTCTGTCACCTCTTGAGCCACAACACCTATCAGCCTTGAGTAGAGCTGTTGGACCCGCAATATTTCAACAACATCAACTGGCACTGGACCTTCATCACTCTCACCTCTTGTTTTTGTCTGCAATATTCTCCTTGCCTCAAAAGCCATCAGAAAAGGCTCCCATAGAGAAAGGGCTTCCAGTTAAGTGATTGTCAGAACTGGCTGCCAGAAAAGGGTCAGCAAACTCTCAGGCCTAATGCTGTTATCCAATGAAGCAAACTGGCTGCGTTGACCTTTAATTGGATATTTGAAGACACACAATTCATCTTAAGGCCATTGCCCTTTCACAGAATGAGGCAATTCAGACATTTTACACAAAAAGTCAAGGTCGGTCAATGCCTCACTGGACATGTCTCATACCAAACCCATTTCTAAGTATACGGTTTCCATTAAATTCCAGTTTAAAGTAATGTTCAATAAATCTACTTGTCCATGATGTCAAAAAAATATTTTCAAGGGGTTTCTTATATATGTGTTTTTGAAATTTTAAATGACCTAGGAAAACTAAGACACTACCAATAAAAACTACTGTTCCCCATGATGACATCCAAGATCCTACGTTATTGAGTACATTATACCATTATTTATATGCACTGGCCATTGCCCATGAGGGAAATACTATCTGCACAAGGCATTCTATTATATCAGGCTTGTGCAATGCAAATTTCTGTAATAAAATTTGCCTAGCAATCGATATACATGTTCTAAGCAACGTTATTAGGAGTGAAGCTTCGTCGGTCATTAAGTGAATTATCTGACAAAATATGACAATGTCAGACTAATGAATAGAACTCAAGGAAGGGAACCTGCAGCCCAACCATCAGGGTGTCTATATTTAGAGTGTTTACATCTGTATTTTAAAATAATCACCTCTCAGCAATTAGCAATAATGAGTACTCACTACACAGTCATCTTGTCCTGTGTGCTTTCGTAATTGTGCTTACATTGAAGGAGTTGAAAATATATGACTATGATATATGCCTATGAATACATATATGTACTGTAACAGTAAATAAGGGGATTTCGTGTTTTCAGCCCATTAAAAGGTAATGCTCGTGTTTATGGTGCACCAATACACTAGAATAACCCCGAAGAGCTTTATGGCTACCTAAAAAGTACACAGGTGTCATTAGAAATAAAGCAATGCAGCTTATTTATTATGCATGGAAATCCGTTGTTTTTGTGTGTGTATTTCTGACGCTTTATGACACAAACGGCATCATTGCTTTCACAGTAATTCTGACGTAATTACTGCACTATTTTATGACAACAGCTACCATTTTGTTTGTTACATTTCACGTGAAAGAGTTGAAGGTGATCTGGAACACAATAACATTTCATCGAAGGCAAGATTTAACTTGGTTTTGTTTCAGTGCAACGAGTCCGAAGGCGCCAAGGTGCACGAAGTACATTCATCAGGCCAGGTCAAAGCATATCCACTAGAATACTCGATTGCCCTTTAATACCTTCCGAGCTGAATATAAATGTGTTTGGCAGACAGTATAGTACTCTGTCAGTTCGATTTTCAGTTCTCGCATTAAGCTCCTCTTATGTTTTTCTTGCTCCTCCTGAGCCAAGACACCTATTGACTGACCTTGGTAAAACTATTTAGCCGGCTACTTTTCACACAGTAACTGACATACAGACCTCCATCATTCTCGCCAATGGTTCTATCTTCACTTTTCTCTGGCCTTGTCACTTACAAAAAAAATCTCACCACCCATTCAATATGAGCTAACTTAAGTGATTGCTTGAATGACTGCCAGAAAGGGGCAGAAAACTGTCACAGACTGGACGCCCTTGTTCAATAGAGCAGTCAAAATGTGTTGACCTTTAATTGGATATTTCAATATCAACAGATTAACCTTCAGGTCATTGACCTTCTCCCTGCTATAGACCATTTAGCATGACTGAGGTGGAAAAGTGGCCAATGCCTCAGGGGACGTCATTACCACCATAGCTATTTTCCAATAGATTTACGTGGACTGGCTACAAACTGCAGCATCATGTCCTGCCCATAATATCTATACACCTTGCCAGTCCCATTTATGAATGTCATGATTATGAATGGGCCATAATTTATATTAAGACTTGAACTGAAGAGCTGTAATTAACATTCAGATATTATGATATTATGATTTTGACCATAAGCTGAAATAAAGAATATAGATACAGTAAACATTTCTGAACATTTAGATCTTTAGTCAAGGAGATCGTCAATGTGGCATGAAAGGAGAGATGGCACTACATGGTGATAGTGTTTAAATCAACTGTCAATAAATCTATCATTATCGTCGCTGGTGGTGTCTGTTTATTGACTAAGTAAATTGATTCACTAACAGCTTGACCCCCCAATTCCAGTAGAAACTAGCAGTACTCCTGATCCTGAAATTTTATTTAGGAAGCACCTTTAACGACTGTATCTTAATACAAGCGTCTGTGTGCTGATCATAAGCTGACGACTCAGCTAGCTCCCATCTTTTCAACATTGTGATTATAAAGTCATTCTGCATTGTGCTTACCCAGCAGACAAAAGAACAAAGTGTTATGGGGGTGCCATTGTCTTAGAGCGTTTTCAAGCGAATGTTGTCACCCACAAAGAGCCTCCCCTTAGCTAATGATTACCCTTTGCTGTTGCAGTAATTAAGGGGTGTGTCACTCAATTCAACAATGATGTTACACTATATAGGAAGGATATTATCTTTTAATTGTGTAATGTCATTTTCTATTGGTGTATCCCACCCTAATTTCAGACGTTTCATCCGCAAATGAAACTGTAGACATTAATTTAGCTTTCAAATATGAGACCACATTGAAACGCTAAAAAGTGACAGCTTTCATGCCACAAAAAAAAACTGCTCAAATCCCTGTAAAAAAAGCTGCTCAAAGCAAGAACTGTGACATGCAACACTGACATGCACAGCCAAAAATCAAGTGTGTTTATGCACATTTCTGATTTTTCTGCCGTAATATTGATCAAAACGGTTGTATTTCGTATTTACACCCAAAAAAAAAAAATTACAAATCTGGCACATTTACACATTGTATATACCTATACAACCTGAAAAATTGCTGACAAATTCGTCCAAAGAAAAACAGCTACATCCTTATTCCTGTTGGCATATGAAGAGATTTATGCAGACGAGGAAAAATGGGCAAGTGCCACACATAATTCAGGCTGACAAATCTAGAAAGAAGTCTGAGACAGTCAAAAGCGACTGAAAAGTCTCATTCATTTTAGCCTCTCTCTTCCCTCAATGGAATATAGCTCCAACCGTAAATGTTTCAGCTTAAGGTGAATGTCTTCTCGTACAAATCGGGAAAAAATTTTCCTTATCACATTTATGCTCAATATGTCACATTATACTTTTGTTTGTGCAGCATATTGATTACATCCTTACATTACAGCAAACAATTACATTAAATGGACGATATCGTATGATTACCAAATTAAACATCATACTTTTCATTATCCATTTTTATTCATGTTTCTAGAAATCACATTCCAAGAAGTCATGTCACAGATAATAGTGCCATACAGGAATAGATTAAATTGTCCTTTTACTGCTTTTGCTGAATGAAGACGAATGGGGCTGAGGAACAATAGAACTCAGCCCACTCGATTTCCAATTCCTGCATTAAGCCCTCGTAATGCTTTCTCTGTCACCTCTTGAGCTGCAACACCTATCGGCCTTGGGTAGAGCTCGTAGGCGGGTCATATTTCAACAACATCAAGTGACACAGAGACCTCCATCACTCTCACCTCACATTTGCCTTTTATCACATCAGGAAAATCGTGTCATTTGGAAGTATGGCCTTTTTTAACTGACTGCCAAATTACGCACTGACGAATAGTCAAACAAACTTGCCTACTGAGGTTGTTAGGATGTGTTGACTATGAAAGAGACATTATAGTAGACTAGATTTGACAAAACGACAGTGCCATGTTAATGAGGTTTTAAGCTGGTAAAGCGTGTTCCTTTTACGTTAAATCTATCAATGCTATTTTTCCGAGATCAATAGATACCATGGTTGGTCAAGTCTAATTGGAGTACAATGCACGTAACAAGGTTTTAGCCCAACTGCCAACCAGTAATCCATGCTATGATGAGTGATGCTTGTTTAATGACTCTGTAAATTGATTGACAAAACAGCTACAGGGCCAGCCAGCTTAATGAGCAAGTCGTATGGTAATTGTTCTTTCCCCACGAATGCTTTTTCTATAGTACACAATGTCTGCTGCTCGTACTACAGCAACGAAACATACATATGTAAGTCAGCAAAAATAAAATATTTATAATTATTGATAAAAACGCATCATTAGAGAAAGGACGTCTTTGGTCATTACATATAATTGCTGGTGCTCATGAATAAGTTTGATCGATTGACAATTATTATACGAAACTTACATGTAAGTCAGCAAAAATTAAATTATTTATAATTATTGATAAAAACGCATCATTAGAGAAAGGATGTCTTTGGTCATTACATATAATTGCTGGTGCTCATGAATAAGTTTGATCGATTGACAATAATTCATTCAAACATACCACTATATTGCCCTGGGTAATTGTCCGACAAGGAGAGTAACTGTCCCCTCACATTTTTTAATTAAGTGTAAGCTTAATCTAATGTTACTTTCATTAACTGTTAATAGCTTGGCAAACAAAGAAATAGATGTGTTAGGCGACAATCCATTAGTCTAAGACTGATGTTCATTATTACATGTCCTTCATTACAAGGCCCAGACATGATCGTAGCTAAAAGTCTTGTGATAACAGTAATGGAAAGAGTGCATGGTTTATACAGGGGCTCCAATCGAACAGGTGAGGTTAGGATTGAAGTATTGCAGTCCTCAGCGACAGGGAATTGCTACTCTCAGGAGTTTATTGATCCCATTGGTACTATGAGAGATGGGGAGGGGTTCCTGTTCATGACCTACCTTATCATATTGTTTATTGAAGACGATGAATAGAGCCTTTCCCTTAATAATCTACCACGGCACCAACAAACAGTTGTCAAATTTAACTCTGTGTACGAAATTTAGCTGATGCTTAGCTAATAAAGAGAGCTTTGGTTATATTGAAAACATAGCGGTGTAAAGGTCAGGTGACATACACACTCTCTATTAATAGCACCTTTAAATTGTTCAAGTCTGAAATTGACAATATCAGGGTCTATAACAAGAATATTCTTTTTAAAAAAAAAGAATAGATACCTGGTGTTGTGCGTAGAATGCCAAAAGCAGTAGGCCTACGATGTAAACACTTTAATACATAGGGAAATCCTGCCAAAACTGTTTTAACTTGCGCTTTCGTACAGTTTAGGTAGTACAGCAGAACCGCGATACAAAAGCGCAACTTGCAAACCAAATTTGGTGGAGATCTGACCAGTAGAAGCCGAGAAAAGTTTGATTATAGTACAGATTCACAAAATCCCCCTTCTATACTTGATAAAGGCCTAGGCCCAGGTATAAAAAAGCTTGGTATTCAGGTGGAACATAGTAAACGTAAATTTAGAAATCACGCTACAGCGTTCTGCTATTGTACTTGTTTAGAAAGGGGGAAATGGAAAAATCTTTTCAGTACAAAAATGCAGTATTCCATATGGCGCTGCCAGGACCACATTACAGTCTCCAACCTGAACCTAGAGATGAGCAAGGTTCACATGACAATCACAATTGTCACGTCACCTGCCTTATGCAGGGATAACCAAGTCAGCTGCAGCCTCACCAGCAGTCTGCCCTTAACATAACGTCATGGGCAGTCAGCAGCAGTATCATTCATCAAACACGTCCTGCCTGACAAGGTAGTAATTTTGCCAATTCCGTCCTGCCGCCTCTAACCGGACATCCGGTGCTAGCAACTACAAAGGCTGAACAAGCAGTCTTGAACTGTAATTGCAACATTGGCCACTCCTAGGCTTTGCCATGGCTCTAATTGTCTACAGACTGTATCCTTCCCAGGGTTGCAATTAGCCTGCAGCATTGTGCCTCCAGAGCGTCGGGCTCATCTCCACAATGCTCTATGCATCAGCCTAACTGCCCAGCCCGGTGCAAAGCCACAGAAGATGCAGGGTAGCCCAACAGCAGCAGCAGCAGGAGGAGAAGCAGTGGCAGAAGCACCTTACCATATACCATTATTACAATACATTTATAAATACTGTAGACTGATGTATCTGTACAACACTTTTGGTACCAGAGTGTAGCCTATGTAGTTATTGCATGCCTTGTCTGGAAATAAAGCAAATACGACAGTCCTACAGCTAGACAACCCACATTAACATCAAGATCACTCTTGTCAGTCTTCCTGATAGAATGCAACACAAGTCATTACTGTGCATAATTTGGAGTTTGTAGTAACCCTCAAAGTACATAAGTCTGGTTGCAGGAAAACCCATAAGTCACTGTAATTGCTAGGATAGACTACAATAGGCCTGATTAGGTACTGAATCACAGAACCATATTTCACACAGCTGATTATCTAGCAATTTGTCTGTATAAGCAACGAAGACCTGTTTGCTGTGGGAGACAATCCCCTCCCCCCCCCCCCTTTTATCTGCAGTTGTTTGATAAGAGACTGCTCTGAATTGGTTGTGATCTAGGTTCTCTGACAGTCTAGAAATGCCTGTATCTGCAACCTTTTGTGATGGTATTATGCTAACTCTTTACGTTTTATTATTGAGAATTTGGGATACAGCAGCCCTCTAAAAATGACCAAAAGAGTGAAGCCGATTCATTGCTTGCTAGCAATCGTCATTAGTCTGCATCGTCAACAAGGGTCGACTGATGAAATAAGAGATGGTTTAACTGTGCAAGCAGACTAGGCACGACGTTCATTTTTTTACTCCACTCGTGTAATCTTTCAGTTCACCATAGACATTGACTATTAGACACAACTTAATGTCTCAGTGCTACTGGCCTGAAGATTAGCCAGCTTTTATGACCAGCCTGCCAGATGTAGACGTAATGATGAGATGATAAGGCTTGGAGACCAAACCGTGTTACACATTTACCCCATGGGTGGGGGTCTCACTTGCCTCAGCATGGACATTGGACAACGAGTGCAAGGCACCTCCAATTTAACATCTCCTGCGACCGACATCGATGCTGGAAGTTGAACTCGGGACTTTTGGCACAGCTGGCCAGTATGGAATTAGCAGACTCCAAAACAAAACAATAATCCACGACTGACTTTACATACCACGTGGAGGACATCCAGCTTAGATTAACTCAAGAGTTTCCGGCTTGAGCATCAGACCCAGGACCCTCTGAAGAGCTAACAAATACCATAACCACTAAACACCAAGCTATTATGATATTAATACCTGTGCTTTTGTTGGGTTTCTATTTAGACATCAGGATTTAAGGGGGCTTAGCAAATTCCATCCTATTCTATGTTAGACAAAGGGGATAAAGCTCATCATTATGCAGGCAGTGTGACTACAAAATCTGGCCTCGAGTTTACTAAACAACGCCTAAAGCATCTGAAATGTTGTCCTGATGTTCGCCAGTAAAGTAGATCATCTTGGTGGAGAATAGGGTTAAACCGAATGCTCATTATTCACATTGAAGGAGTGCAGCTTAAGAGTGTTGCTGCAGAAATTAATTTCTTTTCTTATCATAAAATGAAGAATGAATGGCAGTTTTGGACCTATCCTCTTGCTCATGCCATAAGAAGGAAAGAGGATCAACTGCAAGGAGATTGTTTCTCTGGATGGGGCTGGAGGAGCCTGGAGAGAGGGCTGGATTGTCTCTTCCTCTGCTCATCAGCATATAAGGAAATGGATGCAATAGGAGAGGGGATCTATCCGTCTGCCCTCACAACTCGCATTGCATATGGTGCACAAAACTCTTCATTGTAACCACTTTGTAGTCTTGTGGTCCAGCTAAAATGATCTCAATATGGCAGAGTTGGCTGCTTTATCGGTTATACAGAACAAATATGCTAGTTTGAGAGACCTACTGTTGCCTTACTTGTTACATCCTGCACACTGCTAGTTAAACGAACATGGTCATCCAGAGATCTTAACACTGGATCTTTTGTGTAGTTTCCTTTCCTATTGTTCTTATATTGTGAACCCATATTGTCAAATAAATAACGTTCCTGCACCAATGGTCTGAGTCTCCTATTCCTGAAAAGGTTTTCAAGTGAGGTTTTAGTAAACAGTGAATCTTTGCAATTGTACGACCACCATACTGTTAAGACCACATCGATTGTGGCCAATTGTGTGTCCCAAAACTTCAAAACAAGTTTAAGAATTAATGGAATCTCGATATTCAGACCACTTCTGAATCAGTGATCTCTAAGGTTGGCCGTAACTGCATTTGGAGCTCCGAAGTACTTTGATGGTACCATACTCTGATAAGTCCCTGCAGCAGCAGCAGCCGCAGCCAAATAGGGATGGAGAGCAATGAGGGTCAATTACTTCATGATGAACCCATCAGAGACAATAATCTGCCACATCAGCAATCGCTGTCACTTTATTTGCCCCAGGCAGCACTCGTTTACTAAACAGCTCAGGCTAAGCGTCGTGCGCACAAATTTATTATCCTTTCATGCATTATAGAGGAGCCTAACATACTTGTGATTGAGCCCAAAGAAGCTCGCCTTAAGCTCTTCCGAGATATTGGCTGACGCTTCTCTTCTTCTCATAGCATCGTATTATTCCGACGTGTCTGGCATGAATATCTGAAGCTTGAGAAGATCCCACAAGCTCTGGATGTCTGGAGACAAAACATTTCTGTGAGAACACTGAGAAGTATGTAATAAACACTGCACAGTAAAAACATCACATGTTGTTCTTTGAGCTTTCTGCTGTGGTGTAATGTGGGAATCTTATGGTTCCATTAAAGTTTGATACAAGTGAAAGCATTACACCAAGATCTTTCCAGACCAGACGAATATGAGCATTAGCACATTCTAGCTTTATTCATTATGAAGTAGCACAAGTGAAACGCAATGAAATAGCGCACATAAGAGCTCTAATGACGAACTTCAAATATCACCTATTGCGTCTTAAATATTTCAGTAATATGGTGCTTTGAAATGGTGTAAGTTTATAAATAAAAACAAACAAAGTGAGAGAGACAACTAAGTCTGAATCTGTGCAGGAAAACATGTATATTCTATTGCAAGTGAAATCTGCTTTAGATCAACTGCATGACAATTCAAACATCTATCTCACCATTGAGACCATGTATAGTAATTAATAAGACAGTACCACACAAAGCATGGTAGGGATAACAACCCAAAATCACAACAAACCGGACCAAGCCATAACTACCTGGAGCATATGTAGACATAACGATCGCCCAACATGAAATATGCCATTGAGCTCACTGTTCATAACTACATTGTACTTAATAATGAAATTTGCGTTTCAACTTTAAGTTGTATGTATGCCCTTTATTACTTAGATACCAGTCATTAATTGACCTAAGAATTAACAACAGTTTTTAAAATTATGTTAATAATTATAGAGTCATTTAATCGTGTGTGCCACCAATAGCTAGGCCTAGTCCGAGTCGTGAGTCAAATGACATTGCATTGGCCTAATGCTACATATATTGTACTATTCAAATAAACATAGATACACTTTCTTAATAATGTTAAACAAGTCAGCTGCACTAATCTGTGAATCCAGTAAGTACACTGTAATTTAAAGAGATACCAGGTGTGTCAAGCGATATACCAGGCAGATAAGCCTTTTCAATCATCTCTGAACGCTTCTGAGATACTCTCACTAATGGTTGGAGCGAAGATCAATTGCAAAGCTGACACAATCTTCCTTAAGGCTGTGAAAAGTGATATTTCAATGGCCCTTTGGTGTTAATGGACTCTGTGAAATGCTCAAGGTGTCCATTATATTTTTTCTAATCTTCCCACGCCACTTGGGATCTGTCAGGTCATTTCAACCCTGTTCACGTTCCACCTGTACTCATCCTGATTGCTCTTAAGTTTAAGCTCCACTCTACTTAAAAGTTGCACTTGAATCACCAGTTCTCAAATTTATATAACTCGAGGAATTGAAAATCAACACTCATCCAGCTCTGGCAGATGGTAGGTTTGATTTATTATATAAACACCAACATTGAATATTAAGTTACATATTTCCAGCAGTAGTTAATAGATGCATGCGACTTAAAGTGCATGGACAGAAATATCATAATGACTTTAGTTGATACGCAAGAAATAGATTGCTCAAAAGAATGTATTATTATGTGCATGCAACTACTGTTCATCAAAGTCTTTATTGTCTTGCTATATATATCAGAAAAGTGCATGCGCTGCAATAAATTAATTGACTTTGATATAAAAATCGAAGGCCAGCCCATGGCAAGGCTGCTGTGTGCATTGAAGACATTTCTTCTGGTGCATTTTCCCGATGGCTAGCTGGGCTTAATCAGTTAAGTGCTGGACTGGGGACTGTGTACCCTAACTGCAGCCTCTGCTTAGGTCCGGTCAGAACATTTGATGTTAAGCCTACAAGACAGTGGATGTCGCACCAATGCCTCAGAGACTTTTCTGGTCCTTTGTGCGCAAATTTGAAAAGGACGCATAGATTATAAGTTGCGCAACTATCCATTCCAAGGATCATGGCATTACACCATATATTACTACAAAGTTGAAAACGAATAAACTCAGTTTATTAGAACTCACTAGTGAGACATTATATGACTAAAGCAATCAACAACAAAAAAAGTGTCTTTCTCATGTTTTTCAGTTTGATTAAATGTAACATTAAACCGTTTCTTCTGTGCAGTGGTCGGATTGCTTTTCATTCCAGGAATATTCCTTATACATCGAAAAAAAAATATTTTGTTTGCGTCATGCAAAATATGACAAAGAAATTATTGTGCTGTTGCTGTGTGGGGTTTCATTTTGTCTGTATAGCATAATGCATTCGTCCTGGGAACAAACAGCATTTCAGAATCTTATATTGTACTGTCTGAAGTTTTTTCTAGAATTGCGAGGTCACGATGTTCCAGATCAAATCTACAAAGCGTTTCTCACAAATGGAATACCACAGTGTACTGCACTCTATTTATAAGAAGACAGTGCCACAATGGGAGCTATTAGACAGGAGAGGCCTCAAGTTCAGCTCAAATGGAGACAGGGTATTATTACTGAAAAGATTGGCCCAACAGGAAATGCAGTGTCATTTGGGGCCAGGGTGGCGGTGCTCTCTCCCATATGTGAGTCTTTGAAGGAACCAATAGTGGCACAGCTTTCTGCTGACTGCTGCTTAGGTGCACTCGGCAACACACAATGACTTCGGCATTCCGGCCTCCACTTTCAACAACGTGGACTAAAAGGTATTGTGTGACATCAAGGACCGAGCTATATGAATCAGCAATGGTGGCTGCATATAGATGCAAAGTGCTGCAGATGCCAATCTGTGCCACAATGAATGTCACTTGAGTGTACCTCAGGGATTTGGACTAAGACCCATTGGCACAATTAGGCCAATGGTAATACAAAGGGCTCATACTCTGGCTCTATGTTGTCACAGATGAAGGCTGCAGAATACAACAGTCACCTTTTCTGCTCCGGGGCAATACTCCTTCCCCATTTCTTTGCAAATCCAAAGGATCGCGCTCAGCTCACGCCTCCGCTGCAATGATGGCAGAATGTACGAGGCCCTCTGAAGCGATGTGATTTATATTTCCTGTGCTTTCTCCTTCTTTCCCTTTCTTTTTTCCCTCAAGAGATGTATGACCGTTATGGCAGCTTGGTTGGAGCGGGACTAGACGGCTTTGTTTGACATCACCAGGAGATGTCCGTCCAGGGATGATCTGCCCATCGATTGTCCATCTCCTGAGGATGCCTTATCAGATTTTAACAGTCCAATGTCATACAGCACACCACTACCACGTCTGGGAGACATCACGCCAAGACAACTTCACTTGGTTCAAGCTTCGGACCGTAGTCCCTGTTCCATTGTTAGCTCCAATAGAATGTTTGGGTGGTTCGCCTGATTGAAAGCTAAAATTGTGAGTTACTGATCTTGGTTCGCTGCCAGAGTATAGGTTACATTCAAGCTATGGTAGCGTTCAGAACATTAATTTAAGAATTGTAAATCAGTTCTTCCTCGACGGATAATATGTCTTCTTGGTCAGTAATTCTGGAAATCAGTTCTTTTTCTGAAGTCTAATAGAATTCCCTCTGTGAAGTCGTGCCACCAGCACTTTCACAGATTATTACGGTTTAACCGACTTTATCTACTTACGATAGAGATGGTGCTTCATTTAACCATAGACGCGATATGTCAGTCCATTGCCTTTAAAGTCAGTGTGGACTGACTTCATGTACCTAAAATCAAAGACAGACATCCACTGCCTGATTACTGGTTCTTTTCAAAAGCTCCAGACTCTCAACCAGGGTATGCCCTCAACTTTTTTGTCGTGGACTGGAAGTCCCACAGTGCTCAGCCAATTCTCTTGTCTTGTCAATCTCAGACTTTTAGTATTGATATTTTGGAAATTGCTTGTTGGGAACAAAATACTTCCCTATCAACTGTGGATATTCTTGTTCTCAAATTGATACATTCACAAAAAAGAGCTGCTAGCTGTTATAAAGTATTATTGAGGACTTGGTTACTTGTTTCAAACTGGATAGAAGCAGCCAGTCCTTTGCAGAGTATACTTGGTGTCATTCAAACTCAGAACACCAAGAAATGAGAGATTGGAAATGCAGCTGTGCAAAAGGAAAAAATTGCAAGATTTATATCCCATGAGCCAGACACGAAATGGCTGGTTGCCATATGGCACATTTAACATTTCAGTTTGCCATATCGTGACTGACAAATCTTGAAATGCTGCTGGTGTTAACGTAGATATCTCGACCTGTTTCACATCACACCACTATGTCTAGTTTCAGAATCTGCAACATGCACACCCACTTGATTTCAGCATGAAAGCAAATGGCAAAGATTCTTATCTATTTTTGTGCAAGCAACTATGAGAACCATTTGGAATATGCAGTGAAAAATGCAGTCGATTGCTTTCGAAAAAGTATGTTTTGACAACGTAATAAAAAATCTATATACTTGTATGTCTGGTAACATAACATCTCATTCCATTTGTAAACTTATCCATATACTGTATTCAGACCATGTATTTCAATTGTTTTCCTGGAGAATATGGAGGGTTCTAGTATTCCAACAAAATACTGGCTCTTCTTAAGCAAAATATATCCTGGGCCAGTAAGGCTATTTTGGCAATCCAATGCTGGTGCCCTAAATTGCAATGTAACGTACAAGCTGTGTTAATCACAGGCTTAGTAATGCAGTGCGTTTGATTGCAGTAACACTACAGGAGGACCAGAAAACTGACTTTGAATTTGCATCATCACCCACCATAGATAGCCAGACATTGACAGATAGACTTGAGCCAGGATGAATATTAGTTTCTCAGCACAGTGGCCTTTAGTGACATGGGGGGTTCAGTGCACTATTGTCTGCCAATCAGCCAGAGCCAGGCACAGACAGGGAACAGTGGGAGCACACACATGTCATGAGGGGTGCAGTTGGCAGGATACCGACAGCCTTGATGTATTAACGTGTTAAACTTCTGCTTTATCTTGTCACGCAAGAATCCCCAACAAATAAGGAGCGTGTCCTTTAGCTCACCTTGTCTGTCTGTCCATTTAGCTAGAAGCTCAGTCTGAGCTCAGGGATATGAGTTGTATTACATCAAGCTCAAGGGACTGGAGCATCACTAGGCCCAGGGCTAAAGCTCTATAATGCAAGAATTGCACGTTTTATGGGCTGTGCTGCAAGGCTGACTTAGCATTTTTCGTGGCATTTGCAGGAAAGTGAGCCAGACAGACAGACAAACAGTCACACTGATAGGCGAAAGAGGACACCAGATATAAAGAGGCTGTGTGCGATAATCCTGATGCTGATTGACCAACCCACGGAGCCTGTTATCAGATCAAAAGAGTCTGTAGTCTTGACAACAACACTTGTCTGAGTAATCACACACCACGCCTCCTCAAATAACAGAAGCAAACGAAGCTCACGACACGCCATTCTTCACAGCAAATCCAATAGAGTGAGAGCTGCAAGCCTCGCACAAAACAAGAAAAACAACCCTTATAAACAGCTCCCTAAGCTCCTTTAAATTCCACAACCTTCCTAATCACCACTGACACCTTTGTCGTGGGTTTCTATGAAGAAGATTCCTAAAGCATTAAGCGGATCAAGAAAACAGGTTCGGAAGACAGGCAGACAATATGGGGATAACTCACCGAACCATCCGGTGCACACGTTTCGCCGGTGTTGTTGAGGACCTGTCACGTTTGCCTGATACCTTTGTGCCCCTTGTTGTGAGTGAAGGGCTCTGTATAGTATGTACAGTGGCAGGGTTGTGGCTAAGACCCCTTTGAAGGCAACAGCAAGAAGTTTCTAAACTACGGAGTCCTTAGCATCTGGCACGTTCCGCACACATTATAAAGGACAGGGAATATCCTCTCACTTCATTGAACATCAGCAGTTGGCTCAAGAGTGGCTCCTTGTCTCACACCCTCAAAAATGTTTGCACTAGTATGAGAAAATCAATCCGCATCACGCTGACTGCACTCTATCTGTTATCTACAGATAAGAACTCTTTTTCTCCTTAATGTGGTTTATGCAATATGCTACAACACTCCAGCTCATACATTTCTTCAAAGTTCTCATACCTCTAGATGAGCCATTCTCCCATGAATCTTAAGGTTCTTTATCTAAGATGCTTTCAGGGAACTTTCATCCTTTCAGCCAATATTACCAACCATCATGTCTTTTCCATACGTTTGCATGATCACACAACATTCTTGCAATGGTCGCACAACCAACAGGATTTCAGCTACTAAAAATGTCAGCCTGAATAATTCATTGCTCTGACATATGCTTTTAACTGCTTTGTAAATTGTTCTGCATGAATTTGTAATCAGCTGTTTATTGGTGCGATTAATTCTGGAAGACTCCTGTCACTATCATATAAAGAATTTATATTCAATCATTTAGGTTTGTAAGTGCAGGGTCTCTTGATAATAACTTTGTTTTAATATCAAGCTATAAAGGCTTGAATTCTATTAAGTCACTCTTAGGTGCTTATTATCTAGAAAGTATTGATTCTCATTAGAGAGTATCACCCTAAAGGTTAATGCAATGTACCTCACAAAGTTACGTGACTTATAGTTTATTGTCTGTAACAGAACTCTAACTGACAAAAAAACCCATTAAACGTTGAGCCACGTTTATTTGAATACTTTAATTCAAATTCCACTGTCAAAATTAACCTGACAATTAGAAAATCATTATTACCTAGAAGTTTTGACAAGTGGTGATCTTTTTCATATTACTTTACTGTATTATGCTCTGGAAGCAGTTGAATTAAAAGTGCGCTTGAACTTTATTTAGTAGTGTAGGTTTTCAGAAAACACACCCGTTAATGATGTGACCTTTCTGTGTGCAGTGATAACACTTTCCGTATCGAACAGACCATCATGTAGTGTAAACTTTGGCCGCACTTATTGTAAAACACTGTTAAGGGACTTACCTGGTAGCCACAATGGACGATGACAGTAAGATGACTCTGGGTAGGCAATCCTGTGGATGAATGGCTAGGGACAAGCCAGGAGCCACTGATCAATGCAATAGCCCCGCGCCCCTGTAGCTCCTGGCCAATCAGAACATCACAGTAGACAGGCTAAGCTGGCTGGCACACACACGGCTCTAGCAAGCACACACAGCCAGCAAGCACAGCTAGCGCAGTTCAGTCTTCAGGCACAGCAAAACAGAACTGCCTGGCATAAAGCACAAGACACATGGCACATTCATTATCTTTCAGTAACCAGACTCAATATACTGCACTGCGACTGCATTTACAGTTCTGTTGGTGTCTGCGTGCCTTGTTAGTCCTGCGACCGTTGGACCATCCTTAGAACTACACTGAGCATTACAAACAACGTATCAGGTGGATTTTAACTAACAGTTTGAAATGTGATTGTGTTGTTTCTGGTGATATTTAGATGTACTATTAACACGAGTAAAGTAATATGGGCAAGTTTCAATTATGACTAGGCATGTACTTTGGAAAATAAATGTCATGCTGGTAAAAGACAAACGTAGATCTTTGGTCCTCTTTCTGTATTGGAGGCTCTTCTTTTTTTTCTTATTTCTTTTTTAGTTGGTATGTTTAGTCAGTTTTCTCTTATACCCTTATGGCCTTATTTCTGATAAATGTGAAATAATGCTGCAGTACCTTTTGCTCAGGCAGTTTATCAACCTACATTTAATCCAGTAGGTCAGTGTCTCAGCTTGTTTTTACGCTTAGCAATGGAGAAGCAACTCAAAGAGGCTCTCATTAGTGACGCAGACTAATCTAGTGAGTTCTATTTTAGTCTTATAAGCTGAGACTGCTTTTCTGTTTGTGGTGTTTGTGGGTGGGCTTTTAGTCTGACAAAAAGTAGAATAACCACAGCAAACATACAAAACAAAGCGTTTGAAGAAGAAAGCAAATAAATTGTGCTTCTGTGTAAGATGAAATACTCTTTTTGTGATGGTAAATAGTAATCTAGACCTGCTGCTGCTGCTGCTGTTGCTGCTGTTGTTGCTGCTGCTGCTGCTGATTCAAGAAGAAACTTATCACAAGTTGTATTCTCTTACTCACTTTATCACAGTGTAGGAACAAGGCTGATAAAAACGTTCATGAAGAAGAATATGAGAGAGTTGGATGAGCTAGCTGATGGCTTATCCTGATGGCTGAGGAAACCCATTGATCCAGATGGCTGCAGACGAAGGCTTCTGAAGGGCCCAGTCACCCTGGCCATACTTCAGCTTCCTCAGTGCTTTGTTGGGTCTTGGGGTACACATAGACTGAATGGCTGGGCACCGATTTAAGAGCAAGGGCCTGAAAAGACGATGCCATCCTCACCTCCGCTAATTGAGGTCCCCAGTTTATGCTAAAAGGCCCCCTGCCTGAATGGTGCAGTGACACTGCAGTCCCCTACAGATTCTCCATGTTCCATTTGACATTTAGCTACACTGGCGTCTGCTCCACTGTGGCTCAACGGCATTTAATTCTGCCCTGTCACTTACAAACCCTTACACCCAATCAAACAAATGAAGGATAGATAAACCAGGCACACATGCCTACTTCATACATTTACTTCAATTGAAAGTTTGCCCTCGCTTCAATATTTGGAGATTTTGATCAGTAGTAGTAGTAGTAGTAGTAGTAGTAGTAGTAGTAGTAGTAGTAGTAGTAGTAGTAGTAGTAGTAGCAGTAGTAGTAGCAGTAGTAGTAGTAGCAGTATAGCAGTAGTAGTAGTAGCCTTTAGAAATTGAGATGGGAAGATGGAAAGGGATGGAAATAGAAAGGCGAGTCTGTAAATTGTGTCATGAAAACTGTGTTGAGGATGAAAGACACTTTCTTTTTAAGTGCAAGTTTTATAATCATGAAAGAAACAGTTTTATAAATGAACACATTAGATCATTACATTTTTATACACTTGATAATCCCTCCAAATTTAAACTGTTAATGCAAAATTGGAACATCCTAGCAACTGCTAAATACTTCTGCCAAATTTATGTTAAACGTAAAAATATTTTATTTGGTTCCTAAGATATATCTTTAATTTCTACTTTACTTTATTATATTAAATAAATTTAACTATTTGGTAATTTTCCATAACACACCTATTGTTTGTTAATAACTGCACTTTTATTGTTTTATTTTAATTTGCCACTCTTTCTTGTTTCATTTGTTTATAGAAGGAATGACTTGTAAGCCAAAGTGGGCTGGGTGTGACTAAAATTGTTTTGTAGTAGTAGTAGTAGTTAGGTACAGTTAGTTTCATTAAAAACGGCCTGTCAAATATTTGGCTATACATGCTACCAGCCACTATAAGCGCAACTGTCTGGCTATAGCTGGCTACTCACAGTATTTGCAGCACCATTTGGCGCATAAGTTGAGACATGGGCCCCGTTTTAGGGGGGGACAGGGGGACAAGTCCCCCCCCCCCACTTTTTTTGTACCAACATAACGATTTGACTGTTGGTGTCCAGAATAAAGGTCAATATATCCCCCCCACATTTTGAAATGAAACGGGGCCCCTGAGTTGAGAGTTATGCATATTTGCAATCTTTTGTTGAAAAGATGCATGTCGATTGCACATACATATTTATGATATATATTAGATAACTTTCTAACATTCACCAAGGTTTATATTTTTTTAGTGATGGCAGTTTAAGCCCACTATAAGGTAGAAGCAGACAGAAGCAGCTGGCTTTTAGCCAATTACAGTTACAGCCAGGAATAGGTTGCTACAGCTGACTATAGTCTACCATATTTTATGAAACTAACTGTAGGTAGTAGGTTGGGTAGAGATTAGCAACTTGTTAACCACCTACATCATTGGTTAATTTTGAGATCTTTATAACTTGCATTTAAACTATGCAACGTACAAATCACTGTGATATTAACTCTATCATCTTCTCAAACTTCTACATTACACAGTTATAACTGCAGAGGCAGACCAGGGATTCTCAGAAATGCATCTTATGCTTCAAAGAGTTTCTAGCATCAAATTTCTGAGAAATGACATTTAGGCATAACAAGTTTACTCTCACAACTCTGGTTTTGAGTGTTCGAATGTCAACATTAATTTGAAATTATGCTGAAGCATTAACCTCAAAATTATTTATTTAAGAGTTCGAAATGCTACCACAATATCAAAGGAACAGCATTGCTTTGTAAACAATATAAAGCAGTTTACATTAGTATTGGAGAACACACACCATTCTTTGCTGTCTGTAATTCTTTACTACAGAGCAGGCCCGCCTTAAGACAATCTTGCTTCGCAGTATTAAAGGACTATTATGTCGAAAAAAAAAATTCTATTTTTTATTTTCCAAATTTTGTAAAACATAGCCAACAGCAGGCTGATGTCTATGTGACTATCAAAAGGCACCACTAGGCCATATTACTGTATTACTGTACTGTGGGACAGTATTACTGTACTGTGGGACTCGAAATTAATGTCCATTGGCCACATTTTTTGTAATATTATTTAATAAGAATCATGCATTAATAAACTAGCAATAAATCAAACCCCTACTTTCCCATGCTGATGAAATTTTGTATTTATTAATTATACCGGTTTACTAAATTTCCCACCGGTAACTGGTGTTGTTTCTCTGTGACAATGACACATGGCCATAATGATGACAAAGAGGCAAATATATTTTCATAAAAAAGATAGACAACGCTGAGGTAATTGCTGCAGTGGGTGTTTTTGCCAGTGGGACAGTTTGGTATTGCCAGCATTTTTATCAAGTTGTACTGCTTCGTGCTTTTAATGAAAAATATAACCGAAAAACAAGTGGAGATTGGTTAAACCCCACTATAATTTTGAACCTTACTGTATTATTTTTTAATAAGGCCACTGTCATTAAAGCTAATAACTATGCTACCAAGGCGGTTATGAATGTGTGGTAAAATGAAACATTATACAAGGCAGTTCTAGACCTAAAAGAAGAAAGCACATGTAGCCATTTTGACTGGTCAATTTGGCAATTATTTGAGCCATCCTATGAATGTGCCCCAGGACCAGGGATAATAGGCCGACGTCTTGAATATTTTATGTTTACATAACCATTAGCAAAGGCTACCCAAGACTTCTGGCCAATGTACATGTAAGGGATGTTGTAGGTTACATCTGTTAGAGCAAATGCTAAATATGAAGAAGTATGTTGTTATAGTTATATCTGCTTCATTCGTTGCGTTATAGTATCTGCTTCATTCGTTGTGTTATAGTATCTGCTTCAGTTATATCTGCTTTGTTTGTTGTGTTATAGTTTTGTCTGCTTCATTCCTTGCGTTATAGTTATAGCTGCTTCATTCCTTGCATTCCTTGCGTTATAGTTATATCTGCTTCGTTTGTTGCATTATAGTTATATCTGCTTTGTTCGTTGTGTTATAGTTATATCTGCTTCATTTGTTGCGTTATAGTTATATCTGCTTCATTCATTGCATTATAGTTATATCTGCTTTGTTCGTTGTGTTATAGTTATATCTGCTTTGTTCGTTGTGTTATAGTTATATCTGCTTCGTTTGTTCCGTTATAGTTATATCTGCTTTGTTCGTTGTGTTATAGTTATATCTGCTTCGTTTGTTCCGTTATAGTTATATCTGCTTTGTTCGTTGTGTTATAGTTATATCTGCTTTGTTCGTTGTGTTATAGTTATATCTGCTTCGTTTGTTCCGTTATAGTTATATCTGCTTTGTTCGTTGTGTTATAGTTATATCTGCTTCGTTTGTTGCGTTATAGTTATATCTGCTTTGTTCGTTGTGTTATAGTTATATCTGCTTCATTTGTTGCGTTATAGTTATATCTGCTTCATTCGTTGCACTATAGTTATATCTGCTTTGTTTGTTGTGTTATAGTTATATCTGCTTTGTTCGTTGTGTTATAGTTATATCTGCTTCGTTTGTTCCGTTATAGTTATATCTGCTTTGTTCGTTGTATTATAGTTATATCTGCTTCGTTTGTTCCGTTATAGTTATATCTGCTTTGTTCGTTGTGTTATAGTTATATCTGCTTCATTTGTTGCGTTATAGTTATATCTGCTTCATCATCAGGTCTGCGCTTTTACTCATAATTATTCCAGCTTCATTTTCTTATGAATAATCCTGTTCTAACCAAAGAAAATACTTCAAATAAACCTCAGATCAAATGCGTGCATAACCATAATATTATTCATATTCGTAATTCTTCACTGAAACATGATCTATGGTACAGACCAAAAGCACGGGGATTACAACTCCTGCATTTTCCATCCACTCCCAAATTGCTGGGATGATCTGGCCCCTGTATATTCGATCTATGGGCTTGGCTACGTGGCCATCACTGGAACACCCCTTCCTAATGCAAAAGCATAGCAGTGCATTGAAAGCATTGATTTATGAAGTGCAATTACCGGCCCCAGCATGAAGTAGCAAAGCATGTAGAACTTATGAGAAATGGCAAAGCTGCCTTGAATTATCCCTGAGCACCAATAAATGAGAGTTTCCCACCCAATGGCAGTTTTTTAGGACAAGGGTGCCTTCTGATGTTAACAGGCTCCTGTGGCCTGGCCACGCACCGAACCCCTTTGGGGATTAAACTAGGGCCCCAGGAACATGGCATGCCACAGGGCGCTGATTTGATTTCTATCCAAGCTGTACATCATTTCAGCTAATCATATGATGTAATAAATGATACGTCAACACGATTCGTTGCGGTCGATCCCCGACCTCATTGCTCTGATATTTGCATGTGCTTTTTGCTATATTTGCTAACATACTTGTCATTCTCAATGCCACTGTTACTTCAAAACAATCAAATATATAATTTCGTGGACATAAATGACATGTAAGGACATATCTGCAGCGTAATGCAATTATATATTGTTTTTTTTAATGAAATGTAACATCTCTAGGAATTCATTCTTGTGCAGTCTTCAGACATGTGCATCTGAAAGACTTGTAAAGAAAGCAACTCTGTTATGACTTAAGGTGTCAAATATTGATAACAAAATAATGTCTTTAACAGGTAAGAATAAACGTTATCCGTGGCAAGTATGGCTTTTGTTAAAGGTTTTCTCGTGATATATGACGACAAATTGCATTAAAAAGTCCAGTAGATAAAGATACACGCATATATGAAAATGACATGTGCAAATGTGTTTTTCCTTACACAAAAACAATTTAATTTGTGAATATAATATATTTATGTAGATTCCTTCTGCCTTTCATTTGTGGTGTATAATAGATTCGTTTTATTTCTTCTCCTTCCCAACCGCGCATCATGAAATGAATTATTTATCGGATACAACCACATCTTCCTTCCAGTTTTCAAATTGTCGGATGCTTGTTCGGAGCAATCATTCAAAGTATTCATACATAGAAAATTTAAAAAAAAAGTACTTGGCACTAAAATTAGTTCTCCCTATTCTGTACAAAGTATTCATACATAGAAAATTAGACTGCCAGATATTGTTTAAGCTTACAGTTGAGTGGAATGAATAGATAAAAACTCGATTGCAATGCACTTTCATTAAAAAAAAGTCTACGTTCTACGTGAGAGTTGCAAATCAGGACTAAGTTCTCCCTATTCTGTAAGTTGAAGAGTGACCTTTGTGTGAAACCCTCTTTTGTTAGATAAGTCCACCTTGGCACCAACAAAGTAATTCAAGCCAATCTCAAGATTCCCAGTGCGTGACCAGCACTTAGTTAAGATCCCCTGTCCACACTAGTTCCGGGCCCACCCGCTAGGGGGAGTGGTGCACGTGATCTTTCGCGCCGTGACGCCTTCAAGTCTTTTTGTCTAAATGGTCACTAATGGACACTTAGCATGCCACGGAAGCTTTGTAAGGGGGGTCCTTGCAAGTATAAGGCTTCGCAGGTCCTTATGATCTCACCTCATCACGTGACATCTGCTCCCATGTCATGTGACATTCATGGCTTGAAGCTCCACCTGCTGAGTGTAAATCATCGTCCAAGGTTATTCTTAAATATCAAGGAGGCACAGGCAAAATAAAAATGCTATGCCATTTCCAGTCGACCCTTTACCCCATACATGAAAATGGTGTACCTAACACTTGATGTGTGAGATCACTATGACTAAAGATATCGAACGTGTAGCTTTTGCATTTAAATTGATTATATTATTACGTCATGCACATTGCAATGGTAAATGTAAAAGCAAAATTAGATGGTGTTCATTCAATCATGCCACTAAGTAGTTTCTTTCTTGAGCTGGAGTCCGTAGACCCGCTTGTTCAAGCATAAGTCTTTCTCAGTGACATGCATGGGGTCATACACTCTGCCACCGTGGGTGCAGGTGCATGGGAAAGTAGGTACAGACATGTGCCATGATGAAGGTTTGAACCCACAACCTAGTCATTTTCCGATAGTGCTTTGATCCATGGGCGCAGATTTTTCATTTTGCTAGGGGGGGGGGGGGAGATGAAAACTTCCTGGATGTGGTAGCAGAACAAACTTTCAAAATAACTTTTTCCCTAGCACATGTGGTCTAAATACTTAATACTAGTGCTGATTACACATTATCATAGAGATCTTCATATAAAAAAATGTCCAGCTTTGAGAGAAACTATATACTTCTCAACTTTACAATTCAGTCTCTAATTATTTACTATATAATAAATGAAAAATGAGCATAAAATAGTAAATACTCTGAGAAAAAAAAACCGACTGTGTAAGTTACTAAATAAGCAATTACTAAACTAAACTTACTAATAAACTAAGTAAAATTTACTGTATGTATGGTATTGCTTCAATTCAGCTATCTGTGGCCTTCTGTGAATGTGACATTACACCCATATAATGTTCAACCTCTTATGAGTTTCCTCAAATTCACAACTAAACATTGGACATAGCAACAGAAATTTAAAACATGGTAAAACCTCACAAAAAGGGATAATATCCCTTGTTCATAATTTTTGTATGCAATGCTTGGCCATTGAACATGGGATAACATACATATTGCACCTTTAGCATACAATACAAACTTGGTAAAAGTAGACACCAGGAACCATAACTTTCCAGAACTATCCTTCCATTCTAGAATTGAGAAACCAGCAGCCGATGACAGTGTGATCCGAATTGCTACTCCTATAGCAATGGCCTACTGGATCTATTTCTGAGTAATATCTCAAGATATTTTGAACAATGGTGCCATTGACAACTTTATTCTCAAACTTGTACAAAACATCTCTGTATTTCAGCATTATTGGATTTAATTTATCATTTAACTGACTGAACATTTTTTTTAAAAATTAATAGAAACTAGGTTCTGCAAGGACTGTACTGGATATATATAAAATATTACTTTCATACAGTAAATTTCCAAGGGGGTGGGGATATTTACATTATATATTAATCCCCCCCCCCACTTGCTTTGTAGGGGGGATAAGATACATCCTCCCCCGCCCCCGGATCTGCGCCCCTGCTTTGATCATTAGGCTATGGCATCTCAAAATGTCACCCTCTGCTGGGGGGGGGGGGGGGGGTCTATTGGTCAATGCATTGATCTTCTTGTACTCAGACAAGTCAATGAATCGGCCTTTGCGCGTCTTAACTGAAGCAGGTGGAAATATTCAAACATGGCACGTGAAGCAGTATCATTTCATCTATAGCTGACCAGAAGCACCTTTTGACTCTCTGTAGAAAATATGATTATTGATTGTCCTTGCCTAATGTTGTATGTCTAAGGGAGCCAAGTTTAGAATAATAAGCAAATAGTTCTAGATCTAGACTTTCCAACATACGGCGTATACTGAAGTTCTGTATAAAAGCAGTACATTAAGTTACACAAACTTCGCAGATTCAATAAGGAAAGCTACAGCAGATATAATACTGGGGCATTTGTTGATATTGGTTGCAGTCAGAGCACACAGAATCAACTCAGAACGAAGTTAGGAGAAGCACATGTCATTTTCTTTGTTTGCAGAGGCAGCTGAAGAGCTGCTTCCGGTTCCGGTGCAATGACAGTTTCCTCTGAGCTGGGTGGGGCAAGTGTGTGTAAGGTTTATGTACACACGGCCCACAAAGGGAAACAAGACAAGAAAGAACTGAAGGGTGTGGGCTGTTAAATTCATGTTGGTGGGAGGGAGGGGTGGTGAACCATTTCAGTGCACCTGCTGTATCTAATGCTGTTTCTGTTGAAAACCTTTGAAACATCTGTATTATGTGAATCCAATATTAAGAACACCTCGGTTTTTCAGATGTATTTAATCATCTAAAAATCTTTATATAATTCAACCCTGATATCTTTCTGTTGTTCCTAAAGGGATATATCCAAAAATGGTGTTACTCCTCCACCTTGCAAGTACAAATTGTAATTTTCTTGCATAATAAGCACTGTTAAACAAAACAAACCCAGATAGCATTCCAAATCGTATCAACATTGGTGCTACATCAGCGATGTTGAAATGATGTTGTACCGACAGCGGCCGACATAGAAACAACGCTGGCCCGATTTGGAATGCTATTTGGGAACAACCATACAAATTTCTTAATAATCCTAGTGGAGTATAAACTAATTATATCTATCATTGTCAGAGGATATACTAAGAACTTTTTATAGTGGAGAAAGTTCAGGAATTATGAGTACCATCGCGGTTTAAGACAATTTCAACGATTCCCAAGGGTTGCCTTAATTTTAGGGTTCCAGCAATTCTGATGCTGTGTCTGTTGTTTCTGCCTTTGTATCTGCTGTTTCTGTCTTTTTATCTGCTGTTACTGCCTTTGTATCTGCTGTTTCTTCTACTGTTCCTGCTGATGTTGCCATTACAGCTCCTGCTGCTCTGCTGCTATTGTGACAGATGTGCCGGTTTTGTATTCCGTCTGCCTGGCTCAAAGCTGGTAAACAGGTCTGACAAATGGTCAAATAAAGGCACCAATGTAACTTAATGGGAGACGTGATTTCTCCCAGGCTAAGGTGAAACATCAGAAGGCTATCTATACACCCCAGCTCCCTTCTCGGCCTTTACATTTCCCCATCACTGCAGTCACATCCTCTCTTACGTAACAAATACCCCCTTGCAAAGTAATCACAACTTCTTTGTGGCCGTGCACTGCTTTGTGTGGGGGTCCAATATTTGCTTGGGTGTCATTGGCTGCGAAAAACGAAAACCACAGTATACTTTTAGTCCTATGCTTCTAGCTAATGCATCAGTATATACCCTGACTTTTTTTTTCATCTTTATGTCTGGACATCAGACCATTAGTGGTACAGTAGTTATGTTATACCAAGTCGGTTATTTCTTTGCAGTGTATTTCTTTTTATAATGCTACTGGATCTGAAGAGTAGTCAGCTTATATGACCTGCTGCCAGAGGCACGTTTAATGAGATGTGTAGTATATAAATGGGGTCTTTTACTTGCCTAAGCATAGACAAACCAAGTAAAAGGCACCTCAAACTTAACATCGCATGTAGTTCATGAAAAATCCCAATACCTTCAGCAAAGCTGGCCAATGTCGAGTTGCAAACATGCTGTAAAAGTTGCAATACCATTTAGATTAGTCTAATACACGTAAATATAAGATAAATGTTTGAAAATATTTAATCAAAAAGCCGATATTTGTGATATGTTTCAATTCTATAGACATTATAATTCTGACATTCTAAATGGCTAATATCACTCGTTGAAGATGAAAGCATTTCAATGTTTAACACAATTCAGACATATTGGGTTACATATTACCAAAAACAAGTTTTCTTGACATTTCTCAGATACATTTCAAAATTTAATCTGATATATGAAAGCTCAACAGTTCATGCTATTGTGTTCCGTAATAACAAACATCCACATCGAAATTTATATTTGATATTCTATTATGAAGATGTACTTAACATAAAGTGATTCTAATTCATTTTACCACACGAAGTTACTGATTTTCTCAATTACTAGCTGGGTCTGTCTACAAGTCTACTGTCCATGCCATTAACTTTAATTATCGGGCGAGCAGTCCGAGCGTCTACAGATTCTCAATTTTGCACAAACTAACCAAGCCACCATTGACCTATGGTTCAAACTTACTCAATTAAGGCTTATCTGAAGCAGTCTAGAGGGGCGACCCTGAAGATTCGAGGGTCCCGCGCAGAGACAGTAGCCCGGTATAAAATTTCAGAAAGCTCATTTGGATTTTGGGCAAAAAATATCCTTGTCTGATCCAAGACCTTCAGGTGCTCGCCATTGCAAAAATGCTACCATTCACATGATTCAGTAAGTACAGTAAGTGAAGGTATACTGTAAAATCACAATAATATAATTTGTAACCAGCACTAGTATAAAGTTTATCCAACCCACATGTGCTAGGGAAAAGGTTAATTTGAAAGTTTGTTCTGCTACCACATCATGCCTATGTAAAATGTAGAGAACTTTCGACGAGCTAAATTTTTCTGTCGATACCTTGCATTTGGCTTTTTAACACAGGGTTGCATGCAGTGACACATGATGTTTTGAGTGAATGTAAACACAAGACAACCCGAACTGTGTGTGCTGAATCCATCATTTTAACACAGCAGCAGCAGCAGCAGAAGATGTATCATGTGCTGCAAAACAGACAACAGATGGAGATATACTGTTATTTTGAAGCTTGCTGCCAACTGACCTGTACTCTGAGATAACAATTCCTTCACAATTCATTATTACAACTGGCGAGTGATGGTGAATAGAGACAATGGCCATCCCTGTTCTCCCTGCACTGATTGCCAAGTGTCCATAGTGTCAGTTCATCCATCAAAACAATCCAGAATATAATTTGCGGTACATACGAAAATGCAGCAGGCCTCATCGTTAACCCAATGACTGTCATTCCGCGCCACTTTGTGACCCAAGATCATTTCTGCCAAATCTGTCCATAATAGAATTCACAATGACGTCCTTTCCACACAACTCTCTATTCTTTCCTTTTTTGTTACCCATAGAATTCTCTATATCTATCATAGTCAAGTTTCAAGTTTAAAAAATCTCTATTGCCATGTGGATAACAAACGTTTACACCAATTCTTTACACAATTATATCCTCCACCCAGTCCCAACTGGGCTTATACGTCATTTGTCACAATAGTAAATATATGCTATTGCATATATTTATTATAATTTCTGAAGTGAAAACCATGTACTGTAGTACTAACAAGTCAAACTTTCTAACCTCTCTGTATCAATAAATTGCATAATTTCTTATCAAGTGATTTTTGTGCCATTAATGGAAAAATATGACTGAAAACAGGAAAACATTTATTTTCAATCCTACTATAAGACCACTTGGGAGAAGACCAAAATAATGGCACCAACAAATGGGTCCTAATCAAATGACCATCTGGTATGAGTAATATCATTTGGTCAAACCACAGATATATTTCACATCTTTAGATGTGGCTTTTTACTGAATAACTCAAAAGTAAGGTTCATGTGTATTAGTAAAGTGTTTGCAAATGGCATTCAGCTTAATTTTCAGAACAATCTCTTACAGAACTTCCATGCTGGGTATTGAATGCTCACTTCGTTTCTTGGTTGGTATTTTATCACCTCAGTAACTGAGTATTTCTACAGTAACATATCTGATTTTCTGCAAGAAATATCAGGCCTTGCAAATGTACTGTATTTAAATTTAAACTGGCAATCTGCTGACAATAGCACTTGCTGTCATATTGTTGTGACAGTGTCATGACAGCCTGAGATACCTGCTTGAACCAGTTGCTTAAAATAGCAAGGCAATAACATATTCAAAACCCTGTCATAAGTCCAGTAGTGGATTCAGGGGGGAGGGTTTACGGATTTAACCCCCCCCCCCTATTGGCCTAGCACCTTTAATATTTTAGTGGTCCCTGCAATATATGTAATTTTATCAAATCCCCCCCCCCCCCCTCCCTGCACATTTTTCTAGATCTGCCTCTGAATATCTCTTCAAATTTCGTTTCAAATGTATTGCATTTACCTTTCATTGTATGAAGGCACCTCACCATTAACCGTAACAAATAACAATAGCAATAATCTTTATTTAGAGGTTGTCTTACAGCCAAATTCATAGACATAAAACCAGTCTCATGGGGAAATAAGCTAAATTCCAGAGGATGTCATGTGAATCAAGGACTGCCATTGGCCAAGGCAGTCCTGGACTTCCATGATGTTCTCTGGAGTTTAGTTAACAACTATTAGACTTGTTAGAAAAGCTTCCATATAGTTCATACAATGTATGTAGCATAACCAAAGGCTGACTCAGTTGTGTTGGTCATTAGGAAAAACAAGCAATTTGACTGACGCCCCTCTCAGGAGTAAGAACCCCCTTAACCTTGATCACATTCTGAATTATTTTCTCATCCTGGGGTCTGGTGGGACGGGCACATTTGCACTCTCAGAGTGGTCATACGTCTTTATTAGCACTAGCATGGCTCTATATTCCTTCAGGATGAATGCAAGTGGCAAAGGCAGTGAATTATTCACCAAGTTTTCCTGCAACTGCACTAATATGGTCTGCCCTGGCCACACCAGACATGTTTACTGCCAAAAGGCCAAGGATAACTAGCCCCTCTAAGCTCTTTGCTACGGCTTTTTGCATTCCTAATACAGTACAATACATCTATAGCAATACTGATGCTTACACGCACATGCACTGCAATAATAACAATCATATTGTAACTAAATAATCAATGAAACAAAAACAAAAATCATATTAAACAAGAATGTGTGGGTTCGTGTAGTAGATTTATAGCCACTTGGAAACCAATCTTAGAGACTTGGAAGCTTAACTTGAGAGGACGTCATGTAAAACCCAGCATGGCAGGACTCCCATTGGTTAAAGGCAGTCAATCCCTCAACCAATAATAGTCCTGTACTTACATGATGCCCACTGGTGTTTAGTTTCCAATTTTATTAGATCAGTTTACAGGCCAATGAAACTGGCTGTAATACTGCACAAACTGCCTAGATTACAAGTAACCACAGCTAATCATAACTATGAATACATGTCATATGATGAAACTGTTCATAATGTCATTACATTATACCACCTTATCACGTACTGGGTTATTTTACTTCGTTTTTTATATAGGTGTTGTGCAATTTTATGAATATTTGTAGTGAACCTGGCAAGTAGTGCCACAGAATTTGGGGTGATTATCAACTACATCCTTTGTAATAATAACATGACCAATAGCATAATTGACATACTGAGACCTTACTCGAGTAATCAGTAGTGTATCAGGATCACACTTTAAAAAACATTACAAAACAATGCTGTAGTTACTGGGACAAAGCAACTATCAATATACTGCATATTTCGATGATATCCTTGACAATGTCTTAAAACTATACAGCCTAGGAAAATATATATTGGATTAGCAACTATCTGGTAAAGGGGGTTACTGCTTCTCTAAGCTCCCTTTTTATACTGTAATCAAGTTTTGTGATGTACTCTGTTTCCAGCTGGATGACATTTACAGGTACATGAAAGTTCCTCTTAAAATAAGTGCTGTAAAAATATGACCACCCAAACTTTGGCCAAGCAATTTCTATCACTGAGGAGTTGGGCCTCATAAAGTTTGTCCATAACAGAGCAGCAGAATGAGAGCCTACAAGTACATCAGCACAATATTAAAGTTCCAGTTGTTGGTGAAACGTTTGCGAAATTAATAATATTGGTATTGTTAAATCCAGCTGCAATGGCTGCTTCTTGCGATTCCCGAATGTTTGTTTATTTTCTGACATGCTTTCTCTCTGACAGAATGATCAAGTTTGAGGGACAATGTTTCTGGTTGACTCCATAATGATTCAAAAGATGCCATGAGGGTTATTGGAAAACAGTCCATATCTGACGCAGATATTTCCAGGATGAGAGTGGTAGGTATATGCATATTTGCTATTGTCACCTGTTTTCAATGATCCCAAGAAAAATGAAGAACATTTTTTTTTAATGCAGCCATCTCCCAGAGGTTTGCAGAAACATTTGATCATGAATTTACAATCAAGTGCAGTTGTAGGCTGTCTATTAATCCTGAGTGCCAATGATGCAGTCTGACAGATAGAAAATTCTTTCCAATGCTCACGGATAACTTTTGAGTGCCATCATACTAACTTCATAATTTCTTGACGCTGTAAAACTTCATGCATGAATCATTGGTAAACATGTAGAAAACATGGCCATGAGTGCTCAATTACTTATGGACAATGTCATGGCTTATGCGGCAATGCTGTAACATTTCCATCAGGTGACGATTGTACCAAAATCTAGTCATGTGGCATTGTGCACGAGTGACCCTATAACCTGAATTCCTGGTAACGCCTGGCACATTTTACATTTTTGCCCATTTGTGTCACGTTTGAAGGAAATAAACAACATAATCTATGGAGAATATATTGATTTATTGTGTATTTAAATGCATAAAGCAAAATCATGGGCCAGCAAATAGCAATTCAGATCATTTAACAAGGGAAGCAATGAAGGTGCCATATCTCAAGAACCACTACAGATAGAGACATGCTGTTAGATAGATAGATAGATAAATTTTATTTTGAGTCGTATACAATCCGAATACATATAAAATACACATATAGAGAGCACATTTTACATGATATCCAAGCATTACGCTTCTGTATGACTATAATACTGTTAAAATGTATATTAGAATCAAATCAAAGTAAAACAAATAGTATTTGAAATTAATAACTAAAATCTACATACAGTTCCTATCTAGTAGGGTCAAAGTAATATTTATCAAGGCTACATGACAGAGCTTGGTAATATATACATATTTAGTACCTTTGGCATATAGCACCATACAGTTCATAGTCACCCAAAGGCAATACATTGGTATACATAATAATTATAACATACTTCTATAAAAATTCTAAATTTGACACATTTTCATAGTTTTGTAACCATTGTGTAAGAGCAGATTTGAGACTAACAAGAGAGTTTGTATCTTTGATATCTAGAGGTATAATCGACCATAATTTTGCCCCATAGTATCTGAAGCTTTTCTTTCCATAAGTAACAGTTTTGAATCGTGGAATATTATATACATCATTGTCTCTCATTTCGTACCGAGATTCCCTACGGACAAAGAGGTTTTGCATGAATATTGGGGCTGTTTGATTTTTAATTTTGTACATCTGGATTGCTACAGTTTTTATGCATCTTTTATATATATTTAGTTGCTGTTCATTTCTGCATAGGTCATCATATTCTGTTTCGCTATCATTTGCAACAAATCGTAATGCTCTTTTATTAGTTTTTTCAAGTTTCTCTCGGTTTGATCTGTTTGCAAACATCCATACGACTGGGCAGTAGTTAAAATTGCTACTTATATAGCTGTTATACAATACTCTCTTGCATTGTTTATCAAAGTAGTTTTTAATCCTTTTTAAAGCATTTATTTGTTTACTTGTCTGTTTGCATAATTCATCTGTATGATTGGCAAAGTTAAGATTGTTGTCGAATTCAACTCCCAGAATAGTAATTGAGGAGGAGCTCTGTATAGAGTAGTTTCCAATATTTATAACAATTTCATTATTTGAGTGATTGCGACATAAGAACATAAGTTGAAACTTATCAGCATTGGCTTTCATATTGTTTAACTGAAACCATTTCATTGCAATTTCACAGTCCGCCTCAAGTTTAACTTTTATTGCATTTACATCTTTATCGCTGTAGCTAAATGTGTTGTCATCAGCGTAATTGTATGATACTACCATGTCCTCAAAACCCAAGTTTTTCTTCCTACATACCTGGTGTCTAACTCTATAAGTTCCCTCTGTATTTGAGAATAAAATGGTATTTTGAGGCCGCTATCTTGGATTTATGCTAATTTGGGGGTGTTTCACTACTTGGATTTTCCATGATTTTTAGTTCATTGTTTCAAGAGGTCCTTGGGATTCAAATGACACTAGAATCATTTCTGTTGCAATTTGTTCTGTTTGACAAATCATAAATCTACTCGACTATCAAGAACAACCCTATAGAGGGAAGTACATGAACCTCATCTGTCATAACCCCAATAGGACTGTCAAGTCCCCACAAATGAATATGTGACTGGTGCCAAATGCAAATTACTTGATGCAGCTTTTTAACATCATAAACATATTTTGCAGATCATGACAACTTGTACACCAAGATTAGAAGAAAATATCAAGCCATAGGTACTCATTTGTGCAAGAAAAACATTAGAGTTGAAGTGAAAAGGGCACTTTCTCTTCTCTTATTTTGATAGTTATATATAGGCTAAACCACCAAAGTCCGTTAAATATGAAAGGGTATTTAGAGTCATTTCGTCCTACATGCTTCGTGTATGGTGAATTTCTTACTGTATTTAATACATTTTGCGAAGTCCCGTAGGTTACCTAAATTTATGATTGTTCCCCCTTTTCGAGCGAAATTCGTGTACATCTATACAAAATTAGCATTTTTAGGAGCAAGAATATTTGAAAATTTTATATTCCACCTTTCAAAATTTAATTTGATATATGATGGGCCACCAATTCATGGTATTGTGTTCTGTAATCATAAACATTCATATCAAAATTAATATTTGATTTTATATTAAGAGGATGTAGTTAAATAGAGTGTTCCTCGTATCACCTTTTGCCATTTCAATTTCATATTCAATCTTGGCTATGCAGCACATGACACGAAGATACCATTTGCTAGAGTGTGAAAATACAGGCAAGTCTCATCAGGAGGATGGGTAAAAAAAAAAACATTCAAAGGTCAGAAGAATGATTAATATGCTACTATACACAGCTTACAGCCAACCAATGACTTAGCATTTGACAATTCCAGTTTAGGTCATGATCCTGTAACTTCCCTGTTGTCATTTCAGCCTTGCAGAGCTGTTGATATAGGGCATATCATATAATCCCAACCCTTTGAACCATCCATCCAGACTGACAACAGCACCCTTGATTCATCAAATTATGAAAGTCTGTATTTTGAGTTTTTTTCCGCCTGCCTGCATCTTTAAGGGGACAATACACTCACTCTCAAATGATTCTCCAAGTATCGCCTGGCCTTAACACTACCAAAATATAACGTCACAGACAAAAAACAGAGGATCAATACATGGATGCACATCAATACCATAGTATACTGGACCTGTTGGATGGATGCCATTTAAAAATGTTTTCAGGCCCAACCCATGAAACCATATTGCTTTTTCACAAGTTTTATTGATAAAAAAAAGGTATGATATAAATATAAAAATATCGGGAAAATAAACATTTGTCAGTGATTTATTTTATTTCTAGGCTGAGAAAAGACTCTATAATTATGTTTCTATAAATCTTGCACTTGGTTTTATAATTTTTGCTACTTAGACAATAAAACACACCTTGCATAAAAACATCAAACAGGCTTTTTCCACCATTTTTGTTTGTAACATTCCTTTGGATAGCCAAAAATTACTGCAAACCTGCAGAATGTTTTCTCTCTGTCATGTATTTGATATGTCTGACAATGACAATGAAAATTTATTTATTTGAAATTACATACATGAAAGAATGGATTACATAGAAAGAAAGAACAGAAAAAGTGACACCCATTTTGTCTCAATTAGGACTCTACAACATGGGTGCCCCTCGTATGTCAAAATGCGTAGTGTGAAGTAGATCTATAGTGTGTTACAGAGGAATATTTACTGCTGACAAAGCCTTTTTTTTATACACAATTAAAGCCAATGTTACCATGTGTATCATTTTGTGTGAAGTATAGTATATTTCTTGTATGCACTGGTATATAGTATATTTATCAATATGATTGTCCCATTTCATATACCTATTGAAAATTATTACTAATTCTAAATTGTCAACAAATTCTAGGGCCATGCCATCTATGTGTAATAATGGATGATATATGGGGTTTGTTGACAGCGGTGAATAGAATACCTTTTTTTCTTTTCAATATTTATGGACAATTTGTTAAGTCTTAAGGGGCGTTCACACTATCATGTATAAAACCTACGTATGACCACGTACATCAAAAATTGGCTATACGTGCTCACTCGTGGCTCTGGTAATTACGTCTATAACTTCTTTCTATAAGCGTACTTGGGGCAATCGTAGATTGCACGCCGGAAGTACGATCTTTCTACGAGTGGACAAGGGTGGATGGCGAGTAAATATGGAAGTCAGTCGCTGGCTGACCCCCGAGCAAGTTACGTAACTAATAAAAACAACTTACTCGTACAACGTCCGCCAAAATTTTAAACATGTTTATCAATTTTTGCGTTCTCCATGAGTGGTCAAGCTTGACCAGGAGCATCCTACGGATTAGCGCAAATATACGTAAAGCGCTCGGCGAGTGAATCACGTATGGCCAAAGATGAGCAAGAGTAAAAAAAAAAGTTCATCCGTCGTCATATGTAGGTCTTATACGTGATTGTGTGGACGCCCCTTTAGCCAGGTATGTATGTTTTAGAGTTCTGTGTTTTGGATTAAGGCAGATAGTTCAGCTGTGTTTTTAGCATTTTTTGACCAATTACCGGCTTTGAAAAGAGTGATATCATTTGCATAAGAGTTTGTATGGTCAGTGTCAGCAGTGATATAAATTATAAAAAGCAACGGTCCTAATATTTATCCATGGGGCACACCTAGTGATAGTGTGATGTGTTTCATTGCACTGCACATATTGTTTTCTTTTTAATAGTTTTCTAAGAGATTCAAGGCTCTGCCTTTTATTCCATAATAATTTAGCTTTTGCGGCAATATTTCATGGTTTATCTAATCAAATGCTTTCGATAAGTCCCTATATATGGTAAGTGGAATATCACCTCTGTCAATTGCCGAGATATATTTATCAACCAATTGAAGGGCTGAATGTTCCGTGGAATGTCTTTTCTGGACAAGTATCAATTGATGTTTATTGTACAAATAATTCTGTTGTAAGATGTCATGTACTTGATTGTACATGGTTTTCTCAAATAATTTCAAAATCACTGGAAGTACAGAAATAGGACTGTAGTTGGTCATCTGGTGTGTATCGCTTTTTTGTAACCTGGTGTCATTTTAGCAATTTTAAGTTTATCAGGAATATTCCCTGATTTATAGACTGATTATTGAATACTTTGTTCATGTTACTAATACCTCAACAATAGGTCACTCAGAAAATATTCACAATAATCATGTTTGCATATTAACCTCAGATGCACTGTATGGTGATATAGGCCTACTGTTATTTTGAAGTGTTCTCCCAACTGACCTGAAAATCTGAGATAACAATTCTTCCACAATTCATTATTACAGAGGGTGAGTGACAGTGAATAGGGACCCTGACCAATGGCCATCTTGGTCCAGCCCTGCACTGATTGCCAAATGTCCATAGTGTCAGGTCATCCATCAAGAAAATCCAGAATAGAATCTGTGATACATACGAAAATGCAGCAGGCCTCATCATTAACCCAACGACTGTCATTCCGCGCTACTTTGTGACCCAATATCATTTTTGCCCAAATCTGTCCATAATAGAATTCACAATGACGTCCTTTCCACACAACTGTCTATTCTTTTCTTTTTTGCCACACATAGACTTCTCTGTATCTATCATAGTCACTTGTTCCATAGTTACGTTTAGCCTGTGTTTGATATAATTTCCGCAATAAACACCATGTACTATAGAAGGATCCATAATAGATGTCAATTGGTTTTTCAGCCACATTTTGTCATAGAAAGCTTGGAGCATTAGAGAAATGTTACTTATAGGTCAAACCTCAACTAACGCTTAAAACCCTCTCTGTGCCAATTAACTGCCAAATTATTAAATTCCATTGGTTATTTGTTAGCCATAAGTGTTTTCTTATTAGCTTGGAAGTTGACTTGTTGCTAACTTTTCTGTCATTTTTGTGCGTAGACATCAATGTGATTTTGGTAATGTTTTCCAAACGACATTTAACTTAAATTTAAAACTATTGACATTGCTTTTGGTTAAAGGGGGTTTCACACATAGCCGGATCAGACGCAGGAGCGTCCCGGAATGAAATTTCGTCAAGTCCGGGGCGGTCCGGGCGAAAAAGTTAGAAATGTAAACAAAAACAAATAATTGGGCGGTGTGGACACGAAGGCAAGACGGAGACAACAAGGAGCAACACGGTCATGACACGGATGTGTACGGGTGCTACAAGGATATGTACGGAGGAGCACGGTTAAACAAGGCATGAGCCACGGTTGTAGCCGGAGGTAACACGACTGTGCCGGAGTGAACCGGATGTTACACGGGGCCTTCACGGATATACCCGATCGTTACACGACCTTACTACGATATCACTACGGAGTTAAGCGGTTTTCACCCGGATCGCTCTGAAATTGGTATTTAAACTGGCTGCGTTCCACTGTCCATCATTCCACTTCGGACTACCATACTGCAAAGGTGTTGCTGCTACTACAGAAAAAATTGGATATGTCTTTATCACACTACGACAGGGTGGAATTGGATTTGAAGTGCATGGACATGCAAGTCCAGCTATTGACTGCTGCTAATGATATAATTCTGCAAGAAGAACACAAACTGCAAGATGATGCAGTGAGGGCCACAACATCAACTGATGAAGATGACCTATTAGAAAATGCTCCTGCTGCACCAAGACGAAGAAGAAGAAGGCAAATGTGGGTGCGACCTTGGCTGCTAAGAAGACCTCTTTATGGGCAGTATGAAAAACTGATGGCTGAATTGACTGCAGAAGATGTGGGTGGCTTCAAGAATTTCATGAGGATGGAGCCTGACTTATTCCATGAAGTTCTTGCCAGAGTGGGACCTAGGATTACAAAGCAGGATACCTTTTGGAGGAGGGCCCTTGAACCTGGATTGAAACTGGCTATTACCTTGCGCTACCTGGGTACGGGCAACAGCTACAAGTCTCTGCAGTATGGATTTAGGGTAGCCTTCAATACCATTTCTATCCTGGTCATCGAAGTCTGCCAGGCCATCATAGACGAGTACTCAGCAGAAGTCATGCAGTGTCCTGTAACCCCAGAAGCCTGGAAAGCAGTTGCCAATGGATTCTACAACAGATGGAACTTCCCCCACTGTGTCGGCGCCATTGATGGGAAGCACGTTGCCATCAGATGTCCTGCCAAGTCTGGTTCCCTGTTCTACAACTACAAGGGATTTTTCTCTATTGTCCTACTGGCTGTAGTTGATGCTGAATACAAGTTCCTCTACGTTGACATTGGTGCCAGTGGATCAGGCTCAGATGCTGGAGTGTTTAGCCAGACAGAATTGAAGGAAGCGCTAGAAAGTGGGAACATTGGATTACCTGAACCAGATAACCTGCCTAATGATGACCAACCAGTGCCTTACTTCATAGTTGGGGATGATGCCTTTGGACTGCAGACTTGGATGATGAAGCCTCTGCCTCACAGGAACATGAGCATGGAAGACAGAATCTTCAACTACAGACTTTCTAGAGCTAGACGGGTGGTAGAGAATGCATTTGGACTTTTGGCTGCCAGGTTCAGGTGTCTCCTCACAACAATGCCTCAAAGTCCTGACAGAGTGTGTACCATAACTCTTGCTTGCTGTGTGTTGCACAACCTACTGAGGGTGAGGTATCCAACTGCTCAAGTGAATGCTGTGGACCAGGAAAATGCCGACATCCATGAGATCATCCCAGGTGCATGGAGGGAGAATGCTGCCAATCTACCAGACATGGGACATGTGTTCAGAGGCAACACCAACAGAGCAGCCAAGGAAATGCGGCAATACTTGGTCAGCTACGTGAACTCAGCAGCTGGGAGTGTACCATGGCAGCAAGACAAGATTTGAAAACAACACGAATGATGTAAGTTTCAACATTTAATTAATAGCAAACTTCAGACTTCTGCAGCACACAAGTGCAAAAAATACACATCATTTAATTATTGTCATGTAATACAGTTTACATTGTTCATTACATTTAACTTCATCGGTATACAGTTCACATGCAAACATAAGTAATAACAGTTCATTGTTCATTTCAATAAAGTTCATTGTTCATTTTCAGCTCAACATTACTCGGTTGTGGTAGTTGGAGGCGTGGGCACCGAAAAGGAGGAGTTATGGTCATCACCACCAACCATTCCCCCCACACTAGTGTTCAACAAGTAGCTGGTGAGCGAAACATCCTGAGGCGTGCTGCAATCCTGTGGTGACATGGAAGGACGACCATGAGAAGGACCTGAAGTCAACCAGGCCTGACTGATAATGGTAGAAGATGGCGCAGGAGGGGGGGTCGGTGCAGGCACAGACGAAGAAGAAGGGGCAGCCGACACGAGAGGCTGGGGCGAAGGGCCGGATGGAGTAGCGAACATCCGGGCAGCAGGGCTGGATGAATGCTGTGCGAACATCTGGGCAGCAGGGCTGGATGAATGCTGTGCGAACATCTGGGCAGCAGGGCTGGATGAATGCTGATGATGAGGGAACATCTGCACAGGAGGACCGGATGAACTGGCTGTAGGAGCAGGGAGGACGAACTGCTGCTGATGCTGCTGAGGGACAGGAGGCAGAAACTGATGATACTGCTGTTGCTGTTGCAGTTGCTGTTGCTGCTGCTGTTGCTGTTGCTGCTGGCGCTTGCGACGATACGCCTGCTTAAACTGCATCAGGCTGTTTAAGGTTTGGGCCTGGTAATCCCACCAAGTCTCGGTGTCCATCTGCATCACCTCGTGGTAGATCATGTCCGTGAAGACCCTCTTGGACAAGCTGCCTGAATCCGTCGGCTGACTCAACTTGCTGTGCATGTCCCTCTGCAGATCGGTGGCTTTTTCAATCAGCTGGAAATAGGAAAAAACACAACATTAGAGTAAGTCACATGGCAACTGCAACAGCATGTGCATTATTGACAATGTACTGAAAAGACACATCACCATACAGTGAACACTGGAAGTGCCAAGAAACAAAGCTACCACTTTCTACTATGGAAAAGCTACAACTTTAAAATGCAAGATTACAATTACAACTTTAAACTGCAAAATTACAATTACAACTTTAAACTGCAACATTACAATACGATTATCTTGATTATCATGGCAACTGAAGCAGTATACTTACTTGAGTGACAGCTTGTGTAGCAATTCCATCTCCACTAGCTGCAAGGCTGGATGCATCACAGTCATGATGATGACGAGGCTGACGTCTGGACGTCTTCTTGCTTGGAGGAGGGGCCCCCATCTTCCTCGTGCTGCTGCTGCTGTCGCCCTTGTAAGGCCCACCCTTGGACCTGCTTGTATCGGAATCCCTGCCACCATCATCCGAACTATCGACAATGACCTCCTCAGCTTCAGACGTGTCATCCTCAGTGGTAGGTCTGTTGCTGCTGGTTGGAGTTTTGGCTGATAAGCTCTGGGAAAGCTGCCCACCTTTCTTTCTCTTCCCAGCATCAACCCTCTTGATGTGGCGTTCGAGGTAGCCGAAATTCTCCATTATCCAGTTGTCCCGGTCTGTCAGGATTCTAGCTGCCCCACCAGAAGGCTTCTTGGTTGGATCCGTGAGCTTCCCAACTGCAGTGCGCATTGAGTCTATCCAAGTTTTCAGCTGCTGCGCAGTACAATCCAGCTCCTTCGCCTTCTGGTCTATCATTCGCGATTTTATGTCTATCCGCTTGTATTGAGCAAGCCGCCGGTTATACAACATCTCCTGGGACCGGTACCAGTCGGCCACATCTTGTTCCTGGTCTTCTGTGAGGTTCAGGGCTTCCTTTTTCTGCCTCTTCGCTCTTGCTGCAGGTGGGGGTGGAGCTGCAGTAGGAGGTACTGCAGGTGCAGCAGGTACAACTGGCCCAGGTAAATCTGGCATGCCTTGTGGACTTTGCGGTCTTGAAGAGGTATTACTGGCTACATCTTCTTCAACAGCAGCAGGTGGTGCAGGTTCCTCTTGGACAACAGTCTTCTTGCCAGGCCTCCCCTTTCGTGTCCTAGGTGGCATGGTGGTTAATTCAAGAAACGGCAGTAGCAGCAGCAGCAATCCAGAAGGTAATATCCAGAAGAAATGGTGGATGATAAATGAATTACTTCGATGATCAACGATGAACGGCGGGCGGTGGAATGATGCTTCTCCAAAGACGGCGGTTGTATATATACTCAGGCATCCGTACTCACTCCGTGTCAGTTTAATTAACTCCGTCTTGACACCCAGTTCACTCCTGTATGTCCGCATTGATCTCGTGTGACACCGTGTACATAACGGAGTTAACCGGGTCAAGCAAATGACATGTAAACCCGCTCTCCCTGTTCACTCCGTTTAGACTCCGTGTTGGTCCTAGTTCACTCGTGTGGAACCGAGTTGCTCCTTGTGCTCTCCGGAGCGTACTTTTCACGCCCGGTTGACGCCGGACTTAGCCGGAGATCACACGAAGTCTTTCGGTGTCAATACGGAGGTCCCCGGAGATCGACGGAGTCTACTGGGAGTCTACACGGATCTACACGGCCCAACACGGATTTCACTATTCCGGGATCTCCGGCATGAAAAATTAAACATGTTTAATTTTTTTGCCGGAGTCCCCCGGAGATACCGGACCATGCCGGACAATGCCGGACACTCCCGGACATGAACAAGATGTCTATACGCCTTTCCCCGGAGTATGCGGGAGTATTACGGAGTTGACCTCCGGGACGCTCCTGCGTCTGATCCGGCTATGTGTGAAACCCCCTAATCTTGCGATGTACAAATTAGGTTGGTAAAGTGAAACACTAAAGGGGGTTTCACACATAGCCGGATCAGACGCCGGAGCGTCCCGGAGTAACATTTTATTACCTCCGGTGGGTTCCGGGATCAAAGAGCTGTTAAATGTCAACAAAAAATAAATGTTTGATGATGTTTACACGATGTCAATAAGGTCTCAACAAGAAGCAACACGGAGCTAACACGACTGTCCCGTTTAGAGTGCGGAGTGAACCGGATTTTCACGGTGCCTTCGCGGATATCACCGGTCTTTACACCGTGTTCATTCGTGTGGAACCGTGTTGCTCCTTGTACTCTCCGGCGTTAATGGCGGCGAAATATTCATGCCCGGTTGACGCCGGATGTAGCCGGAGATATGCCGGAGTCAATACGGAGATTCCCGGAGATCGGCGGATTATATTGGGAGTCTATACGGATCTACACGGATCTACACGGATCTACACGGATTCAATTACTCCGGGAACTCCGGCATGAAAAATTAAACATGTTTAATTTTTTCCCCCGGAGTCCCAAGGTGGTCCCGGAGCGCCCCGGACAATGACGGACAATGCCGGACAATCCCGGACATGAACACGATGTCTACACGGCTTTCCCCGGAGTATGCGGGAGTATTCCGGAGTTGTCCTCCGGGACGCTCCGGCGTCTGATCCGGCTATGTGTGAAACCCCCTTTAGTGTTTCACTTTACCAACCTAATTTGTACATCGCAAGATTAAATCAGGCCTTGCAAATATACTGTATCCAAATTTTACCTACTGCTCATATGATGTTATTCTGTACGCATATCGGCAAATTGTCATCTGCTGACAACAGCACTTGCTGTCATATTGTTATGACAGTCTGTGATACCTGCTGAACCTGTTGCTTTAGATAGCAAGGCAAGAACATATTCAAAAGAGCTCTGCCGTGGAACAACATCAACCACCTTGTAATTAAGATCTAATTTGCCTTAAATGTTGCATTCTATTTTTTTTTTTATGAAGACACCATTCACAATAACATATGACAACAATAATCTTTATTACGAGTCACAATTAAAAATTTGATAAAATTAGCTTTGAAAGTTATTCTGTGACTAATACTAAAACAGTATACAGCAATAGTTACAATTTCTCAAAAAACGCCGATGTTGAACCACCAACTGTTGTCTTAATTAATGAAAATTAACTCATATAGTTCACGATCTGTCTTTTTTAATGTATGTAGCATAACCAAAGGCTGACTCAATTGTGTTGGTCATTAGGAAAAACAAGCAATTTGACTGACGCCCCTCTCAGGAGTAAGAACCCCCTTCACCTTGATCTCATTCTGAATTATTTTCTCATCCTGGGGTCTGGTGGGACGGGCACATTTGCACTCGCAGAGGGGTCGTACGTCTTTATTAGCACTAGCATGGCCTTTATTTCTTCAGGATGAATGCAAGTGGCAAAGGCAGTGAATTATTCACCAAGTATTCCTGCAACTGCACCAACATGGTCTGCCCTGGCCACACCAGACATGTTTACTGCCAAAAGGCCAAGGATAACTAACTCTTTGCTACGGATTTTTGCATACATAATACAGCACAATACATCTATAGTAATACTGATGATTACATATATTGTAATAATAACAATCACATGCATGACAAAATAATCAATAAAACAAAAACATATGAAAAGATTAATGTGTTGGGGTTTCGCACACAGGATGACACTTTTAACACAAAGCAACTTTCACAATACTGCCTATTTAATGATGATTTACATGTCCTAAAACCAATTTTGGCAACAACCAAAAGTTACTATACTGGTAGTTATCTAATAACGAGTGACACTGCTTTTCTAAGCTTATTCAAAAATATATTTTTGTCAACAGAGAAATCACAATGCTTTCCCATTCTTAAAAATTTTTTGAGCAATTGTTCTTGTGTCAGGTTTCCACCTGCCAGTCCATGATTTTTCAGCTCCCTTTTTATACTGTAATCAAGTTTTGTGATATTCTCTGTTTCCAGCTGGATGAAATTTACAGGTACATGAAAGTTTCTCTTAAAATAAGTGCTGTAAAAATATGACCACCCAAACTTTGGCCAAACAATCTCTATCACTGAGGAGTTGGGCCTCATAAAGTTTGACCAAAACAGAGCAGCTGAGTGAGGGCCTACAAGTACATCAGCACAATATGAAAGTTTGAGTTGTTTTATTAGTGAAATGTTTGCAAAATTAATAATATTGGTATTGTTAAATCCAGCTGCAATGGCTGCTTTTTGCAACTCACGAATGTTTGTCCATTTTCTGACTCGCTTTCTCTCTGACAGAATGATCAAGTTTGAGGGACAATGTTTCTGGTTGACTCCATAATGGTTTAAAAGATGCTTGGCTGATTCATGTGAATGTTTACTGTGAAGGTGATTGGAAAACAGTCCATATCTGAAGCAGATATTCCCAGGATGTGCATGGTGGGTATATGCATACTTACTGCTGTCACCAGTTTTCAATGATCCCAAGAAAAATGAAGAAAAGTTATTTTGAATGCAGCCATCTCCCAAAGGTTTGCAGAAGAATGATGTCTTGGACATATGTTTTGTCAAGTTCAGGTTGCTGCTGAAATCTAACAAGTAATGGAATGGGGTGTAAAATTGGGCAAAAAAATGATAGATATTGCTTGGAAAGAAGACATGGAGATAGTTGTGAAAAATGGCTGTATGATTATGCAATATTTTGTATTGTTTTGCAATTGGAGCACTGATGAATTTCACAGATTCTCCATAGACCTTAAGTGTTATATTTGACTTGGCATTAAATGCCAATAAATCCCTTGTGGGGGGTTTGCAAATATTCTTTAATCCTTCAGGGGCAGGTGGTATGCAAATCCATTCCAAAAGACCAACGTTTTCTTCAAAATCATGGATGTATTTAAGCTTCGTTAAATGTCCCATGTGATTGTAGTTTTTTTCTTTCATAAATATACTGTACATTGATAAGATAAACAAGGTTAATCCTACTGAAGATATGAAGCACTTCAAAAGTTTGGAACCCATATCTGAAAGTAAGAAAAAGTTAATAACAAGATTTCACTTGTTAAGGAGATAAGTGTTGATACACCCGTTATGAATATCTAATATCTCAATGCTACTGGGTCTCAAGCTTAGTCAGCTTCTATTACCAGCTGTCAGAGTCAGACGTAATGATGAGATGATAAGGCTTGGAGTTCACACCATGTTACACATTTACCCCATTGGTGGGGTCTTTTACTCGCATCAGCATGCATAGATACAATGTAAAAGGCATCTCCAATTTAACGTCTCATGCGATTGAATGGTATGCGGCTTTTTGTATATAATCTTTACTTGGAGACTTTATTTCAAGAGAAACAGCAGTTAGTAAAAACAAAGACTATGGTACCCAAAGGTAACAGTCAAAATTATTTTAATATTCCTCCAACAAAACTGCAGCATCGTGATCATTGTTATCTACATGATATTGCGGAATATCATCCTTGTTGGGCTGACATAATGTGTGAAACAATCAATTATATTGGCCTAAGCAATCCAAGAAAATTCTATGTTGGACGCACCATCCGTCATTGCTTATAATTTCCACTCATCGTACAACATACACTGCAGCTGACCATAATATGCTGCAACCATCCAACATACACTCAATAATCAATGATGAAAAATATGTAATTGCACCTCAACTGGAATGATCCGGTCAATGTCATGAATTATTACTCTTTTAGATCTATTGATTACAATATACGTTGTATATCGTCTGAACACCTATAACCATATACAAATAACTGAAATATCCCGTACTTACAGAGCTACCAGTTAGTTTTCAGTGTAAAGAAAATAAATAAATATATATATATATATATATATATATATAAATATATGAAAATTTTGTATTGATATTATGCAAGTATCATGATTTCGTAATTTCTTTAGTTTAATACAGGATGAAGTGACAAAGTTAAAAAGCTAAATTAAAATATGAGCTGCAGTTATTTTCCAGACTTTTTATTGCTGTCTTTCGGCAAAATTCAGCAATCTATATGATAGATCAATTGCATAATTTCCTAAATAATGCATTTAATGTGGAAATTTTCCATATATTTAGTATGAAGAGACTTTCTTGTAAGATGAACAGTGAACAGGTAAAACAAAGTATAACTACAAAATTATTTTAGTTCGGAAAACTAGACTATATATACATTAGAAAATGTAAGTTTGGAATAACAAATTATTAGCACACATTTTTGAAATAAATCAGTGATATTTAACCAACTTCAAAATGTCACATTTAAAAAGGTAAACATTTTAATATTTCTGCTGTTCATTTTGTTATAAAATGAGAACGGCTCAATCGATTTACCTGAAATTGTCAGAGAATGCTCCCAGCATCTACCAAATGTAACAAAAAGATAAAACAGCATTCCAGCGAAGCGTGGTGTATTTTGTGCGGGGCGACAGAAATCATTCATCTGTCAAATATGTCAACACTGCCTGGCCATCACGTGACCCACAACGCACCAGCATCATTGATTTTAAAATGTCAACTAAGCTTTGTTATAACTGGCGCCTAGATCTATAACACGTAAATGTTATAACAGTTTGCCTGGTGAAAATTGAAAACTTGATCATATATTATTTTGTAAATATTGTCAGGTGAAGAAAAGATACTTTGTGAACATTTCTGCTATCCTGACGATTACAAAATCATGATAATTCACACAAATAAGCTCTACAGTGACCATAGTTTTAATTAATTTTGGACAATAAAGTCCTTGGTTACCACTTCCGAAGTTCACTAAAGTTTTAGTCACAATTGAACTGGTAACCATCGAATTTTGCTGCAGTAGAACAAGCTAAACAACATCATTTTAGGCTATTGACCACATGGGAGCTTACCAGCCATTACTACCAGAAAGGTTTTTCTTCTTGCAGCAAACAGCAGTGGCTGAAATGTCTGAGGTGTTGGTCTGCTTGAAAAGGGCTGGGAGTGCAGCAGTTGAAGGGTAGTCCAGAGAAAACATTTACTAATAATATGTTAACATGTCTATTATCATATCACACAAGTCTGGCCGAGTTTTTATATCTGGCGTCTAGACCTATGACACAATAGAAGCTGCTAACATGGGCAATAGGAAATCAAAGTTTGCATGGATAAGCTAAGTTAACACCGATAAGATATCATCAAGATATCACTAACAAAGGGCAAAAACAAGTACAGTGAATATAGTTCTGTATGCTGCTAAGTGGAAGTCGCTTACTTTGCGTCTAAAACACCGCATTTTTATTGAACTATTCTCGTACCACAGACCTGCCGCAGCTGCTATCCATCGGCCTGCAATCATGAAAGATCAAAGGGCCAGTGCAAACCGCAACATTTACAAAAAGAAACAAACCATCTTTGTGTCCCTTCATAACAGTGCATCTCGCTTACAGACAATTTGCCCCCAGCGTTTGATCCTTTCAAAAAAATCAGAAAAAAAGGTTTTTAAGCTGAGGCTAATGTTCTCCAGTAATGGACTAAGCATTGTCGACAAAATTACTGCTCACTGGCACGTGGTTATATGCCGGGGGGAGGGGGGTCGCGATTCTGGTCAGGACATAACCCCCCCCCCCCCCCCCCCGATCCGAAGTATCTTTAATAATTAATTCAGTATGATTACTGCTTCTGAAACCAACCCTTGGTGTCTAATACTGTTTATGCTGAGGAAAGTAAAAGACCCCACCCATGGGGTAATATGTAGCATGGTATGGACTTTTCGTCTCATCGTTACGTCTGCCTCTGACAGCTGGTCATATATAAAGCTGACTAAGCTTCAGACCCAGTAGCACTGACACACAAAACTCCTATATCCCGTATTAGGCCACATGTATGTCTCTAATAATTCCTATGAGTGATCTTTTGTTTTCATTATGTTATAGTTTTTATGTAATTGTTCTTTATGTAATTTTATGTATATGCAGACTTAAACAAAAATCTATCTATCTATCTAGCTATCTATCTATCTATCTATCTATCTATCTATCTAGCTATCTATCTATCTATCTAGCTATCTATCTATCTATCTATCTATCTATCTATCTATCTATCTATAGGAATATTCATTTGCCACTAAAATTTACTTTGAAAGACAGTAGAAAAAAAATTGATTATAAATATATATTTTGATGACTAAAGTTTACTTGGATATGCATTTATGAGCTCTGTTGTTCGTTCTACCGACCTTAATAATTAAGTCACCTTACTTAAGGCTCAAACTGTACTAGTGTAATTTTAAGTTTAAAAGACTGCCGCGTTAATAAAGTTATCTTGTCTGTAATAATGAGTGACAGCAGAAGAGAGGTTTAGCAATTAAATTGGCTTTTGTACGTTATTCAAGTGTGCACCTAGTCAGTGTTATAGCTCTATGGTCACATGTAAGACTAGTTACTAAACCATTTGAAATTTACCTGTTCCACAAAAACACAAAAATCCAGGTAACTTCTAAACTAATGAATAAGCCAACTATATAATAAAATATTCCGGATCGACGGCTATTGTTTAAAGCTGATCCTCTTAACCGCACATATAACTTGATATATAAGTATCTTATTCTCTTATTTTATTCCTTTTATGGTTGCACAACATCTTGGAATAGACCTTCAGGCCATTAAGAATAAATAGCTTACACCTTAATCAGTCATCTCTATGCTGGACCTACAAGATAGAGCACTTCTTTAAAGAAGTCACTATGACATTCTCAAAAAGAATAATTAAGCCAAGACCCCTGGGTCAGCAACATCCAATGCATCAAAGAGATTCATATTAAGTCCAGCTGAACTTCAAGCAGAAAGCACTTTTTCAGTCTGACTGGTGTTGCTGCTGCAGGTTGCTGACCATTTGTGCCTAAAAGTCTTTATGTTAGTTGGTGACACTATCTTGAATAACAAAAAGTTTCTATCCGTTACTGGGAGAGGAAACAATAGTTGATTTTTAGGGGCCATGGTAAGGTGTTTGACTGTTTGTCTTGGGATCAAAATATCCTAGGTTCGATATCCTCAGCAGGTATAGCTCAGATAAATGCTACATCGGCTCAAGAGAAACTGAGCACATGGTCTGTAACTCTCTGAGCCACTCCACCCAGGTGTAAATGGGTATATATATTATATATATTACATATATTATATATATTACATATATTATATATATTGTATATATTGTATATATTGTATATAATATATATATTATATATATAATGTGCTTGGCCAGATGGACTTACCACTGTAATGGCAGCTTGGCTGTATGCTGCCAGGCCCAGGGAGTTGAGAAAGACTCATGCCTGTCTAGGGTGCGCTATTACAAAGTCGATTGAGAGTATAACAGAATCAAAACCCAATTTATTTACACACTGATGACACAATTATCCTGCGCTTATCTGCCTATGCTTCTGTCTTCACTGTATGTCTGTCTTTCTCATTAACATTTTCTCTATCATTCTCCGCAAGGTATCTGATGGAGTCTTATTGCTTTTCAGCGTGCTAACAGTTGCTCTAATGATTTTGGTATCCAGAGGCCATCCTGTGGGCTGTCTATCAGGCAGCATCAGAAGCCCAGCACATCCAATTACACCAGATAATTGCTTAATGAAAGTCCCATGTCCTAGGCAATACTTCGGCATCTGATCAGCCAAATAATGAACATATAATGAGCGAATCAATCATGTCACACTCTATGTTGAGTGTGAGACAAGTTGAATGGACAAAACCGCATTGCTAGTTGCTGAATTATTGAAGTTTGCGCTTTTATAATGTAATAATAATTTAATACGCCAATGGTTATTGTACACTTGAGATTCTTCTTGGGCTCACAGCATTAGGGCTGCCTCACAGTTAGGGCCACCATCAGAATATCGTTGATCAATGAACATCATAATTAACCACTAGGTCCCGGGTTCAATTCCCGGTCGAGCCTATGTTGGATGGCTGTTTCATCCTTCGTCTCATTGCCATGGTCCCTACCTGTCCTAATTAGTCCATCAGGTGCAGAAATACAGGACGTAAAGCCCTAATCCACCCACCACCACCTGCAATCCAATAATTGGAAATATAATATATTCAAATTCTGGTACAGACACCTCGAATGACATCTAAGTGGCCATCTGCACTTAATTCAAGTAAATTGATAAATTTGTAGCAGTAAAAATTTTACTTATGGCTGTAAGTGTACAATCATTCGCCAACATATGCACTGCAGATCCTAATAAACAGGCACACTGGCAACAGCATTTAATTTTGCAAAAAGACATAGAATACTTCGGATGTACTCGTCACCGATTCAGTAATAAGCTTTCACAACATTTTAGAGCAGTAAAGAGAAGCAATGAATTCGGAATCCAATCAATTCAAATTGTTTGAAAGAGAAAACCTCATAAAAGAAGCTCATCAATAAACTGTAGACTTCAGAGGGGAGTTAAAAGAGCTTCCAGTTTGAAATTAACATCCAAACTAAACAGCTGTAATGAACAATTGAAATTGGAATCTGCCATTACTTTAGTCCTCTGTTGAAAGGTCTATTTGCTTTGTGAAATTAAATGCTGTTCCCTGCTTTTAATTGGAAATTACTGCAATCACCAGCTTCCATTTCTTTGGCTGCCCCATCCAGTTAAATTACATTAGATAAATTACATCATCAATTACCAATGGAAATATTAGCTTCGATAATCAAATGATGTTCAAAGTTATCAAGCTGAAAGGCTGTGAATAATTCTCTGGTTTCGCCATAGCCTTTTAAAACCTGATGCAGTAAAACTTTGCTACTGAGATACAATTTGGACTATTTACTGGTCTCATTAGCCGAGGTAGCAGTGTAGTAGTATAAGTAGTAAAATTTTATTTAGTGTCGTTTCAATTCATGGAATTATCGTTTCAATTCATTAAAGTAGTGAGTATAGAGTAACCTGCATTTTTTTTTTTGGTCAACTTCTCTGTACTACTTTTATTCAGCTTATATGACCAGCTGCCAGAGGTAGACGTAATGGTGAGATGATAAGGCTTTGAGTCCACATCATGTTACACAGTAACCTCATGCATGTCTAACATGTAGTAAAATCGTTCAAAAATTTAATTAAAAAAATTCAGTTGTTGGGCTTAATTGCAAGTACAGAATATTTTTTAGTGCAATGCCAAAATTATTTAGTCATAACATCTCTATTCTGGGGCGAGGTGCTCCCCCCTCCCCGGGGGTCCCATTCTAGGTTGATTTGACATTCTAAATTACATCCCGATTGCGTTTCATATGAGACTCAACGTGGTTGCTCCAATGCTCCTGTAATACAATAAAAGCTTACTATAACACAAATTTGGAAAATTAAACTAATTCAATTACTCCAATTTAGACAGGAAATCTCACATGCTGTGCTCTGACAATATCTTAATTAGATTGTCCCACAGAATATCAAACAAAGAAGACATCAGACACGCAACAATCTGAGAATCAATTATATCTAAATAGAAAAAGAAGGCATCGCATGGGATTTTGCTTGAGAATATTTCATCCAAATACTAATTCATTTTGTCACCACCAATGATTTATTTATGGTATCTATAAGTTGTGTCTGATTCCCAGGGTATTTTAGAGTTGGGTCCCATAGAAAATTGTGACAATAGAGCAAATATTCGCATAAATATGGGAGGACAGTGTAATAACAGCATTAAATGTGTTAATGTTAAAATGGAATGTCATAATGTGTGGCATCAATTAACAGTACATTTCTCCATTTCTCGATGTCTAAATGTTTACTGCTACTGGGTGTAAAGCTCAGTCAGCATATATGACCAGCTTCCAGAGGCAGAAATAATAATAAGATGATAAGGCTTGGAGTCATGTTACACATTTACCCCATGGGAGGGATCTTTTACTTGCCTCAGCATACTCAGAAATCAGATTCAGTCTCAGAAATACATTTATTCTGCTGTACATAACATCAGTACATATAACTCATTCATACAGCAGGTAGGCCACCCTGATTTATAACATAATTGATAATTGATAGATTTAATAATATAATATATAGACACCAAGTACAAGGCACCTCCAATTTATGGTCACCAAGCTGTACAATGGTTATTCGGACAACTTGAAGAATCAAACTTGGGATAGCATATAGGACAGCAACAGAACACCGTAACCACTGAGCCACCCACTTTACCGACCAAGCGTCATCATGATCCTTGTAGCTCTACATTTCATTCAGTGATCTGAATGTTCCCCAAATTAATCTTAGACCAAATCCCGTGATGTTACCATATTGACGTGGTTATCCAACTGACCTCCAAGGCAAATGCCATTTCAAATTGAACAAGAAGAATTGCCTCCCTAACAAATGATCTTGAGTGAAAAACACGACCCTGCCAGTGTAGAAAACCTCGTTTACCCAAAGGGATGGAAATCGACATTACAAATCAATTTGTATCTTATTATTGCTGGGTGGTAGGTAGTGAAACAGCCAAAAAGGCAATTTTTCGGTGAATTTACTTCTACATATTAGTCCTTGGCCATTTGCTGGCCATAAGCATGAGATAATTCACTATCAGAGAAATCTAGTTACCTCCCACCCTGGGATTCCAAACCAGAATTTTTTCATATCCTGCACTGGTGAGAGAAGTCCCATTCCTAATCCTGATTGCTGTAACACTATCCATTGACATTACTGCTTTCTGGCTTGGCACAACTCTCTGAGCTAATAAACACCAAGCTGAACCACCCCAATATGTCCTATTCCCAGCCTTCTTCCAGTCTTTCGGAACTTTCAATCGCTTATTCTACAATATTCCTAGCCGTTGCGATTCATCTGTATGGGCTGTTCTACTGTAATGGTATTCGATGATTTCCTGAGAGAATGGTCTAGTGGCCAAGCCGATGGCTAGTTAGCCCTCTGAATGTATGTGGTTCGAATCCCGGCCGAAGCACTTTCATGAACTAAATTACTGGTGTCATTGAGCTGAAAATTTTAATATGGTGGCTTTTATGTCGATACAATGCTGGAGGTAATAAAAGTCCTAATCTATGAAGTAAATGTGATCAAAGTAACGCATCTCATTCATGTAATCACCACATTAGTAAACATGGCTCTTGGCCTGAGGGCTTTATACTAGCACCACTGAGAAAATACAATGAGTCTTTGTAGCCTGAGTAAATACCCATCCGTACATGTAAATCATAGTGTCAAAAGCTCGTGTTGTTGCTGCCTAGAAACAAAAAATGATGACATGCAACTCTAAAATACCCTTATAATCATGAGATGTTGCTGTGAAAGTCAAGAAATAATGATATTTTCATTAAAGTTTGCAATATAATTCTAAAAAGTTTGCATCAAATATTGTCCTGTGGAAAGAGAGGAATCTATATGAGGAAGTTTGTTATAAGGCATCCAGTAATTCCTCATTGGCCAACCCCACTGAAGGTCACAGGATCGATCCCCGGCCCGGGCCCCTCGAATCTTCATGGTCTGCATCCCAGCTGGATGTCAATCGCATGAGATGGTAAGTTGGAGGAGCCTTGTAGTCATCGCCTAGGTAGGGTAAATGTGTAACATGGAGTAGACTCCAGGCTTATCATCCCATCATTACATCTGCCTGTGCTGGTCATTTAAGCTGAATAAGGTTTAGACCCAGTAGCATTGACATATTGAGCATTTCGAGACATGCAGGAGGAGCCAGATGGTGCCAAATGGTGCAGAGGAATGAACACTGAATATGCATTATCTTTTCTTCCAAGAAGTTGAGGTGACCATTCTGACTCAATCTTGACTTTGTTCGTCTTTTTTCATTCTAAAGTTAAGAAGAATTTAGCTGTGAAATAACTGGGTATTTTACGATATAGTAAATGGCTTCTATTGCCTCTCACACCTTGGGACACTTTTTAGCTTCGCACTAAGGGTTGAAATTTGAAGTGCCTTTAGCTTGGTCTCTGGGCTGGGGCAGATTATTGACTCCACCCTTGAAGTAAATGTATAACACGGTGTGGATTCAAAGCCTTGTCATATCCTCGCCTTACATTGTAAAGATTACTTACGGACGATCTCATTCACTTCGATAAGTTTATGAGGGGCGGGGGCCTAGCTCAGAGGTAGCGCTCTGGGCTTCCAACCGCTGGGTCCTTGGTTCGATTCCCGGTCGAGCCTAAGTTGGATGGCTGTTTCATCCTTCGTCTCATTGCCATGGTCTCTGCCTGTCCTAATTAGCCCATCAGGTGCAGAAATACAGGACGTAAAGCCCTAATCACCCACCCCCTCGATAAGTTTATGCATACAATGTGATTACTCGCACACCCTTGACAGTCACCACAGAATTTGAATTCCCCTTTTTTGTCTCTTGATCAGTAGCAGTGCCTTTATATTTGTGCTTGTTTCAGACAGTTTGTGGAAATAATGAGTATGACAGGTATTCATTTCTCCTAATTTCCTTTTTCCTGTCTGAGCTGTCCTTTTTTTGTCTCTCGGAGTTTCCTTTTCCTGTTTGTTCATTTCTGTCACGATATATCATGCAGATATGTCTGTATGTTCCTTCCTACATCATTGTTTATTGTTTACGGCGAACTTTCTGATCAATAGGGTACCCCGGTTCATCTAGATATCAGTTTGGGCTGTATTGTTTCTGATCTTAACTGGAAATCGTGATCATTACGATATCAGATCAGTGATGACTTGATAAACTCCGCATGAACATGAGCACAGCTGCAGCATGTGCAATATTTGTGCATGTCCAGGTGATGGGTTATCCGTCAGTCACATTTTGGATCATTTTGGGGCCTTGGCTCATAAAGAACCCCCCAGAGGGACAGGAAGGCGACAAACTCTGACCACTGCTTCCCCCATCTCGCCCTTAGCTCCATCAGAGGTGGCTGCCAGGCCCAAAATGACTCCCTAATGACCCACAAACAACTGGCTCATCTGATAAGCCCTTCACGTTGAAGTCACTTGCCTCCGATAGATGTCTCTACCATGCCTAGGTCATCTTCAGTCACGTGGGTTACCCCAGGTCATCCAAAGGTCATTTATTGATCCATATTGATAGGCATACCAAATGCAGGCAAGACTGATTGGCAGCGTCTCTAACGATGGTGTAGAGCTGATAATACATTGCATGTAGATGCCTCTAGCTTCAGTTCATACTGTCTTGGAGTCTTCATAGTAATTTACTACATGCAGTGAGTGCCAGTGACTTGCATGCTCGACCAATTCTAATGGTGCACCAATGTAACTGGTGTGAAGCTCAACCCATTAAAATTCTGATCATTTATCGTAAAGATTCCATAACATATAATATATCAAAAATATTTCCAACTATATTTAGCAGACCTTAGATAAATATTTCACTGAAATATATTTTCTAAGGCTCTACTAAGATTGCCATAATATTTCATTAATGTCTGGAGAAGGTTGTGCTGACATTAGAAGAAAATATCATCATTTAAGGTTCCGCTAATATTTCTGTAATGTGGAAAATTATTAACATTTATTGACAACTACACTTTACACATATTTCTTCAAAAGTTAAAAATGTTATTCCCAAATATAATGCAGTTAAACTCGCCAAAGAAAGCATTTGTTATGATTAACATTCCTAATATTAATGGGATCTTTTAAGCGAAGTATTCCTGACTGACTCTTGGGAATGCACTCAAGTTTTTTTGCTTCATCTTAAGTGTTAGCATGCTCAGCATGAAAAGGCAAAACTGGCAGGGGACCAATTGCCATCTTAAGACAGCTTTCTGCAACTGATGTTTCTTGATCTAATTTTCCCCTTTGAAGTGTGTGATCTATTTCATCTTTCTCTGGCAGCAAACATGTTGTATGGCGTTACATGGAGAAGTTGCATGGACATGTTACATGGACATGTTACATGGAGAAGTTGCATGGCAGGACTGCAGGTCTTTCGCCAGCTTCTATCCCCCAGCAGATTCTTCACTCCGTTTAATGCCAAATCAATCATCATAGGGACTCCATAGCAGCATCTCTGAAGTTCTCCAAGCTTAATTACATTTCCTGCAATCCTTCTTTGTCTCCAGTCCCTGCAAGAAATGTCCAGAACAGCTATCGACAGCGGATAATAAAATAAAACGTCAAGAAATGTGAAATTTGAAAGGCTGTAGAATGGAGAATTGTTAGGATAGCATATTTTGAGCCAGCACACAATGCACTCGATACCTCATGCAAAGAACAAAGAAATAAACCTTAAACCTGGTTTAAGGTTACTTCTTTTTGTTATATCCATTCTGTAATTACATTTATATGTTTTACTGCCATACGCGGAAAATGTAAATACTATGTCAACTTAAATTTCAACATTAAAGAGAATAAAGCTTTGAGTACGTACAATGTGCAATGAAGCTTAGCCTTTGCAGCGTCTTTAAATATGAAATTAAAGTGGTCATAGCTGAATTAAATTGGTATTGTATTACATTGTATTGTAGTGTATTGTAGTGTAGTTTAGTGTATTGTAGCAGACACACACAATGTAGCTCATAAAGAGTGGCTGGTCAAGATTTATGAACTTACTTCTGATCTGAACATCATCGATTACTTTATCTTGTTGTAAACGTTTGAGTTACTAGCTCTGAGCATTATACAGCATAGGTTGCTGCCATTGTGCTGCCCAAAATGTGCTGCCCAAAATGTGTTGCCCACAATGTGTTGCCCACAATGTGTTGCCCACAATGTGTTGCTATAGAAGTTACAGTAACTTGACCAGCATACACCCTCGATTGAACTTTATCAGAATAACTGAAGATGGTCATGTGCAATTTACACATTTCACCAATAAGGTGTCTGACTATCTCAGAGTACCAAGTGATTCCCCTCAATTGATGACTCTTCGTTTTCAGCCTCCCCTTGATCAGAATCTTATACCCAAAGATTATGTGGGCAACAGGAGCCTCCCGAAGAGCACTGTATTGAATTTCTTTGCATTCTTGGCTTAGAGATTAAATTCATTCTTGTGGAATTGTGACTTCATTTGTTCAGCTTGGCATCCATAAGGAGATTCTCAATTTGAATTGCAAGCCTTTATTCAAGTAGATGCAATGTGCAAAAATCTGATACAGGTCTTTTGGAAACTTATACATGGGAAGCAGCCTTATCACTTTGAAACTTTGCAAAGTAATCCATATTTTCAGAGCATGAGGCACAAAGCGAAAAAGATCTCCTTTGAGGCTTGAGCTAGATCCATACTGTAACATGTTTAATATTTTAGGACAGAAAAAAGAGCATTTATGGCATGAAGAGCACTCATTTTAGTAAGTAAAAGTGGTTTATTTCGATGGAAAATGAGCACATTCTGCATATTATTATTACTATACATCAAAGATATACATTTAACGCTATTGCAAAGTGATGGGAAAAATTTTCTCAATGGGTTCCTGCAATATGCACATAGTATTACATAGAATACAACCTTAGTGTAATAGTTGTCCTTTAATAGGGGGATGCTTTGGTGAGAGGTGAGACTATATACATTGTCCCCCCCCCCCAAAAAAAAAAGTTTGATAGCAAAATATTTTCACATGAAAATGATCAATATGATATCTAATGATGATTCAGATATGAGTTTAAAATGTATCTGCTACTTCTGACAGCTGCAGCCTCTAACTTCACATGCTGTAATATCTGGATGATCAGTATCATGTCAATTGTAATGTCTGCATGTGATTGCTCCAAATGTTGCACTATCTTATTTGTTTCCAATTCTTTGGCGAGCAGCTGGTGCATGGTCAGCACATAAATTTGGCTTTATGTTTGTTACTTTAATTGCATATAGGTTGCCTTATTAGGTTATGAATGGGGTGATCTCATTGAGAAAGTATAAGTATACATCTATATATTCAAGAGTTACTCATTTATAATTAATATTAATTTTCCCTTTTATATCCAATATTCATTTTCTAATTATTTGTACTAACCTTAGATATAATTTTCATGCAACTTTTTTTAAACTTTGTCTTTACTTTCTAATAATTTATTTTAATTGTTCATATTGTTTTCATAATGTAATTTTCCAAATATTGTATGCAATCTTTATTGGTTAAGGCCAAATATGCTACAAGGCATCATGCCACCATGTACTACTTAAACAGTGGATCTTTATTTGTAAATTTGCCATACTATTATGCATGGTTAATTACTCTTTTGAATTGAATTGAAGTACAATGTACCTCAAGGCGAAGTTTTGTGCGCGTGTATATTCAGTTTTTTGGGGAGTTCGTTTTTCACAATACATTAATTTACAACGTTAAATTTTACTTTTCCAGGATTGAGCATTTGCATCGTGCAGATCGCCTTTTGAAGCCTTTTTTCTTCCTCTCCGAGACTATTTAGTAATCTGATTCTACATTTCGTACGATGCAACAAACGTTCTCATAGATGAATGACGAATGTGCGTGACTCAAGTCATATTAAGAGCTTTGCAAAAAGTAACTGTATTTGTCCTTGAGGAGACTGAAAAAGATGCTTTGTTCAAGTCTTTTATTCCATGACAAATGTCTGCCAAATTCGTTTGTCTACCAGAATTCTTTTGTCTCGTCTCAATGGTTGTAACAGGGCCTACACAGGCTGTTTTTTTTTTTATTCTACATCAATATTTGTCTTTTTCTGTCTCCTGAGTAATAACAATGATGTAAATTCACGTTACTCGACCTTCGTTATTGTACGTGGAAAATTTCCTGGGGTAGACTGTTTGTCAAAGTGGCTAATTTTTCAGACATTTTGACTGATATTTATACATTTCGACTATGTCTAAAATGATTGACCCCACATAGCAATTTTTAACTGACAGATTAGTCAGATTTTGTCTAATAAGTTATAGTCAGCCTCAGTCAATATAATATACGTCATTAGTCATAGAATGACTAAAGTACTAGTTACGTCACCTTGTTACCAGCGACTTAAAACTGTCTAAGGCTGACTAACTTTTTAGTCATTTTAGACACCAGTAAATAGCGAAGATCATTGCATTGTTTTGTGTTCTGTATAGTAACAATTTGTCAGTATGATGTATGGCTGTCTTTGGTTCTTTCTGTCTCACTGTTTGTCAGTCTTGCCTGGAGCTGGTCTGCATCACTGTCTGTCTGTCTGTCGCACTGTATAGCCACTGGCTTGTTGACAACTCAACAATCAAGGCAATATATAGGCCTATGTCTGTGACTCTGTGAGAGTGTCTTTTTGTTTTTTCGCAGGCTCAGTATCTCAATCTCCTGAACGAGCCCACATACAACTTACTCTGAACACTAACCAAGAGGATAAGGAAGCAGCCTTGGGGAAGTCTTCAAAGCCATTAACTCGTCGATCCATACTATTCTAGTTTCCATGGTAACCTTTAATCGAGTGCTTTACACTTGTGTTGATTAATTAAGAAGTGATCGGTTTCATTAGCTGCGGATGTAATGGGGAGGCTTGAGGAAGTGCAGGGCACCATTAGGGCTTAGGCAGGACCAGGGTGAAGGGTAAAGCAGGGGGTGCAGCAAGGAGGCAGACTGGAGGCCATTGGTTCCATTGATCGCCACGACTGTCGTCCTCCTGCAATTTGTCACGCTTGTGCGAAGGGACACGACCAGGTTGAGCAAAGGATAGGGCAAGAGGAGACAGCCACAGGATGAGTTAAGCCTTCAGCTGCCTGCAAGCATCCCAGCACAGCCCCAGAAAGGCCTACGAAAGGCCCCTAAAAACGACCCAAGAAAGGGCCCCCGGATGCTCTGGCGTGACCTGCACTTACCCCCAGCTTCCTAGGGCCCCCATGCCCTCCTGTGCCCCATCTCATGAGAGGACTAAAGCGCATAACTAAGTCTGGCCTCTTTTGTCCCTGCGTCTCATATTGTCCTCTTGTAACTGCAGAGTTCAACACACAAGTCATGCTCAGCTGCCCGGCCTTTTTTTATTGGAGCACACAGAGTCCCTAAAACACAAATAAGCCTCCATAAATACATCTTGTGGTTGTCCTCGATGTTGCGCATACCCTAATGGAACCCATTGAAACGCCCACGGACAGTCCATCCGTGTATACAACCTTGACAGGCGCTAAAACATGAGTTTAAGTGGGTGTTATCCATTGAACACAGCAATATCAGGCATTTAGAAATCTACATTTGGTACAGCTATAAGTAAGTTTTCCCAATGACTCTGATGGCAGTTACAAGTGACAACCTTTCTTTTGTATTGTTTATTTTAATTGGCACCAATGTAATTTTCAGTTAATAAGGATTGTAGGAGTCTGTAGATTGACCCCTTATGTGAGCAATTTATTTCCCTGCATAGACAATGTAAATAGCACAAATAACATAACGTCATTGTTTTATGCAAATGACCTTCAGTGGTATTTTAACCCAAATGCCTTGCCTGAGAATCAAGCACAATATCTCAAGAGACCTGATCAGGCAGAAAACATGAGTCATATGGAAGGAAGTTCAAACAAATTGTTCAAAACGTCAAATTACTATGTAGATGATGATAATACAGTAATTACAGAAGCCAGGACATGACTACCACAAACCCTTGTGAGTGCGTCATGCAATTCACAACTCGAGACAACTTGGCTTCCCAGTAGTCTGGATGTCTCTTTCACTTTGATGAGCTGTATTTGCCCATGACAGTCACTTTGCAGTGGGGGTTATCAGCATTGCAGTCATGTGCTGGGGGTACTTAGGGGTTATTTGGGCCTAATTGGCGTGCCCAGTCCTGTAGTTAAAAGCAACCAAGTTGTACGTTGAGGGGCACAAGGGGTCGATCAAAGCTCCGTCACTTCGTGGTTTTTTCCCTCAACCCCATTGCCGAGCTGCTGCCTTCCATTTTCTGAGTTTACAGCATTATCAAAATGATGCTTAGCACCATTAAGTTCTGGGCTCATTGGAAATTCCAAGCAGGGGCCTGTGATGAGCCTTAGTTTGGAGAAGAATTGCTTCAATGTAATGGCTCCTTCCAGATTGCTCCTCAATATTCATTACTGGCTCCACAAAGATGTCCTTTATGATGACTCAACTCAAGTGGGGACTAAATCCCAACAAGATGGGACCAATGCTAAGCAGAATGAGTGTACATCAGCCCTTGGATGCAGAGATGCATATCGCTGTTATAAATGATAAGGAGCACATGGAAAAATCTACCATTTGTATATTAACGCCAGATTTATATTGCAGCTCATGCTGCTGATAAGGTCTTCTATATGGGAGGCCAGCCTCTTGGATGAGTATATCACTTGGCCCCCCAGCTAAGCGTGATGTAAGAACGCACTTATTATGAGCAGAGAGGAGTCTAAAGAGTCAACAAACAGCAGTTTTATGGCTGTCAATACATCCATTCCTGGCTGCTGCAGGGACCTAGATGGTGCTCATATAATTCTTGACAATTTATTGCCATCCTTGTAAGCTGATCAGGGCCTCCCTTGACATGAGAGAAAAGGCGAATATAGCTGAGTGTGTGATGCAAAGGTCAGAGCAGTGCCCGTATTTCTTCATTAGGATGAGTTCTGCCTTGACTGCACACGATTTGTCACATTACAAACAAGACCATAGCTTTTCTTCATGTGCCATGCAAATGCCAAGAGGCCTTGCCCCAACTCCTACTTCATATTTCAAAAGGTCTGTGCATTTCCTTTGCCTCTTTGGGGCTACCGTATCCGAGTGCACTAATTGAGGTATCCTGCTTCGCCTGATTGGCTGGCCCCGCAGCAGCAGGTATCTTATAATGGTTCCTTTATGCAACTCTACAAGGTAGGTAGTAAGTAAGACATACATGACTCATTCAGCAAAGAGAAAAGGCATCCTTTGGCTTGATAGTGAATTACTATAGCAATCTCTGTCATTCTAAAGTTTCTAGTAAGGTGTTATCTGTACTCATAAAACGATGTTCAGTGGCAACAATCTTTGTTCAAATTCTCTTTACCAAGAATATTTATTGTAATTGGCACTGTACTTTTTACGGAGCTGCCAAAGCTGTAAACACAAGGTCACCATAAAAGATGGTAAACCTAGCAGAAGAGGCTTCAGTGATGAAATTTGCAGTACCTTAAATAGTAAAATAGACGTTAGCATGCCTTGAAGTATTGATTATCCAATAGAATGTGTAAGCCCCAAACCACAAACTTCAATATTGCAATGGATCCTAAATAGTAAACACTACATGAGATTACGCTATAACTGTTGCAATCACAGTTGGTGCACGTGCATGTCAAAACGATTTAGAGCAAGTTGTCTAATGGTGCAAGGTCCCATCCAAAGCAAGGCATTTGACTCACATCAAAAGGGACAGAATGGGAGCAGTTAGGATAGTTTCATGGCACAAATCATTGAATAAGGCAAGTGTGGTCCCTTGCCACCTACAGCACCTTAATACCAGTGCATGGCAGTTTTGCCAGCAAAACAAGATGCATGTGGCCATAAAACGGCAACCCCTGGTGTAAGCCGTGTAATCAAATTACTACACGCTATGACCAGGCTGGGGCAGGCAGACTGGCTGTTACTGGAGAGAGACCAATCTCATTGCAAGCTGATCTTATGCTTGGATTATCTTTCTGCATAGACACAGTGCCATGGAGAGTGCCATAGAGGGTGCCATAGAGAATGCCATAGAAAGTGCCATAGAGGATGCAAGAGAAACCATTTTGCAGCTGCAGGTTGGGCTCAGGCCATCAGCCTCCATTTGGTCACTGCATCTAGATTGTCCTTCTTATGTTACAGCCTCTGCTTTCCTAGCCCAACAAATGTATTGCAGTCCATGAATCTTTTCCACATGGACCACTTTTGTCGCCACTCTGGTTGCCACTCTGGCGACCACTTCGGTTGCCTGATGGTTTCAATTCCTTGCCATTTATCCCAGGGCCAAGGGGACGCCATTATAAACAAGAAAGTCATCAGTCCTCACGCTTTATGGCCTCCTAGGCCAAACGGATGCTCCTTCTCCACGGCAAGTGCCTTTTTCTCCGTCAGGTGCCTCCGTTTATCGACAGATTCTCCACTCCTTCGGCTTTGTCTGATGGGTAACACACTTACAAGATCAATGCTTGAAAGAAGATCAATTTTATCCGCTTACAATAGAACCGTGTCTTTGGATTTCCAAACGATCCTTTAATACGAACAAACTTTGAAAACCCAATACAGTTGTACGAAAATCACCTGTATGTCTTCTAGTTGACTAAAAATGCACTGAGGCAATAAATATACTGAAGAATGTATCATGTACAGAATGTGCAGGTTTCCATCCGCTTGTTGCAGTAGTTCTAGTAGCAATATGGCCCTTTTTTCTTTTTCTTTTTTTGCACAGCACTATTGTATACCTTTATAGCGAGAATAACTTCTTATTCATGTAAGTTTTCTTCTTCTTTTTCTTCTTCCCCTTTCCTCCTTCCTTTCAGCAGGTGCCAAGTTTTACTACATGCATCCCACATCCCTCACGGCCTGCTATGGTTGGTCTGTCCCATTTTACTGGTGACACTCACACGTGCCTTTTTTTTTCATGAGAGCCGACACAGCTGTTCAGGATATGGTGGCCAGCCTCTCAGGTGATTCTGTGTGCCATGAATGCTAACACTTTGGCTTGGGGGTCTAATAAGGGCATGTCTCTGTGTATAACCATATAGGATGGCTGGGATAGCGGTCTCTTCCAATATCATCATCCAAGTACAGTATGGCCATTCATTTAATACTATGATTCTCGTGCAGTTGAAATCTTTTGAATGCGTTAGGTTTTCATTTTTTATTCCAATATTCATATCTGTTCAAACTATTTTAATGTTTTTATAATGTGGCATTTCAAATGGAAATTTGAAGAAATTAAATGCTGCTGCTCTGATTTGAGGACACAAACTGAAATAGATAATAAAATAGAATTTCATAGACTTTTGTATATGCTGTACAGATGCATGACTAGTATAGATACTGTCATAAATTCAGTAACAGCCTTTTATGAGCCGAGTTATGGGAGCTGCAACCTCTAAACAATGAGGAGACAAAGCAGTGCGTTTGCAAGGTGTGTATATCAAAGCAAACGAAGTGACATTCAGCACCTTGTGATACATTGTGCCTTTGATGGGACACACAGAGCAGCCTCTTTTGTTGGTTGTGAATAGATATCATTCAATAAGGCTCGACTTACAAGGCTATAATGAGTCAGAATGAGAGCAGAGAGTCTTGTATGACACAAAGCTCATTGATGGCCTAATCACTGGGAAATGCTCTGAGCACTCCAGGAAGACACAGGCCCACCTAAAAGATGATCCAAACAGACCAAGCCAGCCCCCGGGGCAACATTACTCTCTTAATCTCTACTGTTCCTGCTGAAGTAGAGACAATTCAACAGTGATGGGATCTGTAATGAAAGCCCATACCCACAAGACATGCACAAGAACTGCAGATTCAGCTACAGGAGGGAGCTTTAATACCATAATTGAAATGTCTCAAAGGGAAGATTTAGGTGATGTACACACATACCATACAAATGCGCGCAGTATACGTTTTTTTTTATAACAATGCATGTAATGTACAAAAAGCGATTATTATGTCAAATTCCCACATATATACCGGGGATTTTTATTTTCATGGGGTCGTTATTAATTTTCTTGAAAGGTGAAAAGCTCTTTTGAATTAAAAGGCTTTTTTTCACGAATGATTTGAACTAAAGTACGTCTATCGTTTTATCTACACTTTCATTGGCATACAGTTATTCATGGCAAATTAATACCATAGCAATCTGATACCATGCTTGGCAAATGGCACAATTTGGATGTAGTGGCTTTTAAAGAAAACAAAAAAACAGACCTCCTAACCAAGTCCATATTGCTGTATATAGAGTCTGTGTCCTATATATCTGCAGTGTGCAAGGCAATTTGCGTAATGCATTGGCTTGAACTGGCTGAAATGAAGCCAAGCCCTACAGGCACTGCACACAAGCCCCTCAATAGTATTCTAAGGGATTCATATAGCTGAGTTCTGCTCATCCAAATTTTGTCCTATTACACAGCAAAATCAATTCAGTTTTATTTACTCTGGATATTTACTCAATGGTTCTTGCATTACATACTGCAACTCCCATCACAAGTTGGTAAATGGTTTCAGATGGGGACAAAACAAAAAACAAACAAGAAAGAAAAACTGACTCAAATAAGTAGACGAAGCTTCCGCTAGCAGTTGTATTTACTCTGCCAAGAGAGCCTAAATTACTGCAGGACTATTAGTCCTTTGGAGAGCTTTTTCCAGAACTTTTAATAGCTGCAGATGCTGCTAAATGTGCCTCGTTATTAACTAAACTACAACTGTAAAGTCCTGTTTACTTAGACACAACTTTCTCCGAGGCAAACATGAAATTGGCATCATTTACTTTGTTATTCCATTAGTGCTCCATAGTCACGTTGCAATACTTTGATGTCAAGTTCTGTGAGCTGTTTGTATATAGAGTGCTTTGCACAGAACTGGTTGATCCAGTAGAAAGCAAAAGGGAAACGGATAACCATATAAGGACACCACATAACGACCTGATTACTCCTTTTTAATTAGATGATGAAAATGATCACAGATAGAAAGACTGGGACTCAACTGTCTACAAGTCGACTGCCCGCGCCATCTATATTTACTTTAATTATTGGGCAAGCATCGCGAGTGTCCAGATTCTCATTTGAGCGCATCTCACCAAAATATTTGCACAACTAACCCGGCCACTTTGACCTATGGTCCTCAATTCAAAGTTCTCAATATCATTCAAGGAACACAGATCCAAACCATTATGATATGTTCAAAGCAATCTAGAGCGGCGACCATTAAACTAATTTTTTCGATCAGCTATACGTTGCACGTGCGTAGCGATATCGTAAAAGTAGGTCACTTCAGTTGTCAGGGGCCGAGAAGTTTTATTTGAATTTTAGTGTAAGTAGTTACAATAATAGAAAGCTAGTTTGATTTCAATTCAAAATGACTCTGCTAGAACTTTCTAAAGGCACAAGAACAACTGTTGGTATAACATAGTAGTTGTTTCTTGCTGTTTACAAAACAATTCTCATTCCATCGCAACACAAAATGAAATCTCTGCCATAAATGATTCAATCAGAAAAAAGTGATTCCATGAAATTTTTGTCCGCATTAAACTTGAATTGAGTTGAATACTTAACTTAGTATATGAGGCATTTACAAATATCAAACGAGGACTAAGTGTTTATTTCTTTGGTTATGATTTAGGAACGCTTAATCGAATGTGTCTTATATGTATTATGAGTCTATAAATTTTACCATGATAGCAGTGTAATACACTGCATAGATTACAAAGTCCCGGCTTGTGTCAATTTATTTTACAACCGTGACAATTTAACTCAATTGTTGAACTGTTAACGATGCTGCCCACCGCAACGATCACAACATTCTGCCATTTTGTCAGTTATCACTTTTCGCTTAACTCACAGTTTCTCTCTATCTCTGCCTCTGTATTTCTTACTCCGTTTCTCTGTCCTTTTTATGTCTCTCTTCCCTTTTCATGCCTAACACGTAGAAGCCGAATTCCTAAGAGGACCAATATGACCTGAACATGTCACCGAAGATGATCGTTTGTGCCTGCCAATATCTCCTGCAGCTGTTTGCTATCATCAGAAGTGACTGCCTGCATATACAGCAGCTAGGAGGGGGGGGGGGGTATCTATTACTGTGGTGCCATAATAGGCCAACACTTATATCTCTATTTAACGGCCAGGGGTGGGGCCTAGCTCAGTGGTAGCGCGGGTCCCCGGTTAAATTCCCAGTACAGCCAATGTTTGATGGCCGTTTCATCTTTCGTCTCATTGGTCCCTACCTGTCCTAATTAGCCCATCAGGTGCAGAAATGCATGACGTAAAGCCCTAATCCACCATCACTATTTAACGGCCACCCCGCTGACAATAATGTAGAATGTCTTTACACAAAAAACAAAATACACTGAAATATGTATATTGCAAATTGCATTCTGTTATGTGTAATAAATACCATGCTGCTCAGAAACTTTAATCAGGCAGATCGAGATCTTATTAAATTGTAATTGTCATCTTTTTAATGTCGTTATGAACCTATCGATTTTATTATATAGATTCTAGTTTTAATCCCATATTTGTTTTTATGTTTTATATGAATCTTTTTTTGAAGGCCTAATAAAGATTATTATAATTATCATGAATAGAGAATTTTATTGAATTTGAATTATAGCCATCAACTGGATTGTTTAGTTCAATATATTTCTTTTGGCATATGGCATTTCGATAATGCACAGTTTCAGCTATGTTCTGGCTGAATAGGTTCTACCTGGTACAGGTGTTTGTCTACTGATCAAACAGTTGTATAGGTGTTTGGAAATCTCCCGCACCATGCAAACCACACATAATCAGGGCATTTTGATACCATATCGCCATTTTGTACTATTATGGTTAACGACTAACTATTCTGCATAGTAAATTATTCAAAAATAAGCAGCAGGAATATCATGCCCACGACTACTTGTACAATACAAACGTGCATTTATAAAGCAAGAAAGCATGGAATCATTATTTCAGATGGTATTTGGACAGTATTATACAATTATTGCACAGTGTGCAATATCAGTTTTTATAGCACCTAGACAACCGATATTTGAGCGTCCTTTGGAAGCAGCTTGCTGTCACAATTAACCATCAACTATTTCTTGCTCGAGTACAAAATGTAGCTAATAAAAATACTATTTAAATCCATAAATAAATAATATGACTCTTTTGAATGAAGTTTTAAATTATAATATATGTTACAGGAACAAATAGATAGATGAATTAGCTGAAAATACAAGACTTAGTTCTACCGAGATCTGTGAAGTCAGCTACCTGCGCTGGTGACTTGGCATTTACTTGAAAATGTCAAATGTAAAAAAAATATAAAGCAGTCACAGTAAATTTCATTTGCTTCATTATTGCATTAAACCCTATCTACTTGAGAAAATCGGTCAAAAGTTGGTTTTTGACAGCCAACCGACCAACCTACTAAAACTAATTCTAAGAACCCCAGAATCAATATTCAAGCATTAGAAATAAGTTTGATTGCTTCATTTTTGCATACAAGCTCATTTACTTGAGAAAAATCGGCTGAAAGTTGGATTTTTTGTTAGTTTTCACTAAGTTTCATGGTGTGTTTTTTTCTCAAGTAAATGGGCAAGTAAATGTGTGCAAAAATGAAGCAATGAAATTTAGTTCTAATGCTTGATTATTGTTTCTGGGGTCCTTAGAATTAAGTTTGGTAGGTTGGTAGGTTGGTTGATCGGTTGGCGGTCGGCCGAAAGCCAAGTAAACAGAATTTTTCTCAAGTAAATGGGCTTGTATGCCAACATGTAGCAATGAAACTTAGTTTTAATGCTTGATTATTGTTTCGGGGGTCCTTCGAATTAGTTTTGGTTGAATTAGTTTTGGTTGGACTGTTGGCTGTCGGCCGAAAACCAACTTTCTGCCGATTTTTCTCAAGTAGATAGGGTTTAATGCAATAATGAAGCAAAATGAATTTTACTATGACTGCTTTAAATATTTTTTACATTTGACAAGTTCAAGTAAATGCCAAGTAGCCAGCGCCAGATAGCTGACTTCAAGATATTTCAAGTAAACGTCAAGATATTTCAAGTAAATGCCAATTAGCCAGCGCCAGGTAGCTGAATTCAAGATATTTCAAGTAAATGCCAAGTAGCCAGCGCAGGTAACTGACTTCACAGATCTGTTCTATCGTGCAATATAGCCATGCAATATATGAAAATATTGCATAGCTCTCAGCCAATCAGAAGCCAGGATTTCTGCTAGCCATTTAATATAACTATATATAGGATGGTATATCTACTTGTTTACTTCCAGTAAAATCACCAAGCTCTGCAGAGTAGTTCTGCCTCATTCTGACTATACCACATATACAGATGCACTGTGTGATTCTAGTCATAGGCCCTTATCAGAATCCATATCTTGTGTGTCACTGCATTACAAGACTTGCATAAGACTGTGCCCCCTTGCCCATCAAAGCCCTCGTAAAAGAAGATATGGCCAGAGGACCAGTGCTGCCTCCTGTTGGGGGCAGGTCTGGGGAATTCCCAGATCATGTGACCCGAGGCCCTTTGCCCTTGGGATGACCTTGAGGAGTATGATAGCAGACCCCGGATGTAGCTTCTTCATTCTGTCAACCCCAGGGAAATGAAACATATGCCCTTGCAGACTGTGGACTGCCTACTGATGCCTGCTGACCTCGCAGTAATGTCAAAGTTACCCAAGCCCTTCCCTCCTGCCAAAGATGCCCTCCCCAAGGCAAGTGCGCTGTTTTCGTTGTTCTCGGACAGGGGGCGTTAATGTCAGGAGTAAATGAGATTTTTGTCTTCGTCAGTGCATGCGTTTTACTAGTGCTGGGTGTGTAATAATAGTAATTAATATAGATTCCATTATTTAATATTTTTGATAACGACAAATAACGCCTTATAATTAAGAATTTAAAACAGAAGCTTGGGTGTATAATTTAGGGTACGTACAGAATTCTTATGATTGAATGTATAATAGATGGTCTTTAGTTTTCTATAAGGCCTGTTTTTCCCTTACAGTGGGCCTATCTTTATTAGTCATCCAAAAAGTCAATTCTAACGGCATAGTTTGCTTCTTTATACAGGTAATTACTAGTCTTATATGCTCAAAATTGTGCGCATTCATTCCGGTCACACTTGCTCTGAGCATGATGTCTGTGTGAATATTGGTGATCATTGAGACAGCCCAGTGAAATCTATTATTTTGATTATGAGACTAAAAGCAATTTAGATTCACCTGACTCCATGCTCCAGCCGACTAAATCGACGTTGAGTTAGCCCCTACGTGTGAGGAATACCCCATATCATTCCCAGAATGCCTTGCTGATGAGAGTATCCAAAGTGAGGCTTCGTCTGCTTCCGTTGTGAACTTACGTGCGCAGAATGTATCCCGATATAGTCGGGTGAACTTCAGCAGCTAGGTGCTCTTTATACAAAATGCATAAGACTGGTGTCATATTTTATGATACTAATAGCAAAAGGACACGCGAATGGTGGCTTCCATTATAGGGTGTTTACTGGCCTCTACCATGCCTTGGTACAGCCCATTCTGGATCACAGGTCACATGTGTGGGGCACAGGAACTATCAGTGTATGGATGCAGTACAACATCGTGCTTTTGTAATTTTTCTGAGAGGAGAGTGCCCGACCCGGGAGTCGAACCCTAACCTCATGCATGGGAAGCGAGAGCTTTGACTATACCACCTAAGAGTCACTCTTTCACTTTTTGGTGCGAGGGCAACACCCTGCTAACATCGAAACACTTTGAGGTGCTTTCTATGTGTGGGGAAAAGAACACCAATAGTGGATTTTCACGGAAGGTTCTCTGTATTTCCACCAGGTGGCTATGACAATACTGCAATCCTATTGGCTGAAAATGTTCCCGCCCTTGACTGTGATTGGCCGAAGTAAAGTGCATCGAAGCAGTAGTATTTTTAGTGAATTTTAATGTATATTAGACATCTTATCATTCAATTAATTTTTGTTATTTGCCTGAGAAAGTTATATTTATTGAATCTGTGGGTAATGGTTTTCTATGTCTTAAAGGCAAAATGAGTAATAAGAGGAGAGGAAAGACAATATGGGATGGGTGCCTCAGGAACAATGCCAGTGAATTACAATTATCCGACAGTGGTGTAGGCTGTCCAACATGAACACAGTCCGTTTGAATCACAGCGTATTCAAATAAGGCTACCAACAGTAATCAAGGTGTAAGGAGTGCCATTGTAAGATCTGTGAAGTCAGCTACCTGGCGCTGGCTACTTGGCATTTACTTGAACTTGTCATATGTTAAGAAATAATAAAGCAGCCACAGTAAATTTCATTTCACTTCATTAATGCATTAAACCCTTGAGAAAATTCGGCCGAAAGTTGGTTTTCGGCCAACAGCCAACCTCAAGTAAATGCCAAGTAGCCAGCGCCAGGTAGCTGACTTCACAGATCTGCCATTGTATCAGATTGTCCATTTCTTCGGATGTGTGGGTTTGGACCAGCTCAACAATAACGCAGGGGTGCCTCACTACTCCCAGGTGAAAGCAACAGTTGATGACTGTTTAACTGATCATTTTGAGCCGCGATTGAAGGAGAAAACCCAGAGGCATGAAGCAACCGTAGGCTCGGGAAGAAATAAACTGAGAACCTACCGCTTGTTCCAACAAGAATATGATGTAGAGCCGTATGTTGAAATGCTGCTATCTCATCGTCAAAGAGCTGTTGCCAGGTTTCGCTCAGGTACAGCACCCTTATGTTTCAAAACTGGGCGATATAAAAAATGAACCTGAGGAAGTCAAGGCAGTGCAGATTCTTTGACACTGCATGATGACATTGAGAATGAATTCCACGCACTTTTAAAGTGTCCTCAATATCACTCCATTAGACAACAGATTTTTTAATCATTTGATGTGTGTGTGTGATTAGGGCTTTACGTCATGTATTTCTGCACCAGTTGGGCTAATTAGGACAGGCAGAGACCATGGCAATGAGACGAAGGAGGTTACAGCCATCCAACTTAGGCTCGACCGGGAATTGAACCCGGGACCCAGCAGTTTGAAGCCCAGAGTGCTACCTCTGAGCTAGGCCCCCGCCCTCACAGTTATTTGAATCCGCCATAAATGTAAATGATGACTTTATGAATTTCTCAGATTGTGACAAGTTTATATTACTAATGACCTCATTTGAATGTGTTAAATTAACTGCCAAAGCTTGTGTTGAAATACTAGACAAAAGATCCTCTCCTATGGTGCTTCCCTTTATTGTTTGGTGCTACTTTAACTGTCGATGATTTTAACTTACTATGTTTTTATGCATGTTTTTAGCCTTTTATACTGTCTCTTATAACTCTCTATAGAGTGGTTGTTTCAATTTCTGCAATTGTATATATGCTTTTACTAATGTATACAACAAAGTGAGACAAAAATAAATTACTACTACTTCTTTAATAAGAATTTATATACAGTTTAACTTCATGAACCTTCATTTTTCAGAGCAATCATTATCATTTGGCTTGCTAAGTCATAATTCCAGTGTAATTGATTATCACTAGAATGCACTATACATGAACATATGCAATAATGATGAAACATTCTGATGACAACAATTGAATTAAAGAATGACCTCTGGGTGCGTTAGACTGTTTTTGAAGAAATAGGTGCCTTTTGATGGAGTAAACGCGATAGATTTGAAGCCACCCTGCCGTACAAAATGCAATTTCTATTGAACCAACATGGTCAAAACAATAAACATTAGCTTGTAGCTATAAGTCGATTATAAAACTGTTAACACTTCAATAATTGAAATAAAACAATAAAATCGAAGTGTTCGACATAAAATCATGCATTAAAACAACAAGCTGAACACTGACATGGAGACTATCCCAGGAGTTTAACCAATTTATTGCCAAACCACAAATAAAAAATCTCTAGAGGCCTGAATATAGATTACCAAGTGAAGGAAAACCTTTCAAAATCCTCAAATTCAATAACTAACTGGCGTAAAACGCGATATATTTGAGACACCCTGCCGTATAAAATGCAATTTCTTTGAATTTATGCTTAGATCTTCGGTTTCAGACAAAAGCGATCCTGAGGTTTGCAGTAGCAGTTGTCTTGAGAGGGTGTGTAATAGCTTGGCCCTTCAAACTTTAGACTGAGCACCTAATTGCTGTTAAGTGTAGAATAGTGGTTTAATTTTGGGATATTTGTTTTCAGTGGCCATCTTGGACGCCATCTTTGAAGCCAACACTGGAGATTTTTTATTTTTTTTTTGGTTTGCTCCTGCCTATCAAGACCTGACGTCAACCTCTGTCCTGTCTATTGAAACGTTGGCTTTAGGTTGTATATTTTAAAGATGCATCCGCTGAAGTTCAAATGTAGTACCTAACGTCTGTCTGTCCGTTTTAGAACAAAATATAGAAACAGTGGACACAGGGTTAGCAGTGACAATAGGACCTGCAAAAGGCCATACATGCATGTGAGATGTTCCGATTGATCAAGTCAGGCCTGCAGTGGCGTTGTATCACACTCTAGGGACCCCATCTTAGCTCGTTAGCCCTGTCCTGCAACTAAGCCATGTTGTGACGTGTTTTGGAGGTGATCCACTCCTCTTGCACCACTGCACATGGCTGAGCAGAATTTACCTGACGGGATTACGTCACCTGCCAGCTTGCTAAGAATGTATAGAGGCCCACTGGCTGTCTTTGTACTGCCTGCAGTCTTCTCGCTGTCTTGCACCTGCTGGTAGCATGTAAGAATGCTGAACCACAAGTTGAAGTACAGTCCTTCGCACACATATCTTTGGTTCCAACTGTAGGTAATGAAATGTGTATACATATCTTCATGGTACACCTATATTTTTATACTGAAGAGGTTTGTGGGGGTCTTGAGAGGGCACTTCGTAACCCATAACCTGGGATATCTTTGGTCGCTTTTGCCACCAAAATGAACCTTATATTGGAATACACCATACACCATACAGCTTCTTGAAACTCACAGTCATAAGAGATTTATTTAACAAAATAATGGGTGGTCAAAGTTCTTCCGCATTGAGGTAACATGGCTGCCCTATAGGCTTTTGCAATTATGCAAATTTTTGGCTATGGAAAATTCAATTATCCAGCCATAGGTGGAACAACAGCAGTACTAGCTATGTACATGTAGCAGGTTTGTCAAGAAAAAACATGATATTCTTCAGCGAACTGCATCAGTATACTGTATATGTATACCACAAAATGTGGGTACGACCTTTGAGGTCATTCTGACCATGATCAAAGATACCTTGAACTAGGTTTCAGAGGGCTGAAATACTTATTTTCTTTGGCTCTACCAAAAAAATACTTAAAGTTTGAATTAGCTATATACCAATTTGATCTGTGAGACATTCTCCACAAAATACATGCATTCCAAGTTATTGGCATGTGTGCAACCTGGTTTCCTGAACTAAAGTATAATTAGTATATACAGCAACAGTGTAATTGAAAACCACATGCCCCGACACAACTGTCTAGCAGCATAGATTGCACTAATGGTCATGATTTTTTTTATTTTTAGGATGCTAATAGTTTATAGATCGATATAAGCCATTTTGGAGAGAGACCCAACAAAAATAAATAAATTTATAAGCGGCCAGAGTTACTCGGTTTACAGTACTTAACAGATCGATAGATATTCGTCCTATAGCGTGTCACTGCATCATTGATTACATCCAGGGTTTCATAGTAAATGTGCGGTATAGATAGTTGTAAACCTTTCATTCATGTTCGCAGAAAGTTGCATTGGCCAAACCATAGAGCTGTTTTACCTGTCATGAAATTGTCACAGTGTGATTTATCAATTTCTAGGTCCTACCTATTCTGCAATTTGTGTCTTAGCACCTCTCACCAGCACTCTCAGAGGCTCTCAGAGTGGCACCGCCATTTCGTCTCAGAGGCTTTGATTTAGCCTCATCGCCATAAATCTCCCCCTATCCTGACATGTCATTAATACCAGACTTATAATCTAATGAAGGACGGCCACCAGGAGCGCCACGGGTCAGGTCACCAGGGGCAACAGAGGGCGCCACCTGCATTTATCTTCGGATTCAAGGTCCTTGGTCAAGCGCTGCTATATTCAAAGAAGCATAAAAAATGGTCAGCTGCCAGATTGCTTTTTAATGCACTGGCATAAGCTATTCAGCATAACACCATGAGGGTAAACAAAGCCTAGACCAGCCAGATTGGGGCTAACTTCGGCCACCTATGGAAAAATATATATATAAAATTGTCGCACCTTACTCTAAAATGACTTCATGCTGGTCAATTATTTCGCCAAATACGATCTATAACCTATTGGCATCCGGAATATAAAGAATCATGACCATTAATGCTGTCTGTGTTGTCTATGCTGCTCTAGAGACAGTGATAATAGCATGTGGATTTCAATGCACAGCAGTTGCTGTATATTTTGGTCCAGGAAACCAGGTTCACGCATGCCAACAACTCGGAAACATGTTTTCTGCAGGGAATGTCTCACAGATAAAATTGGTGCATAACTAATTTTAACTCTATTTCTTGGTCAAGCCAAAGAATTGTATTTCAGCCCTCTGAAACTTTGTGGCAGAACGGCCATGGCCAAAATGACCTCAAGGGTCCCAATTTTCTAGTATACTGATGCAGCCCATATGAAGAATGTGCAGAGATATGCTTGTTAACATGCTCATATGATTGCGAAATAATTAAAAAAAACCTGGTCATTGTGCCTTCTGAATGCTGCACTTTTTGGTGTTGTGATAACTAATCGTAAATATATGTTTGTTCTCGATGAACCGGTTACACAGTATTGCTGCTGTTTCCCCTTTGGCTAAGCCATCTAATTTCTATATCATAGTAAACAATTTGACTGAATCATTGCAAAAGCCATGGGCAGCCAAATTTACCATGACAAGACATAATTTTTTTTTGGTCTGTACCTCTTATGACTGCGAGTTTCAAGAAACTGTATAGTGCAAGTATAAATTGTCCACCTAAGTGGCTTGAAATGAATCAGCTCTTCTAAGTATGTTTTAGTAGAGCCAATGATGTTTGCCAAAGTGGCAAAATATACCTAATCTGGTCTACGGTGAAGCCCTCTCATAATGTCAAGTCTATTTAATGGAGCTAATAGTATAGACCTATATGTATGCTTACCATATTAATTGGGTATAGGGACTGTGTCCTTGAAAACAAGCTTTTTCTTAAAGGTGCCCTTAAATGAATTTTGCACTTTCTCAGTTTTGGGAGTCATGTGAAAGAATACATGTAAACCTTAAAATGCCTATTTCCAGAATCCTAGGTTAATTTGAGAAGGTTAAGCCCTAAAAAACTAACTTTAAAGTTGACAATCTCCAGCCAGAATTACTGTAATTGAAGTTGTAGCTCATTACATATGCATGACGTCACATTAGGAAATAACCTTGACCTTGATCAAGTGCCTAGGAATCAGTGAGGTGTGACCAAGATGCAAGGATGTTGCAACCCAGCATCACAGCTAACCTGTTGTTTATTGGCTGACTGTTACAGGAATAATGGGATAATCTGATGTGACATCACTGGCTCACTAGAGGGCACTGTGACGTGACCAAAAGTTTAAGCAGGAGATTGACTCAAAAAATTCATTTTTTAGGGTTTTACAATCATGCAAAAGCAATGTGATCAGTGAAAGTTTTTTTTTTGCAAGATATACACTTTGATGAAATTTAAAAATAAATTTGAACTTTTTGTTTTTACGCTAAGTTGCCCATTTACAGTCTCCTCCTATATGGTTTGCTTACACCTTAGACTCTATTACAGTAAAACTATGTCATTACATAAAAACAAGTTGAATGCACTCAGAAACCTCATCAGCCAAGGCTACTGATGGAACTGACCCATAGTCTGCCCTATGTCAGACCAGCCCACTGTCAGCCCAAAGACAAGTCCACCCATTGTCTCGGTGGCCCAAATGTTGGCCAAATGTTCAATCACTGTTTGGTTTTTAATCGCTTTGGCCCACTATTGTGTTTAATGTTGGCATATTGACTTTCCAGTTGGCCCATCTTCTGAAGGAAGCCAAACTAATCCACACAGCTACAGCGTGTGCCTTGCTAGATTTCACAGCAATTCCATATTTTTTTCGCCGTCACCCTCTAGTGGTAAATAGATGTGTGACTAATAATAAGTAGGTCAGCCAATGCAAGCGACGCACCAGGGCTTCAAAACACTCATACGTCACTGCAGGCCACGTTGCTGTGCTAAATGTAGACACAATTAGTAAACACTGGCGCTGATTTGGCGAACCATGATGGCCACCACCAATCAAACTTGATATATGCGCAAACCAGCTAATCAAGCCCAGCTGTGATTGGCTGCAGCAAAGTGCATCCTAGCAGCAGTATTTTTTAAAGCATTTTAATGTATATTTTGACATCTTATCATTCAATTGATATTTTGCTATTTCCGTGAGAAAGTTATATTTATTGAATAAGTTAGTTATGATCTTCTATGTCTGAAAAGCAAAATGATGAATAAGAGGGAGAAAGACTTATGCCTTGCTGAATTCAGGGCTGCTCAGTAAAAAGACTCCATTGACCAACTATGAAAATCTCAGTTTTCTGTGGTGCATGTTTTTTGCGATATACCCAAATTTATTCATTTCATTATACAGCATTCTTTGAGTATTTATTGACATGTGTGGTACTGATCTGGTTTGCCCACCTATTTATTTACCAACATATTTATTTTAATTTATTTATTTAAACTCCCAATTCTGGGAAATTGAAAAATATTATGCAAAATTTTTTGGGTGGAATCCGCAATCTTCATTGGGGTATCTCCTTGATCAATTTTCGTATTTATTAGTAAATAGATTTAAAATAATGTTGTCATTGCCACTGACTAGTTGGCCAAAAAGTGCATTGTTGGCTCGATCAATGTCTGCATGGTTGGCCATTGCCACTCTTGACTCAACTATCTTGTGATGTTGACTCAATGTTGGCTCACTGTGGTTGGGCCAATGGTAGCTTGCTGTCGGCCAGTGACAATGGCCCAAGTATCATGCCAGCCGAAAATGGCTTTACAACGAGCTACAACGATGAATACAACCCCAAGTCAGTCAGCCCATTGTCTAGGTGGCCCAATGTTGGCCCACTGGTTGTTGACCGAATGTCAGCCAAATGTCAGGTCTAGTGAGGTTATAGGCACAAATTGCCAAAAAGAACATGTGGCGACATCTATAACTTTAGAACAAAGTAGATGGTGTCGTCCTCTTGCGATAATAATAGGAACACGTTAATCTCTATTTTCCATTATTCAATAACTTTCGTAACGATCTTTTATATATAGAACTATATACATGTATTTGGAAATTGTGTATTTCAAACCAAGAAATACATATTTTACCATGTTCTCGTCGCATAATGTTTATACTGTTTTCGCGCGTAGATTTAGAGGCTACAATTTACGTAAACATAAACACATGTGCTTGTATGGTGGAAGGATTTGGGACATTTTGACGGCTCATTTTGCTATATTCTTTGCTGTATTGGCTGCAAAAGGTACCGGTCTTATGTGCATTATGTAAATAAACGAATTGATTATGACAACGATCTGATGGCTGGCAAGGCCAAGGAGGGGAATCACTGAAGCTAGCATCCCTGCATGCATGGGTTCACTTAGAACTGTCTTTCAGTGCGCCAGCTAGTGGCCCCTTAAAAAAGACTTGCACAACTTCCATTTGCTGCTTCAGTTGAGATTGTAATGTGAGTTTACATGATAGTTTTCTTGTGTAATTGTGAATAGTGTCATCCTTTTTCTTTTGGTTTTTGATGACTCAATTTCTATTACTATATTAGGGTTTTTCTTTATTTGTATTATTCAGATGCCAGCAACAAGGAGTCAGGTCAGAGCTAAGTCAGCTGCACAGTCTACAGGTGACAAAACTGCTGCGAAGACCTTGAAGAGAAGTACTAAATCTGATGAATCCAAAAATGAAGCACCTGCAGTAAAACGAACCCGAAAGAAAGCGGATCTGGTTGTTCAGGATAAAGATGGCAAGAAAAAAGCCACTAAGAGTGAGGATGTGTCAAGCTTGAACTCTGACAAATTAATTGATGATAAAACAGAAATTCAGTCTCATCCCAATAAAAAGACATCTGGAAGGAAAGCAATCACTAAAAATTCATCAAAGGAATCAGCGACAAAACAAAATAAATCAGTCACTCAGGACAGAAATTCTCAGGCAGGGAACAATTTATGCAAAACAAATGGCATAGATTCTCACAATGACGGTGCAGCAACTGATAGAGATAAAAGGCACAAGGAGAAATCACATTCACTACTATCAATAAAGACAGGGAATGAGGATTCTGCAGAACCCGAGATCATATCAGGCAGTTCCGACTCAGAGTTTGAGGAGGTACCTGAAGCAAAAATTCCTGTTAAGTGTGAAAAGGAAGCAGAGAGTCGAACTACTGCCATGTCGGACAGCTCGGATTCAGATTTCGAAGAAGTACCTAAGCCAAAAATTCCTATGAAACGTGAAATGAAAGCAAATACTTCCAAATCTGCAAATAATACTACCTCAGATGGAGCAAAACTTAAAAAAGGAGGTAAAAAACCTGTTAAAAAAGAAGTTAAAAAACCTACAACTCCTAAAAAACATGTCTCACCTAAGAAAGAAAAAGTGTCCCTTGATGATGTCAGTCCTATGGATCTCCTTCTTCGACTAGAAAGTGAACCTGGAAAAGAAGACGAGACATCATCGGCTAAAGAAGTGAAAGTTGGAAAGAGGAAGTCTGTGAAGAAGGACCCAGAGGAAATGAGTGACAGCGACAGTGAATCTGACTGGGAAAATGTTGCAGGTACGATAAATAGATATTTGTTGTTTGGTATACATTTCCTATTTTTTCATATACATGTACGGTATATGAAGAAAACATTGATTAGCACCAATAACTTGTGACAATTTTAAATAATGCAGGGAACCTTAAGTTAATTATTAATGTGACATGGCCCAACATGACATGTTTTTAGGGGGGACTGCTTTTGACTACAAAATGAAAATTTCTAATTAAAGAATTGCAAAAATTTTTGATGTTCACATCTATTTTTCATTGCAGATGTTAATTTGGAAAAGGAACTCAAGGATCAAGTACCTGATGAAGCAGTAGAAATCACATTGCAAGAACCAAGTCTGTTTAACAAGAAAAGGTAAGTTACCACCGGTATTTAATTATGATTCTGCAATGGGTGATCAATGTGGCTGGCTCGTTGATTTTTGTTCTGATTTTCTCCATAGAAAAAGGAAGGAGTTTGTCCTGGAAGATTGGTTTCAAAAGCAAGTGAACAAATATCATCGAGGAACACATTTGGAGATGCACAAGGTACAAGTTTGTCATATCGTGGACGTGGAATATGAGCAATTCTGTCAGACTGTCATGACTTTCGAATGAGTTAATCGTTGTTTACACAATCGGGAATTTATATTTTGCAGGTTCATCTTTTGTGCTTGGTGAGTTACGGATTTCAAAGGAATCTCATGTGTAGTGATGACACTCTCTTAGCCCTTTCATTGTCTCATGTGCCATTACGAGACTTGGGACAGTCTGTTAAGAAGTGGGACACAACATTTCTGACAAAGTTAACCAAGTGGTTTTCCAAGTATTACAGCATCGATGCAGATACAGAAGTACATGGTGGAGACCTGGTGCGTAGCTATTAACCATGAATTAGATTTTGTAGAATATACCATTTTAAAGACTTATGAATTAATTAATTATCCGTTCATTGTGTAATCCAATATTTGTACGATTTTTTTATTGTGACTGTGCAGATGAAAGCCCTCACTTCAAGACTTGAAACCACAAAAGTGGCCTCAGAGGAAGAGCTGGCTTATGTAAGTCTGTCTTAAGATGTTGACACAAATACTTCCCTGTTATCACTGTCAAGTGCAATTAGCATTAAATGTTTCTGTATTTTTTTCTCAGTTGTTTGTGTTGACCATCAGAAGTTTGGGAGGAGAGGTTCGATTGGTAATCTCCCTCCAACCCGTGTCTCATAAACCAAATTTAAAGGTAAACTATGACTCACTTTGTGTCCCTGATTGTATCTTAATTAGTGTTTGAATTTTACCAATAAGTAAAACTTCAGTTTTTTTTATCAAAAAAATTATTTTGTCATAGAATTTCCTCATTAAGAGAAGAAAGTGTGAGGCAGAAGATAAAGATAGCAAAGATGTTGAGACGTCTGACAGTCCGTCTTCGAATACAAATTCCCAAGCTGATGATGCTGTCCCATGTTCATCTAAAACATCTAAAAAGAAGGGAATAACTGCATCTTCTAAAAAGGTCACAACTGACAAGAAAAAAGCATCAACCTCTGAATCAAAAGGTCATCAAAAAGATGCTGGAGAGGCTGAAAGTGAAACATCTAAGTACTGGAAGAAAACAACAAAATGTAAAACAACCAAAAGTGCCAAGGAAGGCTCAGCAAAAAAGTCTCAGACTAAGACATTGAAAAAAGAGGACACAGTATCTGAAAAGAAAGAACGAAGACGCACTGCACAGAGAAGCAATTTAGGCAAGAAAAATTATAAGGAAACGGAATCTGATGCAGATGACAGTGATGGGGAAAAGTTTGAGCCAAATCTCAGCGAGAGTTCATCTGAAGATGAGCAAGAAGAGACCAGTCTGAAAGGAGGCAAGGGAAAAGGCAAAGGCAAAGCCAAGTGCAAATCTTCTCCTGCCAGCTTGAATGATGTTGTGGAACTCAGGTAGGGTATTATTCATCATATCTGTAAAATGTTCTCTTATGATTTAAATTTAATGAACTGTGAAATGCATTATGGAGAGATTACAAGGACTGAGTATACAGTTTTAATAATTGTTAATTATTTCAAAATCAATTTATTTCTTGTCCGTTTTAGCTCAGGGAGTGATTTTGAAGAATTGAACACAACATTCCGCAGTCCACCTCCCAGAAAACAAAAACCCAGAAACAAAAAAATGTTGTCAAGTGAATCTGATGATAGCGTCCAGTTTGTTAAAGAGAAAGCTAAGACAAAAGGTAAATTAAACTATTCTGGACTCCATTTGTACTGAGTCATATTGTAAAGATTATTAAATGATCATTTGGGTTGACTAAATCTTTGTGCCAGTTATGAGATATTTTTTAATATTTTGATTTCAGGAACTGATTATTGGGCTGAGGTGTACTTGGAAAAGGAAAATAAATGGATGTGTAAGTTTATAAATTCATTGTCAGATTTTAATCAAAATTTTGGTAATGATTATGGCAAGATAGTATGGTATTATTAAGTAAGGATTATCAACTTATATACTTTGCTTATGCAGTTCTAATTAGCGCACAATGTATTCCATTTGCTTATAGGTGTTGATTGTCTCAAAGCTGAAATTAATAAACCCCATGACCTAGAGAGCAGAGCAACAAAACCTGTGTCATACATTCTGGCTTTTGATAATGGTAAGTCAATGAACTGTCAATTTCTCACAAGAAAAAAATTATTTCTAACATCTGACAGACTCACAGTTGTTGCTGTGCATGATGCATGATCAAGAGAGGTTATATTGCACCATCATGTAGTGAATATATTTTTTATAAAGTTGTTAACTTGAAGTTACCACCCACTTATGTAATGAATATACCCTACTGACAATGGTGGCGCCACTGGTGTTGAGGTTTTCCAGATATAGATGGCGCCACATGCATCAGATTTTACGTTTGGGCAAGTCATTCAGCTGCAGTTGTTTATTCCTATATAATTAGGATTAAGTCAAGGAAATATTGCTATAAATATCATCCAAAGTTACATTCATGTTTATTGCAGCGACCTGTACAATGATTATCGATTTAGTATATGACTGCATCTTGATACAAGTGGAGTGTGTATGTCACATGCGAACCAGATTAATGCCCGTGAGAATACCATATATAGTTGAGGTACACCTGTTACTAGTATGCCTTAAACTAATGAGTAAGGAAAATAATGAGTCCTGGTGACGCGGGGCTCCCAAGCTCACGTCTTGGAAGAATTTCTGAAAGGGTAAAGGTCGTCCCCAGGTGACCCGCCTACTTCAGCGGGATGCTTGGGTTGTACTGATCTTCCCTACCCTAATTAAATGAAATAGTAGTACATATCTGATGGAGCCAACGATCTCACCCAGAATTCTATGAAAGATCTTTGATCAGTGAGAATACAATTAATTAATGTACCTAGAAAACATACTAAATATAAGAAAACAAACACTAAAACTGGCTTTATATGCAGAAACAGGAAGATTCCCTCTTCTAATTAGACAAAAACTATGTACACTATTGAGCCAGATTTCTAAATTACCGAATTATGAAAGGGCCAGAACAACTGGTACAGTGAAGCAATGCATATCATCACAGATGCTAAGATAACAGATTGGCAATCTATAGACCCGAACATGTTAGTAAAAGACTAAATTTATACACTAATGAACAATCCAGAATTCTAAAGGAAATAAATGACAGCGATAAACAACCTTAACTAAGAACTTACAAACTATTTAAAACCACTTACTCTCTCAAACCTTATTTGACTTTAAATCTCCCTAAGAAAACATACAATAACATAGCTCGATTTAGAGTAAGCTCTCATTGCCTTAAAATTGAAATGGGTAAACATGAAACACCCAAATTACCATTAGAAGAAAGGAAATGTAATAAATGTAACTCCGATGAAATAGAAGATGAATTGCACTCCCTTCTAATATGTATCAAAAATATAACCTCAAGAACTAGACTGTTTTTCAAAGCAGCTGATATAATTGCTCACTTTCATAGTCAAAACGACAATAAAAAAATTCCAGACATTAATGTCAGCTAAAAAACCAGAAATAATTCATGTGTTGGGAAATTTTTGGAATGAAGTCATGTAATGTATATTTTGTCCATATTGTGCCCCTCCCCCCCCCCCCCAACCCCTCCTCCAACACCGGACACTGCAGAGTCCCAGGGTCAGTGTATAACTGCTCTGGTGACTCAACCATCAACTAGATTCTACACATTCCCAGGGTCAGTGCATCACTGCTCTGGTGATCTGCAATCATCTTCCGCACCCTACCACAGACTGACAATTATCAATCCGCTGTCGTAGTCCCAGAAGTCAGTGCAACACTGCTCTTGTGACTCCAGCACACTTGGACTCTCTCCTGAACTATTTCACATAAAACAGTATTATACTATGCTATGTATGAATACATTTATTATTTTCATACATCTTCATAAAATGTTTTTTCATAAGGTACATGTAAAAAGAGCAGGTCTCTTTGACTGTCTCTATAAAATTAAAGAACTGGGACCAGACATCGATTTGTTAATAGTACTATATTCGCTATTATTCAGTCTTCTGTACATATTCTGTAGTCATAACCTATGTAGTATTTGTAGTGAATGTTTTGTAGTTTTCTGTTTTTCTTAACATATAATTAAAGATATATGGGATTAAAAATATGGCTTTATATATATATATATTTCAGGTAATCATGCGAAGGATGTAACAAGAAGATATGCCAGTAGCTTTACAAACACTCGAAAAAATCGACCAGACCCTGAGTGGTGGGAAGAGACATTGGAGCCATATGCTGGGCCAGTGGCTGAAAAGGACTCCTATGAAGACATGCAACTGCAGGGTATTAATATTATACCTTAATAAATTATATACATATACATTTTATAAAACCTCAGTATCATGAGTTGAGATGTGTCAAAAACGGAAAAAGACAAATCTATCACTGTAACAAAGAAGCTGGTATATGTAGTGCATGTATAGTGGTCAAGCCATTGGTCAGCTTCTTTGAGAAGCCTGGGTTCAATTCCTGCATAGGCATTCTGGAAGTTTATGTGGAATTGGCAATTTGGCAGTACTTTATACTTGATGTCTATGCTTAGGCAATCAATTACCCCACCCATGGGGTTAATGTACATTGTAACCTCATCATCTCCTCATTTAAATAATCCTTTTGGTGACTAAGTATACAAAATACTGATATTTTGAACCAGTACTAATATGATTAAAATTCCAAGTAGAGTGTGCAATATTGACAAAGTTGCATCAATTTGATTGTGAGATAATGGGATTAGTATTGTGAATAAATTGTTTTAAGCTGAACTGATGCAGAAGCCACTACCAACTGCTGTCGGTGAATACAAAAGTCATCCATTGTGAGTATGAAATGTGTTGCGCATAACTCGCTATCAATTTTAAACTGCAGTATTTCGATGAATTGTTTGTCATTACATAGGTTATCTATGGTCAAAATTATGTTCCAGATATGCATTGAAACGACACTTGCTGAAGTATGAAGCTATTTATCCAGACTCTGCTATACCTGTTGGCTTCATCAGAGGAGAGGCTGTGTATTCTCGAGAATGTATTCATTTAGTGAGTTAATTCTGAAAAGAATTGAATTAAATTTGGCAAGTGTCCCCTGATATGACGTCACATGTGCCAAACATCCAGTACAGGATACACCATTGGAATCATTATTATAAACACATTTGGAAATTAGTAAAAAGCATATTGATCATTTATTGTAGCTTCATACAAGAGAAAACTGGATGAAGGAAGCTAGAGTTGTACGAATTGGCGAGACACCATACAAGTTGGTTAAAGGGCGCAAGAAGAGGGTAAGCAAAATTCTTCTTTGGTTTACCAACCAGTGTTGACGCATTAGTTGAAATTTTCATTTATTCAAGGTTTGCTTTAGATACAATCCTTGATGGTAAGGTTTGTCATGTTTGAAAAGTTTAATGGTCTTCATGAGGTTTTCATGTCTAATCTCATGAGATGGTGATATTCGCCATGTTAGAAATGAATAAATTGGCTTGCCACACAGTTTTCTACATGATTGTATCGTTCATGTTTCAGAGGCAGGCATTGGCCGGTGGGGATATTGAACCAATGGCTGAACTTTTTGGACAATGGCAAACAGAGGACTACATTCCACCACCCGCTGTTGATGTGAGAGACCGTTTAAACTTTGATTCAAGAAAAAAATTAATATATATATATAAGTCATAACAAATTTCTGTAATATCACTCTCCCCATGTTAAAATTTTTTGATTAGGGAGATAGACTTTTTTTGGCTTTCTAGTAATTGGACAGATGAAAATTTCTATAAATGCCATGCCTTTGAGTTTTGAGTTATTGATCACAGAGGCAAGTGCAAGTTTGCACTGTGTTGTGGTTTGTGTACTCATTTTTAATTGCTTTAATTCAACAGGGCAAGGTTCCCAGGAATGAATATGGAAATGTTGAGTTATTCAAGCCGTCCATGTTACCTGGTGGAACTGTGCACTTGAATGGTATGTATGTTGTGGAAAGTATCCAATTAAATATGCACTAAAAATCAGAAAATCTTGATCAGTTTAATTGCAAGTCTTTGTAACATTGGTGATTTATTGTGCCGGATGAATTTTTTGTAATAGTTTTTCAATTTTTATGGGAAAGATATTTCAATAAACGTTATTGCTTCTTACTCACAGGGCTTAATGGCTTGAACAGAATTGCTCGCAAGTTGAATATCGATGTTGCTGCTGCAATGGTAGGCTGGGACCACCATTGTGGGTTTGCTCATCCAGTGTAAGTATTTTTAATCGCTATTATGTTTTACCGATACTGTGTACACTCTGTCTAAGTTGTCCCTCTGACATGTCAAAATCATAACTGCTAAATTTTTGAACTGATATCTCGATTATGTTATTATGTAATGCATTGTTAGTGATACACTCCAACAGTGATAATCAACACTTCATTGAAATTTGCCACCTTTCAAATATTATTGGATTAATCAAAAAGTGCTAAACTTGGTATTTGTGGATTGTCATGGGATTGGAACATTGCTAATAATGTGAACACTTAGTTACACAAAACCAATCGGGTTACAAACTGAAATTGTGTATATTTTGGGAATTTCAGGGGTGGTGAATTTAGATGAAGTGGCGAATTTAACTGATTCCAATTTTATACACTCTAGTCTTTACTTTTTTTACCTCTGATCACAAACTGTTGATTGATTATTGAATTAATTAAATGACATTCCTGTGCAGGTTGGACGGCTGGGTAGTTTGTGAAGAGCACAAAGACATTCTTATGGCTGCTTGGGATGAAGAGCAGGAGATCATAAAAGAGAGGGAAGCTCAGGTGAGGATACTAAATGTAGGCCTATTTAATGGCATAAAATAAATGTTATAGATCTTTCCTGCATAACGCTGTGGAATTTTAATTTATTTTCAGAAACGTGAGAAGAGAATATACGGAAACTGGAAACTCCTAATTAAGGGAATGTTGATCAGAGAAAAACTTAAAAGCAGGTTCAACTTAGAGGTTAGTAAAATTTCTGTGTGGTATGTAGTTCTGTTATAGGTAGCTAGGAATTATTGACTTTGGAAGGTACAAAACCTCATGTCTTTTACAAATAGCTAATTTGTTTTAAGGCTAATTTGTCTGATATGATGCACTAAGTGTCATGTTAAAAAACTTGGAATGTGTTTCAAAATGCATAACTTGAAGTACATATGTGGACTATTATCATTTCTAAGCTGTGGAAGGATGACTTATTTCACATTAAGTTATAATTTTAATTCACAGCCAGCAGAGGGCAGCAGTCAGGATGCAGTGACACCTGGTGCAAGTGGAGGTAAAGCGGGAGATATGGAAATATCATGGCCGCTAAATCGACAGAATGAAAAAGAAAAATCTAAAAGCAAAGGGAAGAAAAAGAAGCAAGAAGGACCTCTGTTTCCTTTTGAAGAAATATAATACTTTGTAATCTCTAACTTGCATTGATTGCTATGGTTCTGTTTGTGTTGTTCTGTTGATTATTTTAAAAGTTTGATACAACTGTATAGATGATCGAATAACCTGGTGAAGTCATTTCTGTGTTGGATTTTAGATTGTGTTTAACATATGATTTGATTCTAATTTGTTATATCTCTATCATTGATTGCTATGGTTTTCTAGTTTGGTTGTTTTGTCGCTGTTGAATCTAAAACTGCATCTAAATAACCTGATGAAGTAATATCTTAAGTTCTTAGTTCTATTAAAGTGATTTAAATGGTTGGTTAACACACAGTACATCAATACATGTGTGCTTGTATTGTTATGTATGTTAAAGGGTAAAATGTTCGTATTTCTTGTTTAAGGCAGTTATTAGTCTCATTAAAAATGTACTGTCAAATTGAACCTAGACAAAACTACCCAAGGTTTATATTTTTTGAGTGGTGGTAGGTGTAAGCCGACTATAAGCTAGGAGTAGACAGAAGCAGCTAGCTTTATTCAGGTATAGCTGCAGCCAGGCATAGGTTGCTACAGCTGTCTAGAGTCGACCATATTATGAAACTAACTGTAGTAAAGCATAAACTGCTAACCTACTGTATTTTTCTGAAATTTTTTCATGATGGAAGTTGTACATAATGTATAAATTCAGTTAGATGTTGTATATAAAGTTGTAATTTTGTGTAATAAGATCTTCGAAGTTTAAATGGTCTTCATGCATCTTATTCGGGGGAGAAAAAAACTGGATTTCAAACCACCTGTGTTCATCATGAAGTTGCTCAAATTAAAATTGTTGCAAGTTGTTGCATAATGTACATAGTATATATTCAGTTAGGTTTTGTATATATATATATATATATATGCATTCAATGAACAATAAATTCCATGTATTTGGTATAAAAGTTGTAATTGTAATAATTTCAGTAATTCTTGTAAAAATAAAATAAATAAGGTTAAAATTTTTTATATTGCAAAGAATTTTTTGGTGCATATCAATTATGCATGAAAAAAAAAACAACCTTCCTTGGTCATGAATTGCAATAAGTAATTTGCTTATTGTGTATTTATTATTTATGTTTTGGTAAAGACCTCTGTGATTTACTAGTGTGACTTTTTGGAAAGCCATTTTGGCAAAAGTTGCCCACTGTATAGGCCTGTGCAACAAATCCAAATTGGAAAATATTAAATTTGAAAGATACCAAATAGCACAAGAATCATTGTGTTGAAAGATATCAAAGTGAAAATGTCAATATATATGCTTAAATAAAATGTTGATTGAATGAGTAAAATGTCTTATCACTGCAGATTAATCTACAGTTCTATATGGCCAACAAAATTCATAATCCATCCACATTTTGCTGGTAAGGGTCTGGATCTTTACAGCGAGTGCAGACGCTCTGGCTGAATGTGTTAATTGTACATTTTGTTCAGCACAAGTGGGGTCCAGCATGTGTACATATAATTAACTCAGCTGATCTCACTGGATGTCTTGATTCAAATTTCAACCCCCAGAATTGGAGAAGCCATCATCATATGACCATGATAACTTCAACTACAGATTGACACAGAGATAGAAAAATCACGGGTAATTGCAATTGCTACCCCTGTCTTCACTCTGCACTTGAAGTCCATAGCACTGCAATTAGATGGATAGAAAGAATTTATTGACAGAGAGAGGTCAGTTTTGACATACTTGTTGATTCAATTGCAATTAGCAACAAAATCATATTAGAGTTTCCAGGGGATTGCAATTAGGTTGACAGGCCTCGAATTGCAATCAATCTTGAAAGGGCTCACATTGCCAGTCTACACAATGGACTGACATTATCAGTTCCAATTGAGTATATAAAAAGTTTCAAAGTGATGAACTGAATGACCTTGTCATGAAAATATCTCAACAGAACCATGCCACCTGGGAAGTACATATAACCGAAGCTGTTCATTTGAAAGTCATTCTCAACCTGGTTTAAATAAGGAAACATCTCCCATCAGGCCATCAACCATTGAACCAACATTGAAATCACCAGTAAACACAATGGAAGCTACATGGGAAGACATTATGCCCACACTTTCCTTTTGTGGAGAAGTCAAACACAGCTGTCTCAATGACCTCTCCAGAGACTCGTGGATGGAACTTTTGGCCTCACAGTTTAGAGATGGTGAGTTTGGAAATTTTCTTGTCATTCACTATCCATAGCAATATAGTTATAGCACAGTATTTCTGTGAGTTACAGATTGTTAAATTTAATTTGTATATATTTTTAATATAGGGATACATCACAAGATTTTTTTTAATACCTACGATATCTTCCAATGTAGCCTAGCTTTTTACTGTAACATTATTTGTTAACATAATTCTGTATGCTTTTAGGTGTGTGTATCAGAGAGGAGGTCATAGTTGATGCTCTAACCTCAGAAGATGAAGACCTGGGAATTTACTTGCGAGAAGAAACACCTTTAACCCCTGGTAAGTGCATATATGATATATTAGACTGCTTTGCCCTTGAAATCTTCACAGTAAAACTTCAATGAATGAAAAAGTAAACTATACTTTATACTTTTAAGGGATAACACTAAATCATTTAAACATAAAGGCAATACCCCTTTGAAGGTTCAAACGTAGAACAAAACAGAAGCAGGACAAGTTTTATAATAATGTGTATTTCTACTGTTGTGTCTTATAAATAATGTTGACTGCTTGTATATATGTTGGCTGCAATATCAATATAGAATATTTATAAAGGAAATTTTTAATTGATAAAAAAATTTACTTTTTGATACATGATATATAATTTTAGGTTGAACTGTTTATCAAACATTAACAATGTACTAATAATTATATGTTTATCTCACTTTCAGCCACGGACGAGTCTCGGCAAGACATTGTTGCAGATGCTTTAAGGTCCACTTTTGAAGATGATGACATCTATCTCGTTGATGACCGTCCTGATACTCCTTTCTCCCAAGGATCTCAGTATGACTCCCCATCCCCTTGCTCCAGCACCACTTCCGGTGTGATCAGTTGCCATGACTACGAATCCCTGTCTCCTTGGTCCATCGGTTCACCAGCTTCCCCCCAGGTCATCAACATTGAGTCTGCCCTTGGAGTTACTGATGTACCCCAGCCACAGCCCAGGATGTCACAACAAGCCCAGCAACATCATCATTATCACCAGCAGCAGCAGCAGCAACAGCAAATGTTCACTTATCCCACCTTCAGCCAGAACACACACAACAGGAGTCATCTGCAGCACATCCAGGTACTTAGTTGTAAACCTTAATACATTCCCGCAAGAGAACAAGTACAGTTTCAATATCATTAATATTCATTAAACTTTTTTCACATTTTAATTAACTTAATATTTCTTGGCCATTTTAGTCTATCAGTTCTAACTCGATCAATGCCTAAAACTGGCAGTATCATAAGAAGTTTTACTATTGTCAGTATTGTGCTTATAATTTGCTAATTTGCAATTTTACTTTATTTTCAGAGACAATCAGTCCACATGCAGCTGACTACAGTAGACCCTAAACTGGCCACTTGGTTGTCTCAACAGATGCCCAGCTCAAGCGATCCGAAACCAGCCAAGAAGTTGACACGACCTCCAGAGTCTTACGTTGCTCTGATTGCCAAGGCCATTCTTTCGTTACCTTCTGGAAGAGCCCTTCTCAGTGAGGTCTACAAGTTCTCTACAGATAACTACGAGTACTATCGCACTGCTCCCAAGACATGGAAGAATGCCATTCGCCATAACCTCTCGGTCAACGAATGCTTCATCAAGAATGGACGCGCCCCTCATGGTCGTGGATACTACTGGTCTGTCCACCCCGCATGCGTCCATGCCTTCAGAGGTGGAGATTTTAGAAGACGTGAAGCACAACAGTTGGCCAACGGATTGGACAGAATGCAGCAACCGGCTGTCGGATACCACCAATACTTTCGAGGACCATACTACTGAAACTGAACAGTTTCACAAACTATTTAATTACCTAGCTTTAATGACTATGAGTCATAGGTAGTCAAGGGTGCTCACTATATATTAACATAAACCAGATAGTGCTTATTTATCTTATAGAACAAATTGATTGTTCATGATTTGTTGTGTAACTAAAATTGTACATATAATTATTGTTTTGTGCATGTGTTTACTATAGTATTTGAATAAATGATATACATGATATAGGCGATATATATAAAAGTTTCTTCGCTGTAATCTATATATCGATCCGTGGGAGAGATTCAGTTAACAGTCTGCATGGGTGGCCCACTGGCCCATTGTTGACCCACTATTTAGCAAGTTGGGTTGTCTGGTTGGCCTAATTAATGTCATGCCGGCCCATGTACAGGGTGCAGCCTAAAAACTTGCACTGGGCTTCTCCTCTTTGGGGATAGCTCCAGGTTACTCAAATGCTTATGAGGTCTTTAAAATTTTTGCCACATTTAGTCAGGGGTATAAGCAATTGGTCATTGTGATATTTTTGATCTTGTAATGACAGACAATATCAGTGTCTGAATTATTGAGAGGGTGCATGCTGCAGGGCGTGTTCTGAGAGACACATGTCACAGAAGTCAGACTTCTGTCCGCTTGCATGGTGTCTCTAGTTGAAGAAAAGTTTACAAATTAGAGATTTCCTAGTTAATATACCTCTGAAGCCACCGAAAATATAATATTTGCAGAGAGTCCTCCTTTAGTGTTTTATATACATGCATATGTATATTATGGTATTAGATGATAAGAAGGTTGGTTTCAGTTTTGATCCAGCAAGGTCGTAAAGTTAAAACAGAGATATATAATGGTATTCCTGAGGGACCTTTTGAATCTACAACTAATCTGGAAAACATCACATGATTTTCAGGAAGATGGGCCAGTTAATAAGACAGAAAAGACAGAAAATTGATCAGAATCCAAAATGGCACTTTCCACCTCAAAGGTGTCAATGGTCTACCTTCTTATCAAAAATGAATCTATTTGTCCTGTTTTTGGTGGCAAAGGTCAACAAAGGTGACTGTAACACATCTGTATGATCAGTGACATAATCTAGTGCTTTTATAGCAAAGGCCGAGGTGAAAATGACCCGAAGGTGTGATAAGTGTGCATGTGCTATATTTAGATCAATATTATCAATAATTCATGAGGAAACAATAAAATATATTAATAAAGATAATGTAGGAATATAATTACTTTTGTGTGTATGACTGCAGCTGCATGTGATGATTATCACTTGAGATAATAACAGAAGAGGTAGCAGTAGCTACTGGTGCAAGTTTTTATGCCGCACCCTGTAATTAATGTTGGCCCAAGTCAATTATCAATCCGCTGTCGTAGTCCCAGAGGTCAGTGCAACACTGCTCTGGTGACTCCAGCACACTTGGACTCTCTCCTAAACTATTTCGCATAAAACAGTATTATACTATGCTGTGTATGAATACGTTTATTATTTTCATACATCTTCATAAATGTTTTTTCATAATGTACATGTAAAAAGAGCAGGTCTCTTCGACTGTCTCTATAAAATGAAAGAACTGGGACCAGACATCGATTTGTTAATAGTACTATATTCGCTATTATTCAGTCTTCTGTACATATTCTGTAGTCATAACCTATGTAGTATTTGTAGTGAATGTTCTGTAGTTTTCTGTTTTTGTTCTTTTGACACATGTATCAACTCATGATATTGAGATTGTCAATAAAAATTATATATATATGTATTCTTTATGGGTTGATGATGCATAAGGTATGAGAAGTGTATCTGTACTGATATTACATTGTCAATAAAATAATATATAGTATTATAATTGTGAAAACTTTCCTGGTGATGTACATGATTGATTTGAGACAGTTTACTTGTACATTATGTATATGGATTATGATGATTTCACATATTAAACTTGCTTGACATATAATAAAAAATATAGGGGATTAAAAATATGGTTTTATATTTCAGGTAATTATGCGAAGGATGTAACAAGAAGATATGCCAGTAGCTTTACAAACACACGAAAAAATCGACCAGACCCTGAGTGGTGGGAAGAGACATTGGAGCCATATGCTGGGCCAGTGGCTGAAAAGGACTCCAATGAAGACATGCAACTGCAGGGTATTAATATTATACCTTAATAAATTATATACATACATAAATTTTATTGACAACTTCAATATCATGAGTTGAGATGTGTCAAAAACGGAAAAAGACAAAAATATTCATCTATCACTGTAACAAAGAAGCTGTTATATATAGTGCATGTATAGTGGTCAAGCCATTGGTCAGCTTTTTTAAGAAACCTGGGTTCAATTCCTGCATAGGCATTCTGGAAGTTTATATTGAATTGGCAATTTGGCAGTACTTTATACTTGATGTCTGTGCTTAGGCAATCAATTACCCCACCCATGGGGTTAATGTACATTGTAACCTCATCATCTCCTCATTAAAATAATATTTTTGGTGACTAAGTATACAAAATACTAATCTTTTGAACCAGTACTAATATGATTAAAATTCCAAGTAGAGTGTGCAATATTGACAAAGTTGCATCAATTTGATTGGGAGATAATGGGATTAGTATTGTGAATAAATTGTTTTAAGCTGAACTAATGCAGAAGCCACTACCAACTGCTGTCGGTGAATACAAAAGTCATCCACTGTGAGTATGAGATGTGTTGCGCATAACTCGCTATCAATTTTAAACTGCAGTATTTCGATTAATTGTTTATCATTACATAGGTTATCTATATGATGCACTAAGTGTCATGTTAAAAACTTTGAATGTATTTCAAAATGCATAACTTGAAGTACATATGTGGACTATTATAATTTCTAAGCTGTGGAAGGATGACTTATTTCACATTAAGTTATAATTTTAATTCACAGCCAGCAGAGGGCAGCAGTCAGGATGCAGTGACACCTGGTGCAAGTGGAGGTAAAGCGGGAGATATGGAAATATCATGGCTGCTAAATCGACAGAATGAAAAAGAAAAATCTAAAAGCAAAGGGAAGAAAAAGAAGCAAGAAGGACCTCTGTTTCCTTTTGAAGAAATATAATAATTTGTTATCTCTAACTTGCATTGATTGCTATGGTTCTTTTTGTGTTGTTCAGTTGATTATTTTAAAAGTTTGATACAACTGTATAGATGATCGAATAACCTGGTGAAGTAATTTCTGTGTTGGAATTTAGATTGTGTTTAACATATGATTTGATTCTAATTTGTTATATATATCTCTATCATTGATTGCTATGGTTTTCTAGTTTGGTTGTTTTGTCGCTGTTGAATCTAAAACTGCATCTAAATAACCTGATGAAGTAATATCTTAAGTTCTTAGTTCTATTAAAGTGATTTAAATGGTTGGTTAACACACAGTACATCAATACATGTGTGCTTGTATTGTTATGTATGTTAAAGGGTAAAATTGTCATATTTCTTGTTTAAGGCAGTTATTAGTCTCATTAAAAATGTACTGTCAAATTGAACCTAGACAAAACTACCCAAGGTTTATATTTTTTGAGTGGTGGTAGGTGTAAGCCGACTATAAGCTAGGAGTAGCTACAGTGTAGCTTTATTCAGTTATAGCTGCAGCCAGGGGTATAGTGCAGTATAGTGGACCCAAATGTATGCCCATATTTGGTGTCTATGAAATATAAAAAAATATCACGTTTTTTAGCAAAAATATGTTCTAGTACAGAAGTATAAAAACATTTGCGTAACACAGCGGGGGTTTGGGGGCAACAGCCCCCGATAAAAAAACAATGCCTTGTCTTGAAAATGAAAAGAGCGGTCGTTTTTTGTAACGTCATTCAATTCAGGGATATGACGTCATAGGCATGACCAAAATTCTCGCTAAATAAGGTAATAAATTTGGGTCCGCTATACTGTACTTTTTCCGCAGCCAGGAATAGGTTGCTACAGCTGTCTAGAGTCGACCATATTATGAAACTAACTGTAGTAAAGCATAAACTGCTAACCTACTGTATTTTTCTGAAATTTTTTCATGATGTAAGTTGTACATAATGTATAAATTCAGTTAGATGTTGTATATAAAGTTGTAATTTTTGTGTAATAAGTGATCTTCAAAGTTTAAATTGTCTTCATGCATGTTATTCGGGGGGAGAAAAAAACTGGATTTCAAACCACCTGTGTTCGTCATGAAGTTGCTCAAATTAAAATTTTTATAAGTTGTTGCATAATGTACATAGTATATATTCAGTTAGGTTTTGTATATATATATATGCATTCAATGAACAATAAATTCCATGTATTTGGTATAAAAAGTTGTAATTGTATAATTTCAGTAATTCTTGTAAAAATAAAATAAATAAGGCTGAAATATATTTTTATATTGCAAAGAATTTTTGGATGCATATCAATTATGCATTTAAAAAAAACCCTTCTTTGGTAAAGACCTCTGTGATTTACAAGTGTGACTTTTGGAAAGCCATTTTGGCAAAAGTTGCCCACTGTATAAGCCTGTGCAACAAAATCCAAATTGGAAAATATTAAATTTGAAATATATTAAATAGCACAAGAATCACTGAGTTGAAACATATCAAAGTGAAAATGTCAATATATATCATTTATGTATATATATGCATTCTAGTTAAATAAAATGTTGATTGAATGAGTAAAATGTTATCACTGCAGATTAAGCTACAGTTCTATATGGCCAACAAAATTCATAATCCATCCACATTTTGCTGGTAAATATCTGAATCTTTACAGCGAGTGCAGACGCTCTGGCTGAATGTGTTAATTGTACATTTGTTCAGTACAAGTGGGGTCCAGCATGTGTACATATAATTATAATTAACTCAGCTGATCTCACTGGATGTCTTGATTCAAATTTCAACCCCCATAATTGGAGAAGCCATCATCATATGACCATGATAACTTCAACTACAGATTGACACAGAAATAGAAAAATCACGGGTAATTGCAATTGCTACCCCTGTCTTCACTCTGCACTTGAAGTCCATAGCACTGCAATTAGATGGATAGAAAGAATTTATTGACAGAGAGAGGTCAGTTTTGACCTACTTGTTGATTCAATTGCAATTAGCAACAAAATCATATTAGAGTTTCCAGGGGATTGCAATTAGGTTGACAGGCCTCGAATTGCAATCAATCTTGAAAGGGCTCACATTGCCAGTCTACACAATGGACTGACATTATCAGTTGCAATTGAGTATATAAAAAGTTTCAAAGTGATGAACTGAATGACCTTGTCATGAAAATATCTCAACAGAACCATGCCACCTGGGAAGTACATATAACCGAAGCTGTTCATTTGAAAGTCATTCCCAACCTGGTTTAAATAAGGAAACATCTCCCTTCAGGCCATCAACCATTGAACCAACATTGAAATCACCAGTAAACACAATGGAAGCTACATGGGAAGACATTATGCCCACACTTTCCTTTTGTGGAGAAGTCAAACACAGCTGTCTCTATGACCTCTCCAGAGACTCGTGGATGGAACTTTTGGCCTCACAGTTTAGAGATGGTGAGTTTGGAAATTTTCTTGTCATTCACTATCCATAGCAATATAGTTATAGCACAGTATTTCTGTGAGTTACAGATTGTTAAATTTAATTTGTATATATTTTTAATATAGGGATACATCACAAGATTTTTTTTAATACCTACGATATCTTCCAATGTAGCCTAGCTTTTTACTGTAACATTATTTGTTAACATAATTCTGTATGCTTTTAGGTGTGTGTATCAGAGAAGAGGTCATAGTTGATGCTCTAACCTCAGAAGATGAAGACCTGGGAATTTACTTGCGAGAAGAAACACCTTTAACCCCTGGTAAGTGCATATATGATATATTAGACTGCTTTGCCCTTGAAATCTTCAGAGTAAAACTTCAATGAATGAAAAAGTAAACTATACTTTATACTTTTAAGGGATAACACTAAATCATTTAAACATAAAGGCAATACCCCTTTGAAGGTTCAAACGTAGAACAGAACAGAATCAGGACAAGTTTTATAATAATGTGTATTTCTACTGTTGTGTCTTATAAATTATGTTGACTGCTTGTATATATGTTGGCTGCAATATCAATATAGAATATTTATAAAGGAAATTTTTAATTGATAAAAAAATTTACTTTTTGATACATGATATATAATTTTAGGTTGAACTGTTTATCAAACATTAACAATGTAACCAATAATTATATGTTTATCTCACTTTCAGCCACGGACGAGTCTCGGCAAGACATTGTTGCAGATGCTTTAAGGTCCACTTTTGAAGATGATGACATTGGCATCTATCTCGTTGATGACCGTCCTGATACTCCTTTCTCCCAAGGATCTCAGTATGACTCCCCATCCCCTTGCTCCAGCACCACTTCCGGTGTCATCAGTTGCCATGACTACGAATCCCTGTCTCCTTGGTCCATCGGTTCACCAGCTTCCCCCCAGGTCATCAACATTGAGTCTGCCCTTGGAGTTACTGATGTACCCCAGCCACAGCCCAGGATGTCACAACAAGCCCAGCAACATCATCATTATCACCAGCAGCAGCAGCAACAGCAAATGTTCACTTATCCCACCTTCAGCCAGAACACACACAACAGGAGTCATCTGCAGCACATCCAGGTACTTAGTTGTAAACATTAATACATTCCCGCAAGAGAACAAGTACAGTTTCAATATCATTAATATTCATTAAACTTTTTTCACATTTTAATTAACTTAATATATCTTGGCCATTTTAGTCTATCAGTTCTAACTCTATCAATGCCTAAAACTGGCAGTATCATAAGAAGTTTTACTATTGTCAGTATTGTGCTTATAATTTGCTAATTTGCAATTTTACTTTATTTTCAGAGACAATCAGTCCATATGCAGCTGACTACAGTAGACCCTAAACTGGCCACTTGGTTGTCCCAACAGATGCCCAGCTCAAGCGATCCGAAACCAGTCAAGAAGTTGACACGACCTCCAGAGTCTTACGTTGCTCTGATTGCCAAGGCCATCCTTTCGTTACCTTCTGGAAAAGCCCTTCTCAGTGAGATCTACAAGTTCTCTACAGATAACTATGAGTACTATCGCACTGCTCCCAAGACATGGAAGAATGCCATTCGCCATAACCTCTCGGTCAATGAATGCTTCATCAAGAATGGACGCGCCCCTCATGGTCGTGGATACTACTGGTCTGTCCACCCCGCATGCGTCCATGCCTTCAGAGGTGGAGATTTTAGAAGACGTGAAGCACAACAGTTGGCCAACGGATCGGACAGAATGCAGCAACCGGCTGTCGGATACCACCAATACTTTCAAGGACCATACTATTGAAACTGAACAGTTTCACGAACTATATTTAATTACCTAGCTTTAATGACTATTAGTCATAGGTAGTCAAGGGTGCTCACTATATATTAACATAAACCAGATAGTGCTTATTTATTTTATAGAACAAATTGATTATTCATGATTTGTTGTGTAACTAAAATTGTACATATAATAATTATTGTTTTGTGCATGTGTTTACTATAGTATTTGAATAAATGATATAGGCGATATATATAAAAGTTTCTTTGCTTTAATCTATATATCGATCCGTGGGAGAGATTCTGCATGGGTGGCCCACTGGCCCCTTGTTGACCCACTATTTAGCAAGTTGGGTTGTCTGGTTGGCCTAATTAATGTCATGCCGGCCCATGTAATTAATGATGGCCCAAGTCAACTAAGCCAGTATGTGGCCCATGGGTGGCGCATCATGACATGGTGGCCCACTATATCTGTTGGACAAATTTCTGCATGGTTGGCCCAAAGTTGATCCAATTAAGTGTCTGGCCGCGGCCTACCATTGACCAGCCCAAAGTCTAGTCAGCCCACGTCACTGGCAGCCCCTCGGTTTCTCCCCCCTTCAGAAATCCTTGTGCCACCACTGAGCAGTGGCTGTCACTTCAACTGTCCGGATAATGGCCCATTAGGTCTATCTTGTCGGCCCAATGTTGCCAGTTAAGTCAGATTTCTTAGCCCAATATATTATACCTTGTCAAATTAATCTGGACCTAGCTGTGTAGCTCTGTGATCGGGTTATGGTGTGATCCATATTACATCCATCAACACATTATCAACTTTAAAAAAAAAAAGAATGGAAACGTAAATTTATTAGCAACCTTAAACCGTAGTGGTTGAATTAATGTACTTGCCTAAAAGCAATTTCAATTTTGCCAATAATGGGTCAATGCATGGCATGGTAATTGGTATACCTATAAATATAGCCTTGCCTAACAATTCAATAAATCTTGGTTCAACTACGTTACAGCAAGGGGGGGGGGGGGGGTCGAGGGGGTCCTACATTGTCTACACAGGTCCACTTGACTACCGTAACTAGTTTGTTAACAAAATTGTTTAACATTCTAATGTGAATGTCGACACCGAACAAGCGGCGGGACTTAAGCAGAGCCAATAGAACGTCTTCTCTTAAAAGTAATGACCAGCTATAAAACATGAGATGCCACAATTCCCCGCCAGAATTGAGTTACCCTGTTCTTGGCAATGCCTTAATTCACGTATAAAGTTAGTCGATAATTGTCGCTAGGGACTAGGGTCTAAACTGAACACTGTCGCCCTCTGTCGTAAAACTCTGTACCATTTCTGACGTGGTCATCCGGTCCAACATGGCGGCCTTGAAGTCGTTGTAAGTATCATGCCGGTTTAAAATGAGCTAAAACTCATGTATGTTGCGTGTGTTTTTGACAAAAGTATTTGAAATTCAATAGAAAAATCTTGCAACATTTATATGCATCGCTGTTATGGTGAAATTCAAGCGCAGTTTTCCCTGACAGCCAGCGATTGGATGGAGCTCGTGAAATCGATTCGGTCTTGGGATTTATTTTGTAACTCGCTGCCCATTGTGTAGGATCGTGTTGATTAAAGCGTTCAAGAAGAAAAGAATTAAAATCCAACTTGTCAATTTTAAAGCTTTCTAGTCGATTCGTCACTGTGCGATTCTTCCCCGCCAAAACGAGTCGATTCGTCACTCAAAGAAAGTCGATTCGTCACCCAAAACTGGTTGATTCGTCACCCAGAATTGGTCGATTCGTCACCCGTAGCTTTCTGCATATTTTATGGGTGGCGGTCATAACGGCTACACGCGAAAACAGCTACAACCATAACGGCTACAACCAAAACGGCTCAACCAAAAAAGCTACAACCAAAACGGCTACAACCAAAACGGCTGCACAACGATAACCAAAATGGCTACACCAATTTTGGGGACATAACCAAAACGGCAACAGTGTATTTTTATGCTGACCTGCCTTGACACCAAACGGCTACAACCACAAAGACCAAAACGGCAACAGACCAAAACAAAGAAAACACTAATCTTTCAGCACAGCTTTAATTAGCCAGGACCAATACTCAGGTGTCAGGCATAAGTGAAATTGAAGGTTCTTTAATTGCCGCCGACCGTACAATCAGTGAAATGCAATCGTGGCTTCTCCTTGTCATTGTATCTTCTTACGAAAAAAAATGTGTAGCCTTTTTGGTGTATGGAAGTGTAGCCGTTTTGGACTTCGAATTTATGGCTGTAGCCATTTTGGACATGGCTTGTAGCCAATTTGGACATCACCTGTAGCCGTTTTGGTCATCTCTTAATTTGGGATTTTTGGTTGTAGCCGTTTTTCATTCATATTTTATATAGCAGCAGTGACGATACACTCGCAAGGATAAAGCACATAGAAGTTAGGTGCAAAACATTAGGCCGTTGTAATAAAAATCCTGAGAAAAAAGAAAAAGTGTAGAGAAGTAATATTATTAGTATCTAATCATCATCTAACTAGGAATATTATTAATATGAAGAAATCATAGTGTGCAATGTCAGGCAATGTTAATATTTTGTTATTGACAATTTATTAATCATAAAAGCTGTGAAGGTAGTCTTAATAAATTTCATATTATATTTATTATATATATTTAATATATATTCTATTGTCTTTATATATATATATATTTACATTAAAAGCATGTAAAACAAAAGAGAAAAATCAATGTTAAAATTGTCTTTAATTTAATATCAATTAGCATATTACATTAAAAGCATTGTAAAACAAAGGAGAAAATTGATGTTAAAATTGTGGCATTAATTTAATATCAATTAGCAAGCATAGGCCGTTTCTGTGATTCTAGATCACTAGATTACAATAGCAATTAACAAGTAGAAGCCGTTCATGTGATTATGTTCGCTGAAGAGCTCTGAAGTATTTTTCATTTTATTCATGATACTAATAATTAAGGCATGCAGCGGCCATCACATGCTTTATAAATCACAACAGCAATAATCTTACACAATTCTGCTATTTATAATTCGTCACTAGCAGTGACGAATCGACCAATTTTGCAAGTAAAGAATTCCCCAGCAGAAGCTGCCAGAACTAAAGTTAATGCGGTGGTAAACAGGGGCAGAAACCTACATTTGAAAGCACAGAAAAGCTCTAAGACTACTTGCCGTCTCTATAAAATTTGTAGTAACGCCTTCGCGTCGGATGTTTAGTTGGCACATCTTTTGATGAAGAAAAAGAGAATTTTCAGAAATACTATGGAAGTGGTCACATCACAGATACAATTTCAAATGAAGATTTCTTTAATAGTGGGGAGTATGATACTGATATCGCACAACCTGATTATTATGTATTCTGCATAGTTCAATGATCAAACATTTTTGCTGCCTGTGTCGGCATGGTATAAATCAGAAATGTAGTCAAGTGGATGTGGATGTTGCTCATTTATATTTTATCTTTGTTATTTCAGAACGACACTTATATTTGCCACGAGCACCATACTGTGTTGTTTTGTCCATGGAGTGGACAAGGGAAACTTCAAGACCTGTGACCAAAGTTCTTTTTGCAAGTAAGGGATAAATGCATATTAGAAGTGTTCACTCATGCCTTCTATTTGTATTATGTACATTTGTTCAACTAATTTCTGTATTTATATTTTCCAGGCGTCATAGGGCGATGGAGGAGGGCAACAGTCCATATCAAGCACTTCTAGATACTGTTCAAATTGAACCTACCAAAATATCACTTCAATTATTAAATACTCGTAGCCAGGTAAACAATAAGTGGAACTGACAAGTGGTGATTTTATGTGTGAAACAAATTGTGAAGTTGTTCATATTGTGGATTTTCCTTGCAGATTAAGTTACAATTAGAGTTATTTGCACTTGCCAAAAATATGGCCAGGCTGCGTGTGAATGAAATTAATCCACTTTATGAGAGATATGAACCACCCATCGGAGATACTTTGGTGGAGGAGCCTGAACAGCAGAAGTAAGTGTAACACGGTCAAACTCCTATTTACTGAACACACTCACATATTCCAGAAATTACAGCATAACAAAGTGGTCAGCTAAGAGTTCAATCCCTTTATTACTGTTATTGTTTTTGGGCTTGATTCAATCCTTCCTCATCGTACACCATTGGATCCTCAGTTTGAGTTCCTGGCCCTAGATGCCGCTATTTGGATCCAAATAGGGATCGAAGTGTGTCCTGCTGCAATGGGCAGAGGTCTGCACATCCCATGACCATTCTTATTCCTTTTTACCATTGCAGGTTGGAAGTCCAAAACAAAGACAGTGGCAGCATCACTCTTAGTTTTGCCAATAACAAGATCGTACTTCAGTCGTCGCCATTTAGAATTGATTTCATCATTGACAATGAACCTGTGATCAGCGTTAATACACGAGGACTCATGAAATTTGAACATTACAGGGAAAAGAGCAAGTATGTTCCCCGTTTCATTCTCAAAATCCTCAAATAATGAAACTTTAGTTATGTTAACTGAATCTTGAATAATCTCATGTTTGGCTGATTGCACTTGTGTTTGTGACTCCTATTTGTTCAAAGGAATTTACTCATCGTCCAAGCATGAGCAATATGGTTTGTTAGGTTTATTATAGTCATTGTACAATGAAAAGTAACATAAGTTTGTGGATTTCAACTGGTATGTTATTTATAAACAGGTGTGTATTGTGAGTTTGCTATATTTGAAAGATAGCTTGTGCTTTTCATAGAAATCTGATTTCAACAGAAATATAATCCGTAACTAACTTAGCCGCTTAGTGCTGTATTGAAAGCTAAATCTTTCACTGAAACAGTAACTGTCATAATCTCATGCTTTGTTCTGTGGATTGACTTACCAGTTCTCCTGAATCTGAGAAAACTTGGGATCACCTTAAGCCTATGCAGCTTCTTTTGTTTTGTTAGTTTTTGTTGGCTATAATCCTTTGCTTTGGTGCGCAGCCGTCGCACATGCTTATTTGTTTGCTTTGTTTATTTTGCAGTCTCAGTTTGATTTACAATAGTTAAGATTCTAATATTAAATTAAATTGCTTTATGGGGGGCTGGATGTTTACTGTTAACAATTTATAATGTGAAACTCAGGGAGTTCATTAGGAAGTAAGATGTCAGTTTGACAAATTGAAATTGTTCAAGCCTCCAGCCTTCTATGTTTATTTTTTTTCACTTTTCTACAACTATTAATTTCTGCTTTGTTTTGCAATATAATTGGTGTGGCACTTTAGCGTAGTGTTTCATTAACCTTTCCCAGGCCAGGTGACCTCCCATGTTTTCTTGTAGGAGCTTCCTGGGTAGAGTTCTATCATGGTTTTCCTCGCCTTTCAGACCTGCGGAGAATGCAGAGGGAGAAGGGGAACAACAGCAGGCTGACAAACCTGCTGAAGAAGAGGTAGGGGATAGTTTCAGTATAATTGGCTGGGAGATAGTGTCAGTATATTTGATTGGGGATAGTTTTTGTGTAATTGGTTGGCCTTACACTAGTGCAGTCAAACTCCGTAATATTATGATATTGATTGACTGATTGATTTATTGCCATTAACATAGTTATTTTCACATGCAGTTGACACACTAATGAAAAATTTACCAGATACCTGGTGGCATATATATGCTATCACAAGACAATCTAGAACGTGTAATTTAATTACATTAGAACTGTATAGTAATAATATGAAACATAGAACTACAAAATAAGAAAAAAGCTAAATTATGATTATGTGATATAATAGAAATGCAAAATATAATATATTCATAAATTTTTTTAAAATAAATCACAGAAAAATTTGGATAGAACCGTGTTTGGGACTAAATTGGTATAATGATGTTCTTTTTTCTTGTATATATTGATGAATCTGACTTTTACCATAATTATTTGTTAGAATGAAGAGGGTCTGTGGGACGAATCATTTAAAGGTCATGCTGACTCAAAACCGAGAGGTATTAAGTTTTTTACATGCAAATTATAGATTAAAAGGTGTTTTTTTTTTGGTCACAAAGTTGCAATTTTTGTTTTTGAATGGTATGTCGAGAGAAACGATGTCTGACTTTGTTGATCATTGTTCTTTACAGGTCCTAGCTCGGTCGGTTTGGACTTTTCATTCCCTGGTTTTGAGTATGTCTATGGTATACCAGAGCACGCTGATTCGCTGGCTTTGAAATCAACTAAGTAAGTTAACAGAGAGAAGTATTATTCATATTGAACTTCTGTGGCCATTGTGGTAAATGGCAAATGACACTAAAGGTATTCCCTTGTGATGAGTAAATTGTGCTTGAATTATCTGTATTGTCATTTCAGGAACACAGATCCATACCGTCTATTCAACCTTGATGTCTTCGAATATGAAGTTGGGAATCCTATGGCGCTTTACGCATCTGTTCCACTTATGTTTGCTCACAAGTAAATACTATTTAAAACAAATAATTTGAATCAACCAATTCAAATAGCATTTTCATAATGATTGATTTAATTTTGCTATTGAATTTTTGTTGTATGATGAATTTGAAATGTAGAAGTTAAATCTGCAATACATCTTCTGTGCCTTTTTCTTTCAGTGAAAAGAGAACGGTTGGTGTATTTTGGTTGAACGCTGCTGAAACTTGGGTGGATGTTAGCTCAAACGTTGCTGACAAGGTATGATTCTGTCTTTAATTTCAAACATAGACAGATATAGGGATATTGTCATGAGTTCCTCTTGTTATCGCTTCTTGTGATGTTTCAATATAACCTTTGACTGTTGAGTTTCAACTCATTTTTGTTTTTGATTAGCATTTTTCACTTTTTGACCATTGTTTTTTTATTTCTGTTTGCCAACAGTAAAATTGTGTATGGTATTAATGCTATGTGTATATATTTTTTCATCTTTTATGTTTCAGAACATCTTCTCCAAACTGACAGATTTCTGGAAAGGTGGTGATGATGTGCCCCAGGTTGACACTAAGTTCATCTCGGAAAGCGGCATCATTGACGTTTTCTTCTTGCTTGGCCCGACTCCCAAAATGACCTTCTATCAATACGCTGTGTTGACTGGAACTACCCCATTGCCTCCTGTAAGCTTCATTAAAGTTTCATCTGTTTATGATTGCAAAATGCAAGTAGTAGCTTAAAAATTTATCACAGACAGATCAGTAATAGCCCTGACTGACACAGAAACATCATTAAATTTTATTCATCATTCTGTAATATCGTGCATGAAACTTAACATAGCAATGATGAATACCCTGTTATCCACAATAGAAACAATCTTTTCACTTTGCATTAGCTGCCGTAGTTATTTCTATAAGTAATGCCTTGTAATGTAGGTATTCTGCAGTCAATCCGGAATTATTTCATTGTTATCACAATGATTTATTTTGTTTCAGTTGTTTGCGCTTGCCTACCACCAGTCAAGATGGAATTACAACGATCAGCAAGATGTGGCCAAGTAGGTTCATTTCTTGTTTTCCATATTTAATGGAATTATTGTCAATGTTTTAGGTAGAACGAACAGTGAGTGAAGTTGATTTCTAATGTGTATTTGCTCATTATTTCAGTGTTGCCAATGGCTTTGATGAGCATAATATTCCGATGGATGTCATCTGGTTAGATATTGAGCATACTGATGGAAAAAGGTAAGACTTAAATTGCAGGCAAAATATTAATTGTCATTTTTTGAGGGCTGTTCCATTTAAAAAAGAGGGGAGGGGGGTGGACCAAAAAATTTTCAGACAAATAATATCTGTTTTTATTGACATACAACCCCGCTTTTTCCTACATTTAGATATTAAGAAAATGCAGGTCACCATCCCCCACCCCCCCTTTTTTTCTTTTGGAGAAAATTTTTTGGTCCACCCTCCCTCCCCCCCTCCCCTCTTTTGCAAACGGAATAGCCTGAGTAAATCTGTTAAATGCAACAATTTGTGTGAATGATGATAAACTGATGTTTCATGATCATATATGTCAAGATTTACCCGATCATTTCATTGAAATATTGAATAATACTCGCTACTCGTTAGGCAGATCAAAAAAAAAGTTTGGTTCTGATTTCTTACCGACCCCATGTGAAACCCCCCATACCCTTAACTTTTTATGGAATTTTCAAGCTTTTTTGAAAGGTTGCAAAATACATTACTATAAATTTTGATTCTAAACAATTTTTTTTGGCCGACCTACCGAACCTACATTTTGAGATCTATGAAATCGGAACCAAATAATTTTTCCATTTGGCCTTTATGATATTGTTGATGAAATTTTGTGTGATGAATAGATGTTGCAGGTTTTTCATTTTCGGTTTATTTTATTTCCGCTGCGTTTTCTTATGTATCATTAAACAAAGCTTGAACAAAGGAAAATTTTATATATCTTCTTGAGTCTGTTTGATTGAATGGCCTAATTCACATTTCAGCTGTGTTTGATAAATTGTTTGTTGTCTGCACATAAAGTCGGGCCCTAAAGTTTACAAACACTTTTGTAGAATACAATTCTCTTCCATGTCTCATATTTTCTCTTAGAATAACCATTCTTTAACTTTTCAATGATAATTCTAATAATTTTTGTTTATTTCTGTGAAAGGTTTTAGCAAAAATTTCTTTCTGGGGTTTTAGCAACTAGTGTCACCTCGATGAATTTTATTCACTGTTTCTTTAATGACATCTTGCTCATTATGCTTCAAGTTTGTTGGGTCTGACTGTAACATGCATTTGTTGTGTAATGACCAGGATTTTGAGATGAATTTGAATCGTTATTTTATTTCGACAGTCAAAACGTTAATCTGAACTGACTCAGGATGTGGAAATGGCATATATGTGGATTTAATCTATTCTGTCGTCATAATAATAGCTTAACTGTGGCGACTTGTTTACCTACTGTGTGGAATCATTTTGCATGTATATTTTTCTGAGTACTAATCCAATCTTGTTATGCTAATTTTGCATTAATCAATTTTGATATTGTCCACATTGTACACATGTAGGCCAAAAGGTTTTGGCCACCGATAATTACATTTATAAAGCCAGAATTATGGGACTTCGAAACATTGCACACATCAATGATCAGTGCCTTTTGGTAATAGTTTGCTAACTGTCGATGTGAGCTTCAAAATTTTAACTTTAAAGACGCTGTCAGATATAACTGTATAATCTGGTGCAGCCTGAACTTTTGGTCTTCAAGTGTACATCTGTGCTGCATCTTCCCTGTTTTTGTTGCTAACACCCAAGACTTCTGATACAGGTACTACACGTGGGATCCTGATAGATTCCCAGATCCTAAGGATATGCAGGAGAAACTATCGCAAGTCGGCCGAAAGTTGGTCGCGGTTGTCGATCCACACATGAAGTCTGATCCTAACTATCGCTATTACAGCCACGCACGAGACAACAATCTTTTTGTCAAAGATAAAAATGACAAACAGTATGAAGGCTGGTGTTGGCCAGGTACTTCCGCTAAAATAGTGATGATTGTGTCGTCTGTATATATAGTTTGTTTTTACCCCCATTGCTTACAACTGTACATGGTGTTGTGATCTTGCATGATAGTGAAATTCTTTTCTGTACAGAAATCGGACCATTAATTTTCATAACAAAAAAAAAGGAAATTCGAATTGAAATGTAATTTGAAAATTAGTTACATTTCAGCTCAGCTGTTTTTGAACAGTTTTGTATTCAATTGACCACAGCACCATGCACATTGTACCCATACAATGTATTTTGCTAACCCTATTACTGATTTAAGTTATTATGTTTTTTGTTACGGTAGACTCAGTCAGTTCACTAGTTGTAGCATTAGATAAAAATGAATTTTTTCACATTATTTTTAAATATCCAATGATTATACTTTCCAATTGAGTTTTTCGATATTTATATTAAATTTAAAAATTTTATAACAAGTTTCTGTACATGTTGAATGACAATTATTAACTGTACGAAAGAGTTCAAGACTAGTTTAACATTTGGCACTTAGCAGAAGAAACGGAGGTGATGGTTTGTGGCTCTAATGGTCTAATGGCGGCATGAAATTTCCCTAAATGGTATGACAAAAAACACATGGTGTTGGACTACCAGGCATTATTGCATGAAAATTTTGGTGAGCAGTACCACAAAATTAATTTCGATCTGTCTTCTCATGTTAAGAAAAAAAAGAGGAAATGTTGGTCAAAACTGCTCAAAAGCCATTATATATAGTTATGATGTGTATCTGACTTACAAAGGATATTTTCATCATGCTCTTACCTTCTATGATTGAATCAGTTACAATACTTGTAAATTATTAGTCATCAGTATCAACTTAATTTCTGTGACATTCAGAAAACTGCAGTGACTGAAATTAAACAAGCCTTTTCCACTAAACCTAAAGAATTCAAGAAGATTTTTTGCAAAAATTCTCGACAAAGAATCGAACTTCAAAGCTTGAGAGCAATGCTTTAAATTTTATTACATGCATCAAGATTATAAGCATTTTGCTGTATGCTTTACCCATATTTTTGGGTATAACACTGGATGTGCTTCTCTGATATTGTTTATAACAATTGAATATTCATATAAATTTGAATATTCTTAACTTCCTAACTATTGAACTGACAAAGCTTACCCAGCTATCTCGAACTGCGCATGTCATAAGTTGCTTTGGTAATTAGGCTCGTGCCCCTGTGTTTAGATTACCAATGCAATGACTTAAGTTTCATATGCGTGATTTACAGGCATGACAACATTTTCAGGATTCATGCTGTACTGTGTAACTTCATAACATAAACATATAAGTTGGCGCCTGATCAAGCATATGAAATTTAACTGATTTCTAAGGCTGCATGTGCGTCTTGTGATCAATTAATGTAATGAAAACTTCATCCCTGACAGGTTCGTAGGACTGCATTGTTATACCACCTGCCAAGCTGTTAAGTCCAGCATGCTTATGCATTATTTAGCTGTGATTTTTATACTTCAGTGGCTTATTATCTTCTCGCACTTGTGCTCTTAGGTATTTCACATGGGACGCCAGTAAATTCCCTAACTCTATTGAGATGATTCAAAACGTGTCGGCGAAAGGGCGCAAGATAGTGACCATCGTTGACCCCCACATTAAGAAAGATGACAACTACAAAGTGTACCGCGAAGCTAGGGATAAGGGGTTCTATGTTAAGAATAAAGATGGAGTCGATTATGATGGGTGGTGCTGGCCAGGTAAGCTTAAAAACAGAACAAAAATCTTGTTATTAAAAAAAATAGAATATTTTGAATACAGCTGTATAACGTCTTGAACCTTTCGGCTCTATGATACTTCCTTTACCCCATTAAAAATATACACAAGTGTATTAAAAGATGCATGCAATGTGTATAGACTCACATGCTTATAGCACTGCTTCTGGTGCCAACAAAATTTACCACCATTTTTATCAGTTAAACTGTTGGAAACCAAAGTTCAGTTCAGAAAGGTCACTCTCTGTCCGTTTAATATTTAAACCAGTAGCCTGAGTTTACATTTGTAGTTCCAAGTAGTTTCATAATATACATCACTGTAGTAGAATATTCAATTGGATGCACTTAATTAATATAGAACTTACTAATATAACCATCTTCAAAATTAATACTAACAATCTAGTTACAGCACGTACCACATTTTTGACTCCTCTTGTCAATAATTTGCATGGACTTGTATATTGTACAGAAAGGTAAAATGCACTGGTTATATACACATCTAATTTATGGGTTGCATAAAGTATATTCTTTGCAATATTTTCCAATGTGGCATGATGATTTATGGTGTGATGTGATCCCTCATTATAGAATTAAGAATCATAGAGTCTTGTGTGGGTTAAGCAATTGTCATTTTGGAAGAAGTTGCATAATTTGTTCTGTAAGATTGGATATTATATATAAGATAGTTCAAGGAAGCACTACTAATTATTATTAACATAGTTTTAATTGCATAATATGGCTATGTATAACCACTGACCTAATCTCGCTAGAATTGTTCTTTAATATGGGTCAATGTATTTTCACCCAGGTTCCTCCGCATGGCCAGATTTCGTCAACCCCGATGTTCGGAAATGGTGGTCTGATAACTTTGCTCTGAACGAATACATTGGATCAACTCTTGATTTGCATGTCTGGAACGACATGAATGAACCATCTGTGTTCAATGGACCTGAGATTACAATGCACAAAGATGCAAAACATCATGGAGGATTCGAGCACCGAGATGTTCACAATATTTATGGGTTGTATGTGGTGAGTGATTCTTAAAGATGCATCCGCTCCACGCTATTTTAAATAAATTAAGCCTATGCTGAAAAGTCTTAATTTAACCCAGTTTCCTTTATCATTTTAATGATGTTATTTTATTTTGCAGCAAAAAGCAACAATTGATGGGCTGGTGGCTCGTAGTAATAATGAGCTGCGTGCTTTTGTGTTGTCAAGAGCTGGTTTTGCTGGAACTCAACGTTATGGTGAGTCCACATGAATCTTAAAATTAAAATAAGATTGAAATACATAGGGATTTATATATAATGGCCTATTTATTGGTATCCTAAAAAGATGGGGAAGTGTTCTATGCTAGGTCCATCAAATATTTGACATTTGCATATGAGGTGCTTCACTGTGAATTCAGGCCACCAAAAATGAAGTAGAATTTGAGCTATTAAGAAAGTCTGTTTATTGAGTAGGGATGGCAATGCTGATTGTACAATCTAATTAGGAATTAGTTGACTGCACACGACAAGACTCAATGTCTGTAGCATATGGTTACAATGTAAGCACATCTTGTTTGTAGGGCAAATCGCATAAAACTTGATTTTTGTCACAAATTACAGGAGCTGTGTGGACGGGTGATAATACCGGTGAATGGAGTCATTTGCAGATCAGTCTTCCGATGGTGTTGAGTCTCAACCTCGTTGGTATCACTCTCAGTGGCGCTGATATTGGAGGGTTCTTCAAAAACCCGGATGCCGAACTCCTCACCAGATGGTACCAGGTAAGTGAAGTTAAAAATATTGTTATTATTAACTGCTGATAAAAAATTGGTGAATGATAGAACAGTGAATAATTGGCTGGTAGACACACAAAACTATAGGTGTATGCTTATGTCACATGCATGAATTAAGTCATGATGGCATTTGGCAGCTTTATAATCGCACCAGTTTGCAGAAGCCAAATTTATATTGTCATCTGCTGAGAATATGCACAGAACTACTCATGGTGAAAACTACTCATTCTTGAATGATGTTGAAGCGCTATCTATTGGAATATCATGCAGCTTGGTTATTAGTTCAATCAGTTCAAACTTTTGCTATTTATGAATCAGTTTCAAATGTTTAAAAATTTAAATCAACCTCACGAACTATGTTGATTAGTGTTAAGTTGATGTTGTTTCTTCCAAGTGTAATCCAACTATCTGTCAATTTAGTTGTTGCAAATTATGTTTATATTTGTGTCTTTTTAGGCAGCAGCTTTCCAACCTTTCTTCAGAGCTCATGCTCACTTGGACACCAGGCGGCGTGAACCGTGGCTCCTCCCTGAGGAAAACATGAACGTCATTCGTGATGCCATCAGAGAGAGATACGCTCTGCTGCCGTATTGGTATACTCTCTTCTATCACGGAGAACGTGAGGGTGGACCTGTGATGCGACCTCTTTGGGTCGAGTTCCCAACAGACAAGGCTGGATTTGGGGTCGATAACGAACACATGTTAGGTTCAGCTCTGCTTGTTCATCCAGTTACAGAGAGTGGTGCCAATCATGTCAATGTATACTTCCCTGGAGAAGGAGAGGTACGACCATCTTTCATACTTCCAGCACATATTAAATAGGAACTTTTGGATAAAATGAAAACAAGTCCATGTTTAACCCCTTACTGTAAACTTTCATAACACATGATGCCTGTCCAATAATGTCACCACTGCATGATCCCATTTTTTTGGATGGAAAAACCCTCAGATTTTCTGTCCATATCGGCTCTTTACTGAGATGAGTAGACTGTTTTGATGCTGTTGAATCCAGCCACTGTTCGGGGAGCAAGTGGGGGGACTCCAGAATGTCTCAGAACTATGTCACTAAGTGTGTAAATTGCAGGTAATTCAGTGAATTTTGAAAATAACAAACCTTGCTTAAAAAACTAGCTAAAACCTACAAAAATCTGGCTATTTTTGCCCAAATTGGTGCGGTTCTTAGCCTAGTATGCAGCCTCCAATGATTGTATTAGTGCCCCTGGTGGTGAATGTTAGAACTACGGCACTGTCTTAAGGTATGACCATAGAGAAATCATAATGGTTACTCTATGGCATGACCAAAACAGTTTATGTTTCTGTTAAAGCATTTTCAGCAATATCCATCTGAATGCATATATCAATTGGTAAGATGAGGAACTCTGTTCAATGAGCCACTCTGTCAGGTGTTCATTAGTCATCACCCTTGACTGGTGTTTTTCTGTCATGAGAGCTGTCAGATCTATTTGTATCTTAACCCTTTTTTGTTAAGATAATTAACATTTAACATGGGTATTTATAGATTTCTTTGTCTCAAACACTTATAAATGATTAATGCAATATTATAAAGTAAAAGGGCTGGTTCTCGAGTGACCTTTGTACCCGGAAATACTCGTACAATACATGACGTCACTATTACATAATACTATTTGACATCATCTACAATTGGGCTGCGGTGACATCATGTATTTTATTAATATTTCCGGGTACAAGATCACACAATAATTGACCAGCCCTATACATAATTATGGTGCGTTAGTATACTAACGCACCATATTAGATTGCTGATTTCGTGTAATGCTTCCGGTTTGCCATTTTCCGAGCGGCAAATTTGAAGTTACATGTTAATCCAATGGGGCCAGTTCGGCGGAAGGCTCAAGTGTGTATAAAGCACATATGCACTCAAAGTACGGACCTGTCGGCGTTACCAAACGGTTGTGTAGAACTTCATAGTCTTCGGCACTGATTCCTGGGCTTATCTATCCAGTATATTTCTCAAAATCATCATTTTGCATGCATACTGGCCGCTCGTTCATCTTCGTGTATCTCCGTCAAAGCCATCACTAAACGCCAGGTGTCGCCACTGTGTTGATGCTGAAGTATACAGTGTCGCCCTCTCGTGTTTGAATCTTATCATGATTGCTATCGAATTGCGCTCAGCTTGTTCGTCGCACAGAAATTTGGTACAGATGGCAACTAAAAGTGCTACATTTTAAAGCCCAGTTCCAGCTCTTTAGCTCCAATATTTACTCCACAAACGTCGTCGGCATTGCATCATACACCCCTGCATAATTTGGCGAGCATAGTCACACTTTAGAGTGTAGAGATCAATGTGCATGACTTCACCCACGAAAATGAGAGGAGGCCAAATACAATCTACTACAGTAGTTTAAACGAAATTTTGGGCGGTGACTTGACTAGTTATATCTCTAAAAACGGGCAGTGAGCTGACTAGGCCTTTGGCGGTGACTTGACTACGGCCGGTGAGCGGTGAGTTGCCATAGGCGGTATTAAGAGAGATACAAATTAGAATAGAAAATACTCGCTTTGCGACAGCCAAATCATTTGCATGACACTCGCCTGAATGGGATGTCTTGGCATTTCTACGTGTCAAAAGGTGTTTAATTGTTTTCTGTGAATATTTTCCAATTGTTTATACAATATATGCTTCTTGCTCTTAACTTATTAGATCATGCTGTTCCACTCTACGCACCATTTGCGCATTTCCATGCGCTCTAGTTAATAATTGTAGGTATCTTGTGACTCTTTAGATAGCTGTATGGTACGTAACGGGGGTAGAAATTTAATGTTACTCATGCATGGTCTCTTTGTTTCTGATTTTAAGTTACAATAACTAACATTCACACACTAAGTGGTTATCATTCGTTTATTATTGGCACGAAGTGCCAATTCTTACGTTGCTTGGTGGAGGCGTTTTCGCGTAATGCGTCCGGTTTGCCATTTTTCGAGCGGCAAATTCGAACTTACATGTTAATCCAATGAGGCCAGTTCGGGTATACGTTCAAGCGTGTATATAGCATACTTCTACACGTCGTAGCACCCTGCCACCTTGTCCGTCCATAGTGTACTGCCTTTGGAGTGTTTTCCACTCATGTTTTGTTTTATGTGTTCCATACATTTCTTGAAATCGTTGTTTGTTGCCTCCGCGAGTACCTCGGCTGTTTCCGGCCACAAGATGGCGAACTCCGACGGAAATGACCGAAGTGCGTTTGTACAGCTTCGTGCGTGTTCGGGGGAGAGGCTGACAGTGACATTATCAAAGCGAACCGGAGTGCATAACTTCGTCAAAAGTTGATCAAATTTCTCAAAGTAAACATTAAATAAAACAGAGAAAGTCATAGAATACCTTTCTGAACAAATACGGTATCCACTCCCTCTGAAAACGGCAAAATTCGCCTTCAAAACGTAGCTAAGACCGTCGTGATTTTCAGTGACAACCGCCCTTTTGATTACTTTGTGTTATGCGCTGTCATTGGTCGAAATGGGTTGACCCAAAATATAACAGCCAATCAGTGATTAGCTTGCTTGGAGCAGTATCAAAAACATACTGTATAGGATTTTCAACCTCTTGGTACACACGTTGATCTTGGGTTTGCCCTGAATGTTTAAACTTGAGGTTTAAATAACTTACTGACATTTTTTTGTAGACAATGAAGTGCATGTTGACTCAGCAAAAATATGGTGTTGCTTAATACAACATGACATGCAAATATATACCACGAAAACAACAAAAAACTTATTAAATAATTAATAAATTCCTTCTTTTTTTTTTCATGAAATGATAAAGTGTAATAGATTGGAATAGTTCTTCATGAAAAAATAAAATTATTTTACATCACAATAAAACTTTCAAATATTTTATGTCCCATTACTTGCTGAATTGAATGACAAGCAATTGTGAAAAAAAAAAAAATATATATATATAATTAAAGTTTGTTACTTTCTGATTAATCAGCTGATCATTTTCAATAATACAAGTTAATCGTATTTTACACATTCTCTTTTTTCTCTTTATATCTATGGCGCCGAATTTACCGTTCGCCAAATTCACTAAGCCGAGTTCACTATTTTTTGCGCAGAATTCACTGTTCCAGAGGCGCCGAATGTGTATTTGCGCCAAATTCACCCGAATTCCTTTTATTCGACAACTTCATGCCATTCATGACAAACGGATATCTCTTCAGAAATGACTTCTATGACGTTCTGCCTTTTATTTAATGTATACCTGCGTGCCAATTTGCACATTTCTATGTGCTCTAGTTTGTATTCTTGTTCTTGTGTTTCAGATCTGGTACAACACAAAAAATTTCCAGGCATTCCATGGAAAAGCCTCTCAGTATATTTCAGTTGATTTGCATTCGGTAAGTAAAAAATTGAATTTGAAAGATTGGTGAATTAGTGTGTACTCTTGAAAAATCCCCCACTTGTGATTTGGGAATTTAATTGAATAGAGATTAATAGAGATATATATCTACCTCCCACTTTATGGAGGTTTGCTGCCTGGGAGAGGGTGCTCATGTTTTACCCAGTTTTTGCACTAACCAAAGGTCATTGGTGACCAAAATTCATCTTGCAGCATTGTTGCTGGAAGGGGTATGACCCACTTAGTTCTATGGCATGACCCACTTATGCTTAGCCCCATGCATTTGCAATGGAAAATTCCAGTACACCGGACAATGTCTGGTGATATGAATTTGCTCAACATGTTGAGGTTACTGAAAAATGTGATAAACTTGTACATACACCTCATGGATATCCTGATGGAGTCTTTAGTACACCTTAGCACTGTATACTGCCAGCAAAACAGGAGAAACAACAAGGCCATGTGAGTTACACAGATCTTAGTCACAGTGTAGAAATAAGTCAGCCATTTTGCCAGCTATATATGGACATGTGGTGTTTCGAGCAAAAGCCAAAAGTGTTAAAACGGCCATGAGCAATCGCCATAATGAAAATATACATGTTGATGTATTTTTCTGCATCAACAAGTGCGTTTTTTATTGATAAGTTTTTTAAGCGTTTATAGTTTACCAGGGCCGCTAAAAGGTTAAAAAGAAACAGGTCAGTAGGTCGTATCCCTGCATGACCTGCAAACGCATCCAGCCATTTTAACTCTGATCTGTCAGACATTAAAAAATCCCTATTTAATGCTGAACAGCTTTAGTTTCAAGCTGTAAATGGTCCTCAAAATAAATCTTGAGGAACCAAGAACTAGTGTTGCCAACTCTCACGAAATATTTGTCGTGAGTCTCTTTAAATTTCAACCAGAATATATAATAACTGATAATTGCATTAAAATTTATCTCAACATTGCAACTATCATGAATTTTCAATGTCCAAGGTTAGCAACACTGAAAAACTGTCCTTTATTGATTACTTTAATGTTATGTTGTTCCAGGTTCCTGTTTTCCAAAGAGGTGGCACAATTGTCCCTCGTAAGGAGAGACCGAGGAGGTCATCTGCTCTGACGTATAATGATCCATTCACTCTTGTAATTGCCTTGGATAACAAGGTAAAGTATTGCATGAAATGTTTTAATCTTTTTTGTCAGCAATCTCAATATCAATATTTTTGCAATGTCCTTGCATTATATCTTACTAATGAATTTTTCTCATATCTCTTTGTAAGTTCTGATGTTTTTAAGTTTCATTTTAATGTCTTTTCCAGGGCACAGCGTCTGGTGATTTGTATGTGGATGATTATGTCTCATTCAAGTATAAGAATGGAGAATACCTATGCAGAGACTTTGAATATGCTAATGGCGTTTTGACGTCCAAGTAAGTATATTATTGTTAATAAACTGGAGGTGCATTATTGTACAAACATTTGTTATTACTTTGAAGACAAGTAATATTGGATCAACTCAGATTCGTCAACATTGTTTAAAATTTTAGCTTCAAATTAAATCTTGAGTGAAATATTTGATTTTTTGATTTGGATGCTCATGAATTAAAGTTGTTGTATTTCTTTTTTCCGCGTTGCAATATGCTGAATTTTTTTGCAGGGCTGCTGATAAAGGTAATTTCAAGACTGAAGCGTGGTTAGAAAAAATACAAATCGTTGGCTTGACCAAAAGTCCATCTGTTGTTGAGATGCGTACCTCAGGTAAGCTAAGTCTGAGTTTTTTTTTAGACAGTACATAATCAAAGCATAGATATTGATAACCAATTATGGCTTTTGTTAAAATAACATGATTATTTATTCTTTCAGCTGGCGAGTCTCATTTAGGTTTCAAATTTGAGTCATTGAAAAATATGGTAACTATCAGGAAACCAGGAGTTAATATTGGGGAAGACTTTACTATCACCCTTAAATAATTATACAAAATAATAAATTTACCAATTGGTATAACCATGAATTGTCAGTTGTGATTGTAAATGGAATGGAAGAACTAAGTGATAAGAATAATGTGTGTATGCAGTTTAATGAAACAATGAAGACAGTGTGAAAAAATAAGTATCTGTGATCTACAGAAAAGCTGCCATGTTAATATGAATTATGATATGTATAGATTAGAATGCTGTATAATTGATTGTACAAATACGACTTATGTCAATTGCATATCTTAATTTTTCTAATGATATTGAAATGATATTAAAATGGAAGTATAACCAGAATTATATTCCATTGATTATATTTATACACAACTAGGCAAAGCATAAAGAACCTGAGGGATGCTTTTTACATTCCTATAGTCATGAAATTGAATGATTGTATAAATAAGATATTATTGTTCGGGTAATGATAACTGTTTCTTGAATATATTCTGATTATGAAACGTTGATGAACTGCCTCCCAATAACTGATTTTTGTCATAAGTTTGAAATTAATATATGATGGTTTGATATACCATTGTACTGTCTTTGCACAGCTGATCCTTTACGTGTGCCATTTTCATTTAAAATCATTTGTAATTTCTACTATGTTAATCAAAGTAATTCAATGTGTATATGGTGTCTCTTGTGTATATCAAGAAGGCTGTCTCTTTGAAATGAGTTGCAGGTACGTCTTAATTTATTGCTGCTTATCCACTCTGATATATTGAAATGTTCAACGGTTAAGATTAAGCCAGAGATGTTTTATGAATTGCATTTTGGACTGAAGACTAAAAAATACCCATGCTAGTTGTTCCCTAAATTTTATATTTCATCGTACATAATATATGTTATTAAAAATGTTCTGAACTGGATTAAAATATCTGGCCCAAAGACTTGATTATTAGAATCTATTAATATCCAGTGGGGAATGACATCATTGTGGATTGTTGTGTTGTACTCTTCATATATCATTAAGTTGGCATAGGTGGTCTATCTTATAACCTTTTTTGAAGGATCTTAATATTATAGAATCATAAACTGTCATCCGAGGAGCTCTCTGTGCTGAACTAAACTGAATAAATGAGCACGAATTTGTGTTGTAATAAGCTACAAAATTATTTTGGTCTATTATTTTTTTATTAAATACCCTTGCATTGATGGGGTTGTGAATATCATCAAAATATGCTGTTTAGCAACTCTGAATTTGTATTCCAATATGGTACCATGGGTTGTTTAGCATGGTCCAGGGATCCCATTCAGCACCTTTTTATCTTGAAGATTCAAAAAAGACACAATACTCCTGTCTGAAATGGTCTTGTCAGTATGGCCTGTGAATTTCCTTCAGCATATTAATTTTTTTTTTATCTTGAAGAATGAATTAAAACTACAACCTTCCAGTCCAAAATGGTCTTGTCTTTATGGCTTGTGAATTTCATTTAATGGCTCTTCCAGTGCTAAATGTGTGGTGTGCTATAAACTACAAAATTATTGGTCTATAGATATTTTCTACATTTTATTAAAAACCCTTGCACTGATGTGGTTGTGAATGTCATCAAAATACGGTTTTTAGTAACTTCAGATTTATATTTCAAAGTTGTATATGGTTCTAAGATCCTAACCTGTAGTTTTCATATTAAAGAAGGAATGAAAATGCAATTAATCCCAAATGGTCTCGTCCATATGGCCTGTGAATTTCATTTAATTGCTCGTCTGCACATTTTGCACAAAGAATAGCTCATTTAGCGCCTCTACATAGGTGAGTATTGCATTTCTGAAGGCTCAAAACGATTAACTGAAAGATGCCTTGCTGTTGAATGTGTGACAGCTGCAGGTCTATGATATTACAGTACTGCTGCTCTTAAGTGACCCACCCTTAGCAGGCTGATGACGGTCTCATAAGGGATGGTACTGGCCAGTGGGGTAGTTGTTCAAGGTTTCATCATTCAAACAAACCAAGGACCTAGCTTAAAGCATGCTTAAAGTGAATCATCACAACGACTCCGGTGTCAGTGAATCCACATTGACATAAGACTGAATGCCCAACTTTGTATGCTTGGCAAATGACTTTTGACTATTAATCTAATGCACATCATGGCTGAGAGATGGGAACACTTGGCTGCAGAATATGGAGTTGATGGTGTAAGGGTCCTGAATGAAGACGAAGAACGTGAAGTCCAGTTTGAATTGTTTATTTGCCCCGCCCCGCCGTCCAACCTGCCTACTGCTTGCTTCTCCAGCTACTGATGCAGCCTGGGTGTATTCCCGCCAAGACCCCGTGGTCACGTGGTCCGGGTCACCGAGTCCACATTAAGTCGGTCAGCGACCGGGGTTATCACATTACTTCCTTCTTACTGGGAATATGCCCCCATATTCATTCCAATACATAAAATAGGTTTGCACGACGGCGGTCAGGACGACATAAAATGTAAAATGCAGTGTAAATCTCGATCAGTAAATATCAATCAATAATTTACAAGCAACAATAACAAACAACAAAACGCCCAAGTGCACATTTGATCATGCTGGACACTAAGTAGCTGTCACATTTACACAGAGTTCATCACATAACGCAACCATGGATATTCCGATTGACACTTGGCGCCGACACAAAACACACAATCATCACAGGTCCATCTTTTCGTCTTGGACGAGGGCCAGAGCCGTTTTCCGGATCCACGAGGTCCTTGACGCAGGGGAATCACGCCCCACAGGTCTTAATAAAGAACATTATGGCATTGTTATAATTAGCTGTCCAATTAAATATTCCCCTTACGTCCATCGTTTCGATCTCCTTGTATAAAAGCCCTCGAGTTCCTCGATCTGCATTGTCTGTTGGCTCCATGTGGGCCGGCTTGTTCAGCTCTGGGCCCTAGCCCGATGGACTTTGAGCACGATGTCCTGGTATTGTGCCCGAGGCACCATACTGCTGGCCTCCGACGCCTCCACGTGCTCCGTGGAGTGTGGCCTCTTGGGCGTAGCCAAACGGCTACGGGGGGACAGGCTGGGGGTCGCTGCAGCCTCCCTCATTTGCACTACCCTGGTCAATCCAAAATAAACAACTTGATAACCCTGAGATCTTAGATGTTCTTATTAAGTATTTCTATCTTCACGAATACAAAGACATAGTATTCTGCTGGATTCCTGGACACACTGGCATTGAAGGGAATGAAAAAGCAGACCTGGCAGCAAAAAGGGCTCTTACAAAAGAGATAACTGATTTTACCATTCCATACACTGATTTTAAAATGACTATAAAATCTTTTATCATGTCTTGCTGGCAAAGACAATGGAATGAATGTAATAACAAGTTGCATTAAATCTTACCTTGCATTCAAAATAAAATACCTAGTAGGTTCAATACTCGCAAAGATCAAGGAATATATCACAGATGCCTCATAGGACATTCAAGACTTGCACATTTACACCTTTTAGTCAATGAACCGGCACCGGTATGCCAGAGTTGTCGGTGCCCCCTAACAATCAAACATATTTTATTAGATTGCACTCACTTACAACGCATTAGAAGACCTCTGTTTCAAGCTACTACCTTACAACATCTCTTTACTAGATATCCAACCCAGACAATTATTGATTTTTTATATGCTTCTGGTTTCTACTACCAAATATAGATAATCAATCTTAACCTAGAGAGCCTCTACATAGCCCACTCAGGTGCTGATGAGGCGTTAAACAATAACTTACAAACGCACACACACACTACCCTGGTGTCTCCTCGTCTGGCTGCTGAGGCTTGAGGTGCCCTATTCGCCAGGGCCCGCGTCTCGGGCGTAGCCGGCAGGGATCAATCAGAATTAGGCCCCTTGATTGTAGTCAGATTGGTGGCTGCTGTGACCTCCTCTGCCCTATGCCAAGTGTAACCATGTGTCCTCTCCAAGTGTCTTCTGAAGTTGGTCCGCCTGTCCGACGGCAGGGCGGCCGGGCAGTCTGGACACTGAAAGCCTACGTAGGCCGCAGCGTGGGCCACGCTCATGTGGCGAGTGAGGGATTTTCTGTCTCCCATATCGGGCGCCAATTTGTAAGGTTCCTGAATGAAGACGAAGAACGTAAAGTCCAGTTTGAATTGTTTATTTGCCCCGCCCCGCCGTACAACCTGCCTACTGCTTGCTTCTCCAGCTACTGATGCAGCCTGGGTGTATTCCCGCCAAGACCCCGTGGTCACGTGGTCCTGGTCACCCAGTCCACATTTGGGCGGGGGCCTAGCTCAGAGGTAGCGCTCTGGGCCTCCAACCACTGGGTCCCGGGTTCGATTCCCGGTCGAGCCTAAGTTGGATGGCTGTTTCCTCCTTCATCTCATTGCCATGGTCTCTGCCTGTCCTAATTAGCCCAATTGGTGCAGAAATACAGGACGTGAAGCCCTCATCACACACACACACACACCCAGTCCACATTAAGTCGGTCACTGACCTAGTAAGGTCAGCGACCGGGGTTATCACATTGGCAATCAGTTTGCTGAACTTTACTAGAAAATTTTTTTAATACGCAACATTGTAGCACAAAAAAGAAAATCCCATACCTGATAAAAAGAACTTAGAATTATGTTATAATTAATCCTTGATGTCACAGACAAAGCGTGTGCTTGCCACCTATTCAGTCACATGCTTGTCACCTATTCAGTCACATGCTTGTCACCTATTCAGTCATGCTTATTTATGCATGTATTTGACCTTAGCAAATTAGTCTACATCTATCACAACCAAATTGGTCCCAAAGTAATAAGGTCACTGCCGGGGCAAACGAGGCACCGGGGAACACATCAGGTGTCACCGTCCGGGACAATCGTTTCGGAGTCATTATTATAATATCATTGGACAGTGAAGTCCAGTGTGATACACTCGGTGGGCATTTGCCATTGGCGTGCAATTCCTCCAAAACATCGCTCAGACTCATGTCGAATTTAGTCTCTTTTTCGTTGTCAGATGTATCACTCAAACTGCCGGCCGGGCTCGTGTCTGTGTAGTCGTATATATGCTTCCTTCCGCATGTCAACCTTCGCTTATTTGCGCCGGATTGGTCCATTTATTTCATGTAATCAGCGAACCACAACACCTAGATAACAAACATGTGCTACTAGCCCATAAACAGCCTCGTTTTGAAGACTGTGATAAAATGCGGACCAAGCAGACTTTGCGGACTTATATATATTTATAAACCATTTAACACAAGACCAAAACCAAAAATTTTCAATTGGACCATGATTAGAAAATTAATCAATTTATAGGTTGGCTATATATATTTACATATATGAAGTCTGTCACTGTCTTGACATACAAATAGTTGACTGAGTCAAGTAATTTAATATAGGTTTTTCATTATTACATCCATCCAAAAGTTTATTCATCATATATCATATTCAGGACACCCTGCATCACATCATTATATAATTATCCTGTGATGTACAATTATTCAATCAATAAAACATTAAAAAGCTAATGGTATTAAAAATAACATGGGAATTTGTTAATCACACAGATAATTATATACTTTATTTTGATATGATACACTTCAAAAAACGTCTATGCAGGGTATACAGTTAATAAGCATTATCAATCGACATAGACAGAGGCAAGGTAATAAGAGATCACAATGAAGCATTGCTTTCCTATATTCACGTCATCGGGCCCAACTGAAGTTTGAGATTGAGAATATTGTGATTAGTGCTGCCACCAGTGTTGATTTCAACTAGTAGTTGGCGTCCTCTAGTGTTAATTGAATGACACAAGAAGCGCCCTCACTTGCTAATTGTGGGAAACTGCCTTAGTACCGGCCATGGAAAGGGCTAGGATTCATGAATCAAGTAACCTTTCATACATGGGGTCTAAACTTAACACTGTCGCCCTCTGTCGTAAAACTCTGTACCATTTCTGACGTGGTCATCCGGTCCAACATGGCGGCCTTGAAGTCGTTGTAAGTATCATGCCTGTTTAAAATGAGCTAAAACTCATGTATGTTGCGTGTGTTTTTGACAAAAGTATTTGAAATTCAATAGAAAAATCTTGCAACATTTATATGCATCGCTGTTATGGTGAAATTCAAGCGCAGTTTTCCCTGACAGCCAGCGATTGGATGGAGCTCGTGAAATCGATTCGGTCTTGGGATTTATTTTGTAACTCGCTGCCCATTGTGTAGGATCGTGTTGATTAAAGCGTTCAAGAAGAAAATAATTAAAATCCAACTTGTCAATTTTAAAGCTTTCTAGTCGATTCGTCACTGTGCGATTCTTTGCCGCCAAAACGAGTCGATTCGTCACTCAAAGAAAGTCGATTCGTCACCCAAAACTGGTTGATTCGTCACCCAGAATTGGTCGATTCGTCACCCGTAGCTTTCTGCATATTTTATGGGTGGCGGTCATAACGGCTACACGCGAAAACGGCTACAACCATAACGGCTACAACCAAAACGGCTCAACCAAAAAGGCTACAACCAAAACGGCTACAACCAAAACGGCTGCACAACGATAACCAAAACGGCTACACCAATTTTGGGGACATAATCAAAACGGCAACAGTGTATTTTTATGCTGACCTGCCTTGACACCAAACGGCTACAATCACAAAGACCAAAACGGCAACAGACCAAAACGGCAACAGACCAAAACAAAGAAAACACTAATCTTTCAGCACAGCTTTAATTAGCCAGGACCAATACTCAGGTGTCAGGCATAAGTGAAATTGAAGGTTCTTTAATTGCCGCCGACCGTACAATCAGTGAAATGCAATCGTGGCTTCTCCTTGTCATTGTATCTTCTTACGAAAAAAAATGTGTAGCCTTTTTGGTGTATGGAAGTGTAGCCGTTTTGGACTTCGAATTTATGGCTGTAGCCATTTTGGACATGGCTTGTAGCCAATTTGGACATCACCTGTAGCCGTTTTGGTCATCTCTTAATTTGGGATTTTTGGTTGTAGCCGTTTTGGGGATGCCATTAAATTTTGTAGCCGTTTTGGGTTGTAGCCGATTTCGCGTGTAGCCGTTATGACTGGCATTCATATTTTATATAGCAGCAGTGACGATAAACTCGCAAGGATAAAGCACATAGAAGTTAGGTGCAAAACATTAGGCCGTTGTAATAAAAATCCTGAGAAAAAAGAAAAAGTGTAGAGAAGTAATATTATTAGTATCTAATCATCATCTAACTAGGAATATTATTAATATGAAGAAATCATAGTGTGCAATGTCAGGCAATGTTAATATTTTGTTATTGACAATTTATTAATCATAAAAGCTGTGAAGGTAGTCTTAATAAATTTCATATTATATTTATTATATATATTTAATATATATTCTATTGTCTTTATATATATATATATTTACATTAAAAGCACGTAAAACAAAAGAGAAAAATCAATGTTAAAATTGTCTTTAATTTAATATCAATTAGCATATTACATTAAAAGCATTGTAAAACAAAGGAGAAAATTGATGTTAAAATTGTGGCATTAATTTAATATCAATTAGCAAGCATAGGCCGTTTCTGTGATTCTAGACCACTAGATTACAATAGCAATTAACAAGTAGAAGCCGTTCATGTGATTATGTTCGCTGAGGAGCTCTGAAGTATTTTTCATTTTATTCATGATACTAATAATTAAGGCATGCAGCGGCCATCACATGCTTTATAAATCACAACAGCAATAATCTTACACAATTCTGCTATTTATAATTCGTCACTAGCAGTGACGAATCGACCAATTTTGCAAGTAAAGAATTCCCCAGCAGAAGCTGCCAGAACTAAAGTTAATGCGGTGGTAAACAGGGGCAGAAACCTACATTTGAAAGCACAGAAAAGCTCTAAGACTACTTGCCGTCTCTATAAAATTTGTAGTAACGCCTTCGCGTCGGATGTTTAGTTGGCACATCTTTTGATGAAGAAAAAGAGAATTTTCAGAAATACTATGGAAGTGGTCACATCACAGATACAATTTCAAATGAAGATTTCTTTAATAGTGGGGAGTATGATACTGATATCGCACAACCTGATTATTATGTATTCTGCATAGTTCAATGATCAAACATTTTTGCTGCCTGTGTCGGCATGGTATAAATCAGAAATGTAGTCAAGTGGATGTGGATGTTGCTCATTTATATTTTATCTTTGTTATTTCAGAACGACACTTATATTTGCCACGAGCACCATACTGTGTTGTTTTGTCCATGGAGTGGACAAGGGAAACTTCAAGACCTGTGACCAAAGTTCTTTTTGCAAGTAAGGGATAAATGCATATTAGAAGTGTTCACTCATGCCTTCTATTTGTATTATGTACATTTGTTCAACTAATTTCTGTATTTATATTTTCCAGGCGTCATAGGGCGATGGAGGAGGGCAACAGTCCATATCAAGCACTTCTAGATACTGTTCAAATTGAACCTACCAAAATATCACTTCAATTATTAAATACTCGTAGCCAGGTAAACAATAAGTGGAACTGACAAGTGGTGATTTTATGTGTGAAACAAATTGTGAAGTTGTTCATATTGTGGATTTTCCTTGCAGATTAAGTTACAATTAGAGTTATTTGCACTTGCCAAAAATATGGCCAGGCTGCGTGTGAATGAAATTAATCCACTTTATGAGAGATATGAACCACCCATCGGAGATACTTTGGTGGAGGAGCCTGAACAGCAGAAGTAAGTGTAACACGGTCAAACTCCTATTTACTGAACACACTCACATATTCCAAAAATTACAGCATAACAAAGTGGTCAGCTAAGAGTTCAATCCCTTTATTACTGTTATTGTTTTTGGGCTTGATTCAATCATTCCTCATCATACACCATTGGATCCTCAGATTGAGTTCCTGGCCCTAGATGCCGCTATTTGGATCCAAATAGGGATCGAAGTGTGTCCTGCTGCAATGGGCAGAGGTCTGCACATCCCATGACCATTCTTATTCCTTTTTACCATTGCAGGTTGGAAGTCCAAAACAAAGACAGTGGCAGCATCACTCTTAGTTTTGCCAATAACAAGATCGTACTTCAGTCGTCGCCATTTAGAATTGATTTCATCATTGACAATGAACCTGTGATCAGCGTTAATACACGAGGACTCATGAAATTTGAACATTACAGGGAAAAGAGCAAGTATGTTCCCCGTTTCATTCTCAAAATCCTCAAATAATGAAACTTTAGTTATGTTAACTGAATCTTGAATAATCTCATGTTTGGCTGATTGCACTTGTGTTTGTGACTCCTATTTGTTCAAAGGAATTTACTCATCGTCCAAGCATGAGCAATATGGTTTGTTAGGTTTATTATAGTCATTGTACAATGAAAAGTAACATAAGTTTGTGGATTTCAACTGGTATGTTATTTATAAACAGGTGTGTATTGTGAGTTTGCTATATTTGAAAGATAGCTTGTGCTTTTCATAGAAATCTGATTTCAACAGAAATATAATCCGTAACTAACTTAGCCGCTTAGTGCTGTATTGAAAGCTAAATCTTTCACTGAAACAGTAACTGTCATAATCTCATGCTTTGTTCTGTGGATTGACTTACCAGTTCTCCTGAATCTGAGAAAACTTGGGATCACCTTAAGCCTATGCAGCTTCTTTTGTTTTGTTAGTTTTTGTTGGCTATAATCCTTGGCTTTGGTGCGCAGCCGTCGCACATGCTTATTTGTTTGCTTTGTTTATTTTGCAGTCTCAGTTTGATTTACAATAGTTAAGATTCTAATATTAAGTTAAATTGCTTTATGGGGGGCTGGATGTTTACTGTTAACAATTTATAATGTGAAACTCAGGGAGTTCATTAGGAAGTAAGATGTCAGTTTGACAAATTGAAATTGTTCAAGCCTCCAGCCTTCTATGTTTATTTTTTTTCACTTTTCTACAACTATTAATTTCTGCTTTGTTTTGCAATATAATTGGTGTGGCACTTTAGCGTAGTGTTTCATTAACCTTTCCCAGGCCAGGTGACCTCCCATGTTTTCTTGTAGGAGCTTCCTGGGTAGAGTTCTATCATGGTTTTCCTCGCCTTTCAGACCTGCGGAGAATGCAGAGGGAGAAGGGGAACAACAGCAGGCTGACAAACCTGCTGAAGAAGAGGTAGGGGATAGTTTCAGTATAATTGGCTGGGAGATAGTGTCAGTATATTTGATTGGGGATAGTTTTTGTGTAATTGGTTGGCCTTACACTAGTGCAGTCAAACTCCGTAATATTATGATATTGATTGACTGATTGATTTATTGCCATTAACATAGTTATTTTCACATGCAGTTGACACACTAATGAAAAATTTACCAGATACCTGGTGGCATATATGCTATCACAAGACAATCTAGAACGTGTAATTTAATTACATTAGAACTGTATAGTAATAATATGAAACATAGAACTACAAAATAAGAAAAAAGCTAAATTATGATTATGTGATATAATAGAAATGCAAAATATAATATATTCATAAATTTTTTTAAAATAAATCACAGAAAAATTTGGATAGAACCGTGTTTGGGACTAAATTGGTATAATGATGTTCCTTTTTCTTGTATATATTGATGAATCTGACTTTTACCATAATTATTTGTTAGAATGAAGAGGGTCTGTGGGACGAATCATTTAAAGGTCATGCTGACTCAAAACCGAGAGGTATTAAGTTTTTTACATGCAAATTATAGATTAAAAGGTGTTTTTTTTTTGGTCACAAAGTTGCAATTTTTGTTTTTGAATGGTATGTCGAGAGAAACGATGTCTGACTTTGTTGATCATTGTTCTTTACAGGTCCTAGCTCGGTCGGTTTGGACTTTTCATTCCCTGGTTTTGAGTATGTCTATGGTATACCAGAGCACGCTGATTCGCTGGCTTTGAAATCAACTAAGTAAGTTAACAGAGAGAAGTATTATTCATATTGAACTTCTGTGGCCATTGTGGTAAATGGCAAATGACACTAAAGGTATTCCCTTGTGATGAGTAAATTGTGCTTGAATTATCTGTATTGTCATTTCAGGAACACAGATCCATACCGTCTATTCAACCTTGATGTCTTCGAATATGAAGTTGGGAATCCTATGGCGCTTTACGCATCTGTTCCACTTATGTTTGCTCACAAGTAAATACTATTTAAAACAAATAATTTGAATCAACCAATTCAAATAGCATTTTCATAATGATTGATTTAATTTTGCTATTGAATTTTTGTTGTATGATGAATTTGAAATGTAGAAGTTAAATCTGCAATACATCTTCTGTGCCTTTTTCTTTCAGTGAAAAGAGAACGGTTGGTGTATTTTGGTTGAACGCTGCTGAAACTTGGGTGGATGTTAGCTCAAACGTTGCTGACAAGGTATGATTCTGTCTTTAATTTCAAACATAGACAGATATAGGGATATTGTCATGAGTTCCTCTTGTTATCGCTTCTTGTGATGTTTCAATATAACCTTTGACTGTTGAGTTTCAACTCATTTTTGTTTTTGATTAGCATTTTTCACTTTTTGACCATTGTTTTTTTATTTCTGTTTGCCAACAGTAAAATTGTGTATGGTATTAATGCTATGTGTATATATTTTTTCATCTTTTATGTTTCAGAACATCTTCTCCAAACTGACAGATTTCTGGAAAGGTGGTGATGATGTGCCCCAGGTTGACACTAAGTTCATCTCAGAAAGCGGCATCATTGACGTTTTCTTCTTGCTTGGCCCGACTCCCAAAATGACCTTCTATCAATACGCTGTGTTGACTGGAACTACCCCATTGCCTCCTGTAAGCTTCATTAAAGTTTCATCTGTTTATGATTGCAAAATGCAAGTAGTAGCTTAAAAATTTATCACAGACAGATCAGTAATAGCCCTGACTGACACAGAAACATCATTAAATTTTATTCATCATTCTGTAATATTGTGCATGAAACTTAACATAGCAATGATGAATACCCTGTTATCCACAATAGAAACAATCTTTTCACTTTGCATTAGCTGCCGTAGTTATTTCTATAAGTAATGCCTTGTAATGTAGGTATTCTGTAGTCAATCCGGAATTATTTCATTGTTATCACAATGATTTATTTTGTTTCAGTTGTTTGCGCTTGCCTACCACCAATCAAGATGGAATTACAACGATCAGCAAGATGTGGCCAAGTAGGTTCATTTCTTGTTTTCCATATTTAATGGAATTATTGTCAATGTTTTAGGTAGAACGAACAGTGAGTGAAGTTGATTTCTAATGTGTATTTGCTCATTATTTCAGTGTTGCCAATGGCTTTGATGAGCATAATATTCCGATGGATGTCATCTGGTTAGATATTGAGCATACTGATGGAAAAAGGTAAGACTTAAATTGCAGGCAAAATATTAATTGTCATTTTTTGAGGGCTGTTCCATTTAAAAAAGAGGGGGAGGGGGGTGGACCAAAAAATTTTCAGACAAATAATATCTGTTTTTATTGACATACAACCCCGCTTTTTCTTACATTTAGATATTAAGAAAATGCTGGTCACCAACCCCCACCCCCTCTTTTTTTCTTTTGGAGAAAATTTTTTGGTCCACCCTCCCTCCCCCCCCCCCCCTCTTTTGCAAACGGAACAGCCTGAGTAAATTTGAATGAGTGACAATAATGAAGCATATGGGCCTCAAGCTGACTGTTAAATGCAACAATTTGTGTGAATGATGATAAACTGATGTTTCATGATCATATATGTCAAGATTTACCCGATCATTTCATTGAAATATTGAATAATACTCGCTACTCGTTAGGCAGATCAAAAAAAAAGTTTGGTTCTGATTTCTTACCGACCCCATGTGAAACCCCCCATACCCTTAACTTTTTATGGAATTTTCAAGCTTTTTTGAAAGGTTGCAAAATACATTACTATAAATTTTGATTCTAAACAATTTTTTTTGGCCGACCTACCGACCCTACATTTTGAGAGCTATGAAATCGGAACCAAATAATTTTTCCATTTGGCCTTTATGATATTGTTGATGAAATTTTGTGTGATGAATAGATGTTGCAGGTTTTTCATTTTCGGTTTATTTTATTTTCGCTGCGTTTTCTTATGTATCATTAAACAAAGCTTGAACAAAGGAAAATTTTATATATCTTCTTGAGTCTGTTTGATTGAATTGCCTAATTCACATTTCAGCTGTGTTTGATAAATTGTTTGTTGTCTGCACATAAGGTCGGGCCCTAAAGTTTACAAACACTTTTGTAGAATACAATTCTCTTCCATGTCTCATATTTTCTCTTAGAATAACCATTCTTTAACTTTTCAATGATAATTCTAATAATTTTTGTTTATTTCTGTGAAAGGTTTTAGCAAAAATTTCTGTCTGGGGTTTTAGCAACTAGTGTCACCTCGATGAATTTTATTCACTGTTTCTTTAATGACATCTTGCTCATTATGCTTCAAGTTTGTTGGGTCTGACTGTAACATGCATTTGTTGTGTAATGACCAGGATTTTGAGATGGATTTCAATCGTTATTTTAATTCGACAGTCAAAACGTTAATCTGAACTGACTCAGGATGTGGAAATGGCATATATGTGGATTTAATCTATTCTGTCGTCATAATAATAGCTTAACTGTGGCGACTTGTTTACCTACTGTGTGGAATCATTTTGCATGTATATTTTTCTGAGTACTAATCCAATCTTGTTATGCTAATTTTGCATTAATCAATTTTGATATTGTCCACATTGTACACATGTAGGCCAAAAGGTTTTGGCCACCGATAATTACATTTATAAGTCCAGAATTATGGGACTTCGAAACATTGCACACATCAATGATCAGTGCCTTTTGGTAATAGTTTGCTAACTGTCGATGTGAGCTTCAAAATTTTAACTTTAAAGACGCTGTCAGATATAACTGTATAATCTGGTGCAGCCTGAACTTTTGGTCTTCAAGTGTACATCTGTGCTGCATCTTCCCTGTATTTGTTGCTAACACCCAAGACTTCTGATACAGGTACTACACGTGGGATCCTGATAGATTCCCAGATCCTAAGGATATGCAGGAGAAACTATCGCAAGTCGGCCGAAAGTTGGTCGCGGTTGTCGATCCACACATGAAGTCTGATCCTAACTATCGCTATTACAGCCACGCACGAGACAACAATCTTTTTGTCAAAGATAAAAATGACAAACAGTATGAAGGCTGGTGTTGGCCAGGTACTTCCGCTAAAATAGTGATGATTGTGTCGTCTGTATATATAGTTTGTTTTTACCCCCATTGCTTACAACTGTACATGGTGTTGTGATCTTGCATGATAGTGAAATTCTTTTCTGTACAGAAATCGGACCATTAATTTTCATAACAAAAAAAAAGGAAATTCGAATTGAAATGTAATTTGAAAATTAGTTACATTTCAGCTCAGCTGTTTTTGAACAGTTTTGTATTCAATTGACCACAGCACCATGCACATTGTACCCATACAATGTATTTTGCTAACCCTATTACTGATTTAAGTTATTATGTTTTTTGTTACGGTAGACTCAGTCAGTTCACTAGTTGTAGCATTAGATAAAAATGAAATTTTTCACATTTTTTTTAAATATCCAATGATTATACTTTCCAATTGAGTTTTTCGATATTTATATTAAATTTAAAAATTTTATAACAAGTTTCTGTACATGTTGAATGACAATTATTAACTGTACGAAAGAGTTCAAGACTAGTTTAACATTTGGCACTTAGCAGAAGAAACGGAGGTGATGGTTTGTGGCTCTAATGGTCTAATGGCGGCATGAAATTTCCCTAAATGGTATGATAAAAAACACATGGTGTTGGACTACCAGGCATTATTGCATGAAAATTTTGGTGAGCAGTACCACAAAATTAATTTCGATCTGTCTTCTCATGTTAAGAAAAAAAAGAGGGAATGTTGGTCAAAACTGATGGTTTGTGGCTCTAATGGTCTAATGGCGGCATGAAATTTCCCTAAATGGTATGATAAAAAACACATGGTGTTGGACTACCAGGCATTATTGCATGAAAATTTTGGTGAGCAGTACCACAAAATTAATTTCGATCTGTCTTCTCATGTTAAGAAAAAAAAGAGGGAATGTTGGTCAAAACTGCTCAAAAGCCATTATATATAGTTATGATGTGTATCTGACTTACAAAGGATATTTTCATCATGCTCTTACCTTCTATGATTGAATCAGTTACAATACTTGTAAATTATTAGTCATCAGTATCAACTTAATTTCTGTGACATTCAGAAAACTGCAGTGACTGAAATTAAAAAAGCCTTTTCCACTAGACCTCAAAAATTCAAGAAGATTTTTAGAGACAAAAATTCTCAACAAAGAATCGGAACTTCAAAACTTGAGATCAATGCTTTAAATTTTATTACATGTATCAAGATTACAAGCATTTTGCTGTATGCTTTACCCATATCTTTGGGTATAACACTGGATGTGCTCTGATATTGCTTATAACAATTGAATATTCATATAAATTTGAATATTCTTAAATTCCTAACTATTGAACTGACAAAGCTTACCCAGCTATTTCGAACTGCGCATGTTATAAGTTGCTTTGGTAATTAGGCTCCTGCCCCTGTGTTTAGATTACCAATGCAATGACTTAAGTTTCATATGCGTCATTTACAGGCATGACAACATTTTTAGGATTCATGCTGTACTGTGTAACTTCATAACATAAATATATAAGTTGGCGCCTGATCAAGCATATGAAATTTAACTGATTTCTAAGGCTGCATGTGCGTCTTGTGATCAATTAATGTAATGAAAACTTCATTCCTGACAGGTTCGTAGGACTGCGTTGTTATACCACCTGCCAAGCTGTTAAGTCCAGCATGCTTATGCATTATTTAGCTGTGATTTTTATACTTCAGTGGCTTATTATCTTCTTGCACTTGTGCTCTTAGGTATTTCACATGGGACGCCAGTAAATTCCCTAACTCTATTGAGATGATTCAAAACGTGTCGGCGAAAGGGCGCAAGATAGTGACCATCGTTGACCCCCACATTAAGAAAGATGAGAACTACAAAGTGTACCGCGAAGCTAGGGATAAGGGGTTCTATGTTAAGAATAAAGATGGAGTCGATTATGATGGGTGGTGCTGGCCAGGTAAGCTTAAAAACAGAGCAAAAATCTTGTTATAAAAAAAAATAGAATATTTTGAATACAGCTGTATAACGTCTTGAACCTTTCGGCTCTATGATACTTCATTTACCCCATTAAAAATATACACAAGTGTATTAAAAGATGCATGCAATGTGTATAGACTCGCATTCTTATAGCACTGCTTCTGGTGCCAAGAAAATTTACCACCATTTCTATCAGTTAAACTGTTGGAAACCAAAATTCAGTTCAGAAAGGTCACTCTCTGTCCGTTTAATATTTAAACCAGTAGCCTGAGTTTACATTTGTAGTTCCGGTAGTTTCATAATATACATCACTGTAGTAGAATATTCAATTGGATGCACTTAATTAATATAGAACTTACTAATATAACCATCTTCAAAATTAATACTAACAATCTAGTTACAGCACGTACCACATTTTTGACTCCTCTTGTCAATAATTTGCATGGACTTGTATATTGTACAGAAAGGTAAAATGCACTGGTTATATACACATCTAATTTATGGGTTGCATAAAGTATATTCTTTGCAATATTTTCCAATGTGGCATGATGATTTATGGTGTGATGTGATCCCTCATTATAGAATTAAGAATCATAGAGTCTTGTGTGGGTTAAGCAATTGTCATTTTGGAAGAAGTTGCATAATTTGTTCTGTAAAATTGGATATTATATATAAGATAGTTCAAGGAAGCACTACTAATTATTATTAACATAGTTTTAATTGCATAATATGGCTATGTATAACCACTGACCTAATCTCGCTAGAATTGTTCTTTAATATGGGTCAATGTATGTTCACCCAGGTTCCTCCGCATGGCCAGATTTCGTCAACCCCGATGTTCGGAAATGGTGGTCTGATAACTTTGCTCTGAACGAATACGTTGGATCAACTCTTGATTTGCATGTCTGGAATGACATGAATGAACCATCTGTTTTCAATGGACCTGAGATTACAATGCACAAAGATGCAAAACATCATGGAGGATTCGAGCACCGAGATGTTCACAATATTTATGGGTTGTATGTGGTGAGTGATTCTTAAAGATGCATCCGCTCCACGCTATTTTAAATAAATTAGGCCTATGCTGAAAAGTCTTAATTTAACCCAGTTTCCTTTATCATTTGAATGATGTTATTGTATTTTGCAGCAAAAAGCGACAATTGATGGGCTGGTGGCTCGTAGTAATAATGAGCTGCGTGCTTTTGTGTTGTCAAGAGCTGGTTTTGCTGGAACTCAACGTTATGGTGAGTCCACATGAATCTTAAAATTAAAATAAGATTGAAATACATAGGGATTTATATATAATGGCCTATTTATTGGCATCCTAAAAAGATGAGGAAGTGTTCTATGCTAGGTCCATCAAATATTTGACATTTGCATATGAGGTGCTTCACTGTGAATTCAGGCCACCAAAAATGAAGTAGAATTTGAGCTATTAAGAAAGTCTGTTTATTGAGTAGGGATGGCAATGCTGATTGTACAATCTAATTAGGAATTAGTTGACTGCACACGACAAGACTCAATGTCTGTAGCATATGGTTACAATATAAGCACATCTTGTTTGTAGTGCAAATCGCATAAAACTTGATTTTTGTCACAAATTACAGGAGCTGTGTGGACGGGTGATAATACAGGTGAATGGAGTCATTTGCAGATCAGTCTTCCGATGGTGTTGAGTCTCAACCTCGTTGGTATCACTCTCAGTGGCGCTGATATTGGAGGGTTCTTCAAAAACCCGGATGCCGAACTCCTCACCAGATGGTACCAGGTAAGTGAAGTTAAAAATATTGTTATTATTAACTGCTGATAAAAAATTGGTGAATGATAGAACAGTGAATAATTGGCTGGTAGACACAGAAAACTATAGGTGTATGCTTATGTCACATGCATGAATTAATTCATGATGGCATTTGGCAGCTTTATAATCTCACCAGTTTGCAGAAGCCAAATTTATATTGTCATCTGCTGAGAATATGCACAGAACTACTCATGGTGAAAACTACTCATTCTTGAATGATGTTGAAGCGCTATCTATTGGAATATCATGCAGCTTGGTTATTAGTTCAATCAGTTCAAACTTTTGCTATTTATGAATCAGTTTCAAATGTTTAAAAATTTAAATCAACCTCACGAACTATGTTGATTAGTGTTAAGTTGATGTTGTTTCTTCCAAGTGTAATCCAACTATCTGTCAATTTAGTTGTTGCAAATTATGTTTATATTTGTGTCTTTTTAGGCAGCAGCTTTCCAACCTTTCTTCAGAGCTCATGCTCACTTGGACACCAGGCGGCGTGAACCGTGGCTCCTCCCTGAGGAAAACATGAACGTCATTCGTGATGCCATCAGAGAGAGATACGCTCTGCTGCCGTATTGGTATACTCTCTTCTATCACGGAGAACGTGAGGGTGGACCTGTGATGCGACCTCTTTGGGTCGAGTTCCCAACAGACAAGGCTGGATTTGGGGTCGATAACGAACACATGTTAGGTTCAGCTCTGCTTGTTCATCCAGTTACAGAGAGTGGTGCCAATCATGTCAATGTATACTTCCCTGGAGAAGGAGAGGTACGACCATCTTTCATACTTCCAGCACATATTAAATAGGAACTTTTGGATAAAATGAAAACAAGTCCATGTTTAACCCCTTACTGTAAACTTTCATAACACATGATGCCTGTCCAATAATGTCACCACTGCATGATCCCATTTTTTTGGATGGAAAAACCCTCAGATTTTCTGTCCATATCGGCACTTTACTGAGATGAGTAGACTGTTTTGATGCTGTTGAATCCAGCCACTGTTCAGGGAGCAAGTGGGGGGACTCCAGAATGTCTCAGAACTATGTCACTAAGTGTGTAAATTGCAGGTTATTCAGTGAATTTTGGAAATAACAAACCTTGCTTAAAAAACTAGCTAAAACCTACAAAAATCTGGCTATTTTTGCCCAAATTGGTGCGGTTCTTAGCCTAGTATGCAGCCTCCAATGATTGTATTAGTGCCCCTGGTGGTGAATGTTAGAACTACGGCACTGTCTTAAGGTATGACTATAGAGAAATCATAATGGTTACTCTATGGCATGACCAAAACAGTTTATGTTTCTGTCATCTGAATGCATATATCAATTGGTAAGATGAAGAACTCTGTTCAATGAGCCACTCTGTCAGGTGTTCATTAGTCATCACCCTTGACTGGTGTTTTTCTGTCATGAGAGCTGTCAGATCTATTTGTATCTTAACCCTTTTTTGTTAAGATAATTAACATTTAACATGGGTATTTATAGATTTCTTTGTCTCAAACACTTATAAATGATTAATGCAATATTATAAAGTAAAAGGGCTGGTTCTCGTGTGACCTTTGTACCCGGAAATACTCGTACAATACATGACGTCACTATTACATAATACTATTTGACATCATCTACAATTGGGCTGCGGTGACATCATGTATTTTATTAATATTTCCGGGTACAAGATCACACAATAATTGACCAGCCCTATACATAATTATGGTGCGTTAGTATACTAACGCACCATATTAGATTGCTGATTTCGCGTAATGCTTCCGGTTTGCCATTTTCCGAGCGGCAAATTTGAAGTTACATGTTAATCCAATGGGGCCAGTTCGGCGGAAGGCTCAAGCGTGTATAAAGCACATATGCACTCAAAGTACGGACCTGTCGGCGTTACCAAACGGTTGTGTAGAACTTCATAGTCTTCGGCACTGATTCCTGGGCTTATCTATCCAGTATATTTCTCAAAATCATCATTTTGCATGCATACTGGCCGCTCGTTCATCTTCGTGTATCTCCGTCAAAGCCATCACTAAACGCCAGGTGTCGCCACTGTGTTGATGCTGAATTATACAGTGTCGCCCTCTCGTGTTTGAATCTTATCATGATTGCTATCGAATTGCGCTCAGCTTGTTCGTCGCACAGAAATTTGGTACAGATGGCAACTAAAAGTGCTACATTTTAAAGCCCAGTTCCAGCTCTTTAGCTCCAATAGTTACTCCACAAACGTCGTCGGCATTGCATCATACACCCCTGCATAATTTGGCGAGCATAGTCACACTTTAGAGTGTAGAGATCAACGTGCATGACTTCACCCACGAAAATGAGAGGAGGCCAAATACAATCTACTACAGTAGTTTAAACGAAATTTTGGGCGGTGACTTGACTAGTTATATCTCTAAAAACGGGCAGTGAGCTGACTAGGCCTTTGGCGGTGACTTGACTACGGCCGGTGAGCGGTGAGTTGCCATAGGCGGTATTAAGAGAGATACAAATTAGAATAGAAAATACTCGCTTTCCGACAGCCAAATCATTTGCATGACACTCACCTGAATGGGATGTCTTGGCATTTCTACGTGTCAAAAGGTGTTTAATTGTTTTCTGCGAATATTTTCCAATTGTTTATACAATATATGCTTCTTGCTCTTAACTTATTAGATCATGCTGTTCCGCTCTACGCACCATTTGCGCATTACCATGCGCTCTAGTTTATAATTGTAGGTATCTTGTGACTCTTTAGATAGCTGTATGGTACGTAACGGGGTAGAAATTTAATGTTACTCATGCATGGTCTCTTTGTTTCTGATTTTAAGTTACAATAACTAACATTCACACACTAAGTGGTTATCATTCGTTTATTATTGGCACGAAGTGCCAATTCTTACGTTGCTTGGTGGAGGCGTTTTCGCGTAATGCGTCCGGTTTGCCATTTTTCGAGCGGCAAATTCGAACTTACATGTTAATCCAATGAGGCCAGTTCGGGTATACGTTCAAGTGTGTATATAGCATACTTCTACACGTCGTAGCACCCTGCCACCTTGTCCGTCCATAGTGTACTGCCTTTGGAGTGTTTTCCACTTATGTTTTGTTTTATGTGTTCCATACATTTCTTGAAATCGTTGTTTGTTGCCTTCGCGAGTACCTCGGCTGTTTCCGGCCACAAGATGGCGAACTCTGACGGAAATGACCGAAGTGCGTTTGTACAGCTTCGTGCGTGTTCGGGGGAGAGGCTGACAGTGACATTATCAAAGCGAACCGGAGCGCATAACTTCGTCAAAAGTTAAATAAAACATAGAAAGTCATAGAATACCTTTCTGAACAAATACGGTATCCACTCCCTCTGAAAACGGCAAAATTCGCCTTCAAAACGTAGCTAAGACCGTCGTGATTTTCAGTGACAACCGCCATTTTGATTACTTTGTGTTATGCGCTGTCATTGGTCGAAATGGGTTGACCCAAAATATAACAGCCAATCAGTGATTAGCTTGCTTGGAGCAGTATCAAAAACATACTGTATATGATTTTCAACCTCTTGGTACACACGTTGATCTTGGGTTTGCCCTGAATGTTTAAACTTGGATAAACCATAGTTTTATCCAATTGAGGTTTAAATAACTTACTGACATTTTTTTGTAGACAATGAAGTGCATGTTGACTCAGCAAAAATATGGTGTTGCTTAATACAACATGACATGCAAATATATACCACGAAAACAACAAAAAACTTATTAAATAATTAATAAATTCCTTCTTTTTTTTTTTCATGAAATGATAAAGTGTAATAGATTGGAATAGTTCTTCATGAAAAAATAAAATTATTTTACATCACAATAAAACTCAAATATTTTATGTCCAATTACTTGCTGAATTGAATGACAAGCAATTGTGAAAAAAAAAATATATACATATAATTAAAGTTTGTTACTTTCTGATTAATCAGCTGATCATTTTCAATAATACAAGTTAATCGTATTTTACACATTCTCTTTTTTCTCTTTATATCTATGGCGCCGAATTTACCGTTCGCCAAATTCACTAAGCCGAGTTCACTATTTTTTGCGCAGAATTCACTGTTCCAGAGGCGCCGAATGTGTATTTGCGCCGAATTCACCCGAATTCCTTTTATTCGACAACTTCATGCCATTCATGACAAACGGATATCTCTTCAGAAATGACTTTTATGACGTTCTGCCTTTTATTTAATGTATACCTGCGTGCCAATTTGCACATTTCTATGTGCTCTAGTTTGTATTCTTGTTCTTGTGTTTCAGATCTGGTACAACACAAAAAATTTCCAGGCATTCCATGGAAAAGCCTCTCAGTATATTTCAGTTGATTTGCATACGGTAAGTAAAAAATTGAATTTGAAAGATTGGTGAATTAGTGTGTACTCTTGAAAAATCCCCCACTTGTGATTTGGGAATTTAATTGAATAGAGATTAATAGAGATATATATCTACCTCCCACTTTATGGAGGTTTGCTGCCTGCCTGGGAGAGGGTGCTCATGTTTTACCCAGTTTTTGCACTAACCAAAGGTCATTGGTGACCAAAATTCATCTTGCAGCATTGTTGCTGGAAGGGGTATGACCCACTTAGTTCTATGGCATGACCCACTTATGCTTAGCCCCATGCATTTGCAATGGAAAATTCCAGTACACCAGACGATGTCTGGTGATATGAATTTGCTCAACATGTTGAGGTTACTGAAAAATGTGATAAACTTGTACATACACCTCATGGATATCCTGATGGATTCTTTAGTACACCTTAGCACTGTATACTGCCAGCAAAACAGGAGAAACAACAAGGCCATGTGAGTTACACAGATCTTAGTCACAGTGTAGAAATAAGTCAGCCATTTTGCCAGCTATATATGGACATGTGGTGTTTCGAGCAAAAGCCAAAAGTGTTAAAACGGCCATGAGCAATCGCCATAATGAAAATATACATGTTGATGTATTTTTCTGCATCAACAAGTGCGTTTTTTATTGATAAGTTTTTTAAGCGTTTATAGTTTACCAGGGCCGCTAAAAGGTTAAAAAGAAACAGGTCAGTAGGTCGTATCCCTGCATGACCTGCAAACGCATCCAGCCATTTTAACTCTGATCTGTCAGACATTAAAAAATCCCTATTTAATGCTGAACAGCTTTAGTTTCAAGCTGTAAATGGTCCTCAAAATAAATCTTGAGGAACCAAGAACTAGTGTTGCCAACTCTCACGAAATATTTGTCGTGAGTCTCTTTAAATTTCAACCAGAATATATAATAACTGATAATTGCATTAAAATTTATCTCAACATTGCAACTATCATGAATTTTCAATGTCCAAGGTTAGCAACACTGAAAAACTGTCCTTTATTGATTACTTTAATGTTATGTTGTTCCAGGTTCCTGTTTTCCAAAGAGGTGGCACAATTGTCCCTCGTAAGGAGAGACCGAGGAGGTCATCTGCTCTGACGTATAATGATCCATTCACTCTTGTAATTGCCTTGGATAACAAGGTAAAGTATTGCATGAAATGTTTTAATCTTTTTTGTTAGCAATCTCAATATCAATATTTTTGCAATGTCCTTGCATTATATCTTACTAATGAATTTTTCTCATATCTCTTTGTAAGTTCTGATGTTTTTAAGTTTCATTTTAATGTCTTTTCCAGGGCACAGCGTCTGGTGATTTGTATGTGGATGATTATGTCTCATTCAAGTATAAGAATGGAGAATACCTATGCAGAGACTTTGAATATGCTAATGGCGTTTTGACGTCCAAGTAAGTATATTATTGTTAATAAACTGGAGGTGCATTATTGTACAAACATTTGTTATTACTTTGAAGACAAGTAATATTGGATCAACTCAGATTCGTCAACATTGTTTAAAATTTTAGCTTCAAATTAAATCTTGAGTGAAATATTTGATTTTTTGATTTGGATGCTCATGAATTAAAGTTGTTGTATTTCTTTTTTCCGCGTTGCAATATGCTGAATTTTTTTGCAGGGCTGCTGATAAAGGTAATTTCAAGACTGAAGCGTGGTTAGAAAAAATACAAATCGTTGGCTTGACCAGAAGTCCATCTGTTGTTGAGATGCGTACCTCAGGTAAGCTAAGTCTGAGTTTTTTTTAGACAGTACATAATCAAAGCATAGATATTGATAACCAATTATGGCTTTTGTTAAAATAACATGATTATTTATTCTTTCAGCTGGCGAGTCTCATTTAGGTTTCAAATTTGAGTCATTGAAAAATATGGTAACTATCAGGAAACCAGGAGTTAATATTGCAAAAAATAAGTATCTGTGATCTACATAAAAGCTGCCATGTTAATATGAATTATGATATGTATAGATTAGAATGCTGTATAATTGATTGTACAAATACGACTTATGTCAATTGCATATCTTAATTTTTCTAATGATATTGAAATGATATTAAAATGGAAGTATAACCAGAATTATATTCCATTGATTATATTTATACACAACTAGGCAAAGCATAAAGAACCTGAGGGATGCTTTTTACATTCCTATAGTCATGAAATTGAATGATTGTATAAATAAGATATTATTGTTCGGGTAATGATAACTGTTTCTTGAATATATTCTGATTATGAAACGTTGATGAACTGCCTCCCAATAACTGATTTTTGTCATAAGTTTGAAATTAATATATGATGGTTTGATATACCATTGTACTGTCTTTGCACAGCTGATCCTTTACGTGTGCCATTTTCATTTAAAATCATTTGTAATTTCTACTATGTTAATCAAAGTAATTCAATGTGTATATGGTGTCTCTTGTGTATATCAAGAAGGCTGTCTCTTTGAAATGAGTTGCAGGTACGTCTTAATTTATTGCTGCTTATCCACTCTGATATATTGAAATGTTCAACGGTTAAGATTAAGCCAGAGATGTTTTATGAATTGCATTTTGGACTGAAGACTAAAAAATACCCATGCTAGTTGTTCCCTAAATTTTATATTTCATCGTACATAATATATGTTATTAAAAATGTTCTGAACTGGATTAAAATATCTGGCCCAAAGACTTGATTATTAGAATCTATTAATATCCAGTGGAGAATGACATCATTGTGGATTGTTGTGTTGTACTCTTCATATATCATTAAGTTGGCATAGGTGGTCTATCTTATAACCTTTTTTGAAGGATCTTAATATTATAGAATCATAAACTGTCATCCGAGGAGATCTCTGTGCTGAACTAAACTGAATAAATGAACACGAATTTGTGTTGTAATAAGCTACAAAATTATTTTGGTCTATTCTTTTTTTTATTAAATACCCTTGCATTGATGGGGTTGTGAATATCATCAAAATATGCTGTTTAACAACTCTGAATTTGTATTCCAATATGGTACCATGGGTTGTTTAGCATGGTCCAGGGATCCCATTCAGCACCTTTTCATCTTGAAGATTCAAAAAAGATACAATACTCCTGTCTGAAATGGTCTTGTCAGTATGGCCTGTGAATTTCCTTCAGCATATTAATTTTTTTTTTATCTTGAAGAATGAATTAAAACTACAACCTTCCAGTCCAAAATGGTCTTGTCTTTATGGCTTGTGAATTTCATTTAATGGCTCTTCCAGTGCTGAATGTGTGGTGTGCTATAAACTACAAAATTATTGGTCTATAGATATTTTCTACATTTTATTAAAAACCCTTGCACTGATGTGGTTGTGAATGTCATCAAAATACGGTTTTTAGTAACTTCAGATTTATATTTCAAAGTTGTATATGGTTCTAAGATCCTAACCTGTAGTTTTCATTTTAAAGAAGGAATGAAAATGCAATTAATCCCAAATGGTCTCGTCCATATGGCCTGTGAATTTCATTTAATTGCTCGTCTGCACATTTTGCACAAAGAATAGCTCATTTAGCGCCTCTACATAGGTGAGTATTGCATTTCTGAAGGCTCAAAACGATTAACTGAAAGATGCCTTGCTGTTGAATGTGTGACAGCTGCAGGTCTACGATATTACAGTACTGCTGCTCTTAAGTGACCAACCCTTAGCAGGCTGATGACGGTCTCATAAGGGATGGTACTGGCCAGTGGGGTAGTTGTTCAAGGTTTCATCATTCAAACAAACCAAGGACCTAGCTTAAAGCATGCTTAAAGTGAATCATCACAACGACTCCGGTGTCAGTGAATCCACATTGACATAAGACTGAATGCCCAACTTTGTATGCTTGACAAATGATTTTTGACTATTAATCTAATGCACATCATGGCTGAGAGATGGGAACACTTGGCTGCAGAATATGGAGTTGATGGTGTAAGGTTCCTGAATGAAGACGAAGAACGTAAAGTCCAGTTTGAATTGTTTATTTGCCCCGCCCCGCCGTACAACCTGCCTACTGCTTGCTTCTCCAGCTACTGATGCAGCCTGGGTGTATTCCCGCCAAGACCCCGTGGTCACGTGGTCCGGGTCACCCAGTCCACATTTGGGCGGGGGCCTAGCTCAGAGGTAGCGCTCTGGGCCTCCAACCGCTGGGTCCCGGGTTCGATTCCCGGTCGAGCCTAAGTTGGATGGCTGTTTCCTCCTTCATCTCATTGCCATGGTCTCTGCCTGTCCTAATTAGCCCAATTGGTGCAGAAATACAGGACGTGAAGCCCTCATCACACACACACACACACACACACCCAGTCCACATTAAGTCGGTCACTGACCTAGTAAGGTCAGCGACCGGGGTTATCACATTGGCAATCAGTTTGCTGAACTTTACTAGAAAATGTTTTTAATACGCAACATTGTAGCACAAAAAAGAAAATCCCATACCTGATAAAAAGAACTTAGAATTATGTTATAATCCTTGATGTCACAGACAAAGCGTGTGCTTGCCACCTATTCAGTCACATGCTTGTCACCTATTCAGTCACATGCTTGTCACCTATTCAGTCATGCTTATTTATGCATGTATGTGACCTTAGCAAATTAGTCCACATCTATCACAACCAAATTGGTCCCAAAGTAATAAGGTCACTGCCGGGGCAAACGAGGCACCGGGGAACACATCAGGTGTCACCGTCCGGGACAATCGTTTCGGAGTCAGATTCGTCCTCTGACTCATCATCGACTACGGTCTCCGAGTCAGAGGGTTCATCTGGGCGGGGACCTAGCTCAGAGGTAGCGCTCTGGGCTTCCAACCGCTGGGTCTGGGGTTCGATTCCCGGTCGAGCCTAAGTTGGATGGCTGTTTCATCCTTCGTCTCATTGCCATGGTCCCTGCCTGTCCTAATTAGCCCAACTGGTGCAGACACACAGGACGTAAAGCCCTAATCACCCACCCACCCAGAGGGTTCATCTTCTAGGTGGAGCAGTAGCTCCACGATGTCCCCCGTGCACGCCTCCTCCAATTCCTCCGAGTCCATGTGCTCCAAGGTGGACTGCGGGTCCATGTTATTGGAAGGAACTACCCCCTCCTCAGAGTCACTCTCGGCTATTTCCTCTTCTTCCTCGCCTAGGTCCAGTAGGAGCTCAGGCACCATCTCCTCTGTGAGGTCATCATCACTGGGCGCCTCCTCAGCGCCAGTCCCAGTGGAGTCGGGCAGAGGAGCGAACCCAGGAGGCGGGTTCCTCCGGGCATATCCGGTTGGATAAGCGGGCCCGGCCTCCTCGCCCAGACCTCCACGGACCTGGACGGTTAAGGGTATATCAGTGACATCAACGACCTCCCGGTCGTCCTCCTCTGAGACACCAAAGTCAAAGAAGTCGGGCAGGAGCCCGGCTTCGGTAAGGTCCTCCGGGGTGCACCTATGGTGCTCTTTTTGGGTTACTTATCCCCCCCCCCCCCACCCAAAACTGGTAAATCATGGTGCAATAGCCATGTCTATCTATGCTTTTTTGTTCAAGGAAAGACATGCTAGCAGATTTCAATCTCAACTTGTTAAATGCCCACTCAACTTCGGACAATCTGAAAAGAGATAGGAGTTTGGTCAATGCCGAGTAAGCGTCGGATTATTCAGGGGGCCGATATGAGATGATTTCGTGTTCCTGAATGTAATCACGGAGCCATCCCGGTTGTCGTTGTTTACGACCACTTATTTGACTTTGAGGTAAGGGAGGGGAGGCCTAATGAGCTAATTTTAAAATGGCTGAGAGTTCTAATCACGCAGCTGTTCTGGGTGAAATTCAGAATAAGGGTACGGACCACAATTGATATAAGCGGCTTTGCACACAGTAAAATAGTAATTTAAAAAAACCAAGGTTCGTCCGCTTCTGACAGCATTTTCTTGTTAAAATATATATTCTTGTGACCTCTGAACTATTCTATATGCTTATAATTTTCAGTGATGTTGGGAAAGAGCAAAAGACCAATATGTTACATTAAAAATGTACAGTAAATAAACTGTGGTATGCTCCCTATTAGCGGGAATTGCAAGTTCAGAGATGTGGGTGATTTCTCACAAATGAATTATTAAATAGTCTTTATTAACTTTTATTGGTGTAGATTAGTGAGTAGGATTCTTGGGTTCCATGTTTGGTAGGCATGCTCAGATTTCACATGCTGGGCTTGTAGAGATCCACTATTGTAGTGGCTCTCTCTAAGACTGTTCGTCTTCGCTTCATGTTAGCAGCCAACTTCAGGTGGACGTCCTCCTGTTTGGCATCTGGCCCCAGTTCTTCCAGGAGGCAATCCAGCAGGATGGGCATATCTGCCCTAAGTGGAGGCATCTTCGCCATGGCTGACGAAGTTTATACCAGGACCTCCTGGGGCGACATACGGTTGAGGTCGGCCTCTGTTATGGCCTCGGGGGACTCCAGGAAGGACCAAATTCGGTCTGCGAGAGCATTCCTAAACCCCAGTGAGGGCCAATTCCTAACTGCATCAATCTTCCTGGGGTCTGGGGCCACCCCTCTTCACAGCTTGCCGGGCAGCTGTCAGTTGACTGCTTCGATTGCCCAATAAATTTCTATCACGTTCATGCCGGGCATCCTCCAGCTGATGCTTGAAATAATCGCTTAGATTATTTTTTTTCCAGGCATTTTTATAATAATCAGCAATTTTTTCTGATTTGAGCTGCCACTGTCTCAACATGACATAATCCAGCCTTTTATATTGCTTACTGTACTCCAGCTTCTGACCGTACTCATGTATGGCCCTGGCTGCTTTGGAGTTGGATGGTAAAAGAGCAGCCACCATCTTGCAGCTTCATATGAATTGACCTCGGGCCCATTGTTTATTCTGTAAACTGCAGAATGGTTTCTGCCTGTTGCATTTCTGCAGTAGTGGAAGTTCTTGGGGTCACTTACATTGATGGCTCGGTTCATATATTCCACTTTCTGAGTCGTCGAAACCTGAGACATACAGGGAATGTTTGCAGCACTGAGTTTCAATTCGATGACCCCTCTTACTTTGACTGAATCACTAGCACTGAAGATGAAAGCTGTCAGTCCTTGTCCAGATAGGTGTGCAGAACAATCAAACCAGGTTCTACCTGCACTGCCTGTGCATCCAGTTAATTTTGACAGCCTAGCTGACTTGCACTGTGAATGGTCCCCTCCGTAACACTTCATCATGTAATCAACCACAGAACTTGTATAATGTTGTATCCACTTAATGTCACGATTGTAGTGATTAAATACATTTTGTAGTGTCACTGCGCACCTTAGCTCAATGAGCTTGCTTGCACTTGACTCGCTCATTACTAAGAAACATCAAATACCATACTGGGAACAAATAAACCAAAATCAGTCTGTTAAGACATTAAGCAATGATTTACTGTCTCAATGTTACCAGTGGAGCCATTAATAAAATAAAACTATGCGAAAGCTCAGCTGAACAGTTCTAACCAGCAAATATGCATCAGCACACGCAAATTCTATATAAGATAGATATACAGTTTTAAAGATGTAAGATCTTTATATCAAACCAACTCTAAAACACTCACTTAACTAGTTACTCAAAAAATCACTACAAATACTACGGTTCATTGTGCTGTGTATTACTGAAGTTTTAATTTCCTTACACTTCAATAGCTTCGCCTCCAGGGACAGTAGGTCTGATCGCAGGGGGACCAAGGTAGTTTATATCTTAAAACCAGAATTCTGACATTCTCAAGTTCCTTTTGACGCAATTCATTTATGAGAGCTAAGTAGCCCTCGAAGGTCCTGGGCCTCCACGCGGCGAGGGTGGAAACACTTGGGGTGAAGTCCTCTATCCCCAGTGGCCACATCGGGTGCCAATTTGTAGGGTCCCTCTGGAATGGACTCAGACCAAGACAACACATGTTTTATTACGCCCTGCCCCAGCACACACGTCCTATCTCTAGCCCTACAAAGATCTTACTCCTTTAGATGATGCCTTCTAGCGCCAGCAACCCCCGTCACGTGGGGTCCACGCTGTGGCAGTGACATGCCCCGCATTCTAGGTCAACGGTTTACCATTTCGAATTTTAAGGGGATGCAGGTCACCACATCACATTCTCCCAATGAGAAGGCATGTCCTCATGCCTTGGGGGAGAGTGATGGAGACCTTAAGGCACCCTAATGCATAATTACGGCTACATTAGCTTTCACAAAATACAACTTAGAACTCTAGTGTACAACAATAGTCTCCCTTTTCTAATCTAACAGCATGGAGGACGTGTGGCTGGCGATCAGAGCAACAACAATCAAACAGTAAAGACACAAATAACAGACAACAATCATAACAATCCCAATCAATCATGCGCACGCGCATTTTACCCACCCAACATAATTCAAACTTTTACCACGGAGAATAATGGAGGGGCGGGGGCCTAGCTCAGAGGTAGCGCTCTGGGCTTCCAACCGCTGGGTCCCGGGTTCGATTCCCGGTCGAGCCTAAGTTGGATGGCTGTTTCATCCTTCGTCTCATTGCCATGGTCTCTGCCTGTCCTAATTAGCCCAACTGGTGCAGAAATACAGGACGTAAAGCCCTAATCACCCACCCACCCACCCCTCGTTGACAGATAAGTCCAGGTCCGTGATCCCTGCTGTGGCCATGGCTTCTCGGACAGGATCACGGGGAGCTAGGGGCTCAGGGGCCCCAATGTTCTGCTTAGATTCCATTTTGTCATCAGGTTCTTGGCTAAATAATATTTAATTCACTGTTTGTCTCTGGTATGTCCTTCTCAATCAAAGGTCAAAGTCGGAGTGAGGCAGGGGGACGCTGTGTCACCAAGACGTTTTTCCCCGCCTTTTTGGCATTATGACAGTCATAAAATGCGTTTTTCCCTCCAAAATCTACTTCCTACCAGTGGGGGTGGTCTGTAACTGGGGGGTTTGACACTTTTGAGGAGACACTGGCTCTTTGTCCCCCAATTAGATACTTGGCTCAGACCGACCAGGGGTCAAAGGACACCATCAAATTTGCTAGGTTCAAGTGCCAAAACCACGTGTTTCTCTTTACCCCCCCCCCCCCTTTTCGCCCCGTGGGATGACAGCCAAGATACACTTGCAAAAGTCATTAGCGTGCGATAAACTCAACACTATCTGATTCTTAGGCGTTTCCATCTGTCACTGTTCCCATAATAACAACTTGACGAAAAGACATGACCATATGACGAACATTTGTCTAACTCACATTACTCCCATATCTTTCAATTACACTCGGGTTGTAATCGCAACCCTGTGGAACCCAAGAAGTGCCATTAATCACTTCCCATTTTTTTTCTTGCAACTTCATTCTTCTTATGAATCAAAGTCACTTCAGCCGCATGTTTTAACAATTATTTTGCGCTCCCCAATAGTTGGACATACTATTATTCTCGGGCGAGTGAACCTAAACCTACAAAATGACCTATGGTCACAATAGCATCATTTTTAGTATTTCCCCTCAATAGGTACATGCTTGGCCACTTCGATATATATTCACATACAAATATAAGAGACCAGTTCACTCCTTTCTATTCACTTCGCGAATTACACAGTCTTCAAAGGAAGCAACTTTACTGCAATAAATTAATACGACAGCAAGAGAGGGCCCTGTTTCCTAAAAATACTGTTGTCCTACTTTTACTTAAAGCACCATCTTATTTCATATGACAAAATAGATGAACAGGGGTTCTTAATCGAACCCCACATTGTGACCATATCGTTCTGGAGGCTGTCTATGTCAGGTTGGGACATAGGGAACAGCCTCAGGATCCAAAGCAGGGTTCCTTGATCTTTGGACCCTGTCCCCTCTAGCGTCCGCGACCACGTGGTCAGTCTTTTCGCTACTAGCAGGGGGGCCATCCTGGGGCGCCACGTGGTCTGTACATTCCTCTACCCCTTCCAGCTCCACGTGGCCTGTGGGGGCCACCTCTGGCTCCCCAACATCAGGAGGCGTGGTCTGTGACATTCCGCGCCTCAGCGTCAGGGGCGGATCTTCACATCCAGGCAAGGGGGCGGCCTGGCTGTCACCACCGTACAAGCAGGGGTCTGTATAAGGGTCAGTCAGTGGCGGATTCGGGATTTGAGCTAGATCCCCGTCTTTTACCTCGGATAAATATGGTTTTAATTGATTAACATGAACCACTCGAGATTTCCCAGAGGCCGACGCCCGCGAAGGAAAATCGGGAGCCCCCTGTGGAGGCCTCTCCAGGCGTCTTCCGATGTTCCCAGTGCGGAAAAGGGGTGACCACGAGGAAGGCGTGGCTAAAACAGGACAGTGCGCATTGCACAAGCTGCTCCAGCTATCCAACGCAGACACTTATTGATTTTTTACATGCTTCTGGTTTCTACTACCAACTATAGATAGTCAATCTTACCCTAGAGAGCCTCTACATAGCCCACTCAGGTGCTGATGAGGCGTTAAACAATAACTCACTCACACACACAAATGAGCTGTTTCCATAAATGACAATTGTTTTTCACTATTTTTCTCAAAATTATCAGAGCGAAGGCTAGAGGGAGGTAAAACATTCCACATATATAAAAACAGGTACAATACCTTGTCATGTTGATGTGTATGCTCTTCGCTCTCCTATACAAAAAGTGAAATGCGACAGAAGGACCATTATAAAATAAAAAATAACACGGTCAATATGTACATGTCAAAGATATCTATAATTTACCAATAGCTTTGAGGTAATGTTCATTGTTTTTACCTTGTCAATTAAAAATATCTACTGTCACAACAATATTTCTAAAATGGCACACACCAACAATCCCCTGGCTTCTGTAGGTCTCCTGGCCATTACTTTATCTATATTTCATTTGTTCATGACAATTTTTTAGATATGAACAAATAACTTTTAGATGTGATAGAAGTATGATAGTATTAGTCAGCATAAACATTTTGTGGCAAAAGATTGATAACTGTTGAGGAGTTATAAATTTTTGAAAATGGAAAGTTCTTCGTTTGAGTAAAAAACTTTATTTTTATTAATTCCATTACTGTACAAATTCTGCAGCAACTATTGCCATAAATACTTGCTACACGTTATTCATAAGGTCTCTTGGATACCTAGTGCAAGTTTCTGCTCAATCTAATTTAAAATAAGCAAATGATGAACCTAAGAATACTGATACCTAAAATCGCAAAAATTATCAAAATTAGTTCCGAGGGCAAAATCGGTATTTGGAGTACAGCTTCAGGATTTTGCATAGTCCCATGAAATCAATGGGAGTTTTTATTCAAATTTTTTTAGAGAAATTCATGACATGAACTGGGAAGGTCTAGGTGAGTTGGCATGGAATGACCCTTTCCGAAGTATAGATACTGAATACAAGGTACTGTCTCATGCCAATGAATCCCTGAGATCTGCGATTCAGCTTCTTATAACTACCAGTGCCCCATTACCAGTACCATCCAAGCAGCTATGGCTCTTACACTGATACTGCTGCACTAATATGACTCAATACATGTTTATTTGGCATCATACTGACATTATTTGCAATGCCTTGTGCGACGGGATCGGTTCCTCAGATTGAAAACTCAACGAGCATGGTTAAATTAAAATGTTTTATTACCATTAAACTAATATATCTTAATATTGTCACGAAATGCAATGTAGCAGTGCACAACAGTTCTTACATTTTAATGAACCTTAAGAAATAACCATTGAGTAAACATACCTTTTATCTCTCCTGCCATTTGAGAGATATTCTAATTCACATCTTATGCCAGTCTGCACAACATCCTACTTAGTTACAACTCTCCTGCTTACAACTGTCCTGCCCGCCACTGGCCCTTGAAGGTCCTGGGCCTCCACGCGGCGAGGGTGGAAACACTTGGGTGAAGTCCTCTATCCCCAGTGGCTAAAACAGGATAGTGTGCATTGCACAAGCTGCTCCAGCTTTACAGGAGGGTGTGTCCCCTACCATACAGGGGAAACAAAAATGGAAATGTCTTCAGAGAATAGTCCAAACCGGCTCGCACGTCGCCCGGGTGAACAAGGTGCGCGTCCCTCAGCGGTAAACCAGGCTGAGGTCGAAAAATTGGCTTCTGGTTCCAGACAAAGTAAACGTTTCCGCTCATCTACAGATGATGCCAATCCAAGTACCTCTTGTGAAGTTAGATCTACGCCATGGCCTAAGTTTCTTGTTACTGGCAGTGACGATGGGTTTTCCCGTCTCTCAGCCATAACAATTTGTCGAACGTTGAAAGAAAGCATTGGTTTCGTAGAAAATACGAGAAGGCTCAGGAGTTCATCCTTGCTGGTGCAGGTTGCCCACAAGGACCAATCATTAAAATTGCTAGAGCTGAGGGCCTTTGCGGGTACCCCTGTAAAGGTGGAGCCCCATCGGTTCTTCAACTCCTGCAAGGGAGTTGTAACATCTCATGAGAGCAGTCTCTGCTCCGATGACGAACTGAGGGACTGGCTGAATGACTACAATGTCATCCACATTCACCGCCAGCCCCCCAGATATTCACGACAGCTACTCACTCTGACCTTTGATGGCACAGTGTTGCCTGATAAGGTCAGCATAGGGTTCGAGTGGTGTAGGGTACGTCCCTACATCCCGAACCCAAAACGATGTTATAATTGCCAGCGATTTGGCCATTTTAGCAGCTCCTGCCGCGCCAAAGCAACCTGCGCCAATTGTGGGTCACGGGAACACGTTCATTCCCGTGACTCACCATGTCAGAAACAGTCATATTGTGTTAATTGTGGAGGTGATGGGCCAGCCTATCACCGTGGCTGTCCCAAATGGCAGCTAGAGAAAGAGATCCTGAAGTTAAAGACCACCAAGGATATCTCCTTTCCCCAAGCACGCCGTATAGCTGAACAGGCTGCTGGGGCAAGTTATGCCTCAGTCCTGTCTCAGATGGCTGGACCTAGATCTCCTTCGCCCAGATCATCGCCCAGGCGAAGGATTGACCTAGATCCTAATTATAATTATTCCAAGGCAGGGCAAAGCTTGCAGAAACATAAACCAGAATCTAAGACTTCACAGGCAGACGATCACCTCGCAAGAATAAAGCAGCATGCTATAGATGTCGGAAAAGGACATCTTGTAGCTCCATCGGTTAGTGCGTCACAACTTAGTGTACCCTCACAGGGTGCACCTTCCGGCGTTGAGTCGGAAGAGATACACCAGCCGATGGAAGAGGAGGCAGGGACTACCACCATCCCTAGGCCTCAACGGGAGGGGGCAATTGATAAAAGATCAATTGTTCCCAAAAGACCCCCCCCTCATCAGAAAAACACTAGAAAAATCTAGTGCACTGAGCTTCATAACACCACCATCTAAGCATGGTGGGGCCCTCAAAAAGATCTTAACACCAAAAGAGGCAGCGACTTTGAAGAAAAAGTGAATATTCATACAAATTCATACCATGCACTACAGATTTTACTATGATAATATTAAACTCTTTTAACTAATTCATGGACAGTATCATTCAGTGGAACTGTCGAGGTTTCAGAGCCAACTTCGATGAAATAGGTTGCATGGTCCAAGACTTAAACCCTAGTGTTTTCTGTCTACAGGAAACATTTCTGAAACCTCCAAATAGTTTTAAACTGAGAAACTATCATATGTATAATACATATGGCAATATTGCCCACGATAGAGCCACTGGTGGCTCATCAATTTTAGTTAAAAATGGCATCATTCATACCCATATTGCTCTTAACACTAACCTTCAGGCTACAGCAGTTCGTCTGAACCTGAATAAAACATTCACCATATGTTCCTTATATATTCCTCCACCCTTTCACCTTACAGCCAGTGATTTGCATAACCTTTACAATCAACTGCCTGAACCGCGTCTTATCCTAGGAGATTTTAACAGCCATAACCAATTGTGGGGAAGCACTTCCCACAACAACAAAGGAAAAACCATTGAAGATTTTCTCAATGACCACACCCTTTGCTTGTTCAATGATGGTTCACCTACATATCTTCACCCAGGTCATGGAACATTTTCAGCGATAGACCTTAGTATATGTGATCCAGCATTATTTCTGGAATTTGAATGGAGAGTATTAGAGGACACTCACGGCAGTGATCACTTTCCTATTGTCCTGATATAGCCAATAAAACAATACAGATGACAAAAAATAATTCTAAACGTAGTGCAAGACCTTGGTTTGATGACGAAGTAAGAGAAGCTATTAAAAACCGTAAGAAAGCCCTCAGAATTTTTAAATCACAGCCGACCATCAACAATCTGAATAATTTTAAGTGCCTGAAAGCCAAAGCGCGTAGAATTGTCAGGCAAAAAAAACGTAGTTGCTGGAGAGACTATGTCTCCAGACTCACTGAAAGAACTCCTAGCAATAAAGTCTGGAAAATGATTAAGAAGATTGAAGGAAAGAACCTAGCGTCGCATGTAAGCATTCTAGAAGTGAATGGAGAACATCTCTCCTCACCAGAACAAATATCAAACGGGTTAGGAGAACAGTTTGCATTCAACTCCTCATCGGAGAACTATACGAGAGAATTTCAATGTTATAAGGCTCAAGCTGAGAGATTAACCCTAAATATACAGTCTGATAACAGCGAAGATTATAACTCCTACATCACCTTAGAAGAACTTCAGAAGGCCATCTTAAAAGCGACTGACTCTGCAACAGGCCCTGATAATATACATTATCAAATCTTAAAACACCTACCTCAATCCTCTTTAAAAACATTACTGTATATCTTTAATCAAATTTGGGAGAAGGGATGTCTTCCATCCCTGTGGAAACAAGCCACGGTCATCCCAATTCCCAAGCCGGGGAAGGATCATAGTGATCCTATGAATTATCGACCAATAGCCTTAACCAGTTGTCTATGTAAGACAATGGAGCGAATTGTTACTGATAGACTGGTTTGGTTCCTGGAGTCGAACCAGCTTATTACAGAGTTCCAATCTGGATTTCGCCGTCACAGGAGCACATTAGATCATTTAGTCAGACTGGAAACTTATGTTAGAGATGCTTTCATTAACAGAGAACACGTAGTAGCCATATTCTTTGACCTAGAAAAAGCTTATGACACTACATGGAAATATGGAATAATGAAAGATCTCCACGACCTAGGGCTTCGAGGTCGCCTTCCAGTTTTCATCGGATCCTTCCTACAGGATCGCTTCTTTAAGGTCCGAGTGGGATCAACGATGTCAAGCCCCTACTCTCAGGAGAATGGAGTCCCTCAGGGTAGTATTCTCTCGCCCACCCTCTTTAACGTCAAAATCAACAGTATAGTAAATTCCATCTCAGAAAATCTCATGTCGTCCCTATATGTTGACGATTTCCTCATTGCATATCGTTCCAGATATATGCCAACCATAGAACGACAACTGCAATTAAATTTGAATAGGATTCACAAATGGTCACTCGAAAATGGCTTCAAGTTCTCTAAACAGAAGACAGTTTGTCTGCCTTTCTATTACTTACGATCAAACCATCCAGATCCATCACTAATAATTGACAACTGTCAAATAAAAGTGGTGAATGAAACAAAATTTTTGGGTGTACTCTTTGACTCCAAATTGTCTTTCATTCCGCATATCAAAGCACTGAAAGCAAAGTGCCTGAAATCAATGAACCTCCTTAAAGTAGTGAGCAAATATAATTGGGGTGGGGACACAACGGTCCTCCTTCGTCTCTATCGAGCAATTACTCGTTCTCGACTTGATTATGGTTCTGTGGTATATGGCTCCGCCAGACCATCTTATCTAAAATGCCTGAATTCTGTACATCATCAAGGGTTGCGACTAAGCTTAAGAGCTTTTCGTACATCTCCTGTAGAGAGCTTATATGTACTGGCAGGGGAACCTCCACTTTCCCTTCGTCGTATCAAGTTATCCATGCAATACATACTAAAAGTAGCTTCAACTCCAACAAATCCAACATATGATGTAATATTTCATCCAAAATACATGCATCATTATGAATCTCGTTCAAACGCCATTCGACCACTGGGATTACGCATGAAATTCTATCTTGAGGCTGCAAAAATTGATACTACAATCATTGCTGAGACGGAAGTACCACCCATTCCGCCATAGATTCTCCCAGTCCCGAAAGTTATACTGGATTTGGCAGAGCTTAAGAAAAGCGAAACCAATCCGGTAGACTATCAAAACCTATTTTATAGTATAAGGTTTAAATACGAATCGTACAAATTTCTATACACAGATGGGCCCTCGAAGGTCCTGGGCCTCCACGCGGCGAGGGTGGAAACACTTGGGGTGAAGTCCTCTATCCCCAGTGGCTAAGACAGGACCGTGCGCATTGCACAAGCTGCTCCAGCTTTACAGGAGGGTGTGTCCCCTACCATACAGGGGAAACAAAAATGATTATGTCCGAATCGACAATTTCAGACCGGCTCGCACGTCCCCCGGGTGAACAAGGTGCGCGTCCCTCAGCGGTAAACCAGGCTGAGGTCGAAAAATTGGCTACTGGTTCCAGACAAAGTAAACGTTTCCGCTCATCTACAGATGATGCCAATCCAAGTACAACTTATGATGTTATATCTACGCCATGGCCTAAGTTTCTTGTTGTTACTGGCAGTGATGATGGGTTTTCCCGTCTCTCAGCCATAACAATTTGTCGAACGTTGAAAGAAAGTATTGGTTTCGTTGAAAATACGAGAAGGCTCAGGAGTTCATCCTTGCTGGTGCAGGTTGCCCACAAGGACCAATCGTTAAAATTGCTGGAGCTGAGGGCCTTTGCGGGTACCCCTGTAAAGGTGGAGCCCCATCGGTTCTTCAACTCTTGCAAGGGGGTTGTGACATCTCATGAGAGCAGTCTCTGCTCCGATGACGAACTGAGGGACTGGCTGAATGACTACAATGTCATCCACATTCACCGCCAGCCCCCCAGATATACACGACAGCTACTGACTCTGACCTTTGATGGCACAGTGTTGCCTGATAGGGTCAGCATAGGGTTCGAGTGGTGTAGGGTACATCCCTACATCCCGAACCCAAAACGATGTTATAATTGCCAGCGATTTGGCCATTTTAGCGGCTCCTGCCGCGCCAAAGCAACCTGCGCCAATTGTGGGTCACGGGAACACGTTCATTCCCGTGACTCACCATGTCAGAAACAGTCATATTGTGTTAATTGTGGAGGTGATGGGCCAGCCTATCACCGTGGCTGTCCCAAATGGCAGCTAGAGAAAGAGATCCTGAAGTTAAAGACCACCAAGGATATCTCCTTTCCCCAAGCACGCCGTATAGCTGAACAGGCTGCTGGGGCAAGTTATGCCTCAGTCCTGTCTCAGATGGCTGGACCTAGATCTCCTTCACCCAGATCATCGCCCAGGCGAAGGATTGACCTAGATCCTAATTATAATTATCCCAAGGCAGGGCAAAGCTTGCAGAAACATAAACCAGAATCTAAGACTTCACAGGCAGACGATCACCTCGCAAGAATAAAGCAGCATGCTATAGATGTCGGAAAAGGACATCTTGTAGCTCCATCGGTTAGTGCGTCACAACTTAGTGTACCCTCACAGGGTGCACCTTCCGGCGTTGAGTCGGAAGAGATACACCAGCCGATGGAAGAGGAGGCAGGGACTACCACCATCCCTAGGCCTCAACGGGAGGGGGCAATTGATAAAAGATCAATTGTTCCCAAAAGACCCCCCCTCATCAGAAAAACACTAGAAAAATCTAGTGCACTGAGCTTCATAACACCACCATCTAAGCATGGTGGGGCCCTCAAAAAGATCTTAACACCAAAAGAGGCAGCGACTTTGAAGAAAAAGTGAATATTCATACAAATTCATACCATGCACTACAGATTTTACTATGATAATATTAAACTCTTTTAACTAATTCATGGACAGTATCATTCAGTGGAACTGTCGAGGTTTCAGAGCCAACTTCGATGAAATAGGTTGCATGGTCCAAGACTTAAACCCTAGTGTTTTCTGTCTACAGGAAACATTTCTGAAACCTCCAAATAGTTTTAAACTGAGAAACTATCATATGTATAATACATATGGCAATATTGCCCACGATAGAGCCACTGGTGGCTCATCAATTTTAGTTAAAAATGGCATCATTCATACCCATATTGCTCTTAACACTAACCTTCAGGCTACAGCAGTTCGTCTGAACCTGAATAAAACATTCACCATATGTTCGTTATATATTCCTCCACCCTTTCACCTTACAGCCAGTGATTTGCATAACCTTTACAATCAACTTCCTGAACCGCGTCTTATCCTAGGAGATTTTAACAGCCATAACCAATTGTGGGGAAGCACTTCCCACAACAACAAAGGAAAAACCATTGAAGATTTTCTCAATGACCACACGCTTTGCTTGTTCAATGATGGTTCACCTACATATCTTCACCCAGGTCATGGAACATTTTCAGCGATAGACCTTAGTATATGTGATCCAGCGTTATTTCTGGAATTTGAATGGAGAGTATTAGAGGACACTCACGGCAGTGATCACTTTCCTATTGTCCTACAAAACGTAGAAGGTACAAGAGAAGTGGGTCAACTCCGATGGAAGTTGCATAAAGCGGATTGGACCTCCTTCGAAAAGCACTGCTTAGAAACAATTACTATGTCTCATTATAGGAATTGTAATAATCTCGTTGAAGATTTTACTGATGATATTACTGATATAGCCAATAAAACAATACCGATGACAAAAAATAATTCTAAACGAAGTGCAAGACCCTGGTTTGACGACGAAGTAAGAGAAGCTATTAAAAACCGTAAGAAAGCCCTCAGAATTTTTAAATCACAGCCGACCATCAACAATCTGAATAATTTTAAGTGCCTGAAAGCCAAAGCGCGTAGAATTGTCAGGGAAAAAAAACGTAGTTGTTGGAGAGACTATGTCTCCAGACTCACTGAAAGAACTCCTAGCAATAAAGTCTGGAAAATGATTAAGAAGATTGAAGGAAAGAACCTAGCTTCGCATGTAAGCATTCTAGAAGTGAATGGAGAACATCTCTCCTCACCAGCACAAATATCAAACGGGTTAGGAGAACAGTTTGCATACAACTCCTCATCGGAGAACTATACGAGAGAATTTCGATGTTATAAGGCTCAAGCTGAGAGATTAACCCTAAATATACAGTCTGATAACAGCGAAGATTATAACTCCTACATCACCTTAGAAGAACTTCAGAAGGCCATCTTAAAAGCGACTGACTCTGCAACAGGCCCTGATAATATACATTATCAAATCTTAAAACACCTACCTCAATCCTCTTTAAAAACATTACTGTATATCTTTAATCAAATTTGGGAGAAGGGATGTCTTCCATCCCTGTGGAAACAAGCCACGGTCATCCCAATTCCCAAGCCGGGGAAGGATCATAGTGATCCTATGAATTATCGACCAATAGCCTTAACCAGTTGTCTATGTAAGACAATGGAGCGAATTGTTACTGATAGACTGGTTTGGTTCCTGGAGTCGAACCAGCTTATTACAGAGTTCCAATCTGGATTTCGCCGTCACAGGAGCACATTAGATCATTTAGTCAGACTGGAAACTTATGTTAGAGATGCTTTCATTAACAGAGAACACGTAGTAGCCATATTCTTTGACCTAGAAAAAGCTTATGACACTACATGGAAATATGGAATAATGAAAGATCTCCACGACTTAGGGCTTCGAGGTCGCCTTCCAGTTTTCATCGGATCCTTCCTACAGGATCGCTTCTTTAAGGTCCGAGTGGGATCAACGATGTCAAGCCCCTACTCTCAGGAGAATGGAGTCCCTCAGGGTAGTATTCTCTCGCCCACCCTCTTTAACGTCAAAATCAACAGTATAGTAAATTCCATCTCAGAAAATCTCATGTCGTCCCTATATGTTGACGATTTCCTCATTGCATATCGTTCCAGATATATGCCAACCATAGAACGACAACTGCAATTAAATTTGAATAGGATTCACAAATGGTCACTCGAAAATGGCTTCAAGTTCTCTAAACAGAAGACAGTTTGTCTGCCTTTCTATTATTTACGATCAAACCATCCAGATCCATCACTAATAATTGACAACTGTCAAATAAAAGTGGTGAATGAAACAAAATTTTTGGGTGTACTCTTTGACTCCAAATTGTCTTTCATTCCGCATATCAAAGCACTGAAAGCAAAGTGCCTGAAATCAATGAACCTCCTTAAAGTAGTGAGCAAATATAATTGGGGTGGGGACACAACAGTCCTCCTTCGTCTCTATCGAGCAATTACTCGTTCTCGACTTGATTATGGTTCTGTGGTATATGGCTCCGCCAGACCATCTTATCTAAAATGCCTGAATTCTGTACATCATCAAGGGTTGCGACTAAGCTTAAGAGCTTTTCGTACATCTCCTGTAGAGAGCTTATATGTACTGGCAGGGGAACCTCCACTTTCCCTTCGTCGTATCAAGTTATCCATGCAATACATACTAAAAGTAGCTTCAACTCCAACAAATCCAACATATGATGTTATATTTCATCCAAAATACATGCATCATTATGAATCTCGTTCAAACGCCATTCGACCACTGGGATTACGCATGAAATTCTACCTTGAGGCTGCAAAAATTGATACTACAATCATTGCCGAGACGGAAGTACCACCCATTCCGCCATGGATTCTCCCAGTCCCGAAAGTTATACTGGATTTGGCAGAGCTTAAGAAAAGCGAAACCAATCCGGTAGACTATCAAAACCTATTTTATAGTATAAGGTTTAAATACGAATCGTACAAATTTCTATACACAGATGGCTCAAAAATGGAAAGACGAATAGGCTGTGCAGTCACTTCTTATAAAACCGTTATAGCTGAATGTCGTCTTCCAGACCACTGCTCAATATACACTGCAGAATTAACAGCTATTTACCTTGCCTTAAAGAACATCGAGGACTCAGAATCAGATCGTTATGTTATCTGTTCTGATTCAAAATCTGCTCTTCAAGCAATCCAAAATAAACAACTTGATAACCCTGGGATCTTAGATGTTCTTATTAAGTATTTCTATCTTCACGAATACAAAGACATAGTATTCTGCTGGATTCCTGGACACGCTGGCATTGAAGGGAATGAAAAAGCAGACCTGGCAGCAAAAAGGGCTCTTACAAAAGAGATCCATACACTGATACATTCCATACACTGATTTTAAAATGACTATAAAATCTTTTATCATGTCTTGCTGGCAAAGACAATGGAATGAATGTAATAACAACAAGTTGCATTCAATCTTACCTTGCATTCAAAATAAAATACCTAGTAGGTTCAATACTCGCAAAGATCAAGGAATATATCACAGATGCCTCATAGGACATTCAAGACTTACACATTTACACCTTTTAGTCAATGAACCGGCACCGGTATGCCAGAGTTGTCGGTGCCCCCTAACAATCAAACATATTTTATTAGATTGCACCCACTTACAACGCATTAGAAGACCTCTATTTCAAGCTACTACCTTACAACATCTCTTTACTAGATATCCAACCCAGACAATTATTGATTTTTTATATGCTTCTGGTTTCTACTACCAAATATAGATAAGGGCGGGGGCCTAGCTCAGAGGTAGCACTCTGGGCTTCCAACCGCTGGGTCCCGGGTTCGATTCCCGGTCAAACCTAAGTTGGATGGCTGTTTCATCCTTCGTCTCATTGCCATGGTCTCTGACTGTCCTAATTAGCCCAACTGGTGCAGAAATACAGGATGTAAAGCCCTAATCACCCACCCACCCCACCAAATATAGATAATCAATCTTAACCTGGAGAGCCTCTACATAGCCCACTCAGGTGCTGATGAGGCGTTAAACAATAACTCACACACACACACACACACACACTCTGCTATAAGAGTTTCAGTACTTCCTGTATCTATCATAGTTGGTAATTTCTCCCTGGTTGGAAAGGCAAAAGTACACATATTTCTATGATCTAGCTGTATTTCGGATGTCACAGATGAGAACGCAAACTCAGAAGGCACGACCTTTGCAAGGCTGCGCCGATCTAAAAAGGCTGTGGGGAGTTTCTTGAGGCTGTGTTGTTATTCTGACTTCCATGAGTGGTATTCGAGTAGCCTCCCCTGTTACTATTTCCTCTATACTGGGGAAATATCTGTCTCTGAGAGTTAAGACCTCTATTTCCATAAAAACCTCTGTTTGACTGCTGATTGTAGCTACCTCTGGAAGAAAAACCAGAATTGTAGTCGTTACGGTACCTTGTATTGTTGTTGTACTGACGAGGTCCCTGCCATGAGGTCCCTGCCATGGTTTTCTGTAGTGCTGATTACCTCTGTGGTAATGTTCATTTCGTCGAGGAGGGACGATATAGCGATCTCTCGACCTGGAGTCGTCTCAATATCGCCTCGGACTTCTGTCCTCGCCATCTCCGTATGTTCTGCTTCGCTCGGATGAAGAGGGCCTGGATCTTCCAGTCTCTTCGGATTCTGTTCTCTTGGTCTCCACTGTAGTCGACGTCGGAAGAGCCGGCTGGCTCATTGTCTGGACTTTATTCTGCAAATCTTGAACAACAGTGCTAAAGAAGTCATATCTTCAAGACAATCATGCGCCATAAAGGTAACTTGTTTTGCAACGATATTCGGATTCAATTCAAGAAACTTTTGAGCTTTATCTACGAGGTCATCTAAATCTGTAAAATTGTGTAATAATAAGCCTGACCGCATAGCGTCAGGAAGACCATTCACAAAATAATCACGAATTTGTTCGTCTGTCTGCTCTACTCTTTCTGCAAGTTCACGAATGTTTGCCAAATACTTCATTTGTGACAAAGCACAAATTACTGCCTCACGGCTTTTGTATAATGAATATTGACTCAGAAAAGCCTTTTCTAGAGCATTTAAATCTGCGAACTCTGAATTTTTGATCCATTCTCTTGGCAAATCAGTCAAAGTCAAAGTAAACCTGTCTAGAGCATCAGCATCATTTAGACCATGTACTCGTACGTAATCTCTATATTTCTGAAAATGATGTCTAGCATTTTCAGTTTGAAAAACCTGCAAATACGGATGGCAAAAGTTCGGTGAACTTAAGCCTTTGGGCTCCGTCCGCTACAGCCATTGGAAATCCTTGCCCGTCTCCCGGAGGTCCTGGAGGTGGCTGATCTGGAGGTTGATTCTGGGGCTGATCTTGTGCTACAGGAGGCGGCGGGTGTAAATTTTCTGCTTCTTCGTTGATATCTCCGCCATCGCCGTCTTCTGCAGGAGCACCCAAGTCAGGAATGTTCACATATGCTAAATTAGTATTTACGTCATGGGTTGGCAATTGAGCCTCTAACAAGTTAAGTAAGGCTTGCAAATCTTGATGATCGTGAGCTAAAGGATCAGGGATTAATTGCAAAACCCTGCTTCAAGAGCATTTTGTAATTGGTCTACTAAATCATCCGAAACTCTCTGAGCATCTCTTAAGATAGTAATTTCGGTTGCTAATGTTTGCAAGAATGTACCAAAAGCGCTGAGCGGCATAGTCTATACTAAATGAACATTCCACTTATGACCTGGCACTCCCGACGTTTGGCAATGACAAAATAACAGAAAGAAAAAGGTATTAGATTAATGCAACTGCCTATGTACATTTCGTGACACATCCGGACGAATAAATCCGGATACCCGGATTCTCCAGTGGGCGGGGGCCTAGCTCAGAGGTAGCGCTCTGGGCTTCCAACCGCTGGGTCCCGGGTTCGATTTCCGGTCGAGCCTAAGTTGGATGGCTGTTTCATCCTTCGTCTCATTGCCATGGTCTCTGCCTGTCCTAATTAGCCCAACTGGTGCAGAAATACAGGACGTAAAGCCCAAATCACCCACCCACCCCCACCCGGATTCTCCACCATGCGATGGGATCGGTTCCTCAGATTGAAAACTCGACGAGGGTGGTTAAATTAAAATGTTTTATTACCATTAAACTAATATGTCTTAATATTGTCACGAAACGCAATGTAGCAGTGCACAACAGTTGTTACATTTTAATGAACCTTAAGAAATGGCAATTGAGTAAACATACCTTTTATCTCTCCTGCCATTTGAGAGATATTCTAATTCACATCTTATGCCAGTCTGCACAACATCCTACTTAGTTACAACTCTCCTGCTTACAACTGTCCTGCCCGCTACTGAACTGGCGTGCTTATTCTATTTACACACTCTTAAGGCAGGATGACACTTTGGCCTGCATCACGGCACATGCTTAGCTGTAATTTCTATTAATAACCATTACATCAGGAAGCAGTGATTACAACCATCACTAACCATATTATCATAACACAAATGCTAAAAGATAGACACTTATGACACTTGAATAACAACTTTATATACAAGGTACTGTCTCATGCCAATGTCACCTTTTAGCAGTACCCCATAACCAGTACCATCCAAGCAGCTATGGCTCTTACACTGATACTGCGGCACTAAAATGACTCAATATATGTTTATTTGGCGTTATACTGACATTATTTTGCAATGCCTTGAATAACAACTTGATATAATATTGATACATACCAAATTTACCCTACATTGACTCGCATTAGAAGACCTCTATTTCAAGCTACTACCTTACAACATCTCTTTACTAGATATCCAACCCAGACAATTATTGATTTTTTGTATGCTTCTGATTTCTACTACCAAATATAGATAATCAATCTTAACCTAGAGAGCCTCTACATAGCCCACTCAGGTGCTGATGAGGCGTTAAACAATAACTCACACACACACACACACACACACACGCACGCACACACACACACACACACACACACACACACACACACACACCCTACATTGACTTGTAACAGTAATTCTTTTGTGAGTTTTAATTTGAAGTTATGCAGTAAATCTGCACAACATGTTAAGAAAAGCAACCCTTGACCAGTGCAGAGGGGCTGTGTGCTAAATATAGAGCAATGGCCTCATTTGGTCACCATAGCAACCATACCCTTGCCTGCTGCAACCCCACACCAAGAGGCACCAAGTAGGGTAACAAGAAGTTTGTCACAAAAGGTGTCAGACTTTATGCATGGTTAGTTGAACCATGGAAGTAAATGACGCACAAATGGAGAATACTTCTGTGAAGAATAAACTACGAGATTTTCTCTAAGGCAAAGACAATGATGTAAGTTTTTAAACTATATTTTTGCAAATTGTGTCTTTGGGTCACTGCTATGGCTAAATAGAATGAGCATGACTTCAGACTATGAAATAAGTGAGTTTTTGTGAACAGATTTCCATTTAACTTTAACAGTACACCATACTGATTTTAACTATGTACGTAGTCGATTATGGTAAATGACATAAGTTGTTACATAATACATACATTACATGTTAATGTATATTAATATCAATACATTAATACATAGGTGAAAGGTACACAGCTATCACACAACCTAAGCCCTCGAAGGTCCTGGGCCTCCACGCGGCGAGGGTGGAAACACTTGGGGTGAAGTCCTCTATCCCCAGTGGCTAAAACAGGACAGTGTGCATTGCACAAGCTGCTCCAGCTTTACAGGAGGGTGTGTCCCCTACCATACAGGGGAATCAAAAATGAATATGTCCGAATCGACAATTTCAGACCGGCTCGCACGTCCCCCGGATGAACAAGGTGCGCGTCCCTCAGCGGTAAACCAGGCTGAGGTCGAAAAATTGGCTACTGGTTCCAGACTTGGTAAACGTTTGCGTCCATCATTAGATGACGCAAATCAAATCTCTCAATCTGCCTCTCTATCTCAGACATGGCCCAAGTTTCTTGTAATTACTGGCTGTGACGATGGGTTTTCCCGTCTCTCAGCCATAACAATTTGTCGAACGTTGAAAGAAAGTATTGGACCAATCTTTGAAGCTGCTTGAGTTGAGGGTCTTTGCGGGTGCCCCTGTTAGGGTGGAGCCCCATCGGTTCTTCAACTCCTGCAAAGGCATTATAACATCGCACGAGAGCAGTCTCTGCTCTGATGAGGAACCGAGGGACTGGCTGGATGAATACAATGTCATCCACATTTATCGCCAGCCCCCCAGATATTCACGACAGCTTCTCACACTGACCTTTGATGGCAAAGTTTTGCCTGACAAGGTCAGCATTGGGTTCGAGTGGTGTAGGGTACGTCCCTACATCCCGAACCCAAAACGATGTTATAATTGCCAGCGATTTGGCCATTTTAGCGGCTCCTGCCGCGCCAAACCAACCTGCACCAATTGTGGGTCACGGGAACAAACCCATTCCCGTGACTCGCCATGTACGAATACATCGTATTGTGTTAATTGTGGAGGTGATGGGCCAGCCTATCACCGTGGCTGTCCCAAATGGCAGCTAGAGAAAGAGATCCTGAAGTTAAAGACCACCAAGGATATCTCCTTTCCCCAAGCACGCCGTATAGCTGAACAGGCTGCTGGGGCAAGCTATGCCTCAGTCCTGTCTCAGATGGCTGGACCTAGATCTCCTTCACCCAGATCATCGCCCAGGCGAAGGATTGACCTAGATCCTAATTATAAATATTCAAAGGCAGGCCAAAGCACGCAGAAAGATAAACCAGAATCTAAGACTTCACAGGCAGCCGATCACCTCGCAAGAATAAAGCAGCATGCTATAGATGTCGGAAAAGGACATTTTGTAGCTCCATCAGTTAGTGCTTTACAACTTAGTGTACGCCCTCGAAGGTCCTGGGCCTCCACGCGGCGAGGGTGGAAACACTTGGGGTGAAGTCCTCTATCCCCAGTGGCTAAAACAGGACCGTGCGCATTGCACAAGCTGCTCCAGCTTTACAGGAGGGTGTGTCCCCTACCATACAGGGGAAACAAAAATGAATATGTCCGAATCGACAATTTCAGACCGGCTCGCACGTCCCCCGGGTGAACAAGGTGCGCGTCCCTCAGCGGTAAACCAGGCTGAGGTCGAAAAATTGGCTACTGGTTCCAGACAAAGTAAACGTTTCCGCTCATCTACAGATGATGCCAATCCAAGTACAACTTATGATGTTATATCTACGCCATGGCCTAAGTTTCTTGTTGTTACTGGCAGTGACGATGGGTTTTCCCGTCTCTCAGCCATAACAATTTGTCGAACGTTGAAAGAAAGTATTGGTTTCGTTGAAAATACGAGAAGGCTCAGGAGTTCATCCTTGCTGGTGCAGGTTGCCCACAAGGACCAATCGTTAAAATTGCTGGAGCTGAGGGCCTTTGCGGGTACCCCTGTAAAGGTGGAGCCCCATCGGTTCTTCAACTCTTGCAAGGGGGTTGTGACATCTCATGAGAGCAGTCTCTGCTCCGATGACGAACTGAGGGACTGGCTGAATGACTACAATGTCATCCACATTCACCGCCAGCCCCCCAGATATTCACGACAGCTACTGACTCTGACCTTTGATGGCACAGTGTTGCCTGATAGGGTCAGCATAGGGTTCGAGTGGTGTAGGGTACGTCCCTACATCCCGAACCCAAAACGATGTTATAATTGCCAGCGATTTGGCCATTTTAGCGGCTCCTGCCGCGCCAAAGCAACCTGCGCCAATTGTGGGTCACGGGAACACGTTCATTCCCGTGACTCACCATGTCAGAAACAGTCATATTGTGTTAATTGTGGAGGTGATGGGCCAGCCTATCACCGTGGCTGTCCCAAATGGCAGCTAGAGAAAGAGATCCTGAAGTTAAAGACCACCAAGGATATCTCCTTTCCCCAAGCACGCCGTATAGCTGAACAGGCTGCTGGGGCAAGTTATGCCTCAGTCCTGTCTCAGATGGCTGGACCTAGATCTCCTTCTCCCAGATCATCGCCCAGGCGAAGGATTGACCTAGATCCTAATTATAATTATTCCAAGGCAGGGCAAAGCTTGCAGAAACATAAAGCAGAATCTAAGACTTCACAGGCAGACGATCACCTCGCAAGAATAAAGCAGCATGCTATAGATGTCGGAAAAGGACATCTTGTAGCTCCATCGGTTAGTGCGTCACAACTTAGTGTACCCTCACAGGGTGCACCTTCCGGCGTTGAGTCGGAAGAGATACACCAGCCGATGGAAGAGGAGGCAGGGACTACCACCATCCCTAGGCCTCAACGGGAGGGGGCAATTGATAAAAGATCAATTGTTCCCAAAAGACCCCCCCTCATCAGAAAAACACTAGAAAAATCTAGTGCACTGAGCTTCATAACACCACCATCTAAGCATGGTGGGGCCCTCAAAAAGATCTTAACACCAAAAGAGGCAGCGACTTTGAAGAAAAAGTGAATATTCATACAAATTCATACCATGCACTACAGATTTTACTATGATAATATTAAACTCTTTTAACTAATTCATGGACAGTATCATTCAGTGGAACTGTCGAGGTTTCAGAGCCAACTTCGATGAAATAGGTTGCATGGTCCAAGACTTAAACCCTAGTGTTTTCTGTCTACAGGAAACATTTCTGAAACCTCCAAATAGTTTTAAACTGAGAAACTACCATATGTATAATACATATGGCAATATTGCCCACGATAGAGCCACTGGTGGCTCATCAATTTTAGTTAAAAATGGCATCATTCATACCCATATTGCTCTTAACACTAACCTTCAGGCTACAGCAGTTCGTCTGAACCTGAATAAAACATTCACCATATGTTCCTTATATATTCCTCCACCCTTTCACCTTACAGCCAGTGATTTGCATAACCTTTACAATCAACTTCCTGAACCGCGTCTTATCCTAGGAGATTTTAACAGCCATAACCAATTGTGGGGAAGCACTTCCCACAACAACAAAGGAAAAACCATTGAAGATTTTCTCAATGACCACACCCTTTGCTTGTTCAATGATGGTTCACCTACATATCTTCACCCAGGTCATGGAACATTTTCAGCGATAGACCTTAGTATATGTGATCCAGCGTTATTTCTGGAATTTGAATGGAGAGTATTAGAGGACACTCACGGCAGTGATCACTTTCCTATTGTCCTACAAAACGTAGAAGGTACAAGAGAAGTGGGTCAACTCCGATGGAAGTTGCATAAAGCGGATTGGACCTCCTTCGAAAAGCACTGCTTAAAAACAATTACTATGTCTCATTATAGGAATTGTAATAATCTCGTTGAAGATTTTACTGATGATATTACTGATATAGCCAATAAAACAATACCGATGACAAAAAATAATTCTAAACGTAGTGCAAGACCTTGGTTTGATGACGAAGTAAGAGAAGCTATTAAAAACCGTAAGAAAGCCCTCAGAATTTTTAAATCACAGCCGACCATCAACAATCTGAATAATTTTAAGTGCCTGAAAGCCAAAGCGCGTAGAATTGTCAGGCAAAAAAAACGTAGTTGCTGGAGAGACTATGTCTCCAGACTCACTGAAAGAACTCCTAGCAATAAAGTCTGGAAAATGATTAAGAAGATTGAAGGAAAGAACCTAGCTTCGCATGTAAGCATTCTAGAAGTGAATGGAGAACATCTCTCCTCACCAGAACAAATATCAAACGGGTTAGGAGAACAGTTTGCATACAACTCCTCATCGGAGAACTATACGAGAGAATTTCAATGTTATAAGGCTCAAGCTGAGAGATTAACCCTAAATATACAGTCTGATAACAGCGAAGATTATAACTGCTACATCACCTTAGAAGAACTTCAGAAGGTCATCTTAAAAGCGACTGACTCTGCAACAGGCCCTGATAATATACATTATCAAATCTTAAAACACCTACCTCAATCCTCTTTAAAAACATTACTGTATATCTTTAATCAAATTTGGGAGAAGGGATGTCTTCCATCCCTGTGGAAACAAGCCACGGTCATCCCAATTCCCAAGCCGGGGAAGGATCATAGTGATCCTATGAATTATCGACCAATAGCCTTAACCAGTTGTCTATGTAAGACAATGGAGCGAATTGTTACTGATAGACTGGTTTGGTTCCTGGAGTCGAACCAGCTTATTACAGAGTTCCAATCTGGATTTCGCCGTCACAGGAGCACATTAGATCATTTAGTCAGACTGGAAACTTATGTTAGAGATGCTTTCATTAACAGAGAACACGTAGTAGCCATATTCTTTGACCTAGAAAAAGCTTATGACACTACATGGAAATATGGAATAATGAAAGATCTCCACGACCTAGGGCTTCGAGGTCGCCTTCCAGTTTTCATCGGATCCTTCCTACAGGATCGCTTCTTTAAGGTCCGAGTGGGATCAACGATGTCAAGCCCCTACTCTCAGGAGAATGGAGTCCCTCAGGGTAGTATTCTCTCGCCCACCCTCTTTAACGTCAAAATCAACAGTATAGTAAATTCCATCTCAGAAAATCTCATGTCGTCCCTATATGTTGACGATTTCCTCATTGCATATCGTTCCAGATATATGCCAACCATAGAACGACAACTGCAATTAAATTTGAATAGGATTCACAAATGGTCACTCGAAAATGGCTTCAAGTTCTCTAAACAGAAGACAGTTTGTCTGCCTTTCTATTACTTACGATCAAACCATCCAGATCCATCACTAATAATTGACAACTGTCAAATAAAAGTGGTGAATGAAACAAAATTTTTGGGTGTACTCTTTGACTCCAAATTGTCTTTCATTCCGCATATCAAAGCACTGAAAGCAAAGTGCCTGAAATCAATGAACCTCCTTAAAGTAGTGAGCAAATATAATTGGGGTGGGGACACAACGGTCCTCCTTCGTCTCTATCGAGCAATTACTCGTTCTCGACTTGATTATGGTTCTGTGGTATATGGCTCCGCCAGACCATCTTATCTAAAATGCCTGAATTCTGTACATCATCAAGGGTTGCGACTAAGCTTAAGAGCTTTTCGTACATCTCCTGTAGAGAGCTTATATGTACTGGCAGGGGAACCTCCACTTTCCCTTCGTCGTATCAAGTTATCCATGCAATACATACTAAAAGTAGCTTCAACTCCAACAAATCCAACATATGATGTAATATTTCATCCAAAATACATGCATCATTATGAATCTCGTTCAAACGCCATTCGACCACTGGGATTACGCATGAAATTCTATCTTGAGGCTGCAAAAATTGATACTACAATCATTGCCGAGACGGAAGTACCACCCATTCCGCCATGGATTCTCCCAGTCCCGAAAGTTATACTGGATTTGGCAGAGCTTAAGAAAAGCGAAACCAATCCGGTAGACTATCAAAACCTATTTTATAGTATAAGGTTTAAATACGAATCGTACAAATTTCTATACACAGATGGCTCAAAAATGGAAAGACGAGTAGGCTGTGCTGTCACTTCTTATAAAACCGTTATAGCTGAATGTCGTCTTCCAGACCACTGCTCAATATACACTGCAGAATTAACAGCTATTTACCTTGCCTTAAAGAACATCGAGGACTCAGAATCAGATCGTTATGTTATCTGTTCTGATTCCAAATCTGCTCTTCAAGCAATCCAAAATAAACAACTTGATAACCCTGGGATCTTAGATGTTCTGATTAAGTATTTCTATCTTCACGAATACAAAGACATAGTATTCTGCTGGATTCCTGGACACGCTGGCATTGAAGGGAATGAAAAAGCAGACCTGGCAGCAAAAAGGGCTCTTACAAAAGAGATAACTGATTTTACCATTCCATACACTGATTTTAAAATGACTATAAAATCTTTTATCATGTCTTGCTGGCAAAGACAATGGAATGAATGTAATAACAACAAGTTGCATTCAATCTTACCTTGCATTCAAAATAAAATACCGAGTAGGTTCAATACTCGCAAAGATCAAGGAATATATCACAGATGCCTCATAGGACATTCAAGACTTACACATTTACACCTTTTAGTCAATGAACCGGCACCGGTATGCCAGAGTTGTCGGTGCCCCCTAACAATCAAACATATTTTATTAGATTGCAGCCACTTACAACGCTTTAGAAGACCTTTGTTTCAAGCTAATACCTTACAACATCTCTTTACTAGATATCCAACCCAGACAATTATTGATTTTTTATATGCTTCTGGTTTCTACCACCAAATGTAGATAATCAATCTTAACCTAGAGAGCCTCTACATAGCCCACTCAGGTGCTGATGAGGCGTTAAACAATAACTCACACACACACACACACACATCACCTTAGAAGAACTTCAGAAGGTCATCTTAAAAGCGACTGACTCTGCAACAGGCCCTGATAATATACATTATCAAATCTTAAAACACCTACCTCAATCCTCTTTAAAAACATTACTGTATATCTTTAATCAAATTTGGGAGAAGGGATGTCTTCCATCCCTGTGGAAACAAGCCACGGTCATCCCAATTCCCAAGCCGGGGAAGGATCATAGTGATCCTATGAATTATCGACCAATAGCCTTAACCAGTTGTCTATGTAAGACAATGGAGCGAATTGTTACTGATAGACTGGTTTGGTTCCTGGAGTCGAACCAGCTTATTACAGAGTTCCAATCTGGATTTCGCCGTCACAGGAGCACATTAGATCATTTAGTCAGACTGGAAACTTATGTTAGAGATGCTTTCATTAACAGAGAACACGTAGTAGCCATATTCTTTGACCTAGAAAAAGCTTATGACACTACATGGAAATATGGAATAATGAAAGATCTCCACGACTTAGGGCTTCGAGGTCGCCTTCCAGTTTTCATCGGATCCTTCCTACAGGATCGCTTCTTTAAGGTCCGAGTGGGATCAACGATGTCAAGCCCCTACTCTCAGGAGAATGGAGTCCCTCAGGGTAGTATTCTCTCGCCCACCCTCTTTAATGTCAAAATCAACAGTATAGTAAATTCCATCTCAGAAAATCTCATGTCGTCCCTATATGTTGACGATTTCCTCATTGCATATCGTTCCAGATATATGCCAACCATAGAACGACAACTGCAATTAAATTTGAATAGGATTCACAAATGGTCACTCGAAAATGGCTTCAAGTTCTCTAAACAGAAGACAGTTTGTCTGCCTTTCTATTACTTACGATCAAACCATCCAGATCCATCACTAATAATTGACAACTGTCAAATAAAAGTGGTGAATGAAACAAAATTTTTGGGTGTACTCTTTGACTCCAAATTGTCTTTCATTCCGCATATCAAAGCACTGAAAGCAAAGTGCCTGAAATCAATGAACCTCCTTAAAGTAGTGAGCAAATATAATTGGGGTGGGGACACAACGGTCCTCCTTCGTCTCTATCGAGCAATTACTCGTTCTCGACTTGATTATGGTTCTGTGGTATATGGCTCCGCCAGACCATCTTATCTAAAATGCCTGAATTCTGTACATCATCAAGGGTTGCGACTAAGCTTAAGAGCTTTTCGTACATCTCCTGTAGAGAGCTTATATGTACTGGCAGGGGAACCTCCACTTTCCCTTCGTCGTATCAAGTTATCCATGCAATACATACTAAAACTAGCTTCAACTCCAACAAATCCAACATATGATGTAATATTTCATCCAAAATACATGCATCATTATGAATCTCGTTCAAACGCCATTCGACCACTGGGATTACGCATGAAATTCTATCTTGAGGCTGCAAAAATTGATACTACAATCATTGCCGAGACGGAAGTACCACCCATTCCGCCATGGATTCTCCCAGTCCCGAAAGTTATACTGGATTTGGCAGAGCTTAAGAAAAGCGAAACCAATCCGGTAGACTATCAAAACCTATTTTATAGTATAAGGTTTAAATACGAATCGTACAAATTTCTATACACAGATGGCTCAAAAATGGAAAGACGAGTAGGCTGTGCTGTCACTTCTTATAAAACCGTTATAGCTGAATGTCGTCTTCCAGACCACTGCTCAATATACACTGCAGAATTAACAGCTATTTACCTTGCCTTAAAGAATATCGAGGACTCAGAATCAGATCGTTATGTTATCTGTTCTGATTCCAAATCTGCTCTTCAAGCAATCCAAAATAAACAACTTGATAACCCTGGTATCTTAGATGTTCTTATTAAGTATTTCTATCTTCACGAATACAAAGACATAGTATTCTGCTGGATTCCTGGACACGCTGGCATTGAAGGGAATGAAAAAGCAGACCTGGCAGCAAAAAGGGCTCTTACAAAAGAGATAACTGATTTTACCATTCCATACACTGATTTTAAAATGACTATAAAATCTTTTATCATGTCTTGCTGGCAAAGACAATGGAATGAATGTAATAACAACAAGTTGCATTCAATCTTACCTTGCATTCAAAATAAAATACCGAGTAGGTTCAATACTCGCAAAGATCAAGGAATATATCACAGATGCCTCATAGGACATTCAAGACTTACACATTTACACCTTTTAGTCAATGAACCGGCACCGGTATGCCAGAGTTGTCGGCGCCCCCTAACAATCAAACATATTTTATTAGATTGCATCCACTTACAACGCATTAGAAGACCTCTGTTTCAAGCTACTACCTTACAACATCTCTTTACTAGATATCCAACCCAGACAATTATTGATTTTTTATATGCTTCTGGTTTCTACTACCAAATATAGATAATCAATCTTAACCTAGAGAGCCTCTACATAGCCCACTCAGGTGCTGATGAGGCGTTAAACAATAACTCACACACACACACACCACCCATTCCGCCATGGATTCTCCCAGTCCCGAAAGTTATACTGGATTTGGCAGAGCGTAAGAAAAGCGAAACCAATCCGGTAGACTATCAAAACCTATTTTATAGTATAAGGTTTAAATACGAATCGTACAAATTTCTATACACAGATGGCTCAAAAATGGAAAGACGAGTAGGCTGTGCAGTCACTTCTTATAAAACCGTTATAGCTGAATGTCGTCTTCCAGACCACTGCTCAATATACACTGCAGAATTAACAGCTATTTACCTTGCCTTAAAGAACATCGAGGACTCAGAATCAGATCGTTATGTTATCTGTTCTGATTCAAAATCTGCTCTTCAAGCAATCCAAAATAAACAACTTGATAACCCTGGAATCTTAGATGTTCTGATTAAGTATTTCTATCTTCACGAATACAAAGACATAGTATTCTGCTGGATTCCTGGACACGCTGGCATTGAAGGGAATGAAAAAGCAGACCTGGCAGCAAAAAGGGCTCTTACAAAAGAGATAACTGATTTTACCATTCCATACACTGATTTTAAAATGACTATAAAATCTTTTATCATGTCTTGCTGGCCCTCGAAGGTCCTGGGCCTCCACGCGGCGAGGGTGGAAACACTTGGGGTGAAGTCCTCTATCCCCAGTGGCTAAAACAGGACCGTGCGCATTGCACAAGCTGCTCCAGCTTTACAGGAGGGTGTGTCCCCTACCATACAGGGGAAACAAAAATGAATATGTCCGAATCGACAATTTCAGACCGGCTCGCACGTCCCCCGGGTGAACAAGGTGCGCGTCCCTCAGCGGTAAACCAGGCTGAGGTCGAAAAATTGGCTACTGGTTCCAGACTTGGTAAACGTTTGCGTCCATCATTAGATGACGCAAATCAAAACTCTCAATCTGCCTCTCTATCTCAGACATGGCCCAAGTTTCTTGTAATTACTGGCTGTGATGATGGGTTTTCCCGTCTCTCAGCCATTACAATTTGCAGGACCTTGAAAGAAAACGTAGGCTATATTGAAAATACAAGGAGATTAAAGAATTCTTCCTTGCTGGTGCAGGTTGCACACAAGGACCAATCTTTGAAGTTGCTGGAGTGGAAGGCTTTTGCGGGTGCCCCTATTAAGGTGGAGCCCCATCGGTTTTTCAACTCCTGCAAGGGCGTTATAACATCGCACGAGAGCAGTCTCTGCTCTGATGAGGAACTGAGGGACTGGCTGGATGACTACAATGTCATCCACATTCATCGCCAGCCGCCCAGATATTCACGACAGCTTCTCACACTGACCTTTGATGGCACAGTTTTGCCTGACAAGGTCAGCATTGGGTTCGAGTGGTGTAGGGTACGTCCCTACATCCCGAACCCAAAACGATGTTATAATTGCCAGCGATTTGGCCATTTTAGCGGCTCCTGCCGCGCCAAAGCAACCTGCGCCAATTGTGGGTCACGGGAACACGTTCATTCCCGTGACTCACCATGTCAGAAACAGTCATATTGTGTTAATTGTGGAGGTGATGGGCCAGCCTATCACCGTGGCTGTCCAAAATGGCAGCTAGAGAAAGAGATCCTGAAGTTAAAGACCACCAAGGATATCTCCTTTCCCCAAGCACGCCGTATAGCTGAACAGGCTGCTGGGGCAAGCTATGCCTCAGTCCTGTCTCAGATGGCTGGACCTAGATCTCCTTCACCCAGATCATCGCCCAGGCGAAGGATTGACCTAGATCCTAATTATAATTATTCCAAGGCAGGGCAAAGCTTGCAGAAACATAAACCTGAATCTAAGACTTCACAGGCAGACGATCACCTCGCAAGAATAAAGCAGCATGCTATAGATGTCGGAAAAGGACATCTTGTAGCTCCATCGGTTAGTGCGTCACAACTTAGTGTACCCTCACAGGGTGCACCTTCCGGCGTTGAGTCGGAAGAGATACACCAGCCGATGGAAGAGGAGGCAGGGACTACCACCATCCCTAGGCCTCAACGGGAGGGGGCAATTGATAAAAGATCAATTGTTCCCAAAAGACCCCCCCTCATCAGAAAAACACTAGAAAAATCTAGTGCACTGAGCTTCATAACACCACCATCTAAGCATGGTGGGGCCCTCAAAAAGATCTTAACACCAAAAGAGGCAGCGACTTTGAAGAAAAAGTGAATATTCATACAAATTCATACCATGCACTACAGATTTTACTATGATAATATTAAACTCTTTTAACTAATTCATGGACAGTATCATTCAGTGGAACTGTCGAGGTTTCAGAGCCAACTTCGATGAAATAGGTTGCATGGTCCAAGACTTAAACCCTAGTGTTTTCTGTCTACAGGAAACATTTCTGAAACCTCCAAATAGTTTTAAACTGAGAAACTATCATATGTATAATACATATGGCAATATTGCCCACGATAGAGCCACTGGTGGCTCATCAATTTTAGTTAAAAATGGCATCATTCATACCCATATTGCTCTTAACACTAACCTTCAGGCTACAGCAGTTCGTCTGAACCTGAATAAAACATTCACCATATGTTCCATATATATTCCTCCACCCTTTCACCTTACAGCCAGTGATTTGCATAACCTTTACAATCAACTGCCTGAACCGCGTCTTATCCTAGGAGATTTTAACAGCCATAACCAATTGTGGGGAAGCACTTCCCACAACAACAAAGGAAAAACCATTGAAGATTTTCTCAATGACCACACCCTTTGCTTGTTCAATGATGGTTCACCTACATATCTTCACCCAGGTCATGGATCATTTTCAGCGATAGACCTTAGTATATGTGATCCAGCGTTATTTCTGGAATTTGAATGGAGAGTATTAGAGGACACTCACGGCAGTGATCACTTTCCTATTGTCCTACAAAACGTAGAAGGTACAAGAGAAGTGGGTCAACTCCGATGGAAGTTGCATAAAGCGGATTGGACCTCCTTCGAAAAGCACTGCTTAGAAACAATTACTATGTCTCATTATAGGAATAGTAATAATCTCGTTGAAGATTTTACTGATGATATTACTGATATAGCCAATAAAACTATACCGATGACAAAAAATAATTCTAAACGTAGTGCAAGACCTTGGTTTGATGACGAAGTAAGAGAAGCTATTAAAAACCGTAAGAAAGCCCTCAGAATTTTTAAATCACAGCCGACCATCAACAATCTGAATAATTTTAAGTGCCTGAAAGCCAAAGCGCGTAGAATTGTCAGGCAAAAAAAACGTAGTTGCTGGAGAGACTATGTCTCCAGACTCACTGAAAGAACTCCTAGCAATAAAGTCTGGAAAATGATTAAGAAGATTGAAGGAAAGAACCTAGCTTCGCATGTAAGCATTCTAGAAGTGAATGGAGAACATCTCTCCTCACCAGAACAAATATCAAACGGGTTAGGAGAACAGTTTGCATACAACTCCTCATCGGAGAACTATACGAGAGAATTTCAATGTTATAAGGCTCAAGCTGAGAGATTAACCCTAAATATACAGTCTGATAACAGCGAAGATTATAACTCCTACATCACCTTAGAAGAACTTCAGAAGGTCATCTTAAAAGCGACTGACTCTGCAACAGGCCCTGATAATATACATTATCAAATCTTAAAACACCTACCTCAATCCTCTTTAAAAACATTACTGTATATCTTTAATAAAATTTGGGAGAAGGGATGTCTTCCATCCCTGTGGAAACAAGCCACGGTCATCCCAATTCCCAAGCCGGGGAAGGATCATAGTGATCCTATGAATTATCGACCAATAGCCTTAACCAGTTGTCTATGTAAGACAATGGAGCGAATTGTTACTGATAGACTGGTTTGGTTCCTGGAGTCGAACCAGCTTATTACAGAGTTCCAATCTGGATTTCGCCGTCACAGGAGCACATTAGATCATTTAGTCAGACTGGAAACTTATGTTAGAGATGCTTTCATTAACAGAGAACACGTAGTAGCCATATTCTTTGACCTAGAAAAAGCTTATGACACTACATGGAAATATGGAATAATGAAAGATCTCCACGACTTAGGGCTTCGAGGTCGCCTTCCAGTTTTCATCGGATCCTTCCTACAGGATCGCTTCTTTAAGGTCCGAGTGGGATCAACGATGTCAAGCCCCTACTCTCAGGAGAATGGAGTCCCTCAGGGTAGTATTCTCTCGCCCACCCTCTTTAACGTCAAAATCAACAGTATAGTAAATTCCATCTCAGAAAATCTCATGTCGTCCCTATATGTTGACGATTTCCTCATTGCATATCGTTCCAGATATATGCCAACCATAGAACGACAACTGCAATTAAATTTGAATAGGATTCACAAATGGTCACTCGAAAATGGCTTCAAGTTCTCTAAACAGAAGACAGTTTGTCTGCCTTTCTATTACTTACGATCAAACCATCCAGATCCATCACTAATAATTGACAACTGTCAAATAAAAGTGGTGAATGAAACAAAATTTTTGGGTGTACTCTTTGACTCCAAATTGTCTTTCATTCCGCATATCAAAGCACTGAAAGCAAAGTGCCTGAAATCAATGAACCTCCTTAAAGTAGTGAGCAAATATAATTGGGGTGGGGACACAACGGTCCTCCTTCGTCTCTATCGAGCAATTACTCGTTCTCGACTTGATTATGGTTCTGTGGTATATGGCTCCGCCAGACCATCTTATCTAAAATGCCTGAATTCTGTACATCATCAAGGGTTGCGACTAAGCTTAAGAGCTTTTCGTACATCTCCTGTAGAGAGCTTATATGTACTGGCAGGGGAACCTCCACTTTCCCTTCGTCGTATCAAGTTATCCATGCAATACATACTAAAAGTAGCTTCAACTCCAACAAATCCAACATATGATGTAATATTTCATCCAAAATACATGCATCATTATGAATCTCGTTCAAACGCCATTCGACCACTGGGATTACGCATGAAATTCTATCTTGAGGCTGCAAAAATTGATACTACAATCATTGCCGAGACGGAAGTACCACCCATTCCGCCATGGATTCTCCCAGTCCCGAAAGTTATACTGGATTTGGCAGAGCTTAAGAAAAGCGAAACCAATCCGGTAGACTATCAAAACCTATTTTATAGTATAAGGTTTAAATACGAATCGTACAAATTTCTATACACAGATGGCTCAAAAATGGAAAGACGAGTAGGCTGTGCTGTCACTTCTTATAAAACCGTTATAGCTGAATGTCGTCTTCCAGACCACTGCTCAATATACACTGCAGAATTAACAGCTATTTACCTTGCCTTAAAGAATATCGAGGACTCAGAATCAGATCGTTATGTTATCTGTTCTGATTCCAAATCTGCTCTTCAAGCAATCCAAAATAAACAACTTGATAACCCTGGGATCTTAGATGTTCTTATTAAGTATTTCTATCTTCACGAATACAAAGACATAGTATTCTGCTGGATTCCTGGACACGCTGGCATTGAAGGGAATGAAAAAGCAGACCTGGCAGCAAAAAGGGCTCTTACAAAAGAGATAACTGATTTTACCATTCCATACACTGATTTTAAAATGACTATAAAATCTTTTATCATGTCTTGCTGGCAAAGACAATGGAATGAGTGTAATAACAACAAGTTGCATTCAATCTTACCTTGCATTCAAAATAAAATACCGAGTAGGTTCAATACTCGCAAAGATCAAGGAATATATCACAGATGCCTCATAGGACATTCAAGACTTTCACAGTTACACCTTTTAGTCAATGAACCGGCACCGGTATGCCAGAGTTGTCGGTGCCCCCTAACAATCAAACATATTTTATTAGATTGCAGCCACTTACAACGCTTTAGAAGACCTTTGTTTCAATCTAATACCTTACAACATCTCGTTACCAGATATCCAACCCAGACAATTATAGATTTTTTATATGCTTCTGGTTTCTACTACCAAATATAGTTAATCAATCTTAACCTAGAGAGCCTCTACATAGCCCACTCAGGTGCTGATGAGGCGTTAAACAATAACTCACACACACACACACATTCCTGGACACGCTGGCATTGAAGGGAATGAAAAAGCAGACCTGGCAGCAAAAAGGGCTCTTACAAAAGAGATAACTGATTTTACCATTCCATACACTGATTTTAAAATGACTATAAAATCTTTTATCATGTCTTGCTGGCAAAGACAATGGAATGAATGTAATAACAACAAGTTGCATTCAATCTTACCTTGCATTCAAAATAAAATACCGAGTAGGTTCAATACTCGCAAAGATCAAGGAATATATCACAGATGCCTCATAGGACATTCAAGACTTACACATTTACACCTTTTAGTCAATGAACCGGCACCAGTATGCCAGAGTTGTCGGCGCTCCCTAACAATCAAACATATTTTATTAGATTGCATCCACTTACAACGCATTAGAAGACCTCTGTTTCAAGCTACTACCTTACAACATCTCTTTACTAGATATCCAACCCAGACAATTATTGATTTTTTATATGCTTCTGGTTTCTACTACCAAATATAGATAATCAATCTTAACCTAGAGAGCCTCTACATAGCCCACTCAGGTGCTGATGAGGCGTTAAACAATAACTCACACACACACACACATCATGTCTTGCTGGCAAAGACAATGGAATGAATGTAATAACAACAAGTTGCATTCAATCTTACCTTGCATTCAAAATAAAATACAGAGTAGGTTCAATACTCGCAAAGATCAAGGAATATATCACAGATGCCTCATAGGACATTCAAGACTTACACATTTACACCTTTTAGTCAATGAACCGGCACCGGTATGCCAGAGTTGTCGGCGCCCCCTAACAATCAAACATATTTTATTAGATTGCATCCACTTACAACGCATTAGAAGACCTCTGTTTCAAGCTACTACCTTACAACATCTCTTTACTAGATATCCAACCCAGACAATTATTGATTTTTTATATGCTTCTGGTTTCTACTACCAAATATAGATAATCAATCTTAACCTAGAGAGCCTCTACATAGCCCACTCAGGTGCTGATGAGGCGTTAAACAATAACTCACACACACACACACACATAGCCCACTCAGGTGCTGATGAGGCGTTAAACAATAACTCACACACACACACATCACACAACCTAAATTTGGTGTCCTTGTGCATGATCACACCAATTATCCTACTGTCATTGCAGCCTACTCTATAATGTTTACCGTATTTGCTCGATTAGAAGCCGGGTATTTTACAGAAATGTATTGAATGAAGTGTAAGCATACTTTTTTTGCTTTCTTCTTAGAATCATCCTGTCACTGGTACACCAAAATACCAAGGCAGTACCACAGAAACAAGTGCAAAGAAAGAAGTGAAGCGTAGACTTGTTCCCCATGATGGCGCATATATTTTTGATCCTCTAATATCAAATTTACCCAACCATCTGACATACAAACCTTTTACAGAAAATGGGATAAACTTTCTGGAAATAAGTCGTAGGGAGACCGACATTCTAGAGGCCAATGGAGGACCTTTGGCAGGTGCTAGAGTTGTGATTTCTGATGATGGCACTGGCTACTTTCAATGCCATGGTACTCCTAAAGACCCACTGCTTCAGAACTGCTTGTTAGATAAAGATCTGTATGAGCAACTCATTGACAAGCTAGGACAGGGATACCGTTATTGTTGTGGCATACCAAAAGATACTTATGTCAATAAGGCCACAATGTGCGATACAAGCCAAAGCATTACACAGAGCAGTCTTTCCCTTTTCCAGCAGTGTATTCAGACAACTGCCAATGTTGGTTTTCCAGCAAGCAGCCAAACATCTTTAAAGAGAATGGTCAAAAGTCATGTCCTAAATGCATAGCATTTCTAAGATATGTCAGAAAAAGTAATAAAAGAAATGAAATTCCAAAAAGCACTCAGACGCAATGCCTTAAAGCTTCATTACATTTGCCCTACAAATATTTGTCTCCAAGAAGCGTACAGACAAGACTGAATAACAGTAGAAAAGAAAGGCGTAAATCTGCTAGGAATGCTGCACAAAAGAATTGCACGTGCCAAGATGACTCTTGAGGATGACCAAAATAAAGAAATGTCCGACATTGTAAGTGTTATTAACAGCAAGTACGGAAAAGACTTAGAACAAATCTGGAGGGAGGCTGAAGACAAAAATGGAAAAGAAGCAAGATCCGTCCTTGGAGACATATGGAAACATGATACACAGGATCGGAAGGATTTTTTTGCAGACCAAACTCACAACATGACAGGTAATACAGGTAACGCATGGAGTACAGCTACTTATCGCATAGCTCTTGCTATATATGTCAGAAGTCCTGCAGCTTATGAAGCATTGAGAAGTTTCAAAGTCCTACAGCTTCCTGGAATATCCAGTTTAAAACAGTTCAAAGGTGCCAGACTTCATCCACCAGGGATCAATCAACAAATTCAAGAGTATGTGGTAGAGCAGTCAAACAATTACAAAAAATAGAAAGATGAGGTGAAGAGAAAAGGCTCCATTGAACCACTTGGGGAGGGAATTTTGATATTTGATGAAGTCAAAGTAACTTCAAGAGTGCAGTGGTCATCTGCAAGCCAAAAAATGATAGGCTTGGCACTAACCGATGAAGAATTTTATCTTCTGAATGATATTTACAATGAGTTTGATCCTCAACATGAACCAGTTCCAGCAAAATACAATTTGCAATTTTTGTGGAGGGACATCACCAGCAATTTTGATGTTTTAGGACCGTATTTTTCGAGTGCAGTTGCATATGATCATAGATTTATTATTACTTCAATCAAAGAGACCATGCGACTCTTCCAAGGATGCCATTTCTCTGTCGTCGGCCTTGTTTGTGATGGAGCAAGTTCCAATCTGGCTGCCATCAAACTTTTGTGCAATGAAAAAAGAGGTGCTTTTCAGCTGAGCAGCCAGGAAGAAAAATTTGCAGTAGAGCCTTGGTTCATAAATGATTATGAACCAACACTTCGAGTTTATTGCTGCATATGTCCCTCTCATCAACTGAAGAATATGATAAATGCACTCTATCAGTCTCGAGTTTCAAAGGGAGGCACAAAATTATTCAAAGTTGAGGAAAACAAACCGTTCTTCGGTTGGCAAACCATTCGAGACGTATTTCAAAGGGAAGAAGACCGCCGACGACATGCTCTCAAAAGTAACTCATTATGAAACCAGTATTCAAATAAAACTAGTATAACTGTATTTGCCTTGTATGACAACCCATTATCAATAAAATTATATATTTATTATATTTCATAATATATGATATATCATAATTTAAATGTATCATAGACAGTCTTGTGAAAAAAAATAACTAACAATGTACATATATATATATATATATATAAACTTTTATTGACAGTATGGTCAGTATTGACCTATTCGTCATTTTTACAATTCATAGACATATATACAGTACTATACTACACATTTCTAGCATATTACAGATTCATTTAAAACATATAACAAAACTGTACTAAACATATCACATGTGTTACTGGTTATTTCATAGCATATAAGCATGATAAACAACTTTACTACACGTATCAAACAACTATACTACACAAAAATAATACTGATTTGGGATTCAAATTATAAAACGAAAAACACAATACAATTATATACAAATCTGGTCCCAGAATATTAAGAGTCCTGCTCTCATCACACTGTGTCCATAAAAATTATTAAATTAATACTGATATGTATCATCTTCTGAAAAATAAATGTCCAGTGAATTGTCACTTTTCCTTGGGCGGTTGGGGATGGGTAGTGTTGGGAGCCCATTGCATTTGAGATCTGCTATCATTCTATTTTATCAGGTTACTAGGGACAGATAATTTTGTCTGTTTTAAAAATAGAAAATAATTTCAAAGAGAATTTCCTACTGCATAGACATGTGTTATTTACATACTTTTATTTAAGAAATCCCCTAATGCATATATATTTATATATATATATATATATATGTACTTACAAAATTGCAATCATTGTGATTCTTTCTTTTTCAGACTGATTTCCATCCCATTTCTCCAAAGGAAAAACGTTTCTTGGCGTGGCAAACTTTTGATCTGCTTAGGATATGTGTTTATGGTTTCCGTGAATTTTGCGGGGAATTCTTAAGGAGACCCCCTAATCATTATGTTTTGCCCCTGAAATGGAACAGAAGTGCTGTGGAAACGCTATTTTCACAGTTCAAGTTCGCAGCAGGAGGCAAACTGGATTCTGTAAACTATGCCACTGCCCATGAGGCGTATCACACAAAGAGGGACACACATGGACACAAAGTCAGTAAAGCAGTGAAAGGATACCTGAATGTCCCTTTATACATCAGGAGTGGACAACTTACAAAGAAGAAGTGAAATTATATACAGGATTTTAATTTGGATTACCAATTACACCATTTCCTCCTTGACTTTGTACTTTTAACTATGGCATACAGATCGTCTCTGAGTGTGAAGCCTCCTTGAGAAAATTGTCCAGCGTCATTAGCTTTTCTGTCATAGTAATTCCTAATGAAGGAATTTATTCTGGCATGCACCATTTTTTTCCTACATCTGAGTTCAAATGACATCACTGTCTCATTGGGTATTTGATCCGACTGTGGACAGGCTTGCCTCATTATCTGGATGGAATTAGTAAAAAGTTCTTTCAGTCTGTTGGACAGAAGTTTCACCTTGGAGCACGTGACCTGTGGAAAGACATTGAGACACTCGTCATAATTATGAATTATGATGTGGATTTGCCTGAGCTCTCTAAAAGACTATCAAAGATTTTGCTGGATAATCATTACATAAATTAACAAGCTTACCTTGACAAAGCTTTTCTTGTATAACAATAGGGCATTTTCAGTGCAACTCTCCTGGATACACACATTCAAAAAGCTCAGGTATTCATTGAGACATCTGACGGGAACTGTAGGATGCTGAGAAGTGCCTGGTGACAGTACTCCAACATCTGTATAAAAGGTCTTCATGATATTGGTCATTTGGAGATATTTAATAAGCTGTCTTGTTGGCTTGTCTGCCTTCTTGAAGACAAGCCTCATACAAGCTCCAGCAAACCCAAGAACAGAATCCAAGGAGTCACATTTTTGTGGCACCACTGCAACTTGTTGAGCACTTGGTTTCATTCCTGCATGCTATTTGGAAAAAAGCAGCTCCTATCGAGTGCAGCACTGTCCTCACCAAGTGTGACTCTTGTTGCCCTTGCTTTAGTGTGGAGATGTCCTCAGGTATGCAATCAATGTTTTCTTGCGAATTGCAAGTCAGACATTTTTGTAAAAATTTGCCCCATTTGATTTGAAGCAAAGCATACCTGTCCTTGAAGAGTCCTGTGTAACAGTCCTCATAAAGTTTGCAGAATGTGTTGCTTAACAAACTTAGCATGGTCTTGTTTTCCAATATTTGCACCTGAATGTTAGATGCATCCCTAGCATCTTTTAATGTGACATCATTCAGTAAACTTCCCTTAATTTTAGCAATGATGTCAAATTCTTTGCTGAATTCTGCTGATAGTCCCTTGAGTATGTCATTCAACTGCAATTTTGTTAAAGGTCTAGACTTAATCTTTTCCTTCACCTTCATATTTCTGCTTATGATGATCCCAAAGCAAAGTCAAAATACTGAATTAATATGTGTAATGTTTGTTCACCAAGCGCCAATGACCAAGTGTGTAAATGATATTGAGAACAAACCTGTGCCAGGTCATTAAACATTAGCGACCTTTCCATGTAATAAATGTTCTAAATGACCTGGACATCAAAGAAACCAGAGACCTCTCTCTATTTGTCAGCAAGAAACACATGTGGTCTTGTCCTCACCCATCCTAACAGCCTAGACCAGTAAGTAGACCTACAGTTTCATTGCTAATTTATGGTGGTTAATTGCAATAGCACACATTCCAAGAAAGGCTTTGGTGGACACTGCTAATGATATATGTAACAGCTTTTAAATAAATGATTATAAGGCCAAGTATTTGCTTGACAGATTGGAGACAGCATTTTGTTCTTTGTTTCTATTTCTATTTCTTTGAACATAATAACTTTTCTTTTTCATTATTTCTATGTAAATATTATCAAGCATAATTAATTTTGCTTAAGTCATTTTTTAAGGACTATACATTATACATAACATATGTGAATCTACATAAATGCTTCAACATGTAAGAGCCAGGAATGCTGTGTCCTTGGTTCTTGATATTCAACATATGCTGTATCAGTTCAGTGTTGATTCTGTGAAATCCCACACTGTACCCCAGATTGCAAAAAGGGGTGGTGACAAGTTTGTCTGACCTTGTTTCAAAACTCCCTTCTATTTTTAGCCTGAAGAGGTGGGCTGAGACAGGGTTGCTGCAGCATATATAGATGCTTGGATGGTACTGGTTATGGGGTACCGCTTTTAGTCAATGAACCAGCACCGGTATGCCAGATTTGTCGGTGCCCCCTAACAATCAAACATATTTTATTAGATTGCACCCACTTACAATGCATGAGAAGACCTTTGTTTCAAGCTACTACCTTACAACATCTCTTAACAAGATATCCAACGCAGACAATTATTGATTTTTTACATGCTTCTGGTTTCTACTACCAAATATAGATAATCTTAACCTAGAGAGCCTCTACATAGCCCACTCAGGTGCTGATATGGCGTTAAACAATAACACACACACACACACACATGCCAATGTCCATATATTCAAATGTGTACTAATAAGTACAAATAAAGATGGTGTAAGGTCCCTCTGGAATTGACTCAGGCCAAGACAAGGACTCAAGTTTTGCATATTTATTGCCCCTGCCCCAGCCCCCACGTCCTATCTAGAACAATACTAAAACCTTACTGCTAGAGCTACTGCGCTACGCCTTGCAGGATGCAAGCGACCCCCGTCACGTGGGGTCCACGCTGTGGCGGCTGCATGCCCCACATTCTAGGTCAACGGTCTATATTCAAAATTACGAATCTACAGGATGCAGGTCATCACATCACCTCCTCCCGTTGAGAAGGCATGTCCTCATGCCTTCGGACGAGGGATTAGAGACCTCTAGTGCACCCAATGTCTATGATTAATACCATGTCAACGTTTACAATACGATTTAAATTTCAAAAATTTTAAACTCCTACTTTTCTAGGTCCAACAATATAGAGGACGTGTTTGCTGGCGGTCAGGGAAAACATAATCAATAGCAATCAAACACAAATGACAAAACAATTTTTGGGCATGTACACTCTGAAGACACAAGCCCCATTATATCTTCCCCATTTTACCGGGATCAAACAGCCCTCGAAGGTCCTGGGCCTCCACGCGGCGAGGGTGGAAACACTTGGGGTGAAGTCCTCTATCCCCAGTGGCTAAAACAGGACCGTGCGCATTGCACAAGCTGCTCCAGCTTTACAGGAGGGTGTGTCCCCTACCATACAGGGGAAACAAAAATGAATATGTCCGAATCGACAATTTCAGACCGGCTCGCACGTCCCCCGGGTGAACAAGGTGCGCGTCCCTCAGCGGTAAACCAGGCTGAGGTCGAAAAATTGGCTACTGGTTCCAGACAAAGTAAACGTTTCCGCTCATCTACAGATGATGCCAATCCAAGTACAACTTATGATGTTATATCTACGCCATGGCCTAAGTTTCTTGTTGTTACTGGCAGTGACGATGGGTTTTCCCGTCTCTCAGCCATAACAATTTGTCGAACGTTGAAAGAAAGTATTGGTTTCGTTGAAAATACGAGAAGGCTCAGGAGTTCATCCTTGCTGGTGCAGGTTGCCCACAAGGACCAATCGTTAAAATTGCTGGAGCTGAGGGCCTTTGCGGGTACCCCTGTAAAGGTGGAGCCCCATCGGTTCTTCAACTCTTGCAAGGGGGTTGTGACATCTCATGAGAGCAGTCTCTGCTCCGATGACGAACTGAGGGACTGGCTGAATGACTACAATGTCATCCACATTCACCGCCAGCCCCCCAGATATTCACGACAGCTACTGACTCTGACCTTTGATGGCACAGTGTTGCCTGATAGGGTCAGCATAGGGTTCGAGTGGTGTAGGGTACGTCCCTACATCCCGAACCCAAAACGATGTTATAATTGCCAGCGATTTGGCCATTTTAGCGGCTCCTGCCGCGCCAAAGCAACCTGCGCCAATTGTGGGTCACGGGAACACGTTCATTCCCGTGACTCACCATGTCAGAAACAGTCATATTGTGTTAATTGTGGAGGTGATGGGCCAGCCTATCACCGTGGCTGTCCCAAATGGCAGCTAGAGAAAGAGATCCTGAAGTTAAAGACCACCAAGGATATCTCCTTTCCCCAAGCACGCCGTATAGCTGAACAGGCTGCTGGGGCAAGTTATGCCTCAGTCCTGTCTCAGATGGCTGGACCTAGATCTCCTTCTCCCAGATCATCGCCCAGGCGAAGGATTGACCTAGATCCTAATTATAATTATTCCAAGGCAGGGCAAAGCTTGCAGAAACATAAAGCAGAATCTAAGACTTCACAGGCAGACGATCACCTCGCAAGAATAAAGCAGCATGCTATAGATGTCGGAAAAGGACATCTTGTAGCTCCATCGGTTAGTGCGTCACAACTTAGTGTACCCTCACAGGGTGCACCTTCCGGCGTTGAGTCGGAAGAGATACACCAGCCGATGGAAGAGGAGGCAGGGACTACCACCATCCCTAGGCCTCAACGGGAGGGGGCAATTGATAAAAGATCAATTGTTCCCAAAAGACCCCCCCTCATCAGAAAAACACTAGAAAAATCTAGTGCACTGAGCTTCATAACACCACCATCTAAGCATGGTGGGGCCCTCAAAAAGATCTTAACACCAAAAGAGGCAGCGACTTTGAAGAAAAAGTGAATATTCATACAAATTCATACCATGCACTACAGATTTTACTATGATAATATTAAACTCTTTTAACTAATTCATGGACAGTATCATTCAGTGGAACTGTCGAGGTTTCAGAGCCAACTTCGATGAAATAGGTTGCATGGTCCAAGACTTAAACCCTAGTGTTTTCTGTCTACAGGAAACATTTCTGAAACCTCCAAATAGTTTTAAACTGAGAAACTACCATATGTATAATACATATGGCAATATTGCCCACGATAGAGCCACTGGTGGCTCATCAATTTTAGTTAAAAATGGCATCATTCATACCCATATTGCTCTTAACACTAACCTTCAGGCTACAGCAGTTCGTCTGAACCTGAATAAAACATTCACCATATGTTCCTTATATATTCCTCCACCCTTTCACCTTACAGCCAGTGATTTGCATAACCTTTACAATCAACTTCCTGAACCGCGTCTTATCCTAGGAGATTTTAACAGCCATAACCAATTGTGGGGAAGCACTTCCCACAACAACAAAGGAAAAACCATTGAAGATTTTCTCAATGACCACACCCTTTGCTTGTTCAATGATGGTTCACCTACATATCTTCACCCAGGTCATGGAACATTTTCAGCGATAGACCTTAGTATATGTGATCCAGCGTTATTTCTGGAATTTGAATGGAGAGTATTAGAGGACACTCACGGCAGTGATCACTTTCCTATTGTCCTACAAAACGTAGAAGGTACAAGAGAAGTGGGTCAACTCCGATGGAAGTTGCATAAAGCGGATTGGACCTCCTTCGAAAAGCACTGCTTAAAAACAATTACTATGTCTCATTATAGGAATTGTAATAATCTCGTTGAAGATTTTACTGATGATATTACTGATATAGCCAATAAAACAATACCGATGACAAAAAATAATTCTAAACGTAGTGCAAGACCTTGGTTTGATGACGAAGTAAGAGAAGCTATTAAAAACCGTAAGAAAGCCCTCAGAATTTTTAAATCACAGCCGACCATCAACAATCTGAATAATTTTAAGTGCCTGAAAGCCAAAGTGCGTAGAATTGTCAGGCAAAAAAAACGTAGTTGCTGGAGAGACTATGTCTCCAGACTCACTGAAAGAACTCCTAGCAATAAAGTCTGGAAAATGATTAAGAAGATTGAAGGAAAGAACCTAGCTTCGCATGTAAGCATTCTAGAAGTGAATGGAGAACATCTCTCCTCACCAGAACAAATATCAAACGGGTTAGGAGAACAGTTTGCATACAACTCCTCATCGGAGAACTATACGAGAGAATTTCAATGTTATAAGGCTCAAGCTGAGAGATTAACCCTAAATATACAGTCTGATAACAGCGAAGATTATAACTGCTACATCACCTTAGAAGAACTTCAGAAGGTCATCTTAAAAGCGACTGACTCTGCAACAGGCCCTGATAATATACATTATCAAATCTTAAAACACCTACCTCAATCCTCTTTAAAAACATTACTGTATATCTTTAATCAAATTTGGGAGAAGGGATGTCTTCCATCCCTGTGGAAACAAGCCACGGTCATCCCAATTCCCAAGCCGGGGAAGGATCATAGTGATCCTATGAATTATCGACCAATAGCCTTAACCAGTTGTCTATGTAAGACAATGGAGCGAATTGTTACTGATAGACTGGTTTGGTTCCTGGAGTCGAACCAGCTTATTACAGAGTTCCAATCTGGATTTCGCCGTCACAGGAGCACATTAGATCATTTAGTCAGACTGGAAACTTATGTTAGAGATGCTTTCATTAACAGAGAACACGTAGTAGCCATATTCTTTGACCTAGAAAAAGCTTATGACACTACATGGAAATATGGAATAATGAAAGATCTCCACGACCTAGGGCTTCGAGGTCGCCTTCCAGTTTTCATCGGATCCTTCCTACAGGATCGCTTCTTTAAGGTCCGAGTGGGATCAACGATGTCAAGCCCCTACTCTCAGGAGAATGGAGTCCCTCAGGGTAGTATTCTCTCGCCCACCCTCTTTAACGTCAAAATCAACAGTATAGTAAATTCCATCTCAGAAAATCTCATGTCGTCCCTATATGTTGACGATTTCCTCATTGCATATCGTTCCAGATATATGCCAACCATAGAACGACAACTGCAATTAAATTTGAATAGGATTCACAAATGGTCACTCGAAAATGGCTTCAAGTTCTCTAAACAGAAGACAGTTTGTCTGCCTTTCTATTACTTACGATCAAACCATCCAGATCCATCACTAATAATTGACAACTGTCAAATAAAAGTGGTGAATGAAACAAAATTTTTGGGTGTACTCTTTGACTCCAAATTGTCTTTCATTCCGCATATCAAAGCACTGAAAGCAAAGTGCCTGAAATCAATGAACCTCCTTAAAGTAGTGAGCAAATATAATTGGGGTGGGGACACAACAGTCCTCCTTCGTCTCTATCGAGCAATTACTCGTTCTCGACTTGATTATGGTTCTGTGGTATATGGCTCCGCCAGACCATCTTATCTAAAATGCCTGAATTCTGTACATCATCAAGGGTTGCGACTAAGCTTAAGAGCTTTTCGTACATCTCCTGTAGAGAGCTTATATGTACTGGCAGGGGAACCTCCACTTTCCCTTCGTCGTATCAAGTTATCCATGCAATACATACTAAAAGTAGCTTCAACTCCAACAAATCCAACATATGATGTAATATTTCATCCAAAATACATGCATCATTATGAATCTCGTTCAAACGCCATTCGACCACTGGGATTACGCATGAAATTCTATCTTGAGGCTGCAAAAATTGATACTACAATCATTGCCGAGACGGAAGTACCACCCATTCCGCCATGGATTCTCCCAGTCCCGAAAGTTATACTGGATTTGGCAGAGCTTAAGAAAAGCGAAACCAATCCGGTAGACTATCAAAACCTATTTTATAGTATAAGGTTTAAATACGAATCGTACAAATTTCTATACACAGATGGCTCAAAAATGGAAAGACGAGTAGGCTGTGCTGTCACTTCTTATAAAACCGTTATAGCTGAATGTCGTCTTCCAGACCACTGCTCAATATACACTGCAGAATTAACAGCTATTTACCTTGCCTTAAAGAACATCGAGGACTCAGAATCAGATCGTTATGTTATCTGTTCTGATTCCAAATCTGCTCTTCAAGCAATCCAAAATAAACAACTTGATAACCCTGGGATCTTAGATGTTCTGATTAAGTATTTCTATCTTCACGAATACAAAGACATAGTATTCTGCTGGATTCCTGGACACGCTGGCATTGAAGGGAATGAAAAAGCAGACCTGGCAGCAAAAAGGGCTCTTACAAAAGAGATAACTGATTTTACCATTCCATACACTGATTTTAAAATGACTATAAAATCTTTTATCATGTTTTGCTGGCAAAGACAATGGAATGAATGTAATAACAACAAGTTGCATTCAATCTTACCTTGCATTCAAAATAAAATACCGAGTAGGTTCAATACTCGCAAAGATCAAGGAATATATCACAGATGCCTCATAGGACATTCAAGACTTACACATTTACACCTTTTAGTCAATGAACCGGCACCGGTATGCCAGAGTTGTCGGCGCTCCCTAACAATCAAACATATTTTATTAGATTGCATCCACTTACAACGCATTAGAAGACCTCTGTTTCAAGCTACTACCTTACAACATCTCTTTACTAGATATCCAACCCAGACAATTATTGATTTTTTATATGCTTCTGGTTTCTACTACCAAATATAGATAATCAATCTTAACCTAGAGAGCCTCTACATAGCCCACTCAGGTGCTGATGAGGCGTTAAACAATAACTCACACACACACACACACCGGGATCAAACAGGTACATTCATCAAACAATTAGAAAACAACTGAACATCAACTTATCTTTTCCTCAAATATCAAACATAAAGTCACTGAGCAGTCCTTTGCTAAGCACTAGGCTTCCACTGAACAAAATAAAGTTCCATTTCCAAAGTTACTGTGTCTTTGACCCCGTGACCTGGGCCAGCTGTCAACTGTCAAACTGACAGCTACAGTTAAACTGACAGCTACACTCTCAAACGTCAGAAAAGTTCACTTTCATTCATGCGAATAAGCCCTTCCAGGGCACACTTCGTTTAATATTTCCAAGGGTTTCTTTTTAAAGCAAGAAAATTCTTAAATCCTGATCACATGAGCCCCATAGCTTTGGCTAGCTGTCAAACTGACAACAGTGCATCCCACAGTCCGCAATTCGAAACCGCCGTTTTCGTTTATTCTATAAATCTATATAATCCGGTCCAGAGGCGTATCCCAGGGTGATTTCGTCCTTCACGTCTGTCCAGTCCAGAGTCGAGCTTTTAGAGGCGTTCTCCGAGTCGTCATCATGTTGTCTGGGGCCCTAACTGTGGGGCCCCTGTCTAGTTTAGCTAGGGGGGCCTCGCCCTTTCCGGAGTTCCTCCCAAAAATGAACTCTGTCTGTTGTCAACCGCTGGACCTCGGCCAGGAGAGCATCTACCTGGCTCTCGGCTCCAGCCCGCCTTTCCCTTTCTGTCTGGAGGTCGGCCCTGAGGTTGCTGTCCTGCATTTCTGCTTTGGCCCGCTTCTCCCTTTCTGCCCGCAGCTCCTTCCTTGCGGTCTCTGGTTCCCGGAAATTGTCTGCTGTCTGGGCCCTGGCTTTATGAAGGTCCCCGACCAAGCTCCCATACTTGGTCTCCCAGTCAACTGGGGACTTCCTTGTGGTAGGGAGGGACCTCATTGGCCCCACCGTTGGGCGCTACCAGGACCCCGTAGAGGCATCAGGGGCGGAGCCAGGGGTTCCTGGTAGGGGGGCACCTCCTGGTCGCGCTGGCGTCGACATCAGAGCCTTGCCCCTACCCAGGGGAAGGACAGGGCTGGCAGTGGAGGCAGGCGTCTTGATGGCCGGTATTCCACGGGCAGTGGCCTGGGCCCAGGTGAAGGGAATCTCCATCAGGGCTGGCACTGGCGTCCTAGGCACAGCCACGACTGTTGGTGAAGGGAGGGGCCTGCTGGGGGAGTCCTTTGGGGCCGAATCCGAGCGTCCTGGCTGCAAAGGGCAAAGTAGCATGAAGCACCGCTTGGTGCCTCATCAGGGCCCTCCTCGTGGTCACAGTCTTGCCGCATTTGAAGACCCCGGGGGTCTCCAAAGCGCTGGGCCCTTCATTTTCCTTCTCAGGGGGTTCTGGGGTCGCAGCCAGAGGCCGTATGCATTCCAGAGGGAAAGGAGGGATGGGCTGCCCCCGGTGGGAGCTTTCCATCGGAGTGGCTAGGGCAACTATCCCCTGGGAACAAGGGGTGGACTGAGCTAGGGGCCTCGGGGGGCACGGCCTACAGGTAGCTGTGGGCACGCCCAAATCAACCTCTTCTTCCTCCTGGGGTCTGGGGCTGCTCACTGGTGTGATGCGGCTAAAAGGGCGGACTACCCCCGGCGGGGTAGTGGCCCTGGGGAGAGCAAGGGCTGACGGGGAAGCCTGGGAGACCACAGCCTCCCTATACCAGGGCTTCCTCGCCACAGCCTCGAGGATGTCCTTCTGACGGGCACTGGGCCCCAGTTCCTCGATCAGGCTGTCTAGGAGAATGGGGATATCCGCTCGAAGGGGAGGAACCCGGAGGTACCGGCGGAATTTCGCCATTGCGGAGGAAGTCACCAGGTAGACTTCCTCCGCAATCATCCTGTTCAGGTCAGCCTCCGTCACAGCTTCTGGGGACTCCAAAAAGAACTCTCTCGACCCCATATAGGACCACATTTGGTCCTGGGTCTCTGAGAGCCTTCCGGTGTCCCAGTAGGGCTCTTCTGCCCCACACAGGTCCTGGACTTCATCCTCGTTAACGGATAAGTCCAAGTCTGTGATCCCGGCACTCTGGAAGGCAGCCAGGACCACATCGGTCTCCACAGGGGGCGCTTGGGCCCCTATCTCTTCTGTACTTTCCATTCTTTTCATAATTCGATGAGATTTCCACACGCAAGTAAATTCAATGACACTCTGATAGGTCCTTCTTTAATTAAGGGCCAAGACAGAGTGAGGCAGGGCGACGTTGTGTCACCGGCATGTCCCCCCCCCCCCCCGTTTCTACCAGGACCCCCGAAAAGGTCTCAATTTTGGCATCCTTTTGTCATAAAACGTCTTTTCCCTCCAAAATTTACTTCGGATGAGAGGGGGTGAACTGTATCCAGGGGGTTGACACTTTTGATGAGACATAAGGCTTTTGTTCCCCAATTAGATAACGTGGCTCACTCAGACCAGGGGTCAAAAGTGTACAAACAAATTAGCAGTTCTCAAGTGCCAACTCCACGTGTTTCTCTTTCACCCCACCCTGGGATGAAAGCCAAAATACACCATTCTCATATTGCAAATGGATCAAACACACAACACTATCAAATTTTGGGCCTCTTCCAGTTGTCATCGCCTCATGACTGACTAACTGACGACAAGACAGACCCCACGATGAACATTAATCAAACACTGGTACCACTTTGTAACTGGTTTTCCAGATAAGGGAGGACAGAAGGGGGGGGGGGGGTTTTCTGCTTAATCGACTCAACCCCAGGAAACTCGAGAGCGCCAATAAATTAACACTTTATCCTCCTGCTAACTTAACATTTTTCTCACGAGTTAAAGTTATTCAACAACCACATGTTTTTCCTAGCAATTAACTTTGCTTTTCCCTATAGTCAACTAGAACTATCATCTTCGGGCGAGTGAATTAAAATCTACAATATGATCTAAGGTCACTATAGTATCATTTTTAAAAGTCACACAAATAGGTACATGCTGCAGCCATTTTATAGAAATAATAAAAAACCTATTCACTCCTTTCTATACGCGAATTCCACACAGCCTTTAAAGGAAGCAACTCACTGCAATAAAACTATACTACAGCAAGAGAGGGTAAGCTTAAGAGCTTTTCGTACATCTCCTGTAGAGAGCTTATATGTACTGGCAGGGGAACCTCCACTTTCCCTTCGTCGTATCAAGTTATCCATGCAATACATACTAAAGGTAGCTTCAACTCCAACAAATCCAACATATGATGTAATATTTCATCCAAAATACATGCATCATTATGAATCTCGTTCAAACGCCATTCGACCACTGGGATTACGCATGAAATTCTATCTTGAGGCTGCAAAAATTGATACTACAATCATTGCCGAGACGGAAGTACCACCCATTCCGCCATGGATTCTCCCAGTCCCGAAAGTTATACTGGATTTGGCAGAGCTTAAGAAAAGCGAAACCAATCCGGTAGACTATCAAAACCTATTTTATAGTATAAGGTTTAAATACGAATCGTACAAATTTCTATACACAGATGGCTCAAAAATGGAAAGACGAGTAGGCTGTGGTGTCACTTCTTATAAAACCGTTATAGCTGAATGTCGTCTTCCAGACCACTGCTCAATATACACTGCAGAATTAACAGCTATTTACCTTGCCTTAAAGAACATCGAGGACTCAGAATCAGATCGTTATGTTATCTGTTCTGATTCCAAATCTGCTCTTCAAGCAATCCAAAATAAACAACTTGATAACCCTGGGATCTTAGATGTTCTGATTAAGTATTTCTATCTTCACGAATACAAAGACATAGTATTCTGCTGGATTCCTGGACACGCTGGCATTGACGGGAATGAAAAAGCAGACCTGGCAGCAAAAAGGGCTCTTACAAAAGAGATAACTGATTTTACCATTCCATACACTGATTTTAAAATGACTATAAAATCTTTTATCATGTCTTGCTGGCAAAGACAATGGAATGAATGTAATAACAACAAGTTGCATTCAATCTTACCTTGCATTCAAAATAAAATACCTAGTAGGTTCAATACTCGCAAAGATCAAGGAATATATCACAGATGCCTCATAGGACATTCAAGACTTACACATTTACACCTTTTAGTCAATGAACCGGCACCGGTATGCCAGAGTTGTCGGTGCCCCCTAACAATCAAACATATTTTATTAGATTGCAGCCACTTACAACGCTTTAGAAGACCTTTGTTTCAAGCTAATACCTTACAACATCTCTTTACCAGATATCCAACCCAGACAATTATTGATTTTTTATATGCTTCTGGTTTCTACTACCAAATATAGTTAATCAATCTTAACCTAGAGAGCCTCTACATAGCCCACTCAGGTGCTGATGAGGCGTTAAACAATAACTCACACACACACACACACCAAATATAGTTAATCAATCTTAACCTAGAGAGCCTCTACATAGCCCACTCAGGTGCTGATGAGGCGTTAAACAATAACTCACACACACACACACACAGCAAGAGAGGGCCCTGTTTCCTAAAAATACTATAGTCTTACTTTTTAATCAAAGTACCATCTCACTTAATTATAAATAGATGAACAGGGGCTTTGATTAACCATTTCTGGTTTTTAATCAAACCCCACATTGTGACCATATCTCTTTGGGGGCTGCCTGCTCCTAGTGGGGATGAAAGGAGCAGCCCCAGGATCCAAATCCGAGTCATTCTTACTTTGGACCCTGTCCCCTCTAGCGTCCGCGACCAAGTGTTTGGGTCTTCGAGCTTCTGCTGAGGATTCTGCTTCTCGCACCACGTGGCCTGCGGGGGCCACCTCTGGCCGCCCAGCATCAGGAGGCGTGGCTTGTGGCATGCCGCGCCTCTGCGTCAAGGGCGGATCCATTGCGCCAGGAAAGGGGGTCGCCTGGTTTTCGCCACCGTACAGACTAGGGTCGGTGTAGGGATCGGTCAGGGGCGGATCCGGGACCTTGGCGATGTCTCCTGCCTTCATCTCGGATAAATATGGTTTCAATTGATTAATATGAACCACACGAGTTTTTCCAGAGACTGGGGATTCAATCTCATAATTGACCTCCCCTTTTCTACGCACCACCCTGTAAGGACCCAGGAACTTTAGACCTAACTTTTGCTTAGCCAGTGGTGGATAAAACAGCAAAACCCATTCGCCAGTCTCGTAAGACTGATCAGCCGATAACCTATTGTAATGCTTGGCCTGTCTTAACGCAGCTTTCTGCAACTGAGATCGACACCTCTGGAAGGAAGCATCCATGGCATTCCTCATCCATTCTACATATTCTATAGGACACGAGGGTCGGTCTTGGAGAACGTGGCCATACAACAGGTCAATAGGCAGGAGGGCTTCCCTCCCCAACATCAACTTATTAGGTGATACGCCAGTCGAATGCTGGGGGGTGGTCCTGTAAGCACACATAACATAGGGCAAAACATCATCCCAATTATCCCGATAATCATTCACTAATTTGGCTAGCATATCTTGCAAAGATCTGTTTAATCTTTCCACCAGCCCATCGCTCTGGGGGTGATAGGCTGTAGTCCGGGTCTTGGCTACGCCCAACAACTCACACATGCCTTTGAACAACTTCGACTCGAAATTTGTCCCCTGATCACTATGTAGCTGATAAGGGGCACCAAAACGTAGGACAACCTGAGTAACTAAACAATCTGCTACTGTCAAGGCTTCCTGGTTGGGCAAGGCAAAAGCTTCTGTCCATTTTGTGAAATAATCAGCCACCACAACAATGTACTTGTTACCCTGCTTGGTAGTGGGCAGAGGGCCCAGAATATCAATGGCCATTTTCTCCATGGGCATTCCCACGGGCCCTTGTTTAAGGGGCACTCTAGGACGTCCGATTGGTCTACGTTTTTGACAGATGTCACACCACCCAACCCATCGGACAATGTCCTCTTTGTATCCTGGCGAGTAGGCTGTGCAGTCACTTCTTATAAAACCGTTATAGCTGAATGTCGTCTTCCAGACCACTGCTCAATATACACTGCAGAATTAACAGCTATTTACCTTGCCTTAAAGAACATCGAGGACTCAGAATCAGATCGTTATGTTATCTGTTCTGATTCCAAATCTGCTCTTCAAGCAATCCAAAATAAACAACTTGACAACCCTGGGATCTTAGATGTTCTTATTAAGTATTTCTATCTTCACGAATACAAAGACATAGTATTCTGCTGGATTCCTGGACACGCTGGCATTGAAGGGAATGAAAAAGCAGACCTGGCAGCAAAAAGGGCTCTTACAAAAGAGATAACTGATTTTACCATTCCATACACTGATTTTAAAATGACTATAAAATCTTTTATCATGTCTTGCTGGCAAAGACAATGGAATGAATGTAATAACAACAAGTTGCATTCAATCTTACCTTGCATTCAAAATAAAATACCTAGTAGGTTCAATAATCGCAAAGATCAAGGAATATATCACAGATGCCTCATAGGACATTCAAGACTTACACATTTACACCTTTTAGTCAATGAACCGGCACCGGTATGCCAGAGTTGTCGGTGCCCCCTAACAATCAAACATATTTTATTAGATTGCAGCCACTTACAACGCTTTAGAAGACCTTTGTTTCAAGCTAATACCTTACAACATCTCTTTACCAGATATCCAACCCAGACAATTATTGATTTTTTATATGCTTCTGGTTTCTACTACCAAATATAGTTAATCAATCTTAACCTCGAGAGACTCTACATAGCCCACTCAGGTGCTGATGAGGCGTTAAACAATAACACACACACACACACTGCCCTCTGGTGTTCATTTTAGTACTAAAATCTCTGGTATACTATGGTTTTCACTACTTTTGCCAACTATAGAAAACACTAAGCATGTAAGTTTGTACTTAAAAAGACAACAGTAAACTATAAAATGAACTATATTGTAAATCAGCAAAATTGCACTGATGTTAAAATTCATGAGTACTAGGACACAATCTTTCACTAAATATGCTTGATTCGTTAATTTTGTTCATTAATGCTTGTAAGATTATACGCATACTTTGTCCAGTCTCTGTCATAGGGTGGGGGCCTAGCTCAGTGGTAGCGCGCTGGGCTTCCAACCACTGGGTCCCAGGTTCAATTCCCGGTTGAGCCTATGTTGTATGGTTGTTTCATCCTTTGTCTCATTGCCATGGTCCCTGCCTGTCCTAATTAGCCCATCAGGTGCAGAAATACAGGACGTAAAGCCCTAATCCACCCACCCACCAGTCTGTCATTAAAATTGTATGAAATTTTCAGATATCTGCCTATTTCTTTAAAATAATTGATTTTCACATCTTTATATTGCAAGTGCAAACTAATGTTTCAGACTGAGAAATAAAATTTCATGAGCAAAATCACTTGAATAAAATTTCTTGTGATGAAATATCAGCAAAAGTCTGAATTTTCTCATGTGATTGGGTATTTTTGGCCTCCACTGTATATAGAAGTTACTGCTCTGGAAATTACTAAACTCAAATCCAAATTTATTACATTGCAGCAATATTTTTTTAAATCTGAAATGCCATTAATTTCATAAATATTTAATGTTCCTTACACAAAGAAATATTTATTGTTCCTCAAGTTTGCAATGGTATGAAATTTACTTTGCTCAGAGAGTTCTACAATTTACCTGTATTTTATTAAATTATCTGCAAATTATCTCTCTAAAAGTGACATACAGTTGAGACTGAAATCAAATCTGACACTTACATATCTATATTATTTATGGACATGAGACCCTCAAAAGGCGCAACTACACTGTTTTAGACATTATATTCATGTTTTATACTTTTTGATGTATAAGGGCTCCAGTTCATGTCTGCCTGCCTGCCCACTGACAAACATAAATTTTTACAAATGATAACAACAGCCTCGATAGTACATCTCAACAAGTATCTTTTGCTGTACTTTGGCATTACTATTAATTTGCCAGCTGCTTTTAAAATACTTGCACTTGGTATAATTGGATCTGAGCTACTGAAACTATTTTCAGGTTGTAGAGGCAGCTCAATTATTAGTCTGGTTTAACTTACAACTTTTTTTCAAATTTACAAAGAGTTACTGAGCCCAGGTTTAGGCTGTCCAGGCAGCTCTATTAATTAAATGTCAACATAATGTATACTCCTATGTGGTAGAAGATGTTCAGATACAACACATGATTATGGATAAAAGTTATTTTTCAAGTCAATTTAAAAAAATGTGCACTTATAATCATGATTACACTAAGATGAGTCAATCAAACAGCAAAATATGACTCTGACCTGGTAATAAAACTTCACATTAATCTTAATTGTAACTCGACACTTTTTTTACTAATTTCAGATCCTGTACTGATTCTGAATTCTTACTTCATATTATATTTTTAAAAAAAATTTCATAAAAAGCAAGCAACAAAGTATTGCTCAATACAAAATACTAGTAATCACTCATTCAATTCATGTACAGATTCATAGTTTACTTAACCAAATTCCTAAGTTGGATGGCTGTTTCATCCTTCATCTCATTGCCATGGTCTCTGCCTGTCCTAATTTGGCCAAGCAGGTGCAGAAATAAAGGACGTAAAGCCCTAATCACACACGCTCACACTTAACCAAATTCAATTAAAATTCATAATAATCACTCACAACTCAATAATGAAAATAATAACCATATTTTAACATTTTTTCATAGATCTATCTTTTATATTAACTAATTTTTACACATAGTTTTATCTATAAGGATTAGTCTTCCACTGGACATGAACATCTCCTCCTGTTAGAGATAAGTTACACGAAGTTATAACACTGCACTGGAATTGTAATACATGTATATACAACAGTAAATGCTATACATATACATGGCTCGAATCGCAAATTTCCAGGCAAGAGTTGTTTCCTATGTATTTCTTAAAGTACATTTCTTTTACACAACTTAAACTTTTAATAACTTCATAGTACATAGCCCACTCAGGTGCTGATGAGGCGTTAAACAATAACACACACACACAATAACTTCATAGTTTATTCATGTCGTCACTTTCGGGAGAGCAGAGATTGTTTAATACACAGGAAACCATATAAAAGGTATATATGGAGGATTCAGACTGCCAAGTAAAACTATTTTAGATTATTCCTATGAAGGTCCTTTGGTCAAAAGCAGAAAGCCAGGGTTAGCAGCTTCTCAGTCATGTTTTTCTTTTTGTGTGTCTGTGCTGAAGAATACCTGATAAAAGTTTATCACTTTTCCCGCACTTTCATATGTTGCCCGAATAAACATGAATGGACTGTCTTTGTAGCATCGCAAAACTTCCAAGGATCCCATGCAAAGACAGACCTAAAACAACAAATGTATTAGCTATTATATACACTGCTTTCATATCTGATAAAAGGAGCTGGCAATCACTTTATGTTTTGTTGGGTGCTCTATGTTTCATGCTTCATCAAGTATGACACTGACACTCAAGTTCTAAATATATCTAGAATTGAGGATGTTCATGGCGCTGGTGAAATTTCTTTTAACCTCGTCTCCTAGAAACCCAATACACTTCTACATCAAATATACTTTGCTACGTCCAATATGCACCCAATTGGCTCACCAGCTAATCGGAGCATATACAGTTATACATCATAACCAATCATTCAGTAGATGAAAAATATTATGTGAATACCAAAAAAAGTAGTGTTCAAACACCCCGCAGATATTAAAATTTCAAAGATCTTCATTACCATTACGACTTATAATTTCAACTATGAATTGTATGATAAATTATGTGTTTGTCCTGTACAATATTTTGCCACTTTCTGGCTAACCTGGAATTGCCATCAGAGTAAATACATCACAGCTAGAACCATCATACTGCGCTCCACATTCGAGTTCCACCTCCTGCCACTCACATAGGTATGGCTTATAAAGCTGCACACACCTCTCCATCATGTACTCTCTGTTCAGATAAAGGAAGACAGTAATTAATGCCAGTCAAAAGATCCCTCATAATAGCAAATAATAAATTGGAATCCTGAAATTACCTCCACTGTTTGATGAATTTTTTCTGACCTTTTTTTGTATCGATTATTCTGTGGTAGTGAATTGGCAACACTAACTGTGAGGTTCTCCATATACGAATTCATAATCTGAAAATAGAATCAACAGAAATTTTGCGATGTATGAAAGGTAAATAATATATATAATAAATAATGATGCACTAAAATGAAGATCTATCTTACGTTATCATTAGCCCTCGAAGGTCCTGGGCCTCCACGCGGCGAGGGTGGAAACACTTGGGGTGAAGTCCTCTATCCCCAGTGGCTAAAACAGGACCGTGCGCATTGCACAAGCTGCTCCAGCTATCCAACGCAGACAATTATTGATTTTTTACATGCTTCTGGTTTCTACTACCAACTATAGATAATCAATCTTACCCTAGAGAGCCTCTACATAGCCCACTCAGGTGCTGATGAGGCGTTAAACAATAACACTTAACTTAACTTTTTACGTTATCATTCAGCCATCAGTCTTCCGACAATATACTGAGGTCATCAGGAGAGATTGAGACAAATCCTATAGAAGAGGTATCTTTCGTGGACTTCGTAATATTCTTGAGATGGCTTGGCCAGTCGGAAATGGTTCCATCATTTTAGTTGGTCTAATCTGATGTTTATCAGCCAGCACTAGAATTGCTGCAACAACAGCAATTCGGTCATGCGTGAGTTTGCCTTGAAAACAGTCATCCAATTCCTCAGTTTCACTTATCTTCTGGAGTAAATTTGTCACAGGACATTTACTCATATCATTTCTTTGTTTTCACATTTTTCACATTGTTAGCCTGGGCTTTACGTTTGAGTGGCAGGCCACAAACAGATGTGTCAAAACCCTTCGGTCATCCTCTGACCTTACTCTTTTCAGGAAGGTTTAACCCTTTCACCATTGCACTCATCCGTGTGGAGCATGATGCATGGGGGACTGCTTTACAGGTAGTCTTTTCAATAGTCGGGCCTTCACTTTCTGGATTTGCATTATCTCTGTTCTGAAATTGGGAACATCCTAATAAACCATTGAGTAGTGAAGGTTCTTGTATAGAATAAACCTCCATAAAGTCCCATTCACAAATTTTTAAATAATCAATATTACACCTTGATGTTAACTGGCAAAACTATAATTTGTTATGACTGAGTTTCATATCTAATTTTCCTTTTACATATTGTATAAAATGTATATGTTAATAGGCCACATTAAATATGCATGCATAAATAAAGTTGACATTTAATCTTACAATATCAAATTTAAATGTATTACACCAGTCAGTAGATGTTTTAAAGCAATAGATAAAACTTAAGCCTCCCATTTCCTATAAAGGAAACTAAGGATAATCGAGCAAGCACCTAATGTCGTTTAGGCATTGAAACAACATTTTGCTCAATTGTTTAAATGATGTATTTTCACCCAGAATGGAAGTTTTTCTGACGTTTAGGCACGACATTGTAAAGAAAACCGGATTCTAACGTTTAACAAACGTTAGTGTCTAAACGTTTAATCAATGTTCAGTTTGGTTAGTTTTTGAAAACAAATGCACTTCAGGTTAATTAGTGCACTGTTTCATTTCATTTTATACAGTAAACAAAATAAGTTAATTTAATCTGCCCCCTCCTCCCTGGCGGAATAGGGCATTCTGCAAATACTTTTGTATTGCCCTCTTGATTTCATCTGCAGTCGCTTGTATTTGGGCCATCAGAACAGAGGCTGCAACAAGATACAGAGAATGCATGTGTGCTTCACACTTCATTAGCTGTGGCCTATATGATATTGTCAAGCATTACCGAAGAATAACTGCATATTCCCCGACAAGTAAAATGCTGTTATTTAACTTAACTAATGAATATAATCATGCATGGGCGATATTATAGTTAAACCGCACACTGGAACTTATTAATTGATAGTATCAGTAAAAATCATATTTATATTACTAGTGTACAACTTATCAGCAGTGTCTTAGGTAACTTAATCATGAAAATAAACATAAAAATAAACATAAAACAAACAAGGATTGCTGCAGATGATAGCCATTTCAGACTTACCTCAGAACTGCTGCCAATCTCCGGCACAAGCAAAATACACCAAATGGCATGAGTACAGTGAAGTAACTCCAGGAGGCGCCACCAGTAACAATGTTGCCAAAAGTTGTATCAACACTTAGACGGACACGTTGATTCAACGTCTAATTTTTGTTCATGCATAATACAATGGTTAATTTCCACTACCTTGGACATATACTACATGAATATTTACTTATAAAATTTCAGCATAAATTTCAATCATTGGGCGCTATATTGATCAGTCAGATCTAACATACCTTGCAATCTTTTTCATCGTCCTGCTTCAATTTTTCAGAATGGATGACATTCTCCTTCATTAAGCAAAAAATTCATTTGTGTAAGTCTTAAAGGTACCTGTGAGTGTAATTTAATGATGAAATTTACGGATCAAGGAAAGACACCAAACTTAAGAACTTTTTCATGAAATGTAAGGACCTCATGGATACATGAAAAAGAAACAGATACCTCATAAATTTCTTCTCCTTTGTTTCGATCAAGTTCATTTTCTTCACCTTGGGAATCCTCTTTTTTCGGTCCTTCAGATTGGATGACATCCTTCAACCCAAAAGTAAAGCATTCGTCCAAGCCAACAACTTGTGAAAATTTTGCACATTTACTGATGAAAAATCTATCAAACTTACATCATTTTCCTGTCTTCAGGGGCACCATCATCTGAGTCACTTTCATCCTACAATTAGATATTATGACATGATATGAAAGGCTTTGCATGAATTGCCAAGGCACTCAACAATGTAGCAACTTTACTGGAAACTTTGAAAATTACCGTGAAATTCATCGATTTCCATTTCCTGAGAAGTCCCTTGAAGTGTTTTGATTCTCCGTTGAAGGTTTCCATACCATGATTTCATATAGCATCTGATATTTATTTGCATACGACCATGGCGCTTTTGAATTTCTGTGGCCTTGACAATATTCTTATTTTCTTTCTGCCTGTTGTGGCAGTGATGCCGGCTTCTGCAGTAAAGTTGCTACTTTTTTCATTGCTGGACTTCTTCCATCTGTCAGTTCCATCAACCATACAGAACATCATGTCTGAGCACATCTTAAATATATGCTTGCAGGGCATCTGTTTGGTGACATGAAAAGTGCATTGGCAATCTGTTGGGGACGTCTTGTGGTCTGGTTTAATTGAATGATTGATTTTTTATTTCCAACATACAAAGTACATTTTTTACAATAATAGAAAACATATACATTTATTTATACTCAGGGTATGTTGGGGGAAGACACCCGAGTATATACATACTTTACCACAAGGGGGGGGGTGACTCCCCATGAGATTAATTATAAATTATTAATCATATATATATATTAATTGGGAAAAACAAGGAATGATGAAAGTAAAATAAAATGATATGTGAAAACAAAAACAAACAAAAAACATAATAATAAAAAAAAATAATAATAAATACATAAAAATGATGGAGATTGGACATAATAATCAACATTATATAATACTACATCCTGAAAAAAACCCAATATTTGGTATCTATTATTATATACATGTAAATATCAACTATGCAAATAAATATATATTCATTCATTATACCTTATTAAGTTTAATTTGTAATTGGTGAAATTTTTACTTAATGATTTTATATTTGGGAAATTTCTAATACATGTGGGTAAGTGAAGCCATAGATTTGGAGCTCTGCCAAGAAAACTTTTATTGTAAATTTGCAATGGAATGCTGCGCAACTTGGGGAAAATTCATAGTTCTAGTTGACCATGTGATGGATTTTCAAATAAATTAGCAATGCGCATAGGCAATATATTGTTTACATATCGAAATGAAATTTTTATAAGAGATAATGCAGTCAAATCTTCTACTCTAAGTACTCTGGCTTTTTTATAATAAGGTTCTAATCTTACTCTCTTATTAATGACAAACAATGAACGGATAGCTTTATTTTGCTGTACCTGTAGTTTTTTCAAATTACTGGCTGTTGTCATAGGCCCCCATACACATATTGCATAATTCAAATGGCTCTGTATATTGGCAAAATAGAGAAGTCTTTTTGAACTAGTAGACAATATATTCTTAGTCATATTGAGGCTATATATACCAGAACTTAATTTTAATAACAGGCTTTGTACATGCTCATTCCAATTTAATTTTTCATCAATATTGATACCTAAAAATTTTGTATGAGATACTCTCATAATTTCTTTATTTTTCCACTCCAATCAGGTTTTCTATTACTTAGCTTAAATATTATATAGTTAGATTTTTCTACATTTAATGAAAGGGAGTTATTGTCAAACCACTGCGCCAGATATTTTAGATCTTCATTAATCTTTTTAGTGAGAAATTTATGGTTACCTCCAGTTATATAAATAATTATTGTTGTGTCATCTGCAAACATTATGGAGCTGCAAAATTTCATGCATTTAGGCATATCATTTGCTAAAATTGAATACAACAGGGGACCTAAAACAGACCCCTGGGGGGTTCCAAACATAACATCAAATTTAGCGGAAATTACATTTTTGAACATTACTCTGATATTTCTATCAGTTAGATAACTTTTAATCCAATTTAATGTTAACCCTCTTATACACTAATTTTCCATCTTTTTGAACAATCTGTCGTGTTTAATACTATCAAATGCTTTTGACATGTCCAAAAATACTCCTATTGTATAAATTTTCTTATTAAAACCATCCAAAATATTGCCAGTTAAATCTAAGATTGCATCTGTAGTACTTCTTTGTTTTCTAAATCCATATTGGCCTCCATATAATACGTTGTGTTTTTTAAGAAATTTTTTTAATCTTAACTGTACTATCTTTTCTAATATTTTTGATATAACTGGAAGTAATGAGATTGGTCTATAATTACATATTTCAAATTTACTTTTAGCTTTATATAACGGTTTGACAATAGCCAGTTTCATATCCTCTGGAAATACACCAGTAACTAATGACTTATTAAAAATGATAAACAATGCATGAACTATGCCTGGATAAATAGCCTTCAACATGACATTAGATAACTGATCTTGACCTTTACTATTTTTTGACTTCAATCCTTTAATAAGTCGTTCTATTTCATTATGTGTTGTAGGAAAAAGAAAACAACTTTCATTAATCCTATTATAGCTATTGAGTACTGGACCTAAAGGAGTTCTATTTTGCTGTATTTTGTCCGCCATACACTTTCCAATTTCACTATAGTACTTAGCAAATGCATCACTAATGATTTGTTTATTATTCTGCTTTACTCCATTAATGTAAATTTCGTCGGATATTTCTCTTTTGTTTTTAATCTTACCAGTGAGCTTATTCAGGATACCCCATAATTTTTTTTTGAATCATTACTATATTCCGAAATGATATTATGAACATATTGATACATAGCTTTTCTTCTTAACTTTTGATAAATATTTCTGTATTTTTTGTATGTTATATATTCTACAGAGTTGTACATTTTCCAACATCTATTTGAGGACTCATTCAAACCTATTGTAAACCATGGGTCTCTCTTTTTGTACCTGTTATTTATAGTAAGTGTTCTCAGTGGAGCATAAAATTCTAAAACTTTATAAATCTCTTCATTTAGTGATGCGTTTGCCTCGTTGATGTTCAGTTCATCGAGATAATTCCAATTCTTATTCATAAGAGCACCCTTAATTTTATGTAATATACCATCATTAATTTTTCTATTTGTATATGTATTAACCTCGTTCTTGAAACCACCCCCCTCAACAATAGTTAAACACAAGAAATGGTCAGATATGTTGGTGGTTATAATATATGACAGTGTATTACAGCAAAGTTCACCATCAATATAGATATTATCTATGAGAGTAGCAGTGCTATGTGTTACACAGGTTGGTTTTGTGATTGTTGGTATGAGGCTATTAGTTAAATTGAATTTTAAAAAATTCCTTGTATTTCTATGTATATTCACCTTCAGATAATCTAGATTTTGGTCTGTGCCAATGATAATTTTCTTATTTTCATTTTTTTTATCTTATTTACATTTACTTGGTAATTATCAATGAAGTCCAATTCACTAGTCGCAGGCACCCTATATATTTTCCCAATTATGATATTGGCTTTAGACTTCCTAGGTAGTTCAATAAATATTGATTCAAAAATTCCCTCCTCAAAAATTTTCAAATCATCCCGCTCAATATATTTCAAATAGTTTTTTTTATCAATATCGAAACTCCTCCTTTACTCTTACTTTTTCTGTATTCACTTACTGAATTATAATTTTGAAACGGGAATTTGTCAAAGTTTTTTTCATTCAGGAAAGTCTCACACAATAGCATTACATCAGGCAGAACATTTTTTACTTCCATTGTATCAAACAGATCAATTTAATCTTCGTATTTGTTTGGGATGCTATGGATATTCAAGTGACCAACTGTTAAAGAATCTATTGCATCATCATATTTTGAGCATTCAACTAAATCTAGATAAGTACATTTAGTTATCAATACATCTTCAAGGTCCTTCAAATCACAGAAATCATTATTTTCTAATGTTTCCATTGAGTTCATGTTATGGATTTAAATTGAAAATATAAAATACACTCTTAAATTGAAACACATAGAACATTCTTTCAGGTTATTGTTGAAACTTAACTGAAAACAGTAATTATCACAAATAATGTATATATCCAACATTTAAAATAGTCATTCCATAACAATTATTAGTTTGTTGTACAACACAACAGCAAACATTGAAACGATGCCACATGAACTGACATAATCAATCTGATCAGCTTGATAAATTCATTGACATTACAGAAAGGCTTATAAAGCAATAACTTCAGACAACATGATGACATACTTAAAGCACAAAACAAACACCCATATTTGCATATTGATGTAAATAATGTTTAAAAGCATGACCATGTCAATCCGAAGTAAGTTACATATTAATATACCCCATGTTGACAACATTTTGTAAACCACACAGAACAAGTAAGATTATTTCTAATAGTTAACCACAAAATGCGTACGATGTGCTGCATAATATTTATGTCCTTTGTCGAAGTATGCAGCCCTCGAAGGTCCTGGGCCTCCACGCGGCGAGGGTGGAAACACTTGGGGTGAAGTCCTCTATCCCCAGTGGCTAAAACAGGACAGTGCGCATTGCACAAGCTACTCCAGCTATCCAACGCAGACACTCATTGATTTTTTGCATGCTTCTGGTTGCTACAACCAACTATGGATGATCAATCTTACCCGAGAGAGCCTCTACATAGCCCACTCAGGTGCTGATGAGGCGTTAAACAATAACACTACCTACTACCTACCTGTCGAAGTATGCAAAAACAAAGTAGATAGTAAAAAAGCTGATAAATACAATGAAGCAATGAAAACAGAAGCTTGTAAACTGTTGGGCATACAGTTCACAAGAAGTATACTGGACAAACATGTCAAACTTATTGCACATAATTGTGTTTTAAGGACAATAATTAATTTTAAGTGGACTGAACCAACAATATAGTTCATATTTGGTTGAGTGCTTATATGAGCAGGACTGATACAATTATTCTAATTGTTCCCTTAAATACATCAGTACTTCACCCAAAAGGTTATCACCAGTCCATGAATTTTTGTCCAGGACACCCACATCATACAGTGCTTTCCCTATCCCCCAAAATGGGTCTTTGGATGCCTCACCAATTGTTTTTTTCCATGTCTCTAACAACATTTCCATAACTTCAGAATTCTGACTGAATTTAGTGAGACATGCATCCATTGCCACTTGTCTGGCCTGCAATTCCCATCTTTGCTTTACAAAGTTCTTGACTCGACTTCCGAGTGTTTTAATTTCGTATAGATTGGTGGACTCCATGATCTTTGAGTGCGAGTAATCATCGTCAAACAGTTCAGCTTTTTTTGCTTGAATGTATTGCTCATTACAAACATATCGGGTATTATTTCTGACAAAGGGGGCTGGGTGAAAGTTACTGAACGGGGATCCTTGTGTGAAAAAACATGAACGCTTTCACTGCTTTTTTCGGCTGAACTTCTTGGATGTAGGGACACTGGCAGCTTATCAAGGTTATTCACTGGTAATGCAGTATATTGTTTGCCATCGAGAATAAGTTTATCTTGCATAAGTCTACATTTGCCTCTAAATTCATCCATCCTTTTGGCCTTTTTAAAGATGGGTCTCAGTATGCGGCGACGCTCTTCAATTTGGGGAGGATAATCCTCTCTTGCGTACACATTTTCCGGTAACTGACTGCGATTTTTCAACACCATTTCTACGTGATAGTATCGAGCAAATGAGCAAACAACTGGCCGGGTACGACCTCTAACATAGGGCCCACTTCTCACAACTTTACTGATGGGAACTTCTAAGCCTTTCCCATGAAAGACCATCATATGGTTCAGGATACGGACACTTTTGTTGTGCAGTAAGTTGGTACCCTCTCCATACGTTTTACCAACACCTTCAAAGACAATATTTTGCTCTTTCCTGGAAATCTCATTTTTGATTTGGCTCTCAGCTAGACTCTGACATTGTGCTTTTAGCTCTCTTTTCTCACATTCTAATATAGTTACTTGCCCTTGCAAGAGACTCATTTCTGATTTCATGCTTGATATTTCACTCTTACAATTTGCCAACTCTTCATTGCTAAAGTCTAGGCTTTTCCTAAGTTCTTCATAGCTTTTGTACATGTCATCATAATTATTGTGCATCTCTTCAATTTTCCCAAATAAAGTTTTATTCCATTCCAATTCGGGAGCATCATCATCTGGTATTGCCACCCTACTTCTGTTAACAATTTACCTTTTGGTGTCAGGAGACACACCTGTGGACTCAGATTTATCAGACAGCACTCTTTTTCTTTGTTCAAATAAGTTTGAAAGTTCAGGTGAACCTGGTAAACTGGACACATTCATTGCACTATTTGCCTCCATGGTTTTGATTGTCTAATAGCAACATGATATGGAATGTGTTATCACAGCTTTCACATGAGTATATCCTAGACATGTCCAGCTAATCCATGTCTCAATCATGTCATACATGTTGTATAATGTGGAAAGAAAAAACGTTTTTTACCAATGTTCAGAAGTGTCAAAGTCCACGAACAGTCACATTACCACGGTCAGAACATTATTAACTTTGAGTTCCCTAAAAAAAATCCATGATATGTAGTCCAGAAATAGTGGAAAATCCACATAAACCAGGAGCACTTCTCCTACATGCCCATTGGTGAAGGCCCCCTGGTGAGTTGTTAACAACAGTTTTTGAGACCTGTCTGAGCTGTTGTAGTACCAGGCTAGCAGCAAAAGGTGTTGTCAGATCCACATATGAACGTTCCACTTCATCAGTTACATTACGGTCATAAAAGGTCGTCACCTTTGTCAGTTTTCCATTGTGTGACTTCTTGTCCTTCATTGAGGCATTTATTCTGAGGAGGGTACGAATGCAGTCTGCCAGTGACATGTTTCTGCTCATGTGCATTTTTAATTTCTGATGCAAAGATTCCAGTCTGTTTGTTTTCATTTTGCCAAAATGTGATAATTCCTTCAATGCATAGTTGGACCACATATCTTTACAATTATGCCAATTTTTATTGAAGTACTGCACACTGGTCTTTGCTGTTTTATCTCTAATACTAGTGGTACTGTTACATCCTTAGGACGTAAAGCCCTAATCACACACACACACATTGGCCAAATAAGTTAACTCAAGACATCATTTCCAAATAAGGACGAAATGCGTACAGCCGTAAAAATGCCGGCGGGACGTAAACTGAAAGAAATAATATCAAAACTGGAAAACGAAGAAAATAAATAAATAAAACGAAAAACAATAGTAATGAAAATAAAAAGAAGCAAAAACAATAAAAAATAAAATAAAATAGAATAGTATAAAAAGTAAAACTATCACCGACACCATAATAAACAACAGCAAACTAAACCAAATTATAGTGCAGCTCCTTTGAAATTTATTCCAGAGTAGAGCTACCCGGAAACCCGGGATATATCAGCACAAATTAAGAAGAAGAAGAAGTACGCATTTCGTCCTTGATGTGGCACATTGAAGCCAACCTGATATTCTAAAAAGTAAATGGATTTAGCTTCAAAATAATTTTTTTTTAAATCGGTCTTAAGTTCAGTGAGTTATGCAGAAAATAAATCGCGCTTGTTCAGATTCGAAATATAGACTGGCTTTGTGTACATTTTCTTTGATAACTTCATCAGTTTTTATCCGATTTAAAAAAAAAATTAAAGTTCAATATGACAAATTAATTGGGAAATTAATTGGGGAATAAAATGAAAAGCCACACTCATCCCAGATCTGTTTTGACAGATCAATGTCTCATGTGATATTTCCATAATATGCCTGTTAGTGTGTGTCTGCCAGTTTTATAAACAGATCCGCGGATATCGTTATATTGTATTTTACGAAATTGGTCAATAGATAATTATTATATAACTGCATTTAGGCTTTTAGCTAACATGCATAAAAACATTTTATTACCATGTAACAATTTACAGCAAAGGCTTCTCTGAAACACCTTTTTACATCATATCCTTCTTATAGCATTTTAAAATGTTTACGTCAAACCAATCTATATTATCAATTATAAGATTATTATCATGAACTAATTTTGAATATCCTTAACCGTTCGAGCCTCTACATAGCCCAACAGGTGCTGATGAGGCGTAAAACAAAAATCACACACACACACATGTTAACATGCATACACACATATTGTACTAATAATCTACCTCCCTCACAGGCTTAAATATAAGGAAAAATACAGCACAGGTGCATGATCAATATGCAGGTTTCATCAAACCACAAAATAAATTATATTTAAGGACGATTCCACAGCAATGTATGAAGCATGAGAGAATTCCCCAGTGCCTGAGAATGAAGTGGTGACAACCGCTGTTGAGAAATTCAAAAATGAAGGGTCAAGTTGCTGATTAATGCGATCAGAAGAATTTAAAACAAGCCTGTCTTGTGTGACAGAGGATGGTAAGTGCAAAATATTCATACAAAACTGCATAAACATGATTAATAAATTTCGTGATTCCAATTTAAAAGATTAAAATTACAATTTGTACACTGTGTCGAAGCTATTTCAAAATTTCACACATGATTAAAAAATTTCGTGATTCCAATTTAAAAGATTAAAATTACAATTTGTACACTGTGTCGAAGCTATTTCAAAATTTCACACATGCCATAACTAAACTGCATTGTACAAAAGGAGAATGAAATTCCTAAATTTTAGAAAATAAAATGTTATTGTTGTTGGTCATTGTGACTTTTCTTCAATTCAATTCAAATTTTTAGTTCACAAAAAAAAAAGTAGGATGTCAAAAAGGCCAAAGCCTATTGGTGTTGAACACCCGGTACATGTATACAGTATATATTTAAAAGATTAAACAACAATGTCAATCATACTCGATGCATGCAATCGAATGAATTAATATTTATCTATGTAAAAGACTCTTAATTGTATATTGAATGGTTTAAATTTTTCAAATCAGTGAGTTTTGTCGGCAGTTCATTAAACATATATCCTTATGGTTATATTTTGGTATATTTTGGAATTTCTTGCTTTTATTTGGTGTATTTCATATCTATACATGAGAGAAGTTCTAAAAATATCAGGTATTTCATTGTTTTTCCATTTGTGGACAAATTTTAGTATGCATAATTTTATTATATCTTTGATTTTCAAGACTGCTATTTCCTTATGTAGCTCTTCAGTTATAGTCAGCCAGTCTTTGTTATACAGTATTATAAACTTAAGGTGAATCTTGATCTTTTATTTTCTTGTTATTTCCAATGACATAACAATGCGGTTGTCCTGCCTTCAGTAGTAGTGTATGTGTGTTCCTGTATCGTCTTAAAATATATTGTTGTGTTGAAGTAAATAAAGAGATCGTATTTCTTTGGTAAATAGACTGTGCCCAGCATTGGGCAGCAAAAGACAGTGGCTTCAATTTTTCTACAATCTATTAAGAAGGAAATTGCAGTTCAGAGGTCAGAGACCAAAATCAGTTATTGACAATAATAGAGCGCAGCAAATAAGAGACCTAACAAAATGTTTGGAAGGTTCTTTTCATTTGCCAAATTTTACGATGGACGATATAAAATCTTTAATCTATTTAATTTCAACATATTAACTTAAACTGCATATTTTTCATATAACTTTTCAACTTTTCTTGTACAATTTTGTGCGAATAAAATGATTGTTATTATTATTATTATTAAACTTATTTGTATAGATTCCTAAATTTCCAAACAATATTGGTAGCATGCATCATGTAAATTACATCAATTGTAATACCTTCATCGAATTTTCCACAAAAATATAAATTTTAATTGCAGATCTGAAGCTTTAGTAGTAGTAGGTTGAGATAATTTACAACATGTTAACAACCCAAGGGGCCATTCACTTCGGGATTGTCTGATTCCTCGCCTGTGTGCACTACAGTAACCTGTACTACTAGTTACTGTACACCTACAGTGTACATGTGTATTATGTGATATACAAGGATATGGATTCCTGTTCAAAGAAAATAATATAATTACATGTGAATCCTAGCAATTTCGATTTTTTTTTTTTTGGCGGATTTAATCGTTTAACTGTACAGACACAGCTCAATGTTCATGTTTGGATGATCTAGTTCATCCAAGGTTCATGTATCACTGTATACATAGGATCAGGAGTACAAATCAAACATCATGAACGTCGTCATTTGCTGCATTCTGTTTATAGCGGTCAACGCCAGGGTATGTAAACAACACAGTGCAATTTGAATTGTACATGATTTCTGAAGTTCACCAAAATTACTGTATGCATTTTTGTTATGCATACAGACACGAAGAGATGAAAATCACATTTATTGGCTAACTGATATTGACACCCAGGAACTAGAGGAATCAGCTAAGAAAGAAATGGATAAGGTTTGTGTCACAAATATATGTTGATGTTCAGTTGTTATATATATATATATATATATATATATATATATATATATACGGAAGCCATTTTAGGACATCAGAAAAAAAAAATTTAATTGTATAAACGATTTAGTAAATTGTATATACGAAATACTAAATTGAATATACGAAATACTAAATTGAATATACGAAATACTAAATTAAATTAAATTGTATAAACGAATTACTATATCGTTAAACGAATTACTAAACCGGCCATATCTTTGTTATTATTTCGTCTACAATTATGTGCGACCTATCTAAAGACTCGTCTTGGACAGGGCTATTCAATACTCTAAGTTAGGTACATAACTTATGACAACGGCACTCAGAGTGTGTGTCGGCAAAAGCGTGAATAACTTTGTTTCACAATATGACATCCCAATTACCCTTGTCATTAAACCCAGCTCTTTCTATCAGGCCCCAGTCTTTCCTTCCCTTTTCTTCCCTTTTCCTTTCCTTCCCTTTTTTTCCCTTTTCCTTTCTTTCCCTTCCCTTCCCTCCCCTTTTATTTGAGCCATATTGGAATCTATTGGGCCCTGATAAGTTATAACCAGTCAGTGTCTATATGCTGCGGCAAGTAAAAGACCCCACCCATGTGTGTAACATGAGTGTAACATGGGTGGACTCCTCCCTCTCATCTCATCAATCAACCCTCGATAGCAGCAAGAACTTGCCTTAGAGGGCTGCATTTCCCATATCTATCTATCTAATCTATCTATCTTGGATCCCTCCTAGATTGATGGGAAAAGTTATTTTAAAGTCCTCCTTCCTGATATCCATGTTTGGTCTATAATTGCAGGCTATATGTAATACTTATGCAATTTGAAAATATGCAATGAGCATGGATCAAGATATTATTTAACCCAATATACAGGAAATACTAATAGGAAGGGAAGACTGGGACCTGATAGAAAGAGCTGGGTATACTGGGTAAACTTTCTTGGGGTTTTTTTTTTTTCATTTTTTTGGGTTGATGACGGATTCTGGCGACAAAAAGGGTTCTACGGGTCACTCGGCGGGTTCTACGGGTCACTCGGCGTGTTCTACGGGTCACTCAGCGGGTCACTCGGCGGGTTCTATGGGTCACCACTTGGCGGGTTCTACGGGTCACTCGGCAGGTTCTACGGGTCCTAGGAGTAAACCAACGGGTAGTAGGAGTAATCCGCCGAGTTCCATGGGTGACTCGCCGACTTCTACCAGCGTCAGCATCAGCGTAGGCAGGGAGGGGGGTTGTATATACTTTAAAAGGCTGCTGCTCCCATAATATAAGTCAGATTTTCGTCAAATAAAGACTGAATTGTTTTTGGATCGAAAATAGACCAAATATTAAGCGAGATATTCTATGTTATATAATAAGCATATAAATCTATCTGTCTCTCTAAACTATCTATCTACATATCTACATATCTATCTATCTATAAAGTTAATAATACCTCATAGAGTATAGATATGTAGATATGTAGACAGACAGATAGTTATAAGATCTTCACCTAATAATACGTTACTATCAGTAATTCATTGAATCGAAATCAATAAAAAATGAAAATAAAACAATGATAGAAACTATCTACAGATAGATATACTCTAGTTAAAGTAATCATTTTAGATATTTATTTCATTTTATATAAATTATGAATATTTCGTTCTTGTCGTTGTTTCTGAAAATAATCCAACTGGAATTAAAATTGATATTGCATGTTCCATCCATAATCAAAACAAATTAAAGACAATCTCCCTCTTTAATATGCATAATAAACAGGAATCAGTTGAAATTCAGAATTTTAATTAATGCTTGTGATCAATGATGAAAAAGCATCATTCAAAATGCTAATAGTAATTGACATAACGGTCACGGCAGATTGCTATTACATATATAGGGTAATTGACTTTTACAAAACCCAAGGAAAAGTCCTTCCCATTGGCCAGTTGGCAGAATGAGTAGAAATGAATTGCAATAAAGCTCATCAAAACATTGTATATATGATGGTCAAAACTATTTGACTGTACACTTCGAAAATGCCAAAGAGAAAAGCATCAGTCCAGCACCCTTTGTACATCTTGCATCATGGCAGTATATAATAGATAAGGTGAGGAAAATTTATAAGGTATACTGGGAAAAAACAAAAATATTCTTGTCAAAAACGCCCCCAACATTAATCGCTGTTCTTTAATGTAGATATGTAGATATGTAGATAGATAGTTTAGAGAGATTTATTTGCTCATTATATAATATAGAATATCTCGCCTAATATTTGGTCTATTTTCGATTCGAAAACATGTATGGAATCAGTATGAACTATACTACAATCCAGTATTTATTCCCTGCCTACGCTGATGCTGGTAGCAGTCGGCGAGTTACTCCTACAACTTGGCGGGTTACTCCTGGAAGCCGTCGAGTTACTCCTACTACCCGTCGGCTTACTCCTAGAAAACCGCCGGCTTTACTACGGGTAAAATTAGGCATGGGTAACCCGCCGGCTTCCACGGGTAACCCGCCGGCTTCCATGGGTAATCCGCCGACTTTTCGGACATTTTGGACACCCGGGAGTTTGCCACGGGTGGGCCATGCAAGCATGGCATACCCGGCTACCGGGCCCGAAACTCCTGGCTTGACCACGAGTCCCAGGAGTCACTCGACGGGTATCCACGGGTAGCTGTCGGGTTGGAGCTAGTAAGCGCGTTGTGTCACCGTTATGTAATGCTACGGGTTCACTACGGCAAAACCGGCTATGTGTGAAAGGGGCTTAACTCGACGGCTTCCAGGAGTAATCCGCCAAGTTGTAGGAGTAACTCACCGACTGCTACCAGCATCAGCGAAAATAGACCAAATATTAAGCGAGATATTCGTCTGAGAAGGCAGGTAGGCGGCAAACAGTGGTGCTCCCTCAAGCGTCTGTGCCCAGACTGTATCAATGCAGGCAGAGCTGAGCGCTTCTTTAAAAGGCTGCTGCTCCTCTAATATTAGTCCGATTTTCGTCAAATAAAGACTGGAAAATTAATGGAGTATACTAGGCAAAAACAAGAATATTCTTGTAAAAAACGCCCCCAACATTAATCGCTGTTCTTTAATGTAGATAGTTAGATAGATAGATATGTAGATAGATAGATATGTAGATAGATAGATAGATATGTAGATTGTAGATATGTAGATAGATAGTTTAGAGAGACAGATAGATTTATATGCTTATTATATAATATAGAATATCTCGCTTAATATTTGGTCTATTTTCACTGATGCTGATGCTGGTAGCTGTCGGTGAGTTACTCCTACAACTCGTATGGAATCAGTATGAACTATACTACAATCCAGTATTTATTTGACGAAAATCGGACTAATATTTAGGGAGCAGCAGCCTTTGATACAGTCTGGGCACGGACGTGTGCGGGAGCACAACTGTTTGCCTCCGCCAACCTAGCTGCCTTCTTAGACAAATCACTTGCTTAATATTTGGTCTATTTTCGATCCAAAAACACGCATGGAACCAGTATGAACTATACTACAATTCAGTCCTATTTGACGAAAATCGGACTTATATAAGGGGAGCAGCAGCCTTCTAAAGTATATACAACCCCCCTCCCTGCCTACGCTGATGCTGACGCTGGTAGCAGTCGGCGAGTCACCCGTGGAAGTCGGTGGATTACTCCTGGAAGCCGTCGAGTTACTCCTACTACCCGTCGGCTTACTCCTAGTGACCCGTAGAACCTGCCGAGTGACCCGTAGAACACGCCAAGTGACCCGTAGAACCTGCCGAGTGACCCGTAGAACCCAGCGAAAAAAGCTGTTGCATAACCGTTATGTAATACTACGGCAAAACCGGCTATGTGTGACAGGGGCTTTATAAATCCAAGACTCCCCATAGGCTATACAGCAATCCCTGTAAGCACGGGGAGTCCTGGATCCACATGACGTTCTCTGGAGTTAGATTTCCAAGTCTATGAAATGTGCTGTAATTAACAAGATGAAAGGTGCAATTAGTGAATTGAAGTATATTCTCAAATTTGAAAGCATTTTGTGTAAGCATGATTTATGTGCATTTCTTCAACAAAATTAAACATTTATCATTTAGTTTTTTTAATTTTTTTATTTAGAATGATGGACACGTTCTTATCGAAAAGAGGGTCAGGTGCAGGATATTCTTTCGTTTTGGAATTAAGAGACGAGTGTGCTATCATGTTCCAGTTACACGGTCTCGTCTTCAGCCTCCGAAAGGAATTAAGGACTTTTTCCTCTAATTAGCTAAGTCTTCATATGGCAAGACAACCAATAGGCCAATGTTAGCTAAGCACTGAAAATACTTAAAAGTATATCATTCAAATTGTATAGTAGGTTAAATTGTAACAAGCGGAATGAAATTTGTTAATTGTATGTGCAGTTTGACACAAAAAATACCTCAGTGTTGTGGATCTGAATCAACTGTTGTATCTTCTTTTTTGCATGCTGAATGTTAATGTCTTAAATGATGAAGGGAAAACTTATGGAATGAACAAAGACAATGTGCAACCCAATTTCAAAGATAACTCCTGGAATGAAAATCAAGACGAACAATGAACAGATAGAAGAAGTGCAAGAATGCAGCTTCCTAGGAAGATTGATAACACCAGGAAATTAAATTTCCCGAGAGATTGACAATAAAATTACAGCTCGATGGCAAAGATTTGGCAAGTTATAGTTTATTTCTAAAAAAAAAAAAACAATCCCAATATGTCTTAAACGAAAATTAATAAATTACCATCTATGCATGCAGAGCCTACAACCTGATGCATAATACCCCGAAGTGAAGCACGGCTATAGGCCATGCATCTGGTGAGCTAGATCATGACAAGGCCCTCCCGTGATGGTATCACGCTGAGTGCAAAACCTAAAATGGAAGTGGCCAGGATATGTGGGGCAAGAGTGGACAACACCAAGGGGGCAAAGAAACTTAACAAAATGGACGCCAAAAATGGGAAAAAGATGTAGAGGAAGGCCCAATAAAAGATGGAGAGATGGAATAGATTCAATAGAAGAAAGGTCAAATACAATCAATTGGATGAGAGCAGCACAAGATAGGATCGAGACATTGGAGAAGTTTGTGGCTGATTGATGGCCTTCCCCTAAGCTACACTGCTTCATGTATAGTAGCTAAGTTTGATAACTTTAAATTCTGATAACACAGGGACATGCTTCTACCCAGGAAGTTTTATATGGTACCTAGCTTTTTTGGTTTGTTTGAAACTGTTTATTTAATGTAAAAATTGGTGCAGTAAAAACAAAAGTATAAACTAAAAACAAAAGCATATACCGCCAAAAATTAATACGTATTGCACCAATGCTTTAAAACCAATCAATAGTGACATCACATGGTGCATAAGTACAAGATGATATTTTATCATTGGTACAACTGTCTCTTTTTACCATAATTATTTAACCTGCTCAGCTGGCATCATAATCACATCTTTACTTTACTAATCACCAATTGATGGGGGTGTCACAACTGATAGGACCCAAAGAGGCAGAGACGCTTAGGCTGCATGTGTAGTCCCTTTGCAGTACTAGTCTTGTTTGTCTTGTTACTAGAGGTTCCTCCTTCTTTCAGGAGCAACCCTGCCTGTATAAGAAGGGTAATCTGGTAATATAGTTATTGTTATTGTGTATCCGCAACACCACCAATAGTTCTACTTCTACTGCTACTGCTACTTCGGTTGGTTAGTGTGTCGCTTGATTGTGTCAGCTATTGTGTTGTGTCTGGTAGTGTTATCTTGTGGCATAGTCCGCTTATGGTTAGTTGTATGGAAAGCCACTGGTCCATATCATCTTTACTGCTTTCCGCCGGTTCATTGAGGATAACCTTGGTGGTTAAAGGCATTATGGCATCTGTGCCCGAGTTTTTCCTTGCGATATGTCGGAGCTTTGCTTCTCTGACTGGCTGCAGAGTTGATTAACTTTGGGACGACTTAAGTTGGCTAATACTGAAGTTACAGAGACATGTTTGGTACTCAAACATACCTTAGGCTGTGTTCTACAAGATGGCTATCTTGGTTTTTTGGTTAACTCGACAGAAAAACACAATAATACAAAACGACAGGGGGTAGGGTACAGGCACTGCATTACTCATATAGTTAGTATATGTCCCCACATGCATTCTTCTGAACAGTGTTGAGAACAGACCACGTCATTATTCAATGTTATGCAATACTCATCAAGCACTTGGCATCTTGCCAACATTATACATTCTATTTGCACCATTATTTGACAGGTCTGACCAGTAAGAATACATGCAAATTAGCTGATTAGCTGCTAGTATTTCAACCTCCCTGCAGTCAAAGAAGGTGCAGTGGCACTGCTGCCTTATAGTTTACTGTATTGGGCTATTTTTTTATTTTCTGCTGTTTCTGTGGGCCCATAACAAATGATCATAATACACGCCTTCAACTCATTAAAGGCAATTCACAAATCAGTATTACAGATAACGATAAAGTGACTTCATTGTATCCAATGACCATGGACTTGAATACACCTCTTCATGAATAATTCGCTTGCTGTATTCAATTGATTACCCTGTAAACTGCAACAACAATTCATCCGTTGCCATGTCAATAATTACATGCAATCCACTATTGCGTAAAAGTGGCATAGCTTTTCCTGGTAATTGGCTTGCCAATTACAAGTTTTCTAGGCATCTCATCAGATGTGGGATAGTGTCTGGCTCTAGATTGCATAGGTGACAATTAGGGTCTTCGATAAGCTCCCTTACTAAACCTTGATTTCTTCTCAAATGTCATATATGTATTTGTGAATTTTGCTCTGGTAATTGTTTTAGGGACGAGTCTTGAATTATGCATGCAAGATTTTCACAGTTGATGTGGTGATAGGGGGGTTGTTGATGTTGAAGTAGGGGGTTGTTGATATTCACTTCAAGGTATCTTAGGGATTTATTTGCCTTTGCATTCAGGATATGTTGGAACCAGTATTACTGCTGTCTACCTGTTGTTCAGGTCTGTATATAGTTGAACCAGCTGAGGTGATTGTAGCTCCGAAGAGAGTGAGGGCTCTAGTGTGTATTTCAGCCTAGTGGCGGGGTCTGGTCAAAACGGCCAAATATAAAACGGCCAATATACCAGGACGGCCAATCGCAAAAACGGCCACCATACCAAGACGGCCAAAGGATAAAACGGCCACCTACCAAAACGGCCAATTGTACTATTTTCAGCTTTATATGCTTTCTCATCCATCTATCTTATTCTATACTATATATATACATCTAGCCTATATGAATTACTTAATAGTATATATTTCATAATTTATATAAAATGAAATATATACAATTAAGTAAGTCATATAGGCTATAGATGTATATACATGATCTATAATATAAGATAGATGAATGAGAAAGCATATGGAACATGCAATTTTAATCCCAGTTGGATTATTTTCAGAAACAACAACAACGAAATATTAATAATTTATATAATAACTGGATTTTCATGATCAAAACTAATTATAGACAATATCCCTCTTTAATATTTACATATTTATCAATGTTGAGAAAGCATGATTTGCCCCATTCTTTGTATCATTCAAAATGCTAATAGCAATTGACATGGCAGATTGCTATTCTGTATATGAAATACTTAATTGTATATATTAATATGCATAATAACCAGGAATCAGTTGAAATTCATGCTTTTGATCAATGATGAAAAAACATGATTTACCCCATTATTTTCATCATTCAAAATGCTAATAGCAATTGACATAACGGTCACGGCTGATTGCTATTACATATCTTTATTCATAAATTAGCTATTTCAACATAAAACCACTGCACTGCTGATGTAATCAATTAAGATAAGATAAATTAATTTGACATAACATTATATAGACTCTTATGCTACTGCATAAAAAAGATTATACCTATTTATATGTTGTACTGTTAGGGCTAACCTTCTTCCATATCTTAACAATGTATAATAATTAAATAAAGGCTGCTGCTCATCATTCATAATCTTATCAACTTGTCTCATAACATTTTATGTCTGCCTTTAACTTACCACATGTCTTAACAATCTGTTTCAATTTAGCTTTATCTTTAAAAGAACTGATTTGTAGAATAGGGTGAGAAGTTTACACTCAACATTAATGTTTCTCATGATTCTTAAAAATAGAACCCATTGTACACATTTGTTGTACACTATAGTTCTATTAGCACTTATCACTCTGTCACAATCAAAGCTTCTCTTTAGAAAATCAATCACCATTTCTTTTGTCTTCTTTACACTGAGATATGGATTATTATATAAACTGCATAATTTTGCATCAATGAACTGGTGATTTTAACTGGTGATTCTGGGTAAAATCAAGGATTATGATTCAAGGGAATTTTAAGGTTAAGTGGAGTTTGTCTCATGGTGTGATAATTATCTTAATATACCTAAGAAAGCATGTAATATAAGAAAAATATGAAAGTACTACTCAACACACACAAACACACACACATATATATATACATATATATATATATTTATATATATGAATAAAAAAAAAAAATACTGAGTTGGCCGTCCTGGTAATTGGCCGTTTTGGTCGCTTGGCCGTTATGGGGAGTGGCCGTTTTGGCTAGTTGGCCGTTATGGGGAGTGGCCGTTATGGTCGTTGGCCGTTTTGACTCTACTCCGTGGCGACCCCTGTATTTGTACAAGTGGCGACATCTATTGATTACTTTCTTCAGCTGCACCAACATGGCGTCGTTGTTGAGGTCGGTAGCTCGACAAGGTTGTAGAATTTTAACATCTAACGCGGCAATTAGGCAAAGGATAGTGCAACCAGCCTGTCTCATTTCGACTTCCAAAAAGAATAAAGATGCAGCGACGTTAAGTGAGACAATTCAGACAAAACCCCAGACACAAGCCGGCGAAGATGATCCGGTAAGTTGACAGTTCCAGCATGAAAACAAGGTCATTCAACTGCAGTGCACTGTAAAGTTTTGCATGGTGATTATGGGTATTGATTAGACTGTGGTGTTGCAAGATGATTTAACATTATTTGCAATGTCAAGTTCCATGGAAGTTATTGTGGTAATTCTGGTGTTGATGTGTGAGATTTCCAATTTACATTGAAACTCCCACTCATTTGGTTGCTCACTCTAGACTTGAGTATTTTCTTCATAATTAAATTTTTCTCACTCTAACTTAAGAGTCTTAAGAAAATTTTATTTTGAACTGGTTCTAAATAATGATTATCTTGTGCTAAATGAGTCTTGTGACAAGTGTCAAGGAAATACTTAAAACTCAAAGAGTGAGGTACACGAGTCTCACGGTCAATGTGTGACAGTTGGCTGCCTTGTGTGGTGTAAATATTGTATGATGCTGCATTGATGCATAACTAAGGTAAACTTATTATATTAATGTTTATCTTCTCTTTTCAATTTTCAGAACTGGATTTCTTATGGGTACAGTCTCACGGACAGAGATGAAGATCATTTTGTACATAAAATGATGATGTTTATGTATATTACAGTTGGCATGTGTTTTGTTGGCTTCTATTTCGCCTATTATCCTGATTATAGGTAAGTTTGACGTACCTTAAATAATTCTTGAACCAACAAAACAATTAAATTAAAGTTAATATAATTCTGATCTGAGACTGAGCTAAATTTCCTCAGAAAACTGCCACTTGCATACCCTTGTTATTCCATCAATAATAAAGTTTTTTAAGTACTTATGATCATGTTAATTTAGGAAATGTAATTTTGTTTTCAGAAACCGAGATTGGACCAAAAGGCAAGGATACTTGGAACTAGCAAGACGAGAGAGGGAAGGATTACCTTTGATTGACAAGGATTTAATTCCCGCAGAAAACATGGCTGCGATGTTGCCAAGTGATGAAGAACTTGGCGACACTGAAATTATCATTTAATTATTTTAAATGACAGAGACATTTTGTTATCAGTGTGAACATTGCAGAAATATTTTCCATCTCATAAGACAATACAACTCATTTTATGACCTTGAAAATCTGTTTTGCTGGTCATATTTAAAATTAGTACCACTGGATTGTCCAGTGTGCTCATTGGCTGAAAATGAAACAACTTTACCAACTGCCATAGAAATAAAACTGTTATTAAGTAAAGGGTGCTTATTGTTGATCTGTAGATTGATATACAATATATATATCAGGGATGTGATTTTTCCGTTTTTTTTTCCGGAAATCCGGCTTTTTTGTGAAATTGACCCTCGTGATTCGTGCAAATTCAATTTTTTTTTTTTTGGGGAAGGGGGTGAGGTGTGGAGTGGCTCTGACAATGAGTTTCGCCGGACTTGTTCATTCTGACATTTTCAGGTTTTTTTTATCACTGATCAATCACATCCCTGATATATATAAGGCTTGTTTAAAAAATGAGCAACAGGCATGGGTTACCAATTATTTTATTTCAATTTCATACCTAAATCAGAACAATCCTTGGAATCACCCTGGAAATTTTTGATATTTGTCGATGTTTCAGTTTAGCTGAAATATTTATGTTTACAGAGTTAAGTCACATATTGCAATTCATAAGATAGCATGATTATAATGAAGGTGCCATTAAGGTACTTGGGCCTTTTGAATAAATTATAATAAAGATTTCAAATATTTGTCATGGGTCTATAATTACAGGTAAGTAGGATGTGGAACACTGCAACAGATGGTTTAGTCCTAAATTGCTTTTCAAACTAATTGAAGAAAGAAATGGGTTCAGAATATATCAGTGTCATTCCAAAATGTAGCTGGTTACAAGGTACATTAAGCATAAATATGACTTTCAGAATTACCAACTTCTGCATGGAATGCAATAGATGTTGCCCAGCTTACATTGAAATACCAAAGGATTTTATTGTATTTCAGTGATCCAATAGATTCTGTGCATGCGGTGCAGGGATATTATCCCAATTAGTGTGCCAAAGTTGGCAGCCCTTGGAATTTAAAACTTCTCAGCATTGGACCTTTCCAATGGAGACGGGCAATAATTGAAAAAAAGTTGAGGGTAGTCTCATATCCTTCAAGGTCCGTTCAACTCCTGCCTTGTTCATGTTGGTGATCCTTCATGCAAAGAAGTAGAAAATGTGCGCAACATGCTCACCAGGTAGTGTTGCATGTAGTGCCGCCCTCTGGAGAGAACAAATAAAAAATGAAATAAATCTTTGTAATATCGCTCAGTACAAGTCCAAACAAAATGCAACTGCAAGTGAAAATCTTGCAGGGGGGCGAATGTTTTGTGGAGGTAAGAGATTTATTTGCTAAGTTTTCACCACAGTTTTGTATACTGTAGACTGCAGCTACATTGGAAACAGCAGTTTATCTACTATAGACAGTATTGTGCAGTTGTGATGAGAAATACTTCTATTTTCTACTATCAATGTCAATGACAATGTTATGCAGGTACCAGGGCATGGTCTAGTGAAAGATGTCAAACAACAAGTTGAAGTCAAGCTTGGTGTTCCACAGTCAGACCAGAGGTTGGTTCTTCGTGGGAAAACTTTACAAGGTAAAAGGAAAATCAATTCCAAGAGGGTTGGTTGATCATCAACCATGTATGTTTATTGTTATCAGTTTTGTTGCGTTCAGTTCCACCTATTGAAAGGAATGTGAACAACCACCTCTTATTCTTCTTATTAGGTTAATATATCAAATCTGTCTCTGGTGGAGACCCTCGAGTCCGTCCACAGGGTCCCTGTAAGGCCCCATTTAATCACATAACTCCCATATGGAACCTCAGATAGGGACTTCGAGGAGTTACTGGGACAACCAGAATTTTACTGGATTTGCAGGAGTTGATGGGACATAACGGGACTTGTGGGGTTTGCAGGAATTTTCTGGGAGTTACAAGAAATTGTAGGAATTCGTGGAGTTAGCAGAGCTGATTGGGGTTTGCTGGAGTTAGCTGGAGTTCCAGGAGTTAGCGGGAATTATGGGAGTTAGCAGGAATTGTAGGAGTTAGAAGGAGTTGGATGGAGTTAGTGGGAGTTGTCGGTAACTACAGGAATTAGCAGGAGTTATTGGGAAATATGGGAGTTGGCAGGAGTTGCCGGCAACTGCAGGAGTTATCAGGAGTTATCAGGAATTGTGGGAGTTAGAAGGAGTTGGATGGAGTTATGGGGGCATGTCGGGAGTTAACTGACTTCAAGGAGTTTCGGGAGTTATGCGATTAAATGGGGCCTCATGGAAACAGGTTTAGAGCAACTCACCAAACTTCTTACACAACTAACCCAGCCACTATTGACCTATGGTCCTCGATTCAAAGTTGCTCAGTATTATACAAGGAATACAAATCCGCCGAAATCAGGATATTATACGCTTTTTGTGAGGTGATCTACAGCAGTGAACATAGGACTATTTTTTGCGGTCGGCAATACATTTGAATGTGCGTAGCAATAACCTAAATATAGTCCACGCGAGTTTCGGTTGACTGCGAGCGCCCTCGCAATAATTATTAAGCAGTCAACTTGTAGACTGATCTCAAATGCTTGCTAAGCCTGTACTGAAAAGTTGGTGACGACCTTATAAGTTCTTCACCAGTGATGTTCCAACTAAATGCACCACCATTGTTATTCAGTTAATTAAACCAGGTTGCGTATTGGTATTGCTCTGCAAGTTTTTAAATGCTATATTTACTAATTATTTAGTAATCCATATGTGATTACTCTTTCAGATGAAAAAACTTTAGCAAACTATGGGCTGGCAAATGGCGATAAACTTTTTCTAGTCGTTAAGAAGACTGAAGCCACACCTCTCAGCATTCCGCGCCCAAAATCTACTCCCGATCTATGGACACAACTTGAAGCTTTACTTTTGAAACACTTCTCACAACCCAATGCAGAAAAAGTCATGGAAGAATTTAGAAAGGTGAGTGAAATTGATTTTGTATGGGCTCTTCCTTTTTTGAACATAATTGTGGCCTCATGTTATGTGTACTCCAGAAAGCCTGATTGGTTTTGTGGTACATATATATGTTCAAATGAAAGATGACAGAATTGACATTAATAAAGAGGTCTCATCAACCTCTCCAATTATGAAAAAATATAGTTTTTGAGATATTAAAATGGCATATGCTTGCTGAGGTCTCTTTCTGTTCACATTTTCCAGGATTTTGAAATCACCATGGAAGGACTGAGTTTGGATGATATCGAGAGACTTGCCATAACGTTGGGACGTAGAAAGACATCTAGTTAGCATGCTATTTAAATTTGTTTTGTAAATTCTTGTAAATATTCAATTTGGGCGTAAGTGCAGTAAGCAGGACTTTATATAATGATTATTTTAAGCACTCCAATATGTCTATATCTTCTAGTAAATATTTAAAGCTTCATTGCAGGAGTGCACAAACCTCAGCATGCAGGCAAACTAGTTAGGAAACAATTTTTCAAAATTGTCATTGTGCAAACTGTTTGTGAGATCTATATGTTTCACGCAATATTGAACTCTTGAAACGGGGGGACTCCTTTAATTTAATACTTATTTTACACCATACCTAATTGTATGAATAACACACCAGTTAGTTTAATTTTACATAAGTGATTTTTATTTTGTATGAACAGTTACATGAAACTATATGAATATTTGGTTGACAATAAAGAATAAAATTCAGTGTATCCTTACTTATGACTTTTGATTTTCTCCAAAGGCACAAAATTGTCTTTCATAATTACTACATTGTGTTACATCAGTTGAAATTTAGGCATTTTATCACACGAATCAGATTTAGAGAAATTAGTGTTTTGATCATGTTTACAGGCAGTTTTGAACTCTAACTGGACCAAATGCTCTTCTACTTGGCCAAGTAATATGAGGGGTTGCAATACAATTTGCCAAGACTTAAACTCCTGGCAACATATCAAGGTTGATGGTCATCACATATATATATGTAACAATCCATAATTTCAATCACATGTATCAATAAATTAAGCCATTTAGGTACATATTAGTATAAATAAAGTGTATTAAAAACCCAGTAATTTGATTGGGGCAGGTAAAAAAGTAAGAGAAAACCCATCTATTTACAATAAAAGAGTGAAAAATGTCACATTAATAATACTAACTTCATTGCTGACTCATAAATTGTGTTAACTGCGTAAAAGGCACCATATTAGTGTTCCAATCCAAAGGAACTATAATATATTTTACATGCTATAGATGTATGCATTCACTAGTACTGAGTTCATTTGAAAGGTTCACAATATGATAATTTAGAAATAAATAAATGAACTATAAGTTCAGAAAGTATATGAAAATTGTTTTGATTTTATAAACTGATAGATATTGTCAGTGAATTGATTGTGATAATGCATTAATATCTAACGATTTAAAATTCATATCAAATGTCCCAGCTGTCGAGCCATTTCAAACTGTAGTATGTGCTGTTTTCATCTTCTCCTGTGGGTCCATGCATTCCGTAACTTAGTGGACTAAATGTATAAAAACTGAAAAAAAATTCAGATTACAACATTGTATTGTTTACGTTTTTCCACACGTATTTTGCTGCATTTTTTCTATTTGTAGAAAATTATACACATTTTAATTTAAGTTTATATAAAATACCTACCTTAATCCCATGGTTGATATGACTAGTCCAACCATTACATGATACAATATCCAACCAAGTCTTGTGCCAAATCGGTCACTTATGCTTACCATTACATACTCTATCATTAATGCTGCAAAGAAAAGCGATGAACACTGAGATTATTTCCGTTGTGGAAATATTTTTTAATGGTAATTGTTGTCATTAATTTCAAATAGTTCTGGCTCAATTAAAATTTTGGTAGCAGGTATACCGTATCCGTAATTATTAACTTCATGAGATATTTAAATTTTAAGATTTATCCTTAAATTCAGACACTTACCTGAAGTTAGAAAACTAAATAGCAGAGCCGGAAAATAGTGATGGAAATAAAGAATTCGACCCATGCTCCAGAAAGGAAGATAATGCAACAGCCATCCAAGCATCACCCAATTGCTGTTGCTAAGCAACCGATTTAAAACTGTAACAGAGAATTGCAACGCATCCCATTTAAACAGAATTTTCAGCAACATAAAATTCAGTACTATATAGATAGCTATATTAAAGGCTATTAGTATAACTTCATCCATACAGGGCCAGTCCTAGGATGCACGAGGCCCATTGAAAATGCCATTTTGTCATTTTGGCAAAGACATGAAAACTTTTTTTATTCCTAAAAGATGAGCAGGGCCTTATAGCGGCTTTGCGTTGGGCCTATGCAGGTGCGGGGTTAAACGCAAATGTTTTACTTTCACTACCACAGGACCAGCCCTGCATCCATACCAATTTCAGAAAGTAATCTTTTTACCACAATGTGGCAGCACAGGTGCTAGTGACACATCCTAGGTGTCCTCTAGTGGACTTAGGAAAGTGGTTATTACAATCCACTAGATTAGGTTAGATTGAGCTGAAGTTTTAACTGTGGACAGTTGAATGAACTTAATGAAAATTGGCCTTATAAATTTACAAATAGGAATATAAAAGTTAAAGGATAGAGAAGTCGATCAATGTAGGAATTGGCAATTCAGTTAGTGCCAACATATTAATTGCACGTAATGTAAAAATAAAGCAAGTCATTTTATGCAGCTAAAGTAATGACTACTATTAACCATACATAGGGAAGATACTACTGGATAGAGCATTGAGCGTTATGACAAAAATACAGCAACTGTGCGGAGCGCTAATGTATCTTGCAAAAGTGGCCACTTTTTGACGGATACTGTCACACAATTGACCAATAAATTACGGATCAGGCAGAAGCAGTAGTAGTTGGCTAGTAGTGGCTACACATTGGCCAAACCACTGCTTTAGCGACAGACAGTTGGCTCACTTCGCTGTTATGTCAATTCTATTAGTTGGCCATTCACTTTCCAAAAGCACAAACCTAGATTACCTGACTAGATATGGACCTCTGAATTTTATACATAAATGTAAAAGTATTCTCACCATAGTTATGCCACTCAATTAAAACCTTGTTTCCCTTTATGTCTAGTAAATTTAATCAATAATGGTCAATTAATAGTATTTAATGATCTGTATCGAAGTTACAGTAGATTTCTATCAAAAGATAACTGTGAGGGGATGCTATTTTGAGTCCTTACCTGGATTCATTGAAGAATGACCTCGTCTTCTGCGAAAGGCATGGTAGATGGAAAGGAAACAGTAAAGCAGCATTAAGACGAGCGAGGACCACCAGGTCACGGGGTTGCCTAACAAGTAGACGCGGTAGTCCCCTCCAGAAAATGGCTGTCCCTGTCATTAGAAGGTGGAGAGCAAGTGATCAAATGAGCAATTGTTATGCTGCCAAGACCTACAATCAAGCTGTCATTGTGACATGTCCCTATTTGCAGTTAATGTCAGACTCGACATCGACCAATCATCATTGAATCAAGCGATGCAGATATTGCTATATTGTATGGATAGAAGTCTCTTTACCCCTTGGCATTGCATTAAAAGCATTCAGTAATCCTGATAAAGAGTCTTAAGACCATGACTTCCTGGCCAAGAGAGAGTCATTAGCCTGACTGCAAAAGTGGAGACCTTGTTAGATCTGCAACTTCTTACAAGACAAGTAAATTCTCTCAAACATCATTAGTCTATTTCTTGATGTCAAAACTTCTGTAGAACATATTGTTCTGTAAAGTTTCCAGCAAAAGACAACATTGTGAAAATATAAAACATGACATTAAGTATCATTATTTATATCCAAAAGTATCATAAATAAATAAAAACTTGGTTTATTCGAATATCTGGTCTCTTCATCACAACTTCATTATGTGGCCAGTGAATAACACCAACATTACACAAATAAATGTGATGAATCTCTTCAAAATGCAGGGGGGCCACTCACTAGTGCCACCCTTTGGTGTCTTAGGGTGTCCCTCCTGCTCTGTTGTTATCAGCGAATTAATTTAATTATCACAATATTATAATTGCTTTTAGTGTGCTACAATAGAGTAAATAAAAGAGTCTCGAGTCTTACCCTGTAATTAAGAGGCCATTGCCAAGGTAATGAGATAACTTCTCCTTCTTTTGGTTTTAAGCCACTATTACCCTAAAATTAAGAAATACATACACAAAATTAACCTCACGTAGCACATCATATAAATACAATTAACTCATGTATATAAAAGCAAAATATATTAACCTAAATATCTTAGAAATGAGTATCACACACATCAAAAGCTGTTAATGTAGCAAACCTACCTGAATCATCACAGCATGAGATTCTATCACCTTCTGGAGAAATGTCGGTGCATAAACTTCAAAGCTGGCATTTGGCACTGCAAATGTCACCAAAGAAAATTACAACCATGTATATACCATATTAACTTGATTACAACCAGGGGCCTCTAGATATTTAGAGGGGGCCCAGTTCCAAACAGTTAATGCAGGACACAATGTAGGCATTATTGTAAGGATAGACACCTGGCATTGCATTAAAAGCATTCAGTAATCTTGATAAAGAGTATTATAAGACCTTAATTTGAGAATTATAATTGTTTACGATTTATGATTTCATGATCACTCTAGATTTAGCCCATCCTCTAAGTGAAACACACCGGCCTCTATTATATCTATACATTGCAAAAACAAAATATGGTATCTGGAATTGAGGCAAAGTGGTTCATAATATTGAAAGCAGTGTAAAATATGAAGGACAAAAAAAAACTTACATCGTGTGTCAAACACTTCCTCAACGTTCCACTGACTTTTGTAGTCTCTTGTACTCGGATTGCAAGTGACTTCAAATTGCTCAAATCCCCTATAAAAGAATTGTAAGTTAAGGTGAGAAGTGATGCAGAAACGTTGATCTGCAATTGGTATCTTGAATCACAACATGCAGTCTTTTCTTATGATGAACTTCTAAAAGTTGACATTCTATCATGTGTTATGGAATGCATACTATGATATTCTTACATACTATGATATTCTTACATTTAAAAGGGGGGCTATTAATGTCAGAAGATGAATTTCCGACAGAATTTCATAATTTTGGATCACCCTTGCAAACTTGTAACCAGAGTAGAACAATTTCTTCTCAGATGCTATGTGTAATAATAAATTAGGGAATCAATGACAAAATCCTATCACATGGATAAGAAACTAATTTCAATTTTAGGGAAGTTTACAGTATTAAATGCAACATTAAGCAGACAGGAGTTTGTCAGTCAAAACAAAACATGTGGAAAGAAAAAAATAATCCATAATCTATACACTATACATACATCTCTGGCAAAAGAAATACCAGACCGGAAAAATGACATATCAGGATGTTATTTTGACTGGAAGGCAGACGCAAGAATAGCACCTATCACCATTAATGCATAAGGAAATTACCATTTGGGCAACTGTCTGTTGTGCGAGTGCAACAAACATCCTGTGGTGACGTGGACTAACTTGAAGACCGACCTCACGCTTTTCAGTTGCTCTCTTTTCTTTCCACCGACAATTTCAACGCGGAAAACATCATTAGAGTCTCCTATTCCATTCTGTAAATTAAAATGAGATTCAACAAATTAAATTAAGATATATTTAATCAACTTATTCTTTTTTATGTTTTAATTCTGTGAAAACAAATGTTGAATCAATCAACACTATGCATGAAAATAAGTGATGCAATAAGAAAGTATTCCTCGTTTCTCGGCGCTATTTGATTCTCTTCAGTTAGGACAAGCAAGCCAATTAGATGCTATATATATACAGTTAGTTTCATGAAATATGGTTGACTCCAGACAGCTGTAGCAACCTATTTCTGGCTGTAGCTATAACTGGCTAAAGCCAGCCACTTCTGTCTACTCCTAGCTTATAGTGGGCTAACACCTACCACTACTGAAAAAATATAAACGTTGGTAAATTTTAGAAATTTATCTAATATATCATAAATATGTACTTTTAAATCCAGCTTTGAGTACCCACCTATCGCCAGACAGTTCCATTTAGTGGCAGGTAGCATCGTTGTCTAGCTTTGTCTAGGCTCAATTTGACAGATCATTTTTAATAAAACTAACTGTATAGAGATGATGGGAGAGGAAGCATAGACAAGCTCAGACAAAGCTGTTCGTTAAAAAAAAACCCTTAAGCTTGAAAGAAAATGCAGGTTTTGTTATCGACCTAAGGTGTTGCATGCTAGATAATGAACTACTGCAGACATTCCTGTTCTCACAAGTGTACCAACACTATTTAATATATAAATCTTCACTATACTTTACATATGCCTATACATGCATGTAATGTATAGCTGAATTACAATGGCATATTGTCCGCTGTTAATAAATGAGCTAACCAGCTCCGGTCAGTTAATTTGTTGAGCAGACCAATAGCATAACAGAAAATGGCTTTCTAAATGCAAAAGTAGTGGTTGTTCTGAATAAGACTGATGGCAGATTTTATGTTCAAAGGAGAGTCACTCAGGAAGCCATACTTTTACAGTAATATGATTGAGATAATGCAAGAAAGCGATATCACAGCAGTGAACCGTATGTTATATCTCATTATCTAAAAGTAATCTTTCACATGCACAGAGTAACGTATAGGAGGTAGCCATAATAAGGGAACTAATAAGGCCCGTAGCAGCTGCTAGCATTGGGGTGGGTCTTTTTCATAAAATTTTTAAAATAGCATTCCCTGACGTGGACTTATGTGTGGACATGGCCCAAGTTGGGTGGGTCGAACGACCCCCTCGATACCGCCCCACCCCCCTGGCTACGGGCCTGGAACTTATTATCCCCCATAATAATTACATGGAATGGAAGTTCTCAATTGGCAAGTGATATCACGCATTTCAAGGCATGTGATTGGACAGTCTAAATTTTTCTGATGTAAAGAACTGAACATGACAAAAACAGTTCCACAATCCACTTGCATTGTTAGGTTGTTTTATTGTAGATTTTTGTCATCTGTTTGTTCCTTTAAGATTTGTTTTAGTTCTTTTGTGTTCTTTGAATTGTTTACCTAGTTTCTCCGGAAGCTTGGAATCTGTGACAGCAAAAAAAGTGATTAAAATAGGGTTTAGGAGACAAGACTTGCGGTGATGTCATGTTCCGAATCTGTGCAAAATTTAATTTGGAATTCTTCGTAATTATTACTGGGATAATAATAAAATACAATTGATTGGACAGCTGTAATAATTATCACATCAGGTCTTGAATTATACATTTCAGATTGCAGTTTACTTGCAAGTCAAAAGTCACACACGATTACAATATACAAAAGCGTTCAGCAGCAAACATGTCGTTCGAGACACCGAAGCGCTGATTATGCCACTTATAGCACAGCACAGACTCCACAACGTTAAGTTCACTTCGAGCAGCTCTCTAAGGTTTTACACAGGAAATCACTGACAGTAAGGAGATTAGGCTTCCACAAGGTGCTGAAATTGGCCGTCACAACTCGTAAGAGAAAGGATACAATCCTCTACAGACTCAGCAAATTTTTCTGCATTGCAGTCAAGTGCTACATACAATCACCCCAATTTCATATTTCATGTTCAAATATAGAGCTTGGAGAGCTGTATGAACTAAAACTGATATATTCCAAAGTTTTTACGACTGTACCATCAATACATTTTCCCAAGAGAACAGACACACTGTAAGTGGCACTTTCGCTATTTCGACATGCCATGTAACGATATATTTTGGAAATGAAACATTCCCTAAACAATGTAGCCTAATTTTTGACTGACATTTTTTTGGCAGAATTAAGGTTTGCAGTACCAAGAAAGTTAACATTCTGATCTAGAATATTTTGCTTTTACAGGTTGGCAAAACGTCCAAATCATAAATAGGCCCATTCAAAAGTAAAACTGCAGATTCAATGCTGTTCTGTCTTATAAAAACGAAGATTTCACAGTTTCAAGTGTGAAAAAGGAATGTGCTTTATCTGCACTGGCCTGAATATGTTGTGAGACCTTGTTACACACCATCTCATACCATCTTCATTAACATGCAAAACTCAAGAAGGTATTTAATGATTCTGTCAGAATTTTGATGAGATTTCATGACAGTGGCCCTGCGTGATGCATGTAACGAGCTATACTGCCTGTCAGCGGTATTTGCTTTTTGTGTAAAGGATTTTTTTGTAATACATGTTCGTCAGAACTTTTTGTGACTCATTAAGAACATAGTGTAATACCTCAGGTTATTTTTGGATACTTACTGCACCGTAACAAGTGACTTGGTTGTGTCTTTGTGTAAGCGGAGCTGGAATCGGATGACTGTGTAAATTCCTTTTCGTCCTGTAAGAAATAAGAAATGATAAATGGAAATACAGTATACACTTATGAACAGGTACTTGTTTGCAGGAGCTGCATATATAGCTTTGCCATTACCTCAGAGATTGCACATGTGAGCTTTTGGTATGAATTGGTAATTTGCAATTAGGTCATGTTTATAACTTTAATTCTTTCTATCTTTTGGATAATTTCACATTTTTCTTTCGAACATTTCTTTTTCTTGGTAGAAGCAAGGATAGACAGCTGTAAAATTGATATAAAAGTATCACAAAACTTAGCTTATTAACTGATTCATTATAACTCTGTACAGTATAATAACATCCAAACTGCTGTCCTCTTTCTTGATGTTTTCTCTTTTCATCCTTTTTTTTTAACACAGAAAAGCAATCTTCGACAACGATTACCAATCGCTTTCTTCACGCTTGAAGCTGAACAACAAATACCTAAAAACTACCCCGATTTCCAGCATAAATTATTGATGAAGGCTGACACAGTTCGGATTGATTGCCGATTTGTATTGGGATTTCTTTTGTGGTATTCTAACCTCTGATGAAAGAAAGCAATCAATCATAAAGCCCACTGCTGACGACAACCCATCATTCATACAGCGAAATAAATAAATCACACCCATCCAATTAAACTGACAAGGATGTGTCATGAAGTCATTTGTGAAGTTCCCTCTGTCTAACCATCAATTTTAGCTCATTTTCATTATTTTTTCTTTCCTGTTTTCTGTTTGGGGTAACTTTCATTGCTTTTATTTTTTTAGTTATAACTTGTAAGCAGTTAGGTTTCACATCATGCAAATTAACTTTGCCCAAATGCATTTTTGAACCCCCTGAGTTGCATGATGAATGGTGATATCACATTACTCAGTGGGAATTTAGGGCCTGGATTTAGTCCGGATTTGCACCGGTTCGCCAAGATTCTTATTCAAATTTAAGCGCTGACAATACCAGAAGATGTATGGACACACAACTGCACAGTGTCATTTAGTCTCATCATGAAGGATTAAAGAATTTTGTGGGAGTTCCAAAAGAATGTCTGACACGATCACATCATGAATATTCATGACTCGACAAAGCCCTCGAATGATCGAAACATTGTCTTCCATACTAAAGCGTCTCTTTCATCAGTAAACGACAGAGCTCATTTGCTGGAATTGAGCCATTAAACCCCAATGTCATAGAGGCGTTGAATGATGTGATGTCTTTCATAGTATAGAAATAGGAACAATTCGCACGTGAGGTTTGGTGCACTTAAAACGGGCGATGCTGCTGCATTCAAAGGATTGGGTGGCCGTAGGACAAAATAAGCCTCAAATGAATCATGAAAGGCATCAGGGCGCTGTCCTAGTTCATTTTAATCAAACAAATCCTGCTTTAACCAATGGAAACCACTATGAGGATGAATACGATGATGATGAATTAGGCTGGAAGTCCACTCCACCGAGTCACTAATAACCTCTAGGATGTTACATGCCCCAGACTTGGTATTACATTAATCATGTTTATATCAAAGCATAGTATCAGGGTTAATTGGAGGCCTGTTTTGGCATGCCCCTGATAAAAAATTCAAAAAGAATAGTTGTAAAAAATATCTTTCCGCCGCCGAAATGTAGCATCCTGCAGGAACACTGACTAGTACATTAACTATATGATCACCAAACATTTTGCACATTGGATATATCAAAATAATGTAAAAAGGTGACTAGCAATATCCTCAAACTTTGGACATATATATGTCCAGGCTGAGGCAAGTAAAAGATCCCACCCATGGGGTAAATGTGTAACATGGGTGGACTCCTCCTCTCTCTCACCTCACCAATCAACCCTCAATAGCGACAAGAATTGCCTTAGAGGGCTGCACTTCCCATATCTATCCATCTATCCATCTATCCATCTATCTATCTATCTATCTGTCTGTCTTCCAATATGGATACTGCTACATTTTAGCTAGCAACAGCCCAGTTGTCAGGCAACTGAGATGAATTTAATCTTCATCACTTGGTGGCTAGTAAATTCTTCCAGACAGGATTTCAGAGCACAGCCTCTGGTCAAAATTCAAGGCAGGTATGTATGGTCGATGCTTTTGACAAGTATACAAGACTACTGTGTGCTGCAACTGATGGAAATGATAGGGCACACCTGTCAGAAGTCAATGCAGGGTCTGGTTAAGGCTTTCCATGTGGCCACCAACCATAGCTACAACCAATCAAGGTTTCACGATATTGTGCATGTTGCATTGACTTGCATGCTTAAAGTGAGGTAAGAATGTCATGCTTTCCAGATGTAACAATGTTACGTCAAGGTTCATGCAAGGTTATTCTTTCTGTAGATACTTTTGCAAAACTTTGGTGTGGATCATGAGACATTTCAGCAGCCGGGTGGTCTAGTGGTAAGACGCTCACCTGCTCCTCTGAAGGACCCGGGTTCAATCCCATGCAGGCCTGGGCAACCTTTCATGAGCATCATTCCAGCTGGATGTCGTTCGGATGAGACGTTCCCTTGTACTCGGTGTTTATGCTGAGACAAGTATAAGATCCCACCCATGGGGTAAATGTGTAACATGGGTGGTCTCTCTATCACCTCATAAATCAACCTTCGATAGCGGCAAGAACTTACATTAGAGGGCTGCACTTTCCATATCTATCTATCTATCTATTGCCCTGGGTTAGAGGATCATTACATGGCATGCTGTCTGCGTTAGATGTAATGGTGGACTGAAAAGGCTGCGAGTCCACAACATGCCAAACATTCATGCATACCATGGGTGACATTTTTTACTTTCATCAGCACTGATATACAGCTCAAGATGAGTGCCTGGTCCAAGGTTTAGACGCAGCACCACCACTGGAGCAGTGGAGCTGCTAAATGCTTTTACTACTGGACTAACTGCTATTTTTCTGAAACTATCCCTTGGATGCACTAGGTTGGCCTACAGACAGAGACCAAATGTCATTCTATATCTAGAGCACTTTTTCGGCCCACCACCATTAGAAGAGACTTCACACAAAACAAATTACTTACGGGACATGCTCAAGTCGAACCAGATCACCATGCCGAATGAAGGTCGGAACTTCCTGAGAGAAATTAGCTATTTCTTCCGGTTTCTTCAGAAGCCAGTGGTTGTTTTCATCTTTGTGGCCATAAGTGGTGACCTGTTAATGAAAAAGAAAATTGAAATTATGACGGATTAGCATTATATTATTCTCTCCCAAACCTATCCTGCCGAACAGTGTCAACTTAATTATAGTCACACTGTGGCAAATATTCCAGTTATGTCTTAGTTTGTTATCTTCTCATTGGAGGAAATTGGATAAAAAATAAAAAAAGTAAATTCGAACCACTGGCTCTTGAACAAAGTGGTCTTAATAGCGAAATGGCCTCAATGTTAAGTTCTAGTGCAATATGTCCATGCACAGAGGGGAACATCAAATGGATATTAATTTTATTAAAAGGTGAACCCTCTGTTGACTGTTCATGTTTTTTTTTTTACTCAATGAGAAGTCATTTCTGGCAAATCACACTCACACTAGATATCGTTGCAACATAATTGCAACTTGCCATGCCAGGGCACACGCTAAATTGAGAAAAAAAAAGTCTGAGAATAAAAAGCACAGTTTAATGTCCTGTATAAATAAATAGAATCAATGAGTAATTGGCTTTATGAATTTTGGGCCGATCAATACAGCTGCATTGGTCTGACACAGTGGCTCAGTGACTGGGACAAAATATCCATTTCAAGTTCGCAATCCAGGCACCGAAGAATCTATTTTAAAATTTGCAACAAATTAAGCATTAAAGTTGAACTAAAAGCCTGCAAGACAAGTTTTTTGCAAGTATTCATGTATGTAAAATTGGCTTGTATCGATGGCTTTGGGTCTGTCATTTGGATTAATTACATAAGGTGCCATGTAATTTGCATACAGACAACAAATGATGATCATGCAGCATTTTTTCTCAACAACAATTAGCTTCCAGCACCGCACACAATTACATAGCAATATACTGGGCACCTAATCAATAAATTCATAGAAGAAAATAAATAGAGCGCTACTGAACCGTGCTCCTTTGGCACTGAGAAAATGGGCCTTTTTAAGTAAGGCATTGTTGTTTGCCACAGATTTGTATTCATTGCTACCGTTTGAAGCACAGTCAGCCAATAGAGGACCTTTAGTCAGCCTAAATGGTCATCCGCTTGAGGCAGAAATAATGATGGGATGATGAGGCATAGTATATCACTTTAAATTTGGTCCAGAACAGACACCAAGTACACAGCAAGATAATGCCTTATTTGAAAAGACTTCCAGCTAAAACCAAGGTCATAAGTACCCAGGTCAAGATTTGAACGGAACCTTCAAATTCAATCAATCATTTTATTCACCACTATATTTAACAAAATTATACATAATCAACATAAAAATAATTCAGTGGAGGCGAACCCTCTAAGGCATTTAGGTGCAGCTATCGAGGGACCACCTATAGTAAAAAGTAAATGTTTTATTTGCAATAAAAAGTTTAGCAGATCAGAAAAAGTAGACTGCTGCTTAACTGGAAAGGATCACTCACATGAAATCAGTACTAGCTATTTGTAACATATATAATAAATAGTTAAGGATTAGGATATACTGGTCGGACTTAGGTAGATACTTTTAACAGTTTCTTTCACAGACATAACAGGTTGGTAGCGAGCAATGATCTGAATATGAGTTGATGGTTATTTTCTTAATATATTTCTTAAAGCCATCAAAACTATGTGTGAAAATGTTATCTCTTATATTTAAACTCATGCTATTAAAAAGTTTTGGGTATCGGTATGTTATACTGCACTTAGCAAATTCATGTCTAATCTGGGGTGGTCTATACATACGATTTTGTCACCGGAATTGACCAATGATATCACCAATGTTTTTAACATTGGACCACCAAGCTGCATACAGCTCATGCCTGTTATGCATTAGAGGAAGAAAAAAAGCATATGGGTCTATAATTGGGATACCATAAATGAATTTAATTGGCTTCCAGTACCACACAATTACATAGCGAAGACTCCAGATTCACATTCAGCGATTTGCACATATATGACTTCAGTGTAACTGACCAATGGTCAGTGACGTCAATTACTGAACATTGTTTATATGGTCACTGCGCTGTTATCAGTTGTTTTGGATGATTACATCATACTGATCAACTATATTGAACCATATGCGCTAATGCCGGAGGTGTGAATAGAATCTATCATTTTTGTTCCCATACTCCATCCACCAAGATAGTTTTCTTATTATTATTCTGAGCGAGATGTAACCAATGAAAATGTTAATTTACTCCCTCGGAGTGCAAATAGTGCCTTTCTTGCATAATAAGAGCAGTTAAACTAATCAAACAATTAGTAAATATGTACAATGGAGTATGTAATAGTTATATCCCGAATAGGAGGGAGTTAATTAACATTTCTGTTGGTTATAAGCAACAAATATTTTAGTTAACTCCCGACTATGAGGGATATAACTCCACGAGGCATATTAACTAATTTGTTTGATTGTTTGTTTTGTTTTAATGCCTTTATTATGCATAACAAGTTCAGTTTGCACTCTGGAGGGACTTAACTAACATTTTTGTTGGTTATATCCCGCTCAGAAAACAGTCTAAGGGGAGTATAAAAATTAGCTATATCCCTCATATCAGGAGTTAATTATCATTTTTGTTGGTTATATCCCGACGCCGAAGGATAACGGTGTTAGTTACTTCCGACTATGAGGGACATACAATATGTAATTATTACTTGACAACCAACCTGCTGCTGTCTGGCTCCCACTCCTTCTGGATACAAGTGCCAGTGTGAGTGCAAGTAAGCCCCTCCTGTCCGGTGGTTCTTCATGGTCACCACTGACCCATAGGCCACATCTGGAAAACAAAAGAAAAAAAAAACCATCTAATTGATGCATACTATGATAACAAAGTTCCAACAAACAAAATTTCAGGCAATTTCCTTATTTCCCCAGAGATCCTGTAAACACATCAATTCAAGGTGGCCAGATGCATTGAAGAAACCATAGGTCCAATATATGGCACATGGTACTGTTCCCACAGTCTGACTCAGAAGCACTCAGTCGTTATTCTTTCATATTTGTTTCAATAGAGCTTACTTACAGTCTAGCTGAATATTGCAATGAAGTGACAAGTTTAAAAATGCTGTTAAGTGTCACCAAAATTGGTTTAATCTTTCCGGTAGGTAGCCTTTGGATGAAAATGTGTGCTGAATGTACAAAACTTCACAAAAGGAGAGTATATGTTGTGACATGTACTTGCTGAGAACATAGCAAAGAAACGCAAGGAACCACCTTAAATATTTCTAAAGCAGTATAGATTTATGGGGTCATAACATAGGCTGTGCCACATGAAGAGAAACTTGTGAGTGAAAAAGATGGCCATTTTGAGAAAAATGTGGTGACTTTTACTGCATTGAAAAGACTGTTTTAGAGGATTGGTTTCAAAAGTCAGTGCAAAGCAGTCCATTTCATTTAGGATGACATTAACACCACAGAGACGTTGATGGACAAAAGGGCAGAAGAGGAGACGGCCCATCATAGACACTCATTATGAATGACTGGGGTATAAAGACTAGTCTTTAGCCGGGGGCCGAAAGTCTCCAGCATGATGTGAATTTTTATTCACGTCCACGCTCACGCTACGTTAGGCATGAGGATCTTCGCTAAATATGAATCTGATGGAATCACCTTCTGCTGAGCCAGCTCTGTGAATTCCTAATCCTGCGACAGTGTTGAAGACTCCCACAATATGTCCCCGGCAGTAATCAAATCATCAATCACTGTCTGGTGAACACTGCTTCTCCACCAAGTTTGCCCGAGCAAGGGAGTAAGCCAAGGAGTTACAGTGTCTGTCGTATTTTTAATGCCTCTAAAATCCCATAGATGCCAATCCAAGTTGTTGTAGGAACAAAAAACAAAAGCCATTAACCAAATTCACAGCTTTCTATTCATACCAGAGCCAAAAATCCCTGAATGCAGCTGCAGCGGCAGCTGCGAGATGAATTGAAGGATGAGAAAGAAAATAGGAGACAATCTATTTAATCGGCTGGTACGTGAGGGATTGCACCAAACTTCACAGAAACCACTTTATCACACCTTTGTAAAAACTGTCACGTCCCATGCTATAAAAGAAACTCAATAAAACCCGCTGTCTGCTGGAGAATGCGAGACATAAAAGCGAAGATGAGCGTGCTGCCTCACAAGGGGATGTCCTGTCGAATATCGATGACCCTGCAAAACCGAGGAACAACATAGTCACTCGCTCGTCTGATGCTCTCCTATGAAATGCTATAGCACACTGTATTGCTTTTAGGAGTCTGTCTGCATGGCAGCTCATGGATTCTGAACATAATTGTAGTTTATGAGACCCATCTGCTTTGACGGCAGACAGAACCATAGAAAAAGGTCTCGGGATGAGGAGGCCTCCGTGAGGTTGATCATGGAGAACACCAGACAAGCGGGTGTTTCGGGGCCATCAAACGGTTTCCTCAAATCTCGTATTGTCTCGCCATATCTCACCGTGTCATCTCATTGGGATGTGATACAACCCATTCCCTGAGGCAAAATGGAGGTCAGAGGCAGAGCAGATCAACTACTCTGGTATCACTGGCCCTTTTAAGGACTTAGAAACAGACACTAAAGGACAAACGCCGTTAAGAGATAATGGAATGTGATTGGACTTCATGGACTGCCCTCCAGCATACAAGAAATCAAAAATGAAAATGGCAAATGAATCACAAGACAGGGGGAGATATTTTAACAATAGTACATGTTCACTTATCCTGATCAGAACAATATATCCAGTGTCAACATACATACAAGTGCCCATTTGTTTTTCCATATTGCTCCAAGATTAAAAGCTCCCATCTGAGTTTCTTCATATGTCAATGGTAAGTCTTGAGTGACAAATCCCTGGAGATGTTTCAGCAGCTTAGATTCTTTGATTTACAATGAAGACAAAATCCTTTGATACCTCAAAGATAAGTCACTCATATAGAGGTATTTGAAATCACGATCACAAGTCTAGGAACCTCACAAAGGCGGTCCAAGTCTGACAATGTAGCTCATGAGGGTTTTGTTACAGACTTCAAGGACCTGCGCTTCTTTGTTATTTTGAACACACATAGGCATGGTAAACACCAGACTTGCGAAAAACTGCAATTCAAAGGCTGAGAAACAATATCGAGATTCAAGAGAACAGCCATCAAAGGCATGCCCATGATGGTTGCCACCATGACAAAAAATAAATAAAAAAATTACATAGGAACATCAAGTACTGCTTCTGATGCAGAATGTGAATATCATTATTTCATTTTAGATGTTATACATAAGGTCTCAACTCAAAGCTTTTGATTCTCATCATAATACTAAGTAAGCTGAGGTATAAGGATAATTACAATAAAATACAGATCTCCAAATGCTTCGAAATGACAGCATGTGAATGTCATATAGGATCACACCATGCCACTACTAAGGTCATGCTCCAGTAATGATCAGTCAATAATAATTATATAGTCGCAACTTGATTGGATCTCTCTGAACCATTCAGGTTGGCACCTCGATGCGGCAAAAAAATTACGCCTAGGGTTCCTGGAGGTTGGACAAAGGTAGGGAGTGCGAAATGTGCATTTTACATTTTCTCTCTGAACATTTTTGTGGGCATTCTGAACAAATTGTAGGGGTGGGCATTAGCCCACTTTTGGGGAGGAGTCACACCTCCCTTCAGGCAATTTTATTTATTTGTTATTGATTTATTTCAATATATTTTACCAGGGTAACATTTGCCAGGCTACTGTCTGTTTTACAACAGGGCCCTGTAGAATTAAATGCGTAGCATTAATTAAGAGGTCGTATCAGTGTGTATATACGGGCGGGGGCCTAGCTCAGAGGTAGCGCTCCTGGGTTCAATTCCCGGTCGAGCCTAAGTTGGATGGCTGTTTCATCCTTCGTCTCATTGCCATGGTCTCTGCCTGTCCTAACTAGCCCAACTGGTGCAGAAATACAGGACATAAAGCCCTAATCACACACACATCAGTGTGTATATAATAATTGTCTTTGATGATACAATTTCTCCTTGCAACTAATGTATTGATCATACAAGTGTACCGTACAGGTTGGAATAAAGTTAACCTATACCACTGCACAGTACTACGTATGTTTTTCTACTTCCTGCATCATCTTCTTACATTGCTATGAATATGATTTCCTTATTCCATTCATTTCCTATGACTTTCAGAATAAGATTATAACACAGAACTCTGCAGTAGATTTCCTTCTTCAGAGATCCTCCATAGATTTATCAGAACCGCATGGATTTAAAAATACATTGCTGCATATTCTACATTTGTCCTTCTAATTTGCGTGAGTATACCATAGCTCTAAGCATCAGCAAAGCTTTGGGAAATCCAATACATGTACAACATAATGAAAACGTAGCGTGTACATGTTATTTAATCCACAGAAGAACATTCAAACTAAAGTTATTTGACCCAGCCTGAATAAAACGCAAACTATTCAACTCCAAGTGGTTGAAGACAAGTAGCAACGTGTATACGACCTTTTAGAAACTACAGTTCTATTCCTTGTTCGCTTAGAAGTTAGACATGCATGTCTTGGATGAGTAATACCCTGGGATTCAAACCTGATGGGACTTCACAGTAAACATGGAAGTTGACCATTTGGGTTGCAGAAAAAGGACATCACATGTCAAGATCCCAGTTCAATATTGATTTCTTACTTTCTGGACGCTTCCTTGGCTGATTCCTTCATTATTGGAGTGTGAGAGCAGTGGTGTTTGTCCGTGCTACTTTCTTAATGCTTAAAGATGAATCGCATGCGTCAAAAAAGAACTTTCCGTTCTTCCCAGGAAAAGCTGACAAAAAAGGGAAATCTGACAAAAATATGAGCAACTTCCTGAAACATGTATTAAAGAGCAGATCTCATGCAATCATAAAAGTCATGCAAGGACCTTCAGAAGCTGACCACCCGCTTTCTCGATTCACCCATCTACATAAAAGATGGCACCGCGAATCAATCACACGCATTGATGAAGTCCAATCAGTGACACGAAAGCATCTGTCAGTCTCACATGAAAGAAGTCCCCCTGCTTCAGCTCTTCTTAAGATGACCTTGCTCTGATCCTGCTGGAAACATGGCCACCAAGGCCAATTCCATCTGCCCCCTGACCTCTCCAACCCCATCCCCAGAAAGCTAACTTCCCTCGCACTAAACCCAGGGCAGTAAACTCCTGCTTCATAGCCGTTAGTAGTGCCAAAGTTGATCGCTTATGAAATTACTTGATTACCCTTGGCGAATGATGCCCCAAAGACCGACATGTTAATGGTTCCATGTTATTATGAATTCATGCTATTTCTTGAAGGTTCCTCCCCTGACATCATAAATTGATTTTTATTAGAGCATCTTTTACATTTTACATTTCGTAGCTCGCCGACAGAATTTACAACCTAGCTTGCTAGACACAGTTCAGAAGATTCCCCTCAGATAAAAACCAACATGGTTTGCAATGTACCTCTTTAGTTGGCTGTATTACATCTTTAACTGACAATGTAAAATGACCGGCTGACATAATGATACTGCCATATCATTGTGTACCAATATATCTGAGCTATTTCTTCAAATGGATTCACAACTGCCAAGTTCAACAGTCTAGCGCTTGAGGATTTTCATTTCCATCCATGAAAATCTATACAATCGCTTAATGGAATGAGAATTCAATTACACTTCAATATCCACAATCACTTATGATGTAGTCCGACCAGAATGCATGTCCTTCCAAAGCTTGTTGCAACACCCACCTACTCTCAATTAGGAAAGAAGACATGTCAGTAAGCATGATGCCCCCAAGGTCCTGCCTGCATGTAAGCATGCTTACATTGAGCCCCATCCTCTTTGCCTGGGGCCAAGCTGACCAATTTGTAGGCACGAAATGACTCAATTAAGCAGAGGACCCTTTGAATGCATGGCAATGGAGCTTGTAGCATGGAAGTCAATGTAGTATCTGCAGTAAATCAAGAGCTGTTCTGCATGCCAGCTTTGCATGTCTTTGGCCAAGTTGTTGTTGACTTGCTTGTTTCACACAGCAGCCTCTGCATCAGCAGCCAGCCTGATGCAGCCAGCATCAATTGATGGTGGACACTGCCAAGCATTGAATTTAACTCGGGAGCCTTGTGGTAATGCAGAAAAGTGGAGCCAAATGCAGCAAAACAGAATAAAAAAAAGACCCCTAAGCATGCAAAACACTTTATTTTGTCTAAAACAGGAAAGAAAGGACATTCATGCTATTCACGCTTTCCCAAGTTAACACGAACACCAAGATTGCCATAAAAAGTGACATCAAAGGCTACATTTGCTGTGTTCCTCAACAATGTGCATGATCATCTGACATACCTATTACCTTTGGCCCCACTATCCCCATCAATACGAACAGACCCACCCATTTAAATATTACCTCACAACCAAATAGGAAATTAACTAGATGAAAACACATCCTAGCAATTTACAGCCTGATATAATCAAACTAAGGAGAACCATTTCACACATGTTCCAATCACTTATAACTTTCGGTTATCTTACACATACATTCAGTCCAGTCTGCAAAAAAAGGTCTGGCAGATACAGGGGGCCCAGTGGCTAGTGATCAAACCAGAAATCAAACAGATTCACCTAAAGGGGGGGGGGGGGGGGGTTGGTTAGTCTCCACAGAACCAAGCCACTTTACTATCATCGAATACTTTCCACATCGATGTCGATACTTCAAAAAGTTTACATAAGGATTTTTCACAAGGAGACCCTAACGAAGTTAAACATTATGACAAATCTGTTCTATGCCTCTTGGTATGTTTAAAGCCAATAGGATGGCAGCAAGGAGTCTTGTGGTCTCCTGACTTAAGAATTCTCAGCGAAGCTGCTTAATTTTAGGGGCCCCAGTGCTTTATGCGAGTGCCTGGGTCTTGTAAAACTTTGACAAACAAGATGAAGCAGACAGCAGCTATAACTCTTCCTTTCCGCTACCATCTTTTTAGCACTGCGGACCTTTAAAAAAGTACTCTTTTGGTCTTGTGGCCGCCTTGAATGGACCGCTTTCATCACTCGAATGTCTGAAGAATTCCGGAAATGGCCAGCACAGGCAGAAAGATTGGGCAAAGAATCTGCAGGCCACTGAAATTGACAGAAAGCAGTGCCCTCCTTTTGCTGGCCTGTCAAGGTACATCCAGTCCAGATCAATGCATCCGTCCAGATGGACAACTAATGGCAAATACATTCCAGGGCTCACTCGTATACATTTCCTCCTATTAAAAACTGGATCAATACTACGCTACGCTAAAGACCAAGTGGACTTTGCAAGTTTTTTCCATAGTACTGAAGCATCTGTCGTTTAAAATCTAAATAATTTCCTTAAACAAGGTAGGTATCTATGACTGCCTATAGCCAGCCGCTTCTGTCTACTCTTAGCTTATAGTCGGCTTACATTCACCACTGCTGAAAAAAATATAAACCTTGGTAAATTTAAGAAATTTATCTAATATATCATAAACAGATATGCATCTTTTCAACAAAAATTGACAAATATGCCTAAGTCTCAACTTGTGCAGCAAATGCTGCTGCATGTACTTTTAGATCCGGCTTTGAGTACCCAGCTATAGCAAGTTTTATTTAGTGGCAGGTAGAATCGTACAGCAGAAATTGTCTAGCTTTGTCTAGGTCTAATTTGTACATGAAATGAGAAGAGATTGCAAATGACGCATTCATTTGATAAGTTGTCCTTCCCAATAAGCCCCTCGATTCCCAAAACTTCGAAACTACCAGGAAACTCTGCTTCATTAGAGAGTGTGTTAACCATTCAAAACTGAGTCTAGTTCCTACATTCCTACATAAGACTATAAGACTAGAACACATTATCTCTACGTAGCTCTGTAATGCCAATAATCTGCCTAACCACTGACAACATTAACATTAGCCACATTAACACTGATATACACTAGTCAACAAGGCAATTAACAAGGTCATGGAAGGCAACTCTGGAAAGCAGGAACAGCCACTACATTATTACATAAGTCGTTAGGTGTCTCAGCTGGCAGGGATGGAGTCTCCGCATCCTTGGTCCTGCTGCAGCAGCTGCCCAAACCAGCCTGCCGGATTAGTCCCTTAGGATGCATAGGCTAAGTTAATTAGCACAAAAAGCACGACCTGCTGTTCTTTTTGCAGTGGCAAGGTTCTTCTTACAGCATCAACATTGATGTCCATCCTTTCCATAGCAGCAGCAGCAGAAATAGTAGCAGACTCGCAGTACAGTAGCACTTCATAAAACTGACCACCCTATGTTACAACTTTACTGGTCTTAATGTTAAGACGGCCTCAATTGTGAGGCAACATACAAGACATGTGGTACATAATACAGCTGGAGCCAATATATAGTGTCCTCAATACTAAGATGGTCTCAATAAAGGTGATCTGAAGGGAGTGTATCACTGTTGTATGAAGTGGAATCTCCTTCTTTACAATGTATCGGTCATAACGACGAAATGGTCTTAATAAAGAAGTGAAGTACAGTTATTAATATGTATATCATTGGGTCCAAAAATGGGTGGTATTGTGGATGTAAACATTGCCATTAAAACCAGTTTCTTTGACTGTCTGCCTGTTGAAGTTACTATAGTGTAATTTTCCTGAGACCAACAAGCCCTTCGGGGTTTTTATGTTCATGTTAATATTTGATGAGAAACTAAAAAGTATAAATTGCACGAAGAGTGGTCTTAAGAGGTAAAGTACATTGTATGCATAATCGTGGCTCCAACATTTGGTGGTCTTCGTGGTGAGGTGGTCTTAAAGCTGGGTTTCACTGTGGTAGCACCAGCAGCCTGCACGCCATACGAGGTCCTCAGGCCATACTGTAGGCAGTAGCAGTTCCATGCAGTTTCATTGCGCAGAAATCACAATCTGGTGGCAAAGAACAAGACAGCTAACTCCCCAGGAGACTGCCAAATTGAACGAAATGAAAGGTACTGACTTCGCCTCGCCACTGCTTGTAATTCTGCATGTAACACACACAGGCACTGCACATAGTCAGCATGGTTCATCTAGTGCACACTCCAAGAAGACAGCCTAAAGATTTCACAAACTCCTGTCTGACATGCCCATTAATTCGACATGTTACTTCAAACAAAGTTAAAGCAGAAGGTTCTTTAGTCATTATCCAGAGTATGGTGCATCACTAATGTTACCACAAGTTATGAATCTAAGTCTTGACAATGTGATGGGTCTTTCAGGCCAGACTTTAAAACTCTATTGAGATGATGGAACTTGAAGAATCTAAAAATCGATCTGTTGTAATTCTATATCTCTTATAACTTTTTTTTTTTTTCTATTTTTAAGTCAGACGAAAAGAAAAAAGGCCCAGCTGCAAGTCAGGTTGACAATGTTTATATAAAAGATCATGTCTCCCTTTGGACTGAAAGTAAGCAGAAGAATTTCACATTATAGTTAGTCAATTCCCCCAATACAGTTAGTCAAGTCATTCCTTAATACAAACACAAATGTTCCACACAAAAGACCAGAATGACACTGACCTCCACTTGATTTATGGCCAAGACTCAATTATCAATTATTTAGCATTAGGTATCAGTGATTAGTTGAGGCAGCATCTCTCCTGAATATGCAAGAGGAACCATGTGCTGATGCCAGGGGTAAGCTGTGGTGACGCCACTTAGTGCCAGTAATTTGGGAACAGATTTATCAAGGGGTCTGAGGAGACCTGTGTGGACAGCAGTGAGGACAGGCCTAAATCTGGTATAATCTGACACAGCTCTGGAGGAGGCTCAGGAGAGGTACTGGCCAATAGTGGCTGCCAACAGTGGCCAACAGCAAACAGTGGCCAACAGCATTTATTGTGATGGGATAGATATAGACTGGTGGTCTTTCTAGAGTGTAAGTGGCCATTATACTGTTGCCACCGTTCTTATTGTTGTTTTTACGTTCAACTATAGCCACCTAGTGCTAGTGACAATTACATGAAGTTTTAACATTGTACATTGTTAATTATTGCATTACATTGTACTTAAGTATGCTAAGTCTGACTTTTGTTGCAACCTCTGTAGACACATGACTTGCAATTTAGAAGTCACACAGTCTAACCATATCATATTAATCATAATATTAATCATAATATAGTCATGATAGATGTGCAGTTGTAGCTTTCAGTGGACAGCTATGGCCAGATCGCAAGAAACGGGTGTTAACTAACGAGTAAATATATAGTTTGTACACGACTAAAGGTTAAGGGATAGTTGATCTTTCAGTCGACAGCTTGTTTGGTTTATTGGCAGGTAGCAGGACGTTTCAATGGTGCAGCTCAATCTAGATTGCAAAAGACTGAACAGATGGCAGTGTGGTGGTGGGTGGATTAGGGCTTTACATCCTGTATTTCTGCACCTATTTGGGCTAATTAGGACAGGCAGGGACCATGGCAATGAGATGATGGCCGAAACAGCCACTCAACTTAGACTCGAGTGGGAGTTGAACCCAGGACCCAGTGGTTGAAAGCCCAGCACGCTACCACTGAGCTAGGCCCCCACCCCGTGAACAGATGGCAGTTGTACGGTACCAAAGTCCACTCCCCATTGTCAGGCTCAACAAGATTCTCCACCAGTTAAGTCTCCATCGAACCCAGCACAGCATGCTTAGTGCCAGACCCCTGCACCAAGGCCATCAATCTCAAATATGATACCCTGCAAATCCATAAAGCCCACACCAAAAAAGTCCCATGCACAGCCAGCCAATGTATGGGCTACTCAGGTCTGCAAACAGATAACTGATCTTGATGGGCAGCTGCAGAAAAAAGGCCAGCTGGCCCTCCCTAAGCCATACTGCAGAGCATCAATGCATAGCACTATACAAGTCATCTTTGTTCCAGATTTGCTCCAATGATACTCTTGTGTGTGCACCATCAAAGTCTGCTTGAGAAAAATACTAATGCCTACTAAAGAGAGATGTTTCATTAAGCAAGTCTGCTTGAGAACAATACCATTGATTTCAAATAAAGATTTTTCAAAACACATGTATTTTAGACATTATACATACCTAATAATCAAATCTAAATAAAGTGAATCCTGCTGGAAACATCCAATGAGCATGAAACACACAGCATGTGACCTGTTCATCGTCATGCAAGCCAAAAACCAGCATGCGACAGACTGCTTTATGGATACAACCCATTCGACTTTGAATCCCAGGTTTTATAGGTGAGTCATCTCCAGCAGTTTGACAGCTTCTTGTCCATGGAGGACGACAAGTCTTCAACGTCATGCAGGACATCTCTTGGCTGAAAGTATTCTTCACATCTTTTGAGCTACACGAAGACCACCAGGCCTGAATTAGCACTCCTGACTGCGTCTTACACGCGAATTTCCTGCCTTGATTAAGACATCAAATGAAACGCTGCGTCAAAGATGTGAAGGGGTACTCCGAACGGAGCGTCTTTCACTGACTTACGGTGTCCTCTCAAACGTAAAGAGGAACCAAAAGAACCCGGTGCTTCTCCTCTTCAGACCTCAAAGGAACGACTATTGACAGACTGTTAGCAGATGAGCAGGCCACAAGGTGGGTGCTACCGACGTTGAGGGTTGCTGGTCTGGATGTGCTGAGGGTTGTAGGTCTGATCTGTGCTTACCACTGGCAGCTAACTATATTTACAGTGAAATTTATGTCTATAGGGTGGCCACCTGAAAGCGATATATTAAATGTCTTTAGGAGATCACCCTGCCAAAATCTGAATCTGATCCATGGCTAGTTCCAGACATTGTACAGATTGGTATTGTAGCACTTGGTTATGGCAGACCAGTCAGTGCTGAAAATGTACAGATTGCTGTTGTAGTTCTGGGCTGTGACAAATCAAAAGTGCTTAAATGGTTCTTTCAATTGTGAGACAGTACTGCACCACTTTGTTATATCGGTTCAGTTCTTAAAAAATACAGATTGTTCTGTAGCATTTGGTTATGGAAGCCCAATTCTTAAAATATACAGATTGGTACTTTAGCACCTGGTATGGCAGACCAGTTAGTTTCTAATAGGGCTACATGAACTTACGGATGATCTGTGACAAGAATTAGCTTATTTTGTAGCTAGAGATATTTTTGACATTTTAGACCTTTCAAACCACAGGAAAAATGAAATACATTGAGTGCCTGCAATTAAACCCAAATAATTTATTCGATGTAAATCATAGCTATTGAGTTGGCATGCACAAACTTGATGTTCTGGGTTTAGAGTCATCAACATTGTGAACATTTGTTGTTTGCATAAATTATTTCAATCAATACAAGGGTTCTGTAAACCATAGGTAAGCCTTGAAACACATTCAATTAATCAATCATATGATTTAATGAATGTGCACTGCACATGCAATTTACTACAATATTGATTTACCTACCCATCACTCTTCTAGTTCAACTGTGGCAACTAGACAGAAAGCGACAGAGAAATAAAACGTCATTGAATCAAAATAGAAGAATCTAATGCACCCACACACAATGCAGTGCTGGATAAGGTCACTCACGATTGTTGAATCGAAATGGAGTTAGGAAGAACCTGAGAAGAATTAAGAGACAAATGGAAGGACACACTTAAGATGGACTACAGAAGAAAGAGAGGAATACAACAGGAAGAAGAAGGAAAGTCTACTAAAAGACAACATGCAGCTCATGTCCTGCTGATCTTTTGTCTCTTGATGGATGGCAGGATTTGGACGAAAGGCTTCCCCCGGAATTCCCCTTTAATCTCCCGGAATCCCCGCATCGTGTAGTTGCAACTCGAGTCTTATATCTTCATTGTGAACTGACGTGAAGTGTGCTGATTTTTAAAAGAGAGTTTAAATGAAGTAGACGAGGAATTAGAGACTAAATTACCATCAGAATGTTCTTCATCTTGCTAAATACCACCACTAACTGCTTTTGAGTGTATTGGAAAAGATAGTTAATCAGCCCAAATGTAAATGCCTCTAAATTTCTATTACAACTATTTCGATACGTCTCATTTAAGAACACATCAAGAGAGTAATTAGCAATCATAACGATTGCTGCGTTTGGAGTTTAATCATACATGATTAGACAAAGCTGAAAAACTTAAGTACACTGATCACACACTCATTTAACAAACAGTTGCCACAATGACTAGTCTATTGGCTGTCAAATATGGCCCTCTAAGGTAGTCAATATGACTACCTGACAGTAAATTTTGATTGCCGGACATGACTACCCTCTAGTCATTTTGAACAACCCTTTGTTCAGAGAGCAAACATACTACTTCCTTGACTCCTGGAAAAAAATTGTTACGTATTTGAAACCCTGAAATAAATCCGGGCAGCAGTCATTGCCCTCTACGAGTCAAGTTTCGTTTCGTTTTCTACTTGTCACTTGAGAAAGAATCTTTGGCTTTGAATTGCAAACCTGCTTCAACAACAGTAACTCAGGAGAACCCTAGCGAGTAGCAACCCTGGAAAACCTTTCTCCCTCACGTCCACAACATGTCTTGGTCCCACTAACAATCTTCTTGCATACATGACTTGGCTAGGTGGTCCCTACTCCGCTGCATCAGTTATCCCTGGCGCCATGGCCCTAGTCTATTACCTGAACTGACTTGAAACGACTAGTTGTTATTGAGCGGCACCTAGTGTATGACCTCTAAGGGACCTTGGCCTTAAGGCACAGCCTTAAATCTTGTCCTCCCTCAGACTGCAACCAAACACTCCCATACAGCCCCCAAGGAAGGCCACCTTGCATATACTATCCCAACACAAAGTCTCCAAGTGTCAAAGTCGCCTTCCCTGCAGCCTTAGTTTCCCATACATCTTCCAACATGAATATTGCCATGAAAAATGTAAAATCTGCACTGATCCTGCAATGACAGCTAACTATAGTTAGAACCTGTTCGTTATAACCAAATGCAATGAAGTGCAGTCCAGTTCATCACTTAAGAAGTGCGCTTGCAACATCACCAATGTTTTGACTTCTTGGTTAGCCACATTCGCACTTCGGTGGCATTCGGCGGAACACGCCTTTAGAAAACTTAACGATTGTATAGTAAAGCGATATTCGTCATGACGCGAAAGTACATCAATAAGAATAGCATATGCTTTCAATGCGAGGTCGTCATAAGACTGGTCACACAGCACAAAAAATGGGAAAAGATTTGCGTAAAGAACATTGTAGAAAAAAATTGCTCTTCGGTAATCTTACTCTTAAAAGTGACTTCCATTTTTTTATTTTTGAAAAAGGCTGGAAAATTACCAAGGAAAGCTTTGGTGAATCAGCACAGAACAGTAGTTTACTTTGTGTAATTAAAATATACTTCATGGAAGGACAATATTTGATTTGCACACAATTAATTTCAATGAAATATGTATCCTATAGAATCACACGTCTGATAAGACCATCTAACAAAAAGTTCATGAATAAGAACAAAGACTTCAACACGAGCCGTGATATTTTATTTCATATCAGCCGGGCCAAGACCAAACTCAATGCAAACTTAATATTCGAGGCTGAATGAAATTTCAGTTTCCAATTAACACGTAAATTGTGGCTGGGGACATCGGAGATTGGGGAGGATTATCAAATCCTTCGACGACAAATAAATGAAAATGAAGCTGAAAGAAAGCGGTGTGTCAGAGTCGAAGCGTGCCTTTGTATTGATGTATTCTTTTAATATTAAAACACAACCCTATGGATAGGATCACCACGAGGAATGAGACACAAATGAATGAAACCAATATAATTCCCCCTGCTACTGCTTTTTCAATCGAACTTACTTCCCTGAGGCCCAGCAACTGACCACAACTGACCATGGGACGTATGCAAGTGAGAGCTTAAACCAAGCAGTGAACTAGTGGGTCGGGAGGGGGCAATTGAGTTTAATAATTAAAACTTGCTACAATACCTTCTGGCCCAAATTTGCTTTTTAAGACCCTCCCTGGAATCAACAATTATTTGGGCAAAGCAAGAAACTTAGGGATTGGCCAGAGCTTCTTGGAACAGTATGACATCACATCAACAATTCGGTAAATCTCAAGTGTGAAATGTAGTCAGTTTGATTGAATGCTCTATAAGCTACCCACACTTCAACCTTTTATTACAACTCAAAACACTTGGAAACTAAACTTCATGGGACATCATGTGAGTGTAGAACTCCCATTGGCTGAGGAATTGCCTCAGCCAAAGGGGGTCCTGGATTCACATAACGTCCTAGCCAACAGGAGTCCTGAATCCAAATTACTTCCTCTCTTGCCTATAGCTTCAAAGTTAGTGAAATATGCTGCTGAAAGGCGACTCACAGCTCTGAAGCAGAGATTATATACAATTTATTATACATAGTCGTTCCAAAACCCACTGGGAAAGCACTTAATTTTGAAAGCAAGTGTATGATAATTATGCCATTAATACAAATCTATTGTTTTGGTATCTTAAGATAGATAAGAATAAGGCTTGATTAGGGGCACTGATGTATTTCAGTAAAATGACATGGATTTTAATATCTCTCTTAGTAGCAATGTTAGCCCAATGTTGTCTCAATATATAACCAATTTTTGATGCTCTCATCTCGAAAATTACAATTTATTAGCGTCATACCATAGCAGGTATCCAATTTACCAGTAGCAGAAATAGGTAACTCTACTTCCACACCTACTCTCACAAGCAGATATTATTCCAGCGTTTTCCCCGAAAAGTAAGAAATTTGTTTGAAAGATGATATGCTCCAGACACAGAGCTGGGAAATCCATAGATGGTATTGCATGATCAAACCAAATGAAGTAAATCATCACAAAGTCTGATGCATCGACATACGAACTGGCTTCACAGGCTTCATAAACTCATATATATAAGGAACAAGCATTGCCTGTCCACCACAGACCACAAACAAGCTGAATTCGATGGCCAATACCGCTGCACCGTATGCTGTACAGTGACAGCCACTAACACAACTAGGTGGCCTAATGGCTAAGGTTTCAGCCACCTATTTCGGTAGTCTTGTCTTTAAATTCCAATCCAGGATGATCAAACCTTACCGTAAAAAGCTACATTCGCAGTGGCTTGAACGTACATCATGTAAAAATGTACTCTCGTCCAGATTTCTAATTCATCTAATAAAACTTTACCCCCATAATCAGATATACCAAAACCATACCATGACATGTTGCCTGACTTTCTCTCACTGAATATCTCTGAATTGCCTGTTGATCATAACAGCTAACTTGTGAGACACTTGACTGAATTTTTCACAGCTAACTCGTTAGACACTTGACGAAAGTTTTCTGACATTTTTCCTGGCTGTAGAAATTTAGTTTGTCTAGGATAATGGTGCTATTATGAATAACTTGACAAAACATCATTACATGTCAACTACATAACATTGTCTAACATTAACTAAATGCTACTAACCTATTCAATAAAGCGGGCTATCCTTGGTAGTCAAAATGATGTCAGTAATTTGAAGGGTTTGTTTACAACTCCAAAGTTACACTAATGTAAATGTCATTTAAACTGTATTATGGACATATACCAAAAACTTAAGATTGTAGGTCAGGTCTCCACAGACCAATAACTCACAGTGCCATATTTTCTCATGGTCCTACACAACCTGTAATGCCACAATGCACATATTATATTACATTATATGCACAACAAGCCCCAGAAGACAGCTAAGGCTGATTAGTTCTGCCTCAGGACCCTGGATGCGCTTCTTGAGATGCTCAAGTCAACATCGAAGTGGTGTACAGGTTTAAATACCTTTTAATCCTATAAGAGTACACTCACAATAATGCAATATATTGCATATCATATTGAATCTAGGATAATATTTATAGGATAATACACAGTCAATTTGGGATAATGCAGTTCCATTCAAAATACCAATCTCCTGAGATGAAAACTTTCAGTGGCTGAAAGACTATGACTTCGGCCATCTTGAGTTTCACAAACTATAGCATCTGTGGTTTAAGGGTACACATCATTTTATACAGAAAGTTCATTAAAGGATCAGATTCAGAATATTTAAAGGTGACCTTTTTTTCTCAGTCTCATTTGTTTACTCAGTCACAGAATACTTTAAAATTGACCTTTTTTTCTCAGTCTCATTTGTTTACTCAGTCACAGAATACTTTAAAACTGACCTTTTTTTTCTCAATCTCATTTGTTTCAGTCACAGAATATTTTAAAATTGACCTTTTTTTTCTCAGTCTCATTTGTTTCCTCTGTCACATGATTAGGTCCTTCCAATGTTACACACAGGTGGGTTACCCTCGTAGGAAGGCTTCCACTGGCAGCAATAACATTCTATCTAATCAATCAAGTTGATTTTGCTTATAATGCTATATCGAACCAATACTGTCTGAGGTACTACAACCCCTAAGTCAAGCAGAAAATTTTCACTCAAAATACGTTTACAAATTTGTGCCTCTACTTTTTTAAATTGTACAATTAAATCATGTTACTTGATGTAATCGATGCTATGATGTCTTTAATCAACATGCTGTTCATACATAATAAAACATACTCTAATAACGGATTGGTTGTTTTAACCATCTTTTTAATCGCTATGTGACTCACCGAGATATTGTTAAAGTGCCAAACCGAGATTTGGTCAAGCAACTAAGATATTGGTTAACCTTGACTGATGAATTCTACCATAAAAAAATGGTTAATTCAACCAAATATAATGGAAAGGTCAACCAATATTTCGGTGGTACACACACAAAAAAACTATCTTTTATTCTTCTTTTTTTTCCAGAGTGCAATAATACTTTTCATCATTATACAGAGCATGTGCCAGTGAAAGTTGACCAAATAAACAGTATGACAAGACCAAACAGAAGCCCAGCAAACTAAAGCTGGAGAAGAAGCAAGCCCTTGGCCCAGACCTTAATGAGAAAGATAAGAGTGTATTAGACCCCATTGCAAGAAGCTTGAAAACTGGCACCTCAGCCAATAAGGTCAGATCCCCTATGAACCATTGATTAACACTGCCAAGGGTCTGCACATCTAACTTATCTGCACAGAAATAGATCAATACACATGCAGGATGGTTCCTAAGGCCCTTCCAAGATCTAATGTCAAGGCTTCCAGCTGATCTGACATTGGGTTACAGCGGTACTCCACAATTATGATCACATTCTAAAAAAAATCCAGCCCAGATGACCAATATTGTTTTTTGGCCTTGTCCCCCTATTTAGAAAATATCTGGTATTTCACAAACCTTAAAAAAACAAACAAAAAAACTAAGCATTCAACATGGTCAAATAGAGTTTTCACAAGTGGTTTATCTAACGTTAGCTCCCTTTGTGTCGTTTAAAACATGGTGCAAAGATGTATAATGATTACATCAATGTATGGATAATGCTGATTACCAGAAAACCATTTAAAATAAACCCAAGACATGTCCAATGGATTTGTGTCACATCAACTTTGACTGCGAATACCCCCATTTTGGTATTAAAAAACCCACTGGTGTTTTTTTTTTAACAACGATGCACATTTCGGAATCATTGGAGTAGTGACAGTATCTAGATGGACTTCATTGTGGACCTTAATCTCATGGTAATCAATTTCGGGGACCCAATGAAGTGGACCCATAATTGAAGTGGTCTTAATATTAGGTGGTCTCCATCAGAGATTTCACTGCACTACCACCGGATCTTGGTTATCTCTTGGATGGCCGCCTCAATCAGACATGCTGATGCAAACGAACAAGCTCCATATCACAGTATGAGGAAACTGTAAACTACCCAATGACTATGTGAACAGCCAGAGCAGGATATTTGGTGAATAAGTAAATAAAGACTCCATGCTGTTTGTCCACGGGTGGTATGGTAATTAACCGAAAGTGATTGCATTCCGACTGACAAATGAGTTCAACTGAATTCCTACGCGTGGCACTTCAACTATTCGAACCGGCTTACACAATCCGAATGGGAATTGGGAATCATGCTCACTGGGCAACACGACATTCCATCTGATAAAGGTGAATATGTCATATCGCATTGTACTGTAATCCCAGATAACATTACAAATCAAGACAACATTGGCGCGGTGTCGTCTATGTTGATACGATGTTGTGCCGATGGCGGTCAATAGAGTCTTTTCACTGAGCAGCCCTGAGTTCAGCAAGACAGAAGTCCTTCCTCTCCTCTTATTACTCATTTTGCTTTTCAGACATAGAAGATAATCACTGACTTATTCAATAAATATAACTTTCTCAGAAAAAAACAAAAATCAACTGAATGATAAGGTATCAAATATACATAAAAATGCACTAAAAAATACTGCTGCTAGGATGCACTTTGCTTTAGCCAATCACAGCCAAGCGTGGGAACTTTTTCAGCCAATAGAATTGCAGTATTGTCATAGCCACCTGGTGGAAATATAGAGAACCTTCCGTGAAAATCCACTATTAAGAACTGACGCTGAAAAGGCTTCGAGTCCATACCACACAGCACATTCACCCAAAGAGTGGTGTCTTATACTTGCCCCTGCATAGATATCAAGTGCAAGGCACCGACCGATTGATGTATAAAAAAAAATTGAGCGAATTATCATGTAGTACTGTCATACTATGTTCAGCTGAATTGATCAAAATGATATTCTGCTGACCGAAAGATCAGAACTACTGTCTATTTACTTTTAATATATCATTTCGTTCATCTTATGCCCTTTCGACAACACTCTTAAAGTACGCAAGATGAAAAAAAATAAAAAATCTTTTGAAATGAAAAAAGGTAATTGTGTAAGATGGTATAATTTTCTCCAATTCCACATTTTCTTCAGGGAGAAAAGCAAGCAGAAAATTGCTGAATCAAATTTTTTTTAAGATTTTTGTTATCAGTGCACATGGCTAGTTTCACATTGCCTCGTTATTTACCTTTCATAAAACAAATCAAACAAGACGTAAAGAACCTTCTCATTGGCAATTCCTTTTCATCTTGCCTCAGGAGTTCCTGATCTCCACCAACGTTCCAAGCACGTACGCACAATCATGAATAATTAGGCTGCTTTATTGGGGAGAACCAATCAAGAGCTGGCTCCTTACCACGTGACTGCACGTGCAAATATGACCTAATTTAACAAACTGAGTTAAGAGTTAGCTACAGCAGGATAACAACATCTCCATATTTCCGCACGTGGGCTAACACACATGAACGTGATGGTAATTGTGCATAATATCATGCCTAGCCAAGCAAAAAATCTCAAACCAAATTTGATTCTATTACATCATTTCTCCGCGCTGCAGTTTTCAAGCGCGCAAAACAAGAAAATGAAGTTAGGAAGATATTCAGAATAATTCTTCAAAAACGTCTGAGGCACCAAGCTGGTCCCACAGGAATTTAACAGTAAGAATTGCTGACCTCCAGAAGCATTTGCATTTTTCAACTTTATTGAAATATTCGACAAACGTCTTTCGTGTACTTTTGCCAGAAAGAGCAATGCCCTGTGTATGCATGTTGTACAATACAAAGCAGGACCAATAAAGAGACAGAAATGAGAAAAACAAGGAGAAGAATAACAATTCTAAGTACAATTGGCTGAAATCAATTGCACTCACAGAAAGGCAATCACTTACAGACCAAACTGGGCAAGAGGAACATTCAACAAGGGCTCTCTCCATGGTACTGTATTCAAATTGATATGAAAAGCAATAGACACCACGGATACACTTTTCTCCCATTCTTCTATAAAAATTCATATATACAGAAGGGCCAAGGATACAAAGTTCTTGAGCACAGCAAGAGTTGGGTAGCAAGGAGCTTATGCATAACATAAATATGCATGGAAGACCTTGGCTGTGGGCTGTCAGGCTGACTGGGAAGCACAAATATTTCCTGCTTGTTGAGATCACATCGACATTGTTTAGGTTGAGAGGACTTATTCATCAACCTACACAATTTCCTGGTCCCCTTGTAACAAAATACCAAAGATGAATAGAGCACCGTTGGGTCAATAGCACTCCATACCTTCCATTGTTTGTGTTTTTCCTTGCCATCATTTATTATTTTGACCCAAAGCATGTTCTGCCATGTTGTGCTAATGTCATTTTGTGTTCTCCGCTCCATTGTGTTGCATAAGCATGCATACAATGTGTCATAATGAATAAGCCATTGATGTTATTCAGTGCATTGACTTAGTTCAAGTTTAGGGAACTCACGTCTCCAAAATTCATATCATTTCTTCATTACGTCTGCCTTAGACAGCTGGTCATATAAGCTGCCTAAGTTTCAGAACAAGTAGCACTGACACCTTGAACCTTGAAATATCATAGAATTTTCAACAGTTCATCAGGAAAATCATGTATGGGCAACATCATATAATTTATCAAACAATCAAGTAGATAAATCTACAGTGTAGAGCAATACTGAAGAACATCGCCTCAATACTGAAGAACATCGTCTCAATACTGAAGAACATCGTCTCAATGCTGAAGAACCTCGTTTCAATACTTAAGAACATCATCTCAATACTGAAGAACATCGTCTCCAGCCTGACATATTTAACGAAAAGATTACACAAGCTACAATATGTCACACTGTTTGACCTTTCTCATATACAATAGTAAACTATATCCAAATTACCAACAAAGACATATATACAGAGTTTCAGATACATCAGGGGAATATAAACAAACTTTGAAACCTTTCAAACTATGTTGAGTTTTCTCATCAATCATGGAAATGCTTTCAGGTGAAAAGTTTCATATCTTAGAAAATGATGTATCATTATACACATGGGATGCTGAATAGACACCTGTGAAGTTTATGTGTGTATATACTATGTAATGAAATGAGTAAGACATCCAGGCACCTGGAAAAACCCAAGCGTATTATGGGTTTGCTATCAAAAATAAATTGTACATGATGGCATGTACACACAAGGGTTGCCAGCATGGGGAGTTGAGGTCAGTGCACTGGTAGAGCAAAAAGAGCACCTCAGTATCCTCAAAATATTAATAGGTAGCTTACTAATCTGACACAAAAAGACCCCTTTATATTCAACTTATCAGCATATAGTTGAGAAATGGTTAAGGTAATTTTCAATAGTTTCACCTCATTCAATAAATTCATCTGAAACATCAAATCTTGATGTCAAACTTTCTCCTGAAGAGCTATAATCATATTTCAAAAAGTAAATTTGAACGATCTTCCCGCATTGAAGATAACGTCAAATTGTAGTCATTTAATTATGAAGATAACCTGAAGTCTTATCACTTTTGCCTACCCCTCAATTAAGACCACCCAAATGTTAAGACCACGTAAGAACACTTCTGAACCACCATAAATTGACATTTTCAACCAAGGGTGGTGGTTAAGTATAAAATGCATTTCATTATTTCCATTTGCTTGGGTGGAAAGTTAAAATACAGTTGATAAATGGACGAAACATTTAAACCACAGGATACAAGGGAATTGCATCAAGAGAGGAAAGTGATTAGGTCTATGTTGTTCGTAGACAATCAAAGAATACTTATGTGTGGGGTCTTGCAGGGTCAGAGCATTTGCAAAGAACAAGATGTAATGTCAAAGTTCGTGCCTTTCAAAGGTGAATATCACATCATAGGAAACCACAAATGCTTTGAAAGAAGATACATGCCACAGGCAGAATGAAAAATAAGAGGAAAACATAATGATGTATGAAAGGTGTGCATTGGAGGAATTAATCACTGTTTACTTTCTTCTTGTTTTATTTGGCACAGCAGCCGTATTCTTCAGTTTTACTCTTACAGTATGAAAATACTTTCAGAGAACATTTTCGATATAATAGGTAAGTGCCGCCCTCTAAGGATAGTTCTTGCTGCTATCGAAGGTTGATTGATGAGGTGAGAGAGGAGTCCACCCCATGTAACACATTTACCCCATGGGTGGGGTCTTTTACTTGCCTCAGCATAGACAAGGGACCGTCAATTCAACGATATGAAGCTCTGAAGGTCATTATCGCAAGGACAAATTAAGGTGCAACGGACTTACTAAGCAACTGACTTACAACTAGGAACGAATCTTTCACCTGCACCAAATTAAGACGCTCTGTTATAAAATGAAACCAGTGAAATCCATTAGTGTACAGTTTCATTCCTAAAATGCATTCGTGCCGTGCATGCGCAAAAGTTAATCTTCCCGTACAAATGGTAGTTGGAGGCCAAACACGGAATAGTAATTTCATCAGGCGAATTCAGTTCCTGCAGTTATAAATTAAGCTGACAACTGGCCTGCAGGGAATCTGGGCGAACAAGCAAAGATTGGGGGAAAAACCTAGAAACTTGCAGTTTTCAATCAAGTCAAATAAAACCCATTTAGGCACCAATTTGAAACGAAACTGAATCATTTATTTGAGGATTGATGAGGGAAGCAAGGTGTCCTGATTACAAAATTAGGTAGGATTTAAAAAGCTACTTGCAATTTGGCACCCGTGGAAACAGCAGCCATTGGAGAGTTAATTTGCACTGAAATTCTTCAAATCCAAGAGTTCATTACTCCAAATTCCCTGAACCTCGGTTAATTTACTCCCTGGGTTAATTTGCAGTTTGTTGTGAGGCGAGGATTTCACAGCTTCCAACGTCTTCTATTTTCATTCCACGCAATAGAACGTGCCTGGTTCCTTCTAATTAGAACATTTGTTTACATCTTCTGTTATTGTTCCTTCCTAGATTATTGATAGAATAAGAAGGGAAATTAGCCTGAAGTTTTTTACTCAACAAACTTCAGCAACCAGAGTTTTTTGATATTTCACAGGAAGTGTGATAAAATGAAAATGTCACATAGAGACCTACAGACATGATGGAATTCAAGAATGTATTTTCAGTAAGTTATGTAAAAATGAACTAAATCTAAGCTGAAAATCTTACAGGACCCTGAATCGTCAGCACCTTGTACTTGGTGTTTATCACAGAACCGAAAGATCGCCCAACCACAGTTTAACACTCCAACAGGTCGTGGATGCCAAGCCTTACCAGCTCATCACTACATCTCCGACAGCTTGTCATATCCAGTTACCTACAGTTAGTTTCATTAAAAACGGCCCGTCAAATTGAGCCTAGCCAAAGCTGTCATTGCTGGCTACTCAAAACCGGATCTAAAAGTACAATTTATGATATATTACATTAATTTCTTACATTTGCCAATGTTTACACTTTTCTGGTGATAAATGTAAGCCGACTATTAGCCATAGGAGTGAACAGAAGCAGCTGGCATTAAGCATGTTTAGATCACAGTCAGGTATAGGTCGCTACAGCCGTCTAGAGTCAACCGTTTTTTATGAAACTAACTGTATGGCTTAAGACCGAAGCACCAAGACAAGAAAACACACAGATGAGTCTGTTTGTCGATACCAGAACGAGATGTCTACTGTCTAGTTCTGCAGCGAATTCAAACTGCACACAAACCAGCATAAATCCCACTCATAGCTTTGTTCCAAGGCTTGTTTGACACCAAGAGGTCTGACCCTGTGAGATGGTGTTTCTGTGTGTCCACCACCTTCAGCAACTCTATGACCTTTCGGAACATCAGGTGCCAAGATACGATCAACTGAGTGACATGACCTTGAGATGTCCTTGGCAAATGTCATCCAGCATCAGATGAGCACCACTAGGGCATCTGGGGGTTAATAACAGCATCGGGATATATGCATATACTGGCAGTGTTTTATGGTAATAAAGATGGTTGAAATTCAGTACACTTAGTTGCTACAGATTTTTTTAGAAGGTTGCTGATGAAAGAAAAACTCACCAAAGTTGCAATGAATGAATAAGGATGGTCACTTTCGCACGCCAAGACAGAGGATGCAGGATTGTTTGTTCGAGGTTATCTATGGATTTACACAAAATTAACAGAAATTTTAGCAGCTAACAAGACAAAGCCCAACTTTCTAGCTGCTAAAAACAGTTCTGGGAACCAAATAACCAGAATTTTGTAATTTCCACTGCTTTTCCTAGACCATAATAAATGGCCATAATGATACTAAGATGGCAAAAAAATATCATTGGAAAGATAGGAAACTTGGAAGTCAATTTGTACTGAGAGGGGCCTTTATGAGTCAGAAAGTTGGGGTTTGACTTGTTAGTAACATTTCTGTCTATTTTGTGCTGCTCCGAACTTTTAATGATAAAATATGACCGAAAAACAGGTGGAAATTTATCTTGCATGCTACTATATATAATACATTAAACAACTGCACAACCATATGCTGGAGACGACGCACCTAGTACACTAGAAAGTGGCTCCGTTGATATTCTATACGGTTTGAAAAGTCAGGTAGCAAATTTTCTGATTAAGAAAGACAAAAAAAAACATTTTTTGTCAAATGATGTTGCATCAAACGACAAACTATAACAGCAACACCGCTGTTCTGTCTCAATCAAAAATGGGCCCAGTGTGAATAGAAAACACCCAGAATCAGTGCCTTCTAGGCCAGTGGCATTGGTTTTGGTTTACCTGCATGGCACTTTACAATAAGATTTGTTTTGTCGAATAGTTGGTTGTGATTTAAGCAGAAAATAAAAAGATTCCAATGGGGAATTGGGGTGACATATTTAGTGGAACTCAACCCTAATAAGTCCACCAATATCGAGAGCACACCCCAATTAAGAGTAACACTTCATCACTTTATGTGAATGGGTGAAATAAGGTTCTACATTCATGTCCTGTATTTCTGCAGTGTGGGTTAATAAAATCAGGTGAAGGTGGCTGGGTGGACTATGGCTTTACATCCTGTATTTCTACACCTGCTGGGCTAATTAGGACAGGCAGAGACCATGGCAATGAGACTACGGACGAAACAGCCATCAAACTTAGGCTCGACCGGGAATCAAACCCGGGACCCTTCTGTTGGAAGCCCAGTGCGCTACCACTGAGCTAGGCCCACACCTTTAAAGTCAGGTGAAGCCAGGTGCCATGGAAGTAGAGCGAAGGGTGCAGCAGTCACCTACCTTAGGCTCCACAGGGTATTGACCCTCGACCTAGCAGTTAAAAGAACGGCATGTATGCACTAAGGACCTGGTATTCTTTATCATGTATTGTAACTCTCTATAAAGACCATCTTTAAATTGAGGCATATCAATTTTGCACCAAGAGTTTTCTTAATGGCTTGGGCTCCCATTCTACAGTGTCTGGTGCATTGTGGTATACTCGCCATTGAAAGATCATTTTTCACATGGATTGAAAAACCATGAAATGTTGGTAGATGATTCAGATGATTTAGATGATTTAGATGATTAATCAGCAACACGATCCAGGGCAACTAATCGACATGAAAGACCCCTTGCAACGGAGAGAATTAACATGCAGGCGGATGCCAGATTGCGATATTCCATGCTGAACATCACTTATTGTCTTTTCGGAGACAGGGGAGAAGGCAGTGGGGCGACCCGAGACAAAAACAAAAAAAGAATAAAAATCAAGACTAAAAAGAAAACCTAAAATATGATCCAAAAAGGACGAAAATCATGGCAAAAAAAAGCAGGAAAGCAAGGCAAGTTGAAGCAGCGAGAGTGGCAAGGATACCGAGAAGACATATAGCAACATTAGGATAAAAGCTTGGGAGGATGGGCTTGATGTATGATGGAGGATTGCAGAGATGAAGGGATGACATGGCATGGCAGACTACAGCCACTACGTCTAGACATGATGAGAGAAAATCTGCATTGTTCTTTTGCCCCCAAAGTCACAAGGTCACCCAAGCACACAGCTCTTGTGTTGCCCCTCTCCTGTTTTCTCTTTCTATTTTCTTATTTCTGGTCCTACTTCCTTTGTATTACACGATATGCATGCATAGGGCACCACCCTATCTGGCTGCACTGCATACATTGCTGCCTCGCTTACTCCTCATTGCATATTGTACACACTAAAGAGACAAGTTAGTAGCTAAGGAGGATGGACGAGGCAACTTCTGAAGAAACAACAACCATCCCTGCACTGATCTGGTTAACTTGAGAAACTACAAAACAATGCTATCGCATATCTCATGCATACAATATTGCAGATAATGTTTATGAATTCCAGACCACTGTGGGATTATGGTAGGGGAGAAAAAGCACCACAAGAGGTCACTGATACCGTAGCAGATAAGTACTGTTTGATGAAGTCATGTATATTGTGACATCATCCATGCAATGGTGTAGTGACGTCATCTTTTTGTTGTTGTTTATTATGTACTACTGTCGTAGTGCCCCCTGTAGGCTCTGATGCCTTTTCTGCATAGTATCACTTAAACACAGCAACACAGTAAAACCGGGGAAAAAATGATTTAGCTGAGAGGTAATACTGTTTAAATCATCCATTTCACAACGAGTGGACCAGCACTTACAAGATACTGTGCCCATCCGGTGCCCATCCTCTGAATATTTAATGGACATCATCATGTGAACTTTGTAAATTTCTAAATTTATGATTTACAAAAGCCAACAGGAAACTACCTGATCAATTAATCTGCAAGACATTCTGTCAGTATAGATAATGGACTTAAGTAATCATTAATTAGCAATATCATCAGCTTTCCTAGCAACGTAATCCACCAGAAGTTGTTGAAAGAAGCCCACGGACAGTAGTAGTAGTAATAGTAGTAGTAGTAGTAGTGATAGTAGTAGTAGTATAGTGGTATGCAGTGGTAGTAGAAGAAGTAGTAGTAGTAGTAGTAGTAATAATAGTAGTAGTAGTAGTAATAGTAGTAGTAATAGTAGTAGTAATAGTAGTAATAGTAGTAGTAGTAATAGTAGTAGTAGTAGTAGTAGTAGTAGTAGTAGTAATAGTAGTAGTAGTAATAGTAGTAGTAGTAGTAGTAGTAGTAGTAGTAGTAGTAGTAGTTGGTAGTAATTTTATTACCCAAAGGTTCTACATGTAAGCAATCAACCAACAGTGCAGCTAACTGACTAACAAGACGTAGTGATTTCTTACAGCTAATTTTCATAGACTCGGAAACCAATCTCACAGACTTTGATGCTAAACTGTAGAGGACTTCATGTGAATCCAGGACTCCCATTGGTTAAGCCAGTCCCTGGACGTGTCCTGGACGTGTCCTGGACGTGTCCTGGCGTTTTCCAAGTTTATAATATTGTTTCCAAGTCTATGAAATTAACTGTAAAATTTAAAGACTCTTGCTACATGTTTCTTATCCTTCATTAAATCCCAAACGAACAACCTCTCGCAGAATTGTAGCCCACTTACTCTCAACTATGAAAAGACCAGTACAAATAGTTGTCCAAGTATAAGTTAACTCCCGACTATGAGGGACACAACAAACTTATACAACTGTACTCCATTAGGCATATTTTACTAATTGGTTTGATTGTTTGTTTGTTTTCACTACCTTTATTACGCAAAACAAATTCAGTTTGCACTAAGGAGGGAGTTAACTAACATTTTCGTTGGTTATATCCCGCAAAATAACAATAGAAAAGGTCACATTGTGGAGTCACTTTCAGTTAGTGCTGTTTTCTAAATAACTTTTGTGAGCTCTTTTGTAAAATGGTTCCACTTATTATCATTAATTTTTATTAGGTTAATAACTTTTTTGGCATTCTTTCATGTGTTATATATGGCACCAACTTCTCACAATAGGTAGGCTATTCTGGTTTTTATTAGACCCTGCATTGTCAATATATTCGAACTCTTGAAGCTAATGGAGAAAACGTTGCTTCAAAGGAACAATGAACACTCTTCAGTGCTTGAAACCTTCATACGCAAAATTCATTTCCCATTATTTGTACTGGGTTATGTTCGATCCGTTTTAATCAAACTTGGCAAATAGAGATGGTATGTCCCATCTACCGAATTTGCCCCTTGGGCACCAGTATTTATTCAACAAACCACCCTAGAGATAGCAGAGTTTATGTGCACTGATAATACTCCATATAAATAGGAAGCGAGTGTGGTGGGAGTGTGGTAAGTCTGGGTAATACGGAAAGTTTGGGTTAGGAACTGGATTATACATGGAAATGGTGTCTGAACCCAGGAGGCAAACCATTAAAATTAAGAATTCAAGGGATGTGACTCATACATTTTTTTATATGCATCTTTGAGGACCCTCTCAATGGAAAAAATTTATTAGTAAAAGGCTATATGCCTTTTGGCATTAGGCTGCCAAAATGAATCTGTAATTATGATTATGTACATGTATATTGATTGATATGGTCAATAAAATCTTGAATCTCGAATCAATGGAAATCATTGTACGAATTACTTTAGAATCTCATGTCTATCTTTGTCAGTCTGTCTGGCGAACTATGTGCACGTCTTTTCTTTTTGCAGTTTCCAAAGTCTGTACCTTCCTTTTGGTCTCACATTCGGTCTGTCATTATCAGACTGTCTAGATTTCTTTCTTTCTGTCGTCATATCAGAGCAATAAGAAACAGATACCCCGATACCCATCTATCTGATCCAGGTCAGCCAGAATAAACCAGCAAGTCACACACAGGTGGTTTATTATAAACTCAGGAGGAGCCAGCAGAATGCGCGTGGAGGTCTTGTGGCAGGCCACTATAGCCTATATAGCTGCAGTATGATCTATCTTCACAGCAGCTTTTTGGCTGTTTGCTCAACAGCAGCAGCAGCCGCAGCAGCAACTTAAGCCAGGGCATCTGGGTGTTTCTGCGTCGTTTCTCATTGCTACAGAGCCTGCTGAAGAGATGCTCTAAAGAGATAAGTCCAGGGTCCTAGGCTCTTGACACCCTGCCAGATCGACAGGGCCCAGGCAATGTGGACACTTGCCCAGCAGGCCAATAATGTTCATTGCTCACCTATACAAGGGTTATAAATAAAGGGCACCCTGCTGTGATCTGTCCCCTATACAAGTCCCAGATAATAAGCTACAGGCTCTTTTTCCACTTCATTTATAAGGGTCACCCACTGCAGTTCATCAACCAATCAACTAAGGTTTTTTTTACCTTCGTATTTTGTTATTTACCCCTCTTCCAGGTGATATTTTTAACCTTTTTCAACCATGCACTCGCGTGCTCCTTCTATACAGGACATAAATTAAGCCATACTCTTGACACAAAACATAAACATTGCTTGTACACAGCATTCTCAATGTGGCCTCTCATTTCATGATATGATTACCAGCACTTCAGCTGACAACTGACTACTCTATTTTGGATAGAGTAACCTTCAATGTAGCAGGAGTGTTTACAGCTTACAATTAAGTTGTGTTTTCTGTATATACAGATATATTACTACATGCACTTAGTTGTGAATAACTGATAGGAGAAGTCTGATTGGCTGCCAACCAGCAAACAATATTATATATACAGTCATGAATATCATTCACCTTGTGACTTTCACAAATTTATACACATTGAACTCCAATTAACGATAAGTGTAGTTAACAAAGTCACAGACAGCCACTAAAATAACTTTTTGCAATGAAACTAAAGGGTGTTATTTTGTGATCAATGGCATCAATCCATTTAAATAAGTTTATTCAATTAATTCATTTGAATTAGTGTATAAATACTATTAAACAGCCAATACCAAACCTGAACAACACTGACATTTGAACCTTTGCAACGTGACATTCAGTTTCCAATCCTCACGTATTTAACTTACAGAATAACCGTTCTTGGCAAACAATTCAGGAAAAAAAAAGGAAAAAAAAGAATGAGAATGCACAGGACAAATGGCGTCTTCTGTTTCAATTGGCAAAAAAGTAAGAAATCCAAGAACAGAGGAAAGGAGGGGCAATTGCCACACCCTTCTACCCCTTTGAACTCCGGAAGACAGCTGCTATGTGGATAGAAGAGAAGATATCAGACTTGGTTGGGCCTGCTTTCAAAATAAAGCTAAGGAAACACTTTACACGTTGACTCCGACCCAATCAATCAATTAATCAATCCCAGTCCCGGACAGCATCATCCAAGCTGGATGAGTGCCTATGCTGAAGCAATAAAGATCCCACCCATGGGGTATATGTGTAACAAGGGTGGACTCCTCCTCTCTCTCACCTCATCAATCAACCCTCGATAGCAGCAAGACCTTGCCTTAGAGGCCTGCACTTCCCATATTGATCTATCTATCTATCTACCTCTCTATCTTTCTGTCTGTTTGTCTATACCGTCGATTTAAGTACGAAAAACATCATTCAGAATATCAATATAATGAGGCAATAAACACAACCCTATTCTCATTAAAAAAAAAAAAAGACTCAATAATTCATACATTCAGGTTCGCCTTTTACAGATAACAGGCGCTACGGTGATCAAACACAGGAAGTAGTTAAGCTATTACCCTGGCAGGTCATTTTGTCATAAACCAACTGCACTAAAGAAAAGCTTTGTCTTCTCCAGATTACCCCAAATTGATTTAAATGCCCCACACGCCCGAACTGTCAAAATAAGGGCAAGAGACTATTTATCTTGTAACTGATCCGAGTATTGATCTTCTGTTCGTGATTGATGCATTATTGGATGGATAAGTTTCTATTTCCATCTTGAATTCTGCTGAGTAAGGCAGCATCAACAGCTGCAGCAGCCCATAAGTGCAACCCAACATTGAAATGTTAAATTCTAAAATTCAAATGGCAAACGTCGAGTGTGATTCAATGATTGGCAATACCCATACAATCTAACAACCAAAGAGCTCAGTGAATGGCATGATGGCAACATGCTTCACCACTTCCCAGAAATCAGTACGAGTCCCTACGAGCCCAGTGTACTGTCTATGGTATGATTAAATATATATGTTAATTTGTTTTTCAGTCACAATTGGGCCAAAATGTTAGCAGTTCTGCGAACCCAAATACTTGCTAGCTGGCAGAAACAACTCTCCGTAACAATTAGCTGAAACTTTCCTACCCTTTAAATTATTATTATTATTACGGATTTTGGGCTTCTTATCATGATCACAGAGGAACAGCTGGAATTTAAATTGAATATACAGCAAACGTCCATTTTAAATTCGAAAGTAACCTGAATTCCAATGGTAAATGAACTTAACCTAAGTGATCAGTGTGGGTAAAAAAAAAAAGATTAAAAAAAAGATCACTATAACCTAGTCCATAATATCTATACTCATTGCAGTACCTCATCTGCCAATCTACCAAACCAAACCATATTAAACCAAAATAATACACTGACAGTGTACAATCCTGTCCAATAACAGCACCACCACTAAACCTAATACCATGAAATGACCTCCCCTTGTTTAATCCCATGATATCCAGACTGGAATGACCATTGCATTCCACCGTCCAGTGAGCTGAAGGGACAATATTGTTCTGGTCAAGCCAGACTGTCCAATAACACATCCAAGAATGCAGTGAAGCCAAAAGCCACTAAGCCTGCAGTAGGAACTGCAGTTGTAGCCTGCAGTGGAAGTAGCAGCTGCAGAATTACGAAGCAGTTGATGCAGAGAGTGAAGAGACAGCATCACAGCTATCGTGGGTGCATCTGTGCAACAATATGATATGTATCTTGATATATATGTGTATCAATATGATCACTTAAAGTATGACTTTTAATACATCCATGAAAGTGTAGATGTTACACATAAAGCCACTATAAAGACTTCAGATTTTTTTTATATAACGGTGTTTAGAATGACCCCATAGCAATTTTTGACTAACAAATGAATCGGCTTTATTTAACAATTATGTTATTCATTCTTGACACAAAGTGTGTTATAGTTGACACAAAGTGTCTTATAGTTGATAAAAATTCATACAAATTTTTTTAAATGTTTACTGATTTGACTAACATTCTATTTAAAGAAATCAGTGTACAATGGCAAATATTTTTTTTCCTTAATTTTGCATCGTGAGGGCACGTACATTCTATAATAAAGTAATACCTTCATGTTTAGATGCAGCTTGACAAGATGATCACCTCAAAAATATTAACTTTCCCAAAGATAAAGGAAATTCAACTTTAACCCATTAACGTTTGAATTTCTTTGGTGTTAATATCTCATTAACAATTCTTCAACATGACCTACTTTCAGAAGAATAACTGGGAATAAAATGTCACCAATAAATGGCGGAAGTGCTCTACAAAAGGGAGTCTGTTACATAACGTCTGCAATAACAGCATCTCCGTAATAGAGCAGAAACCTGACCCCAGGATATAATTGGTCTATAATAATAAAAGGGGAAAAACGAATACTCAATGGTTTAATTGTGACAACAGGTGCCAGCCACTCAGCCAGGTGCTAAGAAAGTGAACTATGCTAGAACCACTAGAAGTAAATATCGCACCTGTACCCTTAATAAAAAGCCCACATAACAAAACACCCAAATGCACGCTATCTATTATTCATTACAGAATAGTGCGTAATAGACGCAGAAAAAAAGAATAGAAAAAAAAAATGGAGCTCCGAACGACAGTGCGTAATTTTCAGCCGAAATGAGGCGTTAAGAGTTTTTGGCGGGAAAAAAGTGGCGCGAAACGAAGTGAAAGCCTAAGCAGACGACAGTGCAGGCCAGCTGGTCGGACCCGTTTCTTTTTTTAGCAAATATTTTAAGAAAAGTGACAGGTCCTGTGTTCTTATGACGGTCTCTATGCTCCCCGAGGTGTTTACTATGACACCCTTGCTTCACACACCTCAGAGGACCTGCCCATTGAAAAACGGATTAAATCCAAAGGATTAAATATGATGCTGCAGTTTCTAAACCCCGCGCATCTTTTTTACCCAACTCCCATTCAACTATTGTTAAAGGCCATTCAAACTTGCAAAAGATTTTAACCCTTTCTTTTACAATAGGTTTTCTGGAAGAAAAAAAGCCTTGTTCCTCTCACAAAGTTTGAAGAGCCTGTCACGTAACGTGGCCATTTTTAACCTACTTCTGATGGGAAATCCCCATAAATTAATTTATTGCAGCACATATATCACTCTTTTTCTTTTACTTACCGAGAAGCAAAAACAACTACTTAAAGAGGAGAAAGACATCTTGCGTAACACTGCATAATATAAACGAAAGAGCGGTTTGCACCATTTAAATACCAAATTTTGCACGCAATGTTAATGCTTAAAGGAAATGCAGTTAGTTTCATAAAATATGGTAGACTCGAGCTGTTTGTAGCGACCGGTACCTGGCTGTGGTCTAAACATGCTAAAGCCAGCTGCTTCTGTCCACTTCCATAGCTAAAAATCGGCTTACATCTATCACCAGATAAATACAAACCTTAGTAAATGTAAGAAATTAATCTAATATATCATAAATATGTACTTTTAGGTCCGGTATTGAGTATCCAGCTATGACAGCTTTGTTTAGTTTCAATTTGACGGGCTGTTTTTAATGAAGTTAGCTGTATTACCATGATCAAGTCACCATGGATGCAAAAATACCAACTAGTTAAAGCAAAGTCGCAAGATTTAGTAAAATGATTTTTTTTATCAAGGTTTAGCCAATATATAGCAAGACGAATTGTCTACGTTTATATCTAACTGGATATTCCTGGCTCTTGGTGACATTTTTTATGAACAAATGCTGACAGACGACCAACAAGATCATGTCACACTGCCAAACAAACAATATCAGGACAAGACTAAAAGCCATAACACCTTTCCGCTGAGCTTATACCACAGGACGTAATGAAGACATAGGAGTTTGAGCTCAATGCCAAAAAACGGAAGTGGAATATAGACCGGAAACGAAGGATAGGGGGCAGCGCCCTCATGCTGAGACAGACGGTACTATGTGCATATTAATAGTCCCTAAATTCAGCCTACCACAGGGCCACTACTGAGGCATAGCAAATTGGATATATCAAAAAAGGTATACAGTTAATTCCAAAATAAGGACCACCCATTATTAAGACCACCATCACGTACCTCAATATTAAGACCACTGTTATTCCAAAGGCTGTTCTTAATCTTACGTTTCTATATTGTATTTATGTGTACTTCGAGTAGAGCAATTTGTCATTTGTGCATATGGATTGTTACAGATAAAAATTACACATTGTTCTCATTCAAAGTAACGAATAAAAGACACTCAAATATACATTCATTCATACATAAAAGAGCAACCTTGCTTTGATCAAAGGTTGTGAATGGTTTTTAGTACTGTACAGATATTTATTGTGAGGTATTAGGAAGATGAATAGCACTTTAAGAAGAACAAATCCTTTATGTTTTTTTTTCTTCCTCGTTATGTATCACACACACACTCTTTTCAGAGGATACTAATAACACTGGAACTGAGAATTTTTGGTACACTGAAAACACACAGTTTGGGATACAGAAATGTTGAGTTTAACAATAAAACTGGTCTTTGAGATCCAAGATCCAAACTTACTCCACCCAATGTGGCAAGTATAAAACATGACCCAATTAGGTTAAAACCCCCAAGATGACCCAGATGGCCTCCTTCTCAGGGGTGGACCAAGCTGCCAGGGCCTGGGTGAACTTAACAGACTAGTGGCTTGGGGCGAATCTCACTTGAGACTGAGTGAGTTTATCTTCGTCTGTTGTAGTAATTCAGAGTTCCTAAAGCTTTCTATCAGTGTCTGGGAGTCAGAATGGCTCAAGGCTGAATCAGAACTAGATGGGGAGATGTGGTTGTTGTTGCTGCTGCTGCTGCTGTTGGGATGCAAGGATGCACTGCCCCAGAGATGCTCCTCATTTTCAAGCACTGCTGACCCCAAATGATAGTGTATCATTTTTTTTTCACGACCATAAATAACTCAGAGCTACTTCAGCAAAACCTGCTACAAACAGCACTAAAAGCACTTTTAGTGTTCTATATGGAAATCGTAAATGGATATGAAATACCAATCATGAAATTCTATCCATGACATTTTGGGATCTTTTGCAATTTCATTACGGATGGTACTGGAACATTGGACTTTATATACACTGCAACATACCAAATGGGCTAATTTGTCCTGAGATGAACTTATCATATAATCAATAAAAATAAAAAAGGAAAAAGAAGAAGAAGAAGAGGAAGAACAAGCTGTATTTGGCGTTATTAATGTATCAACTTTCACATTAATTGTAAAAAAGCGGTAAATTTAGTGCCCATCAACCATAGAAAGCAACTCCACAATTACAAATTCAAAGCTACGAGAAAAAATTCAACGAAAGTTCACCTAAATAAACCGACTAAATTACCATGATTCACCTGAAGGAAGTTGAAAACTAACCCACTTGTCCACACTGAGTAACCAATCTGGTATGTCATATGTTATTCAGCTGTATAATTAGATCTGTTAACAACATCATACTCAAGAAATGACAAATCTATGGCGCTTACTCGGTCTACTTCAGCACAGAAACCATGCAGAGTGATTATCATTATGATCAACATTATGAGAGGGCATTAGTGGCACCCCTGAGCTATGATTAGTTCAAGAATCCAGGGTGAATGGACAGCAGCGCCATTACTGCTCTGTGATTTTTTTGCTCTCTTTTGACTCACTACCCTGGATGGAAATGACCTACAAAACACATCGACCATTCCCCAATGCCTATTGTTGTGTTTTACGCAAAAAAGTCGATGAGTAATTGATTTTTCGAGGCATCGTAGTGACGGTAGTAGCCCAGTGATCAGCAGTCGCCAATAATTGATGAGTGAGGTGTAGCTGGGAGTGAGCCTTTCAATGACAATGATTTATTCAATCTGGCAGCAGCATCACTATCAGCAGCAGCAGCAGCAACTATCATGCCAACACATCCATGATAGTACCACGCATGGCATGAACCAGTTTCTCAATGAACTTTGTATTAATGGAAATCAGGCTCATCACTGGTCCAGCAAGAATAGGCATAGATTGGAGTGAAGGATTAGGGACCAATAGATCACACATCACTAACCCAATCTTTTTTCTTTTTTTTTAACACCCTTGATAGGAAAAAGTAATTAAAATTTATACAATAAAATCCAAAATATAGTATAATAAAAAGAATGATTACAAACAGTAGAAATCTATCGATCTATCGAAGTGTTGACCAACCGACCGACTGACCAAATGACCGACCAACCAATAAGCTAACCATTCAAACATCAACTATCTACCTATCTACCTATCTATCTATCTATCTTTCTACCTATCTATCTATCTATCTATTCCATTAAATGTATCTATCTATCTATAACTTACCCAAAATATCAATAGAAAGACAATAATTTAATTCTTCTCTGTCCCAAACTTCAATTGGCTGACCATTTTTCATCACAACAGACTGAGAGGGCATGATTTCTGCCCTGCGAATTAACTTTCCCATTGCGATGACTTGAAAGGGCATCAGTGAATGTTGGCTCATTGCAGAGCATTCGTGCACGCCAGACCATTGTTTCTTTTTTAACGGAGTTTATTTTTTTTAATTTTTAAACTCCAATTCAGACTCTCAAATAAATCACACATGAAGCCATTAGTGCATCAGTAACTCCATTACTGGGAATTTATCAGAAATAAATTTTCAGAAAAATTGACCAAAAAAAGGTAAGCGTCAATTTAAATGGAGTCCTGTTGACAATACAATGGAAACAATGAGTTCTGTTTTATTTTACCCCAAAAATATTCCTAAAAAAACGTGACAGTAAGCCCGTATGAACGGGGTGGGGGTCTTTCATGGGGGTAGCAGTTTTGCTCCAGGGCACATGTTAAGGGGTTTTTGATGTCAGTAGTTGATAAAATTACAACTTTTAAACCTGCTCATTGTTGCTGACTAGCAACCTTAAATGGCTGAGCAAGGACCTCGTCAAGGTCAGGCAATCACACCAATGTCATTTTCGCCTCGTATTATAATGGCAGCCATTATCAGGTGACAACCGTAACAATTAGTCTAACGGTCATGCAAAAAAGAGAGCACTGTCAGCTGGCTCAAGTTTCATATCAACCAATAATTCAATGCACCAATCAACCAATGTAGAATAGACCCATGATATGAAAGTAACCACAACACAGAAGGGCCCATACTGTGGTTAATGGTGAATATCTTTGAATTGCATTATCTCAATGCTATAGGTATGAAGCTTAGTCAGCTCGTTGGACCAGCTGCCAGTGGCAGACGTAATGATAAGATAAGATGATAAGACGGGCAGTCTACACCTTGTTACACTTTACCAAATGTGTTGGGTATTTCATTTGCCCCAGCATAGACACCAAATTCGCGACTTAAAACACACTAAGAAATGACAAACAACAATTAGACGTATCTTTTGAAGCGAGCATTCATACAAACTCCACATGAAGCAAATGCTCAATTGCTCATGCAACTCATATCACACAATCACCCAAATTTCTCTTGACAATCATACAAGCAAGTTCAGCAAACAAGCATGCAATTCTTACTAATCAAACAACCATGCAAATGTTGCCTCTCTCTTTTCCCCCACTCCCTCTATAAACATGGCCACCCTGTAAACTAATCTTAATTACCACAAACAAAATGTTTATTTTGATAATTACTTTAGCCCCAGGCAGTTTGATCATTCATCAGTAGCTCTTGGGACACTTATTAATTAGCTGAGTACACTATTAGAGCAAAACACCTAATTGCCAGGAAACCTAGAACAGCTGGTGCAGAGAATGCAATCATATCATTCACTAAATTTGATACAAAGTAAACGTATTTACTTCCATCAAACACCTAAAGCGAGTGCTAAATTTCAAGCTTGCCACTTTGCATTGTACAGTTGAACCATAAAATTTAGGCCATTTTCGGATATCACTGAAGTGGTCTTAAATTCCCTTACAGCTGATTCAAAGACTTGGAGACTAAACTCCAGATGACGTCACGTGAAAACAGGACTCCCATTGGCTGAGAGATTGCCTTACAACAAATGGGAGTCCTGGATTCACATAAACATCCACAAGAGTTTAGAATCCAAGTCCATGAAATCTAATGTAATTACAAAATCTGATCAGAGAAATAATCAGTTCAGCGATGTGGTTACTAACCAGTGGCCATTGTCGGTACTTCCAACTTGAAGTCAGCACAATCACAGTAAGGTTAGGCGCCGAACGTCAAAATACATTTTCTTTCAGTTGCAACCTTATATTCCCCGAGCTTTCCATGATTAGTGTTTTTTACACCAAATATTCTCAGTTTGCTCCGTCGGGAAAAACGGGAACTACAAATATTATTCTCTGATTTCCAGAATTACCTGGGAATCCTGAAGAGGATCTTAATAATGAATTGGTGAACAATGAACATTTCGAGAGATAACTGTATTTTTTCTTTCATATTATGCTTGCAAATGTTGCATCAGTTGTAAACAGCACTAAATACCGTTTATTTATTATGGAGTAGGATAATCAATGAAGAGGAAACTGGAGTACAGTTTAATTGAAGTTCTATTGACAGCAGCATCATACTACTCTATTTGCATAGCTGTTACTTACATTGACTGTAAATAGGCAAAAAATTTTTTTTAAAAAGGTTTCTATATGTTTTGTATGACAGAATGTGTACATAACATTACTTCAGTACGTGGTGAAGCCACTTCAGTGCATTGATGCGGTTTCCTGCTGCTAATATAGGACATTGAGGTACACAGATCGTGGATGTACATCACTGCAATCTTCGTGAGCAAAGAGACTCCATGCTGGGCAGCACACCACATTAAAAGGGGACATAACATATGAAGCAGCTAGAGCTGAGAGCAGGTGTCACACGTGACCTTCTTGTAATATGAAATCATGTCAGACAACAACACTGCATGTTCCAACACTGTTCAATAGCATGTCATGCAATGCCCATGACAGAAGACATTGAAAACACTGGTGCAACTCTCATAATACATGTTATCTCGTACATGAAGTTTGAATGATATACTACACACGCAATACGTATATAATCATACCACAACTACAAAAGGGGCATAATGCCTTCAATATCAACAAAAGCCTTGACCAAGTCCTTACATGTGTAAATGGATTGCTATGAAATCACCATTTCATCAGTGCTGAGTGTAACTAGACCCCTCCTATGTATCACTAAAAGTGTTCCTATACGCATGAAAACGGATGTAATTGTACCCAATGAAGTGACTGAAATGGAGATGGTCTCAATATTTGGTCGTCATAATCTTTGGCTTCCTCAGTATGACACCAGCAAACAAATTTGCTAGGAGTTGCTTTATCCACCGTCACAATGTCCAGACTAGCTGACATTTTAATCATCTCTACATCTGCAGGAAGCACAACATTTCACAAGATCAAAGTGTGATGGACTCCCTATGAGATGGCACAGTGGAGTCTCAATATCAACACCACTATATTTTTCCAGTCTTAGTATTGCAATAAACTTGAATTTAATTCGTGTAATAGACTTATGGGTGAGGTGGTATTAGGACTGAGCTTAATTACAAGAACAACACTTTGGACACATCATTAACTGACTTACATCATTAACTGACTTAACTGTGAGGTGGTCTTACAGGTGAAGTTCCCTGGCGTTAGCTGGCTATACTGCAACTACTACTACTTCTACTACCACTGCGTACCACTATACTACTGCTGACTACTACTACTACTACTATTACCACTACTACTACTACTACTTCTTCTACTACCACTGCTACTACTTCCGCTTCCACTTCTACTACGACTAAATCTTCTACTACCACTGCATAACACTATACTACTACTACTATCACTACTACTACTACTAGTACTACTACTACTACTAATACTTCTACTACTATTACTACTACTACTTCTACTACTAATGCTACTACCACTACCACTACCACTACTACTAGTACTAGTACTAGTACTAGTAGTACTACTACTGCTACTACTACTACTGTCAGGGCACTGAGCTCAGCGATCCAGCTACTGCTGCAGCAAGAGATAGCAGCTTGTCATGACGAGAGCATCAGTGTATCTGTGTTAATATGAATTAATTGATTGTTGTGGGTGCATTATGTCACGAGGCTTGATTAATCCGTCACACAGTAACAGAGAGTGCACTCGACCATTCATAAGTGCTTTTCATGTTGATGCAAGAAAAATGGGCCCCCTGCTTTTGTGTCCTACTCACAAGTAAACTAGCTGCTTGGGGTGACCAAAGCAGATCCGTTACTTTTTCGCAAGACACAATAGAAGACACTTAATCACGAGTGGGGGACACTGTGCGGTGTAATTGGGTGTAAGAGGTATGTTGTACAAGGCTTTAACTGTTTTGCTTTACAGTGTATTCATTTGTATTCAGTTGTAATTTGTGGATGGGTGTTTTACACTGACATGCACATCCTTTCAAATTACTATGAAGGAAGTTGAATGCAAATGGATTGGACTTACTATGACACACTTTTCAACCAAATATGAAAAGTTCTGGAGCACTACTATTCATCCTAGGCAAATAGCCCAAAGCGTTGATGAGCCTGATATGTAAATGATCCTTATCAGCTGCATCTTGAGCATAATACACTGATATGCTGACTGATAATGACCAGTTGGTGCACACAGAACACTGGAGCCTGGGCAGCTGAGGTTGTTTAGCATTCAATGTACAAATAAATCACATATTGTGATAATGATATTGAAAATAGCATGTTGCTCTTTTGCCTTTTTTCGGTGGCAATACAGTGGAGCTCCATGTTAAAGACATATATGTGGTCTAAAAATATTACTGTTTTTAATTCCGAACTCTCGTACATTGTAATCGTAGATTTGGAAACCTGCAATGTAGTCTTAAAATCGATGTCATCTCAATTCTGGAATAATTGTAAACAAAGCTTACCAACCAAATGATCATAATTTAGTGAGAGGTGTTCTTTATTGAAGGGTTTTATTGTTATCATATCCTTGCATACAACATGTCATGCTGTTTCTCTATGATATTGATACATTTAATTAAAAGCAATCACTCAAAAAAGCAACGCCAAAAAAGAACACCTTCACCAAATGCAGCTTAAGCTGAACCCAAAACACGGAGATGTGCAAGCACGTGGCCCGCTCCTCCAGTGCATGTAAGAGGCTTTGGAGGTGAAGAGGGGCATAAGGGCAGCGCCATGCACACTTTCTCTTGGCAAACAGAAGAGAGTGAGTGAGAGGAAGGGAGGGAGGGACGAGAGAGCTGGGCCAATGGCAAAGGGGCTGTGGCCAGACAAGGAGAGGAGGCGGTGCTCCCAAGAGATGGGCGTAGTATTGAGGACCCAGGGGCCAACACAGCCAAGGTTGTAGCAGGCCAGCGTGCACTAGCAGCAATAGGCCATCCAAACACACAACACATGAGTACAGTGTGCAGTGTCAGTGCAGAGTCAGTGCAGACTATGAAACATTACAGTGACTTTTATTAGAAGTCAGTGGAGAGCAAACATCATAGTCCATTCTTCATACTTTAATCGCTTCAGTCACATTGAGGAGATCTGAGCACAATGTCCTGCTGCAGAGGCCCTGCAACTGAGCAACCTGACTGCATGGCATCACCACCACATTGGCCGGCTGCTGAGGCAGGGATAAGGAGGTGATGAGGCGCCGTCATCAGCATCCCACAAGACCAGTCTTTGACACACAGCGTCTGTTGCAGCAGCAGTAGCAGTAGCAGAGGATGCCCAGCTGCCTGCATCGTTGATTGCCTTAAAAACAATTGCATTGAAGAACAATTCTGGTCAGTTTATTTCGGAATTACCATAACACTGGATTACCATTGAGTTAATTGTTTACAGCAAAACGCACGAACTTATTGCACTGACATCCAACTATACTCCTACTTACCTCTAATCTGCTTCTAGTCAAGCCTCGTGGAAGATATTTCTGTCAGCTAAAGAACTTATAACTTCATATATCTGGATGACATTTTCAATCATCTGCAGCAAGTACCTACCAGAGACTCAGAGCTTACTGGAACATGGATATAAAGTTCTATAGCGTGTCGCCAATCATTTAACTTCTTTCGTGAGAGAAATATCATTATGCATGCAGGAAACGAAGCAAGGCATCAAAATTCAAATGCATTCTGCTCTAACTTCCAGCAGCTGCTAAGTGGATGTACAAATTGACATCATTCAATAAATTATCAATCCAGGATATCACCTTGGGCTTGTTTGAAGGAATTCACAGAGGACTACAAGTCAGTGAGTGATCTACAAGTTGTATCGTGTTGTATAAACATTACATGAGTACGAAGTAACATTCTTGAGTGCTCAGGTGAATGCATTGGGTTGGCTCGACCAGGAATACCCAGTGGGACACCTGGCATTTAAATTGAGTGACAGGCTGAACTGGCACAATCTGTGGAGTTTACACATTACTCTTTTGCATAAAAACGTGCATTTGGGGGTGCATGAATTGTGGCCGTGGCTTCTGGGAGCAGAACACTTTTTGCATTAGTACAGCACTGTCACAGCAGACAGAGACGCATTTCCATATGCGGGCCAAGGGTCATTGCCTGGGAATAAGTGGACGCCGGCCGTCTCCAGGTACGGCTATTTACTAGCAGGTGATAGTACGATTGTATTGATCATAGGAGCGCGCCACTACTTCCCTAGCCCTCAATCCTCCCCCTTGCGGAGAGAAAGCAGCAAAAAGAACGCGCAGGACACTTTCACAGAACACTTTGGCAAAATACTTTGGAAGTACAATTTAACATTGGCACTTATATTAGCACAAAACTTTAACAGAACACTTGGAAATAGGATTACTTCGGACAAGGGAGCATGGACTACACGGAGTGAGCATGTACTACAATCATTCACACGACTTTTAATGCAAAAGCAATGGATAAAACGAGGTGAAAAAGCACCCAACGGAAATGTCATTGTCTTTTAATCAAGCAGTTAAACCAGGCAGGAATCTACATGGCTGCCTTGTGCAAGATTGATGGTGACAAGCAGTAATGGAAGAGATAATTTTCCCTCTAAATGGAGAAACAAATGGAAAGAGCTGCACAAGATATGGACACGAGTGATGGAGATTGAGCAGCAGCAGCAGCATTAGGGTTAGATAGGCAACAGTGTTTAACAAGATGGAGGTTGCAGCAGCAGAAAACCAGAGCTATGGGCCCCCTCTGATGGTGGTCAATGGAGAGAATGACTTTGTGCCCTACTTGGCCAGCACAGTGCCCCCGACAGTAGCCCCAGCTGACTGTGCCCTGTTCGACTTTATCATGGCATCTCTCATCACTGGACTGCTCTGTGTCTTAGGATTCATCGGGAACACTCTATCAATAGTAGTGCTCTGGCAGGAGAAGAATCACGCCTCCCTGACCTTCTTGATGCAGGCCCTCATCACTTCAGACATAGGCTTCGTCTGGATGGTGTTCATAGAGGACGTGGTGCCAGGTCTGGCCCTGGTCATTCCTCTACTGAGAGAGTGCACCTGGGTCTGTCGAAGGGTCAAGTACATCACAGGCCCTTTAAGGACCTTGTCGCAGACCTGTGTCACGTGGTTCACGTTCTGCGCTGCTTACAATAGACAGGCTGTGACGTCACCTAGCAAAGCTGGAGTCGTATGCACTTTAGAATTCTCTCGCAAGCAAGTCATCGTTGTCCTCGCTGCGGCAGTCCTGCTCAGCGTTCCAGTGACTTTCCAGTCCACTATCAGACTACCAGGTCCCATCAACTCAACGACACTGGCCCTGGTAGATCACGTACGTTACCAGCAGGTCTATGTCCATGGGATTGTGTTTGTATTGGGGACCATGATCCCCCTACTACTGACCTCTTACATGCTGTTGAGGCTGGTAAGGTCCTCTAACTCCGCTCGGCTGGCTGGACCAGGCAGAAGGGGGTTTGCCAGCACACACAAGAGTGAGAACACTGAGATGACACAAGTCTTACTGACTCTGTGCATCACTCTCCTTGTCTGCTACACTCCCACCAGCATCCGCAGCATCCTTCATTGGACTCATCCGGATATCCGGGCCCCTTGCGGATCCCTCCACTACTACTTAGCCGCTTTCTGTACAATGTTCCTCGTCCTCAATTCCTCCATCAAAGTCCTCATATTCAGCCTCTTTGCTGGCAGATTCTGGGACACCTTGAAGCAACAGTTTTGTTGGAGAAAAGACAAACCTTCCCCCGACCATGAAATATGGGGGATGTACCGATGTGCTGACATGTCCGAAATGACATTGATATCACATGTGGAAAGTCCTCGTTAACCGCAAAAAACCTTTAGAAAATTCAATTTAATTTACCAACAGTGGATACAAAGAAGTTACATATTCTTTCATGAAACAGGGTTACGATATGATCTCACACGTCAAAAACACGAAAAATGGACTGTTTTCGTAAACGTTCCGAAAAGGACAACGCTTTTTTTGGGGACCAATTATAATAGTACAATCCCAGATGTAATGTATAGGAAAGCTATGAAAGGCTGGACGATAAACTGTATAAACAGACCTGTGTTAATGTCCACATGAATTATACAATATTATTATACATACCCACATGTGTGACATGGATCTTTGTGGGAACGTTTCATCTAGGTAAATGAGACGACGGTAAAAAGAAACACGCAGAGATTTTACGCAAGACGAGTTGTCTTTAAAGATGTTTAGAGAAGTCATGAGAAAGTAACTGGGATGTGCACAAGGTGACTAATGGATGTGACATTGCGATGACCTTGCAGAGAGGTGTATGTGTGAACAGCATGGTCCAGTGCAGCCAATTTGCTGAGCACCACGAGAGTAAGTAGCTAAAAAGTAACTAAAAAGCAACTATAAAGTTACTACAAAGGAACTATAAGTAGCTATGAACCTGTTGCTAAATGAGAACTGCCCTAGGGGTGCAGGACATTGGCAAAGGACCTGAAGGAAGTTGGAAGGGCCTCAAGGAATATCTCACAAAAGCCCTTGGCACCACGTCAAGAAAATACATACACATTACACAAGACTAAATCACAACATTTCATAACAAATAGTAACAATATTTAAACGTGAAGTGTCATGGAGTGATAAATATAACCCGCACATGGATTTAATGTTTTTTATTGCAAGCAGGAAATAAAATATAAAATAGACTCAGAATCCAGGACTAGGATAACATTTCAAAAAGACCTGGATAAAAAGTGGACATGCATCATAATTACGAGCTGCGGTGTCTGCAAATGATAGCCAGTCACAACTCTAGCATCGTTTACAAAGTGATAACAATCATAATTCTGCTTCAAAAACATTCCTGCAAATTACTGTCATTTTTTACTCGGATTGCTACTGCCAATGTGACAGTCATTAAAGAGACTGATGACTGAAAATGTGTTGAAAAAAATGAAAAGGAAAAATAAACTGTAAGTGATCACATTCAGACTCTACAGGCACAGACAATGTTTTGCTCAAAATGTCTGTGGTAGCAAAGTCTGTGGCCAAGTCCAACCCTTTATTCCAAAAGGCAGCAGTAATTGTTTCTCCCAATTAGCATAATATGTTGTAAAGTATTTGCTTACAAGGTCAATAAGTCTTCGCTAAAAGTTTGGTGTACATAAATATTGCATTATTAATCCATTGTAAATGTAGTGGATAATGTCGTTTATTATCGATTCGTTGGTTGAAGAAAGAAAAGAAATATGGGTGCTTTGAATTGGTTAAGCTTTATTGGAACTTGCTAATTTAAACAATCACAGAAATATTAGAATCAGTGTAGTAAACATGTATTACTTTCATCGCCCAAGGCTGTATTTTTGTTGAACCTTATACAATGTGCCAAATGTAACGCTTAGCACAAGAGAAACTGCCTAGCATTAAAATCCTATTGTACTATGTAATACGCATACCTAGATATTGATCGCATATGTAATTATTTATAATGGAACGTAGTTTGTTACTCAATATACTGTATAATTTATTGATGCCTACTATTTTGTCAATGAAATTTACAAACGAATTATAATTTGCAATGCTGCAATGAGTTGTCCTTTTCCCAGTGTCATGGTAATTAAACGAAATGTGCCCATTTATCATAACGCGAAATTTACTACTTAGTTATAAATTAGTAAATAGGTTTGTAAGAGCATGGCGTTCAATAATGTACTGAGACTTGGATGGACTCCGCAATGACACATTATAAGATTTCTAGGTGATTTTGGTTGTTGAAAGATCCTCCTTAAAAATTGTGTTGTAGGATTCAACATAGGTGGGTACCTGTTTTTTGGTCATATTTTGTCACAAATGGAATGGAGCAGAACAACATGGACAGAATTGTTCGAAACAATTCAAATCCCTATTTAGTACTTGATAAAAACACTTCTAGGAAGAGATGAAAACACTTCTGGGAAAAAATATCTTGAAGTTATCTGGGAAGATATAACTTGAAGTTTTCTCCATTGTAATTTTTCTTGCTTCTTTGTGACCATAACAAATGACTATAATGAAGATAAAATGACAAAAATTATCAATGCAAGGATAGGAAAGTTAATTTGTACAGAGAAGGTTTTTTATGGGTTAGAAAGGTGGGCTTTCATTTTTTTTTGGTAACATTTATATCTATCTTGTGCTTTTCCATGACATGTATGTTTCTCCATACTATGGAGAAACAAGACCAAAATACAGTGGACATTTATTTTGGTTTATATTATAGTGCAGCATCCTTGACTTGACTTCATCAGTTGCATTCAGCTGTGTTTGCTTAACAGATGTAACTTGGTTTAGCTCAACTCAACATGTGTGCATGCATGGCAATAAGGAGGAACTACATGTACAGTGGAACCCCACGATGAATTATTTAGACCACCATCTAATTAAGATTACTCTAATAATGATACTAATTTTCTGGTTTTCAAAACCTATTACATCCCGATTGCAAGCTAGATAGTCTAATATAGGGCGACAATTCCACTAATATCGCTCACATTGGGCCAGTATTGACGACACTGGGCCGACATCAACTGATGTTATCCACGCGATGGTTCGAATACATTCTGATTGCATGCTAAATTGGGCCAACATTGGTCTGATATTGCCGACAGTGGGCCAACATTGGGCCAGCCATAACAATGTTGAGCCAACATCGAGCCACACGATCTTTACACCAGGGCATTGATTCTGAAATAAAGACCCTAGTTTTTAAAACCATCTGAGCGATTCCATAGACAGACAGACAGACAGAAAGTATTTATTTGACCATAAACTTACAATTTACATAAACAAAAATAATCAAGGAAAACTGAAAACTACATAAGGTGGTCTTATTGTAGGGTTCCATTGTAGTGGGGCAAACTGCCAGGAAGGGACACTATCTTCCTTCCAGTGCATGAAGTACACAATTGCATGGAGTACACAAACCATGTGGAGACTGAGCATGTCAAGCAAAATAGGTCATTAGAGTGCGGGACAGCTGTGACCCAGATATGACAGCAACAACAACCAACTATTGATGATGATGATTGGCTGAGCATGATATTGATGCTTTCTCTTTTGGCCTTGTGCTTCAGCAGCTCCTGCAAATAAATGCCTAAAAAATGCACTACACAGAAGGGGCGTGGCCTCCCTGCCTTCTTATCCAGGGTAATATCTCACTGATAAATATTGCACGAGTGCTCCAGGAATTCCCACCTACTGTAAACAATCAGTATATATAATGCACTGACTATGACTGGGCAGATGTGTATTTTACAGTAAATGTATTAGTACGATTGATTTATTAGCCCTTCATTTATTTTTTAATAAGGGGCAAAGACATATCAGCTCACCTTTATATATGGGACAACCAGATTATGAACGAGGTCATTTACGAGTACACACATTATGTTGCTCAGCTTGACACATTTGTAATTGAGTTATATTTACTTTTCCTGCTTGTTCTTATACTCTCATTTTTACACACAAATACATATCCAGGGGCCAGCAAAGGTCTCCACTACCATGCTGTTTAGTTCCCATAGTCAAGTGATTTACAACACACGATGACCAAACTGAACTATTGAAGATGCAAACTGTTTGCAACGTTTAGGATATTGACAGATTTTGCTCGTAGAGTGAAAAAAAAACCCATCAATATTTTTGGTTTTTTAAGAAATTCAGTTTGGGATGCAGACGGGAGTGTGACATTCTGCCATTATTCCAATAATGACGTCATTGCGAGTCACGCCCTCTGCCGATTAAGCTGGAATAAACTGGGTGATGCATAAAGTAGCAATCACACAAAAGGCCTTGAGGACAGACTGCCCATGCAAAGGTATACAAGTCCTAAGTGAATTAGGGATTCTATGGGCTGTGGTGAAAGGGCTGGGTCACTTGTGTCGCCCACATTGGCTTATTGCTGAAACAGCACGTAGCAGTAGAGCCACCCAGTGCCACCTTGCGGCCTCTGGCCATCTTCATCACGTGCTTATGGATTATTTATGGGCAGGCGATTGGCCATGGCAGGCTATGAGATGCCACAAGTGTTTGGCAAATAGAGCCATCTCACCAGCTCCAGTCCTCGTCAAACAATGACACGTCCAACGACAGCCAATGGCAGGCCAATGTACAGGGGAGCAGTGATGAAATCAGTCATATCTGAGAACATTCCGGACCTTTTCAGCAGCAACATCAGCAGCAGCAGCAGCAGCCAGTTATTCAGGACAACTTGAATAGAAATCCATCTGACTTCTCCATGACTCACGATTAGGGTCCCCCCTCCCAAGTTTGCACAGCTCTACAGCAATGCTTCGGACCACTCCACATCAGCATTGCCTTTGCATTGCTCTACATAAACCTTTAAGTGAAATGAACCGGGGGTAAAGCAGGGAGACACTTTGTACCTCCACCTACTCTGTTACTCCGTTACTCATACGTTCCTGTGATATATATCACAGACAGGCCCTCGAGCATTGAGACACTGTTGAGATACTAGACACGCCAAACTGCTTCCAGAAAAAAAATCTGACTTCAGTGGTACTACGCTTATGAATGCCTGCAGCATAAGAAGCACAAAGCATTGGGCACGACTGTAACATGATACCGCCATCCCTTTACATGTACCATTTCACAGTTGGTGTTCCTTCTATCCCAAACTAGTCCTGTAAGAACGTTTCCTAAACCTTCACCAATTTGCATGATATTACTGATTTCTTATCAAGATGTCAAAGCTACTAACCCATGCCTTTCTATCGTGTGGAACTCTTATCATTGCCAAAAACAGTCTAATCATTCACTACACTAACAAAGATTAAGGTCCTGCCAATTGTTGAACTACTGATGAGTTCAGACCTATCATTCTCTGTCATCATTCCTTATCAGGCCATCCCACCCTGGATTGGATTAATCCAGCCATTCATTCTAATACAGGAGAACCGAGATGAGTCAGCCACTGCCCATTGGTCACTTCTGGTCATCGTGGTCAGTTGTAGCTGTCCACTGCAAATTCTCTGTCCCTAACCTCTCATTATCCACTGACCCTGCAGTCCTGTTGTGTCCCTGTGCGCTGCTTATTTGGGCCTATGGTCATCACTTAGTAATTACCATGTCTCTGGCAAGCATGTCACATCCACCAGATGGTACTTCAGGGACATGCAACACTGTACAACAGAACTAGATGGAATACAGTTCTGCAAGATAATAGGGCGAAAGTAGTTGCTTGGTTCGAAAGTTTGCTGCAGCCAGCTGGATGCAAGAGATTTTGGTTTGTTTGATTTTTGAATGACTGCACTACAAATCTCTTTTGAGTGGAATTTTGGCAACTAACTTTTTGGCCATTTCGGCACGCATTCTGCCAGATGCACACACTACCAGTTTGCGATAAGGCTTCGTTCTCAGGTTCTTCAGAGTAATACAGTGTAGTATCAAACCTGGGAGACATATAAAAATTTAGATTAGTGGGCTAACTTTCATCTCTTTTATCCCAACAGCCCAAATGACATCTGTACTGGGCTAGACACCAATTTTAAGAGTCCGTTAATGACTCCAACACATCTTGGACCTGTGGTCTCATCCTCCCAGCCTCCATATCATGGTCTGGAGATACAGTGCACAAAGTCTCCTTAAAACCTGCTGTAAGATGAAACGGGTCAGAATATTAGGTGTATGCACTATAGACATACTAGATGCACACCTCATATGTTCTTTATTATTAACAGGAAGACACCATTTGACTCTGGTTTTTCACAGAAGACCAGTATGAGCAGCACTGGTCAGTGTCACATATCACTGCAAGTTTGCCAATTAGAAACCAAATAAGGCGCAAAACAAAGGAAAAGAATATGGCACAAAGGAACAGAATATAGCACAAAGGAACAGAATATAACACAAAGGAACAGAATATAGCACAAACTAAAGGCAAAAAAATAAATCAGCAAAAGGGCAGGCTCTTGTTAGAGGGGAAGCCAAAGGGCATGGCTGTTGTGGACTGCATAGTGGGAAGAGCAGCTGGGGCTTAGGAGTCTTACATATTCCAGTCATTAGGACGCCCCAGTGTGACAAAAAAAAAAGTCCTTTTCCTGGTAGGCCTCACAATCCTATTCAGTCCGCAGATACAAATCACCAGGAGCCGGAGTACAGGACAAGCATAGGTACAGTTGGTCACGGGTATAACGAACCTTTTGGGACTGTAGAAAGTGTTCGTTATAACCAGATTCTGATATATACCGGTTTGGTTAAAATATAAGCGAATAAAAAAAGCCTTTGAGGAAAATAATATTGTTGTAGCCAATTTCATCATAAGCGTGCTCCTCACAAGCGTGTCTGACTGTACAGCAATCGGAGAATTCACAACAAGAGAGTTCACAGAAATAAATGAAATGCAGAGCAATAACAGATTCACAGCAATAAGAGCACCTACAGCAATTAGGTTGACAGAAGAGGATTTCTAGGTTCAACAGCAGCCATTTGGCCTCCGCCTGCTAATGATTAAGATAACGTATTGCCATATATGTGGGGCCTCATTGGCCAAATTAGGGCCTTTACCATAAGTGATTCAGACATGGGCAACATCCTAAGCAATTCTACCTTGATGCCGCTAGCTGTATCTGCAGGAAACATGTAATTCCCCTAAAGGGGAGGATTGATCCAGTAAATAAAAGAATGATAGTACTTCTACAAAAACGCAACAACAGCAGGTGCAGAATTGAAATACTGTATATAATTTTGCTGAAATAGCAGAAAAATATATCAACTGCAAGCTAATTTAATAAACCAAAATGTAGTAATACCTGACAATGAATTTTCTGTAATGAAAAATGTGATTGCATGTTTTGTGGGCAAAACTGAGTGACATACTGCAAACAGTTAATTGCAATAACTCCAATGGCTGACAGAGAATCACAAGGCCACACAATTGCAATAAACTGACATTTAATTATGAGCAATTCAGGCATCAGCTTGAATGCTTTTGATAGGCTAACATCAATTCTGAATTTCCATACAACTGCTGCCTTATTAACTCAATGTATGTAGGCCTATGCTCATGTGGCACATTCAACTGAGAGGCGGGAAAAAGTTGGATCCGCAGATCCAGGGCATTCATCACATGACCTCTTGGGGCGTGGTTAAGCGGACTCGAAAAGTAAATTAAGTCAGTGTTAGCAGTGCAATTGTTATTTTCTTTTCAATTAATATATTATGACAACAACAGCAAAAACGTTTGGTGGGCTGCGCCGCAATAACAGAACAAAAAATTAAATAAAAATCCCAAATTTACCCACAGAACTTTCCATATTTCAAAATGGCCGCCCGGACGTATCCCAGCATGCCTAATCAAGCAAAACCGATTGGCTGAAGCAATAATACATAAATGTGAAGTGAATTTACAGCATTATGATCTCACATTTTTGTCGAGAGAATGAATAAAGAAAAACAACACCAGCTATCTCACGCATAAAAAGAAATCGCCAAGTTCAGAACATTTCAAAATATTTACAAGATCAGATTTCCAGCTTTGTAATATATTCACATACAAATCAATGATCTTTTCATACAAGTATGGTTGAGTCAGGATTCCTGGAAAATGCAATTTGAATCTCACATAACAAAAGCACTTCACTGACATCCACGAAGGCTAACGTTAATGCAACATCAATTCCCTCAAGTACCTCAAGCAGTCAATAACATTAAAGCTTTTGAGGTAATCAGCACTTTGACTTAAATAACCAAAGCCTGTTGTTGCCGGGAGAACCTTCCTTTCATCAATAGAAATATTGCCTGGAAAAAAGCAACCTGTGGTTATTAAATACTTCAAGATAAGCATTGTCGCCTTCCTAGCAAATTAAGATATCGATCAAAAAGCAATTTTGACAGAGAAGCCCGTTTCTGTTCCTAGCAACCAAATATTGTGTTAGCAACAGTGTTCATCAACTGCTCACGATAACCAAATGACTAATATCTCTGACGTAATGGTCAAAAGGGTCAAGTGCCTGGATTTTGTTTAGTAGCCTTTATTACTTGTAGGCTCTTTGATATAATGGATCTTTGCATGGCAATTAGAGTTGTACAAGTAGCTGCAAACACAGTACACCACCAAATACACAAAAGCATGCACACATTCCTACATGAGTTTTAACACAATTGACTGCCTCTACATTTTCATGAAAGATAACAATGCTTATACTCCACTTGGACTGTTTTCCTATTGGTCTAAGCGGGTAATAACCAACGAAAATGTTAGTTAACTCCCTCATGAGTGCAAACTGAACTTGTCTTGCATAATAATGGCAGTGTAAACAAACAAACAATCAAACCAATTAGTAAATATGCCTAATGGAGTATAAGTTAAGTTATATCCCTCATAGTCGGGAGTTAACTAACATTTTTGTTGTGTCGGGATATAAACAAAAAAAATGTTAGTTAACTCCCTCGTATTCGGGTTATAACTAATACATATGTTGACTTACAGAAGAACATGGCATGTCTGGATAGCTGGTTACTTGCATGATCATTCATTTTAAAAAGTTAATAGAATGTTCACACACACAAATCATTTGGGCTATGGTGTACATCGACAGGTAATAGGATGAGGAAAATAAGGTATGGTGAGAAAGGCCAACCATAAATAACTTGGGTCCAGTTTTGGACTAATTTCCAAATCATCCTAGAAGGTCAACACGTATAAGGTTTTGTTATAGTGAAGCATCTTTTATATTAAGGGGGCTGGGTTCATCAGAGTGGTCAATTCATTATGGTAAATAAATCAGCTACACTTTTTTTCCTTAATTGTCAGTTTGCCTCAATTAGCACTTTGGTGAAGTGACTTAAAAAAGAGAATAAAAAACATGTGAACTGAATCAGCTAAGACAGACCAAAGATGTGGCAGCGAACAATATAACAAATAAGTCGTGAAAAATTGCAGCATTTGCCAACAATGATCAGCTGATCAAAGGTTTGTTTGGTCCGAGTGCTATTGAGAAAGGAAAGCCTTAATTAGATCCCAACAATGCAAAAATACCTGCCTAGAAATTTACCACTGTTATATTTTTTTGAAGCAAACTTGCAAATTGTTGTACAAAGGTCCTCAAATATAATATACACTCTCTTTTCATATCAGATTGATGGCTCCTCTAAGGCCTTAATCTGTCTTCATTTTTATAAAAAAAAAGTCTCATCATACATATCACATTTCGTTAATCTTGTTGTTGCAGCTCTAGTTCCAACTTCCAAGACAATCTTTGAAATTGCAGCAAGTCTAAATCATGCAGCATCTTAGACTTTGAGTCTGAAGTCCCCAGACACTGCACAACATTAAGCCTCTTGAATGACTGAGTAAGACACATCACTGGCATAATTAAAGTTCTTGAACGACAATATGGAAGTAAATCTGCACTAAATTTTACCTTAGGCATATCTAGAAGTGTGCAATACGAAAGTTCACACGTAAACCTTTTTTTTAATTCTTCCAAAATAAATTGCCAAAGATTGCCATCTCAGACAGGTGGTTGATTTATGAGACATTAGCAATAACCAGTTTTTAATTAACTGTATTAATGTACACTCACGGATATTCAGATTTCAGTGTAATCAAAACTTAAGACATACATAGAAAAGTATACACTTCTTCATAGCATTTCATGGTAAGATAGCATTCTAAAAATCACGTCCCATTCTTTACTACCACACATTTATCTCACAGATGATATATTCTGCGGGGAAAAGCTACTAATTCTAAATCCTCCATGAAACCAAGATATAGTCGTTATGTTTCAGTGCAGCCTCTAAAGATCTCTCAGTAAGAGGCTGAGGCTCACTCAAAATAAGCTGTGACTCACTCAGCCTATTCATTCTCTACCATTAGTTCCTGATAGTAAGGCAATGTAATTCAATTTAAGGTTCCATTTCATCTTAAAATAAGATTAAGAGAGACAGTGATGAGCTGTAGGGTTTTATAAGATTACTCCTTCCTCATCCTGAATAATATCTACAATATAACATATTATCTATATCTCACATATTTCAGACGTTTTTCCTAGACTAGGGTTATATAGAAGCTTAACAATGTAAAGGAGATGTAACTGGTATCTTAATTTCATCCTTCACGAGATATTACATTTTGAAGACTATTCAGGAAGTTTTCGAATGAAAGTTATCCAGAATATCCTAACCACTGCAGTTATAAACTTCACATAAATAGGATATAAAGTGCATGGATTTCTTTCCTGTTATAATGAGATATGTAGAAAATACAGGAGAAAGACATGATCCATTCTAATAGGATAGGGCTGTAACCTATGGCAACTGTCAGTCAATTTTTTTTTCTTATTGAATAGAAGAGGTAATAAGGTATTTGCTCATCTATCCAACTGCAAAATGTCATAGTTACTGTAGGCAATCATCTCACAAGATTGAAACTATGAGGTATTAGCATTTAGTAGACAAATAATCTCATATTCTGGTTGTCATCAAAATCAACACATTTCTTACAGCTGCCACATGGAACATTGTCCATGCTCTTGTCTCCAAAGTAGGTGATTTTGGTTCATTAAACTTTGCATACTTCTACTTTTACCACAGGAAACCACTACGACCTAGTTAACTATGCCATGGTGAAGCATGAATTATACTGAGCGTGTCTTATGCCATGAAGCGGGGTTCGACATCAAATAAGAGCTAAAGTCATGAACATTAACCAAGGGGCAACCAGCCTACTTTCAGGTATATTCGTTTGATACCAAAGCATGAAATATACTGAGCGTGTCTTATGCCATGAAGCGGGGTTCGACATCAAATAAGAGCTAAAGTCATGAAAATTAACCAAGGGGCAACCAGTCTACTTTCAGGTATATTCATTTGAAACTGGATGGCCAAAGAGGCTAAGTCTCTGGCAAATATAATAATAACAATAAATAATTGTCTTGAAGTGGCTTAATGCACATTATGTAATTTCCCCACCTGCCAACCATTTGACATCTCCTTTTAGACCACAAAACGCATTTTCCCGTTAATTTCATGGTCTTCCCAACAAGAAAATGAACGCGAAAAGAGCAATGTGACAAGCAAACAACACAACAGCATTAGGATGTCAGTGTGGACATTGGTAATGTGTGGAAAGATGAGTTTTTGCCTTGTTTTTCACAAATGCCTGGCATTGAGTTGACGCCTGACATAATAATGGAGACACATGGCCATTGACAACCATTGCGTGCTTAAGACAACTAAAAGAATGAACCAAGAAGAAATCAAGAAGGCAGAAAAGGGGAAAATGAACTCCAAGGGGCTAAATACAGAGAACAGAGCCAGAAGCAAAAGATATAACAAATCAGTCGTGAAATATTGCAGCATTTGCCAACAATGGTCAGCTGATCAAAGGTTTGTTTGGTCCAACTGTTATTGTGCAAGGAAAGCCTCAGAACCTAATAATGCAAAATAAGTGCCAGGAAAATTCAATACTGTAACATGCTCCAAAAATGTCTTCCTGAACAGGAAACTTTATATTATAAGTCCTTCTTAGCATCATTATTGTGTCCTGAAAATTTCTGAAATTACATCTATTCAAATGACATTATCTGTGAGATTAACCATTTCTGCATAATTTTATGTAAGATTAGTACATGGCGAAATGTGCCACGTGCGTTTTCCATGCGTTTGGATAAACCCATGGAAAACCCATGGTTTTCACCTCACTATGATTAGGCAAAAACCATACGTTTTCCATGAGTTTATGCTTCTTATGGAAAACGCACGTGGCACATTTAGCCATTTTGATGGTAACTTTTCACTATACATTGGAGATCCGCTGTCAAAATACCTTGATACCAAGGGTATGTCTCTTAGTGAAGCAAGCTAAATTTGGTCCCAACTTAATAAGCTTATTACTGCTTACTAATAAGATCACATCAGGGTCGTAGCCAGCATGAGGCAGAGTAGGCCACTGCCTCACACTACGATTAGTTTACCTGAATTTTAGGTTGCGATGGGTCACGGTTTACACTTTTCCCGAAAATTATCTTTTTGATTTGACCTCCTTTAGACAAGAATGACCATCGACCGTCATCGCCAATAAAAAATAATTAATATTACGGCCTCTCAGCCAATCAGATATCTAGAATCTTCGAAATAAGGACACGCAAAACGTTGGACAAGAGTTGCAACGCCGGAAACGGAACCAACCACAATTCATAGTGCCTCGTCAAATTTCTTTGTATGCCCATTAAGGCAATAACAGTCCTAAATATTATTTTTATGTTAGTTTGTCCCATCTGATTTCAGCCTCTGGCTACAGCCCTGTCATCTTACCATTAAGACCAGCTATTTATACAAATTGGATATAATGGCATGTTTCCACTGCATCAAACATAATAATCCAACATCAAAAGCTACTATTTTCTCTCAAAGAAGTTTGTTTACGAGGTTTTATGAGGTTATTGAGGAAATAGACACTACTAATAAAAAGAAACTAAGTGAATCAAGAAGCGTACTGATAACAAATTCTGAAGATGCAGAAATAATGAAACTGGATACCATAACAAATTCATTAACGTCTTCCTTCAGAAAACTTCAAATTATTTCAACAAACTCTGAGATGGCCAAGTTTGGTTGGAGAGAGGTTATTAGAATTTAAGATCAGAGGCCCCAGGAGGATCAAAGAATTCTTCCTGATTTAATTATTGCCTCTGCATCACCAGACCACCAGCCTCAAAGATGGTCAGGCATAATTGAAAAAGACAAGAAGATGTTTGCCAGTTTTTTTTTCATCACTCAATCTCTTTACACAGTGCCGTTCCTGGAAAGTGACTTTCCTTAAAAGTGACAAAAGTGAAAAACTTCGTCTAAGTTTCTGCCTATCCAGCACTGTAAAAAAAACATTCTGTAGTTTTTACGGCATTTTGCTTGTAAAGTTTTGCATAGTATTTTGCCACAAAAAATACGGTTAGAAGTTGGTCTACCGTAATATAGAACAAACAGACGTTTACTGTAAAATCTACAGCACATGCATCTGTTAAATTGTGATGATCTCTACCGTAAAATCATACAAACAACACATGACCGTAAATTACTGCTGTATTTTCATGTTGGCCCTACTGATGAGCCCCTAAAATAACCTAATGTTGGGCCAATACTGTAAATTTTACGGTATCATACTACAGTTGAATTTTTACTGTAACTTACAATTAAATATGACACAATATCATTGTGTAGAGTAGTTTTACGGTATTGTCCCGTAAAATATTCGGTGACATGCTGTATGGTGGATTTGGTGTATTTAAAAGCAATTTACTGGATAAATTCCAGTAGATCGACATTTTCTTTGCCTTAGCTGTTAATTTCTATAGTATTATGCCGTAGGATAGAGTCACAGTTTCTTTCTGTGAAAGATTTATGGTAGCAGGCTGCAAATTAACACTATTTTACCGTAAAAACTACGGTTAAATTACAAGACAACTACGGAAACTCGTTAGAGTGTGGTATTAAGTGAAAATGCGTGTTAATAAATTGGTCACCTAATTATTTCTAAATAAATGGTCCCAACATGCCAGTTGAGTCTGCCAGCTCTTCTAATGTCACAACACATTGGCTTCCTTTGTGATAATTTTGTTAAAATAAATTGATGCACTGACCCGTTTTTAGAGCAGGAAACCACTGATATCACAATTCATTTGCACGAGGGTGGAGGTAAAGATAGGAAGGTTGACTCACATGTAATGGTTAGGGACTATAATAGGGAAGAATTGCATTAATTTTGGATCAAGAGTCAAAACTCATTAAATCTCTCAATACTAACCACTCAGCACTTAAGCCCTTATACATCGGCAAACAAAAATAAGGGGAATTGAATCCGTTTAGTTCAAAAAGTACATTTGTGTCAGTATTAAAATAGGGTTTCGTCGTTAAGTTACACCTAGTTTCTTCAGTTACCTGTACCAGCAAGATCACGTACACAAATAACATTCCTGCTGTCATCATGATGACAAATACCATACCTGTCCCTCATCATTAGATTTAAAGCATGTTTTGTTCCAAACTGGTAATACTTTCCATGGCAGTGGTAATTAAAAATGCTATATCTAATTATCGATGATTAAGTGACTGTAAAACATAACATTTCCCAATGTTTTCAGTGTGATTCACTTGTTGCCAGATGCGTGTATGTCAAACAAAGAGTTACATCAGAGATATGGAAATGCAGTTCCAGTTCTAGCCACCATCAAGGGTTGATTGATGAGGTGAGAGAGACGAGTCCACTCATGTTACACGTTTACCCCATGGGTTGGATCTAACTTGCCTCAGCATAGACACCGAGTACAAGGGACCGTCAATTTAATGTCTCATCTGAACGACATCCAGCTGGGATGATGCTTATGAAAGGTTGCTCAGGCATTGAAATGAACCCGGGTCCCTCGGAGGAGCAGGCGAGCGTCTTACCATTTGACCACCCATCTGCTTAATTAATATAAGAAGCGTCTGCCTGAGCACAGCAGAACCAAACAAGCTCCACAGTACCTGACGTTTTCTAGATAGATAGCTCAATAAAAGCCAGAGCAAAAAAAAACAAAGACTGCAATAACTTCACTGTCTGCTTTTATTGCACTCTGCTGAACCTTTGAAGTTGAATATTCGACGCTTGCACTCGAAACATCAAAGATTCCTTTCGTCACCAGAAATCTGCTCCAATCTGCCATTTGCTTTGGATGCTGTGAAGAATGGGTGGATGACAGTCATGCAATTAGCTCATCACCAGTCCAAACAGAAAGTCTAAAACATATGGTTTGAAATCTATAAAAACCAACATACAGTGGACCCCGTCCTAGCGACCACCTCATTATATTGACCACCTGGTAAAATTAACTATGACCATTGAAATGTACCCCACAAATGTGTACTCATCATTGTAACTTATCACTTATCATTGTAATTTACCACCATTTGATAACTACTTTTGCGACTAGTAAATTTGGATGTGTTTGATGCCGAGTTTCTGCTCAAAGATACAGTCAGACAGGCTTATAACGAACCATTTGGGCTTTGTCAAAAAGAGTTCTGCAAGCGAAAGGAGAAAATTCCATACCCGGACAATAACCTTGTTATTATAACCATATTTTCATTAACAGCGTGCTCATTATAAATGGATCCAACAATAGAGAGAATTTTTTTAATTAGATTCGTTTCAGGATTGAATTTTAAACCCAAAATGTGTACCCATAGTTGCCAATTTACTTAAAACTCAAGACCACCTGACCATTATACTGACCAGTAATCACTACACCAAGGCAGCTTTTACAGTGTAGATCTATTATATAGAGAAATAAATTGACAGTTTCCTCATGTTGCAAGGGCAAAAAAAAAAACACAAAACCCAATCCACCGATATGGCAGATTTGGCTTTGTGTAAATGGCAAATATAAAGTGTGGCCAAAAGGCACTGGCCAGTGCTGTCAATATGGCATAGTTTGCTGTCAGATTTATCACACATCACAGCCAAAGCCAACAGAGGAGCCACGCTCAAAGTTGCAAGTGTATCCAAAAAAAAGAAGGATGGTTTAATGTCATTCACTGCAATGACTGCTGCACAGGAAATGAAAGCAAAGTGATGCAGGCAGATTGTCCTATTCTACTCATTTACAAATATATGTGTGTGGAACTATTGTAGAGTATCATATTCAAGCAAATTTCGAAAATCTCATTTGGCGTACAAAGCAGCTAACAGTTTATCATTTTGTTGGACATCTCACTTAACATTTGACATTTTGACTGGGTCTAGAATGACTATAAAGAATGGCCATTCTTTACTAACGTCTCAGTCACCTAACAAATTACCCATAACGATATGCTTCGAAGTCAAAAACATGTCACTTATACGACATCAATAATTATGACCGACTAATTAAAGACAGCTGACTAATTTGTTTTTAAAAAGTGCTTACATTAATATATTAGTCACATAGAAACCATTAAATAACTGACATCTAAGTAAAGTATTTTCAGTGCAGAGAAACTCCATTGATATGATCTGGAACTTCAGCTGGACAGGATATTTCATCTTGGACAATGGCACATGGCACTGAGGCCACTGCACCATCAAGACCACCATATTTGGAAAAAAGATTCTTTAAATACTGATGCTTAATCCACAAAACCGAAGCTTTTGTGGGCAGACAGTTGCGCACCACATCAGTTATTCTTGTGTAAAAATACAACACACTGCACCTTGGGTGACCTGATGCGTCTTACATTCTCCCTAGTTTCTCAGAGATTACCTCAATGCATCAAAACACAAAGAAATGTCAGGTCGATCTGCTTCTCTGCTTTTCCGTCATTCATATAGGTCTTTGAAAAGGTCCCTAGCACCAAACTTTGACAACGGAGCTTCTATTGGGAAAGAAAAGGGCAGGTGGTTGCATTCTGAAGGTCATTAATGTTTTGTTTCCTCTTTTTTTGTGATTGTGAAAAGAAGATGCCAAGGCTGAATTATTGCAGTCTGATCTTCACAAAGAAAAAGTGTGAAGTACAAATGTTTCTAGATAGATGTTGGTCTGTGAGGCTACCTGTCTTTGGAGATCTACTTTTACTCAAATTATTTTTAATCCCCATAATCCACGACAAGGGCATATATTCTACCTTGTTGGTAATTTGTTAAACTCTAACGCCCCATGTATGTAAAAATATCCCACATCCGATCTACTATATGACGAAAGCTGACAAAAGATCGTAATTGCTAACTTCTATAAAGAAATTAATCATTACGATGTCCTTTAAAAGCTTATTTTTTCACTTATTTTCATGGCTGTAACAAGTCTGGAGCTACCAAGAAACAAATGTGGCCAGATAGAGAAGCAGACTTCCAGCCTTTCCTAAAGAGTATGAGGGCCTTCAGTCTCAGTGGCATTTTGGCTTCAGCTGCAGCCGATTACCATCATTAGTGCCAAGGAAACCATCCGTTGCTAAGGCAATGAAGATGTGAGCTGCTCCCTGTGATGAATATATGACGAATGGGGTGCATGTCACAATGCCCATAAAAGGCCTGTCATGAAAGACCTTACAATCGGCTGAGGTGTGGGTGGTGACCCATTGTACTTGGCCCTTTTCACTGCATCCATAATACCCCAGACCATAATGTTTCTAATGCTACTAAGAGTCCTTCTAGCAGATGGTGCCTGATCGTGTCTTTCATTCAAGATTATGGCAATGAATACAAATACACGACATTAATTTATTCATTAGCAGCTGCGACAGGTTCCAATAAGTGCTCCAGTATAGCAGCATAGGTCAGGTAAAAGGGTCAACAATATTGGTCCATGTTAACTGTCCAGCCAATTGGACTTACAGGACCACTGCTGATCCAGTACTGCCTGATAACCACTGGACCTCGATAGTGTAACAAGGTGTAGTGCAAGGCTCCTTGCTATGGCCTTACTCTATCAAGCAAAATAATAATCATGATGATATAGTTGTTGTGATAAGTATTCTAGAGGTGAAGTAACACCACCTTAATACTCTTTATGGTATCATCCTCCATTTCTAGTGTATGTGTGAAGTACATATTTCAGGTCAAACCTTCGCGAAGTCTGTTTGATGGCACTGCATCTTAGAATTGAACATCGTCGGTTTCCACTCGCAGGAAATTCTCTTCATCAAATGATAATGGTCGGAGTTCGATAAGTGTTATTAGTTTACTCAAGCTAGAGAACAAGTCCTATTTTACTAAAAGGTAACCAGTAGGATCACAATTCATTTTTCACAAAGGTTAAAGTGCAGTACGATCCAGGTACCTTAAAATCAAGACAGGGACAAAAGACAAAAATCAATAATTTAGACAATGTAGCCAAGAACATATTGTTCTGCCTCACACCAAAATGCATATGCAGAAAACTAGTCATTCAGCATGGGTTGGAAGGACCCGAGAAATTCCAATATTAGCACTTGCTTAAATTTCACAGAAACAAGGAGACTGTGCAAACTCAAGATCCAGATGCACCACAGGTTCCTAAAATGTGTGTGTATGCATCTGCATGCATCCATTTTGATATGGGGTGCTACCAAAGTCTGCAGAAAAGATGATCTGCAGAAATGGTGCTTATTATTATAATATTAATCCAAAGAAATTTTCATCTTTTTAAATCCCACCAGTAAGTCTTACTACATTATAATATGTTAATGCCAAAGCATGATGCCGATGGCCACTATGTCGCTGAATGCAATGCATATAGAAAAACTATATAATTATATTTGATTTTCAAAAAATTCATTTTTGTAACAATTACTATTTGAAGAATAATGCCAAATTACGGACACAATCACTCTAGTCATAATTGTAGGCAATATATTTCTCTATATCTGTGTGTGATTGCTGGTCACTGAGCTGGCTTAATAACCACAACATACTGCGAAGATTACGACGAAATCACACTAAAAAAAGTGATAGTCACGCCGTCCTCAAAAATATCAACAAACCAGTGAATCGGCGGGGATGATGTCACAGGACATTCGTCGTAAATTAACAAGTTCTGGCGTCACACAACCATAAATTAACCATCCTAACGTGTTAAACACATATATTGTAGCATTAACACATCCTCGCATACCTGAAAATGTATCTAAAGTTGCGCATCGGTGGCGTTCCATCTTGTTGACATGCTCATGACGCAACGTCTTGGTAGCACGTGCGGAATTTTAGAGATTAAAAAATGTTAAATATGACAGAAGTCATTGATTGAGATTATTTATACGCACCTTGCAATAATTTTAAAATTATTAAGACTAGGGTATACATTATATACCATTAATCACGGCAAATAATAATATTTTGCTACAACGTTGGAGATTATATCTTCACAGAGGGAGCTGCAGTGGCGTGACAGGTGCGCCACCACGCAAGTATTTAATACCCCTAAAAATACTTTTTAAAGCTGTTAAATATATTAATCAGTACTAATATAGCATCATTATTTAATTTAGAGAGTTAAATATCGAACTGAATTGAAAACCAGTCCCAAATCTAGCCTCAAAAGTATTGTTCAAGTTTGTTATCTCTTGTTCCACTTTTGACGCATTGACTAATGGACGATTTGTACGACGTCAACAAATCACGGATTTTGCTAGGCCTGAATTGGTACTATAATCAAACTTTTCTCAGCTTCTACTAGTCGGATCTTCACCAAATTTGGTTTGTAAGCTGCGCTTTTGTATCGCGGTTCTAATGGTGTGCCATAATGTCATAAAAAACACATGTTACCAAATCTCGTAACCAACGTTAGGAAAACTTTGTTTGTATACAATTGCGCATTGGGTGAGATTTAAATTCCAGAAAAGGCTCAGTCAAAATTATTGTGGTGCTGGCACCTGTCGCTGGTTTCAAAGTGTGTGCTGCCACCTAGCTCCTGCAACCTTGAACATACAGCCTACGGCCTCTGGCCTTCGGCTATAATAGACCTAAAAATAGTTGCTCTAAAGAACTGACATCATTCAATACAATTTCGTGAAACACAACAAACAATGTGCAAATAAACCACTTAAACAAATCATCTCAAATTCTCAATACGAAAAGGTATATATCACACCGTATTCAAAACAGCCGAAGGCTACTAACTCCCAAGTGCCAAAGTGACAAACAACAGGTTTTGTAATTTTCAAGGCAGAAGTGGAAATAGCTGTAATCTTCACAAGGGCAGACCCGTAGATCTTCTGTGAAGCTCAATCTAGTCCCACCAAATAAGGGATCCTTCGAAGGCCAAATGAGCTATTTGAAGGTCGCACAAAGCCTTGGAGGGGATTATCCCATTTGTTCCGAATAAACATACGAATGTTGGATACTGTATTAAGACTTGATTTCCTGGTAAATCATCTTTCTGAAAGAAGAAGAAGAAGGAAGAAGAAGAAGGAAGCAGGAGTAGTAGTAGTAGTAGTAGTAGTAGTAGTAGTAGTAGTAGTAGTAGTAGTAGTAGTAATAGTAGTAGTAGTAGTAGTAGTAGTTGTTGTTGTTGTTGAAGCACTAGTAGTAGTAGAGGTAGAAGTAGCAGTAGTAGTAGTAGTAGTAGTAGTAGTAGTAGTAGTAGTAGTAGTAGTAGTAGTAGTAGTAGTAGTAGTAGAAGCAGTAGTGCCACCAAGAGTTTCCATGTGGATTGAATAAAGTATATCTTATCTTATTTGAAGAAAATGCCTAACAGAACTACCTTAAGGAAACACCCAGCAGAATATTTATTTGTCTTTTTCCAGATCTTGGTAATCATATTACCCGGTTTACAAAGAGTCCACAAGATCGTCCTTCACACACACCATCTGGTAATCTGGTTCAAGAAGGACATCTCCTTTATTATTGCCAAAAACATGCAAATCATGCAGATCTTATGTGATCAGGTGGCACTGGGAATCCCATGCTAATGTGTCTCAAGATACAATCATTCCCATTGTCAAAATCTTGCCAACCTATTGTCAAAATATTCCCCAATAATGGTAAATCGGTAGACTAATGGCTTCAGCATCGTACAGACTAATTATAGAAGCAGACTGGTTAATGCAATACCATTAAGGCAGACAATACACTAATGTCTTTCTGAGGGAGTTAACATCAGAAAATAAGACAGGGTACCATTAACTTCAGCATGAAGACATAACTCACATTATAATTCAAAATATGTAGTTAAATTACAAAAGTATTGTATTTTTTATACTTTAGAATTAACAAATCTGCAAAATGGGTCCGGAAAATATTAAAATTTTTCTTTCATAACTCTCTCAAAAACAGGAAGAACCATACAGCAAAGAATGACAATAAAATGATGAGAAAGCTGAACCCCATGAAGGTCATTGAACGATAAGACTATAATACTGTTACAGAAATAAATTCACAGATATTTGATTGACCCACGATTTTGCTAGTGATAGGAACCATCTTTTCACCGCATTATCGCATCGCCCGGGGAGCACTTAGGACCTGTCGCGACAGATCTATCCAATCCTAGTGAACCTAACACGAGACGGCAAGTGATATGCTTTCAACGAATTACTGGAAATAGATCTGAAAATACTGGAGTGAAAAACCCATCGGTCTCTATGTAGAATATGTGTTGGGGTGGGCGACCATCGCTCTCCGAGAACATAACAAGGTAAGCAGCACTGATCGAATTTCACAGGCCACAAAGGATACACGATTTGCAGATCCTGAACATAGACTGATCATATTTCTTTATTACCTATTCATGGTCTGGCCACTCAGACACTGCCTGCAGTCCCTAGGCACCTCAGCAGAGAGAACACAAGGCCTCCAGACTGTCTTGCCTGACCCGACACCAAACCTATTTGTTGCTGCTGCAAGATAAGCAAAGCAGTTTCCCTCTCCTCTCTTATCTCAGACAATACAGTCCCAGTTTATTGTTTCACCAACGATTTGCCCATCACTGGGTGCGATCTTTATTGAGGACCTCCGTCCATTGGAGCCTAATTGCGTTGCCTGGGATATTGCAGCCCTTACAAAGCAGACAGGACATCAAAGTGACCTTTTTGTCTATTCCGCAATGGCACATTGCCTCTTCCTGATGACACCTACAGAGGGAATAGAGTTATAAATATCCCATGCATCGTTCCGCACACCCTGGTGCTCTCCCACAGTATTACCACATCAAACATTCACTGCAAACTGCAAAACTTTTATTTTTTTGCATGTCATTCTTTCCTTTAGTGTTTTTAGTCAGAACACAGTGCATTCTATACCAAAAATGAATAGGATTGTCTATTTTCCTGTGTGAGGACAACTAGCAAAGTCTGCAAATATCATAATACAGGTGTCAAAAATGCAGTTGTATGCTCCACCCTGACATCAAGTACCAGTCCCAAAGGCCTCTTATCTCTCTGTCTGCAGCAGTAAAATGAACAGGAACAGCACATCTGCAGATCGGGACTCAGAGGTAACTACAGATGGCTCATTTTACAAAGGCCCAATATGGCGTTGCAGCCACCATAAACGCCTGCCTAGATGTGCCAAAAATGACTCACAGGCAACGTGGAATATCATCATAGCAGCCTGCACAACAATCCAGAACACTGATTTCATTGCCTGGTGGTACTATGGCAGTTTATAGAGCTATTTTATAACACATTTTAACCATCAAGTACTACTGCTAAACATTAATTATACCCAGGATACATGTAAGCTGGCTAAGCTTCAGACCAGGTACATTGAGACATTGGATGTATCATGTACTCTAGGAGCCATAATAAATGTCCAGTTGATTTTTGGGCATATTTTGCCATAAATGGCATGGAGCAGCGCAAAATAACCATATATGTTAGCAACAAATCAAAGCCCAACTTTCTAGCTTATAAAAACCGATCTGGAAACCAAATAACCAAAACTTTGCTATATTCTCCATTGTAATTTCTGCTGTGACCATAACAAATGGCTATAATGATGAAAATATAGCAAAAAAAAAATATCATTGCACAGATAGGAAACTTTAAAGTTAATTTGCACAGGGAGGGGGTTGTATGGGTCAGAAAGTTGGGCTTGACCTTTTTGTAACATTTATATCTATTTTGTGCTTCTCCGTGACATATATGTAAAAATACGACCAAAAAACAGGTGGATATTTATTTTGGATTACACCATAATTAAATTTTGTGCAATGAAATGTCCATCACCTGTGTTTGGTTTCTTACATTTTCATGGCACAGATATAGATAATCGAATGTATCAATTGGAATCAGGGAGTTCAGATAAACCAAGATTAAGGTTTCTTTTCTTTTTCTCTCCCAGGGATGCGCCATCAGTACACTGCATAGTTATGAGAACTGAATGCATTGAACAGTTAGCTTAACGAAAAGCAAAACTGACCAATCTGAGATAACTTACATATATTACTCCACAGTACTATCAATACACAAGACAGAAGAGTCAGATGGGAAAAGTTCGATTCTTAAAATAGAAATATTCCCACCTATCATTTTCTACACCACTAGCGAGTCAGGCCATCACACACAAACCATCCATAACTCGCTCCGGATATCGAGAGAAAAATGTCACGTTCTAGTAAAACAAAAATGGACGGAGTAAGCGTCCGAGAGCACAAAATGGCATCAATTCGATGAGATGACCGGAGTGAGACGTAAAAAAAATTAATGGAAAAATATAAAATGGAGCATTGGGAGCAACGAAAAGGGAAAGTTGAATGGATTTGATGATTAACGTGAGCTGTCTTATTCAGACTAAAGATAAATCAAGGGTAAACCTGGTCCTCCCCTTCAGCCTCCCCATCATGAATCACTGCACCCAATATGACCCAGGCCAGCAGCTGCTACCATTGCCTTATAAAACACAACTCCTTATAATGCACCAGCTACAAGAGAGATTAATTACACTCCAAGAAAATGCCACTTCAAGAAAAAATGCTGCATCAAGAGAAAGAGTGTCACATAGAAATGGAGAGGTTGGTTTTACTGGTTTCATGGTTTTCAAGATAACGTCACCATAGCAACAGTCCCAACAGTCGAACATTCCCAACAACACAAAAAAAATAGCACAGTGGAACCTCCCATCATGAGTCAAGACTACCTAATTATCGTTCTCCAGATAATTAGTGCCAATACTGGGCCAACATTGCTTTTGTCACAATTGAACATTTTTCCCCATTGTACACTACAATTACACGGATAAAAGCCATATTGGCACAATGTTGGCTCCATATAGGCATCATCAGCTCAATGTTGGCCCAGTATTGTCACTAATCGGCCGGATGTTGGCCACTGTGATACAGAGTAGCAGATTTTTCCCAAATGGAAGTGAATTAAACAGATTTTCGGAGCGAATGTGAAAATACATTTTAGATAATTAAAATGATAATTAAACAATAAATAGACAGAAACAAATCATCAAATAGCAATGCCATCAGGAATACCCTAAACAGCCAAAGCTATTCTAAATATATAGTATTTCCTTCGCTAATACCACCACCTTACCAGCTTAAAAGACCAGTAAATTTTGCACTACGAGTGGACTAAATGCCAATAACAGTGAGGCTTGACTGCATCCTCATCCTGCCAGGTAAATCACTGCCTTATCTGGAATGAGAGCTTAACAGGGATTTGCAGGGAGAAATGAACACTAGGTAATTGGACGTTGCTATTGTGTGGGTTTAATTAAAGTGGGTAAGAATTTAGTAGAAATCAATGGCTGAGACAAAACAGGCAATTCACACATCCCCCAGTATTGAGCCAATGGCCCACATTTTCCACATTTGAATGGTCCTTCATTGAACACAAATCTACAATATCCAGCCCATTTGAATGGCTGTTTTGCTCACAATGCAAAGAAATTAGGAACACTAAAATGGGGACCCTGGGAATTCTTATTAAGTTGATTTGTCTCGGATCTCACAACAAAATTCAGTTCTGCTTCAGTTCTACTATTCAACTGAGTCACTACATGCTGTTTCAACACTGGAATAATATTAACGAAACCTGCAAGCCTAAAATTAAAGCCGTACACATGACTAATCAAACGCCAAAAACACATAACTTAAGAGCAACAAATTTAATCACAAATAATTCCATAATTGTCTGTAATTAAACAATTAGTACAAGACAGCATCTTTTGCACGTTGTTTGATGTTCAAGGTACACATGAAGGACATCTAAAGCGATCAATTTTTAAAGAAAGATATTTCACATTTCGTGAATAAAAAATAACAAGCGGAAGATTGTAGTAAAGCGTAAAACATCTAGTCTACTGACAGATATCCCCTCGGGTCAATAACAAGTAAAAAAAAATGGAACACAGCTCATTTAAATAAAAAAAAGGTTGCCTGGAAACGATAATGTGAGGTACAGGGTAAGAGTGCAAATAAACATGAGAGAAAATGAATCAAAATAGAAAAGCAAGGTCATAAATCTTTACACTGAACTGAGGTGACAATTACATGGCTGGAGGGACAGAAGGAAAGACCTTCTAGGAGAATACAGACAAGTGGCCCAAGGCATAGGACCCCAGGGGAACTAGGTAGGGACCTTGGGCCACCACATTAGTCTTTACTCCACTGACTTGTCCCTAGGTTTACAAGCAGGGCCCTTGTCAGTGCACATTGGATGACAGCTTACAACCAACCGTGGCCTTAGAAGAGTGTGAAGTATGGGACATCCAGGAGAGAAAAAGTGAATGAATGACACACGCAGAAAAAGAAGAAATTTATGTACAAATACACTGAAATCTGCTTAAATACCATTTACTTCTTTCTACGACACTACAATATCAATGCAGTAATACTATACTATATCTTAATATTTGAGTTAATGTAAAGAAAAAATATATGTACAAATACCTTGAAATCTGCTTAAATACCATTACTTTAATTCTTTCTATGGTACTACTATCCATATATTTTTTTAAACAGAAACTTAATATTTCATGTTATTTATTTAACTTTTAGGCTTCTTTATATAATGATATAAAGAAAAATAAATTATCACTATTTTTGTTACAATAGTCAACCCTCATTTATCCGCACACCTTCGTCCCCCAGTTAACTGTGCGGATAAATGAGGGAACCAGATAACTGAATATATATAAATTCACTAAGCAGCTGTTAAGTAGATTTTTTCTCAGCCAACTGTGTGCGGATAGCGAGGGAACCGAATAAGTGAGGCCCGGAAAAAGGAGGGTTGAACTTTGTACTCATCAACAAATTAAAATTGTGTAGCCATTTTTCTACTACATCACAATTATACATATATAGTTGCAATGGCGAGGTTCTACTGTAAACCATATGTGGTCAAAAGAACTAGGAAGTCGTTAGTATGCATTCCTATTCGAATGAACACATTCGAATGCACACATGGATAAATATGATGATTTATTCACGACCAAACTTCCATAAACTGTGGGAAATTGTCCTGAAGTATTTTATTCAAAGATTCTTTGAAGATTTAATACACTAAAAGGAAGAGAACTGAAGAGAATGGGAAAAAAGCCTTACATACAACTCAGTTCTCGAGCCATTAGCAATTAGGATAAAAGAGAGGGTGCTTAAGCTGTACTAGGTAATTCATATAGCAACTTGCTACTAGCAAGACCACCACGATCTAATATGTGATAAAGTTTGCGGAATTTTCGGCACACAAATTGTATCAGCTTATACAAATACCATGCAACTCCATTCAGACCCCCTCACTAATAAGACCATTGCACCATTAAGACCACACAATCTTGATAAATTAACAATAGTAACAGGGATGTTTCAATGATTCAGTATACAGTGGTATAGGCATAGATAGATAGATAGATATATAGATAGATATATAGATAGATAGATAGATAGATAGATAGATAGATAGATAGATAGATAGATAGATAGGTATATAGATAGATAGATAGGTAGATAAACAGATAGGTAGGTATATAGATAGATAGATAGATGTTGAAAGTGCAGTCCTCTAAGGCAAGTTATTGCCGCTATCGAGGGTTGATTGATGAGGTTAGAGAGAGAGGAGGAGTCTACCCATGTTACACATTGACCCCATTGGTGGGATCTTTTACTTGCCTCAGCATAGACACCGAGGACAAGGGAACGCCAATTTAACGTCTCATCCGAACGACATCCAGCTGGGATTTTGCTCATGAAAAATATATGGCAAGATGATCAATGGTATATTATACAATGACAAGAATATGATGGGTCCAAAATTGGTCTTAACTCTGAGCTACTCTCAATAGTGAGGTGGTCTTAAAGTGGGTTCCACACACGACCCGAATATGTGGGTCCCAAAAATGTCCATTCGGGCCAGTAGCAGAGTAGTGTCTCTAGTTGTCCAAATCGTCCCAAGTTGTCCAGAGTGTACCTCCCAACGTCATGTCTGTAGCTTACACACGTAATCCCACTAATCACACGTCACTGACGACACCTCAATGCAGAGGCGCCATCTACTTCCTCCTTTGAAGCCAGCTAAATACACTTTCCTTGTAAGGCTTTTCCGCTTCCGGTAGAAGTACAAAAGGACTCCGGCTATTCTCACCTATTCGTCTTATATTCCTCTGACCTGTTTGTCCATTAATGAAAATGGACTGCGAGGAGGTCTGGGAGTGGGGCTACTTGTCTGCTTGTTACACAGAAAGTCCACTACTCAAGGCTGACCCTCAGCTGACCACTGGTCACTCCCATTGGTCATTCATACTGCTCACTCGAACGGAATTGCATCATTATTATTGTATGAAGAGCTATTAAGATGCCTTGCATAGTTGTTCATCAAATGCTTTATTATTCTGGTTGCAGTGAAAAAGAATGCATAGAAAAAACTGATTCTCCGGAATAAAAATCTCATAATGAGTAGTATTTACTAATAGGACTCATTATAATGGTAATAATATATGTTTCCCAACACAACACACATTTAGACCTTAAAGTATGGGCTAATAGACCTTAAAGTATGGGCTTAATAGACCTTAAAGTATGGGCTAATAGACCTTAAAGTATGGGATAAAAGCAAGGAATGAAAGTTATCAGGCATTATTACAAATGGGAATTTATGAAGTTGCCACTAACATAACATTTGTCGTAGAAGGACAGATTGAGTACAAGCATGTGAATGAGCATGGCATCCATACTTGCCCAAAGCAACGAAGGTAATTAGCAATTTATGACCAGTAGCATTAACATCAAGATTTTTTGTTTTAATTCTGTCATAATAAATAAAAGAGACATGAATCACATGATAAATCAAATCCATTTCCAGATGTAAACTCATAGTTTTCATGAAGTCAAAGCAAGATGATGGTACTGCAAATGCGCTAAAGCGTTAATTACTTTAGCACGATTCAGCAAAATCACTTACAGCTAAATTAAGGCAAAAACACATGGAATGCATTATCAGCAAGAGACATTTGTTATGACAGTCATACAAGATTAAGCTGTGTGGAGGGTGAGGTGTCAGATGGCCTGTCATTCATCATGAAAAGCACTTAGATGTAGCTTTCTTGATGTGTCAGAGCATTTCTAAGACAGACATTACATGGAGGGGACTGAGCATCAGCCACCATCAGCCACAATGTTCATTTGGGATAATGCTACACAGGCATTTATCATGGAAGTAATCAACGGATTAAAAGCCCTGCTGTTTGCCCAAGAATGAATGAGTGGGTTTGTTAAGCAGGACATGACAACAGCTTCACAGACAATGGTGAAGTATGGCCAATTGTGGAAGAAACCCACAATCAGACCATTTCTTGATGTTTCTTCTAATAAGCTAGACAAACGGTGATTAGGCGAGATTGCAGTAGGGAGGAGCATTGTTATATTTAATTAACCTCCCATAGACAATGCTTTTACCACAGGAATCCAGCCATCAAAGTCACGATTTGAGACTGAAAGTAGCCAAGAATGTGAAGCATCAACTATAAAACAGTGTAATGTGATCAGTAATATCATACAATCTGACCTGTCATCAATTTCCAAAGGTCTAAAAACATTGGACCATTTCATGGAATTGAATAGATTTTAATGTTTATTTCTAAAACCATGTAAAATGTCATGCACGCTCCATTACACACTAAAGCACACTAATATTTCAACCAGTCAGTCAAACTCACACTGTACTAAGGATCATAAACAGAATTAACATGGTTCAATGGGGAGATATCAATGTCATAAAAACCCATATACTAGGGACAGAAAACTATCAAATAAGTACAGTTATAATACTAATTCCATTGGCTAAATCCGCTAATAGCACAGAGATCAATCCTTCCTCCTGCATTCAGAAGAAATAATTCCAAGAAAAGGGAATCACAGCAGCCTTCTGAAGAGCCAATTTCTCCAATAGCGTCACAAGCAGTAGTCGGAGTGGACAAAAAAAAGAAGCACAGATCCTTCACATAATTGCCTAGTTTTTTACATCAGTCCCTATAGACTTATGTGGATGGTCAATTAGCCAGTGGAGGCTTCAAAGCCAAGTCTTGATCGATAGCTTTATATAGCTACCTACAAATTGGACCACTAAGGATGCTCCTTGTTTGTTGGGCTAAAGAAAAAGGAGTGGAGACACTGATGGTGGATGATACTTAATAGGTACAAAAAGGGGAAGGTGTATGCATATTGAATGCACAAGAGTTGATATGCTTTGATGCCAGCTCCTGCATATTTGCTGCATAGCATATGTTGCAGTTCTTGATTGCACTGTGACTGTTTTGTATGAGGACATAAAACACTCCCGATCATTTGTCATATTATAACACTCAAAAAGGTTGCCACATTGACTTACCTACAACAAAAAGTCAAGTTGAATTTATTATTGTTTCACTTGTCTCTGTATTGCGGGTCTGAATCCTAGCTTACAGTTAGTTTCATAAAATATGGTCAACTCTAGCTGTCTGTAGAGACCTTTACCTGGCTGTGGTCTAAACATGCTAAAGAAAGCTGCTTATGTCCACTTCCATAGCTTATAATCGGCTTACATCTATCACTAGATAAATATAAACCTTGGTAAATGTAAGAAATTTATCTAATATATCATAAATATGTACTTTTAGATCCGGTTCTGAGTAGCCAGCTATGACAGCTTTGTCTAGTTTCAATTTGACGGCCATCAAACTAACTGTACATGATGACGTCATGAATATTCAAATAAGCTAACTAAATGAAACTAACTGTACATGATGAGCTGCCAGAGACAGACGTAATACCGAGATGATAATGCTTGGAGTCCACACCATATTACACAATACACATTGTTCCTAAGGGTGGAGTCATTTACTTGCCCAGCATAGACAGCGAGTGCAAGACACCACTGATTTAACATATCATGCAACTGACATCAAATGGCGTTTGCTGTCTTAGAAAATCACCCAAGAATGGATGAATTGAATCAGCTTTCATTCAACTTTCCTTTGATTTTGCATCAAAACAAATGTAAAGAAACACAGTCGCGACCAACTGTGTGACACTTCTCAAAGTTTGTAAAGTGGACATGTCGCCTGCGGCATGGCCCAGGGCTTCCATTTGTCTTTTTGGAAGCAGCAACAGCAGACAAACCAGTTTGCCAAAAGGACTCTCAGACTTCCATTTACTCACTGCTCAATGAAGAAAGGAAAAAGAAAGACAAAAGAAAAGAGAGACAGGAGAAAGGCAGTGGGTGATCACAGGTGTCTGGTGACACACAACAATCCATTACTCCAGATTCACCCTGACTGCCTAATTAACTGCATTTCCAGCAGCAGCAGCAGCAGTCCCAGCATCAGTTGAATGCAGACCACATCTCCCCCGTGCGTTTTAATTAAGAGCAGATTCGTATTGCTCAGTTCTTAAGGACAGGCTTAAGAAGGGAGAAACGGAGGTTGTCCCTTCATCAAGAGTTACAATTACATTCTTCCTTCCTCTGTCACTCTTAACACCCCCTCAGTGTTTGGTTAGCCTGTTTGGCCAAACTCAAAGGCACCAGCAGGAGATTGCTTGTGTTATCAGCATGCTTAATTTGCTCAGCTCTAAAGAATGACAAATATCCATCTCTCCTCAACTACATTTTGTCTCAATGACAATATCTTTTTCCACAATTTCACCTCCAAGGTCTTTCTCCATCTTGTCTTTCTCTTCCAGATCCTAACCGTCTTTCCACCGAACTGCGAAATGACACACTGGAACTTAAGTGTGCGTCAAATTCAAGGCGAATTCGGTCATTAACACCAACAATTTAACAGAGAATGCATTGATTTAGACAACTGGAGATGATGGCATTTAAAATGTAATCCTATTTCAATGAGTGTTTCAAGGTTAGAAAACAGTAAATGGATTGTGTTCTCAATCGTAAATGCCAGATCCTAACCGTCCTTCCACCAAAACTGCGACGAGACTCACTTGAACTCAAGTGTGCGAAATCCATCCTTGAAACATTGTGTAAAATTGACAACATTCACAGCATGACAAAACGTAGCCAAGGAACTTCAAGAAGAAAACTCACAAAGGACTACATAATGATTTTATGTCTGATCTACCAAACTGACCTGTCCAAACACATGAAGATATTCAAACATAACACAGAGTCTAGGTTAAGTCAGTCCTATGTTCGAATATAGAAGGGCTGAGGAGGAACAGGAGGAGGAGGAGGAGGAGGACCAAATAATGCCGCCATAGAGCCGAAACGACTAATCCGATAACCGGAAGGGTTAGGTTAACCTCATTAACCCATGGTGTAATTGTCTCCACAATTAACTGGATACAGTTCAAGTAATGGATGGAGTAACCAGTTACAAGATTAGGTCAATTTACAACCCTAGCCATACACCGCTTTGCAAACATGAGACTGATAATGGTGATATAATGTGATGTATTATCAGAGAAGCAGGATGAGATTTATAAGTGCATCTTAGATTCCAAATACAGATTATAAGTCATAAGCTGGAAACCATACAAAGTCTTAAGACTTCCTTACCATAAATGTGAGAGCTTCTCATAAATGTGGTAAAAAGGCAAGGTTGGCAAATATTACATAACCATAATGATAATGGAAATGCCAGATAAGCTCAAAATATGAAACACATGACAAGCCGACAGAGCTTCTATTTGGATGTGTCCCATTGAAACACTCAAGGCTCTTAAAAATCACACATACCAAGAGAACAATACCACAAAGATGCGGCGCCTACCACCCCTTCCAAGCATCAATACTGCCTCAGCAACAAACAACAGGTGTCTCAGACACAACAAGCGCATAAAGTTGTGATCAACAAAGCAAAAGCTGTGCAATTTTTTTTTCCATTGGAGACAGAGGAAGACAAAAACTTTTAGAATTCACGAAAGACTATAAAACAGCCTTTAGAATATAGGCATATGTACCATTATTTCTGCCTCAGTGATTCATTCAGGTTTAAAAAATGACAAAGATTAGGTGCAAGAAACATGGAACAGATAAACAAGTATGTGATATTTAAAAAACATATGAATAAAAGGGCGCATATATTGAGATAAAGACACATGCGTTATTGTGTACATCACAATTGTTCAACATACTGATCAATCATTGTAGATGGTGTGATACAACAGTGCAAGACAAACTGAAATCATGTTTTCCAGGCATGAATCAGACAAAAACTAATCCCAATAGACTTTTGCAAAATGTTTGGCTCTAATTGAATTCATTATTCTTAATTTCTTATCATATTTCACTTTACTAATGAGAACACCTTACTAATGACAGCACTTAACCATTCAGCACGAGAGGCCAACAATGGTCTCAATTGTCAGTTTCTACAGTACAGTTAGATTCATAAAATACGGTCGACTCTATACGGCTGTAGCAACGTATTCCTGGCTGTAGCAACGTATTCCTGGCTGTAGCTATAACTGGCTAAAGCCAGCCGCTGCTGTCTTCTCCGAGCTTATAGCCGGCTTACTAAAAAAATATAAACCTTGGCAGATGCAAGCAATTTATCTGATACATCATAAATATGTACTTTTAGATCCGGCTTTGAGTAGTCAGCTTTAGTCAGACAGCTCTGTTTAGTGGCAGGTAGCATCATATAGCAGGAGCTGTCTAGCTTTGTCTAGGTTCAATTTGAGGAACTGTTTTTAATGAAATTAGCTGTACATAAGGCTTCCTATTGACATAGTCGTATCTCATGGAAATTTTAAATTTACATATGGTACATATAACTGTCTTGGTAACTAAAAGTGCTCACGTTTTTGTTAATGACCACTCTATATAAGGCTTGCTTTTAGTACAACTTAACAGACATACTACCAATCTATTGTAACAGTCATTGATGGGGTTCCATAAAATGCATTAAATGGAAATGGAATGGTGCTTTCATCATGAAAACATCATTGAAAAAGAAGCTAGACAGCCAGTGGGGAGTCCAAGATGCATTCATCCACAGTATATCACGTTCATGTATACACATAAATGTGACGTTTATTGCTACAAGTCCAATGTTTATTATCACATGTGAGAGTCAGTGTTAGCTTGTTGAAATAGGAAAACCTACAGGCCACCAGCAATGTGAACAATCTGCAAATATAATAATGCCCAGGATCCAGGGAATCTAGTGAGGTAAAACTCCCACTGTAACATTTACAATAAACTGAAAAAAGCCCTAGATATTGTATTGTCTGAGCACAAAAGGCTCTAGATATTGTATTGTCTGAGCACATTTATGATATTTTCCATGTTCTTTTCTCTCCTAAACATGGCATAAATCTTTGTCACGAGTGCTTGTCATTTCCACCATTAAGAGTTTCTCTTCTTCTTCTTTTTTCCTGGATATAAACTACAAATTTGAACGCAATCTACCAAGGAGAAAACAAGGCAGCTCCAAAATGCTACAGAAATTTAATCCGTCCATTAAAGTTTCACAAAGTTCCATAATAGAGCCTATTTGTTCTACATTAGAGGATCTACAAATATATCTTGCTAGCACATTATTATTCATCATAAGGAAATGCTCTACCACATAATGAGCATTATGTAGGAGTGTACACATGACATTTATGGCGAAAACATGATGATTACTGGCAAATTACTTTCAACGAAAGATATCCTGAATGCTTTATACAAAGCTCTCCAGTGTATTCAAAAAGAATTTGGAACCATAATTTCAAATGCCAAGCATACAGTAATTACAGAATTGCATTCAATTGTATTGTATTTTCCATCAGGCACAAAATTAGTGAAAAACCCAACACAATAATAGTATCTCTACAACACTTACATTGCACTGTATCAGATATGATAGTTACTCATAAATAATCTTTAAAAAAAACCACAGACAGTATAAATGCTTCACACTAAACAGCTCTCCGGTGTGTTTCTTGCAAGCAATTCAGAACCATCATTCCAAATTCCAAGCATACAATAATTACAGGAATGTAAGATTATGCATTGCATTTTCAATTGGGCACAAAATCACACCAAAGAAACCCTATCCCAACAAGAGATATATTATTAGACACATGTATTGGAATTGAAATTTTGGTATGATTTATCTTAAATTACATGAAAGCTATAAATCTATAGAACAGTAATCACAAAGAGCCATTTCGCTTCGAGGCAATCAGAAAAACTTCAGGAGAAATTTTCATCATTGCAGAACTCCTCTTTCGTACAATTTTATTTATACAGAGCCTTAAAAGCAAGTAGCATTAAAAGCTACAGGAGCAGAGTCTAAATATATCTTGTAGACTTGTACAGACAAAACTGAAAGGCACATCAGCATGCAAGTCAGTGCAACTCCCTAAAACAGCATAGAAAATCTACTAGTCTTTCAAAGAGTCTAACTTCGGCAGTTTCCCAAGAAATCCCTATTTCATGGTATGTACAAAAGAGCATCAGCGTAAGAACACCACCAAGACTACCTAACCATCAAACAAGTAACTCTTCTTTACCCATATTTGTGCTCTCACTGCTGTCATGCAATTTTATTCTCAATTTTTATAGAACAGCAATCACATTTTTTTTCAGCACCTTTAAAATATATAGGATTCTGTTCAATGTATCAAATGCAACATTCTCATCGTCACCCCATCTTCTATTCCGATGCAGATAGACCAGTGGTTTCTTGTGGTGAAAGTAGTGACTTCGCATTAACAATGCAAATGTTACCTCATAGCGCCTACCCTGTTATTACAGTACAGCCTATCAGTCACATTCAAAAACCTGGCAAAACCTTCAGCAATACTTTTAATCCAAGGAGCTTAGTCTATATTACACAGTCGCATATAACGATATGGGCAAAAGAGGCACTAAGCCATCAAGGAATATGCAGGGACATTGATGCTTCGACCCACCAAGGCAGACATTGCTCAAGATTTACACACCCTACAGGGCACCATTGGCAGAATTCTCCCCAATTATCTGAGCAGCAGCCCTTGCATTACCGCTAGCAGCCTTTCCTCATCTTTTCAAGCACATTTATGTCTTCAGACCCTCACACATACTTGAATACATGAAGATGACTATAAAAATCAAAGCAGAAGCAGTCTACAGAGTAGAAGACTCAGCCATTATTTCACAGCTACCAGCCTTTCCTTATCTTATCAAGTATATAACAAACAAGATACATAACTGAGCTGAATAGCTCATATGAATATTCATGACGTCACTCTACATGACAGCCAATAGGAGACGAGCTGGTTAGCTTATTTGAATATTCATGACGTCACTATACCCATAAACCAAAAATGGGTGGAAAAAAAGGGCAGAATAGTACACAAGTTGGTACAGTGAATTCATTGCGCAGTAGCTGGGAAAAATATATATATACAAAATATCAGTATCTTTGCAAAGTTTCTGGGATGTTCGTTCGATCACAATTCTTTCACTAAAAATAAAGATCCATTTCAGAAGAAACTGAGAGGGGGAGTTCCTTGCTTTGTCACATTAAGTAACTTTTTAGACGATTTAATGGTGTCTAGAATGTCTGTCCATCCGTCTATCTAACAATTTAGCCAGCCCCAGTCAGATATTATGACAAAACTTTTGGTCAAAATCATTCCACTAAGCAACATTACTACAATTAGACACTAGTAGAGATACTATGGACTAATTAGTGACTAACCAGTATGGTTAGAATGTCAGGGGAATGATTATAGAGACCATAGGGATTCTACACCCAGCCAAAACTACAAAGAATCAGTCAAGAGACTTCCAGTTATATTTCAGAATAAAGGTTGTGGTGTGAGCAGTCTTATAAAAAGTATTGAAAGGCAGTCTTATAATCAACTAAATATACGATAATAAGGCTACAGTGGCTCAAAACTTCCTCAAACAAGCTTAGAGTAGGTTTGCATTCCACTCAACATGAGAAATAGATGAGAGGGCGGAGCAGGCAGCGGGGGCAATTAAATGTAGTTGTTGCCCCAGACAATAATCTCCCAGCCAATGAGATTAGAGGTGTCCATTTCAATGGGACCCAGTGCAATGGGCGAACACACAATGGATTAGATTCAATAGAAGCCCTGATATAATCCCATGCACCATGATGATGGGACAGAATGGCTGAGCATCTGGTTCAGGATTACAATACCCCTTAAAGGCCTGCTTTAGACTTCCTTTAGCTGGCTTCACATCTGCTATAGTCCGGCTTTTGGAATGGCACTTTACTATAGGACTCCACAGAGAATGCACCATACTATCTCCAGAAAGGGAATGATGATTAAGGTTAGAGCTTCACTCAGCCCAAATTTCCCAAAAGAGTGATGTAAGGCCAGTTCTCAGTTTAGCTGACATTGTAGTAAGTGGTTAAGGCCATCACTGGACTTCAGTCAGAGTCATTAAGACACAACATAGCTAAATAACACGTTTAATTGCAACAAACACATAATAACTAAAGCATAGATATTGGAAGTGCAGCCCTCTAAGGCCAGTTCTTGCAACTATCGAGGGTTAATTGATGAGGCGAGAGAGAGAGAGGAGGAGTCCAGCTATGTTACCCATTTACCCCATGGGTGGGATCTTTCACTTGCCTCAGCATATACACTGAGTACAAGGGACTGCCAATTTAACGTCTGATCCGAATGACATCCAGCTGAGATGTTACTCATGAAAGGTTGCCCAGGCCTGAGATTGAACCCGGGTCCTTCAGCCTATAGTCGGCTGGATGAAGACACTATACATAATAACTTCCACCATTAGTCACAAACGAGCTAATACATGCTCAGTACAGTAGAACCTCCCAAATTCACACAAACCTCTCATATCACATGCATGCAATGGCAATTAGGAATTCCTGTCATTTTCTGAGTATTGTTCCCTAACTCAATGTACATGCTATTGGTGGTGGCCATACTAAGAAATCAATGAAAATGTCAGAAGTAATCCATCAATGATATTATTATTGTATTCATGATGGCAATCTCACACCATGTTGGAACATGTAAGGTGCATGACATCCATGATGAATCATGACCATTCTAAAGATTCAGGTTATGGCAGGCTTCCCAACATGTGAATTTTTCTTAAAATATGAGACAAATGTAGGGCTTTCGGAAAAAGAATGGTTGTATTTAATGACATGGCTTAACTATTTCTCATAGATTCAATTGGTAGATGCAGCATGTAAATGCAGTGGTCATTCTCAGGGCATTGTGTAAAAAGTTGTTTTATTTTTCTGACTGCCACTGCATACTTTGCAGAGTGCACCAATCAAAATTATTCCGGGGAAAATCATTTTCATCAGGTACAAATTGATCAAATCAAAATTCAATGAGGTCATAAACATCAGATGAGGTTATAAGGTGGGAAAATTAAGGAATTTGACAGAAAAGTAAGAAAAATCAGGGATGCTTTAGAATGCAGTAAGGCCTGGATTATGGCCTTAACTATCAAGGGCTGATTGCTCACAAAGAGCACATAAGCTGGTGCCTAGGGCCAGTTTATGAAAAGGAAAGGTTTCACTCCCCCTTTTTTTTTTGTATTTTTTCGGTGGATATTACAGTTAGACCTCTTCGAAGTACACCATGAACCTCAGATAAAGTAGTCTCGATATAGGTATGAGGCTGGTGTGGCTCTAAAATCAGTTTTATAAAACAAGGGCTTCGAGAATCGGAAGAGGTCCATGAAAACGACCGCATCCTACCGATGAAAGCTAAACGAACAAGCAAAAATAAGACTCCGGTAATTCCGGTTCTTTTGAAAAATAAAGCGACCCAAGCTTATGCAGCATTCAAAGAAACTAAGCTTTTGATCAAGAGGAGGAGGACGGAAGAAAAAAAGTCATGGGTTTCCCTGGAGCTCTGTGGGGAAGGAATAAGGGTTATGAAGGGACGAAAGGGGTAACAAAAGCAGCAGGGGCTTCTGAAGGGATTTGTTCCTGTTTTAAATGCAAGGCTGGAAGAGTAGTAATCTTACCCTGACCATAATGATGATTGATTGGATGAGAGGGGGAGTTTACACCATACTACACATTTACCCTATGGGTGGGGACTTTATCTTGCCTCTGCATAGACATCAAGCACAAGGCACTGCCTATTATTATTAACTTCACAGGCCAATTACATTTTGTAGAAGCGCTACCTTCATGATATTTGAGACTGAGCTCTTGAAGAATGTCCAGACTAGAAATCGAATCCACGACCTTCAGCAGAACTAGTTGGACCCTTAACCACTAGACCAACAGAGGAATTATGGGTATAACAGAGGAATTATGGGTATAAATGGTTGACATTGTGCATGCTTGAGCTTAACTCTATGTAATACTCTACAAATCCAAACTACATCCACAGTGCCTGCTGTGCATGATCATCCGATGCTGCCATTGTGGGGGAATAACAGCTTAACAAAAGACTCCCAATAAAGACTTAGAACATGTGAAGACAGTCATTATCACAGCAAGCAATGGCATGCATGTGATATGCAGGATGAAGAAAGACATTAATATGCCAAATTACTAATGATATATTGGAGAATAGTGGAATTAATATCTTAAGGGACTACACAATTCATGTTTTATAGTGACACAATGCATTATGCAGTGTGCACTGTGTATCAAACAATGTTGAAGCACAGAAGGGCTTCCCAAGTGTGACTTAGGTGCAGGAAAACAACAGACTATTTGCTTAACAAGGACTCACAAGGGCAATAAATACCAAAAAAAAAAAGAAAAGAAAAAAAAGTTGGGCAGGAAAAGCATTGTGAGAAATCTAGAAATCGACCACTATATCTAGACATGAATTTATTTCTAAAAAAAAACCGTGCATATTTTTATCCAGACATAGCTTGTTGTCTTTAAAAGGACTACCCAGATAGCATCTGACATCGTTTTGACGTCGGCCCTATGTGGGCGACGTAGCAATCAAACCATATAAACATCTTTTCCATTCTGATAAATATTCGTGCATTTTGATTTCAAAAACAAGTAGAAGGTGGTCAAAGATGTATATTAAAAAAAAAAAAAGGGTAATTCAATTCAAGCATGCATGCCCATGCTGATTTGAAAATATTTTCTGTGAGATTCCTCTCCACTGTATAAAAATGTGAGAATCCAAACATTATGCTACTCTCTGTAGTCTTAAGGTTACTTAGGTTTTCATCGAAACAAAATGTCTTTTTAACATTGGCATGCCAGGCTTGTGAGGCATGATTGTGTATGTTTAAATATCAACAAATTCTTGTACGTGTCAGGATTTATAAATACACACAATTATGGAAATTACTATTTGAGCAATGCTAAGACACACAAATATACAAGAAGTATAAACAAGGTGGTTTTTTGTGGAGTCAGTTTTTTTCGTGCTTAGCCCTCAAGCACTTGACCTGATGTCTAGCTGCAACAAGTGGCTGGATTATCTTTCCCACTGAAACCTGCGCAGTTAGTTTGACCCCATGTTCCTGCCACAGACATCCATCCTGCTCCTGTATACAAGTAACTATTCCTGGAAATCATTGCAAACTGCGGAACAACCACTTCACGACCGACGCTGAGATATCTGAGATGCTCGGCAGTGCTCAGTAGATCTGTCAGTCTCCCTCTCCAAGTTCCTCTCTCAGATCAGATACACGATCGAGATCAAATGGCACCGTGTGATACGTGTGATAGTGGTGCAAAATTTGAGTCAAAGAAATGATCACTATAAAAAAAAGTTCCTAACATTATCACCCTGGCAAGGGCAATATCCTGAAATAAGCCCCTCAGGGGAGGGGGTTTAGGTTACAAATATGTATGATATAAATTTGTAAAGGCCCCAAAATATTGTTTTGATTCAATTCTATTAGCAACAGCTTTCATTTTATCATTCTAGCTGTTTATTAACTGAAACTCAGACCATTACAAAACATTTCTTTAATTGATCATTCATGGAAAACGTATTGTATTTAATTATCTGGATGTTTTTCTACTTGCAAATTATAGTTAATTAAATCAAGGGCCCAATAGAAATCAACCCCAGGGGTCTCATTAAATAAGCCCCTGTAATCACAATAAATGCACATGGCAACTCCTGGGGCCTATATCAGGAGTAATATATAAGGGTTTTTGTTATTGTTATTTAATTTTGTTTTTTTATAATAAACAGTCAATATATTACTACATCAATATATTACTACATCAATATATTACTACTGAAATACCTAGGTCAATATTGTTTTATTTTTACAAATCTATAAAACTTTGTTTGTTCATAATAAACACAGAGAATATCAAAAATTAATTTAAGAATTGTTCAGTATATACATTTCTCCTGAAAGAGACCCCAGGAGCTTATTCTAGGAGTAATATATATGGATTGTTGTAAAATGATCCCTTGGTCAATATAATTAAAAAAAAAAAAAATTCACATTTATTCAACTTTTTTTTTTTATTTGTAATAATTAAACAAATAGAAGCAAATTAAAGAATTTGCTTTTTGAGACTTTTTTAACTATAACAAGTGATAGAGTAACACAATGAAACCATGTTAAACTGTCTTGGCTACTTATACAAACTGTTAGTACTGGATTAGCATTATACTGAAAGATGCCCCTCAATCAGTGAATACCTTCACTATTACTCCTGGAATAGGCCCCTGAGGAGCTTATTTCAGGATATTGCCAAAACAAATGCATTCATTTCTGTTGGGTAGTCCGAGTGAATTTACATTTCAAGATAACATCCCAGTTGCCTGTAGTAAATGTAATGATGAGATCATGCAGTTTCAGGCTCAAGGAATGAGGTTTACACAATTTTTCACTTAACCTGTGGCAGCACAAGCATTACTAGCAATTACTACCAATTTGAAAAATCGAAGTTTAGAAGAAAAAAAAAAAGAAGACTAACAAAGAAGAAGACTAACAAAACATATGTGGTCATTCATATTGAACCCTACCCCAGGATACAAATAACGGCACTAAAGCCCAACTAGTGTCCCAGGCATAACCGCAGCCCCCCCCCCCCCTCCCCCTCCACCCTCTCTCTTTCGACCTGACTGGATACAACAGCATTCAATGCCATTACCTGGGATGGCCTGGGCATGTTCACACTCTTGACAGCCTCTCAACGCCCTTGCTGGAAACACTGTGCACCTCCAGAATGGGTTGGAAATAGATTGATGGGATGACAGAAATGTGTTAAGTTATTGATCATCTGTATGAGATGCACTCTACAGTTGCATATAAAACGTTCAGATTCACTTGTACAGCATATAAAGTCCAGTGTATTTTCCGAATTTTCAACAAGTCAGAACTCAGAAGTTAAGTTTATAAATGAAATTCCAACCTTTCATAATCTCATCATTACATCTGCTTATAACCTGGTCATATACACTGATAAGTAATACACACAATTATACATAAATCTACCTTTGATCACTTGATAATCATAATATATATATATTATTGTTTATTGAATAAAGCTACTCTTCCCAAAGGCTTAATGACATGCCGCTTTAGGGAAGAGTATACAGTTACAAATTTAATGTAATAAAAGGAAATTTGTGTAAGAGTAGAATATTATGACACGTAATTTTGATTCGTAGGCCTATTAAATTGGCATGAGTAACAATATGGAATATTGCAATCATCAATATAAGCCTCAACTGTCTTCTTTTTCACATATAATTTAAAACCGTGGAAGCTATGTGTGTTTATTTTTCTTTAAAATATATATCTTAAAATGTTATTATCTTATCATACATTGTTTTTTGTAGAAAGCGGCCTTCTCAATTCCAACATCTTCTACTAAAATATAAACAAGTACCAAATGATTTAAGAACTGTCTGTCAGCCTGTGTCATGGTGAATTTAGCATTCAAGTTCATGAACTCTGAAACAGAGTGAGAAATTCTGTTAATGCATACCTTAGCCTTGTGTAATGACCATGTTGTTCTTTTTCCATAAATATTTTGGGTGTAAACGCATGAATCGTTTGTCCTCCAAAGCAAAGCATTTGCAGACTAATAAACCAGCTGTATTGATAATTAAAGGCCAATTTACAACGGTTCACGCGTCCTTTTCTTGGATTACCTGTCCAAATCCAAGGTCCCAAATAAGAAACCAGCCACAATAAAGAAAGGCATAAGGTCACCATGTGCTTCATTTTCACAAAACCTCATCTGCTCATCCCATAAGGTGTCCTTGTGTACAGCAGTTGAAAAATGTCTCATATCTATACGTGAAGATACTGTTTATATAAACAACGTTTCTATATATATATATATATATATATATATATATATATATATATATATATATATATATGTGTGTGTGTGTGTATATATATATATGTTTATTAATAGGCAATCAAGATAATACTATATTAGTGACATGTAGGTAAAATATCAACAGTTGGTCAAATTTGTTTATTCTGTAACAATTCTCCCAGAGCGGGAATCGAACTGCATTCCCTGGGACTAAAAGCCAGAACGTTAACCATTGCACCAAAGAGTCACGAGAGTCACTCTCTGGTGCGAGAGTCACTCTCTGGTGCAAGGGCAACGTTCTGCTCACACCAGGACCACTACACTTCAACTACTACAGTTATACACCTAGCTACTTCTTTTACCACAAGGATAGTACAATGTCTAAAACGTTTGAGAAAGGTACAACCACAACCCTGCTTCGTTCTACATTTGTGGCAAATTGCCATTTCATAATCTATGTTGTGCTTAGAGCCGTATCCAATTCTCCACCATAATGTTTTTGAGCGGTTTAATGATCAAGCTTAGCAGTTATGAAGTGGACAATCATCCACATGAATGACCAAGACAAAAAAGAGTAATTGCAGTCAATGATTTCACCTTTTCAGGTATTCCAAGCCTATTTTACTACATAGTAACCAAATATCAACAGTTAATTATTCAGGCTCTGCAGGCTCTAGTCCAGAGAATCAGACTAACACCGGAACGACACAAGGTTAAAATACTCCGGAAATTCTGGAATTGCCCTTAATGGTATGGCATCACTCTGATTTCAGAAATTCCTGGCTTGAAACTGACATTTATCAGTTATGATGCTTCCAACAAGTTGCAACCTTGCATGTCACAGACAATTTGGCTCCAGATGCAGATTTTGTTTGAAGCTTCCAATGAGCGAACTCAGTTCACAGCCACTGTGTTTCAACGAACTTCATTATCCGACACGCAATCATGACATTTGTCTAACTGTATATGTGCTAAACAAATATGATTATTGTTTACTGTAAATCATCAAGTTGACTATTCCCACATGATTCCTATCGTAAAGTTACACTTAAATACTAACTCCCAAAAACTTTCATTATCATGAAACACGCAAAAAATATACTTCATCATCATTGTTCATTAAGAGTAGGTAGGTCTATCTAGCTGGTTTGAATTAAAAGTTGCATTCCGCTGGTGCCTGATATACATCCAGTCGTAGAATCATGCAATCTCAGCATAAAATTAAAAATTATGGTAAAAAGTCCTAACAATACACCTGGCCAACACATATTCATTTACTCTATCTTGGATGAAGTCAATTCATGTACACAATCTTTAAGCAGGACATCATTTCTTGGAGAACCGAGTGTCATTTTGATTGGAGGACCATGTAGTTGCATCAGAGTGCAACATGATCAGAACATTACACATCTTGAGACTTTCCGTTGTAGAACAAGGATGGTACAGACACTTTACAATGTTCAATCTGATGTCTCGAGAAAGAAAAAAAAAGAGAAAAAAGGTGAAGAGGACATACCTTCAGGCATAAAGGCATTGTGGAGTGGGTTTCCTTCGAGTTGAGATTGAAAAGCGGAGCTGAAGAAACTGTCGCCGGACCCGCTGAAACAAAAAACATAAGTGCATCAAAGAATTAGGCAAAAGCAAATATAGATCACTGGGACAATCAATACAAAACGACAGGCCTTTGCATTTCAATGAATTCCTATTGACAGGCTCCAGGGCTTTAAACAGCTGTTTTCAAAAATAACTCTAGCATGCCATGGATTCTCATGCTGATTTGCTCTTTCAGGTTTAAATTTCACCCGCATTACCCTTGAAACTTGATAAAGCATAAATGATAGTTTATTTTACTTCACCCTCCTATGATTTCAGATCATCCATTTATGATCGACATGCAAGGGGCCTTTTTTTCACCCCCAATGTTCCAAATTAAAGGTTTGCCATGGCATTATTTTTAGAACATGCAATCTAATTTACAGAACAGCAATGTTGCTTTATGGCTGATTCCCATTAAAGGCACTCGATGCAAAAATAAGAAGTGATCGTGTAACTAATTGAACGCAGAATGAGCGAGCAAAAAAAGTGGCAAGTTGAATTGACATTTCAAAGAAACAGTTCCACACATAAATATCGTGTAGTAAATGTACTGCAATTGCTCTTTTGGGAAATATTCGGCTTGTTAAATGAGCTGGACAGATCATCTGATAAGATAATGTCACTCAAATGAAGTACACTGTATTTGATATCTGCATTAGATTCTGAATGTCCCAACAGTAATAAACACGTCTTTTCAATGCATAGATTGAAATACAATACTACATTTTGTAGTCATTGAAAATATTCTGACAGGTTCTTGATGTGAATAATGTCTGAATTATTAAAGAAACTATTGTGGATGAGATTTTTTTTATGTTGACTTAACAGATTGCTCTTTTCAGTGAGACAAACACGAAATTGCCATTGCATGGACGAGATCGATAAAAATCAATGCTAAATTAATTTCAAATTTGAGTCCAATTATGCAAATTAAATCAATTAACCGGTTCTGGTCAGTGTCACAGCTCTAAAAGCCAGCAGTTAATAGTGCCAGTCTGGCAAAAATCAAACCCTAATGGCTAAAAAGGTGAGCATAGCATTTTCCCAATCAATTATATAATTGAATATATACACAAATGGCCTGTCCACAAAATGGCTCGGTCATAAGTTTATTTTTCGTCACGTGACCAAACCATGCGAGCTTGAAATGAAACAGACCATCTTAATTTACTGTACACAATACACATACACTGATATATTAAAAGTGTAATACACAGTCATACGTTCTAATTTTTCTCAAAATATCAATCTCCACAAGGCTCAAGCATCGTGTGTTTGTAGCATTATAATAAGTATTTAGCTCTACAGTAAAAATTTAGGGTTTCATCTTTCCAAATATCTTTCTTTATACCATGAATGTTTTGCAACAGTGGAAATTGGCCAATTTCTAAAAGATCATCTCAAACCAGGGGCATTGCCAGAGCTTGTCAGCTAGCTTTTAAGAAGCACTAAGTGTAGGGCACACTGCCCCATCAATAATATTTTCTGGGCCCAATGCATCTTAGAAGGAGGGAGCTGCTTTGCAATTTAAAATCCTTTCCGCTCGGGGGAGCACCTTTATATAATTTCTGGGTGAAATGAGCATCGTGGATGCAGATGCCTTATGACCAGCCTCGATCTTTCGCTCATAATTTTCGCAAAGCATTGGCAAGGCACGATGGTGACAAGCCGCCTTAATCCTTTCCGAGGCCCCTAATTCTCTTCTGGATAATTTTTCCCACAAGCTGCAGGAGGCAAAAAGGCATTTGCAGCATGACCCAGCAGCAGCAGACCATGCTTAAATTACTACACGCTCCCTTTGCACCTATCATTTCTTCTCACTTTATTAGGCCAATTACATGAAGTGAATATGCTCCATCACCACCAAATGCCTCCATGTGGCAATAACCCTTGCTTCAGCAACAAACAATTCATTCTGCTACAACACTCTACAGCAAGAGAAAAAAAAAACTGCTCCCATAAGGACTAACAGACCTCTAAAATGCCAAAATAAAATCTTCAAAAAAAAGAATTTCTACCCCTTTTAAAAGGAATATGATGAATTATAGAGGTTATGATAGTGTATTATCAGATTATACAGGATACAAAGCATGTTTCAATGAGGTAACTTCAAGATTTAAAACAGGAATCGTGCCTCAGTATACTACTGACCTAGCCAGCCAACTGTTAGAGAATCGCTCTACCATGGAAGCAGTAAAGGTTTATTTTGGTGAAAAGCATTTGGCCTGTAGAAACCTGAGCTGATGGGCCTTTAAATCTAGCACAGCTAAAACATTTCAAAGGTCATATTATGCCTCCTTGTCTGGTTTCAGTCTTAAACACTCCTCATTATATCTCCAGCACATCCTATAGCCTATAGGTCTCACATAGCCGGTTTTGCCGTTGTGAAGCCGTAGTATGACGTAACGGTTATGCAACAGCTTTTTTCGCCGGGTTGGAGACGGATTCTGGCGGCAAAAAGGGTTCTACGGATGACTCGACGGGTTCTACGGATGACTCGACGGGTTCTAGGGGTGACTCGCAGGTTCTACGGGTGACTCGGCGGGTTCTACGGGTGACTCGGCGGGTACGGTCAATTAGTGGACGAATTCCACGAGAGACTCGACGGCTTCCAGGAGTAACTCGCCGAGTTGTAGGAGTGACTCGCAGGGTTGTATAATAAAACCTAATAACTGTGTGATTCAGAGCCTTGAACTTCATGAGTGATGAGGTTGGGCTGGTGAACCCACGAGTCCCGTAGGGACGAGTGGCTTCTCCAGCCCAACCTCATCACGAGTGAAGTTCAAGGCTCTGAACCACACAGTTATTAGGTTTTATTTATATCCCGCAATAACCTCTCAGTTATTATTTTTTATGAGAACTATTTTTCCAGCAGTGAGTAAGAATATTTTGTTTTTCTATCTGTTCTGCCTCACTCTGGTTGGTTGCCATGGTGATGACGTCACCATTTCAAAACAACAACGTCATGATTCAGCAAGGAGAGAGTCTTCAATATGAAGCACTTTTGGCCTTAAAATGGAGAGTTTATGGACATTTGAGTATATTTAAACCATATCTACTGAAATATTTTTGGATTTTATGCTCATTTAGGACCGAAAAGTGTATTCAAGACATGTTGTTACCCAGAAACTATATGAACTGGGCCATTGTCACTGCTCAACTGACACTTCAGCAAATTTTCATTGTTGACTTTCTGAAGCTTCTTCCATGTTAAAATTTTACTCAGATTGAAGGAATCAAAAAGTTAATGGGGTTTCTTATGTCAGGTGAGGCTAATTTTGTTTATTTTATAGATTTTGTGAAGAATATCCAGTTGAAGTGATGACTCTCATGACGTCACTGAGTTTGTGTGTGCTGTCCTTTGATTGGCCAGGCTGTTCTCTTTATAAGGGATAATGTATGTTATGAGGTTCACAACACTGAACCTCATAGTGTGAACCTCATGGTTTTTCTATGAGGTTCACACTCTATTGCGGGATATTACAATAGACTCGCCGATTTCTGAATCAGTATGAACGATACTACAATTCACTCCTTATTTGATGAAAATCTGACTAATATTAGGGAAGCAGCAGCCTTTTAAAGAAGCGCTCAGCTCTTCCTGCATTGATACAGTCCGGGCGCGGACGTATGCGGGAGCACCACTGTTTGCCTCCGCCAACCTACTTGCCTTCTCAGACAAATAACTTGCTTAATATTCGGTCTATTATGATCCGAAAACACGTATGGAATCAGTATGAACTATATACTACAATCCAGTCTTTATTTTACGAAAATCTAACTAATATTAGGGGAGCAGCAGCCTTTTAAAGTATATACAACCCCCCTCCCTGCCTACGCTGATGCTGACACTGATATGTGACAGGCTGTAAAATATACTCATTGTTCCCTTTAGTTCTTTAAGCTAGCACAGAATCATCTAATCAACTGTTCTATTGTGTGGTGTGCAAGATGACCTATATTTAGCTGGCCTAATTTGGCTGACCTGGTTTTGAATGGAACTTAGTTGAAGCAGTTCTGGAAGATTCTGCAACACTCTAGAACACTCAACACTTTTCTGAACTTCTCTAGACTTTTCTTGACTTTTCTAGAAATATGCAGATTAGTGGTCATGTATAAAAGGGGGTGAGTGACAGGCAAGAGGAGGGAGATTTCATCAGAAGCCCTGGAGAACTTACGTCACCACAAGAGCCTATTGCTATACATTAGTGTGGAGTTTGTGCCATCGTATTGCCTTGTTGGAATTCATCATCATAAGAGTAGAGCATCCGTGAAACTGTGAGTGAAGAGACATTAGTACATTAGTCCAAGTACGGGAAGACATCAACGTAACATCAGGACTATCGTGAGACTTTCTCAACGGTGGAACGACAGCAGGACCACACCAGGAGGGACACCACACATAACTGTGCAAAAATAAGGATGATTGTGACATTGATAGACTGTGAGTGCAGAATCTTGAATTATTTGTACGTGTTACTTCCTGTTGAGTGTATTATTGTTCAGTAACCATTAAAGTGTTTAATTGTAAAAATTTGGGTTTGTCGTTTATTTCTGCTGAGTCGTAACAGATAGCAGTCGGCGAGTCACCCGTGGAAGCCGTCGAGTCACCCGTACTACTCGTCGACTTACCCCTAGTACCCCACAACAAGCCATCGGGTTTACTACGGCTAAAATTAGGCACGGATAACTCGCCGACTTCAACGGGTAATCCGCCAACTTCCACGGGTAATCCGCCGACTTCCACGGGTAATCCGCCGACTTATGACGGTTTTTGGACGTGTACCCGAGAGTCTGCCATGGGTATGCCATGCAAGCATGGCACATTGGCTGCCGGCTCCGAAACTCCCGGCTTGGCCACGAGTCCCAGGAGTGACTCAGCGGGTATCGCCGGGTATCGGCGGGTAGCCATCAGCTTTGAGCCGGGTAGCGCGTTGCGTAACCGTTATATAATACTACGGGTTCACTACGGCAAAACCGGCTATGTGAGATGGGGGGCTTAAGTCATGATCGAGAAGCTTATTTACAAAGATAAATGATGTTTTTGCCATGATCTTTGTGGCTATTGCCAAACATTTAGATATCTGGCATCATAATATGACTGCATAAAATCAGGTTTAAATTGGATTTTAATGATTTGTGTAACAGTTGGCTGGCTTCTAGAATGGTTAGGGCATAGATCGGTTAACACATTATAGTCAGTTCTGCTGATAGCCCTGGGTTAGATCCCCTGGACGACCACTCCACATCCACATGAGCTTCATCTTACAAAGATAACATTTGTAGGAGACATTAAGGGTGGGGTCCTAGCTCAGTGGGTAGCACGCTGGCCTCCAACCACTTGGTCCCAGGTTCGATTCCCGGTCGAGCTTAAGTTGGATTGCTGTTTCATCCTTCATCTCATTGCCATGGTCCCTGCCTGTCCTAATTAGGCCGAGGGGCAAAAATACAGGACGTAATGCCCTAATCCACCACCACCACATACATTAAAGTGGCTGTGCTCTGTCTTTGTACTCAATCAACAGTATTTTTACTGGGGCAAGTAAAAGACCCCTCCCATCAAGTAAATGTGTAAAATTGCGTGGACTTGCCTAACCAGCTCACCATTACATATGCCAATGGCAGCTGGTCATACCAAAACAGTGTCCGACCAAATCTATTTGAGCAAAAAGTATTGTAAAGAAAAAAGTCCACATTTATTAGACTCATGGGTCTTAAAGAAACATCCATTAAAATGTAACTGCAAGTCCCTCTTGGTCTGCATCTGATAGGATTGATATGGCGATAGCCCCGATACCTACACACAAAAAATACATAGTCTATCCTCTGGTTTCCTGTACACTTGATTGAACAAACGGGAAAGGCTTGATATAGTTTACTGCAACATCCATCTTCCTGGAAAAGATGGATGAGAAAAAGGAAATGAACCCAGAAGATTGAGACAACATCACATCCCAGCAAAAGATGTGGTGAAAGTATACCAAGACGACTGAATTATAGTCAGTAGTTTCCTACACAAATATTCTGTACAGTCTACTTAAATGAGGTTTGAAACTTATTTTTTCTCAATGTCTCGATGTTCGGAGACCAAATAAATGTCTCCCTTCACATTAGAAAATACTACAACTGGTTACATTTGTATATACTTCTCATCAACATTTCAGCAAGATTCAGTTGGAATGTTAATTAAAATCAATTACAGCTGAGGGTTCGCTGCACATTTCATTCATGTTGCAGCAAATAAAACTTGCACCAAAGTGCTGGGAGTCTATTGTTTGTCCATAGTTCCTGAGTGTCAGAAAACACCAGATAGATAGATAAACTTCATTTCAGACTCAGATATTTATAGGCATCAAAAAAGAGCAATAAAGCAATGAACTGGAGGCACCAACATGCTTCTTTTATTTGAAATAGTGTACTGTTCATGACATTAATCTATAGCGGATTACACGGTACCACTGTTTCTCCTGATTGTGAATAATGCACATGAACACTTTTGACCCATGATCTTTGGTTCAAAGTTGTTAAATATGATTCAAAGAAACCAAAGATGCCAAAATTAGGATTGGTTCATATGTATGATAATTACATATTTAGTTCATGTCAGATTCTCTGACTGCTCGTTACACTGTCAATGTCAAATAACTCAGTTACAGCTGAGGGTTCGATGTAAAAAAAAAACAAATAACCAACAGCAGTCGTAAGACCATTAGACCAATATCATAGCGGTTTTGGTTAACTCACAGCAAAAAAATTTCTTTAATCTAACTCTGTATTGTACTATTGATGGCTGTATCTTGATCAGTGGTATCTTACGAAAGTATGACAATTAAGCACTGAACTACTCAGCAATAGTCGAGAAATTGAGAATGAAATTAACACACAAACTCTAACTTCCTTAAACATTGTTAAATCACATCATTTACATAATAACAAAAAAAAAGGAGAAAGTGGCGCACTATAAAACATGCAGAGCATCACACTAAACATTGAAGTAGTAGTTGGTGAATTTCATGTGCGCGACTGTCACAATGGATTTGATCAATATGTTGGATTGTATCCAGGGTCCACTCGCATTTGCCAATTACAGTTTGTGAGAACAACTCCGGTTACAAGCCATAACTTCTCATTCCAGGAATAAAAACTTGTTTGCATGAACTAGGAACGCAGCCATCGAGTGATTTCTTTGATCAATAGAAACTGCACTCTGCCTTAATTATATGAACAATAATACAGTCTAAACAAACACAAGAAACCTTCACACATATTAATAAAACATTATATTATCATGTCATCATATTATTATATTAAACATTATATAGTCACTCCGTCTCCACCCCACCCCTTTTCCACTCGAGGTTGAACTGCAGGTTATGCCTCATGGAATTCATAATGTTAATTTTTTCATATGTTTGTTGTTGGAAAGTGTTCACTACTACATCTATCCATAGATTGCTAATGAAGACAGACACGCTATAACCAATATCATGCTATGAGACAATTCTGTACAGGGGCAGCTGAGTGACTCACAAGCTCCTCGAACACCAGGGGCAGCGCCTGTCAAATGGAGTTGTGCAGACTGGGCTGCCACCTTGTGCTTTTTGAATCACTAATAAAACACCTGGGCAGTAATGATTAGAAATTACCAACAGACTGCTGCATCAGTCCATGCATGTGCCTCCCTTAACTCCTATTGATTGCATGTATCAACATTTCCTTGTGAGGGCTAGCAATACAGATAAGTGCACTCAGGTGTGGTAAAAGAAAACTTATAGATGATCTGCCAAGTTTTAAAAATTGAGCCATGGTGGACTTATGATAAAAAAAAAAGGGTGGACGATGAACACTGTACAGAATACAGCTCTTGAAATATTCTAGTTCTAGTCACCTAATAATAAACTTGACCACAGGTCCTTGATCTCACTGGCAGTGAGTCACCCCTTCCTCATAAGATGAAACTTTCCTGTACAGTTTTAGATCTCAATCTATAAAATAGCTCGTACTAACAAATAGCTCGTACTAACATACCTGACTGCCTAAGAGTACTATCATTTAAAATTTTGAGAAGTTTTGTCATCACTTTTTGTGCATGACTTTATTAGTAATGACCATAAGGCTGCCCAAGCTCTGTTTGGGGAAGTGAGCTGAATGACCATAGTTTCAGCTAATTTTGGTAAAAAGTCCTTGGTTACCACATTCAAACTGCATACATTAATGTTTTCGACATAATTGAATTGGTAACTATGGAATTTTTCTTCAGAACAACATGGTTTTTCCAGTTGATTCAGCACCTGACAAACATACACTCAGAGTAAGCAGTCTCCTTAATTACCAGAAAAATTGTTATATTTTTTCGCCTGCAGCAGTGGCTGAGTGTTCTAAAACATTGGTCTGCTCAGTATGGCCGGGGGAACTAGGGTATGAAACCCACCTTGGGGAATGTTTTTTCTTTTTGTTATATATATTTACAGGTCAATTAAATCATCTTGAGAGTAGAATTTTTCCTCATCCTACAAAACTTTGTTCTGCAGAATATATTTTTGACTATTATAATATGCTATCACGCAAGCCTGGTATAGGTCTCTGGCTTAATGAGAGATTTCCTTGTTTAACATAATGGTAAACAAACATTTTTAATTTAATCTGGTTTCTACATGCTATATAACTGAGAAGTGAAGATACACTGTGGACTGCAGATTTTTTAAAGAATAATAAACAATATAAATATCTCTCACCTTTTGTAAAGCACCCCGAAGTGAAGGTAGAAGATGACCAAATAAATGAAAACAGGCAGAACCAAAAGGCAAAGAGCTCTGGCTAAGAAATGCTTTATAACTCCGCCCTGAAACACAATAAATTTATTCATCAAAGTACCAATAACATTAAAGATATATGAAATTTTCCAGGATGTACACTTTTCATACTTACAAAGGTTTTTGACAAATCCCCAAGGAGATTCCAGAGATCATTTATGGTAGTGAGACCAATAAATAATACTACAAACAATCCGACAAACTTGACACTGAAAAACAAAAGCAAAAATCATCAGAAGTCATTAAACTGTCTTTTTTAATTAGTTTCTGCTTCAAAAATAATGACACCCCCAGTGGTTCATGAAATATTAGTTATTTAACAATTGGAGTGGCACAGCTTTCCACAGTTTTATAGTTCAAATCAGTACACTCTCCATCACAGTCCAAGATAATTAGAAACTTAACAATACTGGAACATGTACAGTAGTTTTAACAAGAAAACTCTCTTTTCAAAAAAGAGACAATATGTTTGCCTTGAGTAAATATTATTAAGTCTCAATATGAGCTTCAGTATTAATTTCACTGAGCTATGTAATCAACTGCTGCAACAGAATAATTGCAATTTTTTAAGAACTGAAATTACCGAATACTTCAATGAAACAAAACTGCCACTTCCTGTAACTGTCGCTAATAATATGTTTGCCAACCGTCTAGATACTTTGACAGTAGATGGTCTATAACTGGCATTAGGCGCAAACATAAAAAATATAGCATCTTACCTTAATGCGCATGCAAGTGATGACCCAGCAAGTGCCAACCAAAGCCACCAGCCACTGCTAAAATCTCTGCAATGAAGAATTACATAAATTTAATCATACAATAAACAAGAATACAAAGAAGTATCTCCAATGATTCATATTCCCAGCATCAACTGTCCAGAACTAACCTTTTAGAATGAACCTTCAAAATGGAAAATGTTGCACACAGTATGAAAAATAACAGAATCGGATCCAGCAATATGTACTGACTGAGTGTCAATGTACCAGTGTCTGAAAACAAACAAAAAACCACATGCTAATATCACAGGAAGTAGGATTCACAGACTGCAACTTCTGTAATTTAAAATTTCCATGCATATTTTCTTACCAGTGATGACTAGTAGAGCTGCAACAGATGCTGATGTTAAAGACAAACTCAATTCCCACGATATGCAAAAACATAAAGGTACTAGAAGACTACCCAGTGTGGCAGAAAACTGAAAAACAAAAATGATGAATTGTAATATAGTAGGTAAGCTAAATCAACCTAAGAAAAAAAAAGTTTAAACATTCATATTTTTAGGTAGTTGGAGGCTTCAACATTAAACATCAAACTTTGGACTAGTGTTTGTCAACAGCAAGAAAAAAAAAAAAGACCAGTTGCCCGACTAATTGCAGGAATGCAATGAAGTGAACATGTCCCAGCAAGCACACAAACCTTAAATCAACGTTGATATTACACCAGATACACTAATAACGTTACCAAACCAAAAAAAAACACAATTCAACGTTAATGTTTTAATTTCATTAAAGACTTAAAGATTAACGTTGAAATGATGTTTGATTACATTCAAATTTGGTTAAAAAAAATTTGGTTAAAAAATGGTTTTGATATTAACATGAGATTAACGTAAATACAACATTATATAAGTTTTGATTACTTTCAAATCTAGTTGGTTTTGATTTAAAAATTGCATTAATATTGAAACAACATAATTTGATAACATTCTAATCTGGTTTGAAGTATTAATTACATTAATTACAATATAGTGAGTGCATGATTACATTGAGCTATAATCATACTTATTAATTTTTATCATTGCTCAAGTGTGGCAAATGTCCCCCCAAATTGTTCAGAGCTCACATCAGACCATCCTAAATCAGAAAACCAATGTTATATGATGTTATTAAAGACTTTGGGATTGACGTTGATATGGGAGCTGATGTTTTCCACCAAGCACCACCTGGAGTATAGACTGGGGTAGTTCTGGGGCCCATGCAGGCCAAGGGCAAGGGGACACAGGAAAGGGCATCTGGAAGGCCCGAAGGGCCAACACCGGCGATTTTGGCAAGGGGGTCTGGGGGCTGCTCAAGACCCAGCTGAGCAATTTCCAGTACACACTTGCAAGAGCATGATAAAAAACGTATCAACACCAATCCCATGTAAACAATCAAATTAAACAAGATGCAAATTATTATTTATATATTTGTAATCACATAGCTTGGATGTTAATAAAATAAAATAAAACATTACATTACAATCACAATTTAATGATCTACATAAATATAATATTTATATCTATATCATATTTAATAAATAGAGGTGAACAGGGTTATTGTTTTTTAATAAATAGAGGTGAACAGGGTCAGTTCATATATATATCATACATATACTCAAGTCAATGCACCTCCCAAATGCTTACAACATATATATATATATATATATATATATATATATAGTGCTTATATCAGATATATATATATATATATATATATATATGATGATTATAGCTCAATGTAATCATGCACTCACTATATTGTAATTAATGTAATTAATACTTCAAACCAGATTAGAATGTTATCAAAATATGTTGTTTCAATATTATTGCAATTTTTAAATCAAAACCAACTAGATTTGTATGTAATCAAACCTTATATAAATGTTGTATTAACGTTAATCTCATGTTAATATCAAAACCATTTTTTAACCAAATTTTAATGTAGTCAAACGTCCCTGGTGGAATTGCCCTGACATCATCCTAGCTGAAGGAGGAAGCCGCGCCATTTTGTTTAAATTTGTGTAAGTTTTTAATCTGCTATAATCTTTGTCATCCTTTGTTGTTCAAGAGTAATTTACACACAAATGTTTAATAAGATCTGATGGTTCTTTAATTGCATGGGGATCGATCGCTCTAAATTAAGCTGCACGAATTTGTTGTAGTGTATACATGTTGCTGTTTCGTGCATGGCCTAGAACTAAGAATTATAACCTCCAAACCGCAACGTTGAAATAACCTCCACACCTCAATGTTAAAATAACCTCCAAACCTCAATGTTAAAATAACCTCCAAACCTCAACGTTAAAATAACCTCCAAACCTCAATGTTAAAATAACCTCCAAACCTCAACGTTAAAATAACCTCCAAACCTCAACGTTAAAATAACCTCCATGAAATAACGTTATAAAAACTTTCATTCTATGTGTGAAATCAACGTTATTTAAAGGTTATGGTAAAACCTTGTTTCAACGTTGAAATAATGTTGGTGTGCTTGCTGGGGTAGGCCTATTTTCTTCCTAATTCCAGCTTCTAATGTGAGGCATTGTTCTATTATTTTACTCAGAGAAGCAATTTATTACACTGGTCAGTGAAATTTATTTCTTCCCATAAGATTGGGAATAAGCGCAGTATGGCGGACCCAGATTTGTGACCATATTTAGCGAGCCTTGTTGCTAGGCTTATGACGTCAAATGCTTGATTTCAATGAAAGATGAAACATGATGACGGTTTCATATTTCAAGGCAAGATCAAAAATTTATTTTTTTTTCTTTTCTTGGGGGCTGCCGTCCCCAAACCCCCGCTATCCATCACAAATGTTATTCTTATTGTACTGGAACTTCAAAACTTGGTCAAAATAGTGATATATTTTATATTCCTTGGACGCCAAATACGGTCATAAATTTGGATCTGCTAAACTGCATTTAACCCTAAGATTGTTTTTCATAAAATAATTTTTATAATATTGCCAAGTATGTGACTTTCTGGGTAAATTGCAACATCAGGTTTAGTTGATAACTACATATATTTACCATTCTCATCCCAATATAAGGAACATCACCATATTGGTCACCTGGTTTCTTGAAAGCAAAGCTGCCGTTATATCCAGTCATCTTGCCAGCAAATCCAATCAGCATCTTTAAGACAAACATAAATCCTGGTTGGCTGACACGAATCATAATAAATATATCTAGAATGGGTGTGTAAACTTTCAGTTTATGTTTGCAAAATTACCTTTCCTAAAGGCGGATGAACATCAAAAAAGAAGGTCCTGTTTATGTACCAGCTGCCCATCTTGCCAAAATGAGTCTCATCCCAACTGGAATACAACAAGCAATTAATGGTTAACAATGATACCTAATGATCTTATAAACAGACAAATCAAGTCACAGAAATTTATGAGAGGCTTGATGCATTTGCATACCATATATGGGCCGGCTCGTTTATTTTGTAAAACCTTGTTGCGAAAGCTAGGCCTGTCAAGCAGATCAAGGCGAACCACCACAGCCATTTGAGCAGCGTATCTTCAACTTGATCATCGGAAATCAACCTCCGCATATAGACCGCAGCTCTCGGAAGGTAGGAGACGGTCGGTTGCTTTGACATGGACCGTGAAATTGGTTTGTTGTGTCTTCTTTTGACGGTTCTGTCACTTGAAGTATCCATTGATATATCTTGTACCATAGATGCACTGTTCATAACAATAGGCTCCACAAATGTGTTGTGTTTTCCCTTTTGCAAATGTGCAGCCTGTTCATATAAATGTTGACTATTTGACTGAGAGGTGTCACTACCAGTAGTACCTGTCACTGTCTGTGCAGACTGTGGCTTCCCATCATTTTGTTGACCAGTTTTTGTGCGTTTGCGCTTGTGTTTAACCTTTGGCGTCTTCTCAGGACCCGATATATCCCCGGCCATATTTACCTGCTGCCGAAAGAATGAGCACAGTTACTCCACCTTGGAGTTCTTGGCAACTGTCCAATCTCAGCATCCTCATCAAGGCGGTAGCAGACACCTGGCAGCGCCCAGTACGCTAAATAAAATGTTTTTCAGGCTATGAGTTCACCCATATTTTTTAGATATTGTACCATATGTCCCTAATAGTTTAAGCACCGACGGATAATTCATTTCTATCACTCATTTTGGAATTAAACTAGTTTCTTTGAACAAGCTGTGTTTCGCGGCAGACGGTTTGTTGTCGTACTTTCGGACACTTCGTACTTTCTCGTCGATCGCGTGTCCCGGACCAGAACGAGGCATAGTTGTTGTTGCGATGGTACACGCCGAGTTGGTTTGAACCAAGGCGCACAACTATGTTGTGGGAAAATGAGCTAACTTAGCTCACCAAAATGAAGAAATTATTCGGATTTAGGAAGAAGAAGGGAGGAGGAGCGGATGGAAAGAGCTTATCCAAGGCGTCATCAGAGATTTCTCTAAGCGGCCCTGGATATGCAGTGAGAGAGAAGGATCTTGGCAAGCTGCACAAGGCCGCCTGGCTGGGCGACTTGGATAAAGTGAAGCAATTTGCTAAGAAAGATGCCAGCCCTTTGGATAAAGAAAATAGGTGAGCCCCCGTTTAAATATGACACATTGGTCCGTGCATTTAATTAAATAGGAAACCTTGTTGATTTTTATCCGAATAAAAATGATTAATTTTATCTGCAGAAGGTACAGGTAAAATATGTTGATTGGCATGTCAGATTGGCATGCACTGACACAGGTGAATTAGGTCAAGTCCAGACTAATCTTGAGCGGCTATGTACTCAGCAATGCTGGACAATGTCGAAGAAATCGGAACCTGTTCTGAATCGCTGACTAAAAAATAAATAAATAAAATAAAAAACAGCCATTGATTAAATAAAAATATTGTTATTTTTATTATAAAAACATTGAAAAGAATTTATAGTGTAAGAGTTTTTAATTTAAACTAAGCAAAACATAATGCATGTAAATTCAATTTATACAGCAAAATTTTCTTAATCGATATTCAAGAAGGTTTTGTTGAAACATTAGCCTTTGATTGCATACACCAGATAACAATTTAATCAATATGGATATTACAACTATATTATTATTGATATAGATGCTCTACAGTCAAAACAGACTATTACCAGAAGGGCCCCGAGCCAAAACGGCCCCCTATATATATATGTATGTATAGTTAATAGTAATATCCAGATCAAGTTTTATTAGTTGGTATTGTGCATTGAATGAGCTGACAATTTCAAATCAAGGTTATATGGTTTTTATTCGTAAATCAATATACGAAAAAATTAATACACATAAGAACATAACATTAAATAATGACATTGACATTCTCTAACATTCCCAGTCTCGGTGCAGCACTAATTTTCTTTGTACAAAATAATTTCTGCATTTATGTTTAATTCATTTTTGATTGCATTTGATTCTTGGAATTGCTATGAAATAAATATCTATATATATAAAACTCGAATGATAAAGTGAACCCCATCATCTACATCTATTTGATTTCAATAGAGTTATAATTGCAATCAACTTCCATCCCAAAAAAAATGAACCAATGAGAAGAGTGGTATTTTTTTATTGACAGACTCCAAGTCTCCACCTGTGTTGCATTAATTGCAATTGATCCCATGATGAAATAATAAATGGATTATGCTACCTTTTGAAGTATACTGACAGATAATGTCTTGTAGGATTGCAATAAATATATAATTATAAAAATAATGTCAGAACTTATTTTTGTGATTATCAGTGACTTATTGTCCTTAGCCTAGTTAGATCTACAACTTACTTTTTATTTGAATAAAACAAATTTCTATATAAATTGCCAGGTCATATAGGATCATAATACATTTCATATTATGAATATTCTTTCATGAATATTCATTAGTTGGAAAGAAAACAAACACATTTTTATGCATTAAATATTTTATTATCAAAATATGGACATTGTTGCGTCGCGCTAAATACGTAATACTACATCTTAAGAATTGTTAACTGCAGTATCCTATATAGAAAGAGGAGTTTCTGCAATTTCTAGGAACTTTAAATTTTGCTTGATGGTGAATGATTTAGTCATCCAAAAATTTTTATTTTAGGATCAAATCTTATTATCTTAAAGTCTCTGGCAATTGTTTATTTTTTTTATTGATGTGATCTAAATATTTTCTGTTTGATCACTCAATATACTATGCCTCTCTTTTGCTTCCAGAACACCATTGCATCTTGCATGTTCTAGAGGCCACAGTGGAGTTGTCCAAGAATTGCTGGAATGGAGAGCTAAGATCAACATTGGAGATTTAGACTCCCGCACTCCTCTTCTTAAAGTGAGTAGAATTTTACTAGTGTACCAGCTGGAGCATGTTCCATTGTGAAATTTACTGATGAATTAGCACTTTGCATTCGGTGTTAAAAAACAATACACTCAACTGGTGAACTAAATTTAGAATGAATTTATAGGTCTGTGCTCTTGAAATCATACATGTGTTCTCTAGTCTGCTTTGCATAATGAAAAAGTTTCAAAATAAAATGCTAACCTTTCAAATAATCTTTCTGCATAATTGCTCTCGTATTATTAGACAGGAAAAGGGTGTAACTGCAGGGAAAACCTTCATTTTTTTAATCTGCCTTCAAAAAAAATAAGTGGGTTTTTCTTTTGGTTTTTTTTTTTTGGGCCTACTCGGCCTAGGTTTGAATGAGGTTGTTAGCTATTTGATAAGTACTGCATTTGTGTGTATTAGTGTTCCAGACGAATAACTACACTATTAAAATCTATGTTACATGTCAGTAAAAACCCCTGAAGAAAAATTTAAATCTCATAGGTAGAATGCTTGTTGTAGGACCCAAACAATATAGCGGTGACACTGGCTAGTATAACAATATAAGAGCTATTACAGCAGTTCATGAGCGAGAGTCAAAATTTAGACAAAATACATGTATGAAAATGTTAACAAAAATGGATGGAAATTTGTAAAGTTAAACCATTCCTGTATTGGACATTATAATCCATTAGCTTTCATACTCATATTCATTTACAGAGTTATAAAAATCTTGTCAGGTACCATAACCCAAATTGATTGATGGTTTGATGTTGCCTGAAACTGGATCCAAGTCCTATCAGGTGTAGGTTTCAACTCACCACTGCTTACTTGCCATTTTGCATAGAATATACACCGAGTACACATCATGGCTTGCTTGTGCAATGCAAACATTATTTTATGATATAATACAATGACCTCCTAATTTCTGACAATTGATTTTTTTTAATTGTATGGATTACTGATGTAATCATGTTTTTCAAGTTGTAATATAGATTTATTGATGATATGCATGTAATTGATTTTGTATTGATATTGTTTTACCCAATAACCATAACATTTATAATGTATTTGCAAACCCATTGTGCTAAGTTAGCACTACTAAGCTGCTAAGTTGTAATTCCATTTTGTTGGTTTATAAATAGATGATTTTTTTTTACTTCACCATGTTACAGCTTTATGTAAAAATTCAGAAAAATTACTGTGGATTATGAAATTACTGATGCTATGTTGTACCACAGGCGTTCGCCAACGTGATAGCGCAGTGTCAGCTCTTAGCGGTAACATTACTGTTTAATAAGATAATAGTATTAGTAAAGTGTTTACCGCTAAGAGCTGACACCGCGCTATCACGTTGGCGAACGCCTGTGGTTGTACACATGATAGACTGGGAAATGGTCAAATGGATAATAATAGAAAATCCAAAGCAAAATTAGAACTGGTGTGGATTATTGATTTTTAGGTCAGTAAGCTTTAACCAAACCAGTGTACAGGAGAAATCAATAGTCCTTAATTAAAGATTTATTACTCACTGCATGTGCAAACTTGTGTGAGCAACTTAGATGAGTCGACCATGCCCTTGTTGTGTTTTGTCTTGAAATTGATAAGCAGTACAAACTGAGCTTTTTAGTTTGTGTGCTAGTAATAAGGTAACTTAGCTAAAAGGTATGTGTGGTGTTCACTCAATCGTGGCACCATTGTCACCTCTTAATTAAGCTGAATTAATACACTGAACCCTCCAGTAGACCTGTTCAAGCATGAGTCTTTCTCATCTCCTTGAGGAGACGACAGACCATGACACAGAGTTGCCTGCAGGGAGATAAGCACTGTTCCATGGCAGAGTCAGCTCCCTATTTATCGTTTATACTTAGATTGTACTTTGAGTGGAGCAAATAGTTAGGTAAAGCTAAAGAATCTGCTCCATTCCTCCATGCCATAGTGGAGCCTCGAAGACACTGGATTGCAAGCGAGTACCTTTGACCACTGGATCACGATATCTCTGGGTTGATCTAATATTGATCCCAAGGGATCTCCTCCCTGAAAATCTGAGGACAACTGATCAAAGATCATTCTATCATTACTGTTTCAATGCTAATGCTAATTACAAGGCTCAAGCACCTTACATTATGTCGTACCATACATTATGTTTATGATTGTGAACATTGTTTTATGATTGTTTTGCCTGCACCTAGACATATTTTTTATTTTAGGCCACCCAATGCCACCAACTGCAATGCGTAGAACTGCTCCTGGAGCACCGGGCCGACCCGAACACCCAAGACACACAAGGAGAGACCTGCGTCCATTACGCAGCCCGCGATGGGGTGATCATGATCCTGGAGGTTTTGTTGAAATGTGGAAATATACATATTGACATCCAGAGTAAGGTAAGCTGTTTTGCATATGTCCTGAGATCTTAACGTTGGTGGCCTGTGTGGGGATGTGGTTGGAGGCCAGAAGAAAGCATGCATGCTGTGCCGTACCCTATGAAGATTTTGCTCCTCACAATTGTCTGAATAAAAGATAGTTGATGCTTATCCATGACTTGGACATAACGGAAATGTGTTAATTGATAGTGTGAATTGCTCGAGACATTTTTTTGACTGAAATAACTGATAAATGTTGCAATGAAAAATTACTATTGAATAGAATTGGTCTGCATGGGAATGCTCAGTATTTTCTAAAATCATATCACAGAATAGATCATAAAAGGATTTTGGGCAAGCTAAACTTGGAGGTAACGAACTTTGTATGTCAAGTAAAATTTACAAATTAATAAATGTGTAGTCAGAAAGCTGATTGTGACTTGCTACATTTAGCGCACAGAAACTAGCAAAGAAAGTTGAAAGCTGTTACAGGTTTACTAACACTTGAATTGTAATAAGTTTTCAACATGTCCTATTTGTTTATTCAGAACATGCCTGTTATAGCTTTGCAATGAATAGTTACTTCAGAAGTAAGCCATTCAGATGCGTTCGTTGACTGTTTACTAATGATTTATTGCTTCATTGAATGTGATTTATGATTAGTTGCCGATCAATACATTTACTGGTTAGACTAGACATTTGATATTAATCTGTATGTGAGCTAATTTTAGAAACTATGCCAACTGTGTGATCAATATAAATCAGATATTAATGTGAGATGTTCTATGTTGAGTGCTTGCAAAGTTTGCAATGTCTACTTTTGAATTCATCTGGTCATCAGTCAATAAAGGAGTTGAGCTTTCTTTTCATATCTATACTTAGCATTGTTGCACAAGTTCGATTATGACAACTTAAAAAAAATTATGTCCTTTCAATATTGGGGGTTTTTATTTTCAAATTATAATATGTTCATATACCTAGACCAATGCAGACGTCCCCAATATCAAGGCAGTCTTCCTGAAATTCAACTGTCTTTCGATGGATCGAATGTCAAAATGAGCCCATGTTTTTATGAAATATCATTATAAAATATGTTATCTTTGGTCGGACCAAATGAAATTTGGCCGGTCAGGTCTGTCGGTCCGGCAGACTTCGGGAAGACTGCCAAAGCGATCATGCCAGTGCATAGTGCTGCAAGTATAATAGGGGTGCACTGGTTATTTAATAATCAGATAGCTACTGAAAATTCAACAGAACCATGCTCTTCCATCCCATTCTGCATTTATGTCGTGTTCAGTCTAAGGGCCAGCAATACCGATCAAATTGCTTCCAGTGACCGCCTGGTGCCTTGTGCAAAAGTTAAATTATGGTCAAGTTATAGCGTATATCTTATTTCAACAGGATGGAAAAACAGCAATAATGGTAGCAGTTCTTGCCCAGCAAGTTCGCTCCATCAAAATGCTGCTGCAAAACGGGGCAGACCCAGACCTGCAAGACATCAGAGGACGCACGGCGCTGATGCTAGCATGCAATGCCGATGATGCAGAGATTGTTCGCCTTCTGTTAGATGGAAAAGCCAGCATTGTCATCAAAGATATGGAAGGTAGTTATAATTTATTGATGTCAATGTTGCGATCTTGTTTTATGAATTCTTAATTCATTCACCCCGATTTCTCAGAAACTCTTACATATATTGGTTTTTGTTGCCCTTTCATGTTGGCTCCTTATTGTCAATAATTCCATGGAGGTATTTGTCATTATTTTGACAAACTGTGATTTTTCTAATTATTGTCTTATTATTGCCAGGTTGGACAGCTTTTGACCTGGCCGAGAAGGCCGGTCATCAGAATTGCTTGAAGGTTTTGTCCCGTTACACCACTCAGTCACCTACTGCTCATAAAATGTTACCAGCAGCAACATCAGAAGAGTCTGAAGACGAACACGAAGATGAAATTGGTGATGGGGCTGCGGCTGCAAAGCCAGCTCCTCAGAGGCTGAACAACGGAGCCTTAAAACGGCCATCTGTGTCTGGAGACGATGACATGTTTGGTATGCCAGCTGGTAATGAAGCAGGTGAGACAGAATTAATATAAGATGTTCAGGGGTTATGGAAAGATGTCAGAATTGCTTCAGTGCAAAAGATCCAGTTAATGACAAGACATATTCGTTCAGGCTTGTGAATATTGCACTGTATGGCACCTTAAGTTTTTATGAAGTTTGCCTCATTTGAGTATTTCCTGAACATAGCAGTATTTCTCAGACTTAGAAAGCCGTGAAGAAAATCCATAATATTTGGTGTTAACTCACGAGAAATATATAAATCTTACATATTAGACACTTCAAGGCAACTCCTGCTACATTTCATGGCTTAAAAATAATAACAATTTTGTACAAGTGCCAGTTTGTCTTTGTTGAGCTTTCTCTGGTAATGAGCTCTATGGTAATAATTAGCTCATTACAATATCTTTCTTTGGAGTTATAAATTTATGCAAAGTAGTGGTTATTCAAGTAACATAAACTGTTTTTGATTGCAGGTGACTTTTCTGCAGCAGAAGATACTGAGAGCAAAGCATCCGAATCAGGCGGTGCTTTGGATTCTTGGAATGATTCTGAGGATGATTCTTACCTGGAACCAAAAAAGAAGGTAAATTGTTCTTTTGGCCATTTCTCTTAATGCACAGTGATATGTGATCGTCCAATGAGGAATTTGACTAACCGAACACTACAACCAAAACGGATAATACACAATGGGGTGATTGTTATAACAAAAATGAGGTCCCTAAATAGGTGACATTATATCAAACAATAACTGTCTATTATCTGATTTGGTGTCAGTGACCTTTGGTGGCAATTTTAGGTCCCAATTAGAGCTTGATTAAAATTATAATGCCTTTATATCAGTGATTAATCTTTGAATATGATTTGATATTCTAAAGGTTTCTTACAAACTCATTAAAGCGATTTATCAATTGTTTTAATTCCTTGATGATTAAACTACAGTGTATAATATATATATATATATGAGAAAATGCCTGTATGTACATTTGCAGTCAGAACAGAAAGATGAGGTAAATTACATGCCCTTCATGTTCTGATAGATATATTTTTCTTCATTTTGGATGTTTTGAGACAAACTTCGATAGTTATTAAGTTTTTGTATGTTATTCATAGTTGTAGTAATGGGAGACTTTTCATTTAACTGGGGGAGCTGCATGCCGGTCCCCACAACTATTGTGACGTCATCAGTGCACTCAATCACCTGATTGTATGAAGATGTCATTGAACAAGGACTTTAGGACCAGTATATAGCTCCCTCTGTTGACCTGAAAGTATCCCATTGATGTGATTTGCTGCATGTGATGTTTGATTTGGTCCTCTTAAAAATGACTCCTGTAGAAACCGGGTTCACCTAGGAAAGCCAAACCACCAGCTTACGAAGATATTTTGGAGGTTACGGAAAGTGACCTCCCTTCCTATGATGACCTTGTAGAAGGTCAGGTGAGTTGTGTGACCTTGAGGGGTGTGACACTGACCTTTTGACCTTGAGAGTTGTGGTGGCTCCACTGTGCTGTGAACATTGGTGATTTGTCATTGGCAGTATGGTTGGCACTTGTTTTAGTATTGGCGTGGTATATAAGAGATATTGTATATAAAAAGGAATACTAATGGAAGGCTGATGGTGCTAACTTTAATCCTGATTTAATTGTATGAGTATCAAAATCTGTCTCTTTTTGTTTTACCTCTTTTATTGTTTTGTGGTATCAAGTGTTGTGCTTTGGTGTGGTCTATTCATCTTTAACTTTCTTTGTTTAAAATCTCACATATTTGTTGTTAGATAACAACTTGAAGTTAGTATCAAAATTTATGAATTTAGTTTTAAATGGTGAAATTTAAAATATAAAAACTAAAATAAGTGTTGTTGTGAATTACTTTTTTTTTTAAATATTAAGACTGCCGTTCTTGTAACTGTTTTTGGTGGAAGTACATGTTTTGTTTGCAAAATGATATTTTAAGTAAAGAAATTCGATTTTGTATATTTTAATGATCCCTTTGTCTGAAAAGTGAATACAACTGTTGACACTAGTTTTGCTGCTCTCACTTACAGTCACCAATGGACCCAAAAATAGCCAAGCTGTTCAAAGTGTATTCTGGTAGTGATACGAATGTCAACAACCAGCTGAGAACACCAGGTAAGACAAATATTACAATTATTTTCTATTTAAGTATTAAATGGTGGTTTATGCACAACTTCTCAATACCGATCCTCCGTCCGTTAAATAGTATCACGTGACTACTTCTGGTCAGCAGAATTGTTTTGTTTTGGATGGAGAACGTTGGATCTTTCATGACCGGTTTTTGAAATTGCCCACCTCCATCCCCTCGCTCCTCCTCTTGTCATGTCCGCTTACACTACTCTACTTACTTCTCACTCTTCACTGCTACTACTCATCTGTTAGGGCCATTGGTGAGACAACACCGGCCACACTGGTCTGAGTCTTTGGGGAAATCACACCTCCCTGACCTATGATCCAGGGAAGGGTTGGGTGGCCCGCTCGCAGCAAAACATTGTTATTTTTTGGCTGCTCACTTGTTATTACTTTTATTGTTTTAAAGTATTTTCCTGGGAAATCGTCCCCCAACACTGTATATTTTTACTATGTTTATATTAGCCATTTTTGTATTAGCCTTTATTTTTAATTTTGTATTCTAGTCGGTCTATACACTTGCCTCAGTTCATGTGCATGGTCTAGCTTATGCCTTGCCTCCTGGCAACGCTTTTTCTTAGGTTCTAGTCTAGTCATTTAGAGCGAGCAGCCCCATGTTGTGCCAAATCTGATTGTATATATATTGTTTCGGCTCATTAAAATCTTCAAACTAAACCCATTTGTTTGTTGTGCATAAATACTGCTTTACTTTGAATTGCTGAATTAGGTGACCCAAAGTATATGTATGTGTATTAGGATACACAGTTGTTGAATATTTATCATTTGTTTTTTTTTACAGAGAATGTAGGTCCAAAAGATGTGGCCAAAGCGTCATCAGCCGATTCTGTGAACCTCAATGCTAAGGACTCCTCTGAACAACAAGCCCCTGTGTCTGCCAGGTAAGCAAAATATGCTAAACTTATATTTCATGCTGTGTGTGGATAAACTATTTGTTACTTTAATGCATGAGGGCCCAGTAAATATAGAAAAGCATAAATAGGACCAAAATTTCTTGTATTGATCAAAGTGTGTCATATTTTGAAAACAATTTTGAATAATTGTGGTTTGCAGAAAAAAGATAAGAAATAGTTATATAAATAGCATGTGATGTCAACTGTATTTGGTCAAATAGTCTTTCCATTGTTATAATATACAGATCTGCAGCGTCAGCTGGCAGTTTGGGCACCTGGTCCGATGATGAAGATTCCTTGTTCTCTAGTTTGAAGGAGAAGAAACCATCTTTACTCCGACCACCAGCTGCTTTCGGTAACAATGGTATGTTTCTCTATTATTATGGTGTTCTACGAAGAATGTCATTGGATTTTTATTGTTCCCTGGAGGTTTGAAATTTTGATGGGGCTTGGTGAGAAATTTTTGGGAGGAAAATGCCTTTTGCGATCACCCTTTTCTAAATTATTTTGGAGATTTGAAATACAGACAGGCCTCCAGGAAATTATTGGATGCTGAAAATGATGTTTTTAAGCGGTGGCTGGTGTTGCCTTCTTTAAAAAGGGTGGGGGCCTAACTCAGTTGTAGCTCACTTCCAACCACTGAGTCTCGGATTAAATGGCTGGCCGAGCCTATGTTGGATGGCTGTTTCATCCTTCATCTCATTGCCATGGTCCCTGGCTGTCCTAAATAGCCCCTCAGGTGCAGAAATTCCGGACGTAGGCCTAAAGCCCTAACCTGCCCACTCATGCCTACTTAAAAAAGAGCTCCAGCTCTAAGGTTTATTGTGTCAATTTTCAGCTCCACCACCACCAATTGCTCCCAAACCAAACCTGAAAGCAAAGAAATCAGAGGACAAGGACAGCAAATGGTCCGACAGCGAGGAATCACCAATCGCTAAGAAGCCTGAAACACCGGCTTTTTCCACCTTCAAACCAGTCACTGCAACAGCAGCCTCTGTGGAAGCTGCTAAGAGTGAGAAGGATGATGAGGATGAGTCGTCCAGGTGGGATGTGAGTAATTGGTTTTAGATATAGTTTTTTTTCCTGTTTCTTACGTCTTATGAAGGCCAAACTTCTTTATATTGTGTTTTACTGAAATTTAAAAAAAAAAGCGAAATTTGATACCTGGATACAGACTGAAATTAAATTGGATAACTAGGCCTTAGTTTTTTCCAAGTAAGTTTAACTGATGAATTATTTAGCAACTGTGAAAGGGGAGCTATGTGAAACATACAATTAAAAAAAGTATGGCCTTACAAGAACTGTCTTCTTTAGTATACTAGTGAGATGTAGAATACTACTTTGTTTGGAAGATGGAAAGTACTAACTGCAAAGTATAAAGTTACTCACACATGGTATAGACTAATTTGTACTTACATGTTTTCACTGATATCTGTTGCTTAATCATACCGTCTAACTCACTGGTAACAAACATTTGAGCTATATTAAATAGGTGCAATGGTATGGAGTTCATTGAAAATAAAAATACTTGTATGAAAGTTAATGTTTAATGGGAACTTGGGGCTTAGTGCAGTATAGTGGACCCAAATTTATATTTGGCGTCCATAGAAATATTAAATGTATCATTATTTTAACCAACACTCACCAAGTTTTGAAGCCCTTGTTCAACAAGAATAACATTTGCGAAGGGCAGCGGGGAAAAAATAAAATAAAAATAAAAATCGTTCTTGGCGTGAAAAATTAAAACCGCCACTGTTTGAGACGTTATTCGTTGAATTCAGGCATTTGACGTCATATGTATAGCAACGAGGCTCACTAAATATGGTCATAAATTTGAGTCCGCCATACTGCACTTTTTCCGGAACTTGTTCAATATCAGTTAGTTTGGCAGTATATGTAGTCACTGTTTTTCGTAACTGTTCACACTCTCATACATTTTGTCTTTCTCACCTCACCTGCACATCTCTGGCTGTCGCTGTTTTACTCACACAAATTTCTTGACACAGTCTGACACTGAAAGTGAAGTTTACGAGGTATGACTGCGCTCATTTATTAACACTTATTCACTTACTTTTAACTATTGCATGTTGCATGATTTTAATGCGATCCTGCCTGTTAGTCTTTAGTTATAATATTTTTTTATTGAGTGGTTTGTGCTTATTTTTTGTTTTATTTTTCTTTAACCCCCTTTTTGGTTCTGTGTGCACCTTCAACCATAACCCAACAGTCAGATTTTGATGAGGTATGATACAAAAGTTACCCTATTTAAGTTGTAAAATCATTTCTTTTTTTCTCTCTCTTTTTTTTAAAATCTCTATTTCGGCAAGGAATATGAGTGTATCATAATTTCCTTCTTTTTTTATTTTTTTTATTGTGTTACACCCTTACATCCTTGAAATAATTTCCTTCTTTTATTTATTTTTTGTTACACCCTAAAATCCTTTAAATAGTATGAAGAATTACCACTTGAGGAACCAAAGGTACAATGTATTATTCGTAATTATTACCCATTATACTTTCTTTAGGTTTTTTTTAAACTCACGTGTCTTTTTAATTTTTTTTAATGACATCTCTAGACTGAATGCCCCCCAGCTTTTGAGCAAGCTGAGGTAAGACACAACCCCCACCTTCTACTGGTTCACATTCACCATTCACTCAACTTCCCCCTCAGAGAAAAGCTTTTATTTACTTTTTATGTATCCTTGTGTCTAGATTGAGGCAACTAGCAATGAACCAGCTCCTGTCTCAGAAGACAAGGTATAGCACAATTGCTTTGCTTTTGTCTGATGACAGACTGACATATTCAATTTATTAAATTCCTTCTTCCAATTATTTTACCTTTTTAAACTTTTTTTTTGTTTTGCTAATTTATAAAATGTAGACTCTGAAAAGCACAATGTGCGAAACAGTTGAAGAAACTAAGGTATGACTCAGTTCCACATTTAATTTTTGGACAACCAACCCATTTTTTATTTATTTTTTCTTATAGGGCTGCTCAGTTCTCGTGACCTAGGACCCGGAAATAAAAGCGCAATGCATGACATCACCAATACACAATACTAGATGACATCATCAATAATTGAACTGATGTGAAGTTATGTATTGGTATTTCTGGGTACAAGGACACACGAGACCTGGCCAGCCTTATAAGTTCTGTTTTTCCCTTTGTTTCACCTATTTTATTTTTTTCCTTGCGTCTTTAGATTCAGGCAACTAGCAATGAACCAGCTCCTGTCTCAGAAGACAAGGTATTGCACAATTGCTTTACTTTTGTCTTGACAGACTGACATCTTTGATATATTAAATTCTTTACTCCAGTCGTTTTTGTTTTTTTTTAACATTTTTTACTCATTTTAAAATTTAGACACTGAAAAACACATTGTGTGAAACAGTTGAAGAAACTAAGGTATGACAGACAGTTCCACCTTTACCTTTTCATTATATTGACCCGTCCATTTTTTATTTCTTTTTCTTTCCCTTTGTTTCACCTATTTTTTTCCCCTTGTTTTATCCCCGTTGCTAACAACTTAACACAGACTGACAGCTACATCCCAACAGTTGCTGAACAGGTTTGATAATGACTTGCGAGATGTCTAAAATTTACCTTCTTTCTTTTTTTTGATAATGATGACACTGCCCTGAAAATATTTGTCATTGTCATATGACAAGTGTATTACGATTCTTATACTTAAATCTTTCCATTTCAGAACAGTCAAGACTTGCCAAAGGACACCAAGAAAGCTTCCAGTGGAACTTTAAATGACCTGACTGCTGAGCAGCGAAAAGGTATTTCAGCCAACATCACTTTTCATGCTCATGTATTTTTTCTTTTCGTTTTTGATGGTACTTGTGATTGGTATGGCTATGATTGTCAATCATGTAATGTTAAGATTGGAATTTAAGGAAAATTAAGTGTATGTGATTTGGTGTAACACTGTAAGTGCTGTACTTGTAATATCTGCATCTCGCAAGAATTTGGTTTAATTCAATTCTATGGCTTGATTGATATCGTGAATTTCAAATTTATGCATCATAGGAAACAGCAATACTGGTAAATATTTGGTGTTTACTAACCACTGCTTGTGTTGAAAGATGAATTTACCAATTTGCTTGTATAAATTCTTTATTGTTTTCCCTTGTGACGGCTTTTGCCTCAGCATTATCATTTATTTCATTGGAGTTTTTGCACAGTTACTGTTGTTTACGAAGAAGTATTTGCTCAGTTTGTGCCCAATGGTAGTAATACCTTTTTATTGTTGGTATAATTTGCATAATATTAATCTGTGATTGAAATTAAATTTTGCTAGCTACCCTTAAGCATCCTGGCTTGTATTTTGATTTTAACTTTTAAACTGAGCAAATTAGTTCTTTTTGATTTTTGACTGTGTGAAGTAATATAGGAAAGCTTTTAACATGTAGACCACCTTAAAGATGAGTGTGATCATGCTGTGACATTACCAACTGGTGCTGGTCTTCTGAATAATGTTTGAACCATTACTTTACATTTGATATTAACATAATATTGTGTGGAATTTTTAAAGAAAAGGTGGTGTTTGCAGAATGAGGACTCTTTGGTACCAGTTCACAATAAAGATGAACATCCATAGCTTTAGACTTGTTCCAAAATAATTGTTATCTTTCAATTTTACAATTGTGGATGAGTGATTAGCTATAGTGCACATGCATTTTATCTGGTTTTTATATACACTCCTGCATCAAAACAACAGAAATCCAATACGGTTTCTCTCGTTCCTGCACTTGTCACATGCTGCTGTTGTTCTGAGTACAGATAACTCACTTTGGTTGTTAAACTATTTTCCAGCTATGATGGCAGAGCTAGGATTGGATGACAATGTCAGCGATGTGTCAGACCCTGAATTCAGCGACGACGAGGATGCTGCTGGTCAGAACGTGTATGCTCCATCTGGAAAGAAACAGGATGAGAGTGAATGGGACAGCACCCAGGCTTCTGAAGCCAACACACCTGCTGCCAAAGCTAAGGAGCCACCCATGTCTGCAAGAGTAAGTTATCTAGTGCTGTTATATTGACATGGTAATGCAGTGCTGAATTGTTGTCTTGGAAAGAGATAATGAGATAATTTTAAGATGTGCTTGTTTCTTAAATGTCAGACTTTGATTTCAATGGTAAAATATCTGAATTCAGATTAACTAATAATACAATTAGATTTGATTCTTTGACTTCCTAATGGTCATATGGGCACTGTGCATTCTATAATATTTTAACAAACTGAATAAACACATCTCTGCCGACTTGGGCCTACAAGTGACCTGATACATACAACAAAAATTAGGCGCTTTAATAATGGTTCTTTTATTATAAATGTGTCTGAACATTTTCCTGTCCCCCCCCCCCCCCCCACACAAAGTCTTTTAATCAGAACAGCCCTTACAAATTTTTATCACCGTCGTGCATATTTTCCATTGAGACTGCCATGATTATATTCTTTTCCTCCACTTGTACTCTAGTGAGCTATATGTGGACTTCATCATGTTCCATATTATTCCTTTTGTTCTTTTTGGTGGTTAAGTATTTTTTTTAGAAAAATTCCTAAATTTTTGTTGCTAGGATTCAACTGGTATTTCTACCAAACGAGCACCTCAAAAACAGGTAAGAGGTCATTTGTGTAATGTGCATGAGACTCTGTTCTACCCACATTGTCTCTCGGACTGTCCTTGTCGTGAACCATTGTTAACTGGAAATATTTCACTTTAAGTAATTTGTTTCCTACCATTACAAGCCTATATCAATCATACCTACATTTTTCTTGAGGCAGGCTATATCAGTGCATTGTAATGATACCTGAATTTAATGCTTGCATTCTCAAAATTTTGCTTTGACCTTGAAAAGGTCACATTTCACTCTTGTCCATTCACTTTGATCACTTATTTGTGTCGCTGCTTTCCTCAGGGTTCCTCACTTCGGCATGTACATTTATTGCAGCGACAGAAGGTGAGCTGTTATGTAAATATATATACCTGGAACACAGTTCTCAACTCCCGATTGTTTCTTTCCTTGTCTTTGCGGTCTTTGACCTCAATAGCGTGTCACAACAGATACTGTTTCTATAAAGGAACAGAAATGGTTCGGTCATTTTCCTTTGGTAGAATAAGATCATATAATGTACATTGCACTTGTACATGCCATTGAACTAAGTTGTTGTAGAATTGAAAAAAATTCTTCAAACTCTTCAGATTGTGAACTGCTTAGAAGCAACAAAGACGGGTCAGTTGTGACAAGCATAGGAGGTCTGCAATTGATAATTTTCATTCTAGGCTAGGTTTCTTGACTGAGGTTGTTTCCTCTGCTGCATCTCCTTGCAAAACCTCTCATTTTTTGTGAATCATCATTTGCTATTACTTGTTTCTCTCCGTATCTTGCAGCATGAACCACTTTTGTTAGTTTTCATGGTATCCGTGTTGTCAATCGTTATTAATTGTAGCGTTGTGATAAAAACTTGTAGACAGCTTATTTATATAATAGAGGTGCACTTAAAGTTTAGAGTTGAAGTGGCATGTTGAAGTGTTTTGCAATTTGAAATAAGCTGCGTGAGTGACTAGTCACTCGCGCAACATCACCTTTGGTAACTTTGCGTGAACTACTGCTGGCGGACCTTTATCAGTGGTTCATATAAACAGTTATACCAAGCATTTATAAAAAGCAAGGGTTCAATTGCAATCAAAGTATAGCAGATATTACATGGTGTTTCCTTTGAAGTTAGATTGCAAGTCAGCCAGAAGTAGTCCTGCAATCCCTTTATCCAAACCAACTCAGGTTAACCCCAACTTTTGGTGCGTGCATGAATCAGTGCACATGCAAAATCACGTTTGCGTGAGCGCTGCATGAGCGTGAATCAAATTTCAATCCCTGGTGTTCTGACACATAATTTCATATTTTGTACACTTGGGGCTTCATAGCAGTTCCTGGCTGGCATTCATGTGTATTGTGGAGCCTCTCATATATTGCATTGATGGCAGATGGAAAGGTGATTTGCTAGTGTATGGTTCTGAATGGTTGTCGTCATATTCAGTGTTAACTTTTGAATTTTTATTTACCAATGCAGCACCATGAAGAGAGTGACTCTGATGAGAGTCCAGCTGTCAAAGAAAATGTAAGCAAGCCTAAAGTCACTACAACACCTTAGCTGTCAGAAATCGCCTTTAACTCTCCAGCATTTCTAGCTTCACTCTCCCTCATTTTTCTCATAGTTCTGGGAATCTACTTTAAAAATTCTTGACCTTATCTGTTTATTTTCACAACTTCTGAAGCAAGTTTGGGGTTAATGCTAAGATCACTAGTATTTATACCAGTCACATTCTAGAATAATATGCTAAAATCACTGTATGGTGAACAGTCTATACTTGTCAGAGGCCGTAACATTCTCTTCTTACCTTTTCACTTTTTGCTCATTGAACGAGATATCTTACCATTGACAACATGTACATTTACCTGACTGTAGTGATCACTCATAGTGAAATTATTTACATTTTGTCAGCATGTTGACTTCATACATTGTAAATTTGATACACATTGGTGCTATTTTTATTACTCAGTAAATTTACTAATTCATTTATAAACTTACTTAGTATGATGAATATTTGATATAAAGTAAAACCATATAAGAATGTATGATAAGACCAACATTAAGCTCAATCTTCGATTTACTTACTAAAATACATTTTTCCACACAGAATAAGTCTACTGGTGGGAAAAGGAAGTCTTTGGACAACAGTGGTTGGGACAGTGACTCTCAAGTAAAATCTGAACATTCTGTGAAGAAACAATCATCAAATGCAAAAAAGCCAAACTCAGAGGACATTAGTAATTGGGACAGTGACTCTGGAGGGGCCGGGGAGAAAAATAGGGGTGGTGGAAAGCCAAAAGGTCATAAATTACCGATTAATGAAGCTGGGCAAGGGGAAGGAATTAATGCACCAAGAAAAAGGAGTATTGGTCAGAAAGGAGCGGCAGAAAAGCCGAACAATGACAATTCAGATAAAGACAGCAAGTGGGATAGCGAGTCTTCTTTGAAATCTAACAGAAGTGCTCGTCAAACTAAAAAGACACCTAGTTTGCAGAAAGCAGCTAGCGCCAGTGGTAAGGCTGGCAGTGTCGAGCAGGAAAGCGATTGGGATAGTGAAAGTCATGCTCTGACAAAAGGAGCCACTGGGTTAAATAGTGAACCCAAAAAAAGGTTAAAGGAAGCAAATTCAAAGGATGGAAACTCAGAAACTGAGAGTGAATATGATGATGAGATGGTAAATGCAGCAGTAGAGATGGCTTTGAGAAAGAGCTCCCTTCCCAACAAAACCGAAGAGACAAAGCAAAAAATTCAAAAGGAGCAATCTGCAAGCAGCAGAAGTGAATCTGAAAGTGAATTTGACGATAATTTTATCAATGCTGCTGTAGCAAATGCAATCAAAAGAAAAGATTCACGACCTGATGGAGATGCAACCACTGCTGCTGCTGCAGGGACTATAACAAAACAACCATCAAAGACAAAAAATGCTGATGACTCTGATAAGAGCACATCAGAAAGTGCTAGTGACTATGATGATGATATGGTCAATGCAGCAGTGGAGAAAGCTCTAAAAAGAGCATCATTAAAAGATGAAGGAGTTCAAAATCAAGGACCTGATGCTGCAGCTGCTGCTTCTTCTGCCTCTGCTGCTGCAAGAAGGGATTCTTGGGATGACACTGAGCCTGTAGATGACAATGCGGCTCTTAGTGAGAGCAATGAGAGTATTGCAGGGGGATATAATAATCTTTTCAATCAATCAAAAAGTAGGAAGTCTCTCGAGCCAGAGATAATTGATAACTTGGCCAACGAGAGAAGAGAAAGTCCTGGAAGCAGTGTAAATGCTTCTCAGAAAGTGCAAAATGTAAATGTGCAACCGCGAGGTTCTGCCGCAGGAGTTGCTGCAAAAATGGCCGTAGCAATTAGTAAAAAGGCTGATGAAGATTCTTCGCTCAGTTTGTCTGTATCTGATGAAGAACTGGACATCCCTTTACCAGCTTTGCAATTTTCTACAAAGACCAAAATAAATGATGAAGCTGCAAAAGCAAAGAATGCACAGGTACTTGTAATTTCGTACTCAGATACAAATAGCTTAACACAAGAAGTTTCGAAAAAAAAATTTTAACTTAAAATCGAAAATAGGATAAGAATTACTGATGATTAATTGCTTAAAATAAGTAGTGTTGTTAGAGAGGCTGGTATAAGACATAGTTAACTTGATATAGATTTAAGCTAATGTATTAAAGAAATTTGACAATGATCACAGCAGGCAGGTAACCATCATCACAAGAAGCTATAATACATTGTTCCCTATAACACACTGGTCACCTCATTAAGCGTAAACCATTCCATAAAACCAGTCCATAATATTTGTCTTAACTGGAGTTTAATTGGTATTCTTTAAACTCCTATTTATAAGCCTCAGGATTCATGGGATGATAACAGCATCTCTGATGAAAAACCGTCTGTTAAACAAGTCACGCACAACAAAAATGAAAGCAAAGATTCAGCGAAGAAGGTATTTCAACAAATCACATTGATCACTCTAGTGTTTGAGTTCTGTTCGAATTTCTGCATTCGATTTTTTTCACTGTTCACATTCAATTTTTATATTCTTACCATCGTTTCATGGTTCTTTTGAATTCCAATAAGGGCGCATAGTATACCTTCTAGAAGAATTTCACTGATTCAGTTACCTTCTTGTACTTCACACAATCTAGAGAAGTGGTTCTCACTCTTCCCTCAGCCTGGGTTGTTTTCAAACTAGCAATCTTGAACACAGTACTCATTTGAAGGCTCTACATTATCACTATATACTGGGTCTATCTATTTTTGTATCTTTGGACAAAATCACAAATGGTATTCTTATTGTTGACACTTTTGTTTGAAATGTTGCTTGAAATGTTGAGTTACGATGCTGTGAAATGTTGATTTGTTGGGTTTTTCTCGTTTTGTGTTCTACGGCATGTTGTTCTTTTAATGAATGCCTCTTGTCTTTCAGCATTTGGTAATACGATATGTGTTGTTTGTATTTCTATTCACTTGTTCTGTAATTTATGAATGTGTCCTTTTTTGTAAGTCTGAGGAACCAGTACATTCATCTCTCACTATCTTATACATGAGAAAATTAATTATTATTTTTTATTGTGTTTATGGCTTATCATGTTCATTTGTGATTGTGTTATTTTGATTGATTGATGGCAATTTCAATTTCAGCCTGTTGAAATTGAGGACGCTGAACCTGTCCAGCCAGCTACCACCGTACCTGTTCAGGTGAGCAGTAAATGATCCTCCTGCTCTTACCTGTCCCTCATCACTTCAAGTCAATTCTTTTACTTCTTGCTCACTTCGTATTCACTCCATATACTTAGCTGCATACCTGTCTCTCATGATGCTGTTTGTCTTCATTATCTCGTCTCCCCAACTGTTTTTTGCAACTGTTGAACACTCAAGATAACTACAGTGGAACACTGTCATTAAGATCACCGTCCACCCTACGTATAAAATGTTTGGTCTTAGTGCGGAACTAGGGTACATGTATCAAAAGAAGTCAGTGACACTGGCAGAGATAATAATGTCACCAGACATATTTGTTGTGTTACAATTGTGGCGTGCTCTTAATAGTGTAGAATACAATGAGGAGAGTGTGATTGAGTACAGCATTGGGTGAGCTTGATTTACCAAGCCTTAAGGGCATTCACACTGTCACGGATACTACCTACAAGTGACCACATATGAAAATATTTTATTACTCTTGCTCATCCTTAGTCATACGTGATTCACTCGCCGAGCATTTCAAGGATACTCTAACTAATCTGTAGAATGCTCCTGGTAGCGCTAAATCATTTTTGGGGACATTCTATGAGTAAATTGTTTTTATTAATTACGTAATTCACTCAGGATTCCCTCGGCGAGCATTCTAAGTACGTTCTACGTATGTCCGTGGCCATCCTTGGCCATACGTAGCCACTGTCCATCCACTCGTAAACCGCTCGGCGGATGTCCGTCACCCACCCGTCGTCTTCCGTGCCCATCCTTAAACCACTCGCATGGGCGATCTACGAGTGGCTCACATATGCCTTACGTATGCCTTGCGTATGCTTGGCAACAGACATTCGGCGAGCATTTGACAGACTTCTGCCGAGCGATCTACGACTGCCCCATGTACACTCGTGGAAAAAATTAATACGTGATTAACAGAGCCATGAGTGACTGTGTGAATGCCCCTTTAGTAGTGAGATTCCACTGTACTTTTGGCTATAGTAAATTTTTACGTATTCCTGTAACCTGAAGATGTTTAGATGCTGTAGCCCTTATTTTGAAGTGTGGAGAGTGACTGTGGGTAAATAGAACTGGCTGTCCTTGCTAAACTGGGCTTTAAATATGTAGAATACTTTTGCATGAATCATATCATTTATAATTTCATCATTGTGTTAGATGGAATCTCGGAGTATCCTGAATGTCATAAGCCCTCCCCCTGGTTTCAAAAATAGTTACGAGGTTAGTGTAATGTGCATGAGTGTTGTGTCCATTATGATATTTTGAAATTTGTGTATTGTGATTGTACATAATCATGTTCACAAGAAGGGGATGTATTTGACGCAATGCATATGAATTGCAGGCCCTCCATGGTGCTGAACCTAAGCAAGTGTCTGATTTAGTTCGGAAGGTATGTGATGATGACGAACCAGAGGAGAAGTTGAATTGGCTTTGAACTATATTTATTCCATGTAACTGCACTTTGCTTTGAAACTAATTCAGCACATCCATATTTATGCAGTTTGTAGAATTATCAGATGATGATGCTGAGGGTGGCATCTGGCTGAACGTTCCATCTGTGTCTGACTCCGCAGCTCGTAACACTCTTAGCCTTGCTGATGAACTTCGCGCTAGTTCTGATACTCAGCTTGCCCCTCCTTCAGGTTTTAAGGTGACCAATGTGTGCAGCGAGAAGTTGTGAGCAACTAACAGGGTTTTAATTCTTAACTTCAGGCTTTATCATTGTTTTTTCCTGCAGTGATGTGCTGACATCTTCAGAACTAACAGCACTCATACCTTCGACTTTCACTTTATTCTCATTTTAACATGTTCATGTCACATACCTATGATTAATCCTAACCTTTTTGTTATTCTGTAGGATTTGATGTTATGTGCATGTACTAAAAATCACACTCCTAGAAGATCCCATTGCTGGGTTGAAGTTGCAAAACAGCACAACTATAATGACTTGATATTCAATGTATATTATATACAGCTGAGCACATGAGGTGGAGGCATCACTAATCGTGTATTGAATGACAATAATGAGTAAGATGCATTGTGAATGGCTCAATTAACATGACAACGATTTTGCTTATTTTAACAGGCTACTGAGAGCAAGAAAAATCTGAACAAAGACGAAGATGAAGACAATTCAAAGTGGGACTCCGAGGTAAGTTTAGCTGTCTTGTTCAATTTCAGTTTTTCTAAGTGTGCATCCTTTTTTTTTTTTTTAACATTTAAGTCATTCAAAATATTTTATCTGAAATAATTTGTGGATAATTTAGAATTTATCCCCTTGTTTCAGGATGACCTGCCTCTTTCTGATAATGACGCACCCAGCAAACCAGTTGTCGTGACCACTGCCTCCATGAAGCCAACTGTGGTTGGCGGAATGAATGTTGACATCAGTGACGAAGAAGAGGAGGAGGAGAGTGAATGGGAAAAAGAAAAACAGCTCCAAGATCAGGTTGGTGTTTTTGATTTATTGAATGAGCGATATTAACCTTTGGCTAGATAACTGAGACAAGTTAAGACCCCACCCCTGGAGTAAATGCATAACATGGTATTGACTCCAAGTCTATCTCATCATTACATCTGCCTCTGGCAGCTGGTCAATGGTCATAGTGGCTAAGCTTCAGAATAAGTAGCATTGAGACATTGAACACGGACAACATCTTATTGAATTCCTCCACCAGCATCACTTTGCACAACTGTCAGTTATCACGTACAAACGTTAATATGTAAGATATTACAAAATGTTATAAACATCCCAAAATGTTATGATAGAAAGGATCGCAGATTAAGCAAACTTATGTTTTCCTTTCAGCAGAAAAAAGCCGAAGAAGAAAGGCTTAAGAAATGGAATGAGGATTTTGAAAGACAGCAAGAACAGTTGCGCAAAGAGGCTCAGGAAGAGCTCAGGGTGAGTTTTTGTGACTTCTGTCAGACTGCATGAGATTTGTTTCATTGCTTTTGTCAGGATATACACGAAACAGATTTTGTTGTTACAGAGAGAAAAGGAAGAAGCTGAAAGACAAAAGAAAGAGCAAGAGGAAAGAGAAAGGAGAGAGAAGGAAGAAGCAGAAAGACAAAAGAGAGAAGAGGCAGACAGAGCAAGGATTGAAGAGCAAAAAAGAAAGGACCAAGAAAGATTGATGGAAGTAAAGAGGCAAGCAGAGCTGAAGCAAAGAGAAATGGAAAGAATCGAGGCAGAACAAAAGGAAGCAGAAAGAAAAGAACAAGAACGTAAAGAGGCACAAAGAATGAAAGAGGAGGAAAGAAAAGAACAAGAAAGAAAACTTGCTGAAGAAAAGAAAAAAGAGGCAGAGAGGAAAGAGCTGGAAAGACTGCAAGGAGAAGAAAGAAAGAAGGAGGAACAGAGACAAGCAGAATTGAAGGAAATGGTCGAGCAAGAAAGTCCTGCTCTAGAGAGGCGGAATAGTGATGAACGCAAGCGGAAACATTTGGAATTCCAGAATAAACCTAGGTAAGGAAATATACTTTTTTTATCGCAATGTAGAATTTCAGTTAGGCAATTTAATTTGTTAGGTAATTGAGTTTTAGAGGGTATGCATTTCATATGCTTTATTTCAGTACGTTGACTTGGTAAATTTCTTGTTATTGGAGAGCAATTGATGTAGACCAAAAAACATTTTCAGTTAATAGTTAATACCTATTTTGAGCATAAATTTGTTTTTTGAAAAGTTTACCTTATCGAAGTAGAGGGTATGGGTAAGTAAAAGGTTTGAAATGGACTTGAGAAGATCTTGGATTTGAAATGGTTCTTTTTTCAAGATTGATGTTTCTGCTATGATTTTTATTTTAAATTGTGTGAATGCGTGGAAAAATTTCATGTGTGAGTGCAATTAGTGTGTATTATGGGGATTGCATGATGGTTGAACTGTAATTAGGTAAAGACATTATCATTGAATGTGCCTTGAACATGAAAATATGATGAAGTCTTTCTATGATATACTCCTAAGGCCATTAGGATGACTCAGACTGGCTTTAACGATTAAAATTTTCTAGTTAAGAATATTTTACAGCTGTCATTTCATAGTCTGAGTTTCATATAGCTCAGCTTAACTAAGATTGCGTGAGATTTATGCAAACATGGAACAAGTTGAGGAACCACTGAGATTGAAAAGAATTGGTAAAGTGGACATGTATGATAATGGTATTACCATAATATATTCATTGCTGCAGTAGTAAATTGCAAATTGAATTTAGTCTTTATTACTTGCACAAGTTCAAACACCTAAGTGATGGCTAGGCCAGTGAGTTATTGATTAGTTAGCCAACAGGTGTGCCAGGTGATGGATCTCTAGTGATGCGTGACTGATCCTACCTGGCCTAGTGCCTTGGATCAGGTCCAGTAAACAGAGGAGAGGTGACCGCGGAGTGCTACCCTCTGACCCCTTTTTGGATAACATCAGTGTATGGCAGTAAGTTTGGTTTGTTTAGTGATGAATTACAGCACTAGGTAATGCTTGAAATGTAGTCAGCCTTTCTGTGCAGTAAGCTGCGAGTACCAAAAAGTATCGCTGAATAATAGTCAGCGGAGAGGTTTTTGGAAGTTTTCGTTGTGTGTAAGTCATTCTGAAGTTTTCATTGTGTGCAAGTCATCAGTTTATAGATTTGCAATAATTATTATAGATTGTTAGAGATTTCTCATACATCAGTGGTGACCATTAGTAGGATTGCAGTGTCACAACATAGGAATTAAGACTTTAAAATGGCAATAATTCATCATAGTATTGATATTGAGTCATATAGTTTGCATCTGACCCAGAACATAAAAAAGTGTTAAATGTTGATATTTTTATGCAGCCACCGGGCTATATATTTTGTTGTATTGATAATTTGGAGCTGACATACTTCAACAGCTGTGTACAAACTATTATGGTAATGCAATGATAAAATGCATGAAACATTGAACATGCTTCTGGGAAATCATGGTATAATATGTATCCGTGTGCTTTTCTTTGTTATGTGCTTTGAACTTTCTTGGACATTGGGATATTTATAGAGTGTTTTGCTTATTTTGTTTTGGTTCAAAACTGTTTGATCTTGCTATATTTAGGGTAATGCAAAACATAAACAACTTTATTACCCGGTCAATACTACATGCACCTGCTGTATACAATATAAGTGGATTTATTCAAAGTGATGATATCTAATATAATAGACAGCTGTTGCGAAGCTTGTTTAAAAGTTCTTTTTATAATTATATTCCCGTTTAGTACTAGTGTAGTATATTTTTGTAGAGTCTCTATTAAAAAAAATATTTCCTTATTATTGGTTGAAGGTTCCATCATTGGCCAAAAATATTGCTCTTAGGTCAGGAGTTTCATGCAATTGAAAGTTATGGGCTTGTGGGATTCCCAGGTGACAAGTAATAAAAACACCTCATGGACGAGGATGGAGTCTTGTTTACAATTTTCCTTGACTTAGAGCAAATGGATTTACTGCTGACAGACTGTTATTGCCCGCAGTACAATGGCATTCTAAATGGTGCCAATTAGTGTGATTTATTTTACATACTTCATAGATTATATTAATCTCATTTAACAAGTGTTGGGACTGCACCATCATCGTAAACTTTGGTGTTATAAACAAACATGTGATGCTGCAAACTCTTGTGAGTCCAGTCTTGTGCTATAAATAGACCATTGTTGATTTTTGTGACGTAATCCAATTGTTAGAGTGTGACGTCATCCCATTGTTGATGACGTCATAACCACTTGAAATGTAAACAATCATTCATCATTTCATTTCATTGTAGGTGAGTGAATATTTGTTGCTCAATAATAGTGTATAATAAGAGAATGAAAGATTGTATGGATAAAAGACGCGTGAAGTTGACAACATAGGTCATCAAATTATGTTCAGTGTGTATAGCAATTTTGCCGGTAAAATACTCATAATATTAATACAAATGATAATATGCCTTGCAGATTCAGGAATTATAATTGAATTTTCACCATTTCAGCCTCAGTTCTCCCAGTGTAAACAAGCAGCCCAACAAGCAAGGTCCAGCAGTTCCCCCAAAACCGAGGGGTATTTTCTTGCCCTCCCCTCGGGAAAATCATCCCCCATTCCCTCCAGTGAATGACTCTTTTGATGATGATGACACCTTCAACAATGACCAGATTCCAGACTTCAGCAGTCCTGGAAGGTAAGACCTTTTTTTTCCAGTTTACTTTTCTATTTTTGAAGTTTGTATGATACACTCAGAATCAGTAAAATACGTCATTCAGCAAAATTTGCCACCCCCAATAATTGGCCATTTTACAATACTAGCAAGATACCCGCACTTTGTGGAGTTTACCGGAATAAAAAGAGGTAAAACCAGGGAGCCCAGAATCCCGTGCTCCGCCCCTACTCTCATCAGAGTTCCGATTGACTTATCATTGATCGAGTCTCATATTAAAATATAAAACGGCCTGGTACCGAAAATCTACTTAATGTACACACTTAATTTAATTTACGCAGACATTACAGATCTAACATACAATTGAAACTAAAATCTCATAAATGCATTATTTATAAATTATACAATATACATGTACATGTAGCAATTTGTAGTCAGTTTATCTGTTGTGTAACTAAATGTGTACGTTATTAGTGATGTTTTAATACTTGAAAATCTAACCAAATAGTGACTGTTTTTAAAAACAGTTTCTAGGTGTGCCAAATCAAGAATAAGGCATATGACTTTTAATTTTGGTTTTACTTTACAGCTGTGTAATATTTTAAGCTCAAATTGAGAAATTCTTGGTGTTTTTTTTTACCACAGTGGAGAGCAACATCTTATAACAAAATGTATTATAAAGATATTAAATTTTCTACTCTTCAATAATAATTGATTATGGTTTCTCATTGAGCATCTTTCAAAGTGCTTCCTATGGGTTCTTTTTGTCTAACCTGTGAACTCTTTCATTTTCTAATGTCACCCATATTCTAAAAAATTGATTTTAGGAGGTCTGGATCTAAAAAAAGAGAAATTTATGTCAAGGGAGGGAAGCATTAGTTTAGATCAATTAAATTTGTGTATGCATGTATTGTTTACTGAATTTTATTTCATATACACATATATATACATGTGTAGGGGTTTGGTGTCTCATTCTTTTGACTATATTTTAGTAAGTAGGTGGGTAACTATCCTCTCAGGTTCCTATCATATAGACATTGCCTGTGGTTATTTTTCTGTTGGTAAATGCCTATTTTTTAGCGCAGAAATTACTTGGGAACCTCATTAATATTATTAAGTTCACATTTATAAGATTTACCCTTCGCTTGTGAGAAAGCTGAAATTATTTAGAATATTATTGAAAATGAAATATCTCTCTAATCTCCTAATATGCTGGACATTCCAAGAATGATTTTAATTACAAATATTTGCAATTAGAAAATGTGTAATAACGCCTTCAATTTGAAAATTTCAGGCCAATTGACACAATGATAGGTCCGGCTGGTGGGTCGAACAACCTTCCACCATCAGGCTATAGGCCAATGATGAATGGATCTGCGGTGAATGGTCATATTGTGAGAGATGTGGATGATGATTGCCTGTCTTACTCCAGCACCGAACAGGACGATGTTTCCGACCATGGAGGAGGCCAATCATTTGGTCTTGGAAATAGCGCCAACCTTTCGTTTGGCAGTGGTGAGTTTGTTGTGCATTTATTTTGGTCGTAATCTCATTGAGTGGTTTCTCTGCTGGGCTTCCAACCAGGTCCCAGGTTCGATTCCTTGTCAAGCCCAAGTTTGATGGCTGTTTCATCCATCATCTCATTGCCATGGTCCCTGCCTGTCCTAATTATCCCAACATGTGCAGAAATACAGGACGTAAAACCCCAATCCACCCACCAGGGTCTTTCTCTGCTGCATTCTTGATTTAGAGAATTGATGTTACAGCCACATCGCAATACGACATGTTAGTCGCACATGATTTGGTGCATGCCTGTCTCCAAACAATGGGAGACTGTTCAGTCAACAGGCTGAGCTCCATATCAGTCCTCACTACCATTGTGACGTCATCAATGCACTCAATGACCTGATTGTGTAATGACGTCCTCAAACAATGGCTTTAGGACTAGCGTATAGCTCCCTCTGTTGACCTGAAAGTTCCCCATTGATGATGGCACCAAAGGTAATGGTGGAGTCGAGTGCAATTGGACCATTGGTGACATCATCAATTGTTAGGAGACCGGCATTCACCTGATCATTCATAACTTACATGCCCTATGTTGACTTGATCCTTTTTAACTGTTAAGTGACGTCTTCATTCAGCAGTTGAGATCATTCTGTGGAAATAACTTGTGATTAAGAGTATTTGAGACGTTACGTTAATTAAGCGTTTGTTAGTTTGTTTTGCTCGATATGTCTGAAATTTAAATTGTAGTGCTGATATGATTGCCATTGTTGAGAGGCTGAAACTAATGCCAGTGACCCATTTTTTCCAGACTCCATGAGTATGCTCAGGCAGCAGGAGCAATTACGCGAAACTCATCGTTTGCTTGACAAAGAAAGATCAGCAAGAGTGAGTCTGGAGAACAAGAAAAGGCATATCGATAGCGAAAGAAGTGAAGTTATCCAAAAACTTGAAGATGTCACTCATACCAAATCAAGTCTTGAGCAAGAAAAGATCAAACTGGATGCAAAAATCCGTGCCTTAGAGTAAGTTCATTATTGATTATTCCAAAATAGTTGATTCTTTGTTAATCTCAAAATGGGATAGTATGATGTTTATAGTCGTAGTCAGATGTAAAAGGATTTCAAATTTATTGAAATTTTTAATGTAATAGTATTAAATTAAATTGTTTGAAATTATTTCTCCAGCTATGAGTTGGGACAAGAGGAGGCAAAGAGGAAGAATGCTGAGACCCTTTACAACAAGACTAAGGAACAGCTGGCTCGCAAGGAGGAACAATATACTGGGTATATATAAAATTCCTTTTGTGGAATTATCAAAATTTTTATAAAAACTTACATTATTAAAATTCAGTGTAGCTGTAATTCAGTGTGATTATTGTTTAGTTATCCATATTTGCTTAGATAATGAGAAGGAATAATTTAGGTTTTCTTAATTGATTTGTTATTTTTGGCAGACTGCATGAATTAATTAATTAATTTGGTCATATTTATGTCATTTTAGTGAAGCTGAGGCAAGACAGAAGTCAGATTTGAACATGCGTAACATCCAGATGGAGCTAAGAACTGTTTTGAGTCAGGTCAAACAGGTGCGTAAAAATATACATGTAACTTAAATTTCCTTGTCGAAGAGAAACACGATTCATTATGCAGCTTTCGACAGTGATTGTCAGTAAGTAACTGAGAGCAATGAGATAAGTAATTGCATGGAAACCTCATAATTGAAATATGTCTGCATTTTTCATTTTCGTCATCAGCTGGAAGATGAGAAAGAGGAACTAAGCAGACAGCTTCAGCATGAGAGGAACGCTCGATTGCTGCAAGAGCAAATTAATGAGGAGCTCAATAATTTCCAAAAGACATTGACAGATGACAAAGTTTCGGACAAGGTGAGTAGTCGAAATTATGGAATTATTTACTTTTTCTTTTAATTATAAACATAGAAGTTGCATTCCATTAGTGAGTGACATGGCATGTGAACTTGAGCAATACCAAATATTTTTGCTTGCATTTTAAACGAGAAGCCTAGACTGGTATAGTTAATGTTTTTCTTTCAAATTTCCACAATTTTTGTCTTCTGTCATTGTTCCTGTGACACTGAAATTCAATTGCTCTGATTTTGGCACTGGTCTATTTTCTGTTTTTTGATACATTTGACACCATGCTTTCATTTGTACCGCTAATATAATATTCAAAACTTTATAGAGTAATTAGTTAGAACATTTTGTCTAAAGATCTTTTGTTGTGTTTGTGAAGCACACATCACCAACATGCTAAATTCTTTTATTGTAACTTTGTTCATTACAAATATCAATAGCGTCTTCGTGATGAAATGGTAAGACATTTGTTGGGAGGATTTGTCTTTTGCAGGTGTTTTGTTTGCCTTTTTTTCATTTCTCAAAACAAACTACTGGAAATTCTAAGCATTATTATCCGTTAATTTACTCCCATTGTGTTGATATCTGTTCCATATTTTATTTTCTGAATGTGCAAAATCTTTGGTATCTGGACTGTGTTGGTGTTTTCAGCTTGGCTGAGGTCTTTTCTTAATGAGACTGTAAATTATTTTTGAAAATGATGACACTGGTATGCGGAGTATAGATATATCCCCTTGTTAAATGTGAAGTTTCCATAGATATTTTTAACTGGAATAATACTGTTAAAATCGTTCGGTGTTATTTGTGATCACATGAAAATTTTATTAACTGAACATGCAAATTAAGAGTAACGGCAGTATGGGTGAGATTGTTGCAGTGTTATAAAACCTTTTTGTATATTAATATTGTAGACGGAAATTATGAGCAAGTTTGAAGAGGCTGATGAAAACAGAAAGCATGCCCAAGGTTCCGTTGAGAAGCTGCATGCTGATTTGTATGCTGTTAAGGTAATTACAAGTATATTAGATAAACTTCATTATACTAACATAGCTGGAAAGCATTGACCTGCAATGTTATGGACCTTTGTGAGCTTGGAGAATGAAGTGAGGTAGAGTATGTGTCAATTATGAAGCGAAATTTCTCCCTGATTATTTTTTGGTTTTTCCATCCCCGCCACAGATGTCACCAGAGAATGAGAAAAAAGAATCTCACAGTCCTGCCGTAAGCTAACCTTTGTTGCGGGCTACTGTATGGATCATGATAGCAAATTACTGACCAAGATACTGCAATATTAATGAAATGACTTTTACGTCAGAAAATATGGGGTGCAGTGCATTATAGCGGACCCAAATTTATGCCCATATTTGGTGGCCATGGAATATAGAATATATCATCATTTTGACAGAGTCGTTGAACTTCTAACGCAACAAGAATAACGTCCAACATACATAGTGTTTGATTCAATAGTTGTACTTTCAGATGGAACTAGAGCGGCAGAGGAATCGTGCTCGTGATGATCACAACCTGCTCTCCTCTGAAAATGATGATCTTCACACAAAGATGGGAGATCTGAAGGCCGATTTGGTATGTATAACCACTGTAGAGCGTCCAATTTCTTAGAAATTAAGATAGTGACAAATCTGCGCTTCCAAAGTCGCTGAGATCACATAGAGGGTGATGTTGTCATCACATTGGTGAATAAACTTTTGATTGTCACTCAATTGAGTTTATCTGGTTTTTGTCTAACATTTAGTATGCCCATTGTAAATTATTGAGCCTGTAATGTACACTTGGAATCGCTAACATTCTCTGTTCATCAAATTTTGTCACCCTATTGCTATATTTGTATGATTTAGAATTGGGATGTTTGTTGTGGATTGTTTATGCAATATCAGTCATTTTTTAATACCTTGATATTTTGATACTATGATAATTCTCAAATAGTGAGTTTTCATGTATTTTTCGAGGGTCAAGAAATTCAATGACTTGAATATCGGTGATTGGGCGTGTAACATGTATGAATTATGATGTATCTATTGCAATTTAATGATGTAATGTTCACAGAAATTGAATGAGGACGCACTGAACCAGGCCACTATACAGTATAACATCAACTTGAGTCAAATAAAAGTAGAAAACACTCGAGTCGCCAGCAACTGGGAAAAGGAAAAAGGAACACGAGAGAAACTTGAATCTGAGGTGCAGTCTCTGAATGCTCGTCTTGAAGCCTCCGCAAAAGAACTTAAGATTCTACAAGATGCTCGGAGCAATCTTGAGAGGTACTGTAGATGTTTTGTAGGTTTAATATAGATTCTTTAATATGATTAGTGTGGTAATAAAGCAGATCAAGTACATGTAATAATATTGTTATAAATTTGCATTTCCAGGCAGAATCACAAGAACTATGAAGACCTTACTAAACTATTGGAAAGACGGGAGCATGAGTTGAATAATCTGAAGGAAGCTAAAGAGGTATGATTGAATTTGTAAGATTGTTATAGCCATCATCCAGGTCGGTGACCGCGTGAGTTGATGTTACAGCAAAGGATACTATTTTCATTTCAGAATCTCCAAGAGAGAGTCAACGTAGCAGAGACTAAACTGAATATTCAAGAGAATGAGGTACACTTTACCTTGTTTTCCTATCCCTTTTAATGCAAACCAGTTATGATCAACCGATTTTAATCAGTACATTACACATGATTTTGGTGTCCAATGAAAAGCTAGTGCTGAGAATTAACAAGTGAAAAGCAGTAAATCGTTGCGCTTGCTTTGAAAAATGTTGGTGCTTATATTCTTTGAGAAATAAAATAAATAAACACCGTAGCTATTGGAAAAATTTAAGAAAGTTGGTTTATTTGGTCATGTGCTCCCTTTCAGTTGCATATGGTTAACGCAACATTGGCAGAACGCAGTAGTCAAGTGGCGACGATGCAGCAAGAACTCGAACAAAGAAAATCTGCGTTTGAGGTGCTCGATGGCAACTATCGTAAAGAAAAGGTACACGCATTGTATAAATAATGCCATTAATCAGTCAGAATTGATTCTGAAATTATATGTTATTACTGTGGTGATCTGTCTGATTAACTGGTCATTTAGTAGTTTTTATTGTGTCAACTATATATGGTATATTTTAACAGGAAGACCATGTAAGAAACCAAGCACGTCTGGAAACAATGCAAGAGAAACTGCCCTCTTTGCAACACGAAGTCCTTAGTTTGAAACAGCAAAATGATGAGTTGAGAACCCAGAATATCGGCAAAGATCAGAAAGAGACTCAGGAAAGAGTTAGTGCTATGCTTCAATCACTACGGGATGAACATGAGCGGGTGAGACAAAAGTTGAATATTTGCAGATGTTCAGTAAGATTTGGGTATGGATTTTATTGGGAAAGTAGTTGTTAATTAACTGACGTCGTCTTTTAATTTTAGGCTCGAATCACACTGGAAGAAAAGAATGCCAGTATGAATGAAACTGTTTTGCAGCTGAAAGAAAACATCCGTGACACGGAAACTCGCAAAGGCACTGATGATCACGAATTGCGCAGTTTGCGCCAGGAACTGAAAGAGATTCAAAGAGATCTGACGTCTACTAAGTCATCTTTGGAAGTGGCTAACAAGGTACAATAAGAAACTGCTTTCACTACCCTTCTCCAACATTTGCTGTGGAAGTATTTTAGTTTATGTTATGTCATTGAATTTAACTGAAACTTTGCATTCTTCAGACAAGGGAGCATTTAGAAATGGACAAAAAGAACTTACAAGCTGAAGTAGAACGGCTGCAGAATCGTCTAGAGACTTCACAGCAGAGACAGACTGAGTTACAGACACAGCTGCTGGAGGTGACTAACAAACTGGAAAGAGCAGAACACTCTTCGGCCTTCACTAGTCAACAACTGGCTAATCACACTGCTAATGCTGAGGCAGATGCTAGATCGAGGGTAAGACTTATCATAAGTTATCTGAATCATTGTATGGGTGTCCAGCAATAAGGAAATGTCAGGGAAATGTTTATTGCTTCTGTTGATAGTCAGGGAAAAATATTGTATTAGGGAAAAGTCATGACAAAGTTATGGGATTTTAAAATTTTTGTTTTGAGTTTCATAATGCAACATAATATTGGTACTTTTTCTTTGTCGTAAGTAATATTGTGTTATAGGTACCCTGCATGAAGAAAATAAAGGGAAAATTTGGCTTTACTGTCTATAAGAGATGAAGTAATGATAATTAATTATAATTATACTGTAGGAGGATCTTACAACAGTAGCTCTATATTTTGAATATATGTCATAGAATTTGTCAATGTTCAGTCTAGGAAAGTCATATTCTGGCATCAGTTGGCGGACACCCTGCTTGTATTTTATGCATGTGCAAGCATATGTTTTTGGTGATTGGTTTAATTATGTTGATGGTATTGTATTGCAGGAAGAGTTCATAAGTCAGATTCACCAGCTTGAACTTGTCAAGACCAGACTTGAGTCGGCCCTGGAGCACGAGAGCGATAAAGTCGCAATGCTGCAGAGAGAATTGCAAGATGCTAACCAGGTGGGTCAAGTTTTGTAATGGCTGAAAAGAGTTGTAGAAAATTTATATGTTGTTGTACAGAATTTACATAATTATCATGCCATATCATAATTGCCACATTGCTGACAAGACATCACTGCTATAATGTTGCATAATAAACAGACTATAGATATTTCGCATGAAAAAAGCATGTTTATGGAGTTGAATGAATGTAGCTTGATTCTGAATTCATCACAAAGTTACTTCCATGATAACTAGCATGTTTATTTTTCATGTAATTATTTAATGTGAAATTCTATATAACACGGATCAAGCATCATCCAATGGGACATAAGATCTGTGATCACTGTATATAGTTCTTATATGAAGTTCTTGATTTTGCTGTTGTGGATTTGGGACTTTATCGTTATTTGTCTTATTTCTAATTTAAACTTAAATTATATTCACTTCTTATTCTTTGAGGATGATGCTTGATTGCAATTTGTAATGAATTTGCAAAACTTTGAACACATAAAAATGTATTGCATTGTTTGTCTTTGTTTTGTGTGTGTCTGCGTGCTGTGTCATCTTGTGGTGGTGGGGTACACAGTGGCGAAGGTTGACAGACACCTATGCTTCAGCTTTGAAAGTGGAAAGAACTTGGTTAGAAGATAAGCTTACAGTGAGTGCCTGATGTTTATGTCCGTTTACCCCTTTTGTTCTGTTCCAAAGTCAGAGGTGTCACGTTGTCCGTGAGTGGAACTTGCGACAAAAGAAACAACATGACACGTGTGACATTTCATGTACTAAAATCGTGCAGCCCAAAAACCCTACCCCCTAGCCTCTCCATACCTTGTTGGCCTACTTTTTTCCCCCTCATTCAGCCTAATTGCAATAGTTCCTTCCAGACATAGGTGGTCATGTATCCGGATGTGGTCCTTCACTGTAAAGACACCCGTGGTGGTCAGCCAAGAGTGATATTAGTTTTGTTTGCACCAGGAGACAGATCATCATTTTCTTGTTAGGCATAAAACCATAATCTTTTGGTAATTTGTGTTTATCAGTTGTATATGCTATTCACTGGTATTCAGTATCTTAATTACAGCTCAGTTTATCATGATATGAAATTTTATAACAGTAGTGCAAAATGTTTACTAATGAACATGGTATCAGTCTTCAGTGCAAGCTCAATCACTCTACTCATGGCATCTCTTTGGCAAGATGCAAGCTCTTTAACCATTCTCCTTAAATCACCGCATGTGTTTTTCAGACCCTTGATTCACTGCAGGAGCAAGTATCTTTGTTGCGCAGTTCAAACTCTGAACTCCAACGTCAATTTGAAGTAAGAGACAAATAAATTTCAATATGCTTATAGTGTGCTTGTAGGGAAAGTGCTTTATTTGGTGTGTGTTTAATGTGGCTCGTGGTTTTGTGGCTTATACATACTACTAACACTTCTCTGAATACAACATGCTAAAAAAGAAGAAATATACAGACCGTAAATTTCAAAATGTTGTCAGGTATTCGAAGGTTTTGCTAAATGTGGTGGTTGGCGTAGTTGCTTGTTATGTTTATTAGTGATTTCCCTGTTTCATCTGTCCCAAAAAATGGCTGTGTTGCCTGAGCAAACGATGGGGCCTAACAGTTAAACAATAACTCGAAAAGATGCTTTAGTAGGAGCACCAATTTTAAAATAATGTCTCAACTTTGCAATCTTCCTGAAATGGTATAAATTTAGCAATTGTTGGTTACATCTCAACTGCACTAAGCTTTCAGTTTAAACACTTTTGAAGATTCCAGTTTGAAAAAGATTGTAACTATAATGGACTACCCAGTGTATGACACTGCGAAGCCTTCATGTAAGGTCATCTCCACCTTGTTGCAATTTAGCACTGGATTTACTGTGTGTAGATGTGACACTTTCTACATTGCTCCTTGCTGTAAGCATTCGTATTTCAATCAAGAAATTGATTGTAACTCGCATGCTAATATCCTCACATTATACCCTTTTTTGTTCACTTTGCTTGCTAATTGATATTTTGTCTTGCATTTGATTCATGATATTTTTGCATTTGTAAAAATTGCATTAAAATATATTCTAATTTCATTGATAATTTATTTTGTAGAAAATTTCTTATTACACACAATTTTAATTTCACATATTTTCACTTGATGTCCACAACCACCTTACATTCACATTTTGAATTCACTCCTCACAGAATGCCACAGCAGCTAAAACTCAGGCAGATAACGATGCCCTGGACAACAAGGGACTTTGGGAAGCAGAGGTCAAAGCAAGGTCGAAAATTGGATTGCGGGTTAGCGTGACTTTTTTCATAATTTATTTGGTTTTATTCGGATTACTCGTCTGGTACATTTCTGCAATTTTAAAAAGCTTTTTCAACTTTCCCACGAAATAGGACTATGAGCTAGAAGTGAGTAAATGGTGGCATGAGGAAAGGGATAGTTGTGAAAGTTATTATATTGGTTGTGGCAGTAATTGTTTTGTTAATCATAATTTAATTTGGGCGAGTTTATTGGTGGTGATTTGGCATTTTGGTGGTGTGGTTTTTTGACAGTAGAATGATATTTGGTACTCTGTGCTCTGCTGTGGATATTGCAATTAAATCAATTAAAAAATTTATGAAGTGGTCAAAATACGGGTTTGAGGATTGGTTGTCCACTAGCTGTAATTATCGGAATAAATGCAAATTTTGTTATCCTGCGTTTTGGTTTAGTGAGACAACCTCATACCCCTTATTTTGAACACTGTTATGGTGAGATAAATCAGAATCAGTTTCTGTGAAACAGGTGTTCTTTGGAGTCGAAAGGCTGTGGTACTTCTATGTTTGACGTTATGATAATATTTGTTTAGATTTAAGTAAGCGAATGATTTAACTCCAATAATTACTGTTGTGATTTGTGAGAGTCGCTGTCATATTGATTGCATTGCATGTTACCAATCACTGCATGATTTGATTGTACTATCACAGATTGCCCAGCTTGAGAGAGAAAAACAAGAAGTTTTGGCTCAAGTTGAGGAGGTATGTTTGGATCTTCTGCTGTTGTTGTTATGATTACTGCATGGCTTGATCACATGTACACATAATGATTATGGCCTGCTGATGATTTTCATGTTTGAATGCTAATATACCAAAACATATTATTCTGAATCTTAATCTTTCCTTTTTTTTTTGTACTTTCATCGCAGGAAAAGAAGAAAACTAGAAAAGCTCTTGAACTGAAAAAAATCACAGAAACCAAGTTAACTGGCGAGGAAGGAAAGTAAGTACAGCAACTGTTGATCACACATTTTGCCATCAGGAATCAAACTTGTCTGTTCTACTTAATATATTCTGATAATGCGTATGATTTAATTTTGTGACATTATATGATAACTTTGGCTATTATTCTCTGTTAATTGCTGCAATTTTAGTATCAATAGAATGCATGGTTGTTCCAGTGTTAAACAAATCCTCAATTATTGTTTCAGAACGGATCAGCTGCAAAAGGAAATTAATAATCTTAAGCTCTACCTAAGATCAGCCAAGAAGAAACTAAAGGTTAGTACAACAAAATATTGTGTATTGCTCGTTTAGTGGTAGTACAGTCGCTGTTGTGTGAATTATTGCTGATGTCTATAGAGATTTAAGAGGTAACTCATCTAGATGTTTAATTTGAAAACTGATCTATTCGAATGTCAATTAGTGTGTTTTTAAATACTTTTTGATTTGCATGACCTATTGATTTATTTCATTGATTTATTTTAGTTTGTTTCAAATTTTTTGGTTTCTTAATAATTGCATGCTTTGATGTCAATGTAGGCTAGTAAAGACTCCAGTGTTTTTCAATCTGCACAAGAGCAAGACCTGCGTGACATGGAGCACACAATAGCGGCTTTGCGCCAACAGGTGGGTAGTGCTGATGTTCATTAAGAAAATAAATTGTGAAATTGATTTTGTTTATGCTTGGTGTCAGTTGATTTCATTTAGTGTCTTGAATTTGTTATTATTTGGTATGGATGGTATGATTTGTGTTATCATAAAATAAATTTCATATTGTACCTAAAAAACAGTGTCTGACCAGATGAATGTTTATGACCTTGGTAGATTATATTATATTAAAATAAGCTACTGCGTGATGCAGCCAGCATTTTGTCTTCACTTTGATGAAAGAAAACTAGGCGTCAGTAATTCTATAACCACTGAAATTTGCCACCCCGAAGTTAATGACTGTATTGAATGTTTCTTTAAAACCTGCACCGACAGGGCATTGAAGCAAGGACTCAAATGAAAGGAAATGATTCAGAGGTATATGGTTGTTGTGTTAGCGTAGTCTCTCGTTGCTCAATGAAGTTAAGATACACTAGCATCTCTTGCTTGTAACATACTTTCTGATTTGAATTGTATGCACTAATAGCTTTTACAAACAGCTGCTTGTGTGGTTATTAAAATAGAAATCGAAAGAGATTATTACATCCCTTTGATTGCAAATAGATTTTTTTTCTCTTGCATGCTTGTGACAGTTTTTGCAGTGTGACATATTTCTTGTATGAGTCTGGACTGTCAAGTAATTGTTTGGACTGCCAAGTAATTAATGGTTGCAGGTGCTTGCCAAAATCAGAAGGCTGTCCACTTGTTAAAGCCTTTCCTTAAATTTGTCTACTTATATTCCTGGCATCAAACACAAGTACTATCCCCACTGATCATACATATTCACTTTAATTGTGCTTAAATGTGACGACTTGAACATATATTTCTTGTGCATTTTTCTCCCCTTGTTTCTTTGATTTTCAGAACAGTCTAGTCATCAGCTGCAAAGCTGTGTGTTCACTGTGTTGTATTGTGGACTTGATTAGAATTTTAAAATCTGCCATACTATTTTATAGATAGCTATTGATATTAAGAATTGTGATTATAATGTTGCAGCTGGATGAGACATCTCGTGAACTGGGCCAAGAGAAGTTAAGAAGAATGGATTTTGAATCCAAGAATAAGCAATCTGAACGGGAGGTTTCTAATCTCAAAGACATGGATAGAAACTTTTCTCGAATTGAGAAAAACAAACGAAAAGTGGAAGAGGAATTTGCCCTGTACAAGGTAAGATGTAAAACCTGGATCATGTTGATATCTAGAGGTTACAAATTACAATGTATGATTATTGAGTTCAAGTGATTAAGTTTGTCATGAATTTGTCAATTTCCAGGCTCATGTGGCAAACAACTTCATGGAGAAAAGTAAACTAGAAATGGCCAGAGCAGAACTGGAAGCCCAAGCAAGGATGGAGCTAAACAAGAAATATGACGAAATGAACTCATTCTTGCAGCAACAGTTAGAAGCTAGAAAGCAGATCGACCAGATGAGGGATTGGAAGGAATCAGAAATGAAACGAGAGTTTGAAAAGACCAGAAAAGATCTGCGGGTATGTATGAGAGTAATTGGGAGAATAGCAGCACTAGAAAGCATATATTGCCAATGATGTTTTATTGTCCCTTTTTGAAAGGTGCAGTTTAAAAATATGTATCATTCGTTGAAAAGTCAAATTTTGCCTGTTTCAGGATGAAATAAACAAAATGAAGAACAACTACAACACCAATGCCAGAAAAGAGGTTTATGATTGGGAAGTCCATAAATATCGGGACATGTATGACAATGAAGTAAAGCTGCGCGAACGTCTTGCAGATAAGCTACAGAAAGCCACAGAAAGAGCTGCGCATGCTCAGTATTTGTGAGTATCAAATGGTGTAATTTCAACATTATGGATTATTTGATTGTCTTTTAAAAAAAAAAACCTTTACATTAATGAGTAAATTAATGATGTCTCACGTTGTACTTAATATGACACTTTGTTGTAGAATTGAAAGGCAAAAGCTATTGATAAACAATGGCTTCGGAAGTCCACTCTTGAATGGGATGTTGTCACCACCAAGATACCATGGAGTGAATGATGATATTGGTTACCAGCTGAGAGCTGATTTAGATCGTTCTATAAACAAACATCTTGAGAAAGGTATGGCTGAGAATGTACCTTTTTTTATGCATTGTATACTTTAAAACTCTCTTGCAGTCTCTGGTTCTTAGCAAGAGTGGCTTTTATAGTAGCTCCTGGCCGCATATCAAAGCTGTCGGAACTGCCAGTCCGGGGCTACTTTTATAGTGAAGAGGCCTTATTAGCTATCTAATTTAAAATGGCAAATATAAAAATTAGGTAAACATTGTTTTGCTCAGCTCTACTTAGCTATGGCTATGCTAAGTATATCAATGCACTCAGAATATCAAGATTTTGAATTTCTTTTACAGGTCCAAAAGTAGACATCAGTATTCCAAACACAGGGAGCAATAACATCACTGGAATGGCAGCATCATTTGATAAATCTGCACAAGATTATTTAGGTGTCTTAAAATCATCCTATGCCATCACATAGCTGCATTGATACACATTTAGATATTTAATTTATTGAATTTTGTTTTTCATGTCTTTTCATTTATTCATCGTCATTGTTTGCATGTCATATTCATTGTCATTATTTGCATATCATTTTTTATTATTCATTGTCATTTTATGCATGTCATTTTGTTGTCATTGTTTGATGTAACCTCCTCCCTTGTTGTTTAATTTATTAATCTGTAAATTTGCAGTGTCATTATTGACGTTTCCTCCTCACTTTTTGGTTTTCATGAATCCATCTGTAAATTTGCGGTTTGTCTGTTCATGTACATTGAATCACCAGTTTTACCGTCCATTTAATTTTTGTCATTCATGCCTGCTTTTGGTTTGTTTTATATAAATATTGGTGAATAATCTTGCCTCTTTATTTGTTTATTTTTCTTTTTTAATATGGGTGTTTATCATGCCTCTATTACTCTCTTATAACTTGAAATTGTTCATGTGATACATGTGCATGTATGTGCATGGGAATGAAGCTAAGTGCTGCAGATTTACATCCAATGTACATGCATGCCATTATGACATTCCAAATGCAATATGTGTTTTATTTTATTATATTAATCTAACTATTTATGTGTGATGGTTATAGATCTTGTTGAAATTTAGTGGTTGATTTAACAGAGGCACGAGCCAGCAGTAGTATCAGTATTTTGCACCTATTTCCCAAAGTTATTACAGACTTCATCAGCTGACAAAATCATGTTGTAGTCTTATGTAACTTGATTTTAGAAAGAGGTGCATGGTTGATCCTTGTAACTGGGTTCTCAAGTTCTACTGACACTACTGCAGAGCATTTTGAGCATTTTGAAAGATATAAAATTGTGCTATCCTCAAATTACTTTACAAGAAAACTTTTCTGAGAAGTTATGAATGAACTAAGAATGTGTTTTCGGACCTTGTTTAACAAGGCAGAAGATGGCTTGTAGAGTTAATTGAAAGGGGAGTTAACTATGCACCAATAGCTTGACAAATCAGTGCCTCGTGTGAAGAAAAATATTGTGGTATGAATCTAGTCCACATTCCTACATGGCTGTGCAGTTCTGTGATAGGGAAGTTGTATGAGGACCTCCAGAAATGTATTGGTGATATTTTGCAGATTGAGGTACATAGTTTTTACAATGTTGACATCTTTTACACCATGTGGATCCTAAGTGAATCCCGATTTCATGTATTTCATACGAGATCTGAGCTGTCCGTTAATTTATGACTGTTTCTAGTTTAATTAACTTCACTTTTTTATCAAGCTGTGAAATGTTCACATGCAAATCCGTCCTTGAATGTTAGTAGCTTTCGTAGTCCATGATATGTCTGTTTTTGGTGGCGTGTTGAATATTTGTATCTGAATACTTGGTCAGATTTTTATGTCTACCAAACTATATTATACTTTTATCATCATCATCGTCATCTCGTTAATTTTTTCTTCTTCAAATCATGTCATGAAACAATTTCAAGTATTATCATATATTTTATTTAAAAACTTTCATGTTTGTAAAAATACATTATCGCTGAATAAAATATAAACTGAAGATGACTTTATTATGCTGCAACAGTCTGCAACTTATGAACATAAAAAAGCAGTATGCATCTTAAAAATAGTCTAGGTGACTATTTACGTTCATTTCCAAGTAACAACAACACTGGGATCACTTTCCACCTTTTCTTCTAGATCGTTATAGCTGATACCTGAAACCAGATAGAATTTTTTTTATCAGTAAACATATTAAATTGGTTTTTTAATTGTGAAAAGGGATGGCAAGTGGTTTTGGGAATGGAAAATACTTACCATTTTTACAACAGATTTCATCGTAAGAGTGCTTGCCATTGAACCATTTGTAGAGGTGCTGTATTTTTGCATTTCCCATCTGGTTTGGCACCTTGATAGGATATTTTTCAAGACGTCTTATGATTCCCTTTATTAGTCCAAATTGGATCAGTTTCCTAAAATTAACAAGTTAACAAATTAAAAGGTTGGGGACAAGAACATATATTCGAAACCATGTCGTATAGTGCCAACATGAGTTGGATGACTACTTTGTACACGAACCACTAAAAACTATTTATCTAAAGTGTGATGTTATCACTCAAATTGAATGTCATACAACTACATTGTCTTCAAAACTATCAGTGCAAGTAATAATGACACTTCAGAGCCAGTTTACCTCTCATCTATTCCAAGTGCATGTGGGTTATGTCTGGTACACAAATCCCTCACTGTTACACCGGCTGTTAATCCACAGTAAAGTTGGAAGACGTTTCGTAAATTTATACTTTTCCCTGTAAAAGGACAAAAATACATGAGTGCTTAAATAATGATTTTAAATTATAAAATGAGCTGTAAATTAATATATTGATCGACGTGACAGAGTGAGACTCACCAGGTTTTGCAACAAATGCAAGACATTCTTCCTGCATGTCTTCATCCCCTGCTAATAATCTTATATCTGGTGTAGTCACATAAACATTGGAATACTGTAATAAAGTAAAGTGAATGTTTATTCGGTCATATTAGAAGTTTGTTTAAATATCACCCTACTGCTGCTTTTTTGAAAAAGTTGTGCTTTAGCCTACCTGAAATATTGGTATTATCTTTATGACATGGTGATATCTGAAAGTACAAGGCATTTATCATTAAAAAAATGTAAACATTGCACCGGCATTTAATGTAACTTAATAAGATGTACACGATCCTGGATTATAAAGGTGGGTTTAGTGCAGTATAGCGGACCCAAATCTATGCCCATATTTAGCGTCCATTAAAAATGAAGTTTTATCAAATATTTCACAAGATTGAAGTTCTAGCACAATTAGATTAACATTTTGTGTAAAGTAGCGGGGGTTTGGGGGCGACTGCCCCCTAGAAAAAGCAAAAATAAACTCTTTCTCTACCGTGAATATGAAAACCGCCGTCATAACTAACTTAGTTTGTGACGTCATAAAGAGATTTCAAGCAATATTCCGTCATAGGCCTGGCAAAGAGGCTCGTTAAATATGGTCAGAAATCTACTGCACTTTTTCCATAAAGGTTTTTCCAGTTGATCTATACAAATAAGGGTGTAGATAGTGATTTAAAATTTTTCAGTTACATAGAGCAACTTCAGCTACTTACACTAAATTTTGCAGACATGCTTTTACTATGTGTATGTCAATGTCGGCCTCTGCAGCAATCCTGGCTACATGTCTGTATCCATCAATATAGGGTAGTAACTGAAAAGAGAAACCATACATCTTTAATGACTATAGTATAAAGCAAAATAGATATCCACTTGTTTTTTGGTCAATGTTTTAAATAAATCTTATGGAGAAAAATAAAATAGATATAAATGTTACCAAGAAGTCACAGCCCAACATTCTCACCCATAAAAACCCCTCTCTGTACAAATTAACTTGAAGTTTCCTATCTCTGCAATGATAATTTTTTGTCATTTTGTCATTATTATAGCCATTTGTTAAGGTCACATAGAAGCAGAAGATAATACAAAGGAGAATATAGCCAACTTCAAGTTATTTCTTTCCCAGAAGTATTTTATCAGCTAGAAAGTTGGGCTTTGAATTTTTGCTAACATTTCTGCCCATCTCGTGCTGCTCCTTGCCATTTATGCAAAAATATGCCCAAAAACCAAGTGGAAATTTATTATGGCTCCTAGTATAGGTGCATTATTCACATAGACCACCAAAATTAAGAGCTTATGCTAAAAAAGGCCAGACTATGTGATTTCGCAACATTGCTAGATAGGCGCGAAAGTAGGTCAATTACTGCGCCTGTTGAATTCAACGTAGCGGCAAATAAAGTAGTTCTTTATTTTAAGTTGTTAAGCATGGATTGTCGCATTTTTTTATTTTAATGGTTGACAGCAACTGATCCAAAGTGTTAAATTCCTTGCTCCCCCAGCAGGATCGTTGCTCCGTCTGAAATCTGGCAGACCCTCAGGGGTATCGCCCTTCGCTAAGCACCCCCTAGTGGAATAATGTTGCAATGGCAGGAGATAGTCTGTGAAGGAGACTGAAAAAATGTGATATTTTATACCTGTTGTGTTGCAAGGTCCCATTGTCCACCAATTGGAATTCTAGACGTGCACACGGGAACAAAGTGACCAAGAACTTTGTCTGGGTCAGGCCGAGGCCTGACAACTTTCAGTCGTATAGACATGCATTCATCTGAAAATTGAAGAGACAAATCAAAATTACAAATTACTGCTCTATATTTTGCCTCAATGAAGATGAGCCACCTGAAAACCAAATGGAACAAAGCTGGGAAGATTTTTAGTGCTAATGCAACAAGAAACTAACTTATTGGGATTTCACATGAACCAAGTAGATTAATGTCTTCCAAGATTCCTTTCATGATTGCAGGAAGTTGATTTTTAGTTTCTTCTGTTGATAGAAATTGACTTTCCACCTGACAAGGAAAGCAGATAAAAATGTTAAGCAAATATAAAAATATGAATACTTTGCAATCGGTTGCCACTTCATGATTGATTCTTTCTGATATTGATTCACCCTACTTGTTGGTAAATGTTTGAATAATAATGCAAGAATAAATTCATTATATTATCACAGAGATATTCATACTGAAACATGCCTCTAGTGTTGTCAGGTAGTCGGCCAACTTTTTGACAACCATTTCATATTGCTGTGTACTCGCGGAGGCATCGAAGACAAACCCCAAATTGAAGATGAGTGCATTTCGAGCATATTTGCTGTCATCTATGCAAACTGGGCAGCCCACTATCTTGTGACCTAGAGCATTTCTGAAAAGACATAAATGGAAAAATTAAAACTAAAAGTATCTTACGGAAATATGTTATCAAAGCAGGTGCATTATCGAATAAATAAATCACATAATATATACTCTGCCCAACAAGAAGTTAATTGTGGCAGCATGACAGCGAAGTTGCAGGAGATGATATAATGACATCCAGAAGCCGACTTAATTACATTCCGACAGGAGTGGTACAGAAGTGAAATGTCCGTTATTATTTCAGAATGTTTTGATACCATCCCGGGACATCATTACTATCGGCTGCAACTTTGCTGGCACCGTCTTTTGCATACATAGTGATGGTTCTGTCCTTAAGTTCTGGTTTCGTTATGATGTATGCATGGAGGACGTCAAACTCTTCCTTCTTTATGTAATCTTCTGGCACCTGTCAAAAGAAAAATCATGCCTTGGTGATATAAAAAGATGCCATAAATTTACTGAAACATTTATTTATCAGAAAATACAGTCTCAATATTCTTGAAGTTGTTCTCAAAGGTCAGATTAATCCCAAGTTCATATCATTCACTACCAATACAACATAATCAGATATCAGACGGATGAGCATTCCCAGTGCACTAGCACTGTGTGTAGACTCAGCTCTGAACAGTGTCACTGTGTCAGTGATCAGCGTCTGGTCGTTTGGATGACTTAATTGCAATCATTAAGATTGGCACCTGCGAGAAAATCTTGGGCCCAGCTGTCGGATGGAATTCACTGAAGAAGATGCACTTTATTTCATCTCTGTCGTCCTCCTGAATGATGCTTGTCACGCTCAGCATTTTTCCATCTTCATGCACGAAAACAACTGAGGGGCGCGCATTTCTGCGACACTTTGTTGTTGTGTCTCATGGAATACGAGGCAAACGTAAGTTCTGAAGAGAAGCCACTTGGCACCGAAATCGCAGAAGGTTGGAAGCCAGTGCACTTGTTTTGGAAAACTGTCACCATGGTTGCCCATTTTGTCTGCGTTTTATACGCTGGCTTTGTCATTTACACTGCCCAGCCCGGCTCCAGTAAGTTTTAATGATGCTAAGTGCAAAGTATTTTGTGCAACGTGTTGCTTTCATTTGATTGCATATTTAATTGAAGCACTGGCTGGCACTGGTCAGTGCCACTGCAGGCTTTTGCCCCACCCAATTGGTGACACTGTTTTTCTATATTTTCCTTTCTCATTTCAGGCTTATTTTCATGGCATCCGACGTTGATGGTTCTTGCTGTAAGTTTCGAAGTCATGTGATAAACGTGTCACCATGATAAAGGCTAAATCATTTCTCAACGTTTCGTTTTCAAATATCGCAATTCAGCTTTCTTTATTCTATCATAATCTATCATATATATATGATAAGAAAGCTGAATTGCGATATTTGTGATAAACGTGTCACCATGATAAAGGCTAAATCATTTCTCAACGTTTCGTTTTCAAATATCGAATATTCTTTATTCTATCATAATCTATCATATATATATATATATATATATATATATATATATATATATATATATATATATGATAGATTATGATAGAATAAAGAAAGCTGAATTGCGATATTTGAAAACGAAACGTTGAAAAATGATTTAGCCTTTATCATGGTGACACGTTTATCACAAATATCGCAATTCAGCTTTCTTTATTCTATCATAATCTATCATATATATATATATATATATATATATAAACCGAATCACTACATGTTACTACACAATTGGCACTATTTAAGTTAATATTAGACTTGACCCTATATATATTTATAAGAGCTATGATACAATATTTTTTGGGAGTCAAAACATTCAATGAATTATAGGGTATGTTTAAGTCAATGTTATATATATATTTTTTTTTTTTTAAATTCCAGTTTGCATTCTTCATGGTAGAAGCAATATTATTCTTCTCGCCGGAGAGCTCCTTGATTTGGAAATACACTAGGAAAACAAAAGTGACATCTCACTGGGTGTTCATGCTACTTGGTGTCTCATGTGCACTTCTTGGATTCATAGCAATATTTACTAACAAGAGCAACAGGGGAGCACCACACTTTACAACATGGCATGGCAAAGTCGGCTTATTGACGGTTATTTATGATGTCCTTCAGTGTTGTGCAGGAACACTGTTACTTTATCCTCAGCTCCTGCCAAAGTCTTTAAAACTTGGACAGATGAAACCGTACCATGCCACATCAGGGTTGCTTCTCACTACATTCACTAACATCAGCCTTGCTCTTGGGATGTGTTCCGGATGGTTTACTACTAATGTTACGGGAACATCTTGGTATGCATGCATGGCTTGTCCCATGGTTATTGTACTTGTTGTCATGAAACAGGTATCTGAAGCTTATTTACCACAACCAAGTGGTCCCAGAGCAGCTTATTACACCCGACGATAAATTAGATCCAGGCGCAGTATTCTAACTCCCATATATTACAGACCATAATCATGTTGCAGTCCTTCCTTTTATGTGATTAAGATGCATGGCAGATTTTCCAAAAAAAAATTGTTTTCTAGAACACAGGTCTCAAATTAATGTGTTATATTTATATTGTAATATATGTTTATATAAATTGAGGTTCATTTAGTATTTCAGAACCATTCCTGCTTTAAGATGTACATTTGAAGTCTCATTCTTTGAGCTACAGTAAGGGAATTTTTATTCCATGAGTTATTAAACTTTCAATTCAGGTGTGCATGATAGTGAGATCCTTAATTTTAATGGGATATTAAATTGAAGTTAAAACTTAGTCACGGGAATGCAGCAGTTGTATTATTGAACATGCAATACATAATACAGTGTAGTCAGTGAGACCACGTACCTGCTATATAATTATTGGTGACAAATGAAAGTTGTTGGTTGTACATGTATACCTATATAGTGAGGTTTTTTGTTTGAACTATAAGTTATCTCATACTCTCAAGAGAGATTTACATTTTAGCACTATTGAAATTATGAGGTTTTTGTTGTAGAATTTCCTTGTACTGTATATGTCGTTACCCTTTGGTAATTATATCTGATGGCTCCATGATTATATCAAAGTTTATCAATTAAAGCTGCAGTGTATTTTTTACACATTAGTGTGTATATATATAGCTATTGCAGAAACTAGTGAATAGTAATAGGCCCATGTCCATTACTTATTTAAGTCAAATTCAGCTTATTGTAACTTGTATTGGACATATTTCCATTCTTGGATATATATGTTGTGAAAAATAGCATGCTTCTAACATTGTGAGGTCTTTGTTCAATATAAGGGTTTTTGGATGTCCCAGGTAAACAAAATGGGATGCAGACAACCAAAATTGGTTATGTGATAATTATGCCTGGTGGACAGCCAATTTTTTAACCCTTATTTTGACCACTTGTTTCACCTACAAATTTCCATATTATTTGTAATGAATAATGTGAATATGAAGTTTCTGTATAAATAATTCACTCAGCGATGAACCAAACATCAGCATATTTCTTTTTCACTTCTTTAATGAACAGGGAAAACATACACATAAATATACACATGTACAAAATATTGTTGAATATGCATCATACAACAACAGCATATATAACTTACAATGTAATGTGTGCCTATTTTCTCTGAAAGAACACGAGTCATCAACCATTATTTATGAAAAAAGTACTGAGCCTGCAGTAAGGGTTCAAAATGAGCATATCTATATACAGAATAATCATGTAATTGGCTTTATAGCAGCTTCAAAAATTGTTATATATATTTACATATTTATAACTAGCTTAATCATGAAAGTTTCTTGTATTTTTTCAATCTTAATAAAAGTTGGTGTTGTCAGTTATTGTGTTTTTCTGTTGCATTGTAATGTACATAGCTGCAGTTACATGCCAATATGAGCACTTAGTCTTTTGGTTTCCGAAAAGCTATACATTTAAGTTGTGATTTATAGATATCGCTATGTACATTTTACAACACATGAAGGTAATATACAAAGAGCAAGAATAAATATAATGTCTATGTTACTGAGGGCTGTTTCATTTAATAATGTGGGGTGGGGGTGGGCAGGTATGTTTTTGAAAAGCAGGGGAGGGGGTTCTCCAAAATAGGGGAGGGGTGGTTGACCAGTATTTTCTCAAAATTTTCCTGTCCACCTCTCAACACACTTTTAAATGGAACAGCCCTATCATTTTTCAAAAGGTGTGCAGCATTTGCAAGAACTGAGATAAATATAATAGCACCTTCAGAAATCATATCTTTTAATGAAAAAGTGAGATCAAAAATTATAGCCAGATTTCTCAAGTAGCATAACAAAAATAAAATACAATCACGTCAGCAAGATCTGAGTCCGTACCACACAAACGATGAAAACATGATCGTATCTATGTACAAGATTGGGTGATGATCTTTCGGTGGCTGTTTTCTATGGTACAAACATAACATGTCCTACACCAGATCATAAAATCCTGGTCAAACTTCGAATCATGAGGATTGGGTTATTGAAAAGTGTTCTGTGTCATTACAAAGGACAAGTAATCCAGTAAATCCACATGATTGAGTGTGAAAAAAAGTGACTAATGTTTGAAGACAAGTTATCAACTATTAATATCATTGGTAGTAACAGTTCATTACTGATTCAGTCACAACATTAAAGTTACAGCAGTTCTTGTAATAAGTAACAAATATACAAATAGCAGTTCAGTCTTCCTCAGTATCAGTTTCGGGCGGTGGAACTTCTACACCAGTATGAATTGTGACTTGGACGTTGCGATTCAGACTTACTGCCGGATAGTACACTCCCGAGAGACCAGTAAACGCTATGGGGCCATGGGGTACATGGTCAACCAAGTATGTTAATGTCTGATTGTTGAGATCAAGTAGAACACCAATGACGCTGCCATTTTGAACGCCTCCTTCAGTCCTGGCTGAGTGCTGCCCTCTGTGCATGAACCAGCTGCGTTTCATGTCGATGTACATGCTCCATCCTTTCTCATCTTTGCCTAAAAGAGAAGTGGAATGTAGCATATACGGTATTTGGCAAAGAAATCCAAATAAATATTTAATATAGGTCATTAATATTATATGTCAACTAGAATTGGTTGTGGTTTGTCACAAATAATATATATGGCGTTCAATTACTGTCAGTAGTCAGCGGCCTTTTCCGATGAAGTTCGCATACAGATATTTAGAAATGACTTTAATGAGATGCTTGAAGAATGTAATTAATATAGGTAAGAAACACCCAATGTTCAGATTACAGAGATGTACATAAGCCACTCCAGGACCATTATTAGGCAATAATGACAACAATTTTCAAGCATGTTTTCTGCATCTTCTCACTTAATGAAATTGCTATTGGACAAATGACAATACCTAGCATTGAATGCTTGTCCACATCAAAGCGAGCAATACCAAAAGCAGGATCTGGAGTGTTTTCGTAGCGATCAATGGTAATCTCCCAATAGTGCACTCCCCTAGAAAAGCCAACATGGCCAAGTGCCACTACATCATCACAGCTCTTTGATGTGATTGTCGTGTTCTCGTTGCTGAAAATGACATCAGGATGACTTGTGCTGGGGTCCATTGTAAACCACGCCACTGTAGAAAGACAACAAATTTCAATGAAACATATTTGCAATTGAGAATTTCATATATGCTAAGGCTACTGCATTAAATGCTTTATGTGTACACTGTACACACATCTTTCTGATTGATAGTTCATCTCTTGTATTTTGTCAGTATTACACATTACATAACACATCCACCTTGGATGCTGCCACACAATTACTTTGTTACCGTAATAGCAGTCAAGTTAATTACATACCTGGTGTTGTCTGCAAACATATGCTGTCACTGTAGTCACTCTCTCCCGCATGATTGAAGCCTTTCACTCTGGCATTGTACATACTATCAAAATGCAATCCCTCCACTGTACACATGGTTTCTTTGCCTGTATACACTTCCTGTAATCAAATAGAAGACACCTTGTTATTTAATATTGATTGTGAGATTATTAACATTGTTAAATCGTTTCTTTTCTTTGCTTAGATATCTAATGAGTACATTACTAAATTAATATATATTGCCATTACCATTAAATATGATTTTCTCAAGAAGTATTATTTGAATGAAAATATAGTTTTGCTGTTGCTCCAAAGCCCGCTATTTGCTATTCTTATGGGTTTGTCTTGTAAATACAGATGAGGGATTCAGTGAACACCAAAGATACTCCATATATCTTTAATCAACTCACCCGAAAATCACCCTCACTTCCATCATCCAGTTCTAAAGTGTACCCGTCGACCACTGTGCCAGTCCGAGATTGCCATGCCAGTGTGACCGTGTTGTTTTCTGCACCGCATTCATCCATTATGAACTGGGGTGAATCAGGGGCTGAAACAAACAATTCAGATTTAAGAAATGATAGATGTCTTTGTTAATGACAGCAACTTTATAATAAGCAGATCACAAAGACACAGATTGTAACCACTAACCAGGATATTACTGATTCTGACAGTGACACCCACAGGAAAGTGTTGAGATTGATAATGGCAATATGTAACATTGCAATTTCCCATAGAACAAATTTTGATTAAATTGTCATAAAGACAATTCAACTCCATCAGCAAAATTATTAATTTTTCTACAAGTAATGCAACTCCTACAATCCAATTATTATCTGAAAATAACCCAGAGACTGAATTACTGAATTAGAGAAACTTGACTAAGACGTTAATTGACTGTAATATAATCAAGTTATTGCGACGCTGTGATTTTTACAATTAAAGTATCGGTTACCATGGCAACACTGATGCTGATGATGGAACTATCATTGCCACTATAAATTAGTTTCATCGAATTAAATTACACATAACGTGAGACACAAATTATTTTCAAGGTAACACACAGAAGTGATACCACCTTGGGCTTGTTTGTCATTCCATAAACATCGATGTAAAAACACACAGGGAAATATTTCACAACCATGGAATGACTTGACAACAGTGAACAGAACTGCTAAAGGGCCTACATTAACTAGCACAGCAAACTTACCGACAATTATACCGTCTGATTAGCAAATAAAACAGTGCAGCAGTTGAAAATTAAGCAACCTAGATGCATCTGAGATGAAGCAATGGTCATGTAAATGATGTTTACCTTCTTACCTTTCATTTGAAAGAAATTGAGGTTGCGGATGAGACGGTGGATTAAACTGTCATCTAGTGAAAGTTCGAAGTCAGAGGACATCCTAGGAACCAGCTCCATGTCTTTGTTGAATACTTGTTCCACTCCACCCACTCTGCCTACTAACTGATTGGACACCTGAAAATACATAATTATAAGATTATTTAATTATTAAATACAATTAATACTTGAATAAACTATTGGATGTGCAAACAACTGAAATATTGAGGTACAAGAATAACTGAAGACAACACACAGAAATACAAACATAAACCTTTGTGAAAATTTAACACATTATTAAATACTGATTGTGTCATCATTGTGACATTGTGTGATATTGATGGTAAGCAAAGACAACATAAATGTGAGTTTTACCTTTTACCATGTTCAGGCAATCGGACAACATTAATGCTATAAAAACATGTTTGTTTTGTTTGCTTTTTTGCTACAAATATGGGTGTTACCTGTTAAAATGTTGTTTCTACAGTTATAATAAATTCTAAATGGAGATAATGATAAAGATGGAGATAATAATATCATCATAATATCATCCTTTGAAATTCCTGCCAACAATACCATAAGCTGGACTGGCTCCCATGACAGCTATTAATTGATGGATGACAAGGACATGCTAGAGACATGCACTATAGTAATCATACTGACATGCCCTCTAGGTGTCAATAATTGATTTGACCTGACATAGGGACTAACAGCTGACGATTCACAATGGTAGTTTGTGCAATTACTCTTCTCAGCAGCAACCATTAACTTTTTCATAACATGTAAAACATGTCGTTTACCACTAAAAATTTACAGTTTAATGACCCTTAACCAGTTTCAGTCATAGCATCAGCTTGATTAATATGATACTCTACATAAGACTGTGATGTACACCATATGTACATGACTACATGTATTGCCAGATACTAATGGATTAATTATTACAGATGCACTTAATCCCTTGATCCTTAGAGAACAGTGTGCCAGGATTTTGCCTTTTCAAATCAAAGTCATGCATCTTGTGTACTTCAAGCCAACATATAGTGTATATTACAGATACAGTACAATTTAGGGAGTAGACCAGTTATCATACATGATATTACCAAGCATGTATATTACACATTCTTTGTTAAGATATCACATAATATTGAAACATCCCATTAACTTATTGATCTCTGCAGCTACCCCGCATCAGTATGAATCAAAGTGATGACCAGAAAAAAGAATGTTCTATGATGCAATGCATAAAGAACAATCACAGAAGTCACAATTTCGCTTGCCAGTCATGTCTCATTTAGAGAATGTCCCATTACGAATGCAATCCATTTCCAAGCTTAGTGCATTAATGGCATAATCAAATAAAGGGCAATGCACTCTGGAGTGTTCTTGAGGTCAACTGGGCTGTAAGAACATCATGTCAGTTTCCATAACACTGCGATGACATCCATACGAATGTTTCAGCACAATGCCACTTGAGTGGTGTGGCCAATCTGGCAACCATACAAGAGAACATACTTTCACCTGGAAAAGCTGCCTAGGGCACTTCTGACCTCCAATGTAGAAGGACCTGAGCACTAAGGTCCTCCCAGGGACCTTTGCCCTCATCCTCTGGCTTCGTATCACCTCTTGTATGACCTCTGCTTGGGGTCAGGGTTTCAGGGTCCTAAGGTCCTTTTGACCTTTTCTACTAATGACTGCATTCAGCTGAAATCACTTGATCTGACTCCAACAAAGAGGTAGGACTCTTTTCCATGCCAGATACAGGCATCATAAGATCCGGGTTATGGATCGTCAGGTCATCCAATCCAAACAGATATAAAAACAGACATGTGAATGCACTGGAGATGAACTAAGAGTCTAGAAATGAGTTCAAATGACCTTTTGCATACATTTTGAGACTCACTAGGCAGACTCATTCTGTCAAACCTATGTTAAGCAATCACTCAATGATATATACTTGCTGAACTTGGCCGCTTAAGACAGGTGTTAGTCTTAGAGAGTTAGGGTAATACAATGAAAATTCAGTCCAAAGGGATTGGAATGTAGTGGCTGTATCATTAAACTTCATTTCTTTCCTGTGGATTACATAGAACTATAAGGTTCATTTAAAGTTCTCCACAATGTAGTGGCTCTCTAGCAGATGACCATTCTTACCAGTGGATGTCAAGGCAGGTTTGACTGTATAGCTTAATACCAGGGTCCTTGTTAATACCAACAGAGTGAAGTTTCCCATCAATAATGTAGGTATTTCTGTCCTCAACCCATTTCCTCCAAATTCCTCTATATGGTGAAAAAATTAAGTCATGGCTCTTCTGGCTAGTGACAGGTGGGTCGTAACACACTGAATCCAATGTCGTTCATCGACAACTTTTTACAGCTACATTAACGCGACATACCACAGGGAGCCAATACTGGACAAATCCTGGGTCTTTCTAGTCAGTGCCATTTCTTTTTATGGCGGCTATAACCAGATGCTCCTGATGAAACCTTTAGAAGGTTTGCTGTGTACCACAAGTGGAATGGCGTCAATATCTAAATACAACAGTGTGTTTATGTCATATTTCTGGGGTCTGCTATGTCACAAATGTAAGAATGTGGGGTCTTACTATGGAGTCTCTTGTGACTCCATGGTCTCACTAGTTATTACACCATAAAAATAAGTTAACAGCAACCAGCAAAGCCCTAGATATGAAAGAGTCACAATTACTTCCGAAGAAAGAGACAAATCTACACCATTTTTGTTAGACTCCTTTCTGTCATCTGAAGATCTTTTAAATCAATATCATGCCAGATATTGAGCAGTGTCTGCTCTGTTAAGCTTCAAAATGTCTTTATGAATGCCTTTAAAGACGAAGCTGAGATGAGGCTTAAATTGAAGCAATTCAGCAATTCAGAGCAATAACACGGGATTGGGGCTTGGTGAATTCACAGGACCCGGAATTTAAATGTCATTTCCTTCATCCCTTCCCTTTGCCTCAGCAGCTGCCAAGCATCATCAGGACAACCCCATTGCTCTACATCCCCCTAGGGATGCTATCAACAACACTTTGTCCCCCTTGTCTGTTGAGCATAGTCTGTAGTGACATATAATTGTCTGTCTGCTAAGGCTTCAGCCCTTTTGGTCATCTGCTGGTCATCCTATTTTGCCTGTCTCTCAATTGACTCAGTCCAGACTTGGCCAAATGGTCATCCCTTTGATGCAGCCCAGGCTCTGCAGCCAAAATCTTCTGCATCCAAAGGATGGACCAGACATTAACTGGGATATCCTGTTTGTAAGAAAAGGTCCCACCGATCATCAGGGCTCTCCACTGACCTATATATAGGTCAGTGGGGCTCTCTGTAGACACAAGAGGGTTGCCCTCACCTCTGAAGACCTACATGAATGCACATATTGTAGGTCTTTTGTGACCTCACAATGTCGGTAAAATTCATTCATTCATTGCACCTTTCGTGTGCAGAAAACAATATTTTGTGCATATCCTTTTCCTGTACTTATGTAATGGTGTTAGTAGGGTATTCCTTCAGACAATTGTGTAATGGATAACAATGTTCGCAGTTCATCATGCAGCTATAAGAGTTCCAGGTTTGACTCTGGATGTGCCACTCTTCCGAGTCTCCTCTCAAAGACATCGCACTCAAAAGTTTTATACAATCGAATAATGCAATATTCCTTTTGGTGTGCACATATATTACCTGTAATTATATATCATCTTACTATATGCACTGATTACTTGTAAGCCCAATAAAGTACAAATAATAATCTCTTTTTAGAAGACCATGTTTTTTATACAACTGTAACGATAGTACTATCCCTGTTGTATGCACAATCCCAAGAGTACACTCACTTACAGACTGAATGTGATATAAGTATTGGAAACTGGAGATATGAAATGATTTTCTCTTAGCGGTTTCCCTACATGCCTTAACAAACAACTTGCAGGTCACATAAGGCAAGTCCAGATCATGTCAATACAGGGCGCACAATATCCCTCGGGGGAAATCAGGAGTTTATCTCATTTTCGGCCATATTCTCCCTGCTTTTTCCTCTCCTGCTTTTTCTTTATGCTGTGTACAGCAGCAATCAGGCCTGACAACAGTGGATGCTGTAGGGCACTGATTGCTGGTTGCGAAGTCGTAAATCAGGATTTATAGAGGGGCTGAACATGAACCGCTTCATGTGTCCTATGCAGGCAATGCATCTTATACATAAGCACCCCATAAGGCATGATATTGCACGTTTTAAGGCAGATTCACACCCAAGCCAAGCGCAAGCATTCTCCTGATGCAACAAGGTTGTCAGCGCATAACGAGGTTCCCAGCATTCCCACCAGAAAATTAGACTGGCTGTGGATGCAGATAGGCTGTCGGGTGAACCAAATGAGCCAACTTAGGGGATGACCAAAAAAAGTTGGCCAGACACATAACTACTGTTCAAAATGGCCAATACAAGTTCCACTTTGACTCCTGTATATGATGTTTCTGCAGCTTTTTGGTTGTCAGTTAAGGACACAAAATCATGTCCTTTCAGTTATTGAACCAACGGTATAGAATCAATACAGCTATATACCTCAGTAACGCCGACCTTCAGAATGGCACAGATGGATTGATGATCTCCTGTTCAATTTAATCCGCACAATGTACTTCGAAAATTATCCGAGAGTTAAACGTGCTTATTGACTTTCAAGAGAATATGCAAAACGATGTAAAACATAACAATAATCATTGCCATCTACCTACCAAAGATGATTTATTTCTATTTTTCAGCTTATAAGACATCCATTTCAATATTATTTTCATAATCTGCACACTGCCTTACCTGTAAGAAAGCTGTAGCATCAGGCTCTTTCAATGCTTCAATGCTAAACTGCAACAAGCCCATAGTCTTCTGCAGTGTCTTTGTACAATCAGCCACTTGTTCTCTAAATGATCTTTCCTTGTGTTTTCTTTCCTGAGCAACAGTGTCCAGTAGTTCTTTCTTCCTCTTCCTAATTGCTTCTATAAGAGCATCACACTGTGCAACCACTTTGGCCTCAAAGTTTCTTTTGTTGTCCTGCAAAATATCATCATGACAAAACAAACCCTTTAGCATATGTGGTCATAATCATCTCAAACAGCACACACAGAAGAATATCTTATGCAAGGCCTAATTGGGACAATATTTAGCAGCACAGTACTTAGCACTTTGTCCTACCCATTTTGGACACCCTTGTTTCAATACCAAAATGAACTTATTGCAAAGTGGGTACATTATCAGGGTTATCTATTGCATTAAATGAATAAGCAAGTCAAAACTTCTTGGTTTATTTGTTTGGAGGTCCAATAGTGAGGTTCTCATGTATACTGACACCTCTGAATGGACCAATATCAACCAAATGGTTACACCACTCAATCATCTATTACAGCAACCGGTTCAAAGCTTTGCAACAATCAATGAACAATGCAAACATAGCAAACTAATCATACATCCATAAATAGTATAGATAATGATCGGATTTTACTATCAAGGCTAAAAAGTACACATGTTTACTGTAATAGGAAGAGACACATCTGATTACTCTTTCAGCCATGTCTGTTCTGCTTGCCTATCTAAATATAAGATCCAGATTCAAAATATGTTGCCTTGACTACCACCACTCGACATGGCAACTGTTTCTAGCAGTTTCCAGACCTTTTCAAAGGGTAAAAAGCCACAATAAGGCTGGATGCAATTTTGCTTCACCACATGCAACAGGAAATTATAATTTACATCATGTTGTAGGCAGTATTTTTAGAACATGGCTCACTTTTTATAAACATGGGTTCAAACATCTCTGATACCTTTTAGTTTCACGTATTTCTCAAACTTTTTAAGAAGAAGTTTGTAAACACAATGTAAATGCAAGCAAGCACATCTCAAGTTTTTTGGTTATGCCCACCCAGGAACACTTTACGTGATGTGCTTAGCACTAACTATGTAGTCCAAACTAGTTACCCATTGTATCAACTGTTCTCTGCTCAGTTGCCTGAAAAAGCAGTTGCAATACATTAATTAAATTTTTTGTCTACTTTTAATTTAATTGGATTATTTTTTTTTTTCAATTGATTAAAGTGAAACCCCACCCTCAGACCACCTCGCTTTACTGCTGAACTCATAGAAACATGATACAAGGATACCCTTACCACTTATTCACCATACCATTACATAGGTCCTACATGTGAGACAATTTCGTCATTGAAAACTCTAATAACCCTTAATGAATGGTGGTCATCATAATGAGGTATTATTCATTTACACCTCAATGACTAGGATCCTATAGATGATTATTTTCATACCAGTGGTAAAAATGGCCAGAGCAAGTTTGGGTCTTGGACTCATTCAGTAATGCCCATCTAGCAGTCCTTGAATGGAAATTGTCCTTTGTCCACTTATCCGTGTACCATGATTAAAACTTGGTTGAGCGACAAGAGGAGAACCTCACTATTGCCATTCAGCAGCCATCATTTTTTTAACTGAGAGGTAGGACTTGTGTAGTACATCGAATTCATGACCACATCAATATTAAGACCGCTAGAATGGTCTTCTGACTCATTTGTATTCATCCAATAGTGGTCTTAATGGTGATTTCCCACTGTTTTTAATCAACTGTATACAATGCAAACTGTACAGTCACTCTGTCTCTGCTCGGGACCCTTGAACCTTCATTTAAGGTTACTGCTCGCCAAGTAATTAAAAGTGAACAGTCACTACAAAACTCCGGAGTGTACACTGTACAGATAAATACAATTTTGGTTCCTGTTTGGTCATATATGAGTGATACCAAGTGGTGTAGGTGGGAGCCCCAACGTGATCAATCAGACTGACCTCAATGTGACCTTCCATGGATTTCAGCCTCTGAATGAATTCCGTTCCAGACTTGGCCTTTTCTGATAAGGACTGCAACAGTTGTGACAATTCTTGCTGCAATGAATATAAATAGAACAGGGTTAGTGAGGATTGTACAGAAATGAACTCTGGTAACAGTCAATCAATAAAGCATCAAAACAATGACAACAACAGTCTATTCCAAGCAGTTATAATAAACTTTCTACTTAAAGGAGACCGCACAATAACTTCTTTACTCTTTTACTTTACCACTAATTTTTCCATTGCCAAAGAGTGTAGCAAATATCAGAATTTAGCTTCCAAATAATTACTTAAGAATTATCGGTTGTATATTTCTTTTTGTGGGACATACATTCAGCTTATAACAAAAGGTATATCATTTTTTAATTCATGTTATGAACTATTTCTGGAAGTATGTACCGTGTCATAAACGGATCTACAAAGCTTAGGCACTGGTACTAGTTTATAACAAACAGCTCAAAAAGGTCATAAAACTTCATAAAATCCTCCAATATATGACCTGCCTGCATGATATACCAAAAGGTCACTTGCATCAACACCATAAAGTTTCATTCATTATTTAAAAAGCCCACCAGGAGTCCATCATAATTCTGGTATAGCCCATCACAATGGCTACCATCATAAACAGCTATCATATAAAAACAGTTCATTTTAAAGTTCTCTTTTATGGAGTAGCAGGCTCACATGCACGCAACTGTCTCTCATATAAAAACAGTTCATTTTAAAGTTCTCTTTTATGGATTAGCAGGCTCACATGCACGCAACTGTCTCTCATATAAAAACAGTTCATTTTAAAGTTCTCTTTTATGGATTAGCAGGCTCACATGCACGCAACTGTCTCTCATATAAAAACAGTTCATTTTAAAGTTCTCTTTTATGGATTAGCAGGCTCACATGCACGCAACTGTCTCTCATATAAAAACAGTTCATTTTAAAGTTCTCTTTTATGGATTAGCAGGCTCACATGCACGCAACTGTCTCTCATATAAAAACAGTTCATTTTAAAGTTCTCTTTTATGGATTAGCAGGCTCACATGCACGCAACTGTCTCATCACTCAGTGTTATACAGCTCCGAAGTAAGCACTAAACGACAGTAAAATCTCATGAATTCTTCAGCACCACCCAACAGATAAACACGAGGCATCCCCTTCATTTTGCATTACACCTGTCCTGATAGTCTATCTACCTGTGCATTTCTGGATTGCAACGATACCTCTGCACATGTCTCTCAAGTCTGACTTCAGACTGGATCTGCTTCAATCTGGCTTCACATCTAGCTCTCTGGAGTCTCCGCCACACCCTCAACATTGCTCCATCTGTACCCTTCAAGGGTAAATTGAAAAGGGTTAGGGTACTGTACAACACATCATTGATAAACTAGAGACTATCCAATTGGACCTGGCTAGATACGTGTATATCTTTCCCACTTACAATTGCAAGACTTATATGGGACTTTCAAACAGTAACAGTCTAACAGAATCACTATAGTCATGGTCAACACTCAGATTTACCAATAAAAAGTCAGATTGACCATCTGACCATCCTAGAATGACATACTTGATCAACTTGACGGCTGCTCCCACTGTAGTGTTTGACAGGTGTCATTGACAATAAGTTATATGATGTGCCAGAACCACTAAATATGCATAACCTTTACACAAGAAATCTCAAAATGTCATAATATGCGATTGTATGGCCAGGACACAAGTAATACATGTATGTACATATTCTGTAGTTTGGGTGATGACTCATTTCAAATCTCATAATTGAAATATACATGTATCACTGAATTTGATCCTTTCTGTGTGGTTTTAAAACCGTTTATGACAAAATAACTACGCCACAAACCAGCAGACATTGCATAAATTGTTTACCATGTACATTTCTATTTGTGACTAGCACAAAAGAAAGAGATCCTACGATACTGGAATACATTGGAAACAATGAAGACACCATAAATTCCGCCATGTTGGTTTTCATTCATACTTTTCTATATAAGCTTCACCATCTAAGTTGATTTAACCATGGTGACTCCACGATTTAACCAAGAAATGTGAGCTCTGTTATAGTAATGAAATCAATACGCATAAACCAACACACACCGATTACACACATTTCAATCTACAAGACATCTAGACACAACAAATACCAAATACTAACTTCGTGGTCAGTGGTAAAATCGGAACCTTTTTTTTTTATGTGGTTAGAAACCAAAGATCTAAACCACTAGACTAACATATGGTTCTGTAAACATTCACATCTCCCAATCTAAAAAACACAAAGAATTTCTCACATTACATTTCATGCGGACACCATGTCTCCCACATGTAATATCTCGAGTTTTCGTCACCTCTTCCATTCTTTCGATGCACATGTTATGGAAACATATGGTGAGGAGGATGATAAATTGAATGAATATGAACAGACTAAGTAGTTCAAGTGATAGATGGGTTTCTCCATCACCTAAATTAATTGCCATCAATTATTGCCATCAATTCTCAAGTGTCTCCAACTCGTGCGTCTTATTGATTTCAACTGATTAAACTCCATCCCCAATGAAAATATTTATGAAGAAACTCCGTAACTTTTCTGCATGAGAAGCTTAAAGTAGCTATGAATTTATAACATATGGATACCCAAAGAGAAGAGAAGAGGAGAGGAGAGGAGAGGAGAGGAGAGGAGAGGAGAGGAGAGGAGAGGAGAGGAGAGGAGAGGAGAGGAGAGGAGAGGAGAGGAGAGGAGAGGAGAGGAGAGGAGAGGAGAGGAGAGGAGAGGAGAGGAGAGGAGAGGAGAGGAGAGGAGAGGAGAGGTCTATGAAGCTTTTCTTGCTGACAACACCGTCTCAACTAACCAATGTATTGTATCCCAACTCAAAAGTTGTTCATAGAAAGCCTCACTAAAGGGCAATTTCACCAATTAGGCATTTTTCCTGGAACAAGGAATAACCTTCATAAAGGTTTATCTGTACAAGCACTAGCAAAATGAACACTGAGCATTTCACACCATATCATGACAGTAATGAATTCATGATAGTACATGTTCCTGGGGCTGTATCAGCATTTAAGTCTGCACTTGTTGAGCCTTGGAATAAAAAGAAGAGGGAAAAACTCTTTACTTAAGTCTCCTTGAAAAGGAGCATTCTTCAATCCCATTTTGGCCCACAGGGAAATTCCTTGCTCTAATCCAGCTCAGACATTTCCTACAGAAAATCCCACAAGCCAGCCCCCAACTCTCACATTAGCTCATAGAAGTCATATTCATCTCCTTTAGTCTCTAGTTTCAATATCCATAAGTAGTCCCACCCTTTTTCCTCCATCAGAGATTCCTTTTCTAAAAGCAATCGCAATCTCCCAGATGGCGCTGCAAGATGATGCTGAAGGGGACAGAGGCAGGGAGGGGTCAAGACTGCTTTTTAGCTGGAAACTTCCACCTTCTACATCCCCCCTCCCCCCCCCCCAAAAAAAAAAACCTAACTAAGTCTCATCCAAGAGTAGTCGGCTGACTAGATGAGCTTGATAGAGTATGCAACTGATACTGAAACTGGATGGTGATAAAATTCAAGAATCAAGTCTGGCTTAGGCTATGAAACAGAGTTTAACCATAGAGTAACCATGGTTTCTCTATGGTTTAACAGATACATAAATCAAGATTTTCAGCAATATTTTGGCAAGTTTTTTTAAAGAAAAATATTCCAGATTTATTATTTGAATAGGAAAAAACATAGTTTATTCACTACGAAATGTTTGCACGTCTGCAACTCTGAGAAACAGAGAGGAGTACTCCTCCTAGTCGACTTGCATTAGAATAATAGACTAACATAACCCATTGTGACAAGATGATAACTCCAGATGCGAGGCACAGACAGCACACGCAGACAGACAGATAGAGAGATAGGCCAATCAATCATAGATAGACAATGTCGGCTACTGCATGTATCAGCCAGTCTCTTCCTCGACATAGAAATGCAAATTGGAGCTGAGTGATTGAGATTGATGGATTTTAGTGAAGAAAAATGGTAGTAAACAAAGGATAAGAAAACACAAGCTCTTGACAAGATATCCACCTCAGGAAAACATACCGTTTTTCCTTAAATATATAAAAAAAAAGGGCCAATAAGATGTATAGGGATTCCTTCTCCTGGAGTAATCTGAGATTTAAAGTAACATTACGTTTTTAAGGTCACTTTACCACGGCCTCTAAACGAGAACGGTCCGCATTTTGGATCTGGTTTGTAATCGAGAAAATACAGTACCATAAAAAGATGTATTTTCTACATAATTGGGAAACTTTTCCAGCGTTAATTGAGCATTAAAACCACTTAGATTTATATCTTAAATAATGTAAGTCACTCTACCCCGGCCTCTAAACGAGAATGGCCTGTATTTGCCACGATGTTTGTTTCTACACCATGGGAATCTTCCCTTTACTAATCAAGTGATTAGCATGGTCGATTTAAATCAGCATGTAACTTCCAGGGGTATAACATCCCAGAAATGAAGGGTGGTGCAGGGAACTGCGGGGCACTGCAGCTGGAGGTGCAGTTTGGTGTCTGACACCTGCAGGCGTTGCCATGACAATCGGAATGTCCAGAATTCGACGTGCAGTCTGGTTCCCCTCTCTTCGTGATCATGTCTGAAGGATCACAAGCTTTCTCCACCAACTGATAATGTATGGTAGCAGAAAGATGTGCATACTCCGAACCCGGTGTTACTATAGATATATATCCCATGGGTGTGTTCACATTCAACACTATGACAAACCATAGTTGCCCCTCACCACAAATATGTTCCATTTAGCTCAAGGAGAGAGGCCAGATTAACAAAAACCACAAAAAGTTGAAGAAAAGAAGTACCACCAGAAAAAGCCAAGTGATAACTTGTTCACGTCCAAACGATAGCTTTTAAAAAGAGAAAGAAAGAAATAGACATAGAACACGGACAAAAAAAAAGGGAAACAAAGAAATACTAAAAGACAGGCGAAGCAAGAAATAAACAAACAAAAAGTGTGAAATATACTTCGGACTCTTCAAAAAAGAAAGAAAGAAAAAACGGTTTTTAAACTTTTTCTTTTGCACAAGACTATGCCACCTTTTCACAAATAAGCAATAAACCCAACAACAATAGCCAGGAAAATAAAGTGCAAGTTTGGCTGTGATTTGAGAACTCGAAAATGAGTTGGAGGGCGCCTGGTGGGACTCATGCGCACTGGGGTAGGTGAGTTTGGCGCCTCTGGGACTGGCTCTGGTTCGTTTGTTGACAGACAGCTGTTGCTAGGGCCATATAAATGTTACCATGTTAAACACACTACTGTCTCACCAGGGACAAATGCCCTTGCAGGCACCCTTCTCTTGTTTCCTGCCAAAATACGACCCCGCAAGAACAGTGGGCATTGTAAAAACACACAACAAGAAGGGGGGGGGGGGGGGGTTAGTGAGGTTCAAGCATGGTTCCATGGTTTGAGGAACTTATATAACTTCCGCAAATCATAGGATTGGTAGTGCAACCCTCCAGGGAAGTTGTTGTCACACACCAGGGTTCATCCACGTATCTTTTACCTGCCTCAGTATAGACTAAGGTACGACGAACCACCTTTTCAATGTCAGCAGACGAAATGCTGCTTTTAGAGAAATTATTAGTTCTGAAATACCTTGTATAATCAAACTCGAGACCTTCAAAGTAGCTACTCAATGTCTTCACCCAGCAGATAATGAAAGACTTCAAAGCGGATAATACTAAATTATGTAGACACAGAAATATACGATCTTACCCGGAAGTGAGTACTGGACTGTTCAGAACTGCTCCAAGTCCAAGTTACCAATAATTGACAAGGTCTAGCTCTACTTATGATTGGTTATGAAAGGTGTCATTGTTGACCACTCAGTTTAGTCTGTGAATATAGGCCAAGAATATCAAGAACCCTCACAGAAATAGAATTTCTGCCAGATCAAGGACTTTGCCCTGATCAAAATCTGACCAAGGTCAGTCAAGGTCGCTGAGGTCATCCCATTCAAACCAATTAGGAATCTTGAGAAAATATTCACCAGGCTACTAAACATATGACTGTTATGGCAACATGTGCCATATCCATGTACTCTGCATCATATTATACTTTCTTAAATACAGCATCACTAAAGTGACATTATGTGCTGTTTTTGTATTTCAGAGATACAATAAACAATGCCGAGCAAGAAAACTTCCTTAGCTGAACATAAGTCTTACAGAACGAATCAATCTCCCTTGCACTTTTAACAAATTCCAACCGTCGAACACTGTCTACGACCACCTCACTTTCAAGACCACCCCACCATTGAGTCCAATACATTTTGGTCTTTATACTTATCCTATAACCTTAAAATAAGGCCAATCGTCATTAAGATCAGAGTATTGACTATGGCTAGGTTCCAGTGAATACTGTCTCGGCATTTTCACTAGCATAAAATTCACCGAAGTTTAACCCAGAGAAATCACATCCTATAACATAATAATGGAGGTAAATGTAGACCCTTTTAGCACAGATTAGTGGATCCACTTCTCCCTGTATTTTCCTGTCGATTATAGTTGGCACAAAAGACCAATAGGGCTTTGTGTTGAAACCTCTCGTGTTAAAGCATGACTAGAGGGTCCTATAAGGCCATTGGGGCATGGTATATGGGCATTATGATGAGAGCTTTCATTGATGTCTTCCAAGTGAGCATAGCTGATCGATAAGCAATCAACTGTTCAATGAGCTTATTACTAACTGCACCTGATCTATGTTCGATCTCTGGTTGTTGTGACCAGCCTGCAATAAATAACAATAGCTGTATACTGCAGTGGGATTATAAGGGTGGCTAGTTTGGTGGACTGCTATAACGTTAGACACAGTAGCTTATATTAAATACGTTATCCTTGTAACAAAACAATTTAAATCTACCCGAAAAGAAATTAAAAGGAAATAATGAGACTTCTCTTACCAATAATCTGCTGACTAGTTACCATAAACAACTTGAAAAATCAAAATTATTTCATTAAAAGTTTCCAATGTGACTGCACTTGCAAGTTTTTTCCCAAGGTCCAACATAAACACCAGTCAATTTTAAAAAATTTGGATATTTTTCTTCCGAAAGAGGGAAGTAACTTACTTCAACAAGGGCAAATTTCCACATGGTCTACCACAATTTTACACATAGTATTTGGTAGTGATCTAGGCTGTCTATAGTAGCAAGCAAGCAATCAACTTTATTAACAGTGATTAGCTTACAAAAAGGCTTAGCAGCCTTCCCATAATTAACAAGCCAATCTTCTGCTTACGTTTCGCTGGCTGTTTCACTTCAAAATGGCGTGTGAAACAATACACCTGTTCCTCAACAAACTCCAGTTAAACCCTTGCAAAATTTTCTGGGCATACTGCCTCAATTTCACTAAGGAAAATTATCTTTCCAAATCCCCACCTTATAAATTGGAATGTGAAGTTGCACACTGCAGCGTCCCCTGTAGGAGTTAATCTTCTTCAACACTAGGGGGCAGGAGGATTAAATTGGCTATTTTCAGCATTCAAATTTTCAGAGAGTAAATGGTACTAAATCATAGCATGGATGGCATAGCCCTGGCATTCAGAAAGAACTTCGATAAGACAAAACAATAAGCAATGTTTTCATATACTCTAAATAAGTGTGCTTCCATAAAACAAACAATTCCCGAAGGTGTACACAACGTAATTTGTATATTTGGACCCAAGACCATCGTGATATGGTCTCTCAAGGTATATAAGAAATGTAAGAGAAAACAATATTGCATAAGCAATGTTTTCATATACTCTAAATCAATGCGCTTCCATAAAATAAAAGAACAAACAATTCCCGAAGGTGTACACACAGTAATTTGCATGGTCTGACCCAAGAACATCGTGATATGGCCTCAAGATATATGAAAAATGTACAATATTCCAGTTTCCACTATTCATATATCAGTCAAAGGAGATGATCCACTTTCAGCAGGCAACAGCTGCAGTATACTGCATGATATATTGGTTGTCAATGCAGTGGATATAAGATATAAGAGTGCGCAGGACTGAAATTTCTCTCTTCTGTCAAGATTCTGATAAGACAAGGTTGCCTTAGTGTATAGAGAAGAAAGGTTGGCCAAGAAACTATGAATCTAGAAATCAATTTCACTGAACATATTTATCATGCCCATGGTGCTAGGAGGAATGGAAGTGAGCTGCAGGACCCCTGCAGAAGGTGAAGCCAACAGCTGCAGGTCGGCTACTCTGTTTACCTGGGTCTAGGGTCCAGGGCTATTAGGTCCCAGGATCAACAACACGGACCATGGTCTGCATTACCGCCCAGTGTGAGGTCCTCAGGCCCTCTTACATTTGACTCCTTAGGTCCTTAACTGAAGCGACCCCTGCAGGTTGGGGTATGAATTCCTCCCTGGGATGCTGCGAGGCCTTTAAGTGCCAACCATGAGACTTGGTTGCAACTCGTAACTCATCCACTAAATTATGTGAGGGATTCCAAGGAGCAATGCTATTAGCACTGAAGATGTTCATGGGTCATTGTAAACTATGAAGTGTTATGTATACATGGTACAACTTCATGTTGACTGAACAAATAGGAAATTCTTAGTTTAATAATAAAAGCAGCAGCAGTGGCAATGAAGGCAGATGTACGTAGTAAACAGGCAGTAGTAGTAGTGGTAGTGGCAGTAGTAGTAAAAGTAGTGGTAGTGGCAGTAGTAGAAGTAGTAGTAGTAGTAGTAGTAGTACTGTTAGAATAATCTTGGTATATACATGGAGACAAGAGTCTACTCTTGTCTCCATGGTATATACTATATATTATTAGTTTTAGCAAGCACTGCCAAGCAGTCCAATTGAGACCATCAGTTATCCATATCACCTGACAGCTACAGTCAGCCAGGCAACCAGAGGCAGGACACCAGTGAGACACCAGGCATGGATACAGGACAAAGTCATCATGGCCTGGAGCTGCGAGGACGTTTCATTTCGCTAGGGGGGCCTCACCCCAACCGGAAGTAGTAAAGGGACGGAAGAGGGACACAAGACGAGGGCATAACAGTCAGCTTCTACAGTTACTCGCCAGTTGCAAGACCTGAAGTTACATGGGAAGGGGCCATTACCCTTGCTTCAATGTGTAACAGACGCTAATCACTTTTCTGTAACGAGCACATTATCCCTGAAACACGAGTTTATATGAGAAAGGTGGGCCATCAGCAGATGGCTATGTCACATACAAGTAGATATCCGTTCCCCTTCACATCCACTGAGATTGGCAGCTTATCATGTCCTCTATGGCAACCACTGGTGTCTTGTAAGTTGCAGGTCTGCTTGGTAATTGGACGAGTGCAAAAATGGCATCCATCAACAGCAGACACACCCTTTATGATATTACCTAATATCTATAGCACTTCATCCATATAAATCACTCTAAATACTCTTAATGCTCATCCTATAAACTGCCAGTTCCTCGTGTAATTCATGGCATTCACTGGTTGGGCTCACAACCTGCTCAGAAGGGACACCCCAAGTGAGGACATTTGATTCATGAACATTGCATGGATTGCATTCTAAACAAGAAACCACAGCTAATATGACTGTCAGACAACAATCATTTACTAATATCAATGGCAAATTGAGCCCTTCTGTAAGGAAATATGCGTATCAGTGCCATCATAATGTCACAGAAAGACAGGCATATATGCCACGAAACATACTTTTATGACACAATCTGCTCATTAAACTCCAGCCATAATTCACAATGTCAAGATTATCAGCCACAAGTATCTGAAAGTCAGTAAATTGTGAAAGTTCTGCAAAGGAGTGGAAGAATGACAGAGCCCCAAGGAAACAGTCATCCATAAGACTGATTTGATTAAAGTCCCTCCTCTCCAGACCCATTCCAGCTTAACTACACCAGTCTTCTTGGCAGAAATCTTGTCTTGGCGCTTCTCGCAGAGCCCGTGATGTAGACGAGATCACAGCGAGAACTGGATCGTCTGGCAGACTAAACAAATCGTCACTGTCACCCAAGAAATATAAGAAAAGAGGGAACTCTTGGCATGTGTCTGAACCACTGTCACATTGACACACCATACTGGGGAAAAGGGGATTCACATACTTACAGACGTGTAAATAATAAATAAACAAACATGGATTATGCATTGGAAAGATATCTCTTGCTGACTTCAGAATGGATTCAAAGTGCACTGAAGATGTGACCACTTTGGCTGAAAGGCTCAAAGTGTCATTGAAATGTTACCAAATCGGTAGAATTAAACTGAGATATACTATCTTTCCACATCCACCTAAGTGTTGCTTAAAAGACCAATCCACTTCATTGAAAAACCGTTTACAAGAAATATTTGGTTGTCAGAAAGCTGGTCATGCTTTGAAAAGCCATTTTCATCCAAGATTTAGTTACCAATTGAGGTTGATCGATTATTTTGGGCTGGAAAGAGAACCCCTTTGTCCCTCCCTGTATTAAGACCATCAAACATTTATTTCCTAACAATGTGTCTTTGGACAGCTAGAACCTCATCAATTCTGCGCTCAAACATCCTGTCACAACTCACCTTCAGCTGGCCAAATTGCTGAAACGGTGACAACAGACAACCCTCACAAGATTTAATGACAATTCCTTTGTTTTTGTTTAAAGTTTAAAACATTTGGGAGTTTGTTTGAAGCACCAAATGTTGGCTAAGAATTCTTTTCTTCCACAAGGGTTGTTTACTTTAAAGGAGTCCCGATCCCTTTAACACATGTAAGGAGACATGCATTAAGGGGAAAAAAGGTAACATTAAACTACTACACAGTGCTGTATTACAAAATTCCTTTGTAGTATTTATCCACAGAATTTGTGGAACAAGCCCCAGGCATGCATATATATGTGTCCACTGGTTACCATTATCCCACAAATCTGAGTTCATTATATGGATGGATTTATGTAAAACAGACACAACATGCACATCCACAATTGTCATCCATACAGTATTATCACAGAGAAATATCCCATACAGACGGAATAATTGAGTCGTCATGTAGAAATTTAGCTAAAAGACATCAACTCTGAAAACAAAGACCATCAGAATAAAAAAGACAACCTCACTAATAGTGTAGACTATCACCATCACTGAATTTCTCCTGAGACATATTATTAGTTATACTTCTTCCCAGGAAAATCTTTTAGCAGCCCTTATGACATCGACTGACTTTGAGTGACCTTGACCTATTTTTCAAGGTCATACAGCCATTTGAGCTTCGAATTTTAAATATACAAATCTACGGTTACACAAACCTTCTGAAAAAATTGGACCTACATTTTGAAATGTAGGTCAAATTTAAGGTCAACCAATTCGCAACTATGATACCGAAGCATTGCCATTGGTTCAGAAGAAACCAAAACTGATAAAGCAAATTTGTGTCTAAAGTTGCTAGTCTAGCTTGGCGTTGAACTGGCAAATTTAATGAGATATTATATTTACAGTATTCAAAACCTAAAAACATTAATTTCACGAAAATTAGACCACAGTTGGTCAGTGAACTCGGGGCATATAAAGCTTGACTGGAAAAACTTGATTTCTGGAGTATAGCTTGGAACCCATTAAAAGCTATAATCATCGAGGCGCATTCCATGTTTGCCCCATGGAAAAGAATACATCAACATGACGACCAATTTGCACTTAAAGTGGTATTAATAGTGGGGTTATATTCTGTTACTATCTCCACCAGCTCCTGGAAATACAAATGCCCTTAGGTCTCTCACAAAAGATCCACCACTGCTCCAAAGCCAGTTACAGATTCCTGTTGATTTAAAGCGACAACCAATAAAACCCTCAATATTTCTTCCTCAGCATCCTTATCAAAAAACCCCTAAAGAAATGGGGAGCATGGAAAACCCTCCTTTCTACAACAGAATTAGATGCAGACCTGACATTCCCACAAGAAAACATTGGGGCGCCATCATTTGTTAGTATTGTTACTCAAGAGACACAAACCAGCACAAACGGATCGATCACTTGATCAGTTCAATTTATTAAACGATCACTCATCATATTCTTCATTTGTAGGGTGGGCAAAATGACATCTGTAACCTTCCAATGTACATAAATTCAGAGATTTAATCAAATTATTTCAATTTGGGGCTGGTGGTACGTGATTGGGTTGAAATCTATCAAGTATCAATAGCATGCTTTGCCGTCATATTTATTCCATGAAGAGGAGTAGACTCGTGGCTTCCCAGGGTATGTAATCACGCATTTGTTTTTATCATAACTGCACTGGACTGGCTCAAAGTTCACCTAAGTGGAGATGATCACTCCAAATTTGCATAAATTCCTCCGCCAGGGCTGATTACGTACAGCACAGTCGTCCACTTACGCGGCGACAAAGAATCCCAAACTGATTTGCAAGATCATCACAACCTATTAGCTGCATTCCCAGCAAGTGAACTGGGATCAAAATTTGGGATAACAATGCCTCTGAAGTTGAATTTCTATAACATAGCAATGTCACAACAAGCTATGTAAGTACAGTTCCAAGGCTGAATTTATATTGCTGTAATAAACCTTGAAAAAAAAAGTTCCCAAATTGCCGTTTCGTGAATGTCATAAACCCTCATTTTGGTTCACTTACATTACAGTATCATCATTTTTGCCAGACATTCTTGGCTATAAAAACATATCACTGACTCACAACATCCAATTCCATATTTAGCAGAATTATCATAATGCTTCCGAGCGAATGAAGCGAATTCCAAATACATATCTGCAAATTCCTCGAGTCTCAAGAGTGAAAGATAAAATAAACAGACCTGCGTTCAGAAGCAGGGTCTAGAATTTCAATGAATTGTATATACAGGATTATGAAACATTTTTCAAAAGCAGATCCACAAACGCACTAATGAGTGGTGGGATACTGTAACATCAGCTATTAAACTATCTTTCATTCTAATCAAATTGGATAAAGAAAAATATTTATAAACAGTAACATGCAACTGAACCCAAACAACAAAACCTTCATTAAACGAAGTCTTTCTAATGGGTAGTTGGTCTTAATTGTGAGGTAAAGACTAAAGTGTAGTCGTATACAGTTATGCTAATATTCAGTGGTCTAAATATTGTGGTTGTTTATATATCCCTGCTGATATTAACAATTTAACATGAGGGAAGCAGACAGATTTGGGGAAGCGCTGCATCATTTGGAATTAGTGTGGTCTTAAGTAGTAGTAGTACAATTTTGATTTTATTTAGAGTCGTTTTAAATCACGGTGTCACATTCAATGTACAATACAAAATATATGACCCAAGCCGAAGCTTCTGTACGACCTATTAGGAACAAATAGTCTTGTCTCCATGGTGTTAGGGTAGATTCCATTGTACACTGTATAAGATATCCATGGTCAGTTAATGGTAACATTTGCTGTATCTTTTGTGGCACTGCATTCATCAAGGAAGGCGCGGATTAACCCACATTTTCAAAGGGGTCCAGTGGTCCACAGAGGCTGTCCAGAGAGGAACCATTTAGAGGATTCCCCTGGCAAAAAACAATGGAGTCAACAATGTGACAGATTCAAGGTGGGAAGTGTTAATTCGACATGTTCATTGTTCAATTATTTATGGCAGGCGGTCGAGTGTCAAAGGCCCAAGACAGATGACCACCCCCAGGCCCTTGTTGCTTGTCATAACATTCTCATCCCAGGGCTAGGAGCAGTTATTCTTATTAGCAAGTTTCCACTCCTCCCATGCAGCTTTGTGTTGTGTAATATAATGAATAACGAGTAAAAAGGACATAATTTTTGTCAAGAGGGATTTGGCAACCACTCAAATTGCCCCATGTAAAGGAAATTCTATGTCATGATATATTTCAGTGCAAAATCATTAGAATATGTGCATAATCATTTTGTAGTAGCCAGCATATATAACATTGATAAAAAAATAAGTGTATATTTTCCAGACAACTGTCACTCCATCATGCCATTCGTGCTATAATATCTCCATGAACATAAAACTAAATTTGAGGAAAGAAAAAGAAACCTATGCTGATAACAAAGCCAGACTTGTAAACTGTATTTTTATCCGTTATGTCACCTTAGGGCAGAGTTTATCAAGATATAACAATGTGCACTATTTAAAGCTGCATAACAATTACACATACAACACAGGCAACTAGTGCACTGTAGTATACAAATGTACATTGCAATGCATACCATTACAGCCTTTTTGAAGGCCTATGCTAGACAGCGCATCCATAAAATTTCATGATGTAATAAACATGCAGTTAGTTAGTTTTTGCCTACAAAGAGCCTAATTGTAGTCCAAACATACAAATACTTGATTGAGATGCAATTGTGTCCAAGGTTACAGCCTCAGAGAAATTTTACCAAGATTCACAAAAGATAAGGTCAGGGTAATTAATTTAAAGAGACATCCCCAAGTAGGAAGATCCTTAAACAACAGTATCATTGTTGAATACCTACAGAGCTATAGGGTTAAATGCACTGGAAAATGTTGTGATCAAATGTTGTGAGTTGTCATATATATCAGCAGACAACTGCTAAGGTAGACATAATATTCATTAAAGGGATATATTAGGACACTATAGGTTCACTTAATCATCAAGCAATAAAGGCGGATCTTGCAACAATACAAATTAGGCAATTATTAGGTTAAGTGCAAAATAATTAGGGTAGGTTTCCCTTTCTGTGTGACTTCATTAGTTTGTATACTTGCAAGTTAGCATAATTGCTTGTTTGGATGATTGCTTGTCTGCATGTACTTACTTGCCTGGTTAAACATTATGTACAGGCAATTTGTGTCATCCTCTTACAGACCAATAGGCCTAGCAAAATGGACAACCCACTCCTTTGAGAAAATCCATACATTCCCATCACAAACTTATCTGCAGTTACAAACTTCCTACCCACTCCATCAGTTCGAATGCTAACAAGGTCTGGCGTTGTCATTGATGCAGTGGGACCAGAAAATAAGAAGAAGAAAAAAAGATAAATAAATAAAGCTAGCTATGTTTGAGACCAACAAGAATCAGCTGCTGCAGCAATATAGTCCTTCCGCCTGTAGCTGCTGAGGGGATGCTGCATGCGTAATGTATAATACACATCTCTGCTGCACCAAAATGAAAAATAAAACACAATACGTAAAGAACATAGAACGCATTTGCACATTTGTAGGCATACTTGCTGTATGGCATAATAATAAAACATGGCGGACAAAAAGTTAATGTCTGCTAAGCAGACGACACGATCGGGTGTTTGCAACTGATCAAATCACGCAGGCCTAGTGAACAAGACTGAGTATTAAAGTCAATAAGAAAAGTTACGAATAGTGGACATATAGAGAAAAACAAAAAATCACCAGGGCATCTTTTTTATGAAACGTCAGATTTTCCAAGCTTCTTCTGTTGCACGTGCATTGGATTCTTTAGAACGCTTTTTGCAGAAAGATCTTCGGCAATTCTTTCAGCAATCCTTGCACCCTTTTCTCCTGGAGCAGCAACGGCCTTGCTGTTACATAATTCATGGCGTCTTCTCGGCATGCCCATCACTAACTTCATCATCTTTATTGTCACATAATTCACTATTCTGCTTCGCAATCGACAGAGCGACGCCTCGCCCCATTGCTCCTCCACCATCACGGCCAATTAACAAGTAGTGCCAAGGATTCATCCGCCCACGAATAAAGTCCCGGCTTAACCCTCTTAGCACTCGGCGGGAAACAGCCATTCATTCTCAAGAGCTCCAAGAAGATCTCTACCATTGTCACTATAAATGAACCCTGATGATCCAAACCACTTAACTCCCCTCGGGATATTAGCTCAATGCAATAACTAAAGATGCGGAGGAATTTATCTCCATGCACTTGCTGAGCACTGCTAAGTATAACTTCACCAGAAGGTCATCAAGTTCGATCGAACGAAAAAAAATAAAGACGTAATCACGATCACTCGAAATATGACCCTACAGTATACAGGTAAGCTGAATGGATTTACCTGGAAGGCTAGAACTCGCGGTTTATTTCACAAGCATTATACCATGACGACTATACTAGGCCTAATTCTGAGATTAACTAACCGTTGAAAATTATTGCAGTTTTCCGAAATGCCGTAATAAGAACAGCAAACCGGGAAAGCAGTTATGGCAACAATCGTGTCAATACAACCCAGAAGACCCTCTTTTTGCATGAAAATTCTCCAGAAAATGAGCAATCATTCTTGCTTCCCTTTGCACACTGTTCCAATGAGCCCTAGTCTAACAACCCCACCTTAGGTGACTGCCTCATGTATGCCCCATTGCTTGGGTAAAGCTCAACTTCTACTTCCCTGCATGTGTGAAAAGGGGAAATTCAATCATTGGTTTGAGGGGATAGCAGTGGCAAACTTTCTTCGTTTAGCCTGAATTGATCTGTGCCAGTGTCCTGGCTCCAACTCTTACATTCACTGTTCTGAATTGGTTGACAATTGCCAGCAGCCCCTAGTATTTCATCTCATTCCCCAAAAGCATGTCATTTATGCCCACCCAGTTAATCGTTACATTCACAGAACGTTGAATGCTTCACATGCAAGTCTGCGCCATATAATGTAATATAAAAGCTTCAAGTGGGAAGCCTTGCTTCTGACCACAGTCTAGAAGAAGGCTTTAGTTTGACATTGCATGGCAAGGCCTCATAAAAGCAAAAAGCAAGCCCAAGCCAAGAGCTTAAGAGATGACAAGCCACAGTCAAAACAGCTGTGCTAATGCAGAACAGGACTCAGAGATCAGAAGAAACTGTATGACCACATACTATTATGGGTCTCCTTAGGAAAATGTCAGAGGGTATGACATATATTGCCACTTCAAAAGTTATATGTGCAGCAATCATAACAACATGGGTCAAAAGTGAATATATACTTGCCTACTGATGGCTTACGACAGGAAATGGCAATTGCACTCATGTTCTTATTACCAAGGACCTTTTTCTCCCTGAAACCTCCTGTCATTCATATCAAAAATATTTAATTAGTTTTTTTTATAGTTTCAGACGCTATTAAATTCTCTATCTATTCTGTTTGCTCTAAAGGAGTGTTTAACTGTCTATTTCATTGCTTACAAGCCATACAATCTCAAGTGTGCCACATTAAGCATTCAATATTTACCAAGATGAAGTCCTTGGACTCACTTGCCAAGATTGCCTTATTAAATGTGACAGTACACAGCCACCCAATCTAATTAGAATAGGGGCACATCAATGTATGAAGTGAGCACTAAGATGGAGCATCACTTTGCTGCATTTGCAACATGCTTGCTGCTGCTGAAGAGATGCAACATATGGCCTTTTGCTGCTGCTGCTACTGCTGCTGCTGCAATTTGATTAAGGATGAGGGATACAAGAGAAGGTCCTAGCACCTGTGGCTGGAGGTCAATGTGCCTTTGTCTCTTGTCCCCCTCCTACTCAAGGTCCTTAACATTGAACTATAAGAGCATCCGCGAGGTCGTCTTGGACCTGTTAGACCTGCTTCAAGGCCCTGAGTAATACCTTGCCCAGCCACAATGTGCCAGGACCTGTTAGCTGGCCGTATACTTGGGAGAAGCACAGCTGTCAGTCTTCCACATTGATTGGCTTTGGCTGATGCAGGTTGAAAAGTAGATCTCAGCGTTTGAAGAACTCCAGGGGCTCAGGACCTCAAGACTTCATAACTGCCAGGGGACCCTTTGGTCTTCGCTTCTGACCTTTGCCAACTATAGTCCCCGGTTAGACCTTTTGGTAAACACACAGTTTTTTGTTTCTGTAAAACGTCACTTTGAATTTGCACCTAACAAGTTCACAATTTCTGCACAAAATCATAAATGAAAGCCACCAATGTGTACTGCTTTAAAGTGCTTTTCATGGCATTCAAGAAGTATTTCTGATTGAATTGACATAACTACATGTTAAAAAAACCTCAAGGGCATAATAACATTATATGGGAGCGAAGGTAAACTTTTGTGTGACATGTAGCTAACTCAATGCTTATTAATTTCACACCAAAGCACGTGCAAGAGAAGTGGATCAAAAGGACTTGTGAGTGGAGCTGGTTTCAACAGAATCGAAACCTCATTGTCCAGACTCCACCAGTTAAGTATTATCCGTAGGGCTTGCTACAAGTATTTCAGACAGTGCAAGGTTGAAAATAGTAAAAGGTCTAAGGTTTTACAATGATGTACTCAAAGGCCAACCATTGCAACCAGGATTACACGTTGGCTCAAGTATATAGCCATGTTCACAGCTTTTCATTCCTGAGAACATCAAGTGCTTCTCTCCATTCTAAAGTCCTAAAGTGACAAATTTCTCACATACATGACATCTAGGGCCTTATTCACACCTCGAGTGCAGAGGACTTTGTAGTGCCTCAACATCAGGTGCATATTCGGTGCAAGGTAGATTGAAGGTGTTGAACTAAATCTCCACATCAACTGGATGACTGGACGTCTGCCTTAAGTTAAGACCACCTTAAATTAAGACCACTTCAGTATTATGATATGCAATAATTCCCCTTTTATAAGAATTTTTTTAGGCCTTCATATTTTGTTCAGTTCTAATTGTAGTCTTTGGTCATCCTGCAAATATTTACTATTTTATCTCTTATGTTTTTTTAAATGTTTTATGTTACTATATTCATCAGTTGGAAATCAATCTCTTGGACTTAAAAGTTAAACTTCAGATGACTTCATATGGATCCTGGACTCATTGGTTAAAGCAATCCCTCAGTCAATTAGAGTCCTGGACACATCTTAGATTCTCTAGTTCATCCATGGAGGTATTATAATACCTCCATGGTTCATCCAAGCCTCCAAGTCTGTGAAGTTTGTTTCCTACTCTATGAATTTGGCTGTAAAACCAGTAAAGTTATGCCAATTTCATAGAGTTGGAAACTAAACTCCAGAGGACATTATGTGAATATAAGACTCTCGTTGGCTGAGGACTGCCTTTAACTAATTGAAGTGCTGGATTCATATGACGTCCTCTGGTGTTTAGTTTCCAAGTCTGTGAATTGGCTGTAATAAGGAAGCTCACTGTAGTTTGAGTAGCTAAGACCTTGGCCACATCAGGGCTGACTTTAAGCTAATCCAAATGCTGAGGTGATAGACCACTCAACAAGCCAAGCTAAGACAGCCTGCAAAACGTTGCTTTGACAAATTTGGTGGCAAACAATAAACAAACTGGCAAGTAAGATGAAAGGGTTTCGGTTTGTTTAAGTTTACACCATGCATGCTCAAGCTGAACCACCCACAGCTTCTTGCCCCTTTCTCTCGTCAATAAATCTCAATGCAGACAAAAAAGAAAAGCAGGACAGGTGAATAGATAGTTGTATTTTGTGGGCAGTTTATCTGACCACTTGCCGAAGGCAGACGTAAAAGATGCATGATAAGGCTAGGGGCCCACACCGCTCTCAATTTGTTCACCCTCCTGCGATAGACACCCAGGAAATGTACTGGATAGATAGATAGATAGATAGATAGATAGATAGATGTACTGGATAGATAGATAGATAGATAGATATACAGACAGACAGACAGACAGATAGATAAATAGACAGTGACTCTCTAGCTTTCACCATTGCACCATTGCAACTCTCCACTCTTTTCATCTCTTGGCTTTCTGACTATGGCTATGCCATATCTCTGCAATAACCCACATTGTCAGCAGGGCAGGAATGAGGGAGGTGTGGCAGTGAGCAATGTAGTGACACAATCCAGGAAGACTGGGTCTTGTTCAACAGCCTGTTTTATTACCTCATTACAAATACCTCGAGCGCACCCCTAAAAATGACTGCAGGGCAGAACTGCAGCCGATGCCAACCAGAATGGAATGCAATAGAGTGACACAATCGAATTCGCCTTAATCAATACACCACAACAATCGCAAGTTGCACCCAACTCATGCCATAAAAAAGGGTTGTCATAAAAAAGGGAGAGCGGGTGGGATTTCTCGAAGGATGAGCAGGTTTTGAATGCCATTTTCACGTATACACTTAAAAGTGCCAGTGTATCACACAGAATAATATCGTTTATAGTAACATTGCTATTGCTGTGGAACCTCACCATTGAAACCTTTATATAACTAAGCACTTGTTTATTGTCAGCTAGCCAATATTTCGTCGGGGGAAAATATAAATATTTTATTATTATTTTTTTTTTTTTCGGTGGGGGGGGGGGGCTGTTTGGTCTGCAAGACTTAAGTCATAAGACAGCTAGGACTCTTATCTGAAACAAAATTGGCTGGAAACACTCATGCATGAGAAAGACTTCTTGGAGCAATAGGGAGTGAAATTACATTATAGTTCTCAATTTCCACACCTATATAGCCTTGAGATAGAATCCCACATTTCATAGCCACTGCTTCAGATGATTTAGACTCCTCTTTGGTCATATCAGGGGGAAAAAGGTCAGATGTCACTTTTCGGGGGATTGAGGCATGAGAACTGGGGGTGAACCAAAGACCATAATTTCTGAAGTTTGTCATATTGCAGTTTGCCAATGAGAAAACTGAGGAACAAAGCTCCATAAACCAGCCAAATATACAGTAAATCCTCACTATTAGTATATTATGACCAACTACGGTCCACACATAACATGTTACAGGTCTTAATGGCGAGATAGTCTTGATTAGATGGTAAATCACAAAGGCAAGTGTAAAATGGGAGACCATAACAGTTTCATTGGGCTAAATTACAATGGTAAGAATGCAATAGTCTATAACAATAAGGTCGTGCATCATTATTAGTAATGCAATCTTCAGGCATGGGTTCTCTGTAGTAAGGCCCAAACAGATGAAATCCATCACCAATTTACATGATGAACAGCCCACAATATGGATTAGCCAATTTGCCACAAACTAAAATGAGTTACATACAATGGCCCATTACTGGAATGACAGGGAAAACAATGCACCCATTGTTGTGTGTATGGGTATAATATTATGCATGCCTTTGTTATGAATCAGTTAAACAGCAAACAATAGTCATAAATAAAACAGAGAGGAAGAAAAAAATGAAGGAAATGATGACCTTCCAATCTAGAGTTTATTTGCACCGAAGTTACACGTACATCTAAAGACGATAAATATTCAATGGATCATATTGGAAATTCAGTCAGGTGAGAGGGAAGTGTACACCCCTTAAAAGGAGTCCATCCACTCAGTCTTCATTCTGATGAAGTAGATATAACGTGAAGAAGTTATGTCTCTGGATGGATGAGTCCACTGCGGAAGTTGCTTGACAAGCATAGCGGAAGTCTTTACATGGTATTTCTGGGCACACAGTCTTCAAAGCAAAGGCAATCAGCAACCCAAAGGTTATCTTGATAGATCCACTGCAGTCCAGATTTTGGATAACACAACAAAGTGTTAATTTAATACAAAGATATAATCCTTATTTGCATGACGCAAGATAACTCTTTCAAGATGGACGTCATGGGGGTCAAGTCATGTTAGATCAAAGCATTAATTATGCCGATTTGACATTGTGCACCAACAACCTTTATAAGTGTGACAGTGCGACTAGATAAATGACCTCTAGGTCTTAGGTGACCTTGGAAAGAAGCCATAAAGCACTTCCGGTAAAGATAAGAACCGGAAGTGGCTATTTTTCAGTCTTCCACAAGAGGGCGTCACTGAGCAGTGACGTATGATTAGGGGAAATTGGGATGTCGCTGATGAAATATTTGCAGCAGCTTCATTAAGAGTGATGTACAATATACACCATGCATTACTGTGATGTATACAATGCTAATTGTCCTGGCAGTTGACAAACAAGCTGATGAAGTATCACCAAATTGCATACCAAGTGTCAGCTTCGTTTGGCTGCTATCAGCAGAGGACAACTCAAAAACTACAGCAGCTCGGGAGACCAATGGGAGTAGTATTAAAGCTTTATTTACACTAAATTGCCATTAGAGAGAATTGAAAGCAAACAGAATGGCGTTGAGAAGGATCAAAAATGCTTCCCATTAAAAGAAAACTAACCAGATATTCACAGATAACAACTGATCCGGCAAAAACGACCATCCTTTATCATTGAAAAGGAAATCCTGAAGGCATGCAAAATTGTGTTTTATTTAGGACCATTCAAGAGCAAAATGAGAAAACAGGATAAGGACTCAATAGGGTGCTTGTTTCCATTTGGAAAATGGTCTTAGCAGAGGAGCGGAAGACAAATAAATCGAGGAAAATTGTGAAAAATGTGTTTGTTGAGAAAGACCACTGAAGCTTTGCGTCCAATGCAAATACTGCCTGCAGCTGAGGGACGCATTAAAAAGGTGATTTGTTGTTTTCTGTCAGTGTGTAGCAGCAGTAGTAGCAGCACCCTAATGCAGGCCACTCGAAGTGTACATGACCAGACTCCACATGTTCCCTAAATAAATAGAGAAGTGACCCTTCATGTCTCTATGCTCTAGTGGTTAATGCGCTAAGACCCGGGTTCGATTTCAAGTCACTGCTGATCCTCAGACGGAGAGATGATCCGGATATATGAGATGAGGATTAAAGGTCACTCATGGGGATCACCACAGATGCATCCATGACCCAGAATCACTTCACCAGCTGCTGATGCAGAACACAGCATGTGTAGTGCCATGGTGTGAAAATGCATGCTGATTGAGCATGATCACATTGGTCAATGCATGGAGCCTTTCTGGTAGGGCTCCATGCATGGTCAATGCATCACAGAAATGCTTAATGCCCGTGTATGTCGATTTGTCTGACAATCAAAGCAAGCTCTTCTGTCTTGAGTCATCGACTTTTGGTTTTAGTGATTTATCAGTTTTCAATGTGATTCTCAATGATGCAGATGACTGATTTTTAAGTACCTTATGGAGAAATGAGTAATTTACATCATGCCAATGGCAAATGACTTTACATAACAATGTCAATGTATTGAGTACCTCGTTGGTAGCTTAACCTGAATAGTCTATACCTTTGTCTATGTATTGAGATTCCTAGATAAGCTGACCAGTGACCACTGCATGGCTGCGTGGGTTGTCAGGGTTGATTTCTGTCTGCCAGGTGTCTACATGGAACCTTGTATATTATTTTTGAAACTTCCGGAACATTTGGAAAAAGTAAGGATCTTGTTAAATGCACAAAAACAAGAGATAAACCACTATTCACCCCGCGGGCATTCAGCATGACCAATACATTTGGTGAACACATGGCAAAAAAAAGTTATTACAAACATGCATCCACAACAGGTCTAAGCTGTAAATACCATGAAGATGTTTATTGAGGTATATACTGCATTGGTGAATAATCAGTCTAAAAATCATGAGCATTGATCTGATAGTCAATTCATTAAAATACAGTTGGTTTCATTAAAAACGGCCTGTCAAATTAAATCAAGACAAAGCTAGACAACTTCTGCTATACGATGCTACCTGCCACCAACCAGAACTGTCTGGCTGCAGCTTGCTACTCAAAGCTGTATCTAAAAGTATATGCAACACCATATCAGATAAATTTAAAAAATGTACACAGGTTTATTATTTTTATTTTCTGGTGTAAGCCAACTATTAGCTAGGAGTAGATAGAAGTGGCAGTTATAGCTACATCCAAGAATAGGTTGCTACGCTACAGCTGTCTTGAGTCGACCATATTTTGAAAAATAATGAAACTAACTGTACATTCAGGCATGGGCACTTTTACGTCCATGATTCAGGTAACTGTCTGTCCATGCACAGGTCTGAGAATCACACTGCAACAAGATTTTTTTTTATTCTTCCCCCCCCCCCCCCCGTTACTTTGTGATTTATGATTGTCAATCATACTCAATGTGATTCTCAAATTCTCAATACATGTACACAAATTTCTCTGGCTGTCTGATCACCTGTCCTCAGCTAACAGCCTGCCTGTCTGTCTCTCTGTATTTATCAACTTGGAAAAGAACATTTAAAAGACATTCCATGCATAATCATTCAATAAAAAGTAATCTTCCATTCAAACGAAGATAGCCCAAGGGGAGGATTGCAAGATGCATTTCCATGCATTAAGAAGTTAAAGGGAATCAAGCGCATTCCAACTGCATTTCAACTGCAGCAAGCAAAGAATTGCCAAAGATCATTGTGAATTCTCCTTGCATTTCACGTGGATTTTAAACAAGTATCTTTTACCAAAACCCCTTCTTGTGCACACTGTCTGCAGACATCTTGCACGTGATTAAATACCAAAAGAAGAATTTTGGAAGCTTTACATTTTAACTGTTTTTATAAGGTCATCTTGTAATGCTTTTGACATTATGAAAAAAGGGCCAAAAGTAGTAGTAGCATAATACTATTGAGAGAAATATGGCATGGTTGGATCTGGCAAACACAAAAGCACCTGTTTTTCCTTTATTATGGCACTGCTTTTTGCTTGTTTTCATTAGCCCAAAAAGCATTTTCCCTTTTTGCATCTCATCATGTCTCAAGAGAAAAGTGATTGTTGACTGAACCAACAACACGTGACACTCTTTTGCACGTGACAACAATGGATTGTATTGATCACGTGGTTTGCCAACAAGTGAAAATAATCGCATGCCCTGCTGGTCAAGTGAGGATCATGCATGGTCAATGGTCATCTGACCAAGTGGACAACTTGATATATGAGCAGTTTTTAATTTCAAAACATACATAGAAATATATGCGTCACAGATGCACGAACATGCTATTTAACATGACCAATCATCAGTAAGAAAACCAATCAGTGGATGGTGTCTTAGTTCCAGAGATGCCAAGTAAAATATCTAAACTAATTGAACAGATTAAAGGTCACAACGATATGATCAAGCTGATATGGAAAGCTTGGTAGAAGGCTGATAATTGATGTTGGGGATCGGTTAAAAATATAAGGCTTTGCAACAGATTTTACTCGGAAACTTAAAGTCCAGAGGACGTCAGGACTCCCATTGGCTAAAGCAGTCCTTCAGTCAATGGGAATCATGGAGTTTAGTTTCCAAGTCTACGATTTCTGCTGTAATGGTACTAATAAGCCACCTGTAAGGGTTCATCTCACACTTGCCTGCTCCCACATAACCATAAAATGGAGAGCTTCATTCAGCTAAGACCTGATCCACTCCATGGGAGAATTTATCACTACTAGTCCCACTGTTGATTGCTCTTTTACTTCACTCTACCAATAATCCAGAGGTTGTAAAAACCCTCCCACCTGTTTATCCTGAGCTAAGGTTACATCATTCACAAGGAGGAGCATTAGGTCTGAGTTATGTGAGGTGTGAACACGAGCTTGCCCTTATGTTAGGTTCACACATTTCTTGAGGATGGCTACTTGAGTTATGAGGCATGAGCACACAGGGATGCTGATCAAGATGCAGGGCAGCTGCAGGGGCTTGTGGATGCTGCAGGTCAAGCTGATGCCGTAGTGATGGTCAGTTTGTCAGATTTAGGTGGCAACGTTGAGAGGCAGATTAACAGAGTTAAACCCCTAGTCATTGATCAAGTCCATGCTACTTGGATGTATTTGGGTGTATTTGGATATGAGAAGGGCATTAGCATTCACCCTCACAGAGGGTAGTAAAAGGACACCCCCAGACAGCCATGACTGGCACCCACTTCCTCAGACACTTGTACACACTGGGCCATTATGAAAAAGGGTTTGGGAGCAAACAGCAACTCTACACCTTCCCGAATGCCCAGCAAAAGATCACTTGCAGTCTGACTCACACAGCAAGCCAATTTTTGACACCTCCAGCAAAACAGGCCATGTCAACTTAGGCTAAGATCTCTCCAGGGGGATTAGTCAGGGCTCACTTCTATCACCTTGAATGAACTCAGATCAATGCTGTTTTAATTAGGTCAACAGGATTCAGTTTGCAACACTTTTTCAGGCCAAATACAATGGAACCTCGCCATTAAGACCAACATCTTTGCATCTAGTGCAAAAAATACTTAATCTTAATGATGAGGTGGTCCTACTTGACAGGAACAATTTGACCAATGGGGCTGGCTTGCGTTTTGGCACTTACAGCGGTAAGACAACTGTTGGGCAAATTTTTTCTAGTGAGGTGGTCTTACATAATGTTATTTATAGTATATATGGTGGTCTTAAAACGGGATTCCAACTATATTCAATGCTACCTTACAGAGCATACATTCCATTACTATATAAAGGTACATTTTATGTCAATATTGCTATGACTGAAGTTAATTAGCAGAAGAGTCTCATTCATTCCTGATTGACAGCCACTTGTGTGTTCACGGACTATGCAAAATGAAGGATCACCACAAAGTGGTCTTGATTCGCAAGCATTTATTTAAACTTTTCAAGCATAGTCTTTCACGTCTTATTTGCTGAAATTTTGGCATTTAATTGCATTATCAACACTTCCATGAAACTTAAGAAATTCTTCCATTTAACTTAATTTTAAGAATTGAATGAGATCTAGGAAATTTGTTGATAAAAAGCTAAGAGCCTCACTTGGCTTTTGTAGTTTCAAAAGTTGCAAAAGCTGAGACTTGTCTGAATGATTCCATAACCAGATTAGGTAACTAAATAGCAAACGGGAGAAAATCACTTTACAAGATACTTTTCTCTGATAATTTTCTACTTGCCAGTGGCTTTTGTGCAGCGGAATGAAAACGGTTGCCAATAAAAAGTCAATTTCTCGCCAAAAGAGAAACGTAGCGAATTTAATAACACCGTAAATAGTTTTATGATAATTGGGGATTAAAAATAATGTCCATAGCAAAGTTAATTTTTATCAAAAGGGGAAAAATTGCAAATTAATTTAAACTGAAAACGGCTAATGTGATAACTGAGGATAAAATGATTGCCAATACAAGAGCAAAAACTACTGATTAACTTCAACCGAAAATTAGGCTGAAGTTGGGCATGATTGAGAGGAAATGACCGACAGGATTTGTATGCAAATGTTATAATATAGTCTGCAGGCTGCAATGTGTCTGCAGAAGTGATTTGCATTGAAAACATTTATCTCCTGTGAGCTTTGAAGTGCCAAGGAAGGGGTGCATGTGGTGCCTACCAGTCTCAGGTACAGCAATGAGTCACAACTGGTTCCACTAGCCCCTACAGGTCAAAATGTGACCGGTCATTAGCGAGTGAGCAAAGTGACCAGTGATTGGTCAAAGGCTATCAGCTGTTGGGTATCAATATTATCAAAGGGGGTGATACTCGGGGTGATACGAGAATGATACCAAGTGATACGAAGGAATGCGTAAGGACACGTGGGGATCGCCGCCAGTCAGTCGCCATTTCAGTCACCACCCCAGACAAGGGTAAATAAATACCTGGCAGTAACAACCAGCAAATCACCCCTGAATGCCCTCTTGCCCCTGGGCTGACATTATAGGCCCCCTAGTCTGCACCCCAACACCTAGAACACCCCAAACGCCCTGCCCCTTCAGCTGGATGCAATAATACGCCTCAGAGACTTCACTGTCACTTCACAGGAATACACCAGGTGCTACAATAGCCACAGCAACGCTTTCCATGGCCATTTGATTTGATTGCATCCAGCAAAAAGGTCATGTAACTTCCGGAAAAGAACATTAGCTAAGTCCTTCCAACTTGGAGGCAGTGGTAGCTTACTGGGAGGTCATATGGTATTTTGATATTTAAATATCATTTGCAGCACAGCATAAATTTTATTTATTCATAGACATTCTACCTCAATAATCTGTTAATTCTTCTTGTCTAAATTGGTAGAATTGAAACCATTTTCACTTAAATATTCAATAATTTTTCCTTTCAAAATGGATACATTTGAAATCAAGGTTTGAAACAAGTCTTACCAATAATGCAAATAATCCAATTTAACAACCCTATATCGCAATTACCTCTGTTCATTGACAGCCATATGGCAAAGATTTGTTAGGTTATATTCAATGTATTCATGATTTGCTTGTAATTATTAGGTACAGCTGCACAAGCTGTCAGTTCGATAAATTGATACAATACAATGAATACATGTATACTGTACGATACAATCAATTATACAGACAGTGCACAAACAATACTAAGGTACCGTGAGAATTAGAGCTTCTCAAATTTCCTTTGAATTATTCCTCTATTTTTTTTTGAAAATAGGAATCTATAAAGGTGTGTCTTTGTTGGTATCCAAAGCAAACAACCTCTTGAAGGTTTATTTGAGCTGTTTTAAAAATCACAAACTGCGAAAATGGCATGAAAATACACGAGTTGAGAGTTGGACTGATTTTGTGTGAATGGACTTCTGTCTGCTTTGAGGAATTATAAATGCCTCTTTTCATTCAGATACCCTTTCCAGTGACCTTCTGACGCTTGAGTATATATGCTTTAGATATGATAGAAAAGAAAAAAAAAAGATAGAAAAATTGGAAATATAATCACCCACTGCATCACAGACCTGACAAAGGCTTCCTTCAAAATCTCAGTCATAACAGTGATGCACTCTCATACAAAACAGAAAAGTGTTTTTTAGTTTTTAGAAAATTAAAAAAAAAAAAACCTATTTTGACAGCTTATAAACTTTGCACATGTATTATGAATTTTTATTATATTTTTTATTGCAAAAGGTATTGGAACGGTTCAGGTTTACATCTTAATTTTTAATTTATGGTTTTCTTTACAAGTTACAATGGTGTCACAGTGCATTGTACCATATGGTGGTCAAGTATACTGCACTTATACAGTACTTTATTTTGCCACGTAATTCATAATCAGACAACCAATAATATTCCCATTGCAGTGTACCATATGGAACTGCATCTAGCTCTTTTTTCTCTCTCAACAGAATACTTCATAATCATTTATCCACTACCAACCATGCCACACTAACCATTAAGTGACCATTAGTTGACATTATACAGAGGCTGACCACAACATCACACCAGAGTACCAATAATTGCAGTGTCTAGCCCAGGTCCAGTCATGACTAATGGGTCATACCTCTGGGAATATGAAACATAAATACCAGAGTGACGGGCACTTATGAAGAGAGAGTTTGCCTGGCTGGCTATCATCACTCATAGTGCCATTGAATGATGTTCCAGCACACCACGACAACAACATAAGCCCCTGAATTATTGTTGAGGCAGGCCATCATCTCCACAAGTAATTCCACAGTTAGCCAGTGAGAAAACTTTAAATACTTTTTATCCAAAGGCTTTATTCCTTAGAAGATGCTGACTTTTAAGAAGTTTTTTTATGATGTTACTTTTTTTTTATCATCCATAGGCTTAGTTGAGGCATTTCAAGTTAAATCACAACATTCTATATTCCAGTCTTGTAAACAACTAAAACACAATAAACAGCAGTGTGCATTTAGAGATCTGTATAAGATTTTATTTGGTGCAAAACCTAGTGACATGGCTTCTATCAGACTACAAAATATTTTAGATTCAGATATCACTACTCGGATGTCTACATCTGGTTTACAACAGTAAACGCTAGTTGGGGGAAATTGACACCTGTATTTACAAAAGTCAACACAAGCAGCTATTGTTGACACCAGAAGTGGAATCGGCAACACAGTAATCCAATATCCTGAGTATTTTTCCGGTAATTAGAGAAATAAACAATCACTAGTTTTACTTTACGACTTCCGGTTCTACTTGGTTGCTATGGCAATGCTGATGCAGGGAATGCACACAACTCCATCAGCAGAGGATTCTGCGTCCACCACACCGGGAATCAATGTCATGGCAAAGAAGCATTTTACCTCCTTTATTGCTAAAGATGATTACATAATTGTTGACCAACGAGCATGCCCCATGCGATGAGACAAACAGTGTACGATCATACTCCCAGACAGTTCAATAAATTGATTTGTCAGAGTGTGTAGGATTTGGGCTTAGAACCCACACCACAGAGCCACTGAAAAAGAAGCCAGGTATACTACCCACTTGGCCACCCAAACCCCAGTTGCTTGTAGCTAGAAAGAGGGAAGACCAAGGAGGCCCTTATTAGAGGTCATGACCTCAGCATGCCCAGGGCCACCCAAACTGCTAGAACGCGTGTCTGCCTCCAGGACACCAGCCCCACTTAGCAAGACCGTTCATCACATACCCTCCTTCCCTTCACCCCTTTTTGCTGGTATCAATTGCAGCAGCAGCAGCAGTAGTAGAAATCATTCCCAATTGCCAGAAATCACTAGAAAGCCTGTAGCAATGACCAAAGTGGACGGGAGCTATTCAAAAGACACCAACATTGTCCAACAATTGTTTGTTCCACACAATGTCATGGTGTATGTTTGTATGCAAAGGAACATGTAATGCAAGTAATACCACTTTTGAAAAGTGATAGTGCTAAATATTTTTAAAGTAACGTCCTTTGGAGGAGAGCAAGGGCTAAGGTCCTTGAGGAGAGTGAAGAGTGTTATGTCCGAGAATCGGTCCTTGGTTCTAGCATGGAGCCACCAGAACCTCGGACCTTTCGAAGGAAAAGATAGAATTGTTGTTTACATCCTTACATTACAGCAATTTCATAAGCATAACAGCTGTGTAAGTTTTCATAAATGACAGGTTGTGTAACAGTATTGTAACAGTATGTTTTATGTGTTGACAGCTTACTGTATAACAAGTGGTAACAAAAGAGACCTCACACCATAAAATGTTCATGCACTAGTATAGACACAAGCAACACCAGGTCTCCTAACAACACATATATGGAAACAAACAATCATATCTGAGTCACTGGGTGAATAAATCATCTTCTAGATCTTGTTTATGAAAATTTGCATTGCTGACAACTTGTATCAGCATCCCTAAGTGCTGCTTGTTGGCTGACAAGATGCACAGGCAAATTTGCTTGGACAGGAAATATACAACATGTGCTCATTTATTGCATGTAAGGTTAGAAGGGTAAGATAAGCCTTCACCTTCTGGGGGCTCACACATGAGCACTGCATGTTACTCATGTTAAGATTCTGCACCTCTCCTGCACAGCAGAACCCTACAATTAAGACACACCACGATTAGATAAGACCATCCAAAAGTAAGACCGCATTGAACTCAAAACACTTTGCGGTGCCATAATATCATTGCAATAACAAACAAACAAAACACAGAATTTTAACCTTCCCAAAATTCAAAACCATTACATTGATCAAAACAACAATTTTAAGGCTATAATATTTTTTAAAAGTTCCAGTGCCAAACACCAATTCACACCAAGACCACTTCAGTACTTCAGATATTCCCAAGGGTGCTCTTAATTCTGGAGTTTTACTGTATACGAACATATACATTCTTGCATGCTGTATCTTCCATCACAAGTATGTGTTGATGCCTTCCCGTGTTGCAGACGCTGATAACCGGGCAATGCTGGCGCCTAAACTGACCACAAGTAGCCAGCGTCCAGTCTGGTATGATTTGCCCATGAGGCATAGATTCATTGAGATTGACAGGGCACCCTTTGGGCCTCGAACACTGATTGCATCCTGCCCCCGGATCCCAATAACCCATACATTATTGCCCGCCCTAACAAGTAATAATGGAGGTTATCTTGTTGTTATCTTATTACCCTGATTGCTTCATTAGTCCTCTAGGGATGACCATTGCCTAAAGGATCTCTACCACTGCAGTATCAAATGTACCAGACAAGGACTGGGCCACCTTGATCCCACCAAATGCCACTAATGGATATGTTAAACTATAGGGATGGTATGATCATGGACCAAGGCATGATCGACTCAATGGTGGAACTGAGACCTTCGGTGTCTCTGGTCTTACTTACTATTGGTGTCTGCAACAAGGAATATATGTATACCACAAAGTATAATAATACATTTCTATGATGTATACCATGAATGTTACTCCATTCATGCTAAATTGTTGTCTTAATGATGATTAGATACAATGGCTATAATATTTTATAAAAGTTCCAGTGCCAACTTTACTTTTTTTACATATCTATGATTTTCAACATATAACGTCTTATGATTTTATATGACACCTGCATACACCTTTGGACAATGTCTAATAAACAAATCACTCCATCTTGCTATATTAAAAGCCTTTTTAATTGCTGGAAACCAAAACAGTTGTTGGAACTATCACACAAACCATTTTTCCAGCAACTAACAACAGAACATACAACACCACAACAGAGGCAATGCAGAGGACCTCCAGACATATTGCAAGAAGGCTTAATAAATTGCAGCCACTGAAGCTTTTATTGCAGGAATCAAGAGCTATTTATTTCTTCCCTCTGTGCTTAAAAAGGATGTCCAACAAAACTAAGTGATGTCATGGCCTGTTCTCTTTTGTGGGGGGTTTTTTTTTTCTTCAACCTAATAAAAATGTCTCAACAACATTTAAACCACCATAAAGATAAAAGAGTCCAGTAACTATGCAATGACCTAGGATGGACCTCTTTAATCACTTCCTCAATGAAAAATTATGTGTATATTTTGTGGTGGATGTCACGTTTAATGTTGATATCACAAACAGAACCTTACCATTAACATTACCTTTGATGCAAAAAATATCGGTTCTGCTAGAAGGGTGGTCTCCATTTTAAGGTATTTACAATACAGACCTTGCAATCTAGTCGAAAATTCAGTCTTTTAAAAGGCCTCTTAATGAAGAGATGGTCTTAATTAAGTTAATAGTGCGGAGCTCAAAAGGCAAGGTTTAGCAATTCACAGTGAACTTAGGCCAAACTCCATTATAATATGAAAAGGACCCGGTGTGATATCCACAAAAATCTATAAAAATGCTCTTGGTAATGTTATCTCATGTTCAATAAGCCTTCATTATTTTTGGTGTGACATGCAAATTTCCGATTGAAAAGTTCCACACAAGATGAGCAGGCGATTGACCCATCCTGTTTGGCAAGGGCCACAAAGCCCTGGAGAGTGGAGATTGACACTCCACAAGAGTCTTGATGGGTCACCACCTTCTCCACACTGATAACGTGGTGGCAACGTGGTGGCAACGTGTTTGCATCAACAGCAAACACCACCAGCAGCATCCCCCATCAACATCAGCATTTCATCCCTAATCTGATCACTGAGAGGGCTTTTTGCCCTCACCCATTGTAGGATGGTAGATGGCACTCTTACAGCGAATGTGTTTTGAGCTGATGAAATTGTGTGCAGATCAGAGATTGGTAGGCCACGCAGCAAGGGCTTATGTGGTAAAAGGGGGGGGGGACACCTCTTGCTGATGCAGCTTCACTCTGTGACAACACTAAGCAAGGTATTGACTCCTTACTATGGAACCTCTCAATCCGGAACACCCTTGGGAATCTAAAGTTATCTTAATGTCGAGGTGGTCTTACATCAGGAACTTTTTGTTTTCAATTTGTAATCACAGTTTGGGACCAGGCGAAGCGATATTGAGGAGTTTCCCTTTTCTCCATTCACTTTGCTTGTGTGATGTAACATCCTAAAATATGTATGAAGTATGATATTATGTATGACTTCATAATGTTGACTTCCTGTTTAATACATTAAACACACTAAGTACACTAATGACTTGACCCAAAAAATAAAAAGTTAATCATGGTCCCAAATTGTATGGGAGCATGACCATCTGCCAAATTGACATTTCCTACATTTTGTTAATTTCCTGTTGTTGTATGCTCATGTTTGTGAAAGTGACAGTTCATACCTTCAATCCCAAATGTATTTTGCCAATGCCTAAGGGAGCTTACTTAGCGTCTCTGTCAAATTCTGTGACTGCAATTGCCAGCAGCCACTTTCTATGATAAGGAGACATAATACCACTTCAAACAGGCAGGCCAACCTTTGGTTACATCACAGTGCTAGCAAGCCACTGAGGAGGCTGGGAAGAAAAAAGGACCTCATGTGGTGAGGAAAGGGCGCCCCTGAGGGCATTAGGGCACCCAGCCAGGGCTGCTAATTCCGCTTCCTGCTGGACAATATCAGAGGAAATTCTGCCTGATGCACAGAGAAAAGAGGACATTTGGCTTAGGCTGATGTGGCCAAGACATCAAGGCAGACACCACCAGCTGACAATTGCATTAAGACAGGATGGCATATAAAAAAACAGGTCATGAATAGAATAGAATAGAATAGAAAAAAAAAGGTTATGAATAGAATAAAAAAAACAGAAGAGTCGTTAATATAATAGAATAGAATAGACTAGAATAAAACAAAAACAAGGTCATGAATAGAAGAGAATAGAATAGAATCAGACTTACATAGAATATGCCAAAACGTAAGACAAGAAAAGACAAGACATTGTATTGTGAGGCAATAATTAAATAGAATAGAATAGAATAGAATAGAATCAAAGGGAGTTGTGGAATATACCAATGTAAGACATTAAGACAAGAAAAGACAAGACATGGTAATGCAGGGCAAGGCTAGAATAGAATAGAATAGAATAGAATAGAATCATCGGTCATCTTACGAACAATGGAATAGTCCATATTGACCACACACAAAATATATAGTCATTTGTGTTGCCGGAAAAAAAAAAGATTAAAAAAAGAGCCCTCAAGATAAACAGAGACAAAAGAGCACTTGTTGCTGTGTTTGCAAATATATATACTGAGTAATACAGACAATGGGGGAATCAGACAATGGAAATACAATGCACTGTGTGTTTGCATCATGTCTACAGACAATACTGAGATAAATCATCTTGTTAATTATGATGCTAATGACAGACGCTTTACTTGCATAATTATCTCTCCCTAACCACCTGATTGAAGATGGATAAACAAAACAAACGTCCGCTAAATTAAGCATGGAGGATTAAATAATCTGGCCATCGTGTCACTTCATAATTTTAACCAGATGACTAACTTCCCACAATCGAACTTCCCAGTGGGTGCAAAATTGAGCAAAATCAGAGGGGAGCACTCTACACCTCCCTAGAGCATGCTTGTCAGGACCAGGCACCACTGTGCTTATTAGCAGAGATTTTAATGACATAATGAGCAGACAGCTTGGCTCCTCTCTGCTGATAAAACAACATTCAATCCAGACTAATATGGTGTCCATTAGCCACTTCATATCCTCATAATTTCCCTGAACCCCCTCATAATTTCCCCAGCCTAAGGGTGGCAATTATGTTCATGCTATTTACTATTTACACTACCATGATTTTACCTGACTTTTTCCTCAACCCTTTGTCCCATTTCAAGTGCAATGTCCTCCCATTTCCAGGTTGACATGACACACTCCATGTGTTAAACAAACATACATGAACCTGAATATGAATAAGTGAAATGAATTAGGTGATGTATATGCAGTTATGTCAACATTCCTTGTAATTCAAGTCAAAGATAAAGTGCAATGCACTTAGGGCATAGATAGATTTCACACAATGGATTTAGTTTTAAATTTCCCAAAATGAACCATCATGTAAATGTTTTCCACTGGACAGCAATAAAAACATTTGATTGACTGACTGACTGACTGACTGACGTGCTGAATGATTGACTGAGTGAAGGTTGATTGATTGATTGATTGATTGATACAAAATAAAGTTTTAATTTTAAAAGAGAAAGATAACTACATGTTTCTATTCCCCCATTCATCAGAACACCCATCTGAGTATTTATCAGACACCATAAGCTCTTGCACTTTCAACAGTAAAATACTGCCTGCAGATATGCATGGCTGATTGCTGGCAGGTGTGGGATGCTCTGTTATTACAGCAACATGAGCAATGGCTTCCAACATGAGCAATGGCTTCCAACTGATAGGTTAATCACTGGCATATGAGAAGGACACAGCCGTGTTATAAACACCATCACCAATGTAAACAAGAAATGTAGCATGCAGAGGACATGCAAGGGCTCTCTCTTCCACGAAGACACATGATACTAACTTGTGTGGAGTACTGCCATATGTCATGTGTTATCCTACCCTGGTGGTCACTCTATCTATGTATGCACGGAGTGGCAGTGAGTGCTGCTCTTAGAGTGACAACAATACAAGCACCACTACATCAACACAAGAAGCTGGTATTGTACATACTAACTGTACACATTTGTACTATTGTGAATACCGTATTGTCTTGCTTACAAGCTGGGGTGTTTATTCATAGATATGGTGTCTTCTAAATTTACAAGGCGTATATTTGAGTCAAATTACATTGTATGTGATTGTGCAGTGTATTTTACTTACAATGTCCCTCTGACCACAGCCTCTAAAAGACAATGGCATCCAAGTCAAGACCAGGATTTTATTCGAGAAGGTATGGTAACCATATATTTACCACACGTGAGAGTGCATACAATGCTGTAAGTCTCGGCTTACACTTGCAAACATTATTACAATGTTTACTATGTACTGGACAACAATGTTAATGGTAATCCTGCAAGCTGTTCCAGTTTCACAGTTGCAACGTTGTAGCAAAGTTGTAGCAATGTTGTAACTATATTATCATATGCAAAGTAACATTAACGTCACTTTACACTTTTAAATAATACATTAGCTGTCTGTAAATGGAGCCACACGATTTGAAGACCACAATTACTTTGTTTGCATAAATAATGACAGGTTATTCAATTTCACAACTCATTCCACATGGCATCTCAACACTGCAAAAACTTCAAAATGCCATGAAAAGTGGTAAAATCTACAGAAAATTCCGAACAGCTGAAGCAATAAACAATTTGTATTCTTATCTTGCTTACTTTAAAAGGTATTTCATATTTGAGAAAGTGTCCCTAAATGATATATCAGTGCGTCAATGTGCACTTATAAGCCTAATAAGGGGGGGGGGGGGGTGTAAACGTGCATAGCTACATATTCATGAAACCCTTATCAATTTGTATGCTCGTCAGCTGGTATCACAGGGCTGAAATTTATGACCACCCATGAAATATTGAAAACCCCTATCATTATAACAGTTCTGGGGTCACTATGAAACATTCCTGTATTGAAATCACCCACAAGGTTTTTTGTTGTGCCACCCGCATGGGTCATACCATGGAGTCACTAGAGACTCCATGGTCATACCCCATCTGAAAGTTCACAACGGATAAAACATGACCATTGAAAGGATCAATCAACTCTGTTAGACCTGTTGTTACTCACATGAGTCCATTCTACCTCCCACAGACCATGGAGCCACTATGCACAGACTGCATACATCACCGAATGTACATGTACTGTAACCATGTAGGGGGTCTTTCTGGTATTCCGATAATTAGTGAAATAATGAACAGCCATGCATACCATCTTTAGTGCCTCATGGGTTCAGTGTGTCTGCCTCAGTGCTACTGATTGGAAGCTAATGACCTTTGAGGTGCCAAGCAGAGATAATGATGAGATGATAACGTTTGGCATTTAAACTGCTTCAGCACATTTACGCCATTGGTGGGGTATTTTACTTGTCACAGTACAGACATCAAGTACAAAGCACCACATGCAAACAACAGCTGAATAACTGCCAGCTGAATCTGCATTTATACACGATGCAGCTACCAACTTCCCATAACATAAAGTTATATCATGAAACCACTAACTCTAGAACGATTTAAGTGTAATTTTATTTTTCAAAACACAAACAGCACACAAGCGCCCTCTGGTGTGACGTGCTGAATGATACAATCACTAGTAGACCAGGAATCCACATGAAATGTTTGCTATGTTTTCATCTATACACAATGTGAGTAAATGGTCTGTGAGCTTGTTCCAGTTGTTAGGGGCCATGATATTTGACTGCATCATGTATGTATTATATTAGCATGAAACATGCTGAGAAAAACAAATAATACAGTGCAGAAAGATATATAATATGGTTTAACCATATAGGTGATTGACATGCAGAGAAAACATACCATACGTGACAATTTGATAACAGGCATTAAAATAGAACTATAACCATAAAAATCAATTACAAGGATTGAAAAAAGTAGGAACTATAACTGCAAAAACATTAAATTCTTCCACTAAATTTTTTTTCCCTACTGTCCCAGTTGAACTGGAGCAAAGAGTTAAAGAGGATCAAAAAACCAATTTTGTCAAATCGCTATTAATTGTGTATAATCTTTTGAAACTTGTACTTCTATCTGACACAATACATGACAGTCACATATTCTGTAAGTCATAGTGAATAAACGCATTGCATTCAACACAAGTTCCCAATTTAATCAAAATAATAAGAAGGTTCTAAGGATGACACCCTTTTTGAGATCTTTTGACAGCCCTCGAGTGTTTTGCCAAGTATTTCTCAAAGTCACTGAGTTGGAAATTTTATAATAAAAGCAGAAATGGAAATTGTTTTACTTCGAGCAAAGAGGCAGCACTTGAGGAATCACCACCGTATCCATCTCAAGTATTGTACCTGGTTATAATATGCCTTGTTCAATGTTCAGTCATAATTTGGTAAAGTTTACTATGTTCAGAACATTAAAAAAAAATACATTTTGCTACGACTGACCACAGATTTATGAATACGGTAAGTTGCTCTTGTATCTGACAACTGTATCATCGTAATTTATATAAATAAGGCTACCTCACCATTGAGGCCAGTACATTTGGACCTATATGTGACCTTTATTACTCAAATACCTCAATGTAATATTTACGTATGAATTGCATACCACTGAATACGATTCATATTTGATACAGATATGTACTAACGACAAAGGGTATCTTTGCACTCTCCAATACCTGACAAAGTTAGTGTAGCTTTGCACACCACTTGAGTACCTGGGGACTCAATTTTGAGTGAAGGGGTGTCCACAATTATCTCACACACAACGGTTGTCTGCGTGAATATTCATGTAACTCCGTGCAGTGTGAAACGTGTGATATTGCATATCATGAAGGGACAAAAGGTGAAAGAGGAATGCAATGTTTGGTGTTCCCTTGGTGTTATTTGGTATCCTCTTGTTGCTTGTCCCCAAGTGACATGACTGACATTGTCCAATCTGGGCAAGGACCACCAGAAAAGGCTGAAATGTGAACATCATGATTGAAAAAGCCTTTGAAACATGATCGAGGTGGTTAGAGCAGGAATTGGCTTGCACAAGAATCAGCCAAAAGGCAAGACGCCACGTTTAGTTTGGAGCCACCCTGGAGCCCCTTTGGAGCAAATAGGAGCCCTTTTGAGCCATTTGGAGCCTCTTGATGTGCCCTTTACAAGCATAAGCCATCATGCTCTGACTCTTGTCATGACTCCTGTTCAAGGTCAAATGACTTTGAAATGACCTTGTAAAATGACACTGGCCCACAATGCCATGGGAAACAAAAGTCGTTTGTTGCTAAGGTCTCATTCAAAGGCGCCTCCATATGCATTACACGTGGTGTAGTTTCCATGTTCAGCTATTTTGTGTTGCTCTTTGTCAGGCCATTGCTTTTTCTATGCCCTCTATAGGTCAATTTTAGAGGTAAATTTCCTAACTTTTTCCAAGTAAATCTTGACCAATCCGAATGACATCGTCTGTCATTCAAGATCTTTGGGTGCACCTCTGTATGAGTAAAAAGTACACCGAACCTCTATAACTTAGACCACTCAATGTTAACACCACCGCAACTTTATATTTAGACCACTACAGTTTATACACAAGTGTGTCGTAATTTTGAGGTTCCTACTTCCAATGTATACCTCCATCTCTCAGCTCTGGAACTACATGCGTTCATCCAAACACAAATTCTCTTTTTTGAACACTGTACATTCCAGAGTGTATTCTTTGAGTGGAAAAAGGACATAAAACCATGGAGTCTCTAGTGACTCCATGATAAAACACTCATTGTACCCCGGATGATACTGATAGAACTATTACCACATTCCCAAAGACATCATTTCACACATATTAACTTTTCTCAGCAAGGTTTCTACTATATACATGTTACAGGACACCAAAAATTGTCATTAATGAAAATTCCACTCATATTTACAGAAAAGATGATTGCGTTGATATTGGAGAAGAGTAAAAAGTCAAGAGTGGTGTCTATGCATTCAAGTTGGAGATATTCATGTGTCTGACAGACAGAATCTCATTATTAATAGTTGCTGTAAAACAGGATGCATGACTAATGATACTAAAAACATGTTATCATCGATTCTTAAGTTAGTTTATCATTCACATAAACAGACATGCCATAGAAAACATGCCCACCCAATTATGATGTAATTGCAGCATGCTGCGAACATGGCAGATAAGCACATGTTTATTATGCAATCAGATAAGATTAACAGGGTATTGAGATATGCCATGTATAATATAACCACATTGTAAACACTACCTATCACTAAGAAGGGCATTAACTTATAAATAACATTGACATCAGCCGTAAATGACAAGTTATATTCATCCATGTAAGATGTTATGATAAATGCATATCAAATGTACAATGCAGCATGTTGTAAGCTACCATCAAACTGTCACTGTAAACCTAAGCTGTGATTCTGTCATTTGCTTGTGACAAGAAAATGAAAGCTTTGCACAAAGATTTTGTGTCAGGAGAGGGAAAAAAAGGAACTTTTGAACCTTTAATTTGCTAAGATGTATGTTGAATTCGAGTTTAACTTCAGAACACAGCATATTTAGACTATTTCTATTCAGCAAAACCCCACCTTCATTATTCAGACCACCTCGCCATTTAAAAGATCACATCCCAATTTGAAGTCCACGCACAAAAGGAGTCATTAGGTACCATTTATTTAACACACAATTTAGACTATTTACCGATCGATGAAACCCCGCCTAAAGACCACCTCACCATTACGACCACCTTATATATATCTAAAAGCACAGCATTGTGAAATATGAACCCATGCATACCATTGTTATTTTACCTCACAATTAAGACCATCTCACCAGAAATCACACAGATCAGTAAACTTTGCACCAATTCTGATGTAATAATTGTAGCATTTGTATTGTGTTTATTTTGTGGAGTTTAACCAAGAAACGCTGCGATTGAGCTGAGTATGTTGTCAGTCAACTCTCACGAGCACATGCAATCATGTCAGCAATTGTGAACCCCATGATGTAACTGACAGCATGTGTCATGTTGTTAGACTGCAGGGGGTTCATAACAAAGGTCATAAACACTCCTTTAAAGATTGTTATCGTGGAGTGATCATTATCTTGACCTGTCACACGAAACCAGACAGCTCAAGTTTTGGAATGAAGTTGACAAAGATTGGTGACTTTTCAGCAGCTTGGTCTTTGTGCATATCCCGGTTGAAATTTATGAATTACCATCCGTAGTTCCGGGTACAGAATTTTTTTTAATTCAATCTTAATGACTGATCATTGTGGACTAGTGATTTCGCTGATAAGATTGTACAACATTCAGAATTTACAGTCGAATGCAAAGAAGTGCTGCAAAATCCAGTTCCCATCTACCCATGGAATGGATGCTAGGAATTGCACTTGGTTGTAGCATACACATGTAGATGCCTAAAAAGTAAACACTTTTTCTAACTCTAAAAAGCGCAATTTATTTCTATCTAAGAGCACTGATTCCAAATAAATCACACTTTCTTTTCTACCAGGAACCGGTGCCAAGGTCTAAGTATGATTCATTAAATAGTAAAGCCACATCAATTTTCTTGAGTGGCTGGTGCTAGAAGGGTTTTTAGAACTAAGTGCTAAATCACCCCACCCCTCCCAGTATTCTATTGTTCCATGATTGTTCCAAGATTTCTTTAGTATCTGAGGTGCTAAATTAGACATTACAAAGGGCTTTTCACGGTCATTGAGTCTTTGAATGGGCTGAAGTGATTTGTAGAATGGGCCTGACAAAAATTCATATGCCATTGAATGGTTAGGTCCACACCATTTCTCGACAATCCTACTTGGGTCTTTTCTTTTGCATAGTGCCAATAGAGGCAAAGAGTATTCTTCTAGATACAGTAGATTTGTTTGCCTTAAAGATTTGACCAGTGAGTGACAATAAAGAGGGTTATGTTGGTACCTGGTTCCTTGGCTCCATGCTTCCAATGACCAGCACAATGTCACAACAGAGCACTCAGCTGCTCTGGTCCCATTGAATCACTTTGCCCTCAAGGGTCATTGCTGGACAATTCCTTGGGTTCCTTAGGGTTACTATGAGGGGAATCCCCCAGGTGGACCTGGAGCAGGTTCATTTAATTCTTACACCCACATACAACGAATAATAATGTGGAACTTTTTGCCCATTATATGTGATTGCACTAAACGATGCAATTAAACTTTGTGTACTGTACTAATGGCCACCACAATAAATATTAACTTCAGTTTTTACACAATAATTGTTGCACTTTCGGTAAACCTACAACGCACAAATAGAGCAATGCAAAATCCAGGTTTACTTAATAATCACTGTCTATATATACCTAAAATATAAATGGTACTATGCATGAAATCTAAATTCAGCAAGTGAAACAGACAAGTGATTCAGTGCAAACTTAGAATTCCAAGGACAGACACTGAGAAATGAGTTTGTCTCATATGAAGGCAGTGTCACATGGGAGCAGAGGGAGTTCCAAAAGAGAGTGCCAGAATGTCCCATAACCAATTCAGTTATTCATACAAACTCTCACGGATCTCTTCACCTGGAAAATCATATGCTGGATATCTGCACCCATAACACAATTCCCCTTCATGTAATACTCATAAAACGTGCATACTCAATGTCATAACGCCTGGAATGTTATGAATAAGCAAACAGAATAACTGAGAGAATCAGATGACAATGTATATGGTGTCTGTCCAAATGACCGTATATGCGGGTATCAATGTGACCCATACAGTGGGACCTCACAATTAAGAACACCCAAATTTTATGACCTCCTCACTCGGTCCCAAAACTGTGCATGGTAACAGTGGATGAGGATTCCAATATCAAGAGCACCTTAAAACATGACTTACTTGGTGATCTCAATGTAAGTCGTTTTGCTTAACCTGTACCCATTTGACAGTGTTGTCTCTGGACTAACTGACCTCCATTTTGACTAACAAAAAAAGTTAATCAGCTTTTACTATTATCTTACAAGTTAGTCAGTCTTAGACAATGCCATTAAGTGTAACATGTTTTGACTAAGTAAGTCAATATGACTATTATGCTAAAAAAAAAAACAACTTGTTATTGAGAATGGCCGAACAGGTCAGTCATTTTAGACACAAACGAAAGGGTATATTTCTTCAAAGTGCTAAAAGTTTTACCAAAATGTATAAAATGTTAGTTTCCAAGACATGATTGTTAGGATCTACTGTATAAAATGTCCAACAAATACCACAGGAGCACCATGCAACCCCACATACCTGTGGTCAAGGTGAAGGAGGGTGACTAAAGAAAAGCTAAAGCAATTGATTGGCATGACTTGTGGTAGGAAACCATTCACTAACCCACGACAACATCACAAAAGAGTGGCAAGACCACAATGTTGTCAACAGGTACAAGTCTCTTACATTTCACTGACTGTGGTTTGACACTGGTTTCATCCTGAGTTCTCCTTCACAATTTTAGTCATTCACAAATCTGCATGGTCCACAAAGTTGTGGGTGGGAAAAGTCTCAAGCCATTTAGCAATAAATAGTAAATCCATAAACAAGACCAAAAAAAAAAGAAGACCAAATTCAGAACATTCTTATGACAGAACGGTGTGCATTTGTATCAGTACCAGAGTTGAGTCACTTCAGGAATATAAAGCTAATTTTCAGTTTCACATATAAATTAGTTGTCTGGGTCCAGCGTATCTATATGAGGTAGAATAACAGTATATATGACATAATATATTAACACCAAAGTCAAGACATTAAACACATAAAGCCAATTCGGGCGAATTCTATTTTTCACATTTAATATTGAGGTTAATTGAGCTTAATTATCCAATTGACTGGAGTTAACGTGCTCTGATTGATTGCAATTCTTCCAAGTTCGACAACAAATAAAAAGGGTCAATTTGGAGTCAATCCAGGTTCTACTTCCCTCCACTGGTCATTGGTCATTGGTCAAGCGAAGTGAAATGAAGGAACAACTTGATGGATGTGCGAGGCTCCACAATAAAGCATATATGGACTCATTGGCTAAAGAAAGGGACATTTATTTTGAGACTCTAATAAAACACCAGCAGAAAATCGTATTTCTCCCTTTGCTGGTGTTTGATAAAGGCCAAACAGTGACCCAACATTGATCAAACAGTGCCCAACAGTAGTCCAACAGTGGCCCAACAGTGGCCAAAGGCTGTGTTCACAGGGCAGTGCACTTCAGTGTTGGGTTGCAAGGCTGATGGTGACTGCTGTCTATTCACTCGTGAATCAAATCAGAGAAGTCGAGTGTAAACTTACGAGTGAGGCGCCACTGAGGGGTCTTTCAGGACTTCCTTTCTTTCCTATACTCTTGTCTATCGGTGTCTTTTTTTTTCTTTTTCTTTTTTGGCCTTTTAATGCTGTCTTTAAACCGGCACCAGAGACCAATTTCCTCAATTGGTAGTCAGTAGTTGCTTTTCAACTCCAACCATCACAATGGAATTAAATCACATTGCAGGCAACTTCTAACCTTTTTTTTTCTTTTCCCTATATACCCTGACTGACAAAAGGTCAGAAGTGGCTTCATACAACCCTAAGGCTTCTCCTCGGGCAGGCTGATGTTCTATTTGCCAATGGCTCTGAGTTCGACACTTCCAAATACCCCAAGGGCTCAAGCTGTCAAAATATGTTTATCTTTCGTTTTTACCCAGGAGGATGCAACAAAAGAGAAGTCAGTGGAACTCCTATAGTTTTCATACAACCACATCCCAAAACTATTCTTTAAAAGAGTCCTCCATCAATAGTTTGCATTGAAAAGATCATACAACTTGCCTCGAAGCAGATCACTTTCCTCCATTGATTTTCATTGCACAATCTTTGCTGGTTTATTTGCTTTTCAAGCTCCATTACATTTTATTTAAGTCACAGCTGCATAATAATGGTACCGACGTATTATGATATCTTAAGGTTGTTAACTGTCACATGCACTGTGATGAAGACTAATTACCAAACAAGTTAAAGTTCAACAACACCACTTTAAACTTATCATTCCAGACACAAAACATCAAGTAAGTACTCTAATCACTGTATGGTGTCACTTCACAGCCCAGCGACCTATTTCTGTACATATTTTGCTCGTTTACCCATCTAAAGTAAATTCATCAATTTCTCTTATTGTCTATAGGCTGGCTTATGATATTAATTCTTGTTCTGAAACGCAGGCACTTCAGAAAATTTGCCTAAAAATATTAATCCATTTCTATTGCATTTTTAAGAGAAGATTTCCTTAGTTTACTCAGCCTATTGGCTACATAGTTTAACCAATCATTTCATTGAACTAGGTAAACTGGGAAAGAATGTCCATAATTAGGTTGCTGGGCTGTTGGGTGACAGCACACAGTGTAATAGTATACACACGAATATGCTACTGTCACAATCTTGTATTTGAACATGGCCTGGGCACAGATTGTCTCCCAGATACCATCTAAAACAGACAGATAATGCGGCCAGACGTCTTGTTTCTTTCTTTTTTCAACAAAAACTGCTCACAGGGAAAAATTTAATTGGACAGGAAAAAACACCGTTGCTAGGCAGGTGGACTCGTGCTCAAAAACATTCATAACCAAATGGTGAAGAGATATTGTTGCAATATTAAAATGTGTGTGTAGTTCCATTAATAAATAACCTGAGTCATGTCCAGTGTTAACATGTGTGACAAAAATGTTAACACATTAATAACCTGACATGAACCATGGTACAGATTCCAAATCAGAACATTTGGACAAAATCTTGACGCAAAAGGTTGTCACTTTGAAATGCCACAGAAATAAAGAGCATAATTAAATTCCAAAAACCCTATTTATTCTATTCATTTAATGGTTAATCTATTTACTTATTGATAGGAGGAGATGCTAGTGATTGTCCAATATTCATGATTTTTGTGTATATCAGCAGCCTAAGCTGAAAATCTATTTTAAGCACAGCAACCACAGCTATATTTCTTCAAACATGACTCAGCTAGCCTCTCTAAAAGGTAATTCATCTCCACACATTTATATGGCAGTATATTTCTGAAGTGTTTTGATTGTGTTCTTGAGTTCTTTGACATGCTACAACATTCTTGCATGACATGAGACCACAAGTTGACAGCTTGAGAATCATCATCCACATGAAATCAAACCGAGGCTGTTTTTTCTCAGTCTGCAGACACCTGCAGACACCACAAGTATCAGGCTTAAAGTGAATGTTCTAAAACACCCTTTTTGGGGCCATTATGATGATTGCTGGATAATGATAGGTTGGAAAGGGCAAGGATGCAAGGCACAATAGAAAGGGTAACTCCAAAACCCAAGTATATCGGCGGTCAATGCACACCCACCCAAACATCTCTCTGATGAGTTCCCCACAACAGATGGTGATGGGAGGGGGGGCCACCTAATTCCTCCTATTATCTCGTGAGGAATTGGAAGATTTTGACTTTTTTGTTGCACATCTGTTTCTAACTGAAAGTACCTATAGTCATGCTAATAGGATTTCCTGGGTACCGCTTTTACATTAGACTTTACAAACTCAATAATCTGCAAATAAATTTGCCTTTACGAACTCGTATGATTAATCTGCCAATACAGTTGCCTTTGTGTAGTTATATTGCAACCCATGTAGAACAGTGTACAATAAAACAGACATAATTTTGAAAGAAACTGTAGCATAAATAACTTTTGATGGCCTTTTTTGCAAATAGAAATTTAAGCATCCTCCCTTCAAAAACGTATTCAGTGAACATCATTACAAAAGTTAAACTTCTCCGTTTCCCCAGAATGTGATTTTCAGAACTCGGTGGCAGATGGAAATCAATTTATTTGTCAGGGAGTGCAAGAGGCCCTTTGTCGCACGCCAGACCCATTCATTACAAGGGCGAAAGGTCATTAGGAAGGCTCCGAACTGTCTGGCCTGCCCCCTTGTGGGCCCTCTTCACAACAAGCACTTGAAAGATGTGCTCAGGAAAATGCATCAGGCCCTCTCAGGCACACACACAAGTGGACAGAGAAAGATGGTTGTTACTGTCATGCACTGGAGTGGACGGCCCTAAAGCTAAGTTGCATGTATTTATTACAAGTAGCAAAGGCAATGGTCGTTGAGAGTGCTGCCTGCAGGACATGCAGTATGGAACTTAGAAAGAGTCCATTGGCACTGCAGTAAGTGTATACTAGTAGTTACAGTTCTCTTCTACAGAATATGTATACAACATGCCCTCTGCAAAAACCCAATGACTGATTTTCACTTGAATAAGAAATGTTGCTGCACTATGAAAACATGGACAGTGAATGCACTAGAGAGGCCCTAATATTTAGCAATAAACGTTTGCACTTGGGACCCAGGAAAGCTACTTTGCTGGAGTGGCACTTGGCAGCTAAGGGTAAAATTTGTCCGTTGATGAAGTCTTGATTAAGCTGAACCCCTCGAGTGTAAAGGAACAAATTTTCTGAGATAAGAAGTAATTAAAGGAGAATTGAAATGCATAAATTCACAAGCAGCTCGCAGTGCACCAGGCGGGATGAATTGACCTGTGTTCGAATTTCACTATCACCTTTACCCCCCTCCCCCGCCAGTGCGTCAGCGTCGCCATCATATCGGCGGGGTGTTGAAGGAATTACGGAGTCTATCAGAGATTATTTACCCCCGGGGCTTGGGGGTGTTTGCAACAAGGGCGATCAGCTGCGGGTCGGGCGCCGATCTGTCGCCGACTAACAACCAAATCGTCGCCCCGGCGTGTCAAGAGTTGACCACTAGGGGTCGCGCTTCATTAAACGTTTCTCATTCAAGTCCGAATTAATCTCAACTTCTCTCATAGACCTCCAGACAGGGCCAGCCCACCCAGACACACCGTCTGCAACGTTTAGGTCAGTTCCACTCAACCGTATAATGAATACGATAAAAGTCGCGCTTCAATGACGTCACTCCTTTGATCTCGCGACTGATCACATTCCGCGCGGTGTGGTCCGTATACCAGAGGCTAGCATGATGTGTCTAATCAGGTCTAATTAAGAGCTAATTTATTCACCTCACTGACTTTGCAATAGATCACTAATGAGTATTAATTCAGCTCATGCAGGTGCAAATTGCTCAGAAGGTCAGCGCTAAAAGGGGTTAAAATTGAATACAATAATTAAAATTGCTAGGTTTAGTAACTATCAGGCACATTATATATATATTTTTAAATATATAGAAGCTTTTTTCCCTTTTCTCTTTGTGAATGAATCAACCAAGGTATACATTGATACGGCGGTCCTGAAAGCCTACTCTGAGCTGTATCAGCATTTGCCTGATATATATAATCATTATGACATGTTGTCAATCAACCTAGTTTTGACAAATAACAAACAGACTTCACACTTTCCCTTTGAGTTAATCTGATTGTAGATAGGAGCCGCAACACCTTTGATCTGATAAGTCGTATCAGCACTGTTTTCACACCTTTGTGCCCAGAATCCCCGCACCCTGGGGAACCTAGATTTACCACTGATGTCAACCCTATCTCTGAAGGGGGCGGAGCTTGCCAAACCCCATCTTTGTTAGATGCTGATGAGCAATGGACAGTTTGCACAAGTGTTTCCTCAGTACATTCCACCACTTCAAAGCACTAGAATGAGATATTTTCAGCCCATTGAGCTCAAGATTGTCATCTAAACGAGTTCAAATCAATCAAGTCCAAACACAGATGTTGCTCCACTGTTCAATTGCTTGCCATGAAAATTGTTTCATTTCATGTGGTAGATTCAATCTCTCTCACCAGCCCTTCCATCTTACTCTTTAAACAATGCACAATTGAAAGATTCGAAGGAAAGTAGTAAAGTTGGCAACCGTAAGTGAATTAGGCTACTAAAATAGCCACTAGGATACTAAAATTACCACATCAATTTTTTATTTTTTTTTGGTGGATAGACTTCTTCCGTGCGTTTCGCTTTTTAAAGTGTAGCTATAAATATTAAATATCATGCCAAAACAAATTGTGAGACTTTTTATAGAGTACCTATTTGAAGGTTCATAATTTGAAATAAGCTTACCTTCTGGGATTTGCACATAGCCCCCAAGGGCTGCACATCATGGTTGATATGTCGACCATCCTGGACACACACACAACAGACTGTAGTCTTGCACAAAACACAGTACAGGCTGATGTTCTCATCGACATGCTCACTGCACTTGGAATCCTTGCTCTTGTGTTTTGCCCTCAGAAGGACCTTGCCCTCAGATGGGGCCACCAGATTGTGCAGAGCCAGAGGTCCTCTGTCAGGATGACAATTTTCTTTGCATTCATCGCAATAAAACACTTCACATTGTTCACACATTAGGTTGGCAGGAGAACTCTTGGTTTCGCACAATTGGCAATGGACAAGTAGGTTTTTATTTTCCACATATTTGTCCACGATAGACTCCAGAACGCGATTCTTGGGCAGGCCGTTGGCTCCTTGATCATCCAGGTAGATGTTGCGCTTGCAAGACGGGCAATTAATTCCAAGCGAATTTCCTTGCAGGATGTGGAAAAACTGTGATCCAAAACTAGGAGTACCAACGTATGAATTAGGCCTGGAGCTGACAACCACTCCAGAATCAGTCTCTGACATTAAACTAAGTTTATCCACGTCCAGGGGATCCAGGTCGGTGCTGCCGCCGCCCCCACTGCCCTGGCTGCTCCCGTCCTCGGATCCCGCTTGATCTTGAAGTTGCTGGGCCGGCATTTGGGCATTGACAGCGCACTGCAGACACACAGAATGGGAGCAGGGAAGTAAAACTGGATTAGTGTAAAGCCGTCGACAGATCGGACACTTCAACTCCTCCTCCATGGCAAGGAAACTAACTTCTGTCACCAGTTCGGTGCTCAACTAGTGAATGAATACACCACGTTGCTCTGTTTGTGTTCGGACGCCAGAACTTTTGGCGCATGCGCATTTTGCTCAGCAGGTGCCCGTAGTTTTCAACGTCACCACCAGGGTCTACAAATCTCACGCCACCTGGGGAGTTTTTCAACTGTGGTTGAGTCCTTGAAAAATGATCAAAATGAAAAGAATGATCAGATAACAGAATGGCACTGAAACAGTCGGTCAGTGGTGTCTGCCGCTGCAAAAGTTTCCTTAGGACACTCCCATACTTAAATGGAGGCCTGTCAACGACTGTATGTGCTTCATTCAGCCAGAAGAGACGACTTTCATCAGAAGTGCCTGAGTAAGACCACACAATTTGTTGTGTACGAAGCAATGAAAATATGAGTTAACTGTTAACATCATTGGTATACTGTTGCTATATGACTGTACTATAATGCATACTTTTTGTTAATTGCTTGTATTTTAGAATGCAATTGCATGACAGTATATTAGTGCAAACATAATCAATTCCTAATTCCAGTTCCAATACTGTAAATTAAATAGTTTTTGTAATCACGAATCACAGATGATCCACTGTAGATCTGTTCATATTGCATTATTGGTTTAAGAAAAACAGAGTGTTCACACACACACACACACATATTTATATATACATGTTGCATGCTCTTTTCTTCAAATGTATTAGTTTCACACAACCCTATACTTTTTCAGATCTGATATCCCTAAGTATGATATAGTTATCGTTGGCGGAGGTATTGTTGGCCTGGCTACAGCAAGGGAATTAATAATCAGATATCCGCAGCTGAAGTTTGCAGTGTTAGAGAAGGAGAATGTTTTGTGTATGTTCAAATTGCATTTATATACAAATTTAAAAAAAAAAAAAATTATATTTTTAATGTGAAGTTGCATTGCAAGTCATGATTAATGAATTAAATATTTTACTGGCTTTTATAAAAAAAAACCAGGGTGTAATAATTAAGCAACTTCTTACCCATCTCTAATAGAGACTGGTATCTTTTGTAGACCAGCTTCTAATAAGTTCTAATTGAGAAAATACAAAAATATGAATATTGGAAAGATAAGTCTGAATATAAATGAGTTATCTCAGACTCAAATAGGATCAGTTTTCCTGTATTTGTCATGAAAAAAGCAGCCACCATTATACGAAAAGTTGTGATAACTAACAAGAATTAATGGGTCCTAACATTTGTAATAAACTTTACTGTGACCAATATTTTTTATTTGCAGCTGCCCACCAGAGTGGTAACAACAGTGGCGTAATTCATGCAGGAATCTATTATACCCCGGGAAGCCTTAAAGCTAAATTGTGTGTGGAGGGACTACGTCTATCTTACAAGTATCTTGATGAAAATAATATACCATACAAGAAATGTGGAAAGGTTAGAATGACAGCTCAATTCAGTTACATTTTACTATTACAGCTGATTTTATGACCTTGGCAAACTGGTGACAGATGCCCTAGTTTAGCCTTACTTGACCCATTTCTTGTATGCAGGCTCTTTTATCATATATATATCACACTTATAGTGAAATAGCACAATTCAGTTTTAAGTTGAAAATGCCATTTCATCTCATGACTAAGCAATTTTTTGTTACAGCTGATTGTTGCTACAGAGGAAGAAGAACTAGGCAGATTGAATGTCCTTCATGAACGAGGTATCAAAAATGAAGTCCCAGGCCTCAGACTGGTTGGACCTGAAGAAATCAGGGAAATTGAACCATATTGCAAGGTAACTGAAGCTCCATTTCAGTCATTTGCCTTTTTAATTTCAGATGTTTGAAAGGTTTAAAGTCTCGTTTATAGTTATTACAATGTTAACAATTGTTAAACAATTCCACAGGGAATTAAAGCATTGCATTCCCCAGAAACTGGAATTGTTGACTGGGGCGTGGTTACCAAGTCGTATGGAAAAAATTTCCAAAAGATGGGAGGAGACATTCACTTGAACTTCAAGGTCAAACAGTTCAAGGAATCAGCTGACCCTCAGTACCCAGTCACTATTGTAGGAAGCAATAATGTAAGTGCAGGTATCGCGTACCATCTTATGTGAGCTTATCAATTTGAAGCCAACTAAATTTGTCATGTCATAACATTATCGTGATTATGGAACCCTATTGTTTGTTCCTGCAGAATGTGTTCTTCATGGACATGGTGGTCCAAGCAAAGCATGTAATAACATGTGGAGGGCTGTACTCTGATAGACTTGCTCAGATATCGGGCTGCAACCCAGAACCAAGAATAGTGCCATTCCGTGGGGAGTATTTGTGTTTGAAACCAGAAAAATCTCATTGGATCAGAGGCAACATTTATCCAGTAAGTCTACCTTGTAGGTTAAACAAACAAATTAAAGATTTAACTAAATTCTTAAGTCTGAAGTATAACTAATTAAGCCATTTGCATACTTCAGGTGCCAGATCCCAAGTTTCCATTCTTAGGGGTTCACTTTACACCTCGTGTAGATGGCAGCATCTGGCTTGGTCCCAATGCAGTGCTCGCCTTCAAGAGAGAAGGTTATAAGCTCCAACAGGTCAATTTAATTGACCTCCTAGATGCACTGAGTTTCAGTGGATTACGTAAACTTGTGTTCAGAAACATACCATATGCTGTCGGAGAGTTGTACAGAGGCATTAACATTGCGGCTCAAGTGAAACAGCTTCAGCGATTTGTGCCTGAATTGTCAGTTGCTGATGTCACTCGGTAAGTTACATTATACTTAATTTTTTTATACAGCAACCTTACACAAATGTAACAGCCGCAAACACTGATAAGGTATTCAGACCACAGTGACAGAGCATTAGAGGTACTGTAAATGTTGTTGGAACTGGGTTTTGTAGGAAGTATATATATCATGTTTATTCACACTCGAAATGGGTTTTTACAATGTATTGGCATAAAAAATTAATTAATTTGAAGTGAATTTATTTTATTTTAAAAATATTTCAAGAGGTTGGAATCACCCAGAAAAGACTAAATTCTAGACCGACAACTTTTCAATGGCGTCCAAAATACCTCTATAAATTGTTTCAGGGGCCCAGCAGGAGTTCGAGCTCAAGCATTGAGTGCCGATGGAAGTTTAGTTGACGACTTTATATTCGACAGTGGCGAGGGAGACACAGGACAAAGAGTGATCCATGTCAGAAATGCACCCTCTCCCGCAGCCACTTCATCTCTTGCCATCGCCAAAATGATAGCTGACAAAGCCAAAGAGCAATTTCAGCTATGAAGAGTATAAATGAGTATACTAGAATTGAACAGCTAGCACTAACAATAGGCTAGATTTACTTGAAACCTATCAGTATCACATCCAGTGACACTTGTCCATTTTAACAACCAGTGATTTTTTATATTTACTGCGATTTTAATAAATTTAAAATACAGAAATTAGCTGGTTGTTTTGCATAAGCTTGGGTGAGCTGACATAAGCCCATATGTTTTCATACCTAGAATGGTGAAAGTCTTAGCCAATGATTCTGACAAAATTCTCAACACAAATATTCACTAAAACATGTTTAATAAATTTTGACAATATACACAATTTATACAATATTAAAATGAATGGAAATGTGAGGCAATTTCTAATGTACACTTACAAATGACCCAAACACGATTTTATGACCCACAGGAAAGTAAAAACTTTGTGCCATCCCCCCAAACGTTATCCTCTTAAATTAGATCAGCAACTGAAAAGAGAGAAATAAAGAAATAATATATTTGTGAACATTTTCCTTATTTAAAAATTATGCATGTTAGATGTCATAAAAATAAAAAATTGAATAGAGAAAAACTTACCATTCATTGGCATCTCATCAATCTGTGTAGAATAGTACTGTTCAATATCCCTCAAAATTCTGATGTCATCATTTTTCACAAAGTTGATGGCCACACCCTTACGTCCAAATCGACCTGATCGACCAATCCTGCAAAAATTAATTAAAATTAAATTTGCAAGAAGTACTTAAAACACTTTGAAATATCAGATAACATGTCGTTAGTAAAAGCAACCATATGCAAAAATTACTAGTTATATCAAGTGAGGACAGAGTATACGAGTTTCTAATAAAGATTACATACCTGTGAATGTACAGCTCACGATTGTTTGGAAGGTCATAGTTGATAACCAAAGAAACTTGTTGCACATCAAGACCTCTTGCCCACACATCTGTTGTGATCAGTACTCGGCTGAAAGTCAATGAAAATTACTATGTTAAAACCAGATTAAAGTGTTAGAGAAAGTGGATCAAATTTTCAGTATTAATGTAGCTAGGTATTCATTATTTTCTGTCCTTACCTGGCTCCTGATCTGAACTCTTTCATGATGGTATCACGTTCCTTCTGTGGCATGTCTCCATGCATAGATGAAACTGTGAAATTGGCTTCTCTCATCTTTTCTGTCAACCAATCAACCTGTAACCAGTACGTTGTTCATTTTAATACATTATCATTTACAACAGAGACGTCAAAGTATAACTCGTCATAAACATTCCACACCTCATGGCAACATTTTAGTCACCGAGTAATTACCTTTCGTTTTGTGTTGCAAAATATGACGGCTTGTGTAATGGTCAGGGTGTCATAGAGATCACACAAAGTGTCAAACTTCCATTCCTCCTTCTCCACAGCTACGAAGAACTGTTTGATACCCTCAAGTGTCAACTCATCACTGTGAACGCAGAAAAATATAATGAAGTTAGGCTAATTTGGGATCAGTCATATTAGAGAATTTTACCAGTAAGTCTAATGGTTGACTTACGCTCATCACTGAACGCAAGACAAAAATATCGTCAATTTAGGATCTCTCGTATATTAAAAAACTTCACCAGTAAGTCTGATGGTCAACTAAACGTACCGTTTGACAAGGATGCGAATTGGGTCAGTCATGAATTTCGATGTCATCTCCAAGATTTCATGAGGCAGTGTGGCAGAAATCAGCAAAACTTGTGTAGCTGGGGGAAGGTATCTGTACACATCATAGATTTGTTCCTTGAAACCTGTTAAATGGTGACAATGTATTTGATTTAGTTCAAAAGCCAACACTATGAAGAGGCATTAAAAACTGGAATAGAACTCAGTAAATGGCTTCCAATGCTTTTTTTTTCTTTACCTTTGTTCAACATTTCATCAGCCTCATCAAGAATCAACATCTTTATGGAACGTGTTCTCAAATTTCGTCTTCTGATCATGTCTGAAAAATGGCAATATGACACAAATTGATATAATATAAGTTTTATACAATCTCAAATTTTCACAACCTCATTATGAATATTGGCCGTTTCAACATATCAACTCACCAAATACTCTGCCAGGTGTTCCAGAAACTACATGTTGTCCATAATCAAGTTTTCTGATGTCCTCTCCGACATTTGTTCCTCCAATGCAAGCATGACACTGAACACTCATGTAATCACCAAGAGCCAATATAACCTGTAAACAAATACGCAGTGTTAATACATTCTATTTAGACATGGTTCATTGGATTATTAACGCTACATAGTGCTAACCAACACATTCCCACTGCTTTTTGGCCCCTAATAGAACTTGGAAAATGTTTTCTTAACTATGCCAGGGGGACCTTTTAAAACTCTCCCTGTGAGCCTATAGGACCATAGATCTTATTTTGCAATAAATATTGAAAATAGAAACTATTTTCTCAGCAAGTGATAGGCATTACTGGTGCACAAGATTGTGATTATGTCTCAGAAACTATTGTCTTAGAATCTTTAATTTTTTTCAACAAATTACATGATGCTTGAAACTGTTAAATTCCACACAATATGTGCCAAATTAAAGGTGTGCAGACGAAACGTCTATACTCTATATGCAAAAATGTCAACACCAAAAACAGCTACATGACTTTAATCAAAACGTCAACACCAATTTTCAGGAAATTACCAAAACATCAACAAGGTTTATTGAGCCTTAACCAAAAGGTCACATGCTTTTTCAGTAATTAACCATAAACTCTACAGTGCCTTTTTCCGGGCAACAATGTTACCAAAACAGCTACAGCCCAATTACATCAAAATAGCTCCAGTGTTATGTTGAACTACTCTTGGGGCGAGTTGTGAAGTGTCAAGCTTTACTCAGGTATTAAACATCAATTAATTGCAATTGCAGGTCAATTGATTGCCATCAATCGTACCTTCAATGGCGTGTGATCGTGGCTTCTTTGTTTTCGTACCTACACTTTGTTTTATATAATGAAAGATGTTCAATGACACAAAGTTTGTGTATTGATCTTGTCGTCATGGAAAGTGTAGCCGTTTTCGGACATGACTTGTAGCTGCTTTAGACATAGGGTTGTTGACGTCTTGGTAATCAATTCATTGTAGCCTTTTTGGGAATACCATAAGATATTGTAGCCGTTTCTGGCCGCAGCTGTTTTGATTGGCACTCAAATTAAACAGTACACATTAATGCACAAGTCTCAATAAGATATTTCATCTAATCACCTTCTGAATTTGTGTAGCCAATTCACGAGTTGGTGACAAAATCAGTGCTTGCGTTTCTCTTATCTGTGTGTCGAGTGACTGGAGGATTGACAATGAAAATGTAGCAGTTTTTCCTGTTCCAGACTGGGCTCTGAAAAAAATATATATTTATTAGATATCTTTTTAATGCCACATCATCATACTCAACACAAAACAAAATTAATATTCCTAAATCCATGAATTTGCAACCTAGGCAACACTGCTTAAAAAGTTAGTTACTACTTACTGTGCAATTACGTCTCTCCCTTTCAATATTGGTTTAATCGCCCTCTGTTGGATTGCTGATGGTTTTTCAAAACCTGGAAAAAGACAGAACACCGGTTGAGCGAAAATAGGGAAGCAACAACACACCCAAGTTAGTAGTGATACAATCATAACACAATGCGTTAAGTACCATGAATTATCTATATGATCCACAAGTGGATTTATTGCAATTTACAAGCATTTTATATCCACATTTTCAGCCAGATATCGATTCATAACTTCTCGATTTTTCAAATATTTCTCAACTTAAAAATTTCGGAATTACAGAATTTGCGTCTCATCCACGTTGTCACTACATCGGTAAAATAAGCTGAAATACTGACCATATGCGTATATCCCCCGAAGCAGGTCTTCCCTGAGACCCATATCATCAAATGTTGGGGTAACTTCGACTTCTTCACTTGTTTCAAATTCCACATTTCGCAGATCTTCTGACATCGTCTGAACACGCCGTGACCCCGCCATTTTGGATGCCCAAGAGATATTGCCGAGAACGTCCGCTAGAGGTCTCTTATGCATGTGAAATTGAGCAAAGAATATGTACCAAGAAGCGCCACTCCCTATGCTTCACCTCCTTTTCCCAGCATGCATAACACGCCGGAGTTCTTTAACGCCCCTAGTGGATAAAATACGGACAAAGTGCACCCTTCCATCGGTCGTTTCATCTATTTGATGTTTAAAATAAATAAGATCTATCATTATCCCAATTTCAGTGCCTTAATGAGCGAATGTAGCAACATATTATATACCACAGTTTTACAAGCATTAGATCTGAACACTACGTAGGCTTATCATGTCAAATGACGTCGTAATCGGTCAGTAAGATGTCATTCAATTGAGGCAATTGTTCTCTGTTCGTGACATCATCAGCTTGGTTAACAATGCACCTCCTTTTTCCTAGTGCGTCCTACTTACGAGAGTGCGTGTTCTTGGTACATCTACTGTAACCATCAAACATAACTTCTTCTTTTTTTTTGCGAGTAAGATATGTGCACCATGTTTTGGTATTTTTATTACGCATCAGTGCTGTTGATGTCATTAACATTAGAAGTATAGTGCTGTCCGCTATTAAGTATCCACTTATGTAAAGCTGCACTCCAGATTCGCTAGCAACCTTAATTATTAACACCTACTTCTCTATGGCAATGAAAAGTAAAAACGAAAATACCTTTGTATCTGGCAGAATATCAATACTTTTATTTGTTTACATGTACAATCAGCACTAAAGGCCATTATAAATCATAGGAAAAGTTCAAAATGTAAATTACAATCTTTAAACAATGTTTCAGACAAGTTACACAAAAAAGAAAAAAAGCACTATTGATAAATTTTGTTTGTCAGAAAAATCTTTAATGAGAATGCCCCATACCAATGTGATTTACATACTCTTACTATGATGGGACCTTTCTCAAATATTTGAATGAAACCTTTGATTGACCAGATTTGATGAAGTACACCACATAACAAAGTTTTAGTCTGGCTGCTGTTTGAACAAAACATGACACCATTTCTAATTACTATTAAAACGTTCCCATAATCAACAGCAAAGGTTAAAACACAACATGAAAGTGACATGAAATTTATCCACATATGGATAAATTCCTTGCTATATTCTCAATAACTTTTAAAATCTGCCTAACTGCAATTTAATGACACATATCTTGCCAAATATTCTGCTTTAAAAAAAAAAAAAATCTGCATGTAAATGTATACAATCAGTACTACTTAATTTATTTATAGAGCCAACCAGGTAAAACGAAGTCCTACAAGTCAAGAGAATTACTAAAGAAGTATGAAAAACAAGTAAACCACCCACACAGAAAGACATCATAACCTCAACATTTTTTGTCATGTTTGCGTACATTACACAATATATATTTTTTTCAATCATGGACTTCACCCTTCACTATTATGTAACCCGGGTATATCCCTTGTCGTGCATGAGGGTTTTACATTGACACAATGTATTATACTGCCATCAGATTATTTACATTTCACAAAACAGCGACACATTGGTCACAATATTTAAATGTAATACCAATATATCAATACACTTGTAATTGGAAAAGGACAAAATACAGAAGAAATATTGATGCAAAATGTCCAAAAGTATCTACAAACCATTAAGTGAAGTACAAGCAGTGGACACATGATGGGGACAGATTTCAAGATCACTTGACGGAAATTACAAAAAAAAGTAAACATATTTGTATCCTGCGTTGCCAGTATTATAATAAAATTTGATATACACATCAAGTAATAAAACGTGCACATGGAAAGCATACAGACACTGCTGTAATGCACAAAGAAAGGAAAAGAAACCTTATTTGGTACCAGCTTAAAACGACACAGTCTAGTGAGGCAAGATATGTTGTGTGCTTCTCAGCAGCAATGGCAGGGTGGTCCCTCTCATGAGAAACACTCATCTATGCGTTCTATGTCAGTCTAACTAGCAATGTAACAATCCACCCCCCACCCCATCCCCCTAATAGTAATAATCACAACAAATGAACAATGACATGATGATGAAACATGGAGAGAAGAGTCAGCATACTACAAAGTTTGGTAGGGAAGAGTTACAAATCACGTAAAGCACTTGATGGCAACGCTGTTAAGGTCACCACTAAGATCTGTTTCAAAAGGTCACTGGAAGTTTTGAAAGGTCACGGAGGTCATCTGCAGTTCACATGGCAACGTGGAGTAAGATGAGGTCAGGATGGGCACACAGGAAGAAATGCGGTGCAAAAATGTCAATTTGGCATGCATGGTTTTCGTAGTCACCATATATAAAAGTTTCTTCTTGATTTTTGCTTCCCTCCTATAACTTTCTCTTCCAAAACATCCAATCTGAAAATGTCACCAACCGATGAAGGGTGACAAAAGCAGATCAGCAGCCATGTCAACACAGCTTGAGCACACAGGACTGGGTTGAAAGGTGGTCACTCAATAATCCATCCTGGCTACAGGGTTTCTCTTTTATTCATGCCATTTCATGCCATTGACTCCACTACCTGTAAACATGCAAAATATGACATATAACATGACTAAAACATTCAAGCATATTTGAATTTGACGTCTTTGCTATCAGTAATACCAGAACACAGCATTGTGTCAGTCTAATACTTACTTCATTTAGATTAATACAGCCATTTATAAGATGAGGCAACCTTTCTTCTTCTTGTTTTTATTCCTGGTCTCTGGATTCTTTTTGTTGATTTGTCGAACCAAATCATAGAAAATCTGAAAGGAGGCAAAATCATAAGTATCTCAGAAATCATATCCTAAACAGTGCCTCACCAAAAAGCCACACCAGTAAATAAGTCAAGATAGGCCTCAAAACGTTATATGCAAGCTGAGATATAGTGGTTGTCACTTAGGGCCTCATTTTGTGGGATGCATGGCATATGCAGATGACTTAGCGCTTATGTCCCCTACAAAGCTTGGATTAGAAAAAATTATTGAAGTGTGAAATATACTCTAAGGAATATCATTTGGCTTTTAATGGATGTAAAAGTCAATTCAAAATATTTCAACGGCAGATATTTCACAAAAAAGTAAAATCAAAATGGGTGATGCAGAACTGACTGACATGAGCTCAATCGAACATCTAGGTCACAGATTATTTGCTGACATCCGATGTACAGATATTGATGGGATTACTACGAAGTTTTACAGACAATTTAATAGTTCCGTTGCAAATTTGGAAATTTGTCTCCAGAAATTCAGTCAGAGCTTTTCATCAAATATTGCTCATCATTCTATGGTGCATTATTACAGAACTTCAAAAGTATCGAAAAACTTTGCGTTGTGTGGCACGGCAGATATGGAAATTACTATATAGGACTCTCACAGACATGCCATGTGCCAGACACATGTTTATGCAAAGGATGTTAAAATTTATTAATTCTGCTCTGAATCACAAGGTCCCAGTAATTGCATATGTGATGCAAAATGCTATGAGCATTGACTCTTCATTACTGAAAAGCAATGTTGAGTACTGTTGTAAGGCACTGGGTACTAGTTATGATGTATCAAATAATAGCAATGCAAAATCTCACTGCATGAAGACATGTAAAACTCCTAATGCCCAATGTATGACATATACCCTCAAGGAACTGCTTTTGGTGAGGGACAGAGAGACGCATTGCATGTTGACAATTGATGAAGTAAATGAACTCATTATCAAATTTCTGTAAATTAAACTATATCTTTTAAAAATCATGTGTAAATTAATTTCCAATTTCTGTGTGCCACTGGGTACGAAATAAAGATGATATATATATAATTAAATCAGTTGACCCCGCCGTGACATGGCTGACCAATGAGGTCAATCTTTTAAAATTCCGTTGCAATGGATACAACCACCATGAACCAGGATGGTTTTGGTTACTCTGGAAATTGGGCTTGTACATTAATTGAAGCTATGAACAAGGAAACTGTTTTCCAAATCCATATGAGTGTGAACGGAGGACAAGTCCATCTTATGGTTTCTGTTAGTTTGACAGTTATAGCCACGTGAGCTACACGAATACATTATGATAATATCCCAACTTTGCGTCTTTTGCTGGGGTACCTTTCCTGGGTGCAAAAAGACTGCAACGAGATTCATTGGCATGATATAACGCATCTTATGTGCATAAGATACACGTCAAACAAGAACTTACTTCGTTAACATTGATCTTAGACTTTGCAGATGTTTCTAGGAATGCACAGTTGAAATTGCGAGCCAAATTCTGACCCTGGTCTTTGCCAACAACTCGCTCATCCTCCAAGTCACATTTGTTACCAACAAGGATCATGGGGACCTGAAAGAATGCAATAAATACGTCATGTCAATACTCAGAAATTCACTAAAACCAGAGAACTCTCTGCTAAAACCAACATTCACTAACACAGATCAATATTACCTAATAATATAGTAATTAACTTTCACCAGGACGCAAACAAGGATTCTCCTGTTTATCAGCCATGTCATTGATGATATTCTAGGATTTCTCTTTGCCAAAGTTATTTTCGCTATTTACACATTCATTGTTCAACTAATCCTCACAAACCCAAATAAAAACTATGTAAAAAATATAATGTAATTAGCAATAATGATGTCTCCCATAGTTAATGTCATATTTTCTCCTGCATATATAGTGAGCACTACTCGTGCAGTTAACCATACAAATTTTACCAATGCTGATGAATTAACTGTAGGATGAACTTAAAGTAGCTTTAGTAGCGACAAAATGGTAAACAATGGCAAATAGCTGAATGTATTCAGAATTTAGCACACACATTCCAACGCAAGGGTTCTTTACATCGGCTACTACCTCAGACTACTGTTTTCCAAATGCTATCCCAGACTTCCCTTTTCTGACATTTTAACACCCCCCCCCCCCCCCCCCCCTACAATGAGTTGCACTTACATCATCTGTGTCCTTTACTCTCAAAATCTGTTCCCGTAAATCCTGAAGGTCATTGAAGGTCGACTGGGCTGTGATGGAGTAGACCAGCAGGAAACCTTGTCCGTTCTTCATATACAAGTCTCTCATGGCTGTGAATTGTTCCTAAAAGGCAATTTAAAACATCAAAATTTATCATATTCACCAAGTGCATTCACAACTCTGCGCAATGAATTTAATCAAAAGAATTGTTCCAATACAATTTTGAACTTTCATGGTTAAAGTTAAATTAATTGGACCATCAATGGAGCAAATTACCGCTCAATGAATTGCACAGATTAATTACTAGTCTAAAAACATTCCAAAAATGAGAAAATCTGTTAAAAATAACTGAGTACTTTCCATATCTACATTATCTGATCAGCAGTAAATCATTAAATCAAGTTTATAGCTCCAAGCGTAGTTAATCATCAGATTTCCAATATTAGAGATCAATACCAGACATGAAGATCTATTGAAACTGTTTTTAAGCTGTGCGTTGTATCAACAGCTTGTTTTGCGAATTGATTACGTTTCAAGTGTCAAAAGGATATTCTGTGTAATGTGATACATACTGTGCCAGCTGTGTCAAGAATTTCCAACATACACTGCTGCCCATCAACCTCAACGTGCTGAAACAAAACAGAATCAATGTAACATGTGTCAAAACTATACCCCCTAGCCGCCCCATATATCCTTAGTAATTATGTTCCCAAACACACTTTGCAAATATATAATTGGATGACTTTTTTTTTCAATAACTGAATTGTATTTCTCAACAATAAAGCTCCACCACACAGAGTATATTTCTATCTAAAATTATAAGCAGGATTTATTTACATGACACTAGAAAACATGATTTGACTGGATTATTATTGATGCTAGGCTCCTTCCTGTTGGGTCCATACATCCCAGTCATTTAAGTAATCACAGCCAAAGAGACACTTTTAACTGCGCAACAAAACTATTTGTGATACAGATCAGAAATGTCTCCGATAAATTTTATTTCAGATTCACATCATTCAGAAAACTAAATTGACCATGTTCAAGATAAACTTGTGTTTTATTTCACACAAAGCTTACAATATACATCATCATGCTGAACAGCATTGAAATAATGATAAAGCAGCTGCTGCAGAATAGCCTTTTCTAGTTTTAACTCGCTCATAACACTGAATCTTCATTCAGGATTTCAGGTTATATCCCAAGGTAGTAAGACCTTTAGCTCTGCAGGTGGACAAGAATTGCAAAGAGCATGAAAAATTCACCAATGCTAATGGCCTTCTCCTTGTGCGATGCCTTTTTGTGTCGGTCATTGTGAATTATTCATTCACTTTCTGCAACCTTCGTTCATTTATTTTCCTAAAAATCTTTCTTTCCGTGCTATAGAGCTGGTCTGGAGATAATATGCATAACATGACCAGAACCATATGCTATTAAGATTACAACTGAGGCAATGCATGGGTAACTGACATGCATGTTCAATGTTAAACACCACAAAGTCAAAAATCTTATGGACTCAGAGAATGAGGAGAGCACTAAAAGCAGGCTCCACTGTCGCACTTCAAATTATGAAGATGTCAATCAGTGCTCAATATTTGAAGTTCCTTTTAAGTTTATTGACAAAATTTTCAAGTTACAAACTATTTCTTTACATAAATATCACGTCATAAAATTTGCAAGTTCATCAGTCATGGTTGATGTGTTTAAAAAAACCTGTAATTTTAATGACTGAAAGAACTCTTTTGGTTTCTTTCATACGACCTGGTCACCATGTTAATGAATGTGTTCCAATTTAAATTTCCTTTTATCGCTATTCAGTACCATGCTGTGCAAGTTTGCCATAAAAAGCGTTAATACACAAGGGTGTGTCAGAAGTGAACCCTAGATATGATACGGTATGATAGGATATTAAGCACATTTGGGAGGGGCACAATGTACCACAGTATGCAGCTCATACCATGTGGATATTGGATACCTTAACACTTCAGTCAATTACTGACTTATCACAACCGAGCCATTCCATTTTGTTGGCATTACATCCAACATTCCGTTAAGTCATAACTATAGATTATGGGGGTATGCCGGTCTGAAATCACAACTTGTCAGTTCCATTACTTTTAATTACAGTGCTTTTAAAAAGAGCAGACACTGTTGCCTTTTTAAAGAGACTTTTGATAATATTAATGCCAATTAAAGCTAACATAGGAATGTTGAGGCATGGGTTAACCACTGCTGCAAATGCATTCTCTTGCTTTATCAGTCCACCAGGCCCATGATATTGCCGACCCAGGGCCGAGGTTAGACATAATTGGCATTGAATCAAATTTTTCCTGTCCTAAATGGTATTTTTATCATCCAATAACATTCCCATCCCCCTAAAATGGTGTCATGGGATGGTGTGGTGCTGTAGTCTTTACTTTTTCAATGCAAAATCCGGTTCATTCAATTTAATGATGTGCTAGCAGCATCACATTCCACAAGTTATGAAGATAGACATAGATTTTAAACTGGGTCGAAGTCCCTAACATCATTTTACTAGAGTGTAGAATGCATATGTGGTTGTAATAACCATCCACTATCCAAGGCTTGATTGATACAACACTAAAAGTGACTTATTTATACAGACTATTTTTGTCAGTTTGCCGCTGTTAACTTAGCATGACTCATGACACACAAATGCAAAAACTTTGATATAAAAATTACCAGGAAACTTCCCAAAATGGAGTAAATCATTAAGATTTCGCTAGCAAATTTACTTTTTTCATGCAGTGCATCTAAAAGGCTAGTCACGAAACAATAAAATCTTTCAGACAAGTTCTTATGATGTAAGGCAACGTCTAATGATAATGATTACACTATGTCTTGTCATTCTGGTGTGGTGCAACTTTGCAACAGCTGCTAATATTATTAACTTCCTTCTAAAAAGTCAGCCTTCCCACCCCTCCAAAGCACATTGGAAACAAAGTCAGAGTCCTCGGATGTCATGACTCATGATTCATATCCGAGAATAGACTGGAGAAAATACTTATTACCTTGCGATAACTGTCCTCAATTGTGGGGTCATATTTTTCAACGAAGATGCCTTGAACGAATTGAACAGTCTGCAATGGAAGTAAGGAGACATGATGATTTCAGATTTTAACAATACCATACTGTGTAGCGTGTAAAGATTGTTTAATGATTACACAGAAAACGATATGCATTAATTACAAATATCCTGGCAACATTCAAAATGATTTAACAATGTATTAAAGCAAACATGCTTACCAGAGCACTTTTGCCCACACCTCCTGATCCAAGAACGACAAGCTTGTATTCCCTCATCTTTGATTAAAGGCCTGAGGACCTGAAATTAAAAAATCTTAATTCAGTTTTTGCAAGAAAAATGCACTTTAAACAAATTGGTATCCTCTTCAGAGTGTGAATTTCCATTCAAACTGACATATTATGTCCACATTTGTCATAACTCACACATGACTGACCCTGAATAGCACACTGCAAATAACCACTTGAGCCTCATTTCAAACATGTTAAAACCGTTTTCTATATATTTGAATGCACTACAAGAAATCCCATAAAAGCAGCAGGAGCAAACACTAACTTAAGCTGAGCAAGATAATAAATCAACCAAGAAATAAATTAACCGATATTTTTGCAAATATGTGAACACTTTACAGCTTATACAAAGCAATATCTTGTCAAATCTCAATCACATGGTCTGTTAGTTTCAACAAGCAAACTGTTCATCTCATTGTCGTCATTGATGTTACAACGATTTACAATGTATTTGTTGATAGAGTAGGTCAGTTATGACCATGAATATTGAGCTGATTCATAATACCAGCCACAAAGTCTAAATAATACTCCAAAATGGAACAAATCAATCCATAGTATCATAACAGTGTTACAGAAACTATAACTTTTTCTGTGATATGAAGTACTCCCACATGACTTGCCAATTTGTCCAGAGATGTCAGCTTTATGAAAGTAGACCGTGTATCTCTCTTGCTTAATTAGAGAAGTGCATGAGTGGGTGTGCTCACTCTCGCTATCTGCTGAATTCTCAGAAGAGCAAAATTGTCAGCCTCCCCCGATTGCCCTGCAGGGCTCCACATGAAGGGAATCACAATATTGCACCACCAGCAGCAGTAGAGGCAGAAAGCAATGAGCAGGAAAAATCCCCATGTTATCATGATTATGTCACATCAATGTTCTAGATCTCCTGATACAGCGCTGCATTAACTAATTGACATCAGCAAACCAATGCTATGCTTGTAAACAACAGATTAATTATTAATTACTTAGCGGTGGCCACCTGCACGATCCAATTGATGATCAGATGTCCACTAATCAGCTTCTATCAGCAGAATGTCGCCTGTAATGCATCCCTAAAAGGAGTATAGGAAGACCACTGCCAGTCTCGTACACGTCCAAGCCAATTTGCCACCGAAGCATCACTCAATACTTGGTGCTGTGGATGTAACGCTGAGCACTGCTGCAGCAGTAGGAGGAACCAGGTGGGCTTTTCCAGCCTTTGAACAAAGAAGGTGGGATGCTTTTGTGGCCAGGTGCAATGTCAGTTCCACCCCACCGACTCTACCACATCCTGCTTTAGCGAACTGCAGCACTTCCAAATATGCCAAACTTTTAAAAACTCCTCATGCATGACTCAAAACATGTTACCACCATGCACTCCCCCTTCCACTCAAAATCTGAAGTTCTTTGTACTCGACAGTGCAAATTTATAAATTGCTCTGCCAGTGTTAAAGCCTCAGACATCATGGACATAAAGTACAGGCTTCACGAGTCTGAGCACACTAGAACGTATAATACGATGTACATATGTATATATACCATATCACTACAAGGCAAAAATGCAGTATTCCAGTCTATGGACACCAAATTAATACCAAACGATTAATGAACTCCCACAACTTCCGACATAATCATGAGCAAAGAATTTCATGACAATCAATACTTCTGTGACTAAAGAAAGTACTGTACATAATGTACATTGTACACATAGTACGTGTACATATTTCTCTCCTTCTCACTGTCATACCATGGTCATACAAGTCCATACATGTATGCAATAAAAAATTGCTTATATATCCTTTACGAGAATATGAGTCAATGTCGCTTTAGTTACACCGCCCATATTTATATGAATTCAAAAGTATCAAGGCCACATCCCAGAAACATATTTTCAGGAAAGTTAATACATGCATAGAGGAATTTAGTAGCATCCTAGAGCCATGATATTACATTCACAGGAGTAATGCTAATGAAATGATTGTATACTGTCAAAATCTATCATGCTTTCATAATGTATTATGACTACATCACACCTTCGCTACTTGGGATCGACGATCAATATTATCCACTGATTACAGTGCATTTCCAAGCTAGATCTAATGATGCTCTAGTCATAAAAGCTAGACAGTGCTTACAAGTCATACATGTATATACATTGCAACAGTACAAACTTTAACCTTAGGTCATTAGGGTTAAAGTTCAGAGTAAAACAAGCATATCACAATAACTTAACAGGACTTAATACAATGATTAAGATAAGTGGGGAAGATTTAAGATGATGACTGATAAGTACAATGGCAGTTTGTGTACTCACAGACTCCACAGTAGGTACACGAGATCAAGATGCACATGCATGATAAAACAGGCTTGAGCACCTGATATCAATAACGTTCAAGGCTTATCATACCAGACACAGGGGTCACGGGGGCAAGGCATCAGTTAGCAGTTACCTTGGTGATAAATGATGCTCTGTAGACAGCAATGCCATCTCTCTAGCTTCTTGCTGCATGAGTCATGAATGTGAACTCATGCCTCACAGCGTTCCCATTACATATTTTTTTCCAAGAAAATTTAGCCTACCTGAGAAGAGCAGGTGAAGACATTCACATGGTATCCAGCATGCTTTATGCATTTATGTATCTAACATAAATATATAATACTACCCACATTTGCAAAGATAGGAGCTATTATGAGTGACACATCAGTAAATAAATGTTTCATCAATGCCAATGCAATATACAAAAACATTGTGTATACATTTTGCTTTCTATCTAATGCCTCCCTGAATTGGCATAATATTGGCAGTCATTTCAATTAAATATATAGGATATGGCAGAATATCACATTGATCACGTGAATTGTTTGAATTCATCACCTCTTCCTTCTTATGTATATTATCTGGTTATTAGCATAATTGGACAACTAATGCCATCATCAATCATCATGACATTATACCAAACCACCAAATAGATTCACCATAACTCTGATTAATAATACAAACAGGACATAAAACTAACCCCATCAATCCAAATAAAGCCAATGAATGCCACATAGCATATCGGACAGCTTATAGCAAAATGTATAACCGAGCCACTTTCAGTTTTGCCAAATTTCCCGGTTGATGATGAGTCCCAGTTCATACATGTACTTGGTTGAGCATGGTTCAACCACACCCTCTTGTCAGAATGATTCAAGCTGCTGCAGCAGCCTCATCCTCCTCCCCATCCTCATCCCAACTACAACACAGACATGCACACTGTTTGATCTCCTCTGCTCCTGACATGTCGACACATCCATTGTACTACTTGTCTACAATGTCTGTGTCTGCAAACTGTCAGGTTCTTCAAAGTTGACACTTCAACATTGTTCAATCTCAAGCAAGATTAGCTGAATCAACTTCTTGACACATGCAAAGTCACTAGTGGATGGACCTTAATTACAGGGTTCTACTGTACAGTAAGGAACCAGCACACTACAAATATATGCATAAAGTTCTGCTTTTGGTAGGGACCTTTGAATTTGTCATTCATATTTTTAAATAACTCTAACATCAACTTCATTCAAAAATAAATTCTGCCCTTCATGTTCCTTCACAACCTTTTTTATTACCACAAAGTCAGTGAGTAAACATAATTTCAGTGAATAATGGCATTGTTTGATAATGCCTAATCTCCTCCAGACGTCAGATGGCAGAGATGACCAGAACACATGAGCTTTGTTTTTTTTATACAATGTGTGGGTTAACATCAGTGATGTTAAACTGATGTACAGTGTGGGACACGGTGGGTCATTGATAGAAGACCTGACAAGCTTGTATTGGACCATATACTAAGTCTGATTTACCCGATTAAAGCTTTTAAAGCACAGTACTATCTTGTGACAGTCAGTTAGTTTTCAAATCCTACTGAATCACCAAAGTACTTCATCATTGCATATTTACAAGAGCACCAAAAAACTGTATAAACAAAGTTACAAGCAGAAAAAGTGTAACTAGCTCATGACAAAGTCCTTGAATACTGAGCAGTGGTGACAAAAAGTCTAAGTTGCTAGAACAGACAAAGTCACAACAAACTTGCCAACACTTCCATAATAAATCGCATCTGCAATACATGATACAAGTGACTACGTAACAGGCAAGTGTCAACATCAATTGTAAGTAGTAAGTATGAACAGATTTTCTTAAATATTCAGACAAATTTTCTTAGCTCACACTTTTATAAAAATATGTATATATTCATTACCAGTTTTTCAGCTAGGATTTGAATTGGGCACAGCGCACAAGAATATTAGGGCACCTAAATAAACTCAGGGGTCTTCACTTAAATTCGGGCATGGCGCTGACAAAATCGGGCATGGTGCAAGGGGCATGGCCATGCTCAAATGGCCTAGCTAGAACACTGATTACTATGATTAGTCATCTTTGCAGAATAATACTGCGGCTGAGATCATGATCATATCTGACCATTGGTCACCATGCACTTTGCCACGATAGCTGTCAAGCACAGATGATACTAACGAACGAAGGTGTCAAGACCACCCAAAATCCAACCTGTCACAAACAAACAAACCTTTTGAGAACACCAAAGGCTTCACTTAGTGCTCAGATACCAAGGTTGGTGTGAGAAGGTCTGGATAATCGAAATAATTAGCAACAAACATTTTAAGCTTCCAAGTTGATCTCCTGAAACACATTTGGAAATCAATACTCAAATGACAAATTTGTAAACTTGTCTGTTATAATGCTACTAGCCTACCATCGAATTAAATTTTCAGTCGGTTACCGGCATTAAGCCATGAACTGGGAAATATCCTCTAACAAATTTTTCCATACATTTATTTCATATCTGTGATCATCCTGTGCAATACACAATACCCTCACACAATATAATGACACAAAATTTACCTTGTCCGCACAAACTTGAATTTGTCGAACTGATATTTATTTATAACTCCCACATGCTGATTTTTTTAAGTGAAGTACTCGGCCGCATGAGCAGAGAAACTAATCACCATTGTTCCTTTGGGCCGAATGAAAAAAAAAGAAGTTGGTTCTAATTTCATAGCCCTCAAAAAGTAGGCAAGCCAACTAATTTTTTTTTAAATAATTATAATGTAGAGTAATATATTCTGAAACTGTTAAAAAAAAACTGGAAAAGCCCATACAAAGTTTAAGGTAGTGGGGTTTTACATATGGTCAGTAGGAAATATTTTTCCATTCGGCCATATCACTAATCTGACAACTGTTACATGGAAATTCTTTGGTAATCAGCGCTAATGGAGTGTATTACTGTACATTCGAACACAGTTAATCTCAATACAAAACCAAGGCAGCCATCACAACTTGCTGTTCTGCTAAGCTGTTTACCAATGCAACAGAGGTGACAAAGCCATCTGGGGGACAGACCAGTCCTGTGTCCTTACGCAACATAGGACAGACCGTAGAACTGCACATCTACATTTGCGGATCTATGTTAATCTCTGCAAGCTTACAGAGACTTTACAGATGGTCCACACTACTTTAGAGCAGCAGCCAGCCAATGATATGGATAAATTCAACGACAAACAGCCAAATCAAGAAACCATGGTATCTCAGCAGTTTAATATTGATAGCTAACAAGTGATTAAAACCGATGATGCATCAAGTAATGTTTGGAATTATGAACTGCTTTTAAGTAATAATGTGAAAGATCCGTCCAAGCAAGACAATTCCACCTGGCTCAGCACCTAAACATTCCTGTACTACTGACACATCATCACCTCTTTGGTATATTACTAGCAATAGAGTTTGAAACTACACTCTTCAGTTTCATCTCAAGGTTTGAGTTAAGTATTGCTTAATACTACTTAACTAACCGAGCGCAACCAAACTAACCCAATTCTAACAGTAAATATATAGACATCTAGGTTTCTGAGTCTTTAATGCTTATAAATCATAAGTACAATGTGATTCACTGACACAGAACTAACTATCAGGCTACAAGTAAGTCAATTACTGCGCCTGTTAATTTTCAACTTAGTGGCAAATAAATAATAATAGTTCTTTAAACATCGCCGAATCTGTCATTGTATTGGTTTCTCAGCACAGAAACCTATCAAAATTTATTTTGGTTGGTAATAATATTCAATCTTATAATTTATGATGCTGAATTCCTTGCTCCCCCACTGGGACTCCGGCTTCCCACATCTCTGTCTGTCGTTTTGGGACAACCCGGACAAGTCCCGCGAAGAAACAAGCATTCAGAACTGCCTCAGAGACTCAAGAGTGATGTGTATTCAATCTAGCTTTCAAATTGTAGGTTGATCAGTGATGATCCACTGACCCACTAATGTACATACATACGAATTACAATGTCAATGTTAAGTACATTTTTAAGGCATGCTATGCAGTCTCTCAACATACATGGTCAAACACACAATTTACAATAAAATCTAAGGACTCCACACAAACATACAATAAGACATAGCAATGGTTTACTATGTCAACGTACATGTATACAACTTGTCATTTAACCTGTTAACGGATAGCCCTGTCTTCAACAGGGGTAATCCCTGACCCCGTCCCTGGTCTTCGATTTTCAAAATGAAGCCACAAACACTGCGACCATGCCACACAACCCATAATCATAATAATTAATACTTCAGTTTTCCAATGAACAGCGTGCAGCAATGGTAAGACAACTCAGTCATCTTAAAGGCACTGCAACAAACACATTTACCACCACCAACAACCAGGATACACCCCCTTTCATATATTTTTCCCCACATCAATGTGTCAAACAGCCCTAGATGAACGAACAGGCTTGTCACACACACCGGTTATACATTTTCAAACTACGGCATTTCTACGCCTCAGTGATCAACTCAAATTTCACAAAAGAGAGAATATAGGCTACTAGATGTTTCTAACACATGCATTACCTTGTTAGTAAATCCGATACTGTCCAAAGACGGGTTAAATTAACCGAAATTCCACCACTTGTATCCGTCTCTCTCCAAGGCGAGGCAACGATACGGGAAGCCGTGACGTCAGGAAATAGGTCTGAGCTATTTTTAGAAGCATCCCAGCATTCTTGGTCTCACTGCGCATGCGTAGCGCTCGGATAACACGTGCATTTGTTTTCATCTCAACCCCATGGGCCATGGCCATCTATACTGTCTATATCATCTCATGCTACCGGTATGATGCTATGCAGCTTTATCAATTTAGTTCAGGTATTGATTTTTTACTAATATAGTTCAGGGTATTAATTTATAATATAGTGTACATATATATAATTATAGGGTTGGCAAATGCAAAGCTAACCTGCAGTTATAATTTAGTCAATTCGTGCCAAGGTTAAGTTCAATGCAAACCCATGCATCCATGTACTGTCAGTACATGTACATGGTGGTGCCCTCTTGTGATTTAAAACAAGACCGCCATATAAGTTTGTCAAATTTAGTAGATTCTATACCATCTAAAATATATTGTTACTGACATTTGATTGGGAATCATGATCAACTTTTCTTTAAATCTCTCCATTTTAAGCAATATGAGACCTGGCAGTGACTGAGGCTGACAATCTGCTGGTTTCTCATCATAATCATCATTAGGATATACTTGAGAATATGGAATATATATATATATATATATATATATATATAATTTTATTGACCACAGGGCATCAAATAGATACATGTGTATATATAGTCAGTTGATTCTCAACAGTGCTCCAATTAATGCACTTCCACAAAGTGTGATATTTCCTTTGTAATGAAAGAAAGGTTTTCGGATAACTATAACAAGGCCATCAATGGACGTCAAATAAGTTGCCATAAATAAATAAGGTTATCATAGCACACTTTAAGAACATTTAACTAAAAAGATGAATCACCAAATTTATGTTCGAGACAGTTATCTCATTTATTCTATTAAAAGTGTACATTTTGCTACCTTCAATCAAAACAGCATCTTGACATCAGTATTAACAAAAAATGTTACAGCTAAGTCTTTTCAACAAAATTTCTAGATTAGCCATAATTTGAGTTATTCTACTAAATATGTATACAACACAATATTTTGATTTTTTTTTTTTCACATATGATATAAAATATAACACATACTTTTCCTAAAAGCCAGAACCTCTGCACGGATTATGTTTTCCTACCTATTATCACACTATAATGTGTCAAAACTATATCAGATCATGACAACTTGTTAAAGTCAGGACTCAATCAGATGTTCTCCAGTGTCCTGCCAAACAAAAAACCAGAACGAATATCTAAAGCTTCCAACACAATATCAATATCTGAATCAGGACCGTCTACAATAAGTATGTCAGTGGTATGTATTTAACAATTCTAGCAATACCCAAGTTACAAAATATATACATATGTATGCACTTGCAGTCAATGAAATAACTAGGTAATTTCATACTGTACAGTCCACATTAGGCCAATTATCTGCCCTAACACTTAAAAAAAATAGCATCTTTACAAATAATCCTTGTTTCGTCAAAGTATTTCTACCATAAGGCATATATTTCACACAGCAGTATGTGAATAATAATCTCAATTATATTTTTAGACATCTGTAACTTAGATATGAGATAAAAACAACTGATAATGTAAAGTATATAACTCAGAGTTTGTTTCAAGTTGAATGCTCCAGTATTTGAAAATGTCAAATCCCTACTAATCCAACTTTAAATGATAATGCAAGCATCACAAGTGGGCTAAATAGTAAAATGTCTGTTGAAATAAAATGTTTTGCATAACACTGCGGTTTACACAACTGCATCAGCTTACTAATGCCATATCACAGTTAATCTACGAAACAGGTACAAACAGTAGAGTTTGGTCAAGAATATCTATGTTACATACTTGATATATATGACAGATTGTCAATTTGCTACCTACATTAACCATCAGCTGGTAAAAAGCTATTCCTTTATAAAACACATTAACAGCAACTGAAGTCCCATAGCTTAACTGTTTTGTCATAAGAACCAGAGACAATTATGCTGTCATTAAACTGTAGACATGTGACACCATCTGTGTGATTTCGTAGAGTGACAAGCCTCTGTCCAGTTTCTAAGCTCCATACCTGAAAATTACCACAGTATTTATAGTGAGACGATGAAAAAGGTGGTTGTGATTTAACAAGCAGTTGCAACTGACATACACCTAGGTATCTTAAATAGCTGTGCTAAAACATACATGTATAATTGATAAATTGTACTCCATGATAATTTTCCAATGATTTGATTTAATAAGACAGCTATAATTCATGGCAATGTGAAATTGACAGCTGACAAACTACCTTCAGTGTCCTGTCATCTGAAGCACTGACCACTCTCCAACTGTCAGCTTGAAGACATCTAAAAAAAAACAGAAGAGACTATTGTATTTTACAGGAAGTGTTATACTGAATTATCAGACTGATATGAACCATAATAATTTATTATATTATTTAAATTTTTTTTTTCATGACACATGTATATCCCCTCAACCTAGAGGGTCACCTTGCATAAGGGAAATACATCTAAAATATTGTTTCCTCTTCATTGTTAATCTCTCCATCATATTTGATTACTTTTTGCTGCTGTTATTACCTGACTACACCTGTATGTCCTTCAGAGGCTTTCCAGTCGATGGTATTCATACACTTGCCAGAACGTAGATCCCAAAACTTCAAATTGCAATCAAGAGACCCACTTATGATGCGGGTGTTGTCAAATTGCAAACAAGTGACTGCATCGTGATGTCCTTGTAAGGTCATAAGACAAGTTCCGTTGAAGTCCCAAACCTATCATATACAAAGAGACAAGAATCAAGACTGTAAATATATTTCTAGTAAGCTTAAGTAATGCAGCCAGCTATCAATCTAATTAATCTAGAACTACAGCTGAAGTAATAATAAGGGCTGTACACCGGTTCTCAAAATTATAGGAAAACCACATGAGTCCCTGATCTGTTTTCTCAAAACAGCCAGTTGGAACTTAAATTTGTTTAAATCTGATGAAATTTGATGAAGTTGTTGAAGAAAATGTACTGCAAAGCGAGTCCTTGTTCAACCTGAACACTGCTGAATGCAGCATCAACAGCGTCATGAATGTCCTCGCTTCGCATATATTATATTGCATAGCTCTTCCAGTGTTTGTCTGATTTTAAAAATTTAAACTTTGTTGTGTACATAAATTAATTTACTCTTATGATATAGGTTTGCATCAATCTGTCACATTAAAGGGGAACTAATGGAAGTTTGTATGTTAATTTCAAAAGTTCAATTAGATGTTAAATAATATATTGCAGCGAAAGGAAATGTCTTAAACTCTAGTTTGATATGATTTCAAGCCAATTAAAAGAGTAATTTGCACCAATCGCCGACATGCTGGGGGCCGCCATTATTGCACACAGCACGCAAGACAGTGACGTCACTTATGTACACTGCTAGGCCATATATGCATTCAGCCATATGAATCAATTCATAATCCTGTTGATTACAAGCCATTACATTGTTCATTGCAATTATAACAAGAACATATAGCATAACAACATAAAGGGTGTTAATTACAATTCTTTTGGGAATACAGCATAATTATTGCATTGATTGCAATGAGCAATTTGTATCTAAGAATAGGTATATAGGCATGGGCAAATAAGATTTTGTTTCTAAACTTATTTGCTTTGTAAATAAAATATGTTACATAATATTTAGGGGCAGTGTGCAGTATTATTTATTGTATAAATATATTTCATAGTATCTATATTTAGAGTATATATTGTGTTAGTGGGGATGTTTTAAGGGCATCATCTCCTTTACCAAGATTAATATATATTAATTACCAAATTGTGCTTATTTCAATTGTATGTTGGTTTGCGTTGCTAGATACATTTAATGTAGACCTACCAGTTAAAAATTTTAATATCAAAAACTAATTTTCAATTTGATAATATATATATATTTTTTAAATATGAGTTTGAGGGGGGCATCCACGTCAGCGTTTTATAAATAAGAACTTAGTGGATGTCTCCTGATCAAAGTTAATTGGATTATAATATGTATTTTGACTTTTTTAATTTATTTTTATTTATTTACTGCTTATCGTTTTTCCTTGCTGCTTTTGTTTGTTTTATTTAATTTGATCTAATAAACTCTCTGTCTCTCTCTAATTGCATGGTCTCAAATAGTTCAATGGCAATTACTTGACACTCAGTAAGAACTGCTCTGAAAGTGCAATTAACTGTATCTAAAACTGTTGTTTACAGTTGTTCTCACTAGAATTGCAATGCTGAGCCTCCAGAATACTTGGCTGAGATTTATAGTACAACATTGACGTATTTCCGGTCAGTGCAAAACACCGGGAAAATCAAAAATGGCGGCCTCCGTGGTTCACAAAACGGAGCTAATAAATGCAGGATATTACTTTACCAGGGCACATATGCAAGTTTTGAATAGCGTTGATGTGTTTCTATGGACCCAAGCTAACATCTGAGAGGTAAAGTGCTCAAGGGGTTAGTTCCCCTTTAACTTTAGTCGCACCGGGATTTTTACGGTCGTTTGCGTTTCGTCCTTATTTGGAAATAGCAACGTCTTGAGCTTCCTTATTTGGGCATTACATGAACGTCATTCCGTGTGGTATGAAATTCAGACCACCCAGCCTGTATCACCCGCTATTTCACATGATAATTCTGCAATTGGGGCATAAACAATGTGTACCGGTACAAGGATAACGATACAGGTCTTGATATTCGTTATTCATATTACGATAAATGTAAATTATACGTAGCACAGCATTGTTGTGTAAAAAACACATGTGCTACCCAGATGTTTTGAGTGCTTTCAAAGGAAAACAAGAAGTGGTCTATAATTACATAAGGACAAAACAACAAGGGTCTGAAGTTATAAGAAAGATTTGTCCATTAATTTTAATAGTCTCTTTCTATTATATCAGATTTTGTAATAAACTTCTATTTGTTTTGACTGACATAGTTTAACGATACATATCATGATATGTATCGTATCCGTTTTCCTGTTCTGTATCATTTTGAAGATAAAGATGTACAGCCCTAGTAATGATTTATGTTACGCGAATCAGAAATGAGTTATGAAAATATTTCACATACCTTTATAGTTTTATCACAGGATCCGGACACAATTTTGGTCTGGTCAAACTGCACACACAGCACAGCGGCATCATGGCCCCTATGGAACACAAAATTAACATAAATTAAAATGTTTTTTATTTCCCCTTATTTTATAATTGCTTTCCTAGTGGAAAGTTTCTCAGCTGATTTTATTTAAGTGTGTGTACTAACAAAACAGGGAATGGATTTAACACAAGTTGTATCATTCGAAAGGGGAGTACAATTGCTTCTGACGGTTCTCAATGTACCTACTCTAAAATTCCCTTCTAAGATACAATATGCCGAATGACAGAATAATATTTTACTATAACCTATAGGTTGAAGTATGATATTACCTCAAAGTGTTATGACATTGGCCAGTTCTGATGTTCCAAACCTTCAGTGTTTTGTCATATGAACCACTTATGACCTTTTCATCATCAACCTGAATTCAATTCATAAACAACAATTGAATAGAAATGTCATTCATTATGCAAGTAAAAGCTCCATGCACACAGCTTTTAATTATCTACGTCAAATTTTCACAATGAAGCAGATTTAGACTATTTTGTCTTTAAATTTTATTTTATTTTGTAAAATGCATTTGAATCGATTTAATTGATAAGGCACTATAAATAAGTACTAAATTATAAAGCAATAGCATTTTAGTCTTAAGAAAAATTGGCTTTGGAATTCATGCTCACTTTTCAACAATTTTACATGCAAAAGACAAAATAGGCTTCCAGAACAAACTGAAAATTCTAAAATATCACACAGACCATAAGCAGTGTTAAAGTGGGCATTACCTGCAAACAGCGCACAGTATCCAGGTGACCTGTCATTGTCACCTTGCAAGCAATACTGGACCAGCTCTGTTGAGTAGACAAATCCCACACCTGACCAAGAAAAAAGCATACCAGTTGAAAATTCCAATGCAAACTTAATTTGCGAAAAATAAAATAAAAATAAATTAATTTGCACAAAAAAAAAATCAAGTGCTTGTTTTGCTCACCTTAATTGTTTTGTCAGTTGAACCACTAACGAGACGATTACCCTGCAGGTGAAGACAACGGACAGTCCCAGAATGACCAACCAGAGTCTGGACAGACCATGGACTGTTTGTTCGAATATTCCATACCTGAAAAAAATTACATCTTAGTTTGTGACATACATCTATACAGGAAGATTTCGACTAGCCATGCTGAGAAAATCAAATCCGCAAAATATACCTTGATTGTTTTATCTGATGAACCACTGACTATTCTAGTGTCATCAAACTGTACGCAAGAGATTCCTGCAAATAAAATAAGCACAGAAACAATCCATGAAGTATCTGTTCCTTCACTAACAGCTGCAATGCCATATGGGTATTTCACATGTTTTATGAGTCATCAAAAAGTTCTGGGCCAGAAATTTCCTCAACCAGACATAAAATCACTACAAATACACATATTACATAATATGATTCTCTAGCTTTGTTGGAAAGACCCCTTTTTGGGTAGCTACTGCAGGGCCATCTAAAGTACCAAAAGCAGAATATAAAATTTCTCATTGCGATTCCTGTTTCAATTTGCTTCTTTCAAATCTTACATTTAAAAGGATAAAGATAAAGAATATTGGTGCACCCCAGTATATGTAGACAAAGGCTTATATGAAGGTTTAACTCCAGAAGAGCCAAGTGTTAACAAAGACATCTGAGAGGACAAACAAGATACGAACCTTGTGTGTGACCTTCAAATGTTCGGACATAACACTTTCCTCGGAGCCAGTTATTCCTCAGTCTGTATCTTTCAGCAAACACTTTCTTCCACTGCAAAGAAACAAGAAGATCAGTCCAACATTTACAATTACTGGTTGCTCACACTATAAACTGGTACATGTAGATTTAGTGAAGCCAAATAAAGGGCATGTAAATGCGGAATATTCTCCACAATAAACTTTACAACGCCATCTCCACTGATATTTCAAATGTTCAATCAAAAGGTATGGGAGCCATCTCTAAAACTTCAGTTTCTAAATTTCACACTGAACATTGTTTTACTAGTATGAAAAACTGATCAGCATGAAAAACCGATCAGTTTCTACCACATTGCTTTACCAGGAAAATATTTATATTAGATAAATAAACAAACAAATATCTTACATCAACACTCCCATTTGGCTTTATGTGCTGAAGTAGCTGCTTCTGCTCTCCACTGATTGACAGTCGCCATTTTGATAAGCAACAGAAGTTCCTCCACAACTGTACAGCATTTGCCAACTGGTACCAAGGTTTACAAGCACCTGAAGCTCGGCTCAGACTCACTGTGGATAAAAAACAGGTACAAGTCAGAATGATTGGCAATCGCGAACCAGTTAATAAATTGATTTGCTTCTTCGAAACACAGCCATACCAGGATCAAGATATCCCAAAATCTTCATTGTGACATGGTGAGGCAGCCAGGTCAAAAAGTCTTGGCAGTTTGGAGGGCAGCCAAGATGCAGCCGACCTTCCATCTCCATTGATAACAAGTGCATCTGTGGCAGGTCACAGCCTCCCTAACCGACAGAATATTTACTATAAAACCAGAGATGATATTCCATATTTTGCATATAAAATTACTAATTACTACATTCCATGGACTACACAATAACTAAACAAGCATAGAATGTTTACCAAGATATCCTTGAGCACCAAATTCTTCTGCTCATTGTCCATATCAGCAAACCATTCCCTGATCATCTGAAAAGTAGTTGCCAGGCATAAATAGACATGCATCATACAGATAAATATGAACAACACAAAATACTAAAACTGACAAAAGGCTTACAGATTTCCTCTGCCTGAACTCCCTTGGTCGAAGGTTATCCTTTGGTGGCTTCACTATCACATCCTCAGTAGCCTTTATTTCATTGGTTTCAGTCTTTGGAGTTTGCCCTTTCTGACAACCACTTATTGTAGACGATTTGCAAAGACAGACATTCAACACAGCTGCAAGGTCTTGAAAAGTGCGGTCGCTGTATGGCAAGTGTGACTTGTAGGTGGGTTTCCCACACAGTTTACATTTCTTACTGTAATACATAGGTAAACTGTTGCTTTTAAATTGACCAAGGTCAACAGAAAACTGGGGATCAAGTTTATGTTGTGGACTGTCAGTGGGAAATTTACTTAGAGATATGTCATCCTCTTGTGGAGCAATTAATTTGGCTGATGCAGCATGTTGATTGTCTGCAGCAGGAATGTGGTCATTGCAGGAATATGAGAGACTCAGGCCAGTGTCCAAACTTGTTGTAGATGTTGAAAGACGAACATGTGCAGGGCATAAACCCATTAGACGATGAGCTGGAGTACAAGTGCAACAAGCAGCGCAATGGCAACTACTCTGCTCCACCATGTTACTTGGCATAGAAATTGTTCGAGGCATGGTCTCGTCCTCATAATGAGATTCATTGCTAACATGATAACTATCCCTCCAATGGAATATTCCTCCACCCTTTTTCTTTGGCCACGAATGCTTTGGTATGTGACGAGATGACCAGCTGTTCTTGTTTGTGGAATCCATCTGCAGGAAAAGCGCTTTTGCAACGCTTGGCTTTAAACAATTCTGTTCTATCACTTCACTGTTGGGGTAAAGGCGTGAGCGTTTCACCTGATTAACATCAAGACTGTCAGTTTCACCATCACTTGAAGAACTTGTCTCTTGGTACAAACTGACATTCAAGAGAGATTGTGAATCGTACATGGAACTGGCCGGAGATGTATCATGGTCCATCTGGATATCGTTAGGCAGACCAGATGCATCACATGGCACAGTTACATCGTCATCCTCACGACCCTTGCTTCGCCGAGTAAACCAGGCTACTTTTTCCCACACTCGTGACCGGTTTTTCGTTCTCTTGTGATAACATGTCGACCTTTTGAAGTTACCTTCAGCTTCACCGGACTCACCATCACCTTGCATAGTCCTGGTCCCCTGAAACCTCTAAAGGAGATAATGCACATTAATGACATAAATTCACTGATACACTGCTATAAAATCAAATATATTCCTAAAATGTCAGCTCCATTTGGTCCTCATACCAGAACCTAATAAATTACCTGTTACCTCTTGCAGGTGTCATTCATGTACTACTTTCCGGACTCCTACAACACTGTCATTGCAGTGATTTAATCCATCAGTAAATCACACAGCACCAATTAATGCAATTGCACCAATTTAATCTAGTGACAATGATCTCTTAAGCTAACGCAGCCATCCATTCTTCCTCAAACATATGTATTCAGGTGGTATTGGCTTTTGTGAGTCAAATATTGGACAATTCTTACATATTTAAAAAAGTTTATAAAGCACAAATTTCATGTTTTCTAATCTGGTCCTTCCCTTACAAAACTTCCGAGGATTTTAATTATTGCCTAAAGGACAAATGCTATAAATGTTACCAACAACTTGTTAATGGTTACAATAGAAACGTAACGTTATAAATATTTAATAAAATAGTAATGTAGTGATGATATATTATATTTTAAATATTGTCACATTGATTTTCAATTTATGCCTCCGTGAGAAACCTCTGAGCAGTGTATGCAATTTCCACGGGTGGCAGCACCAGTCGATGTCGGGCTTCAGGTACTGGCTTGCATAAAGCATGATAACATAAAGTGGACTGTTGACAACTTGTCAAGTAGACGTAGTTGTCAGGCTAAGGAATGATGCAGGGACTAAAGTGTCTTAGATTAATACGAAATTCTCATCAGCTACTGTTTCGACATTCTTATTCCCAAGTGAAGGTGAGCATGCTGGTTAAAGGATTTCAATTACATAACTTTCGTGACATTGCCATTGGTGGGTTGACTCTTATTTTTTTATTGGTGGGTTGACTCTTATTTTTTTTTACCATTTAGTTACTATCTGCCATGCTGGCTCTTCCATGCCATGACCAGGCCCATCAGCTTCCATTACATTGCCATGGTAGTGGGGCTGTAGAGCATTGCCATAGAAGCTCCAGCTGATCTGCTGATCATCTGCACAAATTAAAAGGAGCTTGATGCAGTGGTACAATTTGGAGCTATTTGGTTTTTGGGAATTTGTGTGTATATAGTGGCTATAAGGGAGTAGAGTCAAAACGGCCAACGACCATAACGGCCACTCCCTATAACGGCCAACTTGCCAAAACGGCCACCTCCCCCCCATAACGGCCAATTACCAGGACGGCCAACTCAATTTTTTTTAAATTCAAATTCATTATTATATAAATTGCATATATAGAGCTCTAGCTCTATATATAAATTGCATCAATGATACAGATTATGAAGATTATGAATGACGAGCAGCACCCTTTATTTAATTATTATACATTGTTAAGATATGGAAGAAGGTTAGCCCTAACAGTACAACATACAAATAGGTATAAGAAATCTTTTTATGCAGTGGCATTAAAAAGCGTCTATAATCATGTTATGACAAATTAATTTATCTTATCTTATTTGATTACATCAACAGTGCAGTGGTTTTATGTTGCAATAGCTAATTTATGTAATAAACATATGTAATTGCAATCAGCCGTGACCGTTATGTCAATTGCTATTAGCATTTTGAATGATGAAAAGAATGGGGTACATCTAGCTACAAGTCCCCTGTCCATCTAATGCAATGTAGGTCGGTTCTGGCTAGGGTACATCATGCTTTTTTCATTGATCACAAGTATGAATTGAAACTCTTGAGTTTCAACTGATTCCTATTTATTATGCATATTATTGAGTTGGCCGTCCTGGTAATTAATTCCAGTTGGATTATTTTTAGAAACAACAACAACGAAATATTAATAATTATATAAAATGAAATAAATATCTAAAATGATTACTCTGAACTTCCTAGAAAATATATACAGGTTTAGAAGAAGATAGATGAATGAGAAAGCATATAAAGCTGCAAATAGTACAATTGGCCGTTTTATCTTTTGGCCGTCTTGGTATGGTGGCCGTTTTTGCGATTGGCCGTTCTGGTATGTTGGCCGTTTTGACCAGACCCCGCTATAAGAAATGTTTTTGTCAGAGCTCCCCATTGACACTGCAGGCTGAAAAGTTGGCTCTAATATGTTTTCACCAAGGTAATTTAGATGCAGTGATAACATTGTAAATGTGATGGGCAAAGAGGGCCACATGAACTGACAAGTAATGTAATATTGAAATCCTTTAAAAATATCAATTTATTTTATTATTTCAGAATAGAAATATCTTTTATATATTAAAATACAATTACAGGTCCTGTATGATGGTGAATGCCCACTCTGCATGTCTGAGATCAAATTTTTGATGTGGAAGGACAAGCAAAAGAATAACATTTCTTTTGTGGATATTAGCAAGCCAGGCTACGATGGTGATGAGTACAGTGGCATTACATATGACAAGGCAATGGAGGAAATGCATGTCATAGGAAAAGATGGAAAGGTATAATATTATATTCATGTTCTTTTGTTTGTATGTAAGAATTGTGCATACAGCTGTTTAATTAATATGTCAATATTTTATATTTTAAATTCACTTAATTTTGTAAATATCACTAAATGATACCCATTTTCCAGATTCAGACTGGAGTCCCAGCTATGCAGGAAATGTACGCAGCTGTTGGTCTTGCCTGGGTTTGGGGATTTTATAACAAGCCAATTTTCACCAAAGTTTCTGACAAAGCTTACAATTGGTTTGCCAGAAACAGACTGTGGTTGACCAGGAGAGACTGCACAACTGGACAATGTGCAATCAAGAAAGAGAAGGGTTCAACGGAAATTGATGACAAAAATAATGCGGCAAAAAGATAGTGAGCACAGAAACAGCCTAATGTGACACTAGACAAATTGCTGGTGACACGGAATTGTATGATAAGCATGTATATTTAATAGCAATTTCTGCATTGATTTGAATTGTACATTTTGAAGTGCCGAAAAATGCTGTATATATAATCTTGTTGTTATGTTATGTGTTAATAAATACTCATGAATATTGGCAACATAACTTTTGCAGTCCAATACTTTGTTGAAGGTGTGTCCTTGGCTAGACAGGTACTGCATCTTAATTGTTTTGATGAGATATTTATCTACCTGCTTTTTAGCCCCCACAAATTTATGATATTTTTTTCATAGCAGGACTGCTGCATGAATGTAAATTACACATACTCTGCAATTTACGCAAAGCACTTTCCTAGCATAATTATATATATACATATATATATTGAAGGTGTTATGCAGTTATGATTGTGGTGAAGAATGCTGGAAACTAGAAAGAAATTTAACCTTAGTAATTTAAGTTACGGTCTCCTTCCTGCATTACCCTGACCATATATGATCCATTTGGATCTTTACAAAATTTTAACATCCAGATTAAAATTATCACATGAGTAATTTTTATAATGTTTCAATATCTACGCCATGCAGCAATGTCACAAGTTTTGACGCGACAAAACCCAACACTGGCAACAGCTCGTGTAAATACTATTAGCAAGAAAATAAGATAGAATAAATTCGGCCAAGGGCAACTTGTTAACTGCATTATACAACTTTGAAAGTGGTGTTTTTTTTAGGAACTTTTAATTTGAAAATCAGACTAGAAATAACAAAGTTATGCTGGATTAATGGTGCAGAAGGTTACTCTCTTCATCCTGGCTGGGGAGGCCGTTTCGGTGACGTGTTAATGGCGGACCGCTTGCCCTTCTTAATTGTAGCCCCGGCAATAAATCACAAACTTAAAACTGCAACCAAAACTTTTATTGTGGCAACCTCTAGAACATTACTAGTATTAATGATGTTAAAAAAAGTCTCATGCGGGATCTTGACGCTTAAAAACGAACCTTAAAAAACAGGGGAGGCCGTTTTGGCAAGGGGCCGTCCTAGTAATAGGCCGTTTTGACTGCACACGGTTGCGCCACATGCCGGTTAGTTCAGATTTACGTCATTTGGACGTCAACATTCACAAGATGAGTGGAGTATCCTTTGGTTTCACGAAAAAGAAAGGGCAGAGAGTCTTGCAGAACTCTGCGTTAAGAGACACAGAGAAGAAAGAATCAAATGAAAAGAATTTCTTGACGGCCTTTGATAAAAACAGTGGGAAACTGTAAGTTGTTCAATGAATGTACCCAACTCAAATATCGCTCAAATATTTATGATAACGACATGTACCGTCTTTATTTTGTAGGATCCAAGTCCTTAGGGATTATCAACTAACTGCCAACACATCTGATCAATTATTGTATGCCTGTTACACTGAAACACTAAGAAAACTTTGCCTGAAATCGCATCCGTGCTTCGACCACTTCCACACTATGACCAAATATTTTTATTTCCTGAATAATGACTTGCACACAACTTTCAAACTGGGCAAAGCATGGACTCAAAAAATAATTATCACTGCCGCTCAGCCAATCAGACATGGCGATTCATCAAAAGACGCGCCCGCTGCACGGCGCGAAGGTGTTGCAACCAACTTTTTTGTGGACCGAAGGTTTTCTTAGTGTGACAGCCACTGCATGACTATGATGTCGATGATGGTAAATTGTAAAGTTAAAAACCTGAATTGAAGCATTGTGTGTGAATGTAATGAAATTCAAAATTTCTTTGTTTTGACAGGTCAGAAACCAAGGAGCTTGTCATCCCATTGATACAGAACAACCTATGGTGTCAAACAAAACGACAGAATAAGGCGACGGATCATGACGGAGAAAGTGCTGCGAAGAAGCAACGGACAGTTGCACATAAAGATCATTTGGAAGGCGAAGATGCTGCCGCAGCCAGGGAATTGATGGAAGGTTTGAATGTTATCAATTTCTCAATACACACAATGAATTTATTATACACCATAATAGACATACAATAAAGTTCTCTTGACCTTTTCTGTTTATAGAAGCAGAAATGCTCAATGACGACTGGGAAACCAGAGATGGAACCAAAGCACCTGACATGACAATTCCTATTCTAATGCGAAACAAAGTTCCCGATGGGTTTGAGACAGATGACAAGTTAGATGTATCGATTCGTCCTGAAAGTGTATGTCATAAATGATATATATTAATGAATTTTGCTGTGTAAAATTTTTCATTGTGAGTTAGAACTATGCATGAATATATCTAATTTTGTTTACAGGCCTCTGAAGCAAATTATGATCAGGTCCCCGTGGAATCTTTTGGAAAAGCCATGCTGAAAGGTATGGGCTGGAAAGAGGGCATGGGTATTGGCAAGGATGGAAAAGTTGTAGATCCAATTAATGCTGTGTTGAGACCGAAAGGCATGGGTTTGGGAGCTGACAGAAGTGTCGTTGAGCAACTCAAGGCAAAGAAAGGCAGCAAGGCAAATGGCAAGGATGGGGAAAAGTTGGAGATGAAAACTGGAGCTTACTGCATTGTCACAAGTGGAAAACATGAAAATTATTATGGTCAGGTAAGCTACACATTTTTACTAATAATATAGTCTAACAATATATTTTGTACAGAGGCCTATTCAGTTGGTTGCTCTGCATAAACTTACAGCCAGAACAAATAATCATTGCAGTGGTTTATAATCTATTGCAGATACAAGGTTTGGATGAAGACAATATGCGGGCATTTGTCAAACTTACGATAACTGGGGAAAAGATCAGCATCAGCCAACTTAAGTTGCAACTAGTAACTTCAGAGGACTACAAGAAAAACTCTAAATATTTAAGTAAGTCCTTGATGAGACTTCATTCTCATGCATGTTCTAATTTTAAAAGCATGTAAACTTTCAATAGTAATAATGTTGTGATTAATGTTTCCAGATAAGAGTAAAGCCGACGAATACCACAAAGAAACGGAGAAGAAACTGATGGAAAAATACGAAACAGAAAATGGAAGCAGGAGACACAAACACAGGCACAAAGATCATGACAGAGACTCAGAACGTCACAGAGATAAAAAATCACATAAACATGGTAGTGATAAAAGTGATAATGATGATCATGACAGAGACTCTGACAGAAGGTCAAGCCAACATAAAGAAAAGTCTTCAAGGAGAGATGAAAAGAGTAATTCACCGAAACACAGAGACTCTAAACATAACAGTGATAAACTGTCCAGATCCAACAATAGTGACTCTCGGTCAAGACTTTGGTTAAGGACAAAACTAAGAGTAAGAGTCATTGATAGCAAGTTCAAGAAAGGAAAATATTACAAAGAGAAGGTAAATACTTACAAACTGCTACTTAAAGTTCAGATGTATAATATAATACATTTTCCCGTAGGCAATGATCACCATGCATGGAAGCTGGCACAGCGACCTTTGCCCTGAATAGCCGTAATTTGTGTGGTTATTCATCTCCTTTCTTGAAAGTGGGAACAAAAACTTATTGCACAATCAGAGAAGGCATTAGAAAGCACTACCATATTTGGAAAATGGCATCATTGCGTCGTCATGTAAACTGGCGTCTGATTGGCTTAAAAACTGATATTATCCATCGGAGGACAGCATCTGCAATGACTAATGCCAGCTGATATTATAGATGGCAACAGTTGTAATCCTCAGAATTAAGGCCATTCAGAGCAAAGGTCGCTGTGCCAGCTCCAGGGCAATCTTTGCCAGCGGGAAAATTAATATAATATGGAACTCTTAATTACTAATATTGTGATACATTACCATATGTTCATGCGCTGAACATGTAAAATATATGCACAAAGTCTATTTTAACATGTTCGATCATGTATACAGTAGCTAATATTTAACCCTTTCAAATGATAACCTTGATATTTTTAAAGTGAAGTGAAACAAAAATTTGTGAAATTCAATTGTTGGCACTAAAATAAATTTACTGACAATATAAATTGTTTCTGGTTTAGGTAGTTGTAGAAGATGTAATAAGTGGACAAGAATGCATTTGCAAGACAGATGATGGAAAACTACTGGAAGGTATGATGATAATATATTTTTAATAAATTAGTGTAACTCAAGATTCTCTCAAATTAAAGAAATATACCCGTTTTGAAAACATTTGATTATGAACATTCACATGAGATGATAAGACTTAAAATACAATTCTTATTGGTAGCTAGTGATGGATATGGTACTCAAAATTTTACAACTAGCATTTCCTTTCCATTGCAGGATTAACACAAGATATGTTAGAAACCGTGATTCCAAAATCGGTTCCATCTGTTGTCATGGTTGTGAGTGGTCCTCACAAGAACAAGGTTGGTTGGTATATCTAAGTTTTCAAATTTTTTTTACTTTTCTATTGCTTACAGAGAAATCAGTATTACTTAAATACAATTATCAATCTATTTCAGCTGGGTGAACTTGTGGAAAAGGACAAGACAAACTACATCGCTACAATTCAAGTACTACCCAATCGTGATGAGGTGCTACAAATAGATTTTGACTTGATTTGTGACTACACAGGAGATACTCGCACAGAACTAGATTATTAGGAATGCATATTTTATTGTACAGTGTATTTATTTTGTAGGTTGTTTTAAATCTCACCGAGAATAAATTTATTAGTTTTTAAATAAAACTTGCCTATTTGATGTTATATCTCTGTAAGCAATACTTGATAGTTCAAGCAAGTACAAAATATAGTATAGAAAATTATACATGCAGCAATGCTTACAGCAGCGGTCATGTTTTTGACGTGTCATCTTTGGGTTTAGCTGACCGTGCAAATTGTACCACCATCGGCTTAGTGTTCAAAACAAATGCATTGGTGTCTTTCAAAGCCGCCTTTGCTGCTTCCTCTCCAGGGACGGTGACGAACGCCTGTCCCTTCATTCGACCCTCTTTCATCAGTCGGATGTCAAACATGAGCTTCTCTTGCTCGTTAGACCAGTCAACATAGCGACCAAACACATAATGAAGGTCTTTTTCTGTAGTTTGTTTAGCAAGGTTTTTGATGTAGAGACGACTAGATGGTTCACCAGAAGAATAGTTTTTGAACACATTAAAGTCTCTCAGTTGAGATGAACCAAGCCTGCCTTTTCGCAACTGAGAAGAGGAGATGAACTCCCCCTCTCCAAACTGCTCCTCCTCATGGTCGTCTTGATCATCAGTGACTGTTCTTGCTACCGGTTCAAGTTTTCCGAAAGCTCCAACCTCTGGTGGAGGACCAGGAGGCAAAGGTGGTTGTGAAATATCATCAGTCCCTGTTTGTGGATGAGCAATGTCTTCTGCTTTCTCAGCACCCAGTTTGAATTCTATTGGTTTGGCCAACACATTTACACCACTAGGGGTCTTTTCAAACACTTCTTCTGGAGCTGCAGCTGGTGTACTCTTGGGAACAGCTAATGGGGCACTAATTAGTTGTGATATCTTAGGCTTCTTTCTCTTCTTTTCTGGCTGTCGCAGGGGTCTTTTAACTGGAGCATTTTCAACAGGAAGCTGATGATCTTCCTCATCACTCATTATTTCAGACTCATCAGAGTCCATTTCAAGAAAGTCCTGCTCAAAAGTGTTTGTGGCTTGGTCTTTCTTCTTCACATCTGACAATCCTGGTGCCAATTTCCCTTCAGGAAGCGCTGGGCTTGGAGTAACAATTCCAAACGGAGGCGGCAAGTTCATCTTGTTCATGAGATGCAGGACTTGTACGTAGAACTTGGGCACTGACGCTAGAGCATTTGCTATGTTAGTCAGAGTTGTAACATTTGGTAAGGGATATGCATAGTGGAGTTTTGGGTTTAATGGATAAGTGATACCCAACCTGCTTGACAATGCATTAATATTTTCAGCTGACGTCTTCTCAAGGTCATGACCTTCAACTTGACTTGTATTTGCATCTTCTTTCTCGGACTGAACACCTCGTTCTTTTAGGTGGGGCGGATGGTGCTTCTTGTGTTTATATAGTTTTGAAAACTCTACGACTAGAGTTGATCCCAGGACTTCCAGTTGATGCAATCTTGTCAAAGCATCAGTCGCCGTTTTTGTGTCAGTAAACCTAGCAAATGCAGCATACCTGAACTTTCCATTGTCAGGCATGCATCGCACCGATTCTGCTCCAAAGTGTTTCAGCAACTCCTCTCTTTCCTCAAATGACAACACCGCTGGCAAGTGACGAACAAGTAATGTGGCGCCTTCATCTGAAGCTTCCATTTTGTTCATCTGAAAACAGAATGTTTAATGAAATTACAGCCAATTGTTTCAGGGATTCTTTTTTTCAAAATCAACTTCTGTATAATTAGTTTCAGATTAATGTTTTTTGGTGTCTATTTACTAGACAGGAATTACTAAGATGATAATTCGAAGCATCAAAACCACCTGGAGTGCGTTGACAGTTTACCGTGATCCACAGTATTCCGTGATCTCCTGCTGTGTCTGGATGTTAATGTCGCTCATTTGATCTGTCGTAACAATCCATACAGATAATCCGATAGTAGGGAGACTGAATTCACGGTAATCTGTGGATCACAGCATAATGACAATGCGCTCTAGTTTCAGCCTGGAACTGTAAACTTGATGTTTACATTTCATATATATATAGTAATTAATAAAAAAAACATAATAAAATAAACACTGACCTGATTTTTTTTTTTCCTTACAATTAAATAGTTGGATATTGTTTATGGTTTTAGGCCAACAAGTTATAATAGACAGAATTAACCATTAAATATGTGATAATGAGAAACAATTCTAAGTTCCTAGCCTGACCACCGTGACCAGTACAATATGAAGACTGATTTAGACTACTAGGTTCATGTGCAGGAGAGATGGCAAGGCACCCATGAAGTGTTCGTTGTCAACTTTCTGAAGGAATTTTTCAGGTTTCAAGGCAAAATCCTACACTTAACCCTTATGTCGACCTGGACTCAAGCTGTACCGCTAGCCTTCAGAGATGGCAGATTTTATCCTCATGAACCATTCCTCAAACTGTGTAAAATAAACCCTAGAAATTTTTTTTAGGGTACAGCTGTATGATCAGTTGACAATGATTAATTTAGATGTTCAAAATACAGCCCAAGGCACAAATTTATCTTTGTTTTAAAATATTTCATGTACAGCACTTATTTGACGATAAGATAATTTATTAAGCAAATCACTTTCCTATTGTAAATTTTATTATTGGTAATATCTCAGGAATGAAAAGCTGGGAAATTATATCAATTTGTGAAGAATAAGAGCATCAAATCTATGCAATAGGTAAAAGTTTTCTGGTAGAATAATAAAACTGACCTTGGTGAACATGCTTCACGAACAATTATACATAAAAATACAAGATGATCAGTAATCTAACTCACAATTAACATAATTAAATGACTAGCCAAATATAAACAAAATGTTAATTTTCGTTAAAGCATAACTTAATTCTTTAATACATGCTGGAAGTATTACATGATCTTGGCTTTTTAATTTTGTCGAAGTTCTTGATAATTAAATCATGGAGGTTAGCATAATGATTTCGCAGCTCGCTACACAACAAACGTAAAGAGATAAACTTTTTCTCATCAAGTTCCTTGACAGTCCTTCTGATATCTTCCACATGAGGATATTTTGCGATCTGACCAATAATCTTTCCTCTGGTCATGAAGTAACCTGAAATGGTATCTAAGTATGAGGTGGCTTCTATTTCTATTTGACTGGCTTCACCCATTGTTTCCTCTTGAATTTCTACTCCAAAGTTATTTCCGTCTTCAATTTTTGGCATCAGGTAAGTTATCCACATTTTTATGTGATTTGCATGGCCAATTAAGTCGATAATATGTGGTTTTATCAAGTCAAACAATTCCGATATTTTCCTATTTGAATTGGCAACGCCATTTGGTAGCAGAACAATTTTTGGACCCATGAAAATGTTGTTTGCAACACTGTCCATTTTTGCTTTCTTGGAAACGGGTTCCTGCTCATCACACGTTTTATACTCCCTAGGGTCAGGGATCGGTATATTTACATCTTCACTGATTTCATGCAGTCGGTGAGGAGCAAATCTTTCATCCTCTAAAAGTTCATTTAGCTCGGTGACTTTTTGGGGGAAAACAGTTTGGACCAAGTTTTCAGCCTCTTTCTTAACTTTATCCTTGTACTCTTCCACTGCCTTGGCATAATTATTAGGTTCTTTCTGGTTGCTTTTCTTGGACATTGCGTTGCTGGGGGCTTTTCTTTTATACTACACGATACAATACAAGTACTCGACAGCTGTAACTAAGGTAATGACTTGTTCCCCAGAATACCAAATTATCGCCCATCAACATGTGCAACTGTTCTAATTTAAACTGAATGGGCAGGGCAGAGAACTATTAAAACTTTCAGCTATTGTGTAATGTGTATTCTTTGCTAAACCAAAACAATAAATTGCTCCTATTGGGACAAGATTACTCTTTAACTTACCAACATTGAAGCCCTCAATTTACAACAAAACGACCATGGCGCCCTCTGGCGATTTACTGAAAGTTCGGCTGCAACTCTGTCATTGTCCGCCACCATGGCCAACATGAGAAATGCAACTATTTCTCTTTGTCACAATTTTCGTAGATACATCTGCACTTCCAGAATCTCAGCTTCCCCCATAAAAGTAAGTTAACGATTCGAGAGCTTGGTACCACCATGGCAATTAACTTATTCCTCACTGTGACACACTGTCAGCTGTATACTGTCACATGTCACTAGTGTCACTGTCAGTGTCAAAGGATATGGACAGGTAATGCAAATTTCACAAATTTCAGTCCATTTAATGATTATTGGTTTTACAATAATAGTCAACCCCTCCCCCTTTGTTTTACTTCTGTTTTTTTTTTTAACTAATGACAATTACAGTGTAGACCTACCAATTTTTACCCCCCCCCCCCCCCCCAATCATCCCAGTTAAAATAAGGGTATTGCTATAGCTGCTAGTGCAGTGGCTACAGGCAATTCTGGCTAATAACACTGCAGACCCCTGTTTTGGCTATTGGCACTGGGGATGCAGTGTTTATAGAATTTAGGCTATATTAATTGGCATTGCGGATGGTAAGGCACCCTTTGGTGAACAGGGGATGCCAGGAATACTCTCGGGAGGCTGAAGGATGCTTCTTCCGACCTGTGACACATTGGAGAAGGTGGAGGAGAGGAGCAACACTCCTGCTGGAGAGACAGTTCCAGCAAGACCTCCCCTGATTTTCCAGGTGAAGGGGCCAACCAAACTTTTCTATGACTGGGGCAACAAAACTTCTCCATGAAGGGGGCAACACTCATTAGGTGATGGGGACACGGATTCTGGGGGGGGGGGGGGGAGGCATTGGTAGATGCCAGTGCCCCACGTTAGATTATGTCTCCCTTACCAAAGTTCCCAGTAAAGGGGCCAGAAGTTGTTCAGGTGTATTTACTTGGAAGGCAAACCCCTTCACCTGGAAGTCTAGGGCACCCTGACCTCTGTGCTAAGACAGGTTGGCCCTGCTAAGCAAATCTGCCCTCTTCACCGAGTAGTTGCTGAGGTGTAGGTGGATGCTCCTCTTGAATCCCACCAGAGTTCAGGAGCAGCGGTGGCGCCCCTGCTGAAGTACTGGGTGCAACCCTCGACAAAAAGAATTGACCCTAATTCAGAGACAGGGTGGTAGACACATTCCATCAACCTTTCAGGGAACTCAAATGACCAATTCAGATAGTGCATTACCATCCGCAGTGCCAATAGCCTAAATTCTATTGCCCCTACATCTGCAGTGTCAATAGCCAAAACCATCTATGGACACTTTATCTGCAGCGACAATAGCCATTTTCTATAGCCACTGCATACACTGCAATGCATTTCCCTTAAAATAATTAAATACTCAACTTAATTTATACTCAATGTCAAACCTTCAACCAATTCAACCACTTTCATTAATTTGTGCAAAATGTGTAGCCTTTTACAAGTATGAATTGTATTCGTGTATGCGTGTCCTATGCAATTTGTGGTTCTATTCTGTATTACATACAATTTAGTTGTAGGGCCACAATTTAAAGAAGCAGCTTAATTGGATTCATTTGATTAACAAGTGGATGTTTGCTAAATTGTCACAAAATTTTTGGTGTTCTTTGACCTATGTGGTTCCATTCATTTTTTGGCAACAATTTAGTGTATGAGCATTGAGAAGTCATGCATGAGTGTGTTGTGCAAGTGCCGTGACGTTGAGGCATAATATAAATCCCACCAACAGAAGCAAGAACACAGCTGTTGCAATCAGCTTGTTGCGTTTGGGTATTTCACAATATGAACTGCTCATCCCAGGCAGTGTCACACTGTTTTTTACCTCACTCAGTAGTATTCATAGAAAATCATACATTGCTTTAAAACCAATATTTCAGGTTGGCGATGCTCTTCCAAGTGCTACAGTGTTTGGCAAAGATCCAAGTGACTCCTATAACATACAAGACTTATTCAAAGGAAGGAAAGGCGTTCTGTTTTCAGTACCAGGTGCATTCACACCAGGCTGCTCCAAAGTATGTATGGTTAGATTTCGATCAAAAATTCCTATAGATTTTGTAATTATGATGTCGATGAATTCTAATATTGTTTCGGTGTTCCCAGGCACATTTACCAGAGTATCTTCAAAATGAATCCAAGTTCAAGGTAATTAATGATTGTTAAAATGCCAACTGATTGATGTTCAGTTGTTATCTATGAAGTGTAAATTGTGACAGAGACTCACATTCAAAATATATCAAGATCGTTATATATATTTATGTGGCTAATTTTCATCTGGACATTTCAGGAGGAGGGCTATGATGTCATTGCCTGTGTATCAGTAAACGACCCATTTGTGATGCAAGCATGGAGTGAAGAATTACAAGCTGAGGGAAAGGTTTGTAATCTTATAGCTATGCTGCCACAACTAATGGAACATCAAGCTCTGTTTATAAGTTTAATTTTAAGATTAAACGAGGACTTAATTAGTCTGAAGTTTGATCTGAATTTTCATGAGCTATTTCTGGTACGAGGGATAACATGAGATGACGTCACGTGTTCCCAGTATTTAGTACATTATCTACACAACCTGTGTGGAATCTCAGGTTGTAAAACAGTCGTTATTCCGTAAAATTTGATGATTTTAGAAGCGTCGAATTGAAATGCTATCAGCTGGAAAACTAGCACGAACGTACTGAATGCTGAGAGCGTGTGACACATGTCTCATTGATTCCCAAGATGTACCAGAAATAGCTGCGAAGGGAAATCACTAGTATAACAATTTTTTATTTTTTTTTTGCAGATCCTCATGATAGCAGATATGAAAAGAGAATTCACAAAAGCAATTGATATGGAACTGGACTGCAGAAAGTTATTAGGAGACATTAGGTCTAAAAGGTAGTGAAGGCTATTGACATAAAATTAATTTGCTATCGCATGTAAATAAAAGCTATAATGATGTGCTATTGTCCTGCACTTGTGCTTTTGTATGTAAATTTGCTGTTTTGAAGGATTTGTGGGGTTTCTTTAAAATGTATTATACTATTTATAGCTTATAACTTACATTTATTTTTTCCAGATACGTGATGTTAATAGAAAATAATGTTGTAAAACAGATCAACTGGGAGCCAGACGACACTGGACTCGCGTGTTTACTTTGTATAAGGACAATGAAACAGGAAAAGATATGACTCGGATTTACTTTATGTATATTTGTAAATAATTAGTGCCATGAACATAACTGACCATGAATTTTGATGCAATGTGGATCATGCTGCTCCTTTTTATGTCGTTTATCTGTGCATCAGTGTCACGGAAAACATTTTCATTTACTCAATAAGATGTGGTCTATAAACCTGGTTGTTTAGGCCCTATTTTATGGCATTTGTACACATCTTCCAAACATTTACCAATGTTTTTGATGTATTTCAAGTTTTCCTAGCAGCTCTGATGCTGTTTTGGGTTGTTACAAAGGCATATTGCATTATGCTGCAAGATCCCATGTGCTTTTTTTTTGTTTTGTTTAAAGAGTTTATTTTATAGACATGAACTTCAGTGAAGTAAAGGATGTGATGGAGCAAAAATTATTTCGTCTTACTCAAGAGAAACCTCTCGCTGTGTAAATTACTTTTAGGTGAACATACTCCTGTATATCATAAATTGTAAGAAACTGTATTGGTACATTTTTATCCTCAGGAAGTATTGATGTTAAGAGGTGAAAGTCTGACATTAATTTTTACTGAGTTTATATTATAGTGGCTTTAAAATGTTTAATAATACATTTTTCAGTGAAATTAAGTCTGTTTGCTGACTAGCATTATAATATAAACCAAAAATAAATATCCACTTGTTTTTTTGGTCATAGTTTTAAATGTCATGTAATGGAGAAACCCGATATAAATATTACCAAAAAGTCAAAGCCCAACTTTCTAACCCATAAAAACTCCTCTGTAATATTTAATTGAAGTTTCCCATTTCTTCAATTATAATGCGGTACTTTTTGTCAACAGAGGGAGCTATCGGTAAATGCACCCAAACAATAGTTGATGACGTAGGTCTACGAGTGCATTTGATGTCACATTTAGATGACGTCATTATATAATTGTCAGACGTTACTGATAGCTCCCCCTATTGGCACAATAGTTCCCCATTTTTGGCCACATTTTCATCATTATAGCCATTTGTTATGGTCACAAAGAAGCAGCAGAAATTACCATGGGGATATAGCAACCTTTAAGTTATTTCTTTCTCAGAAATGTTTTTATCAGAAAGTGGATTTTAATTGTTGCGAACATTCTCCATGCCATTTATGGAAAAATATGCCCAAAATCCAAGTGGACATTTATTATGGATCCTAGTACTGTATAGCATTAATTAGCATCTATGCATTAATGCTGATAAAATTATCCTGCAAGCATTTGTATATATTAGAGAAATCAGACTTGTTGATAATGTAACCATATTGTTAAATTAATCTTGCATTTATACTGCAAAGGATCCCGATTTTCCTGAAAATCTTGTAATACAGACTATTAATTTATATCAGGGTTGTTCCATTTAAAAAGGGTAGTGGACCAGAAAATCTTCAAAACCTCCTTGACTTTTCCATGACCTTTTTATAATTTCATGACAACCACTTTTTCCAACATTTCCATCACTGTGGGAACCCTGGGTCAACCACCCCCCTCCCCCTTTTTTCTCTTTTGGAGAATTACCCCTGCTCTGCTTTTTCAAAAAAAGGTTCGTCCACCCCTCTTTTTAAAAAATTGGAATAGCCCTCAACAGACCACCAATTTCATCAATATGTATACAAAACACTTTTCAAGATCAATAACAGAAAAAAAAACTTCTCTGGAGCTAAAATTTGTCCTGCAGTTTATTTTATGCTACATGAAAATAACACATGACAAGTAGATATGTATAAAAATAACATTGTCAATAAAATTGCTCAAGAAATATCATGCTTTCATTTGTTTCAAATTAAAAGTTGTTATGCAATGACATGAAATGTATGGTCAGATTGAATTGTACAAATTAGACGACATAAAACCAACAAAATTAGAGTCGAAGTGTCATACAATGACATAAAAACACATGAATAACACAATGAAAATCACAGATTTTCAACTGTAAAATATAATAAGTCGAGCTGAAGGCCCTAAAATGCCGTTGAATGTGTATATCTTGTAAAATGTAACAGGTTCGAAGGAAAATGATTTGCGGTTTAAGCATCAATCTATGTCCTCTCAAGCACAAAAGCAATAAGAGGCTGTAATTGAACATAATCTGCAACATACTAAGCGGCAGCGCGAAAAACGGCTGCTAACTTGTTTTCATCTGGAATACGATTGGCGTGAAAGGCGACATCACTCCTGATATCGAAGTGATAACAAAAGCTCTCCCCCCTCCAGGGGCAGAGCTAATGACTGAAGAATCTGCTACTATGGCAGAGCAGTAAGAAAAAGGAATAAGATATTCGTATGATTTACACATTATCATCAGACATGTGGGAGCATTCATTCGTTAATTAAATACAGACTAATATACCTTCATCGTCTAGTGGCCAGTGAACAAAATTAAAGAACTTTAAGAGGCACGATTCTGATCAGGGATCAAGCTTACTGCAGTAGATGTCGAGACTTAGGCGAGAGATCATGCAGATCTGAGATCGTAGCATCCTCATACAAACGCCCTATGGATCGTTTCTCCACGGAAGATCCTCCCCTTGTGGTACCTTGCCTGAAATAATTGAAGTGTCCTTATAAAAAAAATATAACTGACCAGACTTTTTTAAGGATGCATTATCACGAAACACTTCTACCGTTAATTGCCTTGACATAAGTATATCTTGCCTAACCTTAGTAAAAAGTACCCGAGTCAATTTTTTCAAAGCTTAAACCAAAGTTAGCAGAACAATTGAATTGCTCATTTCATGATTTGTTCCATATATTTACATATCTTTGCATGTCAAAACTTTGCCTAACCATTTGAATTCGACTTAGGCAAGATTCACTGTAACTTCATAATACTTTTAAACAATAAAATGGAAAGTATGTTAATCTGATCTACAGGGGAAAAAATGTTAGGTGTTGCAGAATGGTTCAAAATGTTCAGATATGAAAAGATCACACGTACCACCAACATCATCCAGTTTGATGTCTACCAATCTCTGCATGATGTCTTCCAACTCTTCTTCGATGTCACCATAGTAACAACCAGTGTAGGCTGAATTGGCTTTACAGAAGTCAAGAAGGCTGCAAAAACAATTAATGCCTCAAGGAGTCCTTGCAGATGTTGCAGATATAAATCAAGCACACACTACATGCAAGTGGCCATAAAGAACTATTTATGTTTTGCACAATATAATTAATTAAAGCAGATTTACCTTTTCCAGTGTTTGTCTCTGGCAAGAGTTTCGGGATTTCCAATGACGATCAAAAGTGCTTTGGCTCTTGTGACTGCGACATTGAATCTCTAAGAAGGAGGAAAAAAATCTTAAGTACATAATCAGAAGGTAAATTTTGTCCTTCCACAGAATATCATGTCAGTATACAAATGCTCAAAATCACAATATATCAAAGAGAGACATCTTGACAATGCTATTACACTTGGGGCTTAACAATACTTTCACCAGTGATTACACTTGGCTATAAAGCGGCTGAATGTGATTTTAATAGAACTTAGAAATGTTTAATTCAAATATAACATATAAAAATAATGTACATTTGGGAGTGGCCCTCTCAGGTAAAAATTCTACCGCTATCAAGGGCCACTCCCCAATTACTGAATAACAAATTAAATTTAAAAAAGATTCCAATTTAACCAAATTATATTGACATTAACTAAAAAATATTGCAGATACTTTTATCATATGAATATATGAACATCATAAACACCTTAGGGTTGGCAAGGAAACCCAGTTTGTACTCAGCATCAACAGCGAGGTACTCTGGATTGCTGCGAACAGTGGATATTATTATCACAGTATTCTCACGGCCTTGAAATTCTTCTACTGATCCAACCTTAATATCCTTCCAGTTTCTTTTCCTCAATGCTTGCTGTAATTTCTGAACCTACCAGTTGAAAAGACACAAACTATACAAACTATATAATGAAAAGAAATATGTGACATCGCAAATGCAATCAAGCAAATCCTCTACAACATTAAAAGAGCGCATAAAGTAGTGAACCGCAATATCTCCAATTGTATTGATTTGACGGTTCTTAACGATCTTAACTCACAGTACCATCATCAGTGACTAACTCAAGTTAAGAAAAATTACCTTTCCATGACCAAAATAAAATTTCAATGACTAGGCCTTGACATTTTAAGAGGTAAATATTTGAAACTAGAGCACATAAGATGTGCAACAAAGGCGGCTGGCGACTGTTGTATACATGTTGACTGGCGGATTATTAGTAATTAGAGGTGTATTTGCCTTGAAAATATTGCGAGGAACAAGCATTACGATGTTCGTTGACATTTGACAGTTTGACATTCAGTCTGGGCCGAGCGGTAGGTCTATAGGGGTAGATCTATAGGGGTGATGAATGTACCAAGCTCGGTTTATTAACCAATATTTACATCTAGGTGGACCGATTTGCTGCCAAAAGTCGAGATGAATTTTATTATGACAAGGTCAGACTTTGAAAAAACAGTTTTCCACTTAATTCAGGTAATTAGAACTTGTGCTAGGTAGATGCACTTTGTGGTTGAGTTGTTTGAAATGCATGTCGATTGATACTTTGTGGCCTGCAATATTGCTCAATGTACCGACGTCGGTTAATCAAATGATCTCAGCAGATCTACCGCTCGACCCAGACTGCATTATCAAAGTGACGCTCGGTACCCACGAAGACCTTTGTCAAAAGTTGATAAATCTTCACGTCACAGAATTAATTTCTGAACAACAATGGTATCCAGACACTGTCGAAATTTCAAAATTCTGCTGAAAACATGCCTTCAACTTGCCTGACAACACGAACGTGAGCGATGATCCACATAGCCATCTAGACACGTCACTGCGCATGCGCGAATACATTGAAATACGGAAAGAGGCCCCCGTCGGGTTTTCAAATTTGAACGACCAATCAACGCTTAGACACTGCAAGAATTCCCCGGCAATTTGCACCAACTTCTACTGGACGAAATGCTACCAAAAAGTATACAGCTCTGAAGCAAAAGGTTGCATGGCAGCTGACAAAACGGCAAGTGTGTAAATTAATTTCTCTGCCCTGAATCGCGGCACACATCCACGGTATTTTCCTGCTCATTGACTTAACATACGTTTTCAAATTTGCCGCCGACCTAGTCGTAAAAGCAGATAAAACACCTCGTCATGCTGGCTTCCGCGGAGCATTGCAAACAAAGGAGGCAGCTAATGCTGCCACCTTTGAAATAAAATAATGGCAAGATCCACATATTGCAACATTGTGATAATTTTTGAAAATTTATGTTACCATTGCCTTCGACTTTGAAAAGTTGCAAGTGCGTTGCCATGGATACGCTTCAACTGTTATCAAAAATGTCCCATAATATTAAAATTCCATGACTTTTCCATGACCTAAAAGACATCTGACTTTCCGAGACCGATGACCCCCGGGCTCCAATAATGTACTTTACCACATTAATCTCATTCAAAAGAACACTTTTACATTATATTATCAAACCTGTTTTCTGTAAGGAGAAATAACGCCAATGTCAGTCTGTTTGAGTCGAGGGGCTTTGTTCTCCATCAGCTTCTCGACGTAGTCGACAACTTTGGCAACTTCTTCCGGGTTGAAAAATGACGGACTCTTTTCCTCACGAGTGTCTTGGCCCATGATACCATGAAATATCAATGGGAAACCTTTCTTTGGCAGTTCTTGCCAACTGCAGAAACACTCTCTGAAAATGAAGAGGAGCTTGCTATTATTTTGATGAATGCCAAGCTAAATGGCTGCAACGAGTTTTGAACTTTCAATATCAAGTAGATTTGGTCCACCCCCTCCTCTGTTTTAAATGGAACAGCCCTAACAGAAATTTACCTGCTCATTTTGTCAGCACATGCCACCAGCTCACTGTGGTAGTAAAGCTTGTTCGGCAGCTCCAAGATTGAAGGATGAGATCTGTAATTCTGAAGCAATTTCGTCACAACCCTCACGTCATAAACCTTGGCATTACCCGCATCATCTTCTCTTGAATAAATTTTGCAGGTCTTCATGAGCCTCTCCAGAATTGAAATGCCTAAACAATTAGAAGTAAGATAAAATAATTGATAATTTTTATAATTTTTCACAATGTGGAATTTTCTCTTATTTTAATTTGATATTTTTATTCCTAATCAATTCTATTTTGAAGTTTTACATCATTTTTTTTTTTAAATGTTTTTACGCATCAAATTTCTATTCCTTATTTCAATTGTTAACGGTCATTGGGCGTATTCCTATACACATAAATGTGCGCTATATAACTTAGAATAAACTTAACATCTCACTGCATGTCAGAATGCTCTAAGACAGTACTTTCTATTTTAAACAGAAAATAGCAAAGTCAAGTACTTTACCTAATCCATATCTGACAGCAATAGATGATCGCAGAATTGGTCCGAGCTGCTCAGGGTCTCCAGCCAAGACCACCTGACCACCATTCGGAGCCGCTACATCAGTTTCAATGATGCCTGCCAAAGCTATCACTGCTTCAGGCTCTGTAGCATGACCAGCCTCATCAATAAACACATGACTGAAGTGTCCACTGGGAAAGTTTGCTGAAGCAATTCTGTTTCAAATAAAGAAATATTGTAAATCATACTAAATGGTGTAACATGATGTGGACTCCAAGCCTTACCATCTCATCATTACATTTGCCTCTGGTAGCTGGTCATATAAGTGGCCAAGGCTTCTGACCAAGTAGCATTGAGACCTAAGACACACACATAGACCCAGAACAGGAATGTTAGCAATAATCTGGCTTGAAGACCGGACTTTTGCAAGCTAATGAAATTTTGTAAAGAGTGAAATATAATTATTCAGAATTTTTTCTTTTTTTCTTGTTTTGTCATTCATTATACCCCAGGGCATAAAAATGGGAATCCCATGGTAATTCAAATGTTAACGACGCCGTTAAAGCACAAGTATTACACCCTCTTTATATTTTCATTTTCAAAATATAGCAATTATTCTGCTTCGTCCATGAAAGTGAACTGAGTTTTACCAGGGATCTCGGTTCACTTTTAAAATCATTAGCCACTGTGGCTAATCCTGTCATCAGACCGTTAGCCACATTTATAACTGAGGAGCCACATTTTTCAGATCGGTGTTTTTTGACATTTTTGTTGTTTCGTTTGTATTTGACAGGTTGGTAAACTTCCTTTTTGACTTAAAAAATGGAAATTCTTTATTACACAAGTATGTGTAAGACATGTAACATAATATTTTAGAAAATATATAATATGGGTTAGACATCTGAAAATTTTTGAAATTCCAATTGCAATGCAATGAAAATTGCATTTAGAAAACTTGCTAAAAAAGTTTATGGTTTTGGTGAAATAATTGAATTTATCTAATGTATTAAAAAAATTAGTTGTTTCAGAAGGCATTACATTTTTTTTTATAAAAGCTTCAAACATAAGGATAATTAACCACATTTATCTCAATTGATTGAATGCTTCTTCTAATTTTTCATTTTGAAACTTGTAATACTGAATTGCAATTTACATTTGAGACACTCAGTGGCTTACAGTCAATGGTCAATCAGCCCAATTGACATTAGTTCAATAACAGAGAACAGAAGAAAATTTAAACATTTAGCCGATGTGGCTACTTCAAGGTCAATGCCTTTAGCTGCAATAACAGTTCACTAGCCAATGGCACTGTGGCGAGTGGCTACCGAGATCACGGTTTTACCTTCTGACATTACGTTCTATTTGACAATGTCCACGTTCGATATGATAAGTAATATATGATTAATGAGAGAATCCACACTTAAAAACTCCTTAATACCAGATGAACTGATCTTGTTCCTGTAACAGCTTACCTTCCTGCAGTGACCAGTGTGGTCACGATAACTTTGTATTTCAGGAGGTCAGTTTTCGAAGGGAACAAGAACTGTTGTGATGACTTGTCATAATTACAGATTCCCTAAAATATAAATCAAGCAGTCAATCGAGTAAATCAGTCATTTACCAGTAGTAGCAAGCACAACTCTAGTACTGTTCTAATAAAGAACAATTTTAAGATACTTTATTCTTTAAAATCAAGCTTAGATAACACAAGTTAGATATAATAAAGCAAGGATGAAATGCAGTTTCTCAATGACATGAAATATACGGCTAATTGGTTATCTCTTTCTACCTTAATATCTTCTGGAACAGTGCTGTACGCTCTGCTCACAGCACACATTCTGTAGACTTCATTCTTTACAACTTTCCCCTTGAGCAGTCGTTGAGCAATCAAATCTGCAGCACTATTTGACGGTGCACAGGCGAGGATGTGAGCATCATTAATTTTATGGAGAACCTACAAAGAGAAATAAGGTAAACACCAATGCTTCGACATAGAAAATATTTCACACAAGAAAATTTGTTAAAACTTAATTATGCACATGAACTTTATCATAAATGCTGTTAACCTTTCCTAATCTGAAGCGACTAATTTTTGCACAACTTGAACCAAAGTTGCCAGAATATTTACATGCTCATCTATTCTTTTCATAAATCTGTGTATAAGTTGAATTGTCTTCACATAACTCAAACAAATTCTTAGTCATAATTGCAAAAGCACAATGCATTTTGCCGTGCGTAAGTTAAACGATCTACCTGCTTGCGACATCAGTTTTGAAGAAACCATTTCTATACCACATTGTACATTCATGGTCAGGCAAGTTTGCGTAAGTCAAACCTTCACTTAACCTCGAATCATATCAGGTGGAGTGCTCAGTTGCAATACCATCAGGTTGTATTACCGTGATGTGCACTTTTGGCGTAGTGATCAACTGGTGCTGCCACCTGTTGAGAATTTGCATTAACTTGCTTTTCATAAAAAACAAGGTTGCAGGCAAAATTCAACAGAATTGCTTAAGATTAGCAGGTGTTCACGGTAATACCACCTCACTGTAATATAACGGAGCTCTGGTCTCTTTGAATTTGACGAGGTTTAGTGAACTTCATTCCATGGATTTCTACCAATAGCCATTATCAAATGAGGAAAGAGTTGGCCATCCAACATTGTTCTTTTCTTATAAAGATAATAAGCTATAATACCTGCTGAATGGCTTCCACAAGTGTAACTGTCTTTCCTGTGCCAGGTGGCCCAAAGATCAAATATGGAGCAGGCCGCGATGTCCCCATTAAGATGTGTTTGATGGCTTGTAGCTGCTCAGTGTTGGTTTCCAATTGTCTGTTCACTAATCTGGTTTCAAATTATTATTTGTGATTAATTAAATATCAAATTGGAAAATAAAAAAATTAAATTAAAAGTACATTAATAACTTACTAAAATTTTAGTAATTTCTATGTTTCTTTACATCTAATACAAAGCCAAAACCACTTTAGGACTCGACATCATCGGGTTCAATTCATCGTCGATAATATAATTAAATTAGCATGGCTACCACAGCGCCGTCTACCGTATCACTCCTTCGCGCATGCGCGCCAACTCCCAGACCGCCATATTTTGATTTGAGTGGTAAATATATAGCGGGGAGGTGGGAGGGAATGTTCCGTGGTTTTGGGTTTGTATTAGATGTAAAGAAACATAGAAATTACTAAAATTTTAGTAAGTTTCTTTACTTAAAATACGAAACCCAAAACCACTTTAGTACAGAATTACCTGAACCGGATGGTGGGAAGAGTATAAGTCTAAGAAGTCTTGGTTTAGTTGAGCGGAGTGAACGGTAGCGGTGGTCCCTAATTTGGCACAGGATGTGATAGGACAGCATGCTTATGTACCAGATGTAGGAATTATGGTGCAGGTTGTAGGAGTTAGATCCCACTTCTGCGAGTAAGGAGGAGACAACCACACTCTCATCCCTCCTTACCTTCCCTATGAATTTTAAACCCAGTCCGAATACGGATTCATCCCGGGTTATTCATGGGTGACTGTGGATAGCCTCTTTACCTTACTGACTCAGTTGGTACTTATCCTAAAGAGAGTAGGACGAAGGATGCTCACCAGGTCAGGAAGGTAAGGTTCTTCTTCTCCACTTCGTACGGTGTTTCGGCCAGGTCTTCCACAGTCTTCTCCCTCCTCGGATGGCCCCTTCCCCCCTGCAATTCGGGGAACCACTGCTTCTCTGGCCAGTGTGGCGCCATCAGAATCCTCATGCACCGGTGCGTTTTCAGTTCTGAATGACTTTTGCGACTAGGCCTGTCGGGGAATATGCATAGGCTAGGAGGTTTTCCCAGTACCAGGAGAGGGCGTCTATGGCCATAGCGTACCCATCCAGAATGGGGCTCACGCAAGATGACAGCTTGGTGTTCTCTTTCGTGGCAAACAAGTCCACCATGGGTGTCCACCATTCCTCCCACACCAAATTCAGTACCTCGGGGTGAATGACCACTCTGTGGGGAGGACTTGGTCGGTTCGGCTCAGTTTGTCTGCTAAGACATCCAGGCGCCCCGGAATGTGTCTGGCTTCAGTGTGAAGTAGTGCTGTTGAGCTGACTTGAAGAGGTGTGCGGTTGCTTCCAATAGTGGGGCTGACCTCGTTCCGCCTAAGGGGAAGAGAGTCTATCACTTCTCTGAAGACCTGCAGTTTCATTATTGACATGTGCAACAGTGTAGTCCACGGTGTGCGTCATAGTAGTGGTTCTTCCGTGAACTCTCACTATAAACCGTTTGTAGAATATCCACCACCTAACGTTTTACCCCCATTGTTTCCCAACACTTCCAAAAAAAAAAAAAAAAAAAAGTGGTGCAGTCTGGCTCCTACTTGCGTGAACATAACGTTGTGACTTTGACCAGGTGCAAGCGGAGGCCGTGCAGCCCGTGTAGGGTCATACGGGGTAATGTGGTTCTTCTTTTCCTTTTCCTCCTCGCTGCGATGAAGCATAGGAGGAGCGGCCTCTTCCCTGCAAGTTCCCTCTTCCGCCACCCCGAAAAGAAAGATTCCCATGGGAGGAGTAGGTGGAATTACTGGTTGACGTAGAAGATATGGGGGAGGTGCTAGCGCTCATGTTGGGCTGTTTCCGTTGGCCTTCATGATTCATTGTGAACAGGTGATCACTTATCTGTAACACCATGGAGGCAGTTCTCCTGTCAGAGTCCCTGTGAAGCAGGTCGTCTGAGCGCCCGCCGAACAGGAAGGGGCCTCTGAAAGGCTGCATTCGGAGGACATCTCTGGAAGGTTCGCTTAGGATGGAGGGTTCCAGCAGGTGATCCCTTCTCAAGCTGATAGTTTCAGCTAAAAGCCAAGCTACCAAAGTTGTGAGATGTTGGAGTGCTCTGGCTCTGCTTTCGGCATCTGCTTGTATTCTGTGCCTTTCTTCATGGAGATTCACTAAGTCCGGTGGTAGTGTGTTCTCTGTGTAGGAATCCAGGCAGTCCCACATGGCCTTCATATCTGCGTTGAGGGAAGAAGAGAATATATCAACCATATTAATAATGCCAAGGCATGACGATATAGAGTTTTCCCACTCCTCTAATCTGGATAGAGGTAGCGAGGCAGGTGAGGATATCTCCCCAATTGCCGCTTCAGACATAAGCGGCTTTGCACATAGGAACTTATTGGGGAGAAAGCTGTAGTCAGCCATATTCACACATGGTTTGGGCACCATTTTGTTCATCTTGTTCTGGTTGGAAGGGGGATAGTCCCAGTCAGGGTGCCAGGATTCCTGTCCCCTAAGTCCTGCCAATGAGCGCCAAGAGTCTACTACTCTGGATATAATCATTTCCCCCACTGGGAAAGCAATACCCCGTACCTCAGATGTCTGTTTGGGGTTACACAAGGCTGGCAGAGTGTGGGGTCTGTTGTCATCAGGGGGAGCGACTCCAGCCGCAATCATGGCCTGCGTAGCAGCTGTTTGAATAGTTCTGATAGAGAGGACTGTGAAGTTTTGGAGAGGTTCTGGGCTTGGGCTACCTCGGTTAACAATCGCATAACATGATCCATTTTCCTGTCCTCCTGTGGGCCATCAGGATTCAGAAATAAAGAGTTTGCACTACTCACAGTCTGCTCTCGATGTCTTCTGTTCATTGGAGGTGATCTAGAGCGTAGCCAAGACTTGCTATGAGATCTGGAACGTCGTTCTGTCGGTTCGTTCCGTCGTCTATCTGTACGACCCGCGTCGTCACGGCCATGATGCCTGCTGGCGCTGCGACGTCGTTCTATTCTCTGAGGCGAGACGCTTATAATACGTCGAGGCGAATCCATAGTCTGCTCTCGATGTCTTCTGTTCGATTTAGAGCGTAGCGAAGACTTGCTATGAGACCTGGAACGTCGTTCTGTAGGTTCGTTCCGTTGTCTGTCAGTACGACCCGCGTCGTCACGGCCATGCTGCCTGCTGGCGCTCCGACGTCATGCTTTTCTCTGAGGCGAGACGCTTTTATTTCGTCGTGGCGAATCCATCTGAAACATACTAAACGTTTGTTAGATAGTTTTCCGTGGAAACCGGCTGTGAAATGTACATAAATATGTGTTAAAAACTTATAAGAACCCTAGCTCTTTGCAGAGCGTGTCGATCGTTCTTCGTCGAATCAAAATATGGCGGTCTGGGAGTTGGCGCGCATGCGCGAAGGAGTGATACAGTGCTGTGGTAGCCACGCTAATTTAATTATATTATCGACGATGAATTGAACCCGACGATGTCGAGTCCTAAAGTGGTTTTGGGTTTCGTATTTTAAGTAAAGAAACATGCAAATAAACCTCTATCACAAACCAATCCTATTCATTTATATGCAAGCTGAATAATTCACACTATCAGGACTTTAAAATGTCCTCCTCATGGGATTCTTCGTTATAATTTAGATGTAAAATGTAGTGCTCAGTATCAAATTTGCCGCATATTATTTATTGTTAATGGTAATTCTGTCCATATTTTTTTTCAATTGGTGTAAAAATGCACTGGATAGTAAAAAAAAAAAGAAGAAAAAAAAAAGAAGAAAAAAAAAAGAAAAAAAAAAAGAAAGTATATGTTGCCTGTTGTGCTCACCTCAAAGGCTCATTGGGGATCGAGATGATCCCTACAGCGCATGCAGTTTCAGGAGCAGGAAAAAGAATCTTCTCAAGAGAATTCTCATCAGCCAGTTCCACCGAACGGTGCATAAGGCGCAAAGCCATTCGGTTGAAAGTGAAACGGACTGAAAATTTCAAGTTCTTCACAAACTCGTCACGCAGCCTTTAAAACAAAAAAGAAACATTTCCTGGAGCTGATTTAAATGTATTGAAATAAAAATTACATTGACACACATGTGTACCAATTACTTCACTTGCGGAATAAATGTAGCTCCTGAAGATTCACACAGATGCCTAACCAGTACACATACCACAGAAGAGTTCTATGAACATACACACACTGAATTACACAGTACATATGTAGATCATATGCAACAATGAATCAGCATATACATAGCAGAGCAAATTAGAAGTATAACCTTGGGTAATAACTATGCAATTCAAGCGTTAATTATATAAAGTAATGATGAGAATCCCAATAAGTTTCAAGTACTCTGTAGATGCAATTTAGGAGCTTTATAGAGTTCAGCAAACCAAGTGGCAAAACTGTGTTCAATGACATATTCCACATTTGTTATGTTGTTGTGATGACTTTGAATCTTGAACTTACTGCTTGTGGAATCCAATACCCACTTCATTCAGATAAACTTCATGTACGTAGCCTTTGTATTCTTTGTTCCCCGAAGAACCATCGGCAAGCTTTTTCGTCGCAAACAGAACGTCTCCTCTCAATACAGAGGGTCTATTCTCGGCAAGGCCAGGCACCTGAAAGTCAAAGTAAATAATGAAAGAGTTTGACAATTAACAAATGCTAAGTTCCCATGAAAGATCTTCACGCTCGGTAATAACTTCCTTCTGTTTAAGTTTAATGTAACATGCCTTTAAGGCAAGCTTAAGGTAACATTAGCTTATTAATACCGGAAAAATGCAGTTACGAAAGGGCACCAAAATCACTCAAAAATGCAGTGATGCAGCACTACTGAGTAAGGGTGCAATTCTACTTTGTTACAACCATTTACTCCATTCAGCACTGACCTTCAGAGTGAGCAAACGTGGCTTATCCCGACATTCATTCATCGTTGCATCATCCAGATCATAATTTCGGATGTCAAGCTCCATCTGCACCTCCTCGGCATACAGCATTGTGGAGAAACGACCCACGTATGTTGCCCAGCAAAGTTTATGATCCAGAACAGGCCTGTACAGCAGCAATGAACCAAGAGAGTGGCATGAGACAAAGTAACACAGTGTCCATCCTATTCATTTGACGAAAAGTACTCATCCCAAATCTGCATCCGCAAAATCTTTGCTCTAGCAGTCTTGACAAAATGTCTGACACAAATTATTTAATGTTCATCATTATTATAATGATTACTATTTTTTGTGCAACTTTAAAATATTAATAAGCATCTATCATTTATTAGTAATATTAGTAAATGTAGCATCTGATGATGAAGGCCAGTCATATCACTTAGAACTGGCAATATTGCAATAAAAAGACTCGTGACTCAGTGCATATTACGAATCGGTGTGTTGTTTGAAACTTGTTTCCCCCATTTTGTATATGGGTACACAGTCTGAGAGACGTTTTCATTATTATCTGTTTCATTACCTACCTACCTACCACTAGAAATTTTTTTGTATACAATTTTACTGACACTGTCCCCACTACTCAAGCTAAATGTGACAAATGAAGTCTTTTTAAATCATTCATTACTCACCGGATTTTACCCAAATACTCCGCGCTTTGACCAGATAAGCCATCTCCATCCAATTTGTGTCTGATCACATCTCTAAATGCATTAGGCACTCGATGTGCTCTCAGCTCAATGTCCCTCTCAAGCTGAGATGAATTTTCCCTACAGGTGAGGAAAGACAAACTTATAAGTTAAAGAAAATACCCTAACTCTTGGACAACAGCAATAGAGCAGCTTGAGAAGCCATTCAAATGTAATCATTCAAACTTTCACATTAAAGCGTGGTGTAACACTGAACAACTATCCACAGCCCCCCCCCCCCCCCCATATGAAACGGTTAAGAGACCACTTTAGTTTTATTATAAAACTTGTTACATTACAAAGAGAATGCTTTTCTCGTGCACTTTATGACTTGACATTTAAATATGGAACATTACTTGCTTTACTCAGCAGATACTCCATCATCTCAATCATTGTTTTGCGTTCAAATACTTACAAGTCCGGTGCAAGACCTTCGACAATATCAACTCTTGGAGGATAGTACACCTTGCGCACAGGTGTGTAAGGCGTGGTGGGCTGGACTTCATCTACAATTGCATTCTTGCATCTGCACGCCAAAAGTCTAATGATGTGTATGTGCTTATCTTTCTGGTCTAGCGTTGCAAACATGAAGGAAATTGATGTGCGATATCTTCCAACATTATTCGCACAGCTGGTCACGTTTACCTGGTATGAAGCACCTGAAAAAGAAACTTTCTGGGTTATCCTTAGTTAAGGGTACACTGCCAATCAAAATGTATATTAAAAATTTGGGCTACAATACATCGTCTAAAATAATTACACATGGCTTCCTGGATGCCTGGTTTATTTTTCCTTCTATTTGGGGGGGGGGGGGGGGGGGCAGGAGCAAACCATCTCCCCCCCTCCCAAAAACAAAACCTTTGAAAAACAGCCGCTCCTTTCTAATTTTTTTCCCCACTCTTTAACATTTATAAATATCTCTCCTAACCACCAACATTTTTAATCCTCCAGGAAGCCCTATATTAAACATTACATAATATAAATGCTGTGTTCACCTGGAGCAAGCTTCACTAAACCCCCTGAGGTCACATTTTTGACATCAGTGAGAGAGAACACACCAACATTCTTCAAGAATTCATATTTTTTGAAGAGGATGATTTCTTCAGAATTATTTGTGATATCAAACTTGAACACCGACTTCTGCTTTTCAAGTACTTCGTAGTGGACAGATCCGACTGGGTCACCATCATACGGACTAGATATCACGATTCCTGCTTTGTTTTGTACTAAAAACGTCCTGCAAATGAATCGTAAGTGTTCTCAAGTGAATGTGTTGCAGAACTTATGGCCAAAAATGCATCAAGTATTCTATATAATTATATTTCAATGCATAGGTTGCCTAGTTATTACAATATTTATATTATACAAGGAAACAAAAATGTTAAATTAGAACATTTCTTTTAAGCTATGAAAAGTCGGTAAAGCGCTACGCTTGAACTTGTATTATACTTGAATGCTAAATATGGTAATACAAATCAAGCTTCAAAACTAGATGACAATCATTACGGGATCAAGAGTGTTTGAAACATGTAGAGTTTTTAAAGTTTTCTTGTCATATTTCAATGATAGAATCACAAATTCAGTAGCACCTACTTGTATTCCTTTAAAGCGAGGATCAAACCCTGAATACGATGGTTCCGTGTATTGGAATGTTGAGGAAGTTCCTCTTTTGCTTGAAGAATGATTCCACAAACCCTGCAAATCACTTGGTTAGCAGTGACATGGATCCAAAGTGGAATAAAATCGTCACTCGTTAATTCTGAGATAAAAGACTTAGTGGTTGGACCATTGGAAGTGGATGCATCGGCTGAGTTTCGTAGCGAGGGAGAGACACTACGCCTGTGTTGTTGACGCTGTGCATTTTGAGACAATGGAGCAAGATTTCTCTTCTTGAAACTTGGATTGAAATTCACCATATTTTTCGCCTTGCTTCGCAGCACAGCTTTTTGTCTAACCAAAAGAAAGAAAACAGTAGCAAAACTGGCACCACGGGTGCTGCGGTTTTCATCCACACAAATTGGTCTGAACTGCTGATAATAAATATCCCTGAGCGTCTCTCTCTGACAAGAATTCTTCAACCCTTCATCCTCCAAAAACTGTAGGAATTCAAAGCTCCGTAAGTTAACAATAGTTAAATCCTTCCTTGATGGCATTTTAAAAACCCATTAAAACCCTGAAAAGAGATGAAACAAACATTAGTCAGAATGTCAACTATGAATCCCATAAGTTCTAAATATATTTTAGTGGCCGGCATCACTGAACAAAGCCAGTGGATACCAGAGAAAATCTGACACCAACAAGACAGAAGCAATGAACAGATACTCTATTATCATATTAAAGGTGAAAGAGCAAGAATTTATTGAGTAATACACACAAATCAAATAATCTTCTAATAAGTTGCAGCAATTTCTTGGGACAAGAAGATAGTAATTTGCAAAATTTGAATTTTCTAAATGCTTTTTAGATTTTCCCAAATGGAAGACAACTTTTATTTTAAATAGATTTACTGATGCTGAACATTAATTTATTGATGTGGGTGTGCTTTAGCAAAACAGGTAATTAGCAGCAGAAAAAACAACCAGAAATATACTTGGAATAGCCCTATTTTCATCAATTCACCATTTTGAAACTAGACAACGCCAGTTTGTGAAGAGTCATTACAAGCCTCAGCTACTTTCCATCAAAAAATTGGCAAAATGCCAAATACATTGTACTCAGGAAATTCAGGCAGCAATCAGGCAAAGTATCATAACATACAACTGTACTAAACAGGTGTCTCTTTATCTGTTATCTTGACAAAATGATCATGTATAATATTACTGTGTCAGTACAAGTATATATATATGTATATATATCTATTCTACAACAGGATATATATATGATACATCTTGCAAAACATTCCATTCAATTCAAACTTTTGTCCATAAAAAAATATACATCAATGTATGTACTCTGAAATGCATACATATATCTAGGCTTCCTCTAAATTAATTCCAGCCTTAGACACTGTTGCTAAAGCAGGTCAAATCTTTTTAGCCACAACAGAGACAGTTTAGCTACCATTGTTTGAAGCAGCTTTCATAATACAATGATGACACTATAGTGAAGACCAATCAGATTCCTCGGCTCATAGGCATTTTCGCCACTAAGTTTGACAGATTTTCGCCACACAAGCATTACATTTAGCCGCAGTTACATAAATTTCGCTAAGCGGACCGTGGCGAACGTTTAGCGGAAGCCTATATATATTCTTAATACCATAACAGGTGCATTTGCTTTTAACAGCTAGTAAGACAATCAGAATATCAGCTGAATTTTAGAACTTAATGCAACACATGCCCATCCGCAGCTTATAAAAAGATATACATGGGATGAACTGTTTAGAAGTTTGTGTCACAATCGGTTTGGCAGACAAAAAAAATCTATTCCTGGACAATGCTTAATTTTAAGTAGACTTTTGCAATATAAGCATATTTATAAATAATAAAAAGAACGGACACTATCTATCACTGTATCAGATCAATTTCTGTTGAGCAGTGGCCGCATAAAAATAAACGAATACGCCACTGACCACATCAACTTCTTTTAAATTTTTATGTTCAACAATTTACACAACCCCAATAAATTTATATATATATATATAAATTTACCTCAAGGAGCAGAAAATCACTCTGATGTGTAGCTCGCAAGCACAACTCATGAGAACTGCTCACTGCAGCCAAATACAGATATATATATCTACTACTCCACGTGCATTGATTTTTTTCTCAAGATTTTTATTTCCCAGAAATGGCTATTTTTATCTTGACCCTGAAGTTCATACAGGCGACACATCTCTTGTGATTAGGTATCTAAAGTCCAAAAAAACACCTGGTTATGATCTGTTATTCAAACAGCATAGGTCATATAAAATTCCCGAATATATCTAAATAAACTAATTTCTGAATTTGAACGGACATGAGTCACTAAGATAACAGCTGATAGCTGTGCACGCTCCGCTACATGTACCAGTTAGCTCTAGTTATGAAAACAAGAACAACAAAAAAAGATCATAGTTATTCCATATTTTCAATTTGTTTTGTATTTGTAACTTAACCTTGTTAAACCGGCATTTCCAAGAAAACTGACCAATTATGAAAATATCTGGAAGATCATAGATTTTGGTTAAATTATCTTAATAATATTATGCAGTTTTATGGTACCAAATACTGTCCCTAAAATATTATGACTCAGGGGCAAGTGGTTGCCATGGTAGCAATGTTTAAAATGTTTTGGGCTGTTTTCTCAATTCTTACCCAGTCTTTTTACCATTGTTTTAGTCTAAACATAGGCTGCACGGCAGCAAACCCTCAGCGAATGGCCATATAGCACGTAGCATCATCAATACGGTTCAAGAAACCTCCGTAACGAATGTCTTTGAAAACGACATTCTACTACATTTTGTCTGTTATTCTTAATCCATCCGAGACAATCACAAATGGTTATGTTTCAGGAATTTCAAATCAATCAGACACACACACAGGGCAAACTCAGACTGTGTTTCTTACAGCTGTGTAAGATGGTTTTTGAGTAACTTCAACAATTATATTAGATACCTATTTACTAAAAATATATTGTTCACCATTCAGCTACATGTACAATACGTGGAGTTTACTTATGGTCTGCAAAGTTACCATGCCCTTCTTGTATATAACATTAAACCTACTATGGTCTTTGAAATTCTTATCCCATTTGCTTATTTTGAGTGTCTTTTATGAGGCAAATAAAATCATTATCAATACCAATGGACTAGAGCAGCGTAGAGGTGGTGATGATGAATATAATATTATTGGATAATATTCATGCAGGGTTGGAAAAATAATTTTTTATTTTTTTATTTTTTTTGGACCTCAAGTACTGTCTGAAGCCCATCCTCCTCTATAAGACATAACTGTCGCCGATGAGTTTTATAGTCTGAGATTGTCTTGACCAGTCTTAAGCCTGAAGACTGTATTGGCCTAGAGACCACCTGCTGACCTGGATACAATCAGGTTTTTTTTTATTTGGCAGACATAATGATGGTTGCCTAAGGCTTGTTCCCTAATAGGGACTGTATCTAAGGAAAGGGACTATGTCTTAGGCAATCTAGATGTGATCTTCGTGAATTTACAAGAAAATTGTATTAAAGGGTCGAACTAAGCCTATACATAGATAAGCTGTTGTTGGCTATTTAACAGTACGGGGCACAAATATTTCATTTGTCTGACAGCAGGCTATGTAGACGTCTGGAAAATTATCCACCTATTTAAGAAGCTCATTGGCCAATGTGTTCAGTGGGAGGGACATTGCAAAGTTTAATTTAATTTGATTGGTTAAAACCTTGATGATTGAAAAAATATTATCTTGTGACATTTTTTGTTGTTGTAAATAGTCTAGTGACATAGTAGTGTAACAAAAACATAGCAACAATACACAATGTAGCAAGAAATAATGGCCCATACATAAACAATTTCTTAAAATGTTGCTGGGATTGCACTTGACTGCACTTGACCTATCACATGTGTTTCTTATATTTATTAATAATAATCAGAAATTTACCTCAAAGATATCAGTTCAGTCAGATTGGGAAATTTTTTTTTTTTTCATAATTATTCTAATTGTTTTTCCTCACTCATTTATATACAGCAGGCATGCATTATCTTCTTTTTTTTAATGTCTATGGTACACATTAACCCTATGGGTGGGGTATTTTACCTGAGCATATACAGGACACAATGGCCTTGCTTGTTATCTTTTTTTTTTTTTTACAATATTTGATTTTTTATTTCAAGTATATTAACCAGGGGAGCGAAATAATTGCTAAAGTATAGTCAGAAAGTGCACTCAAATGGCAGGCATGACATGATTTTGTGTGCGACACTTTGACTATTGAAGAAATATTTCCCAGACACTGGTATGAGGTTACTTGTTCGAACAGGCTGTATGTTTTCATGTTCAATAAATATTTCACTATTTTCTGTGATTTTGTAAAGTAAAAAATATATATATATATACTTAACGATAGAGTTATCATGCTAAGTGTGCAAGACTTCTATTGATAGCTCTATTGAACATAATATGGCACCATAGGTTAGTTCATCCAAGGTACACGAATTGATAGCTAGATTGATTGAATAGATAAATCTTGGATGAACTAGAGAAGGATTGGACACTTCGGAAAGTAATAAAACAATATTCATTATTAGGTGATTTAAGAAGAGTCAAATTCGCCCAGAGCTGGCCCAAGGACCCCTGCTGCTTCCCTAAATACATAAATTATTTGATGTTCACACTGCGCTTCAGTGAGCACACCCCTCCTTAGTGATGCCCTGCATCAGCAGCAATTAACTCCCTAAATTTCTAAGTAGAAATTCTTTATTTCTTATTGTATATTCTTGACATCACTGCCAGTGAATGAGGCATGATCCAAGGATTCTAAAAGTGTTTTCATCAAATTTCTAGCCCTAATATTAAGAAAGTTATGGACTAAAATTAGCCAGATTGGAACTAATATTTTTTGAAACATGTTATCTTAATCATGTGATAACTCAAGAAGCCGTGAAGAGCCATAGATCAGGCCATATCCATTGAAAAGATGAAAACCTTATATTCATGCTGGTTATTATGCCTTAATTGTCGAAAGTTGTCGAACGGAGATACAGACCTTCAAAGATGCCTAATTTTCAAAAGATATGCTCACATGTGTCTTAAAATTTTGATAAAAACCTGCCTATTTATATATTTTCCAAAATTTTGTTGCTTACAAAAATAAAATTTAAGTCTGAAAAAAAAACAATGAAGGAAAAAAATGTCAAGTTTATACTGTGTGTAGAGGAAAGATATGCATGTCAGCCGATATGAATACATATTTAGCACCCCTTTCCATCGTTTCCCAGTGGAATCAGTGAGGGGGAGTTGTAAAACTTGGCTCATATTTATTTATAACAGCATCCTAAATTGGTCATTAGGACGGTAGCGAAACCTTTGAAGTATCGAAGTGTCCAATCCTTCTCTAGTTCTTCCTAGGAATATTTAGAGTAGGAATGGAAACTAGCTCAGTAATAAAAATTAGGGGATGATTATCAACAGGTCATAAATGTGGTAAAATGGCCTAAAGCTGGCCCAGACCCCCAGCTGAGGTGGGCAGGGCATTAATTGCTTTGATGTTCACTCTGCATCTCGCTGACTGGGATGCTGGACATCGGTCAAGTTATAACTTGCTGCAGATTAGTTTCATTTCACCACCCCAGTGTGATGCTCAAAACTTTCAAAACATCCTGCGGAGCATGCCCAGTAGCATCATTACAACCACAAGGTTATTGCAATCACAGCAGTGTTTTTCACTTCTTTCTGGACCTAATAGCGGCAAATTTACATCTAATTGAAGCTAAAAATTAGCATTTCAGGGAAGTTTAACGGCTTTTAACACCTATACTTGAAAGTGTAATATCTTAAAATCGTCTTATTTCTCACAATTGAGTGTAGAATCATTTTAAAGCTGACAAAACAAATGTTCTAGCCAATTTGTAAACAATAGAGATGAATGACAACGAACACTGTTACAAGCATGTAATTATGTTGACAAACCAAAATGTAAACAATCTCCAACTGAACCAACCGTGCGTTTTTTTTTTCATCGTTTATGGTGTTGATAACACGAAAATTAAGTACATTGTTTACTTTTCATTTTTCTCGTTTTCTTGTATTATATGTATTTTTGATTGATTAAAAAATGTTTTCTTTTGCTGGGGGGGGGGGGGGGTTCCATTACCAGTCGGTTTAGCTCATTGATATTTCTGTATTATGTAACATTAAGTTGTAAAATTGTATACAATTTATTACACAGCCTGGTAGGGATGGGAGCTTCATGAGGGGGAGTTTTATTGCCATGTTAATAACTGGTGTCAGATTAATATCATTAAGGATATTGCGAGACGCACAGTGGACTTTTGAAGTTGCCTTGTTTCCATTCCTTCTCTAAATATTCCTAGGTTCATCCAAGGATAAATAGATAGTTTGATTAGGCAAGACAGAAACAAAGAAGCATAGAAACATTGATTGATTGATTGATCGACTGATCAAGAGAAAGAACGTGATTGATTGATTGATTAGAAAGATTCATTGATTGAAAGAAATAAAGAAGAAAGAATGTGATTGATTGATTGATAGAAAGGAGAGAAAAAAAGCAAGAAGGAAGAAATTGATTTGGTTACTAGGATAGACAGCTAGACAGACAGACATAGATAAATTAGATAGATAGATTGGATAGACAGATAGATACATGCATGCCTTATTAATTTGAGTGATGATCAGACAATTTAAGGTGCTTCTGTTTTGAGTTGATTCATTTCATTGTTATGCTCACTGAAGCGGAGATATGTATGTCCTCCCTGGAATTCATGCAGTACATACAACATGTCAAGTGGTACAATCGACATTAGTGGACTGGGATTAGTTCATTGGTTCATCGCACCTTGAAATGTTATATCTTTGCAATGGCGCACTGTAAAATTGTATTGGAATAAATTGTAAATAAGTTATTCTTCAATCTACTCCTGTTGTTTCTTCTGGTCAATTGCAATTAAACGTAACAAAACTTTAGCCTTTGTATGTTCTTCTGGTCAATTGCAACTGAGCTAGAGTGACCCCCTTTCCAGGGCAATTTAACCCTCACACCTAATTAATTGCAATTTATTAAAATTACATGAAAGATAACACAAAGCATTTACCAGCTTAGAGCTGCTGAGAGGGGTGGGCTTGTCTTGAACAACCAACAAAACAGATAAAGACCGCACTCGCCGACCAGCCAGTCGCCGACACTACAGACAGGCCGATATGATATCACGATAAGCTAGTTATTTGCCCTCAGGGGCCTGATATCATATCGAGCTGTGGCCATGGATCCCTACCCCTCCAAATTCGCCCCCGGGCTACGCTCATCATTATGCTAATTAGTACACAACTTGTCTTTGTAGGCGCACACCCCGGGGCTATCCATTTAGCTAGTATGAATAAATTAGATTAATTTGATTGATCAATACATTTTGTTCAGTTAAAACAGTTTGTTAATATTAGTACTATGTCGCAATGGGTATTTCAACAACTAAAGTTCTAATTTCGGTGACACTTTTTTTTTTTTTAAATGAGATATTAAACCCCTGTGTATTAATAAATCTTGAATTCTATATTAACTATTTAAAATGAACTCCATTTCCTCTGAAGTATGTGACTGATCATTGAACTCTGGTATTTGACTGAAAATGTATTTATTTACTATTTTTTTGTACATCTATAATGTAAATTTTATAATGCTCTTTTAGATAGCATTTGAACTATAACTATGTCATGAAACTAGCCAGTTTAGATCATAGTTTCAAAATTATGAGCTACAAATTACACTGTTACAAATTACAATACTTAAGAATAAAAGTCAGTGTATATGCATTAATTCAGTCAGTCAGAAATGAAAGCACAATCTCTCAGTACTCCCCACTGTGATTGGCATTATACTGTTAAGAGTATTTAGGTGTCACTTTGTGCCTGCTGTTTCCATAAGTGACACTAGAGCAAGCCCCTTACACCCCTAGGCCTGTCACAGTCATACTCAATTTGCTACCCCAATGTAAATGGAACCCCCAAATTAGAAGGCTGCATTGAGAATGTTAACAGATAAGGGACTTCAAGCTGTGAGCAATATGGCAAGCAGTCATCAGCATCAGTCAACAAGCCTGCCTCTTAAATGGCACGCTTGACTATTGTATACACCCTCGGGGCTAATTCACGCCAAGTACACCCCCTTTTTTTGTTTGCCGTTTTTACCCTAAATGTACTGATAAGGGTTGTTAATGACAAACACAGCTTGTGTATTATCTTTCTTTTTGATCTGTAAATTCCCAACTTCTCTGTATACAAATTATTGTTTTAAAAATGAAGAAAAAAAGAAAAAAAGTCAGTGTTAAAAAATTCCTGTTTATGTAAAAATGTAAGTTTTAAAAAAGTCACCGTAGACATAAGCATAACATGCCTCACAAGAGTCAACAGCACAGCTGGAGACAAACTGAACAACGAAAAATGACATTAGAAAATAAATCAGTAAAAAATTGCAATAAAAAAAAAAAAAAAAGTCCAGACTGTACAGTGCATCAATCAGCAAGTCGCTTCCATTGATGGACTGTACATACTGATCAGTGGCACATGTAAAAAAGAGTCAATAATAATAATAAAGAAAGAGAGTAAGAAAAAAAAAAAAGCAATACATGGCTATGACAGCAATATATACATATACACATATATACACAATGGGGCACTACTTCATACATATCAAAGTGCATAAAAACAAAATTTTAAAAAAATCGCAAAAATTACCAAAAAAAAAAAAAAAAAGACATCACATTCGAGGCTGAGCGCCTCTGACATATCTCAACCGGTGATGAATAACATTGCCTTGATCAAGCCATCTGCTACTCCTCACCCGTTTAAATTTGTCAGGGGCACCCCGATCCTCCTCATTATCGTCATTAGCTTGAAGATACGGGTCGTCCACCACCGCATCTTCTTCCTCCTCCTCCTCCTCCTCCTCCTCCTCCTCCTCCTCCTCCTCCTCCTCCTCCTCCTCCTCAACAAGTTGTCTATCTTCTATTCTGCGCATCAAGTCGTCATCCCGAAAAACCAGCCATACCGCTAACAAAAACCTCATCAGCCTTGACAGGACTCTGAAAATGCGTAAGGCTCCATCTCTCCTCTGAAAAAATAAGTGCACATTGACTATGACGTGTTTTTTTCAATTTTGACCATTCTTACTCCGTGCTGTCAATAACTGCACCAAACACAAACTTCATTACTGTATTACGGTATTACAACTATAGTATTTTGCAGCAGTATTTAAGCATTTCCGAAAAAAAAAAACCCACCTAAGCAGTGAACGCAGTTGAAGGAGGGGTGTCTCCTCTTTCCAGCGTATGTAGATTGCCCCAAGTACAATTACAGCATTTTGCAGCCAGATGAGCAGGGAGGAGCATTATTGCCATACATTTCAAACAGCAATCAATCGCGCACATTGCTGGATCGTCGGCCCTGGCGTGGCTATTGATGCGAGCATGTAAGTTCACGAGACTCACCAGAATGCAGCATGTCACAACTCCTCCCAAAATGCTGCTCACTGTCGTCCACACGATCATCCCAGTGCCATAACCCCTTAAAGCCTTTCTGGATGCAAAGAGAGGTGCATGGGGTTCATGTGAATGGTCGTAATCGATCTCGACTGTGGTCTTTATCAATGAAGTCACCGTCACTCCAGCTACATCGGCTGCCAAACACTGAGTCCAGGGAAAGGTTGAAGTAATTTCCGGGCAGAGTTCACCAGAAAGTCCAATAACTATAACTCTAGCGAATCCTATTGTGCGCTTGAGACTCGCCACGTCAAAGTTCTCCATTCCTGGCCTAAGCGTCAGTACTTTGCCGGTCCGGTGTTCAGAAGCAAAGAATGGTGCAGCGGCCACCTCTTTACAAAGTACGGCCCCCGAAAAGCCGCAACTGCATTGTCCCTCATTTCCGCAGGACCATGCCACCGCATGACTCAAGCTAATCACTAGCAGCAAAAAGACAGCAATTCGATCCATGGCACTCAATAAATGATCCGCTTGCAATTTCCACTTGCTTTCTCTCCCAACAAAAAGCCTGTAATGACCACTTAACACCCCTATCCAGGTCAAGAATCACCCTCAGTCTGACCTCAATACGGTGTGTTACATAATGAAAACAAAAGAAGGCTAGGGGGGTGGCCACAGCATGCCAAATGGAAGGGTATATTAGACACAATGGGCTGAGTTATATTCACTCTTATTGCACACACATGTCATTATTCATCACATATATTAATTAGTTCTGATTGTAATGCCACTAATTTTGATAGGAAGTCTCTCCAAATTTCACTCAGGTCACTGTCACTATATTATAAGACACTCATGAGTAAAAAAATAAATAAAAATTAATAAATAAATTATAAACTTATATTTATATATAATAAAATTAAAAAAAATTAAATAAAATTATTTGTACCCGCTTGAGATGCTACAGGTATTAAATGAGCATTCTTAAAACGTTTATTTGATCATGAGATAAGCGTGTCATGGGGCCACCCACTGGGGATGCTCAGATGACACTTGAGCAGAAAAGACTTATGGCCTGAAGCTGTGTGATGCGCATGTCACCTGCATGATCTGAGGGGGAGATGACCATGGGGGCTGAGTTCTGGAGACCCCCCATAGCAGACAGTTCTCCCCTCCAGCTAATTATTTAGTATAAAAAGTACAAGGCTCAATGGCTGAGGACACCATTCACAACCAGGACTAGTGGGCATTAGGACATCACCAGCAGCCAAAACGACACCATCAGCAACACTCTGCTTTAAAACAGGTAAGTCGCCTTTTTTTCCTCTTGTTTTAATGTACATTCATTCCCCCTAACAGTCAGTCATGGAAACTCGTAACTCTTCAATGTGTTTTTTTTTTTTTTTTTTTTTTTGTACTTCATTTTATTTACCATATGTTTTTAATAGACTACAATACATATATAAATAGACATTTATCTAGATTCCGGTGTCGTTATTAAATGACATATTATATATATATATATAAAAAAATATTTTTGGAATTATAATATACTATACATCATTAAAAAAAAAAAACTACTTTTAACAGCCGCTATTGACGGACATGCAGTACCATACAGTAAATACCTATATTCTCCCTCAGCTAATAATAATAATAATAATAATTACCAATGACATATATATATATATATATATAATAATAATAATAATAATAATAATAATAATAATAATTGCACAATACAACGCAATACAATACAGTGCAATACAGTGTAATGCAATACAGCGCAATACAATACAGAAAAAAAGACTATACCAAGTGGCTGAAACAATATTTTTTTATACGCAAATAATGCTTTATCTCGATTCTATTACTGACTTTGAATGAAAATTTATTTTAATTTTTACTATGCATCAAATCAATTTACCCTGGCTATACAGCATTAAGCAGTGACTTTTAACATCTGTTATTTCCTTAAACATTTTTAAAATACATGAGGGTTCATATTGCCTGCTTCTATAGTAAGCATAGGCCAGTGCATAGAAACCGCAGTGAGTAGAAGCTAAATACCCCGAACAAGTAATGTGACTTTTAAATGTTGACATAAAAGCAGTTATTTCTTCATTGTAGGTACGCTCGCCCAGTGAATCGAATACTTCTAAAAGACTCGAATCTTCGCTCTTCAACTTCCGCTTCTCCCTCGAATTACCATGAATGGTCAGGATCATCCAGTGGCCCACCTCGCCGCGTAAGTACGAGTTTTCATTACAATTAACGATGTAACAGCGCTCACGGCCGTCGGCTTTAACATAGCTCAGCGCTCTCGAGGGTATGATTGCCATGACGTACGAAGAGGCTGTCTTGTCATTCCAAAGTATCTCATATAGCTCGTTTGTGTTCATGTCAAATAGAGGTTACGTGCGTAATCGATTGAGAATAGACCTGGATATGTCACTTTTGTGAGCATAACAGCTGACTCTTCCAGTGGTGATCTGAATCTCAACTCTATTCTCACACAGCCCTCGCGAGTCACGGGGTAGAATTCCGAGTGATTTTGGGGAGCAAGGTCAATCACGAACAAGGTGTACCCCTCTTTGTATTCCTCACGAGTTATTCGCCCCTGATTGGAGCAATTCTGTTTCCCCTTGTAGAGGTCCGAGTAACAATGTAGATACTTATCCGCTGTAAAGTCAACACTCAGAGGCCCCCCTGGTGTAGGGGTGCCAGACAGACTCACGTTAATGAAATTGATGTCGTAGTGTCGAAAGTTGTAGGGGTTCTTGGCTAGGCTGCCACTCATTGATTCCCCAGACACCAGGCCTATGACAATTTTACTCGGCACTCGTCCATTGAATGCGTCCTCAATGTAATATGAGGATGTATCGCGTGACAGATTGAATTTTCTGAGCTCTTCTTTGGTGTAGAAGTATTTGGCCAGTGAAATCTCTTTCACCAGGACATCTTGATGGCCCAGTAGAATGAGACTAGTGGGGGTCACGTGTTTCAGAATTAAAGTAATATCCACAATTTCCAGCTTGTAATCAGTTTTACTGGCGTTGGGGCTCAGCAGCCTGAACCTATTGGAAGTTGGCGTGAGAGTGATGTCAATAGTGACACCATTTAGTAGGTATTTGTTGACTTTGAATACATCAACATCCACTTTGGCCAGAAGCTCAACAGTGCGGCTCCCACTCATCGCCTCGGCTCTCTTTTTAAACCCCTCGTTGCAACCAATCAGGAGACTGACGTCGTCCATGAAGCCAGCAGAGTCCTTATGAAACATTGCGCATTCTAGTTCAGAGTCATTAAGTTCAGTTTCACCTAATAGAGTGTTCATTAGGGCCTTGTAGCTGTAGCCTGTTTGACCACCTGTCACAACACGATCGTTGAGGCGTACTTCCACTTGATCCCATAGGCCCTGAGCCAGGTTATTAACAGGTCCAACACTCCATACCCCCTCGTCTGCAGAAACACTCTCCGCCCCTGCAGTTGCAGCATCAGCATCTGGCTCAGTTCCTCGCTCTGGCACTAGCGAACCGTCACCCCTGACAATTCGCACTCTGGTAGCTAGGTATACATTCGATAGGTCAATGTAAGAAGTACCTACGCCTGGTACATGGAACTTTGCTTCACTCTCGGTTGAAAACTGGTTGACCGGCTTGTGCGAGAGATATTTCACATCGGTGACGCCCAAGTTACTGGCTGGAACGCTGAACAAGTTAAGAGTATCCTCATAGGCCAGGTCTGACGCCTCTAGAACTTTTTCACCGCTTGACATGACGAGTGAATATGTCGTTTATCCTCGCTATTTTCTTACTAGGTGCACCACTCGCTCCAACTGTCTTGCGCTTGATACGTTGCGTCCCTGACTTACGCTGTGGTGTGACTGAGCCCTTGAGTTTAGAGAGTGGGTTTTTATCAATTTTCCCCGCCAGTTCTGCATGAGCCATTTCGTTGGACTGCTCAATAGGCGACACTACCGTTAGCGGTAAATTTTGACCATTCTGTTCGCCTCTGCTCTGACTCGATCCGACCTCGCTCCGACCCTCACCCCTAGCCGCCTTACCAGGCTTAATGACAACCGCCATAGGTTTTTTTGACCATAAACTCGTCTGCCCTGCAGTCTTCTGAAAATGCTCTATCCACGGTTCGGCTTTCATGGCCGCTAGTGATTTATATCTCTCCGCCATAACAGTTCCAAAGTGCACCTCGTGGCCTGAACTGTCTCACTACTAAGTTCCTGTAAAATGTCTCCTCTCGAATCCCTGAGCTCGAACGACAGGTGCTCCACGTCCGCCACTCTCACTGGCACATAGAGTACTGGCTGTAGGTGTGCATAGTTATGCCTTTTTATTTCCCCCAGAGGAATTGAGCGTAACACTGGACTGTAAGTGTCACCCACTATGGAGCCTTCCAACTGAGCGCACGTCACATACATTACATCCCATTTGGACCACTTGCCACTTAGTGAGGGTACTGTTATGTCAATAAGCCCCAAGTACCACTGTCCTTTCAGTAATGTATTTTTTGGTTTGGGGAATGACTCAGGCATTTGCACAGTGAAACTCCCCGCACTGTTTCTCGGGTTGATCCCCAGAGTCTGGTCGCTAGCGGCGTAAATAAACATGACTGCTGCCTCCTTCCTAGTTTTTCTTCTTCTTCTGCTTTTTCTTCTTCAGAGTCTTAAGGCCTGCGGTAGGTAGCCACTGGTTATATTTACTCGGCCACGATTGATATTTAACAAGACTCTCACTTTCACCGTCAGCCCTCACTCTTGTTCTGATCACCTTTTCAATGCGGAAGAAAGCATCGGGGTCAAACCTTACTGCAGTCAGCTCGTTCGAATAGAATGGACCATCAACAGTCTCACCCCCGTAATCATTCAGGTAGTAGACGGCAACGTTGTCCGAAAATTTTCTTGCCCTCACCGAGAACACTTCACCGGTAAACTGCTCGTCATATGAGCGAGAAAATATTTTTTTCCTATGATAAGACACCCTGACTTTGTCACCGATGGCGAATTTGTAAACACTTCGTTTCTTGTTCCTCGATGAAGAAATGGCCCTCCGGAAAGCAGACGCTAGGTCTATTGTGTTTTGAGTCACGTACTGATAGTCCCAAATGTCCTGCTCGTTCGACTTAGCCACTTGTGATGGACTGACTCCTATGCTCGAATGAACAGTACGGTTATACGAAGATACTATATTCTGAAACTCATCAGCGTAGCTGTAACTGTTGCTGTATTGGAAAAATTGGAACAATCTTTTCTTCAACCCCTTGATCATGGCCTCTGCGTAGTTGGCCTTCGTTTCAGTGTTTGTAAAAATCATCTTTATATTCCGCTCCCCCATAAGTGCAGTGACAAGGGTGTTGGTAAATTCGGTGCCTCTGTCGCTCCTTATAAATCGAGGCAGTTTCTTCGATTCGTCATCCTCATCTCCATCACTCTCTCTCTCACCGGCTGGATCGCCTGCAGCAGCCGGAGCAGCCGCAGCAGCCGCAGCAGTCGCTGCAGCATTAGTGGGGCCATCAAATATTTTCCTGAACCCTTCGCACACATGTTTCCCGCTTTTGCTCTTGACAGGTTGCGCTCTACAGAACCTCGAAAAGACATCTATTGTGACAAGGATGTAAGCAAGGCCGTCATTAGCTCGTGCAAATCTCTCTCCATTCAGAACTAGTAAATCGCAGTCCCACAGGTGATTGATGCCTGGTGCAATGACTCTTCTATATCTGACAGGTTTTTGTCTCCCCTCCTTGTGTAGCGTGACAATGTCCTGAGATTTGGCCCAATCATTAATTCGACTCAGACTAATGTTGTAGCGTCCTTCTCTCTTAATTACGGAGTGCAGCTTTGATGCACTTGTGAAACTAGCTGGCGATCGAGGATTGTAAAAACGTCTGGATAAATATGCATCTATATCTTTAGGCAGGACCATTATACAGCCTTGACCCTTATCCAATTAAGTTTATTATTATTATTATTATTCTTCTTCTTCTTCTTCTTCTTATTCACCTCCTCATCAGTAGCTTCTATTTTCTTTTTCCTCCTATTCACCGCTCCAGAGCCCGAGCCCGAGCCAGAGCCAGAGCCAGAGGCAGAGACAGAGCCAGAGCCAGAGCCAGAACCGGAGGAAGAACTCTTTTTACCGGTTTCCCTGTTACCAAATTCTTGACTAAGCTCTTCTTCTTCTTCTTCCTCTTCCTCTTCTTCCTCCTCTTCTTCTTCTTCTTCTTCTTCTTCTTCCCCCCTGGAGTATTTGTTCTTCATGTAGTGCAATATACGCCTCAATTTGACGTTAGAGACTAGGCTAAGAGGAACATCTCTCTCTAACATGAGCCAGTAAAACTTGTGATGTCCAGTGGGCACAGGGAACTCGCTAGATTGAGTGTGAAGTAGGAACGCAGAGTAATCTATAGTGTGAGCCCCTGAGCCAGCAGAGTTGCGGGGAATGAGTGCCCTCAATATTTGACGCGCTTTATCTCGGTGAGAAGTAGAAGTCAGACGAGTATCAATGTCAATATCAATATCAATATTTCTCAAAGCGGCGTCGCTGCTCACACTTCTCGCACCTCTCCTAGACTGATTGCTAGACGCGTCGCTGGGGAATTTGTCAGAGTCTTCATCCAGCGGAGTCGGAGATGCCATCGACACCGACCCATTTAGCGATGTATTTCCATTGCTGACAGGCCCCCCACCGCTTTCAATGAGCCCTCTCCCCCGACTCTGCGACAGGCTAGAAGTCGGCTCACCGTTCAGATCCCGCAGGGAGGGCAACTGGCCCGCTCCGCTGCCTATGGCAGCGGCAGGGGCCATTTGCCCTGGCTCATCTTGCGACTTCTTTCTATTGGCCTCCATAAGACTTTCGTATTTTTCATGAGGTATCACGTAGACCTTCTTGTTAAATTTCATTGTCAGAGTCATCTAGGGTAGACAGTAATTTCTTCAAGTGGGGTAGACAGTGCTCTAAAAACTCCACCAGAGTCTTGTAGTGCGTCACGTAAACCTGCTTCAACTGACGCCGTGACGCAACGCTGATTTTAATGGACGAAGTTAAGCGGTCATCAGTTCCTCGAACAATTCTAGTAACCTTTCTGAGAACACGCTTGCCCCTGCTTAACTGTCGTAGCACACTGCTGGGTACTTCGACGTTCCCTTCCAAAGTGTTCAGGACGACTTCTGTTATGCAAAGCACCTGCTCACGGGTCGCATCTGCCAATAGGGTGCGACTGAGTCGAGCTGTCATCCTGTAAGTGGTTGTTAAAAGTTCTAAGAACTTCATGCAACTAATCGCTCTCTCAGCCATTATTTACGAGTGTATAGCACGAGAGTGTCCGAGGGTAGAATTGAGGTACTCAGTCGCACGTCGTCGTCCCCTGAACTGGTCAAGTTATTCACTACTAAGTATCCACGTGGTTGGCGAGTTGCGTCCTCGTAAGCTTCGACTAGCCTCTTCGGAGTGTCGGGGAACATCTGACGTGAGAGGAAGTGTATCTGCTGTAAGTCACGGCATGTTTTTAGCAATATCAAATAACTAGTGTTAAGACTGATGGTGCGCGAGTATCGCGACTGGTGGTAGACGTTTTGAGATATCATGATGACTGAAATGCGACTGTGATGCACGTCTCTCGTGAAGAGAGAGCACATTTCGCTAGATTTACATATTTCATCCATGAGGTCATCGAGTACGAGTAGGCTGTGGCCTGTGTCATTGTCACTTTTCAATTCCTCAATCATCTCACGAGTAGGCAGTCCGTGATGGACGTTTAGATTTGTCACTTCAGCCTCCAAGTCATCAAACTTTTTCTGATGTACACCGTACGCGTAAAGTATTCTTTCAGGGGGTATGGTGTACATGGCTTCCGCATTCCTCAAAATGGCTAGAGTCAGGACAGTCTTACCAGACATTGATGGCCCCGCTATAACCGTAGAGGCGGGTGACTCGAACTTGAATACACCCATAGACTTCTCCATGATTTTTTTTTCTGCTGTTTTTTAAACAAAATGTCTCTTTTTTTGTTTTCTTTCTAACAGTCTTGCGGACCAGGTTATGGAGGACCTGAATGAAATGGCCCGAAGAGTCAGTGCAGCTCAGCCGAGAGTCGAGGAGAAAATGGATATCGATATGACGGAGGTGGAAGACTCTCCTCAAACTCGGCCTCAACCTCAGTCACAGCCTCAGCCACAGCCTCGGTCTCAGGCACAGCCTCAGCCTCAGACACAACCTCAGCCCAGACCTCAACATCAGTCTCCGTCCGAGTCGGAGTCTCGACTCAAGGCCATAGCACCTCGCACAAGGGCTCAGACTCGTGCTCAGAATGTGACTCGGGTCAAGACTAAGGTCAATGTTCAACGCCCTGCCCATGTTTTATTAGAAGCGACGCCGTCAACTGCACGAAAGTCGTCTCTAAGTCTTACTAGCAGCCAGAGACAGAGGCAGAGGCAGAGGCAGCTGCAGAGTCAGCTTTCTGTCGAGTCATGCACAACAGCCAGCTGTGACGGTGATAGCACTATTACGGGTGCAGTGGCGAGTACAAGTGCGAGTACAAGTGCAAGTGTGGCTGCAAGTACAGTCACCAGTAAAGTGGGCACTGACAGCATGACAACTACTGCTACAACTACTATCACTACTGCTACTACTAGTGCTGCTACTACTGACACTACTACTACTACTACTACTACTACTAAGGACAATTGCTCAGCCTCTGTACAGGCTGTAAATGGGTGTGATTACGAAACTGACGATGAGCCAGATACCGGCACTGACGCAGACACCGAGGACGACAGTTGCACTGACAGCGATAGTGGCGCTGACGATGACGACGACGTCGACGACGACAGCGATATCGAGGACTCCGGGGTGCCTGGTGAGTCAGCAGAAGAAGGAGTGGGAGGAGGGAATGCCGACATTCGCACCAACTCACGTGTACCACCGATGAGACGGTGCGATCACACCCACTCGAGGGTCTCTGTGCCTCAAGCAGTGGATACCTCCACTTCAACATTACCACTGGCTGGAATAAACACCTCTAGTGGTGATAATGATGTTAAACAGTACGATGCGTGCACTGAGGAGTGGGACATTGTTGATGATGACGATGCTCTTCAGCTGCTGGAGAGCGAAATACTGCAGAGACCTCTGGCTGCCCAACAGCAGACACCTTCCACTGAACCAGGTGCTGTGTATGTCCAGGATGAGGAGTGGGACACTGCTGATGATGACGATGCTCTTCGCTCAACCGAGAGTGAAATACTCAAGGTATGTACGCGATCAGCACCCAGTGCTTGCGAATTATTAATTAATTAATTAATTAACATTGACACTATAGGAATGGTATGGTTTGACAATATTTTTTCTTTTTTTTTTTCAGCGTTTGAAGAAGGAGCTACAGTATCACCAGAAAAGGACCCGTGAGATTGAGGCCTTTTTCACGTGTTTCAACTCAGCCCCTAATGAAGCCCCTCCCCCCAAGAAACTAAAATTAACCAATGAGTAAGTTTTTAATTATTATTATTAAAAAAAACAAAAAAAAAACAAAAGCATTCTATTTACAATGTACACCCGTGCTTAACAGTGTTTTTTTATTTATTCTTTCTCCTCCAGACCTCAGCCTTCGACCAGCTCGGCCTCTAGCCTGATGAGTGGGGAGTGCGATTATGATCCATGTGAGGGGACTTCATCTACTGACCATTCCATTTTGAGGTGTGTGTGTGCGTGTGTGCGTGCGTGCGTGCGTGTGTGTGTGTGTGTGTGTGTGGATGAATTTAGGATGCATGTTTAGCAATGTCTCCATGAATTGAGGATAATGACATAAGGTTTCATTACTCTGTAGAGAGAGCCATGGCGTGCAGCGGAACAGTGGAGATGGTGGTTCAGTGGTGAAGAAGAAGAAGAAGAAGAAGAAGAATGATGACAGCCATGAGGGGGAGAATGCCAGCAGTGGACCGGTTGATGTAGCAAACAAGTCGTCATTAGTTTAGTATGTTTGTGCCCCAGTGCTATTGCATACCATTATACGCGAAGTCTCTGTACAGCTTCTTTTTTTTAAAATAAAAAATAAATGAAATTAAATCATATTTTTTATTTTTTTATTATTTTTTATTTCAGCTTGAAAGAAATTTTGACACGCGACTGTGAGGTTGATGTTGAGGAGTTAGAGCTTGAGGAGCTGCATGATGGCAATGAGATGAAACTACTTATGGACATTTTATATGATAACAACATAGTGGGTGAGGGAGGAGATAGAGAGGGTGGAGGAGGAGGAGGAGGAGGAGGAGGAGGAGAAAATGTACCTATTGTTAATGATGCTGTTGATGATGATGATGATGGTGGTAGTGATGGCGATTTTGAAGACAACATGATTTTTGATGGTCCTGATTACTCGGTGAACTTCCATAGACACATTGATGTAAAAAATATACGTGATCTAGAGTTTGATGGGGGTGCAGCCAGAGAGACCGTATACAGGGTGCACCTTGATGCAAACTGGTCAGGGGTCAATCTACGCGACATAATGGGAGGCCTAGAAGGAGTGATTGAAGACATCCTGGAGCGCCTCAGAGAGAGTTACAACCCCTTCGACCTTGTACGGTTTTTCATTCAGAATGAAGCTTTCTATAGCCCCCACACTCTAGGCCTTATGCCTTTACATCAGATTAACATTTTTAGAATTCTTGAACTACTGGAAACATTGTTACAGTCGGATGATGAGCTATATCTAGATGAGGCCCTTGAAATTCATGTAGGTGTTATACGTAACCCTCTGGGTGCTGGGCGTGGAGACGGACTCAATTATGTCGATGATCTGCACAAGTTCAGGTGTATTTGTAAAATAGGAAATGATGACAAATTGTGCCTTGCACGGTCAATTGTTGTGGGTCTCGCTAGAGCTGATCTAGATGCAATTCCCTCATCAAACCGAGCTGCACAATTGGCAGCCCGATCAGCTTATTACCAGGTGATTAACCCTAAGCGTAAGCTGCAAAAGGCGAAGGCAGAGCAGCTGCACGCACGTGTAGGGTTCAATGTCGGCGACGTGCCAACCTTCACCGACATTCCTGCTTTTGAGAGGGAAGCCAATGTGCGCATTGTAGTGTTCAGCAGAGGCTCTGGAACAAGGGCCATTTATGCCGGTGCAGCTCATCGTCAGCGCACAATTTATTTACTTTATGTGAGTGACCCTCTGAAACCCAGGGCTGTAGGACATTTCCACACAATAACACGTGTGCACTGTATTTTTGGAAAGAGCGCTTTTTGCTCAAAGTGCCTTCAGCCGTACGACAAACGCTATGGCCACAAAGGCTGTGAACAGTGTGTGTCGTGTCGTAGTTCTCCATGTGTTGCCGTGGAAGATGAAAAGCATAACTGCCCGAAATGTAACAGATTCATCAAGTCGGAGGAGTGTGCACGCATGCACATGGAAAACGGTGTCTGTTCAAGCGCTCACAAGTGTAAAGACTGCGGAGCTTTCTATGCACCATCGAAAGAGCACAGGTGTGGCATGAGGGAGTGCACAATCTGTAAGAAGTGGGTGTCAGGTGTTCATTTCTGCTACATACGGCAACGCAAACCCAGGGGAGTCTCCTGTAAATATATGTTTGCAGATTTTGAAACTGACCCCACTACAGAGTACCACACCCCCAATCTTCTCATCGCCCACTGGGAGTGTGAACACTGCATTGAGCACACATACCGCGAGAATAAGCACTGTAGCCACTGCGGTACTGCATGTGAGAAATGCTCAAAGCTCACCTCTAGCGCTACGGCTAGGGGACACCCTGAAAGAGCTCTCTGCATGTCCAGTGATGCATGCGGAATGAGATCGGCCCGCTTTTTTGGTGATGCCACAGCCACTGAATTTTGTGAATTTTTTTTTGCTAAGGAATTCGAAGGTTACACGCTCATCTTTCACAATGGCCAGGCGTATGATGCATACTTCATAGCAAAGTACATCTTCTGCACCATGTGTAAACTACCCAAAGTGATATACAGGGGGAGCAAGATAGTTGCGATTGACACAGGTAAGTTCAGAGTGATTGACTCCCTGAACTTTCTCACGTTCCCCCTGAGTCAGATGCCCAAAGTGTTCGGGTTGAAGGGTGTGAAGAAGGGTACTTTCCCAGTTTTTTTCAACCAGAAAGAAAACTGGGACTATGTCGGGCCAATGCCACACCCCTATTGCTACAGAGTGAATGCCATGAAGCCCCAGGCTCGGACTGAGTTCATGAAATGGTATGTCTCTCAGAGGGGGAAGGTGTTTCATTTCAAAAACGAATTACTGGCCTATTGTGAGGATGATGTGAATATCCTGCAGGAAAGTTGTAATGCTTTCAGGAGCTGGCTTCTGGGTATTACTTCGAGGGAAGAAGTCGTTGATGTCTGCGAGGGTGGTGAAAGGGTTACAAAGACCATAGGCATTGACCCCCTGCAGTACAACACTCTGGCTAGTGTCTGCATGGCAACCTACAGATACATGTTTCTAACTGAAACATATTCAGTTACTCTAGCCGATGGTAGAGTGGTTAAGGGGCTCCTGCAAAATGACAACATGAAACTTGTAGGGGAAGGGGGAGAAATAATCGAAAGGGACAGCGCTCAAGTGAGCTCCATGCAGTTTGAGTCAACCCCCTTTGCCCGAATGCCTTCATGCGGGTTCGCTGGAATAGACGCGCACAGTAGATCGTCCATTGTTTGGCTGGAATATGAGTCGCGGAGACGAGGCGTACCTATTCAGCACGCCCGTAGTGGTGGAGAGCACCGGGTGCGAAACCAGAGCGGTGACGGGTGGCTGAAGCTAGATGGCTATCACCTTGATGTGACCACTGGCAAGGAGACTGCATGGGAATTTTACGGTTGTGTTTTTCATGGCTGTAAGTGGTGCTTTGGTGGTGAGAAGGTTTCGACTAACATCCGACACCCTCACACTGGTGAAAGTCTCAAGACGCTCTACATACGCACTATGGACAGGTTAGCCTATCTCAGGCTGGTACTCAATTTCGAGGTTCACACTGTGTGGGAGTGCGAGTATCGACTGATGCTGAAAAGTAACCAGATGCTCCACGAAATAGAAAGCGCCTGTGAACTTTTACCTCGACTGGACCCCCGTTCCTCTTTCTATGGTGGTCGGGTAAATGCTGTCAAACTATACCATGAAGCCAAGGAAGGGAGGAAAATAGGGTACACAGATATCTGTTCATTGTACCCTATGGTGTTAAAAAATGACGTTTTCCCTGTGGGTATTCCTGAGGTCATTGTGGAACCACAGGGCACAGACATCAGTGCATTTTTCGGCATCATTCAGGCTCGGGTGAGACCACCTCGTGGACTGTATCACCCGTGCCTCCCCGTTAGGTTAAATGGTAAGCTGTTTTTCCCCCTCTGCCTCACATGTGCTACTACCCAGTCAAAAGAAGCATGCAATTGCTCAGACGAGAAGAGAGACCTGACCGGTACATGGACCACTATTGACCTTCAGGACGCCCTCAGTGTCGGCTACACAATCATAAAGCTGTTTGAAATTTATCATTTCAAAGAAAGGGCAACATTTGACAAGACTCAGGAGACTCCTGGTCTGTTTTCGGACTATGTCAATATGTTTTTGAAGGGCAAGCAGGAGGCGTCAGGGTGGCCTTCGGCTGACATGTCTGACTCCGAAAAGAGCGATTACATCGCTCAGTATAAGGCAGTGGAAGGTATTTGCCTGGACCCTGGTAGTATTTCACTAAATCAGGGGAAAAGGGCAACAAACAAGCTACTCCTTAACAGCTTCTGGGGGAAATTCGGCGAGAACAATAACCATCGTACTCACCAACTAGTCGAGCAGGGCATTGACATTTTTAAATTGCTCACAAACCCCGCTATTTCTCTGAAGGGCATGCATATTCTTGATGAGAAACGTTGCATGTTAGAGTACTCGCACTCGGAGGGTTTCCTACCAGAAATGGGACACGTGAATGTATTCATTGCAGCGTTCACGACCGCCAATGCACGTAGTAGATTGTTCAATGTACTCAATAAACTGGGTAGGAGGGTACTGTATTTTGACACCGATTCGGTTATTTACGAGTATGATGACACGGAATTAGATGAGTACACTCCTGACATGGGAGACCATTTGGGGCAGTGGACAAATGAATTGAAGAAGGGTCAGCACATCTCGCGGTTTGTTAGCAGTGGCCCTAAGTCATATGCGTTTATTACAAATGACGATGAGGAGCGAACAACAAAGCTCAAGGGTTTCACACTGAATCACGAGGTGTCGAAACTCTTAAACTTCGATAGCATTTGTAGACTAGTGCTTTTCTGGGCTGACCCTGACAACAACCCTCTGCCCCCTGATGAGCAGCCCCATGTGGAAGTAGCCTATAGCAAGATCAGGCGTGATAAGTACAAGTTTAAGTTGTTTAGCAAGGAAGAACTTAAAAAATTCCGTGTTACATACTCCAAGCGACGACTCCTACCCGGTACATATGACACTGAACCTTACGGTTTTTAGTTGAGTAGAGTAGAGTAGAGTTGAGTAAAGTAGAGCAGTGTTGGAGGGGTTTGAATTTATATTGCAATTAAATGTTTTTTTTAAATTATTATTATACATTGTCATATTGTTTGTTGTAAATTGAATATAATACCATTGTAGTAGTAGTAGTAGTAGTAGTAGTAGTAGTAGTAGTAGTAGTAGTAGTAGTATACATTTGTTACCAGCCGCTCACCGTTTGACGTGTGATATATGATGTATGATGTGTGAAATATGTGTTTGATGCACGATGCACGAAACCGTGAAATATGTAAGAAATTGATGATGCGTGAACTGAAATTTGTTTATGACTACACTTAACATTTCACACCACTCCATAGTTTGGTGTATGCTGTGTGAAACTGTGAAATATGTATGAAATTGTTTGATGTATGATGTGTGAAACTGCGAAATATGCAAGAAGTTGTTTGATGTATGATGTGTGAAACTGTGAAATTACACTTAACAGCCTTGAGGCATATTCAATTAAAAAAGATAGACTGCCAAGTCTTTTTTTAACTTAAATCTGCTGACTTTTTCTCATTTAGTGAATTTCACAAAGCTTTCTTGGCAACTAATGCAATATTCATTTAAATAGAGTAGCATAATTTATTACGTATGTCAGCCTTTTCATGAACATGAAAGTCACAGGCCACCCTAATGAAAAGAAAGAAACGAGTGAAAATGAAGTGTTCACTTTTGAAAATTTTTTATTATAAGACTCGCAAAATTACATATCGTTTGCCCTACTATGCACAAGATTCTGGACACATACTTGAGGCACAGCGGTGTTGGGGTCTTTTTTCATAACCAGACCAAAACAAAAATCGATCAATCTCTCGGTCTTCAGAGAAGGTGGATTGACTGCCTTTACAATGTCAGCCTCTATTTTACCTATACCCCCAACATATGTGAAAATATCATAAATTTCGCTCAGGAAATACAGTCTCTTGTGGTTGAGCATTGAGGCGACTTCGTCGACAATCTTCAGAACATGGTCCTTGGTAACTTTCTCTTCTATTGTACTCCTGACAACTTCTGCTGGAGGTGACATCATGATCATGTCAGTCATATCATAGCCGATCTGTTCGAGAAGGAGACAGTGGAATACTCTCTGAGTGATTTCGAGCTTTGACGGCCGTAATATTTGTTCAGGCTCGATGACATAAGTGGATGGCTCCATGGGCTCATCATCATTGTCTGACTGAATGAAGCTCTGAACATTAGCCTCGCACTGTTCTCGAGTGAGGAACACTGTGTGTGACCTAAAACCTCTTTTTTCAATGAACCAGCGGAAGCACTTGACCGTTGGATATTCTTCCAGGTGACCCTGCTTACTGTCCTCAGCCTGAGGTGTTGTAATAACGAGGTAAAGTTGATCGTAAGAGACGTGAAGTTTTTCGAATTCTTCCAGACGTAAATTGATGGTTTTACTATGGGTGTATTCAGTGGCATCGGTGAGGTTGTCCTGCTCGGTTTTAGGATGTAGTATAGATAAAAAGTACAACTCCTCCTTGTTATACTTTTGGAACTTCGTAATCATCAGAAACTGTTTCTTAGTCAGCCGTAGTTGCATTGTCTTGCGATTCGTGAGAGCATCGAGTAACCCACATGATGATTCTTTAATTTTCTCGAAGGACTTCTTAGCGATGTGTACGTTCCGCCACTTATTGGTATCGTCGTTGTACCTGGATATTGTTATGTATCCAGCCTTGTACTGACGAGCGGCATGGGCGATGACTCTTGTTTTCTCAGACAGGCATATAGTCATACCACTGGCACCTTGTGGAGTCTCGGAGTTAAGCTGGCTGCTAGTCATGTTGATTTGTGAAGAAGAAGTGAATACTCTTTACACCCAACATGCCACCTTATATACTATGCATCACATTCATTGGTTCAAAGGTTTGTGTAAATGAGCATGTCCTGAGGTTGAGTTAACCCAATCCATGGAGAGCATTCAGCTCCATTAACCCAGAGGACATAGCACAGGTGTGGTGCCAGGTGAAGCAGAGTTGTCGTTGAGCATTTGAGATGGCTCTCAAAGATTAGCCCAGGGGTGTAATCATTGGGCGATTTGTCAGGTGTCAAAATGTCACTGTTTCCTAGTTGACAATGTTGGCTGGGGGAGCATTATTCCAAGGGATGAAGACAAGAGTGCAGTCCATAAATTGCTATCACCATTGCGCATCGAGAGGTTGACAATACAAGTGATGATGACAATATATAGAATGACTACCTGACAAATGAAAATAACTTCATTCTTGGGAAGAAGCCTACCAAAAATTAGCCAGTTACTATTACTCCCTATTGAGTGAATGTCTATTTTCCCTGTAGAAGACTGTGCCCCGGAATCGACATCAGAGGTTTCATATTTCTCTTCTGAATCCTCCAAAGGTGAACCACCCATGAACTTCATGAACTTCTCTCCGACGTCCTCGCTCCCCATTGTGTAGAGTTCGAATGAATAATATAATATATGTGCTAAGGGTTATACTCCAGCAATGAACCATGAACCACCTCTATACTAAGACCTCTATACTAGGACCAGTACAAAATGGAGAGCTCACGGAAGCGTGCCCCTAAGCTATTTACATCTATTTACATTTTTATGTCATTAAGTACAGTGCAGTGTTTAGCCTAAACGCCTGAGGGCAATGTATCAAAGAACCGTTCTGTACTAATTAGCATAATGATTAACATCGCCCGGGGCGGAATGAGAGGGACAGGGATCGGTGGACCACAGCTCGATATGATATCAGGCCCCCTGAGGGCAAATAACTAGCTTATCGTGATATCATATCGGCCTGTCTGTAGTGCCGACCAGTGGAGGATGGGATTAACATGAGCCAAGTTTGATAATTTTTCCAGCATTACTTCTTAAACTTACTGAACTGTAAAAATGAACACACCTTTCATTTATTTAACAATTTGAGTTTTTAAAAAAAATCTACTAAAAAAGTCTTGTTGTATTAAAATAAATCATGTTTTGAATAGTAAAAAATGTAGTTTTCAACTAGCCCAAACATACTGCCTCGCAAGGCAGGGCCGGCGAGGCAGTCAGAAACCATCCTATTGAAAAATCTTGGGGAACACATGCATCTAAACTTTAACGTTTGTTCATTGCCGTTAAATTCCGCATTAGTCACCATTGATTATTTCTATCTCATCTATATAATTACCAATTAAATGCCTTCAATTTCACCGGATTTTTTGATAAACGTGAGAAAACAACCGGAGCTGTGTTGATGAATTGGAGCTGATATCCCGCAATAGAGTGTGAACCTCATAGAAAAACCATGAGGTTCACACTATGAGGTTCAGTGTTGTGAACCTCATAACATACATTATCCCTTATAAAGAGAACAGCCTGGCCAATCACAGGACAGCACACACAAACTCAGTGACGTCATGAGAGTCATCACTTCAACTGGATATTCTTCCCAAAATCTATAAAATAAACAAAATTAGCCTCACCTACGGGACTCATGGGTTCACCAGCCCAACCTCATCACTCATGAAGTTCAAGGCTCTGAATCACACAGTTATAAGGTTTTATTATAAAAACCCGAAGGACTTTCGCATTGATGACGTCACAATGATGCTCTCCAATGAATACATTGCCGGAGATTCGCCTGTTAGATTTGATGTCCAACTTTTTTTGGAAAAAGCTAATGCTGACAGCCAGTTATATAGCGAACAGCATTTTTTGGTAATGCCCTCGTAGCTAAGAGTTTGGCGATTAATTTGAGGGGTTTTATATGGCCCTTCTAGTTTGTTTACAATCAAAAGGTGAAGTGCGGCACCCGAGGTGGGTGGCGAAATTCACTGACGCCGAGTGTACATGGGTTTGGGACTGGCTTAGGCATGTAGCATAAGCCAGACCAATTGGGCTATTTTCAACTGATTAACCTTGTTCAATTAAAAAAAATTTTTTTAAATATTCAAAATTGTTTTGTCTTTTTATTTTTAGCCTTGATTTAAATCACGATTTATATCACTTGATTTAAATCTGCCAACCCTGTATTCGTGTAATGTTTAGTATCAGTTTATACGTATTTTGATAACATGTCTCGGAGATTAAAACAAATGTACATCTGGCAAAGTTTGATGATTAAACGAGGAGTTTAAATAACAACACAGACAGTCTTGATAGCCACTTGTGGTAGGACTCCGATCAATTTTTGCAATCGATTAATCGGAACTTCAGGCAGCCGATTATCGATTAATAATCGATTATTTGATGTAACCCACACAAAGTGTTAATGCAGTGCTATGTCAAATTGTCAATGTATATATATGAAATAGGTTTTTTTTTCTACCAAAAATCCACCAGTTTTAATATGAATTGTTAGTACTTTCAGTTTAATCCAGGTGGCAGCACATAACAGTGGCCACCTGGCTGATTTTCCTGGCGAAACGGATTGGGGGCGCGAAATTCTAGGTTACAAATCAGTAATCGAGAATCGATTTTTTTTTTTACATTAATCGATAATCGTCGATAATCGCCAAGCCCTACTAGTTAGTGTCAACAAGTTGGCCGAACCAACTCATCGACATGTCAACAAGTTGGTACAGCCACATGCGCTTGTCAACCAAATTGTTGGGCTGAGGGCTTTCTTTGTCAACGAGTTGGATGCCTTCATGTCAACGGGTTGGTTGTCAACGATTTGCATGTCGACAAAGTGACTCGATACCTAGGTCTTGAACAGAGGTCTTATATATGGTGTTTATAAATCTTCTTATTGATTGTTTTTTTTTACAAGAAAAACTTAATTTGGTGTAAAAACTAACTTTAAATAGAAATGAATAATCTTTGAATATAAATATATGTATTTTCATAATTTTTTGTAATGTCTGCTCCTTGATGCCTGTAATCACATGATCAGCCACCATTTTGACAACTCCTCTCGCTTTCAAAATGCTGACGGCATTTATGGATTAAATATTGAAGCTACACAACTGAAAGTGTACTCAAATGTAGAATTCAGTCAGCTATCCAACCATACCAAACAGACTTCTGTACAACGAACAAGGTGAGCTCGTCCCAGCAATCTCTTAAGAAAAGATAGGGGCAGCTCCTGAGCTTTGCTCTACTACTCGATACCATGCATATGTCTAGGTATTGAGTCATTTCGTCCACATGCAAATTCGTCGACAGCAAAATCGTTGACAACCAACCCGTCGACATGAAGGCATCTAACTATATTGACAAAGAAAGCCCTCAGCCCAACCATTTGGTTGACAAGCGCTCGTGGCTATACCAACTCGTTGACATGATGAGTTGGTTCGGCCATGAACAGTAGATGGTGTAAGGCAAATTTGCACGATTCGCACAAATCTAACTGGATTCGCACAAAATTGCAAGATCTGTCGATTTGTTAGAGACTTTACACGAGTACAGCAATAGGGATAGTGGGATATCTTGAGCGCAACATCCACCATTCCAAACTTAGGGTGGAATTGCTCAACAACCAGGGGCGGATACAGAAGGGGGCGCCCTCTACCTGCACTGTACTCCCCCTAGTGTTGAGACTGCAAACATTGCCGAAAAATATAAGATATTGCTTGATGTGTTATTTTATTTAGTTCAGCTGAAATCTTAAGTGCAAGTGATAAATCAATCAACTTGACAGCAATGATAGCTATTGGTAATGGATGATTAAACCAGTGGTGTAGGCCTAGGTCTCATTGCAATTAATAATGATTATAAGAATGACCAATTAAAGAATATGTGTGAAGTAAAGTACGAAATATACTATCATTATGAATATATGTTATTATTCCAGAGATATTCCAATTGGTTACATGTGATGTACAAATCTGCTTTTTAATGGTCATAAAATTCTGTGATTTTATGTCATCCAATGATTTTAAATTATTTATCCATTTTACATCCATCACATGTACCAATTCCATATTTACATAATTATATAGATATTTTATGACAATTGAATAAAATATCTATATTGTAATTATTAAGAGTGTCAATAGCACACCCTTACATTCACAATAACAAAAAGTTTGATCATTGTTGATATTTTTTCCTGATTTTTTCTGGAATATGAAAACAAATTATATTCACAAAACTATATCAATAATTTTCCATGAAATAAGATTCATATAAAAAATATTTTTTTAAATATTTTTCGTATATTGCTAAATGCTTCAACATTCCTGTTGGGGGTTTACAGTGCTCGCAATCATCCATGCGTAAGCCAAAGGGTTTACAAAATTTATAAGTTTGAAACCATGCGTTTCTATATTCGTTTTAGACAACAACTCATTTATACTCCCACTAACTCTAAAACAAACATGTATGTATATTACGAAATAATATTCATCTATAATTTCTATTAGGTCAAACTTTAGTTAGTACTTGATATTGCTTTTTTCTACCTGTATACTCTAGTAATTATGTAATTTTTTTCTTATTGTCAATTAGTTGATCTGAGTTAGCTATGTTGATTTAAGCCTTTTAAAATTGTAACTATTAATATTAGAATATCTTCAAAATAAATAAATTTTATAAAATATATTAATTTTTTTTTGCTTTGTGAAACCATAACCATTGCTACAAGTTTAGAAATTGCTAGAAATTAAGTTTTTGTTTCAGTGAGTTGGCAGAGAAATTTAGAAAAATCTTTTTTTTTATTTTATTTCATAAACTGTTTACTGTGATAGTTTATACTATTCGTCTTATTCTGAGCATTCAGAATCTGTTTAAATTTGGAAAACATGTTTATTGGAAGTGAAGTTATCAGTATATCATATAATACTAGCCACAGACCTATTTAGATTAAACCGACGGGGGTACGGCGCACATACGGGTGGGGGGCAGGTTGGGGGCACTTGGTATAATAAACTTTGTGAGGAGAGCAGGGAGTTCTGACTGGCCAGCAATGGGCTTGTTAAATGCCAATGGGACCCAACAAGTCCAGAAAAAATATATAAGTTAAAAAACATAATTGGGGGGTTGATAAGGTGCTGGACTTTTATGCACAATGGAAGAACTGAAACTTTGGCAGTGACGACGATTGAGCGCTTAGTTTGTGTTCACTGGTAGCGGCCAGGCTGTATATATACTCCTCAAGGAGTTGAGAAATGCGCATGCTTGAACAGGTCCACCTAAATTTATACATTATACAAGTTACATTTTTACTAGCTCAAATTGGGGGACCAAAAGGCAAAGTATCTCATATATTTCATGGGAAGGTTAACCTTTCCTAATGATAACTATAACTCAGGATTACATGTAAGTATGATCAGTTTATTGAACTATGAACTATAAAAAGCAGCACTGTCCACTGCAAAAAATAAAAAATATAAATATATAACTGGACTTCACAAATCTGAGTAAATTTGACCGATGACAATAATAATTGATATTGAAAAAGTATATTATTTACAATTATATAATATACTTATAATTTCAATAAATTTTTTCTCATATATATAATTTTAAATCTGCCTTAAATGTTAGAAATTAAATAATATAATCTATAATAAATTAACAAAATTTCCATATATAATGTTTCTTTTTTTATATGATATGTTACAATTTTTAACCTCAATTGAGGTAATATTAAAATATTAGAAAGGACCACATTATATCTCTTTCCAAACAAAGGTACATGCTAGACCTACATCAAATTTTGTCATGAATATTTACCTTGATTGAGCTAAATTTATAGTGAAATTACTTTGATTGAAGCATATTATGTAATATACACCACAATTTTAGTAAATTATATTGCCAGATAAAGGTAATTCACATTTTACTTGATCATATATGTTGATTTAGCCCTTCATCTTGACTGTTAATTTTATTATTATTTAAAAAAAAAAGCATGCATTAATACCGGGACATTGATGACAGGTCTATTAGGGGGGTTCCTTCATTTCAACCTTTCCCTCTCTGAAAATTTTTTTTTCCTTTATATTCTAGAAATTAATGGAATCGTTAGCCCATATCTGACTGACCATTCAGTTTTTGACAGAATTCTAGATACTCACAAGCTCTTAGATCTAGTATACTTTATAAATTAATAATACTGTCCCAAATTCCTTCTCTCATCTTCTGAAGTGACCACACCATAATATTACATGAACATATTAATATATGACAGTGAATTTTGACATAACTTTAACAATTTGAACATTATACTCTGTAGAGTACTTCTTCAAGGCTGCTTCAAATTGATCAAATGAGTCAAATGTAGTATTAACTGCAAGTTCGCAACTACCTGTAGCTGGAACTGATGAGGGGAGTTTGCACTCCATGGTAGTATTCGACTGGCAGTTTTCCGTGAAGGCAGTTCCGTGCTCCACAAAGATTTCCCAGTCAAAAAAAAATTCCTGGCATATATATGCCCCTTGACACACAGGCCAGAATATAAAATGCGAATGATAATGTTAACCCCATCCGCACAATTTATTTGATTTCTGTAGAGTTATAATTGCAATCAACTTTCACCACTAAAAGATGAACCAATGAGAAGAGTGGTACTACAAGTCTCCACCCCCTGTGTTGCATTAATTGCAATCGTTGCATTGATTGCAATTGATCCCATGATGAAATAAAAAATGGATTATGCTACTTGTTTTAATTATAATGACAGATTTATGCTATCTTTTGAAGTATAATGACAGATAATGTCTTGTAGGATTGCAATAAATATTGTCCTTAGATCTAAAACTTACTTTATCTAACTTACTTTATCTGGAATGAGTTTCAGGGCCGGCAATCAACTGCCGGCGAGCCCTTGCCAACCCCGGGTCCTAACCCCAATCAGGGGGGGGGGGGGGGGGGGCATATCTGGTGTTGTACAATGTAAACATTTTAATACAGTATGATGGCTACTAACTCATTGAGACCAGTGTCTGTGAATGTATACTCCATTCATTACTCATATTTTGTACAAATCTATTGATCTATTAGAAAAAAGATAATAGCATAAAATTACAGGACTACCATACCAACATTTTTTCCTATTTCAATTATGGGACATGCTGTAACTGCTGATTCTCCTTTACCTTTATATTACCAAAATATATACAGCGTTTGTGTTCGCACAAGTGTGTATTTTTGCAGAACAACCAACATCTGTCAGGTCATTTATATACATTCATAATATTAAATAATACATAATTACTGAAAGCCCCAGAAGGGGTGGCAAGACGGGGAGCAAGATTTTTTTCTGGCCAGATGATGAAAGATGTTAAATTAGCATGGATAGCATGGAGTAATTGCAGAATTTTAATGGGCAGTAAGACCCAGCATTTTTAGCTACAAACACCACATTTTAATGACACTAACACTTGCATGATCTTGTATGTTATCTTCGACCATTTAAGGCCTGAGATTTTCAGTGGGGCATTAATTGATCATGTTGATTTTGTACATTACTGTGCCTGTACTACTACTGGACATACTTTGACTTAGTATGAGTATAAAGTCCTGATATTTTTCACCTGAGAACTTTTCTAATTATTTTCTTTCCAGAATGCTCTTGCTATTCTTATTGAAGTTCCACCTTGTGTTTCACGACAAGTTCATGTTAGAAACTTCAAGAAGCATGTTGCATGGACATTTTATGACTATATGCGAAGAAATGATGAGGAGTTATGTGACATGCCATTTTGCTTAGTGGAAAGTACCAATGCACAACCCAAGAAAGACAAGTGGGTGCTTTGTGATAACTGCGATCGATGGTGTCACCAGGAATGCGTAGGCATCAAAGGAAGAATAAAAGCTCGTGAAAAGTTCACATGTCAGTTATGTTGTGACTCGTAGTCTTGTTTGTCTGAAGTGATATATATGTAAGTCTAACAGTAATGTTTATGTGTCTATTCTGTAGTGGTACCTTTTTATACCCAACTGTCAGAACATGGTTGTCAAATAAGAATTGAAGATGTACCTTAAGCGGTGCTAAGTTGTTAGTAAAATGATTTTATGGTGATGATATAATATCTATAAATGCCTGGTAATTAATTTTTTCCTCTTGCGTATGATATTTTCTCCGACTCAGGTGTGTCATTTAACAATGGAGGTAATTTGAAATTGCAATTTTTTAGCAAATTCTTATTTATTATATAATAGTGACAAGGGTATCGAAATATAGTACACTATTTGCTCAATTTGTACAATTTCATCGCAATTGGAGTTTATTGTTTACATTTGTATTTTTATTTGCTGCTTTTTATAGTTCATAGTTCAATAAACTGATCATACTTACATGTAATCCTGAGTTATAGTTATCATTAGGAAAGGTTAACCTTCCCATGAAATATATGAGATACTTTGCCTTTTTGATCCCCCAATTTGAGCTAGTAAAAATGTAACTTGTATAATGTATAAATTTAGGTGGACCTGTTCAAGCATGCGCATTTCTCAACTCCTTGAGGAGTATATATACAGCCTGGCTGCTACCAGTGAACACAAACTAAGCGCTCAATCGTCGTCACTGCCAAAGTTTCAGTTCTTCCATTGTGCATAAAAGTCCAGCACCTTATCAACCCCCCAATTATGTTTTTTAACTTATATATTTTTTCTGGACTTGTTGGGTCCCATTGGCATTTAACAAGCCCATTGCTGGCCAGTCAGAACTCCCTGCTCTCCTCACAAAGTTTATTATACCAAGTGCCCCCAACCTGCCAACCCCGGGTCCTAACCCCAATCAGGGGGGGGGGGCATATCTGGTGTTGTACAATGTAAACATTTTAATACAGTATGATGGCTACTAACTCATTGAGACCAGTGTCTGTGAATGTATACTCCATTCATTACTCATATTTTGTACAAATCTATTGATCTATTAGAAAAAAGATAATAGCATAAAATTACAGGACTACCATACCAACATTTTTTCCTATTTCCAATGCATTTAAAAGTTTTCACAAACTATTTGGAATAAGAATATACTCTAACCTAACCATTGAACGGAGTAGAGTCAAAACGGCCAACGACCATAACGGCCACTCCCCATAACGGCCAACTAGCCAAAACGGCCACTCCCCATAACTGCCAATCGACCAAAACGGCCAATTACCAGGACGGCCAACTCAGTATTTTTTTTTTATTCATATATAAAAATATATATATATATGTATATATATATGTGTGTGTGTGTGTTGAGTAGTACTTTCATATTTTTCTTATATTACATGCTTTCTTAGGTTTATTAAGATCACACCATGAGACAAACTCCACTTAACCTAAAAATTCCCTTGAATCATAATCCTTGATTTTACCCAGAATCACCAGTTAAAATCACCAGTTCATTGATGCAAAATTATGCAGTTTATATAATAATCCATATCTCAGTGTAAAGAAGACAAAAGAAATGGTGATTGATTTTCTAAAGAGAAGCTTTGACTGTGACAGAGTGATAAGTGCTAATAGAACTATAGTGTACAAACAATTTGTACAATGGGTTCTATTTTTAAGAATCATGAGAAACATTAATGTTGAGTGTAAACTTCTCACCCTATTCTACAAATCAGTTCTTTTAAAGATAAAGCTAAATTGAAACAGATTGTTAAGACATGTGGTAAGTTAAAGGCAGACATAAAACCAATAGATGAACTTTAAAAACAAATGTTATGAGACAAGTTGATAAGATTATGAATGATGAGCAGCAGCTTTTATTTAATTATTATACATTGTTAAGATATGGAAGAAGGTTAGCCCTAACAGTACAACATGCAAATAGGTATAATCTTTTTTATGCAGTAGCATAAGAGTCTATATAATGTTATGTCAAATTAATTTATCTTATCTTAATTGATTACATCAGCAGTGCAGTGGTTTTATGTTGAAATAGCTAATTTATGAATAAAGATATGTAATAGCAATCAGCCGTGACCGTTATGTCAATTGCTATTAGCATTTTGAATGATGAAAATAATGGGGTAAATCATGTTTTTTCATCATTGATCAAAAGCATGAATTGAAACTCTGAATTTCAACTGATTCCTGGTTATTATGCATATTAATATATACAATTAAGTATTTCATATACAGAATAGCAATCTGCCATGTCAATTGCTATTAGCATTTTGAATGATACAAAGAATGGGGTAAATCATGCTTTTTCATCATTGATAAATATGTAAATATTAAAGAGGGATATTGTCTATAATTAGTTTTGATCATGAAAATCCAGTTATTATATAAATTATTAATATTTTGTTGTTTTTGTTTCTAAAAAAAATCCAACTGGGATTAAAATTGCATGTTCCATATGCTTTCTCATTCATCTATCTTTTATTATAGATCATGTATATACATCTATAGCCTATATGACTTAATTAATTGTATATATTTCATTTTATATAAATTATGAAATATATCGTCAGTGTCCTGATGAAACCTCCTATCTGCATTTTGGCAATTTTTCAGAAGAAGGAAAATATTGCACTGAATAATCATCTCTGCACCTATTTATCTCAGATTTTAACCAAGAACAATTTTTTAACTACATTTTCTCCCTGTCATAAAATTTTATGAATAATGTTGAATCGTGCCTGAAATAGTGGAGATAGAAGGTTTGGCTTTCCTTTGGTAAGGACATAGGAGGTTTTCATATAGATGAAAATGAAATTTTTCTGGTACATTATTGCAATAAGTTTTTGTCAGCATTAAGGGAGAAAAGGAATATTTATTATATCTCATAAGAAACATGCTTAGATATTACCCTTCAGTCTCATACTTCACTTTTTCTTATTGTGATGTGTAAGTATGACCAAAAAAGTCACATCTATAGACAAAACTAACTATGGCAATTTTAATACCACCATTTCCTCCAATTAGCGACTGTGATGCAGAAAGAAAACAAAATGTTGTCTCAATCATTATAACACCAAACTGGTGTATTCATTTTAATCAAGACTCAAGAAATCATTGAGAGTAAACAACAATGTAATTTCAACAACAAACAAACTCTACATGAGGTAAAAATTTACAAGAAATTGGCATGTTATGTCTGGCATGAAGGAGAGGGAGGGGTATACCAGAAATTGGCTCATGAATCTGCAAACTAAAAATTAAGAATGCAAGAGATTGTCGTAGAATGCATGAAAATCCCTCGGCATGAACTGCTTCAATTCCTGGAGATGTGCAAATTTTCCAGCTGTAATTGTCCTTCTTTGCTGGTAAAGTGGAGATGGATTGTGCAGCGTTTCATTTTGCTGACTTCTCCTCTGCCTTCCCGTTTGGTTGGGCAATTCTGCCCAGTCATCGCTGAAACATATTTTGTAATAGATCAGTTTGTCGTACTTGATTGACCTCAGATCTGTGACTAATGGATCACCCTTTTGGGTCCCGGGCCGTAATGACTGCAGGTGATTGTATTTTGAGAAGTCCTTAAAAAAGGAGTGATCAACATATTTTAATTCATATGGCTTGGAAGCCCTGGCTGTTTCAATCGCTTGCACATAGTCTCCTGGACAATATATTTTCACCCCCGTTGGCTTCAGCTTTGATTCGATGGTGGCATGGACGCTGTCCACCTCACTTTGGGTATGGCCTTTCTCTAGAATCTTTTGAAAGACGGGTTTCCCGGTACGTTTGGAAAAAGCAAAAAGAGAATTAGCAAGCGTTACATTTCGGTTTTGGTAGCCGCAACCATCAGAATAAATGGTAAAGGAATCATACCTTTCTGCCCGACACTCAAGATAATCAATCAAACAAGTACTAAATTCGTTTGCAGTTACGCCTCCTTCTCCCTCATGCCACACGTAGCAGGTGGCATCTTTGCTTGCTATATCATATATTGTGTAGTTGTGTACACAGAGCTTCTTTTTATAGTACAGACTAGAAGCTTGAAGGGACGGGCATAAGAGGACAGCTTGCATATCAACAACTATCACCAGGATTTTCTCCCCAACATAGCCTGCTTCTAGACAAGCAATAGCTTTGACTTTGTCTTGATCCTTTTCCACCCTGGCCAGATCCTTTCTTGCAATGTGAGCTTCCCATACATCCTGCTCAATGCTGCCAACTTCATGCTGGATGCACAAGTCGCATTGATCCTTCTTTGGTTTATACAACGACAAGTTCATTTTGTCAAATTCTTGACTTAGAATTTGCCTTGATAATGGTGCTCTGTTGTTTTCCTTACATTTTTCTTGGTAGAGACTGTGCAGATGAGCCATTGATGGAATAATTGGCTCCAGGTAAGACTTTGTGGTATTTGCGCGACAATAGTGGGAGGGCATTTTCTCAAGTTTTTGCAAAAATTCCTTCACCAAGAACTCTTTATCAGCATCAGCACGGTGATAGTGTGGTGACTGTGGCAGGGGCTTTTCCACAATAGGCTGCTTCGCCCAGTTTTGGATGGACCACTTTCCCAATGCCGTTGTAGCCAAAAACAATTTTTGACACACGGGTTTCCTTGAACCACTCTTCTTTAAATAATATTTCAGTGTTGTACTTCGCCTGGAGCGTTCCCCTGAAGTTCTCTTTCGCGCAACTGGTACAGCATCAACAGTGGTGTTGATGAGCACCTTTCGCTCCTTCCATGTCATTTCTTTCCAAATCATATCAAATATAGCTTTCCTGTCATCCTCTGTGAAGTCACGACACTGCCTAGATTCAGTTCTCTTGCACCCACATCTTTCTTTCAAGACTCGTCCAGCTTTTCCATCATGAGGCAAGCCTTTTTCTCTCTGTGTTTTTTTCACATTCTGTTTCCATTTCCTTGGTTTGCTTTCTTTGACTTTTTGGTTGCTGGCTCAGTTTCACCGGCACCTTCAGGGTTAGGATCAATGTTTTCATCATTTTCTTCAATATTCTGTTCATATCCTTCAAGATCAGGATTCTCAGTTTGCACTACATCAACATTGTCTCCATCAAGATCACTGTCAGCATCACGTTCCATTTCATCAGCACTGTCAGGGTACCAATTTGGGTCCTTTAGCACTTCTTCAACTGTTACAGCTTCATCAGTTTCACTTAGGTCATCAAAGGAAGGGAGAATGCTGGAGTCATCCAATGTACCTAAAGGAATACAAGAACACTGAATCTGCCCTAGAACAAGTTTTGCAATGGTGAAATTGTAATTGGTACCAAAGAGTTTAGTCCTTATTGGTGTAAACAATCAAAATTAGAATTTACATTACAGTATTATGAACACTGTAAACAATGGTCTGTCCATGTACAGAGATATCTGTTATTACACCTTTATTTCCTGTTCAGAAACAGAACATGTCTGTAAACAAATTTTCACAGAGACTATTAAATTTTGTTAATTTACAGCCACACTGTACATGTACATGTTTTCTCAGTTCCACTAATGAAACAATCAAACGCAAACATAGGTTTTAATCTATATGCAGTTATCCCTTATAATGAAACAGAAATGTTTCTGTAATTCTACATTGAACTCTGGAAAAAGTGCTGCCAGAGATCTCTGTAACTGGATAGACAGATTATTAACAGTGAAGAACATACCATGATCCTGCTCTTGCATATCAAGATCTATAGTGGGTGAGGCGTTGTCTCGCACATCTACCACAATTTCTTCCTGAACATCCAAATCCACATCTATAACATGTACCACATCATTTGGGACATTGGCTACAATTTCAACCGGCACAAGGAACATTTCACCAGAGGCTGCATCCCATACGGACATATAGTTTTCTTTATTGTCTTGACCAGTCATGTCAACACTTTGATTTTGTTTCATGGGCTTTGGAATTGGCTCAGGAATTGGCTCGGGAATTGTATATGTTTCATCCGTGTCCATTGCAGCAGTGTCCGTTGCCACCATGGATGAAACATCTTCAATTGCTGCTGTCATAGGTTGTTCTGGCTGACTAGCATCAGCTTTCATTGTAGAAGCATGAACTTTGTTAACTGATAGAGTGCCAACTTCCATTCCTTCTGGAGCTCCAGACTTTTTTTGTTTGGATAGGCTCATTTGCAAAATTCTCTGAGCTCTACTCAGGCACCTGGGCCTTTCCATTTTGGCTCTACAAAATGAATACAAAAAGCTGTGAATTCATTGTAATTGGATTCACATAATATTAAAATGTTTTTTGTTTTGCACAGAAGACATTTTTGTGTGCAAAAAAAAGGAGATAGTGATACTATTATTATTATAAATTGTCATGAATTCCTGTTGATTTATTAATAAGGGTTGCGACTGACGTGAGACTTGAAAATTTGCTATATCTTCCCAGACAAAATGCAAGTTTTCCCCAAAAATCTAACATAGTGATAGTGATATGTGTTGCTTTAAAGGGTTAAGAAGGTCCCCAAAAATCTAACATTAACAAAGTTTCGTGGCATTTTGAATTTAAGTCATTACGAAAGATTCGGAAAAACCCTGTCATTGCTACCATCGATGTAAATTTCTTGTCAGATTTTGTGAATGAATAAGATTTCTGATGTTTAATTGCAGATTACCATAGCCATCAGTTATCATTTTATGAGGTTCTATTATATTGCTCTATTGTGCCTCAGTTTCATACTGGTGACATCATGAAGTTTAAAACAAGCACGAATAAGAATTTAGCATCACTCACAGACCAACTAGCAATAAACCCTTTACCAGATAAATTTTAGCTAGTATTAACATGGAAATAAAATTAATGTTACCTCAGAATGCACTGGGTGATATTAGAGGAAATTCTAACAAGGCTAACAAAGACAATGACATTGTATTTTCAGTGCATTATGAGAAAAAAAACCCTTTGTAGTGCAATTTACCACTGTCAGTGTTTTCAAAAGTGATGACTGACATATTTCTTTAAAGCTTACCTGGTAGAAGAGCCGCCTTTTTGCACAAAATGATGCAGAAATGCTGTCTGCTCTTGACTAGCAGACGTTCTCTGTGGAGATAGGAGGTTTCATCATGCCAAATTCTCCAACCAATGACCAGCTAAGGTACTATAGGAGGTTTCATCAGGACAATTCAGGAGGGCCCTGGACATAGAAGGTTTTAATACTGGCTGTTTTGCTGAGTCATATTGGGCACTTGGTTATGAAATTTATTCAGCAGATGGCCCTCAACATAAAGTAACATTTTGTGAAAAAAAGTGAAATCACCCAAAAATGGAGATAGGAGGTCTCATCAGGACACTGACGATATACTATTAAGTAATTCATATAGGCTAGATGTATATATATAGTATAGAATAAGATAGATGGATGAGAAAGCATATAAAGCTGAAAATAGTACAATTGGCCGTTTTGGTAGGTGGCCGTTTTATCCTTTGGCCGTCTTGGTATGGTGGCTGTTTTTGCGATTGGCCGTCCTGGTATATTGGCCGTTTTATATTTGGCCGTTTTGACCTGACCCCCATTGAACATAGATAAATTCTACACATTTTCATGAACAATTCTGTTTATAAGTATAAATCCCATCCCTGTCGGTGAACGGCCGTGTGTATTGCTCATATAAATACACGGCGGCCGTGTATATTGTACAGTAAATACACGGCGGCCGTGTATATTGTACAGTAAATACACGGCGGCCGTGTATATTGTACAGTAAATACACGGGCCGTGTACAAACTTTGTTTATACACACGGCCCGTGCATATAGGCTCTTCCGGGTCCTTGACCATGTTGACTCCATCTCGACACCATCAACTGCATGATGTCAGTGATGAATTGGAACTTACCAACATCACAAGACAATGACACGTCATTGCATCGATCTGGGATGGGAATCACTGTATGTATACAAACATTACAAACTGAAAGGTATACTTACAATGCCTCAAAGTAAGTTAAATCGTTCGAGCGCGCCCACGACTCGTCCGATCAGAAGCAACGGAAGTAAAATTCTAGACACTAGCACCAGCGCCCCCTAGTGTTTACAAAGTTAGCACTGCTGCGCCATCAGTCGATAAAGAGCGGAAACTGCCCACATGTTCACATGACGATTTTGCTGTTTGTGGTGCAATAAGTGTTTTATGGTGGAACCTGTGAAGTTGTGATGCACTCTGTAATACTTTTATAACATATAATGTATATGCAAGAGTTCATAGTCTTATGATTAGATCTTGGCTTTCACTAGTTACAGTACTGTGTCATTAACGTTCATGAGACAGACATGGCACTGGCAGTTATATTGATAGATTAATCATTATACTTAATTGATAGAAATCAGACCTGTTTTGGCTGCTATGTGTGGAGACCCCATGTGATAGGCCCATATATGCCTATGCAGATTGCAGTAATATTGGTGTCTTGGGAACAATCTGATTCTGAATTTCATCCCTTTAACCCCCAATACTTACTAACTAAGCAGTCGCTATTATTCATGGTTAGCTTCTAAAAAAAATAGGGTTTTTGTTTGTGCGTTGCCCCAACAATTCACCTTTTGTTATTAGTTGTGGTTTGCTTGTTGTATATTTGCAGCTAGTGCAATCTACCAATCAGCGTCTGAGCGGACACTTGGCTGTGGGGAGCGGCTGTCAAATGCCTGCCCCCTTTACTTTGCATGAGTGGCCTGGCTGCAGACTTTGTTTTGGGCAATAAAATTGAGATATTATCATTGAAAGGCAGATATTGGCGGAAGAGAGGCTGTTTGGCATAAATTCCCCCGGTTCCTCAATAGCAGTGCGAATGGCAAAATAGAATTGTAAAAGGCAAATATTTGGGTGTAATTGTAATGAATATTCTGGGGCAAAAGGCGAATATTTGTGAAGGGCGTGTAACAACATGTCAGGTTTTTAAAATCATGTCTCAAAATTTTTGCAGAGGATTTTGTAAGATATGCAAATTATGTTATGTAAAATATTTTTTCTTCTCAGTGAATCATGGAGACTTTGGAGAGACCCAAATGTGACGATACAGAGGAGGACTTGCTGCGTATGCAAGAAGAATTTTTGAAAGCCAAAGCTTCTTCTTCCGCTCAAGTCATTAAACCCAACAAGAAGGAGAAAAGTGATGGAGCCAAAGTAAAGTCAGCCAGTGAGTATTTCTGACATGATACAAATAGCATTCACAATGTTTAAAGTTAATTCAGAGAGTGTTCTCTGTAGTACTATAAATTCATTATTATCAGAGTTTTAATATAGTTCATAGTTATTTTCAGCAATCCACATGAGGTTGGGAAGAAACATTGGCTTCATTATCTTTGGTAATATGTGTATTTCAGGCCAAAAGAATCAGCCTCGCAGTGTTATAACAGAAATATTTGAGCAAGATGTACATCATGTCCCTGTGTACTATCCAAGTGCTCCAGCAGTCGGTGGCTTTCCTGTAGCTACTCACCGAGGAAAATTTGAAGAGAATGAGAAACAGGTTAGTGTTTAATTTTACATTAGATTAAGAGCTACAATTAAAGTGTAGTACAAGGAGTGCTCAATATGATGTTTCAGGTTATTTGGAATGCATGTTATTAATAAGTGGGTGCTGAAGTTTTGTATCCTGATTAACTTTTGTATGTTTGCAGGACAGTAGTGCTGGCCCAGTCAAACGAAAAAGTCTTTTTGCAAGGCAATTGGAGAAACAGTCTGTTAACCAGTATGGAATTACACCTCAAACAACACAAAGGGTTCAACATATGCCAAACAGTAAGAGACTGGAGCCAATTGCTATGGAGGTGGTTGAATCATTACCACCAAGCGCAGAATCATTAGGTTTGTTTGAATTGTATATTCTCCCGTTAGGATACAGTGTTCCAGCTATCAATTAATTTGGGCATGGCGTACCAAGAATTCTGGGCACCTATATGGGGTAATACTGCTGATGTTGTTAGTAGAAAAAAAAAAAGGTCTTTACTTATTACATGGTGCTGATGAGGAAGGGTATGGCGCGAGGATAATCGGGCAAGGTGCGGTGCCATCCTCAAATCGCCTAGCTGGAACACAGGGATATTGCTTAAAATTATTGTTCAAAAGTACTACAATTACTTGACATACTGAGGTTTTTGATAAGGAATGAATATTTTCTACATGTTACATATTGTCCCCAAGGATATCATGTTGTAAGCTGTAGTGCCCTTGATTTGTGATAAGACCTCTGTGTTGATTGACTAATGGTCTGTGGTAGTCTCCTACACAGACCTCTGCCACTAGGGGGCGTTTAGCGAAGGGCAACAGCCCTGAGTGTCTGTCAGATGTTGGGAGAAGCAATAATCCTGGTGGGGGAGCAAGGCATTTGACTGTGTGTAACAGTTTCTATCAATCATTAGAGTCCAAAACTGCGGCAATCCATGCTTAACAGCCCTAAATAATGCCAGATTTGGCAATATTAAAATAATTATTTTGTTCGCCGCTATGTTGAATCCAACGGTCGCAGTAATTGACCTAGTTTTAGCAACGAGCAAGATCATATAATCTGAGTCTATGGTGCACGTAAGGAATAGATGATAAAAATGGTCCATGTTACGTTTTATGTGAAGTATAGATTGTAGGTGTCATCATTGATTTTCTTCAGTGTAGATAGTACTAGATACAAAGAACTTGGTATGTTCAATACACTATAATTTCACTCTTCCGTCATACAATATATATAGTGCTTAAAACATTTATCAATGACCGGTTAATCATGATGCATTCTATTTAGGGAGTGGTGGTTTTGTTGCACCTTTGCTGGTTTCTGGACAAGGTTTAGGAGGAGCTAATCCTTCTACTGAAGTTTTAAGAATTCATGAGGAAAATGTTCAACGATTAGAAGCCCTGGACACCACAACTATTCTAAAGGAACAGAAGGAATTACTTGAAACATTGGGTAAGTGTCATGCACACCATTTTACAATTAAATTACCAGGGTGACAAGAGTTTTAAAGCGAACACTGGGTTGGTTTGAACAGAATGAGAAATCATGTGTGGGACAAATTACTAGACTCCCATACTCTTCGGCTTTTGCAAGAGTTTGGAACATTGTATATGTATTGTACAATTAGTCTTAGATGCTGCCTGCAGTTATGCCCTCCTGGTGTTTCTATTTCAATTCTCTCTGAGTGATTGCAAAAGAAAATTTTTTGTAGTTCTCATCTTGATTGTTTGTTATGTTATGGTAAACTGAATATTATTTCAGTGTCAAGCAATAGGGCTTATCAGTTCTCGTGTGACCTTGTACCTGAACTACTAATACAATACATGAAGTCACGACAGCCCAATTGTGGACGACGTCATCTAGTATTATGTGATAGTGATGTCATGTATTGTACCAGTATTTCCAGGTACAAAAGTCACACGAGAACTGACCAGCCCTATTTTATTCTGTTTTCATTTGTAAGGAAAATATTATTCTTTCAGATCCTGGTATAGTTGCCTTTCTCAAAAATCGCAGAGCAGCTGCCCCTGTGCAGCAGTCCGTTTCTCAAAACCAGGCGAAGGGAGATGCTGTGGAAATTTCAACACCTGAAGGTGATATTTTATAATCTTGATCAAACAAATGCATGTTGGCGTAATGAAATTATTTACTAAGTTTTAAGTGCTTTGATAGCAGGATTTTCGAATATTCATCTTGTTTCAGAAGCAATAGAGACATCTGATACCACAATGAGTGTGGATGAATTACCAGTAAAACCTTTGCCCGAGTTTGTCAATATGGATCAGGTTGAGCCACAGAAACTTGAGTGGATGAAAGAGTTGCCTCAACCTCCAAAGCCTGATGATCCAAAGGTAGGACAGAACATTGTGAACGATACAATTTACTGAGACCAGATTTTGATGTAGAATGTACAAGTGATGTTTAACAATCTGGTGTTTCATGCAATCTTAGACCGGGAAACCAGCAAGGTTTGACTTTAAAGGGAATCTTGTGAGGGAAGATGTAGACTTGCCAACTCACATTGGACTGCATCACCATGGAAAGGAACCTGAGGTATCTTATTTTGTACACTATTTAATTGAAAGACTGACATAATTTGTCACAATAGAGTCTTTTCACTAAGCAGCCCTAAATTTCAGACATAGTAGGTCATAACTGATTCCATAAATATAATTTTCTCAGGGAAAAAGCAGAAATCTATTGAATGATAAGATGTCAAATATACATTAAAATGAACTTAAAATGCTGCTGCTAGAATGCAGTGTGCTTCTGCCAATCAGAATCAAGGGCGGGAACTTTTTCAGCAAATAGAATTGCCGTATTCTGTCATAGCCACCTGGTGGAAATCTAGAGAACCTTTCCGTGAAAATCTACTATTCACTGTTTACAGTTTCTCTGGCAGACTAAACGTTGATGCATTACTGTTGATTTATTGTAGCGTGCTGGCTACAGTCTTGAAGAGCTTTTCTTGTTAGCCAGAAGTGCCAACATGCAGCAGAGAGTGGTCGCCCTAGACACAATTGGCAATATCATACGAAACGTAAGTGTCCTGCGAAGTTATTGACAGCATATTCATAATTTTATAAAGAACATTTTTTATTATTATTATCATTTATTTCGTATAAGTATATACAAATGTAAAAGTGTAAAAAACCGTAAAAAAAAAAAAGTTAAAAAAAAAATTGTCACATCCCAGATTTCTGTTATTAGGTTTTACCCATTACCAATCAACAGTTGTCTAGTTATTGCGTGTATGCATAATGAATGAAATGTTTTGTTTCAGGCAAAGAGCGGTGTCTTTTTTGAGGCAGTTTCGAGACCAATTTTCCCTGCTCTTTTGGACGGTGGATTGATGTTCATTCTAAGGTGGGCGATTGATGACTCCATGGACACTGCTTTAGGGGCAGCTGTGCACTGTTTGAGGGAAACCATTTGTCTTGATCAGGATGATGTAAGTGTTGTTTGTGTCAATTCTCGCTTTAAAAAGTATCCTGCAGTACTAATGTGTTTTAGTTAAAAAATAATTGGTTCAATAAAAAAATAATTACGAAATTTGTAAATGTTATTGTGATGTCCGTTGATGATAAACTAAAGGGTAATATTATATTTAGTTACCATCAGCAATTTAGACTGATTTAAAGTTGTTCCTGAACTTCTCCAATCAATTTCCTCTTCATTCATTAAGCCTTTGCTGCTAACTGTTGAATCACTGCTAAAATGCCAATTAAAGTACAGAGCCTCTTACACCAATCACACTAAGATATTCAAGATCTATGTTGATTCAATGTTTGTGTGCACCATGTAGCAATGCAAGTACTCTTTCGCTGCATGCTAAATTTTTAATTGTGTCCATTTCAGGTTGGTCTTGATCATGTCTTTGACTGGTATCAAGGTCATATTGTTGGGGAGGCTGTGGGAAGCAGGATCATGGTTGATGATGAGGGTGAAGGGGATGTAATGCCCCCTAGTGATAGTGACCTCATTCAGTATGACATAGTCAAGGTTGGTATTTTGAATTTCTGTTTTTTTTTTAAGGATTAAATAATATCTTACACTTCAAATACATGTGGATTATATTTGCTCTGTTGACCTCTAGGGATTGCTGAACATGAAGATTTTGGAAAGATTGCGATACATCCTTGAAGTTTGGCGACCACAAGCATCAATTGTTCTGGATATTCTTTGCATCCTCCACAGAATTGCAAGACATTCAACTGAATCTGCTTATGCTGTATGTTGTTATATTTGTACAATACATTTATTGGTAGTTGCCAAAAAATTTCCAATTAGAATGAGATAAAATTAGTTTATTGAATTGTATCAGACCAGGTTTTATTTTTAAGGTTGTCCAGTGTCCAAGGTTATTAGGCTGCATTTTCAATGAATTTTTGCCTACAGCTTGGGAACATTTAGGTAGGTTGCCCGATGATGTTACATGACAAACGGTTTAAGAGTGGGTGATCGGACCCGTACTACCAATCACAGTGTAATTCTTAAATATTTTGCACATTTAGATCCATCCCACAGGATGTCTACAGCTCATGGGTTCCCAGTAGCTGCTGCAATGAAGTTAGCAAGACTGGTCTCATCTGCTGGGAAAAATATGGCTGCCATTTTGGTAAGTTGCCTTAATTAATATATTGCAAATACATATGATTTGTTGCATACAGATTTCTTTAGGGTATTCTAAAGAATTTTATTACAGTATCACTTGTTTCAATTCAGACATCGAAGTACAATCTGATGACCATAATTGGTCGATATATCTCAGAACCGGCCACTGATCTTCGTCTTGTTCCATCGGAAGCTTGGAACTTGCAGCAAGAAAGCTGGCGAACCTGGACTGTCCTTCTTACATATGGTTTAGCGGCCAGTTCTGTGAGGTGAGTTGTGTATTACTGTGTGCTTGAATGACTTGTATGCATGTTTTTTTGTCAGTTCTTTGTATGCAAACAAAGCATAGCAGTTCACTTTTTCTGAGATTATTTTTGTTTCTTCATTAAATATCACTGATTACTTTTCTTTCAGTGAGCTGTACCCAGTTATAGGAAAACATTTACAGTTTATAAATAAACTAAACACAAATTCCCCAGAACAAGAATTGCAACTTGGCGGTGCAGTTCTGAAGATGTTGGAAACGTCTGTGTGTCTGGCTGCCATGGCGACTAACATGCATTCTGAATATGCTCACAAGTAAGAAATATCTCTTTTCAAAAGATAATCATTATTGTATTGGATGCAGTTTATTTGATCAATAGGTTTAAAATTTATATCAACATTGTGATGGAGGCTGAATTTCAAACTAGATGTGTTTAGAGTTTCTTTGTTTTTTCTTTTTCTTTTAATGTAGAAAGACTTGGAATGAAGAGAGTAATGCTACTGAACTTGCTCTTCCTGATCTTCACTGGAGCCAAATAAATGGCCTCATGGCGCCTGTCACTCAGTGTTTACTGACGTGGTTGCCTCTTTTAGCACAACCTTATCCGCAAAAGGTATAGTGAATATTAGTGATGCTGTAGGTTTCTGCATCTTGTGTTGCCTTTTAATCTATCAAGCTTTGGTTTTTCTGTTTAAATGAATATAAAATTATGAATGCTGCAGATCACCAAAGTTCATGTAATTTTTTCCTTCCAGAATATCAGTCTGATTATTCCAACGGGATGCTTGAATGTCTTGGCCAGTTACCTCGTAAAGGTCAAAAACCAGGTCAGTAAACTGATAATTGTGTGTTGGTGTGAAATATTTTTACTGGCGGGATTTCTTCGGTAATAATTTGTTATCGTGTTTTTAGCCAGGGTATGATGCCCTTCAGTGTATATCGGAAATTGAGGGGCTGGCATCAACTATAAAGACGGTGATCGCAGCTCATCCTTTCCAGTGGATTCTCTCTGCCTCCAGGTGAGTTGTTGTTAATAATTCATAGCTATTCATACAGATTTGAAAATGTACCTTAATCAGTCTTTAATTATCATTAATTTTCAAACATTCCATCTCATTCATTTATTAAGTTGTTAAAAACAATAGGATGTTCAAAATGGTCTTGGAGAATTATGCCTGAAAACCTTACTGCAATTATTTTAGAAATTATTCCATGCTATTATGGGATGGGAAACTGAAGAGAGGAGAAGAAGTCCCCAGTCTGCCTGAATCGGGAAGCATATTATGCAAACAAGCTGAGCAATGTCCAATTCTCAACCCAAACAACACCACTGCATTTTGCACAGCTCTTACAAGACTGATGTTGTCAATGGCTAGCATTCACAAAGATATTCCACCACAGGTAATCTTAATTGCACTATTAAAAATGGCTGTCTATACCATGTTATGATGATCACAGACAGGGTTTCTAGGTCATCAAGAACTCAGACAAAACCTATGATGTTCGATTTTTTGATTTTCGAGTCAGGTAATTTGAGAAAATAACTCAAAAAAATTAAAACTGGGATTCTGAAGTGAATCAGATGAGAATTATACATTATATATAGATTTTATTGACATGTAAAATATCATAAATGATACATATGTCATTCAGTTAAAAGATAACATGAAAGAGACATTAATGTAAGTACAGAAAGCAATAAAATTTCAATAATCAAGGTTCCAGCCACCAAGTTAACTTATAATACGTGTTTAAAATCCACATACACAATAGAAAAAAATACAAGCCGCTAATAAAAACATTTCACTCTCAAAGTCCAAAACATGACAAGCACATCATAACTAATAAACTAATAAACTAAATTAATAACTGTGTGGATACAGGAGATGGTTTTCTCTACACATCAGCTTGAAGGAGAAACTTTCCTAAACTAATTAATAACTCAGGTTCCTTGTTTGTCATTATTGCTGTAAACTTAGTTATATCATCTAGAGACAAGAAGTTGTTAATAAATTTAGTTGCATTCAAAAAAAGGTTAACACGGTGTTGCTCATTACCAGGACAGACAATCAAACAGTGAATTTCGTCTTCTACAAAGTTTAACGTACACTTTTCACATATTCTATTTGGAGCAGGAATTATTGGTTTATGGTGTCGACCTGTTTCAATCTTCAGGCTATGTGAACTTGTCCTAAATCTAGCTATTTTAGTTAACACTTTGCGAATTTGTTGCAATTCAAGATAAGGTTCTATTCTACAATCAGTTTTAAATAGTTTATATGTCCTAAGTTTTGGTTGTTGTGAACTGTCATTTATTGCATTTATAAGTCGCTCATGTTCGGCTTCATAGAGTCTTAGTTTCACTGTGTTAGAGATATTATCAATGTCAAAGTTTCTGAGGTTACTAATATCATATTCAATGTTGCAGTTATTTAATACATGACACACTTTACTGAACCAGTTATTTCCATTTACTGCATTCACATAAATTTCCTTCTGAAAATTTAAACATTTCTTAAGTAAACTGTCATCAGGTGCTCTTTCCAATCTTATCCAGTAATTCACCATTCTAATTTTCTGTCTGACATGCAATGGGAATCTACCTGTTTCACCATAGACTGCTAAAGATGGTGTTTGTTTTCTAACTCCTAATATGTTTTTAAGATATGCAAGTTGCAAATTTTCTAATTCAGGCATAGATTTTTCACTTGTCCATATTTCACTATTGTACTCCAGGATAGGTAAAATATAGGTATCAAACATTCGAAGAGATAGCATGGGATCGATTTTTCCTAATGCTTGTTTTGAATCACCTTGCAGTGCAAAGAGCGCTTTATGAGCTTGTGTTGAGAGGTATTCCGTCATCTTGCTATGTATTCTACGCTTATTAGTAAGCATATGGCCAAGATATTTGAAGCTGTCAACATTTACTAGTTTTTCCCCATTACAGAAGAAGGTGCTTATTGCTTTGTTACCAATCTGCATCACTTTGGTTTTACTAACATTTACAATAAGGTGCCATTTTTTACAGTAATTATGAAGTGAATTTATACTATTTTGCATGCAATTAGGAGAATCAGCTACAAGTGCGATGTCATCGGCATACAATATATGTGTAAGAGTAAAATCACCTAATGTTATTCCATCTGATTTTTCAAGATGATCGGGTAGATCTGACATAAATTCATTGAATAATTTTGGGCTGAGGATTCCACCTTGTAATACCCCACATTTGCTGTCAATAGAACCACCGGTATTACCACCTTGGTTTACTCTTGCTTTTGCCTTATCATACATACTAATGATAACCTTGAGCATTTTGTCACCAATATTCTGCTGCATCAATTTGTAGTACAAAGCATTTCTATTAATGTAATCGAATGCTTTAGTAAAATCAACAAAGCACAAGTATACAGGTTTTCGCATTGCTTGTTGGTAACTTATAACTGTGTCAAGAACAAAGACACAGTCAGTAGTGCTTGACCCAGGGGTGAACCCAAACTGACAAGGATCATCAAGATTTAGAGCCTCATTTTTAAAGTATAATCTGCTATTTAGGATTGAGTCAAAAATCTTACCCATTACTACATTTACAGTTATTTTTCTATAGTTATCAGGATCTGTGCGGTTACCTTTTTTATGTAAAGCATTAATAAGCCCTTCTGACCACTGAGATGGGTATTCACCTTTATCAAAAATGTGGTTGAATACAGCACAAAATGGTGTTATAAGATTTTCACCAGCATATTTATAGAATTCTGCGGGTATCCCATCAATGCCAGCCGCTTTATTATTTTTGAGTCTCCTGAAATGCAGGGCGACCTCTTCTTCAGTTATTACATTATCACAAATATGAGTAGATAGTTCACTACTGCAGCTATAACCGGAATTTTGCACAGCATTAACTATGTGTGCCATATTTTCAGTGTCAAAATAGTCACGCTCTGGTGGAAGCGATTGTTGTTTAAAGTAGTTATGAAAGGTATCTAAGTCTGGGCAGTTAACTTGGATTTTTCCAACAGATTTTAATTTATTCCAATACTTCCAGCAATCTGCTTGATTTTTACCCATGAGAGTTTGCATTTCCTTTCTATTATTTCCTTGAAATTTTCTTTTTTTCTTTTGAGTTACTCGTTTGTAATATCTGTGCATAATACCATATTGCATTTTATTTTGATCCAGGGCTAAATCATTCTGTTTAGCAAAGTCATTCAAAGATTTTCTGAGATTTTTACACTCACTATCAAACCATTTATTAGTAGGAAAAGTGCTTTTTGCAGATTTAGATTTCTTTTTCTCAAACGTTGGCCGTATTCTATCAGTTAAGTATTGGTATACAGTATCTATGACCACATCTGTATCATAGTCTGACTCAATATCACAGCATAGCTTATACAGTGTGTTCTTGGCATTTTCATTGTCAAAATTAGAGAGGTATTCTTCAGTTTTACTCTTGTCAAATACATACTTGAATGTTCTGGTCTGCCGACTATTTTTAGTCTGTTTATTTATTTTTGGTACTTTGGGAAAGTTAAAAGAAAAGTTAAGTGGAGTATGGTCAGACTCAGTAAGCTTATCATTTACAACAAACTCATGAAGGCAATTATACGCTGGTTCACTACAAAGCAAATAGTCAACAACACTTTGTCCCATAGGAGTATGACAGGTAAATCGATCGGTTATACTTTCCTCAAAGAATCCATTCATTATTCTAATACTGCTTGCCCTACATAAGTTAATGAGATCCTTTCCAAAGGCGTTTACCTTCTTATCTCTACACAGTCTGTGCTTAAGGGACCATTTGTGTTGCATTGTAGTTGCAACACGAGATACAGTGCCTAAGTCAGAGATGAGAGAAGAATTTTTTCCATTTACAGGTTCTTCAAAATCATTCATATCACCTGTCCGGCTATTAAAATCACCACAAATAGAAACAAAGGGTGTTCTATCTAGAAAACATGCAAGATCCTCCCTCAATTCATTCAGCACATCCTTTCCATATCTACTATTCAAATAGATCATGCTACCCTCAGGGGGAATATAGGCACCACCAATAATAATTTCATGAGTTGATCCCCTAATTTTCAGCCATATAGCATGTTCACTTGCTTTTTCGATAGCTACAGCTTTTGACTCAAAAATATCTGACTTAATCAATACGGCTATGCCGCCAGATGGCCTCCTAGCTCTAGGGTGTCTGTACTTTCTTTCATAATGGAAGTAGTGGTACCCTTCCATTTGTGGGTCAAAGGTATCTGATTTCATGGTTTCATACAGGAAGATGACATCATAACAGGTAAACATATTTCTAATCTCCTCTAACTCTAATTTTTGACCAATGCCCTGAATGTTCCATGAAATTATTTTGAGAAAATTATCATTTGAGCCTTTGTTACTGTTCCAAAATCTAGATTTTTCATTGAACATTTGAGTCATATCGTGAATTAAGTTTATGTCTGAGTGTGTAATTGTATCTACAACAATCTTAGTATTAATGTCAGAACCATCCCCCACATCCACACAGTCATCAACGAAAAGATCTATCACAGGTTCAACATTACTAAAATCAGATGGCATAAAAATATTACAGTCATACATTGCCATTGAGTTTGAAATAGTCATATTTACAGGAGGCAATTGCAGCTGGAACCTATTTACGTAAAAACCTTCTTGACAGCACAAGACACATTAAAGCAGAGTCTCTCTCTGGCTGTGCGACTGAGGTTGAAGTTTGCAATTCCTGTTGGGAGATACAGTTCTATTTGTTCAAGTCAATTTTGGTCATTTCCCTGCTATACTATAAATTTTGGCCTAGGGAATTTTGATGTTTTCTTAAGAATCATGAAGTGCTGGGAGTCCTGATAAAGTAAATGCCAATCAGGCGCATTTGATAATTTTCCGTTCAAAATATTTTATACAATTATTATCATCATAGTACAATGCATGATAGTATCATCATTTGCATTATGCCATTTATGCTGACATTTCAATAATATTTGTACATTTTAAACCTATTGTATATGAACTTAATTTTGTATTTTTTCATCAGATATTCAGTATTTTACTGAAAAATGAGGAGGTGGTTCTATATGTCCAGAAATGTTGTCAATCTCAAGCTCTGTTGAATGCGGAGAATTATTTTGCCAAGTTTGACAATCTCCTGTGTTTTCAATTGATTAGCATGGCCCAATGTCAGGTAAGTGTGTCATTTTGCTGTATTTAAGGTATGACAAAAAACATGAAATAGTTTTCCAGTGTATTTCTGTTTGTAATACTGATTGTTTTCACAGGGAGTAGAGTGTGACAGAGTGTTGTACCACCATTGTGCGCTTAGCTTGCTTGGTCACCTTCAACCTGGGGATGAACATCTTGGTCATCATCTGTTATCAGCTGTAATTTTCAACAAAGATTTTGTCAGGTAAATGCATATGTCATACATAAACTGGTGGTATACTTTGTAAACTTGACGAAGTTGAGTTCAAATGGACCTCCTGATTCAATAAGAGTCAGACAAAGTTTGGACTTCTACAAAGATTTGTAGAATAAATTGGCAATTTAAATTGTTCTGATGAATTTGGTTGTGTTGTTTCAAAATTGATGTCGGGACTTTTGATTCTTCAAGGTTTACTGTATATGGCTCGCAAATCCCGTTATTTCATAACTTTGAACTCACAATAAATTTTTAGATTTATTTTATTAAACAGTGATGCAGCACAACAATTATCCAACATGGATGCCCTACAGATGCAGGACCTGGAACCACTTCAGTTAGCGACCTTAGAGCAGGTGCAGGTCACAGGAAATGATCTCATGCAGGAAGCAGTTGGAAGCCTGGCTGATATCAGAGCCACCTATATTCAATCAATGGAACTACTGGCAAGGCAATTACAGAAATCTAGGTGGGTGACTAGCCGTTGAATAAAACTTTTATAAATGTGAAGTACTCTATGACTTTCCTGACATTTTGGTGTCATTGATCTTCTTTAGGGCCTTCCATCTGCAGTTCTACGCTGATATTGACCAACTTATGGTGAGGTCAAGTCGAAATGGCCTGGTTCCGGTTGACTGGTTCTTTATGCCTATTGTACATCTTTACAACATCAGCATAAACAAAAGGTGATGAATCTTAAGTTAATCTTATATTATTTGTGGCATTTGGTGTCATGCTTAACAATGGCAGTGTGGGTGGGTGTATTAGGGCTTTACGTCCTGTATTTCTGCACCTGATGGGCTAATTACAATGGCAACGAAGAGGAAATACAACAATGCATTAAAACCATCTTTTTAACTTTTTATAATATTATGTGTAGAGGTAAATTTCATGCTAAATATTGCATTGTTTCAGTGAGGAAGCTACGTCACCAACTCTAATCAGCAAGGTCACACACACACTTCAGTGGCTATATTTCATACACAGATGTCGTTCAAACTTGCTGCAACCAATTGCATTTGCCACTCAATATTCCAGGCTGTTATGTATTTTCCTGTCAGGTTTGTTATTTGTTTCCTTGCATTGTTTTGAAATAGTTCTTGAAAAACCGTCAATTCTTAGGAACTATTTAATTGTGGATAATTATAATGAATAATTATTATATTGAGGAATTTAAAAAGTAGGCTGGCATAGAGTCTAGACAGTGTGAGCATAACTAAGATGAGGAATTGAATATAAATTGGCTTATTTATATTGCAGGTAGCGATATATTCCTTGACAAAAAGGTCCATTCTTATCTGGCTGGTATTCTGAAACTTCTCTGTCGATCTGTTTTACTGGACAGAGCAAAACTTGACGTTCCTGTCCCGGGCCTGTCATCTTTTTATGATCTGTAAGTAAAATCCTGAAAGTTTGCTGACTGAATTTCTTGGGGGGATTAGTTTATGATTACCATTATCATTAAAGACTAATGGTGTTTTCATTGTCATGTAATTTTTTGCCACGTTTCTTCATTTATGTTTCTAATATTTCCAGATATGTCATGCTGATTGCACAGTTTGAATCTGTGTCATTTGGCGATGCCCTATTTGCCTGCTATTTGTTGTTACCGATGCAACAAAGTTATTCCGTTAAGTTACGCCGAGCAGTTTGGGGCGAACATGCCATGGTGCTTCGAGCTCTTCGCATTCCTATCAAACAGGTACAGTGGAAATGTCATATACCTAAGCATTAGTGACCACATGAAAACTTCTTTGTTGTCATGGATTATTGTTATGTGTATTTCTTAAAAAGTAAGCATCTAAGGAAGGGTTATCTCATTGTTTAAAGTTGGGTTAGGGACTGGTAATATCCCAAAGGGATATTCACAAATTAATCTAAATATAATCAAAAATTTTGTTAGTTCTTCTGCATTTTTACTTTCGAATTGTGGATAAGTGAAACAAAATCTGCCCAACTTGAGTACTATACTACTTTCATTATGTGCCATTTTTAAGGTGTTGCATTTAGTTAATTGTGTTTTAAAAATGCTCCTTTGTTCATTGTTTTCCAGCTGATCCTGCCCATCCAAGGGTTTCTTTACCCTGAAGAATCGGAGCCTGAGATGCTCCGGTTGTATGTTCAAGCACTTCTTGCAAATTTAGCGATGGCTAAATTCACTCCCTTACCTTACCTTATTGCTGTTCACCATGTCAATCGCTTTGTGTACACTCAGTCATCTCATCTGCAGTCGTTCAGAAAGCTAGTTATACGGCAAATTCTTAAGTGTCCAAATCAGGTAAGAATTCAGGTATCAAAGCAGATTTGGTGTTTTAGTATAGCACAGATCTGACCAGAACATCCAGTAGCCTATTTTAATAAAGTTGCTGTCTAAAGTATTATATTCACCACTCCTGATAAATTTTCTTGGAATTCCCTTACATGGCTGTCATACATAAGTCATTCAAAATTATGTGAAATTTTCTTGTGGGACTATAGCATATATCAAGTGTTTTTTAAGCACAATTTGTCTCTTAGTGGGAAACCTACGAATTGAGTCACTGAAAATATTTTTGATGCGTCTTTTCAGGAGGTAAAGCATCACGTCCTGCACTACAAACAGCATAATGTTGATGAACAATTTGGAATGGAGTTATACACTGAACTTCCCAGCATTCGACAAGATCTCCTCCGAAGTTATGGAGTGAAACATGGAAGCTCTTAGCACTTAGCAGGATATGATTTTGAAAAAAAAAAAGCACATCTACTGATTATCTTGTCTGTGATAAAATTTTTGTAAAGGGCAGATACATTTTATGAATATGAAAAGATTGGATTTACAATGGTTTCTTGTTTTTGTTGATTGTCTGAGAAGATCTGGGACACATGATTGTTGATGAAGTATATTAAATTTTCAATGCAAAACTGCTAGACATTGATAGCTGGCATGTGAATCTCATCAAATTTGTGATTTGTTAGTTATTTTGTTTTTGTATTAACTAAAGCCCCCATCTCACATACCCGGTTTTGCCGTAGTGAACCCGTAGTATTACGTAACGGTTATGCAATACGCTACCCAGCCTAAACTCTGCGGAAACCCTGCGACCATCCGTTGTAACCGGCGATACCCGTCGAGTCACTCCTGGGACTCGTGGCCAACCCGGGAGTTTTGGAGCCGGTAGCCGGGTGTGCCAAGCTTGCATAGCATACCCGTGGCAAACTCCCGGGTGTCCAAAACCCGTCATAAACCCGTTGAAATTGGCGGATTACCTGTGGAAGTCGGCGAGTCACCCGTGGAAGTCAGCAGATTACTTGACCCTAATTTTACCCTTAATAAAGCCGGCGGTTTACTAGGAGTAAGCCGACGGGTAGTAGGAGTGACTCGACGGCTTCCAGGAGTAACCCGCCGAGTTGTAGGAGTATAGTTCATACTGATTCCATACGTATTTTTGAATCAAAAATAGACCAAAAAATAGACCAAATATTAAGCGAGATATTTGTCTGAGAAGGCAGCTAGGTTGGCGGAGGCAAACGGTGGTGCTCCCGCACACGTCCGCGCCCGGACTGTAGCAATGCAGGAAGGGCTTCTTTAAAAGGCTGCTGCTCCCCTAATAATAAAACACGTATGGAATCAGTATGAACTATACTACAATCCAGTCTAGGGGAGCAGCAGCCTTTTATTAAAGTATATACAACCCCCCTCCACTGCTGCATGTACAAAATATCATTCGACGAGCGACTCACCCTTTTTGCTGCCAGAATCCGTCGCCAATCCGGCAAAAAAAGCTGTTGCATAACCGTTAAGTCATCACTACGGCAAAATCGGCTATGTGAGACCTAGGCTTAATATCTCTGTTCCTGTATAAGCAATATTATAGAAGTGGATGGTATGAAGTCCAATACAGAATTTGATTGCATGAAGAAAAACTAATGCCTCATCCAATATGGCTTTTCTTCATCCAATATAACTATATTGGCCGACTTTCCATCCACCATTTCAATGTTTCTACTAACTTATTTCTTTAATAGGCTCTATTGTGACAAAATATTGGGCTGTCACATGGTATGAATGAAGCAATCGGATTGGAGAAGGACATTTCATTGGAGAATATATTTACATTTATGGTCTCTAATGCGTATGGTTGATTAGTCGGTTATCAGTGAGAAAATGCAAAGCATTAACTGAATGTGATTTTCATCCAATCCAATCTTCCGATTCCTTGTTTTGAGTATAGTAAAATTTTGCCTTGTGTGAAACTTCATTAAAAGTTCGTGGAATGCATGTCTTAAAGCCACTAAGCAAAAGTTATGTCGCAACAGCATGTGAAATCATTTTAAGTGGCCTAGATTCAGTGTTCTTCATGTTTGCCGCGCAGGTGTTTACATTCTCGAGATTTCACGAAGTTTTTTTAGACATGTTGGATAATTGAAAGGTGCTGAATCCAACGCTGATGGGTGGCACCTTGTCATCCTTGAGGAATTTCAGATATTTAATGACCTTCTAGTGTGGCCACAATTTGAAAGAAATAGTCCACACCTCGCCATACTTGTAGTTTGTTCAAACAACTTAGGCCTGTTCCATTTAAAAAAAAAAGGGGGGGGGGTGGACCTAAAAATTTTAGACCCCTGATATCTGGTGTTTGACAGACCCCCGTTTTTTCTCAATACAATATTCAGAAAATGCTGGTCAACCACCCCCCTCCCCCGATATTAGTTTGGCCAAGACCACCCCCCTACCGATATCTGAAAAAATCTTGAGGTCTACCCCTTTCCTCTTGTAAAAAAAAAATAGAACAGCCCTTATGTGTATCACTTTATGTGCTTTAGCTTAGTTAATAAATTCTACTGGCAGGAATGGATTGGCATTACTGGGTTTATACTTGGTGAATGATTGGATGATAAAATCCAATTCAAAATATAGCCATGAATTCTTTGAGTAATTATCCATTTTCCACCACTACCATGGTTGAGTATTTTTCTCATCAAACTCCCTGTGTCAAACTGAATTTGACAATCATTGGTTTGTACCATTCAAAGGAATTTGAATACTTCGAACATCAATTTCTGAAAGTTTCATTCTAATCAGTTTAACATGCCCTGAGATATTGGGTTTTTAAATTCCAATGCATTGGTAGGTTTGCACAGAGGTATAATCATTTTTTGTATCTAAACTAAGAATTCCATGCTGCATTACACTGTCTTCTATGTCAATTCGGGGCTTGCCGGAGTTAGAAAAACTGTCTCAGTCACTGAAAGTACAAGCATGGTATTACATTAGGAGTAATACTAATAAGTCAAGAGTTGTTGTGCAATGTGCACTGTTGGTTTCGCACAAACCTGGTTCACTTGGTCTGCCCTGAGTGTGATGTCTACACCAAATGTTTCAAAGCTCTTCAGACCAACTGATAGTACTACAGATTGTGCCAATTCGCTGCCAATTAAACTCCAGGAGGGTCTGTAAGTCGATGCAGACCAAAATAATATCAATGGAATGCTTATAAATGGTTATAAAGAGAATTGTTGTGACACACGCTAGTTAATAGACATTACCATCAATGGCAGAACTTGACACATTTGGAGCAGGCTCATCTGGCAAATTGGGAGAAGATGTGATGGTGCATGGAGGCAGTGGCCGAGTGTGGTTATATAGCTTTATATGTTCCCATGGCCTCTTCTACCAATTGACATACCTTCTCTGATGGTTTCACTTGTGTGGTACCATTAGCTGAAGGGGTGGGGGCTTAGCTCAGTGGTAGCGCGCTGGGCTTCCAACCACTGGGTCCCGGGTTCAATTCGAGGGCGGGGGCTTAGCTCAGAGGTAGCGCTCTGGGCTTCCAACCGCTGGGTCCCGGGTTCGATTCCCGGTCGAGCCTAAGTTGGATGGCTGTTTCATCCTTCATCTCATTGCCATGGTCTCTGCCTGTCCTAATTAGCCCAACTGGTGCAGAAATACAGGACGTAAAGCCCTGATCACTCACCACCACCACCATTAGCTGAAAGTACAAACACAATGGAGCTGAAGCCAACGAAGTGCGATTACCTTGTATGAAACAACTGAAGTGTCAGTGAAGTATTATTATAATAATTGGACTTAATTTTTTGGCACTTGTCCAGTTGCGCTCACAAAACTTTGAATAGTGCTCAGCATTCCAAGAGGATTTTAGTGATTGAAAGAATGATGTGGAAGTGAATGAAAGTAAATCGACTGTGGCATTTGGGTTCAAATATCTTAAGAATAAGATTAATTTTACAAAATATATGCTGAATAAAGAATGTGAATGATATTGTTATTGCTCGAAATGATGTTGGCATATGGGCTATAGGACTTTCTTGTTAATTTTGGGGTGAATCAAAATTGAATAAGTAATAATTGGGAAAGTGATTGATTCATAATGTAGCTTTGGACCTTATTGTTTATTGCCAGACATTTCACAATAATGTTGTATCCATAGAATTTTTCTTCTCTGAGGCATAATATGAAATGTATTAAGCAATGAAATTAACAGATAAAATTGCAAGTAAAGTCAAGTATTTAAAAATTCTAATGATTGTGGGATAATTGACATATATAACAACTTTCATTGTAGGCCTCAATTGTCTTGAAGTAAAACTTGAAACCATCTAATTGAATTACCTTATGGTATTATGAACCTACTCTTACTCTATATAACAACAAATGCAAACCATACAAACACTAGAACAAAAGCTTGTCAATTAAAAAACAAGACATGCATGTATAGTTTGGTTGGATGGCACTGAATAAATGTACATTTGAATTACTAAAGGGAATTTCATTTTATTGTCTGCGGTCCAAAGGCTGGAGCAAATACGACATATGCATACATCTACTGGGTGTGGGCTGGACTTCCGAGACTCAAAGTCCCCCCCCCCCCCCCCTGTGTCTTGTGCAGGTGTCTCTGGCTGCATCCTCTGCCATGACCTTTAAATTTATTTATTATTTGTAGGGACCTCTTTTGTGACCCTCGCCTCTTGACATAAATATATTTTTAATTGCAACACAAACCTATCTCTGCTTGTTTCGGAACAAATTATTGAGCCTTACATGTTTAGGAGCAATATCTTGCACTATTGACACTTGTCCTACATGACATGCTTTGCTTTCTGTTGCTTCGAACCTTGTCAAGATATGGCGAAAACTCCGTCATAGCTACAGACTTATGATGTACACTGTATTCTCCTGTGCATATTTGCCTTACTAATATATCTTACCATATTCATGACCTTACAGGTTAAAATGTTGTTAGTGCTCCCTACTACCTAGTCTTGAATGGCCTTTAGGTTAACAAGTCGTTATATACACTGTAACGGGTCTTTGCAAATTATTCTCCTGGCTAAAGGAGATCGTTTTCGAAACGTTTGCGTAAAATACTGTTAATCTTTTACAGCAAGATGCTGTGAATCTACCCAACGGCGTTAGGGGAGGCTGATAATTGAAAAGTATTAAAAAAGTCAATGTCTAACCCCCTGAAAATATGGACCAAGTCAAAACAAATCTAACCATACCAAATATATATGTGTCTCAATTATTGGTAACCCCCCCCCCCCCCTTGAGAATTTGTTTTTTAAAATTAATGGCATTTATTGCGAATAATACATTTCTCTTGCTATCTTAATACACTGTGCCACAAATTATGCCATTAGTCAAATATATATGACTCAAGAACAACTAAATCATTTTGTAAATGTCTTAGCCAAAGTTTTCAAACCTAAATTTGATATAATAAGAGTATTTATATGGTAACATCTAGCATTTTTCTATGCATACATATGCTGTAATTCATCATATATATACAGTGCCTTGCAAAAGTATTGGCACCCCTTCGAAATGAAGACATTTTAGTTTATTTTAAACAAAAAAACTTGACTGAATGTAAATCAAAAGCAAATATCAGGAAATAACACAAGTAACATTTCAAAACTGTATTTATCAAAAAAATCAACAGTAACAGTAGCCAACAATGCAAAAAGCAAAAAATGTCCATTGCAAAAGTAATGGCACCCCATGCTTTAATTCCATGTACAGTCAGTTAATATTTCGTTGCTGCACCTTGAGCGTCTAAGACAGCCTTGAGTCATTTTTGGTAGCCATCAATGAGCTTTTTGCAAACGGAAGGGGTAATTTTTTTCTATTCTTGTTGGCAAAAATTGACCAATTCCTCCAGGTTATGTGGGGACCTCTTGTGAACGGCCATTTTCAAGTGATGCCACAGATTTTCAATTGGGTTGAGGTCTGGGTACTGGCTGGGCCACTCCAGGACTTTGATCTTATTCTTCTTGAACCATTCAGTGGTCACTTTGGCCATGTGTTTCAGGTCATTGTCCTGCTGGAACCTAAAATGTCTACAAAGCTTAAGATCCCGGACACTGCTGAGTAGATTGTTCTCAAGAATCTGGCGGTACTTGTCTTCATTCATGATTCCTTCAATCTTTGCGAGTTTTCCTGTGCCTGCAGCCGCAAAGCACCTCCATAGCATGACACTGCCACCGCCATGTTTCACAGTTGGCATCGTCTTTGAAGGATCAAATTCTTCGCCTGTCTATCTCCATACATACTTCTTCTGATTAACACCAAAAAGTTCTATTTTGGTCTCACCATAAAATCTTGGACCATTGTTCTGGAGTATCATCAATGTGGGCCTTAGCAAATTTCAGACGGTTTCTTTTGTGGGTTTCCTTCAAAAAAGTTTTTTTTCGAGCGACACGTCCATACAAGCCTTTTTTGTGCAAATTCCGAGATATGGTGGACTCATAAACAGAAACACCTGACTCAGATGCAGACTCCCGCAGTTCTTTCAAAGTCACTGATGGATTCTTGATGACCTCCCTCACAAGTTTTGAGCTCATTCTTGTGGACAGTTTTTGGGACGGCCAGATCTTGGTGCCACTTTTACTGATCTTCTTGTTTTCCAGACATTAATGATATTCCTCACAGTACCACATGGCACAGAAAGAAGTTTGCTGATTTTCTTATAACCAAGTCCACTTCTGTGTTTCTGAATAATAAGTTTTTTCAGCTGTTCTGAATGCTCCTTGGTTTACATGTTGAAAATTCAACATACAACATAAATGTAGGTTGTTAAGGGAACATCATTTAATGAGGTCGTCAGACAGATTTAAATTTCACTAAAGCTGATTGTTATTCAGTCTAACAATGCTAAACAACCATAAACAATTAAAAAGCAGTGATCAAAGTAAGTGGAAAACAAACTGTCTGCAATTATGGGTGCCATTACTTTTGCAAGCACAATTTTACACACATATGGATTTTATCTCTGTCAAAATCAACACTGACTAATGATTCCATAAAGAAATTATTTATTATTTGGTCCTGTTCCTTTCCTGAAATATTCATAAACCCCAGGTTATTCTGTCATTAGAAAAATATCAATTTATTGCCTTTCCATGAGGAGTGCTAATACTTTTGCAAGGCACTGTATTGCTACCATAAATAGGCAACAATGAGCAGAAGTTAGCACGTGGCTCCTTTCACAGAGTATCTAAGGCAGCTATAAATTAGGCAAGGATTAACATTTCAATGATTATGTTCATTTTGAGCTTAAGATTTGTTTCTGCAGCAAACAAATATCTTGTATTGGACTGCCCAAATGATCTTGCAGTGATTTCATGCAGCAAATTTGTCCATGGTTAGTCATTAAGGCATGGTATGTTTCATGTGAATTATGATGAAGCATTATTAGGCCTACTGTCAAAGATTTTTGATTCCAGAGCCAGGCCCTGAAAAAATAGGGTAGAGAGATAGAAAAAAAAAACTAGATTTTTGTTCTCTGGTGGCCGCCAAATCAAGCTAACTTTCTAACCACAATAGATCGAGACAGCACAAGTTAAATACCTCATTGAAATCATGCCATCTGGGACATTTAAGCTGCACAGCAAAATGGTACAGAAAGAGAGTACAATACCGGAAATCTACTTGCAGTTACAGTAGAATTTAAAGCAAATAATATTGAATTTCATCAAAATGGCCTAAATGACAAAGAAATGGCAAAGAAATAGCAAATATTGCTGTTTACAGAAGGAAAACTGAGACTAAGCGCCAACGATTATATCTTGGAAATTCACTATGCGACAGATACAATACTTTCACTCCCGAAAGCAAGAAGCTACCATTGAAAACTTATGCACAGAATCTTAAAATATACAACTTGGATAGAGTTTTTTAAAATTCAGATGTTTCAATTGTTGACCTGAACAATGCAACTGACTCAAATTGTTTCCTAAGCATTTAAGGGGGCTTGAATTGGTGGGCACTTCGATGTTTTTCTTAGTATATATTCTTCGTGAAATTAATCAGCTTTGTAGAGGGTTAAGTTAACAGAATAAATTGATTCAAATAGAACTTTTCACGACTTGATTTCTACATACCCAGAAATCAGACCATTCTATTGTGTTTTTATGTTTGTGAGTTCATCATATATTTCGCCACGCATAAATGATAATAATCAAGTACATTCAACATGAACAAAGTATGGCTTCATGGGATTAATTTTGAAGCTAATTTAGCTCAGAGATCGGCTCTGGGCTTCCAACCGCTGGGTACCGGGTTTGATTCCCGGTCAAGCCTAAGTTGGATGGCTGTTTCCTCCTTCGTCTCATTGCCACGGTCTCTGCCTGTCCTAATTAGCCCATCAGGTGCAGAAATACAGGACGTAAAGTCCTAATCACACACAAACACACCCTTTGTGTCAAGTCATCTGCCTCCTGGTCCCAAGCACCAGTGTTTTCTGTTGCCACTATAGAGCTACAAAATTAACGTTTATTACTCATATTATAAATTCTAGGTTATGAAATGTTTATAGGCCCCTATGTGGTACGTAAGTAATCAATAAAATTGGTATAATACGTATTTGTCCTTGAAATTAGATCAACTTACTGACAATGTCAGGGATTTCGTCTTGAATTGGGATGGAGAGGTTTTACATAGATTGTCAACATGTTCTTAACTTAGAATTGTTACTGCGGCAAGTTTGACAGGGGAAATAACAAGAAAAGCTCTCTTTAAAAAGGAGACATGTATCAGAATTGGTTAACGTAGTCTAGACATGCAAAAAATAATAATGAATTGATCTGTTTTGTACAGACTAAAGGTATTAGTTGCAGGTAACAGATACTGACAAGGTGTCATGCCAAAATATAACAATCAATTAGTATAGTTCATATAAATTTATGTCTTTGTCTTTATTGCCGAACTTGCTATAAAATGTACTTTTCCATAGATCCTTTCTACTCTTATCAAGCCAAAAAAAAACAGTGTCTTTCAGAAAAATGTGACATGTTTTGCAAATCTAATAGAATAATTCAGATCCAAATTTAAAAAAATATAATCATGTTTCATTTTTTCACATTAACATACATAATTGACAGGTTCAGTGAGTGTAGCATTTTTTAACTGCATATCTGCTGTTTAAAACAGTTTGAGACCTAATTTCATTTCAACATTGGCCTATTTGTAATAATTTTAAATTAATTACAGTACAGTTTCAAATGAAATCAGCTATCAGAAATATAAAGAGCAATTGACAAATCCAATTTTTGTAATTACACTGTTTCACTTCAGAAAGAGTGAGAACAGTGAATGTGTGTGGCCAGTTTCATTCATTTTATAGGTCAGAGTGTGGGTGTGTCACTCAACTGGCCAATCATAACCAGATGCCTGCACCATAGTTACCAGTCAAATCACATTAGTTTTCATAGGAATGAAATACTGTAAGTAGATGTTAGGCTTTTGTTAAGTTGCTAGGCATTTTAAATGATGGGCCTCAAACAGATATTTGTTAAACCTTCACCCCTAAGACCAAAATTAACCTTGCCAATTTCCGGGGAAAAATCAGACTAACATGGATGAGTCCATTGATGTTGGAGGGGGGAACTGTTAAGATTTAATAAATACCTTAGTACAATAAAACCAGGCACTTTTGACATATGGTCCTCAATTCAAAATTGCTCCATTTTATTCAAGGAAGACAAATGTGGCATAGTTGGGTTATTTAAGTCATTTTCAAGGATGTGAAGATCAGTGATCTGGCCACGCTTAAATGTACACAAACATCAGTGATGTCACTGGCAATCTTCACAAGGCTCAGAAGACTATTTGTAAACTAATCTTATTGTCTATATCTCTATGAGTTCTGCTAATTATTGGATATGTTATGGATTGAGATTCTGATACAAAAATTTACATACCCCGATTTCATCTCTCAAACTGTAAGTCGATATAGTAATAGAATTCACCCGAGCACAGCCGAACACAGCCCCTTCTTTCTTCATAGCAAATCAAAGTTTTTAATGAAAGCAATGCGGCTGTGATGTCATCCTCGAACGTCTTCCACTGTCATGGCTCACTTTGTGTAGGTGTACTGCTAATTTAAGTCAGTTGCAGTACATGGCCAAATGTGCCATGTGCGTTTTCCATGAGAAGGATAAACGCATGGAAAACGCATGTTTTTTGCCTAATTAAAAAAAAAAATTCTTTTATTTTCTTGCACACCACCAACTGCAATTAAATAAACAAGAATCGGGTTTCTCCAACAACTGAGCAGTTGCGGCAGTCAACATTCGAAATGTAAAAAATGTGAGCAGGTCAAAGCAAACAGTTGCCTTATAAGGCAAAATCACGCCTAACTGAACCCTAACAAGGAATCCCATGTGACACATAAAGTGCAAACCGTCCCCTTAAGCGAAGTGGACACTATAGCCACTCAGGAAAAATATGTTATAAATAAAATTATTAAAATAAAATATTACATTGAAAAACTTCAACACGGGTGAAAAAAGACTCCTGAATCAGCAGTGGAAATCTACACCTTCACAAATCGAGTCATGAAGGCGAAGGACATTTGAGGAGGAAGTCGCAGCCTTTTCGCTTTCGTATATATTATGTCGACTTAGTTTGCTCATGTAGTTCTAATTTCGTGAGAGTGCAAAGCACACTGATAACATTTTTTGGCATCTTCCAGCAAACTGAAATGTCTGCTCTGCAGCCACGTCCTGTGCAAGGAACCTGCCCCTCACAGCAAAGACAAAATTGCTAGGCTCCTTAGGTAAATGACGCATCATTTGTCACAATACGAGGAACAAAAAGACAAGACACCTCAAATTATTCCAGTTTATTGCAAACATGCTGAAATTAGGGCATTGAAAGTAAATATGTCACTTTGCCCTGTATGATTCGGGTTATACCTACACTTCCCAGTAGGTATCTGGGCAAACACACCATGTCACAGCTGGAATGCGCGTTTTTAATTATATATGAATATTTTATTCATGCACAATGTTAAAAACATATATATTGGTGTAATATCAACAGTTAAAATAAAAGCATTAAATCAATTCTCAGTTCGTGAACTTGGTGTGCTACTGGATTGCTGCCTTCATATTTGATCAAAGATTTTCATTTTTGACTAGAAACATTTTTCAAGTTACATTGACTCATTCCAAGCGCCATAAGATTATCACAATTGAGCTCTCGAGCTACAACATTTAAATTTGCACCAATACTAGTATTTGAATGACAGATCTTTGATCTGCATCATCAGTTTTTAAAGTGAGAGGTTTTACTAGAGGTTTGTACATTCATGCTGATTGCACCGGAGACTAGTAATCATAGCTGAGATTTTCTATTCTGAAAATGAAGGACCATGAGCACAGTGTCACTGCCAATTTCATAAAACCAGATTTCAAATCCTTGAAAATACCTGTCTATTTTTACAAAATCACTTAGAACAATCTATGAATTATATTCTCCAAATGAAGTTTAAATCAGGCTTCAATATGGGCGAGGAAAGCACCAACAGATATTTCATAACTAAATAAGTGTTATATTTCTAATTGGCTGCTGTGCTAAAGAGTTTCTGAATGTCTGCTCTATAACTTTAAATTACACGAGAGGGCGATGCAGTCGGCACATGGCTCAGACAAGTCGTCTGCAGTTCTTGGGCAACCATGAAGGCTTCGCGTATAAAAGTTTGTATTTAAGGCCCTTAGTTTGGAGTACAAAATTATTGGTAGCGCCTTTTTATCAAACTACATGGAGTGCTAGCCATAATATTACTTTCTGCAGCTGAAATATTTTACCATGTAATCGTTCTGAATTGATGGACTGATTGCATCAACCAGACATTGTCCTAGGCTTATGTCTGTGTATATAAAAGGATCAATAAGGTTGAAACATAGGCCTACCTACCTGTTATTTATAGCTTTAAATATTTACAATGATCAGTAACATTCTGTATTGAAAATTTAGTGAAATGTCTTAAGTCCAGCTTAGAGCCTACAGTTTTGCATAAACTATATTTGTGTTGAGCGGCGATGAAACTTGCGGTGTTCTTTTGACATTTGGATCTCGTCTCAATTAACAATGCCCAAAGAATATACCAAAGAAGAGGACTACAATGCGTTTATGATTTTAAATCTTGAAAAACTTGAAGGAATATTGAAGAGGCCTTCAAAATTACAGTGTCGTCTGCGAAAAGACTCACTGGTGCGGAACAGGAGTCCCAGCTGCGGCCAGCGAAAACACTATTGTTACGATTTTCCTAAGACTTCTTGTGGACAGTGTAGGAAAGTGGGTCATGCTGAAAGAGATTGAGATATTGATTTCAAAGCTACTGCTCTGAAGTTTTGTCAGTAATATAAACTTTACGTTATTTCGGATTATGACTAGGATGCATTTCTGAAAACATTTAATTATGAATACGATTGTTCATAAATCATGCTTATAAATACAGTGTGCCGATATGATTCTATTTCCTACTTGATCGTACTGCACTTATATTTTATGCATTCGCCTCATGTGTGGGGCTTTGACAGGACCCAGAATAGATTCCACAGTAAAAGAGGCATTGTCAATTCAACGTATCAAGTATATCATAAATAATTTCAGCTGAAATTAAACTAATCCTGCAGGTAAGGAATCGAACTTAGGGCTCTCAGTGATGTTTGCCAGCACCTTTACCACTGTTTAACAAAACTTTCCTCCAGAACCTGTTTAGTGGTCTTGCATAATATGAATACAGACCACGGCAGTTATTAAGTTTTTGAATATCAAAGAATACTCTTTTTTAATCATTAAGATTTAGTGTAGCTATTATTCCTTTCTAATCTTGTAAAAGTTTCATGGCCACTGTCTAGTTTAATCACTGTGAATAACTGGAAACTTATATCTACTTGGAGCAAGCCACCTGTGAACTTTGATTTACTGCATGGTGTGTTGGTGTGCATTTGGAGTGCGTCTGTTTTGGTGACAATTTGACAGCTGCTGTATCCACCGCATCACGATGGACAAACACCAGCAGCAGTAGCCACGAAGCTGTGCTCAGCATCCAGGGAGACGATGCTGCTTAGCTCTTTTCCCATCACGGCCGATGGTGGTAGGCTGCACACTGTGACGTCACGCATAGTACCTAGACTACACTTTGTAGCAGCAGCAGCAGCAGCAGCAGCAGCAGCAGCAGGCCTGCCATAGCATCATCAGCCAAGAGGAGCTAGGACAGCGCGCCAGGCAGAGCAGCATAATCTCCAGTGGCGATCTATTCACACAAGCCGCAGTCAAAGAGCATGCATCGGTGGCAAGGAGCGGCCAGCTAGCTGCGTGACTATTGCTGTGCGGTCGATTGCAACGTCAGCCTGGCTAGATAGAGCCACTCTGCTCCCGTTGACTGCTGCCAGTTGGCCTGCTCAACCTGCAAAGCTTTGCCGCCAGTTCCCGCGGACGACGCATGCATCCTGTGGCCGCAGAGCTGCTGCTTAGTTGAGGCAGCGCAGCAACGACCCAGGCCGGCCACCCAGCTGTTAGCACTTCCTGAAAGGATCACCGCTACCGGACCTTCCTCAGTTACCATAGCAACGCTGCCATGAAGATGGAGAGAGTCATCCCAGTGGGCCGGTGATGTGCGGCCTGTCACTGGCCGGTTCACGAGCAGCCGCTCCACTTCTTCAGCAGCTACACGCCGACGACGCTATACAAGTCAGCAGATTTGGGTCCCCTCGGTTGCTGCTCTAGCCGCTCTCTATAGTCTATCACGAACCGGACTCCTGGAGCTAGCCGACTTGAGCTGCTGCTGGTCAATCCGGCCCTAGACCGAATCGTCACACTATGCCTGTCACTGGCCAGCTGCAGGCGGCATGTATGTACAGTAGGCGACCACTTTTTAGCTGTTGCAGCTGTTGTAGCGACTGGCAGGACGACTGGGAGGACCACACGAAATACCTGGGAGAGCTGCAAGACGACCACTCCGGAGGAGACGACGAATGCTGCACCACCGAGGTGGATGCAACGACTGCTGCTGCTGCTGCTGCTGCTGAGGAGGACGTCGTAGGTGTGACGTCATCGTGATTGTGGATCCCAGGACAGCTGGGTCAACGCCACAGTGGAGTACCCGGCTCAGATCCACCACCATCCACCGCCGCCGCCGCCTGGTCCTTTGGGTGCGTCGTCCAGCGCCGCCGGATCCCATGCCTCGTCTTCGCCTCAGCCCTCAGGTAAGGTCCTTCTCTTGCCTTATCATTTGCCCATCATCATCTTCATGGCCATCATTATGCATGGTCATCTATATCGGCATGGTCATCTATATCGCCATGGTCATCTATATCGCCATGGTCATCTGTTATCTCCATGGTCATCAACATCTGACCATCAAAGGACCTCTGGCCCATCTTGTAAGATATGGTCGTCATATATCAAGACAAACTAGACCGAAACATTCTTGATAGTTTTGCAAGCATGCATGCATCGTCGAGGCAGTTTGTCGGACTAATGACAAACCTGACACACGTGTAGCTGATCATAAATATTAGGAAGTATAGCAATAACATGTCTTGATTTTTCATGGTATGCTATCACCGAAGAGATTTATGACAAGACCTGTCATCTTGCTCTGCTAGGTTGTGTTCAAAGAGATCACCAATCAATTGGTGTCAAGTATTTTGGAGCGTGTTAATGTATATTTGATATTTATTTAGCTCAGGGAGGCTAATGAAATTAATATTTCTACAACACTGTAAATTAGATCAGTCAGCCATTTGAAGAACTTTATGAAAACTTTACAAATGTCAAGTAGATTTTATTAGACCTCTTTCCATTTTAAAGGCCACGGCGAGTCGATTCTCTGGTCGTCAGTGAACCCCAAAATTCTTGTGGAAAAAAGTCTACTTTCATCTGAGGCAATAATCAATGCTTATCCCAGGTATGACATAGTGTCATATTCTGTGTCGTGGCAGTGTTATTGGAAGCAAGGTATAGCCGATGTTCCTGCAGCTGCAGCAGCAGCAACATCAGAAGCAGTAGCAGCAGATGAAACATTAAGGAAATGTCCATCCCTCTTCTGACCATGGAAGTGTGAGCAGCCTTAGGAGACTGGAGGTCACGTTTGTCATTCTGCATTTGGACGTTTTTGTGGAGGACGAGAAGGACATTGGACAAATGTGTCATCATAAAGAGAATGACAAATGCTTATGGGGGGGAGTTTGTTTCATTACAGGCCCTGCTGCGGTGCTTGTAGTGTGCCTATGATTTGTGCATATAATGATTTCATTCACTACAGCCTGCCTTGTCAGCTTAGTTGAATTAGCTAGCGTTGTACGCCGTCTTAATCCAGTTAACCTAGCGTCATTGAGTTGTAGGGGCCAGTGGCCGCCATATGAAGTGTCATTGACTTATAGGATTGTCACTGCTGGCTGCAGTGTAGGCACATCACGTTGGCCACTTGCTTCTGCTTCACTATGATATTCATACATGTCCTTCTAGGTCCCTAAGCAAGGTGATATGCTTTCACACTCCCTCTCCACTTGTATATCTGGGTGATTTTGCAGCATTTTAGGGTTGAGAACTTGAGAGCATTAAGCTGGCTTTGATTTAATCCCTCATTTTGAAGTCTCCGAATCTACAAAACCCCGGGAGGATTGTGTGTGAGGGCTTTGCAAACACCGCTTATCTCATATACCTGCCGTAATGCAAACATGGCAGGCTAAACACCAAATGAGAGAATGTGTCTCAGTGTATTTAAGTGTGATACACATGGGTGTTAGGTTTAAAGTCACATTGTGATAATGGTGATCTGAAAACTAGTTGCCACCATATATTACTGTAATGATGTGACAATTTAGTAATTCGATATAAAAGTACGAAGTTTGACTAGAATGCGAATGGCATTTTAGAGATTTTGACTGTGTCTAGAGTACGTTTTTGTTTAGTCTGACTACCTTGTGACAGGTCAGTCAACTTTAATTGTATCTTTAAAAACGGCCTGTCAAATTATACCTAGACAAAGCTCGATAACTTCTGCTACATGATGCTACCTGCCACTGTCTGGCTATAGCTGGCTACTCAAATCCAGATCTAAAAGGACATGTAGCAGCATATCAGAAAAATTTCATAAATTTAATTTAGGTTTATATTTGTTGGTGTAATCAGACTATAAGCTAGGAGTAGACAAAAGCGGCTGGCTTTAGCCAGTTATGGCTACAGCCAGGAATAGTTCGTTACAGCTGTCTAGAATCGACAATATTTTATGAAACTAACTGTATGTGATGCGCCATAGTGACTGTAGCTTGGTTCGTCCCTTTTGACCATGTTATGCTCACTGAATTGCAAGAGAAGTAAAATATGACTATAACTCTTTAGTCTCACTGGCTATGGGAGACGGTCATTCTATCTATAATCACTATGTATCTTAGTCAGGAAGATTTGCAGTGTTGCATTTGCACCGTGGATACAACAACACATAATGGCTTGCCATGGTCAGTAAAACACACTTGGTTGGTTGCCAGAAAATGGCTGGCAAGAATTATTTGTATTCAGTTACAGACAATGAATGGGCAAGCTGATACTAGTAATTCTGTATCTTAGGAGGCAGGAAATGATGGCTCTCTCAGTCTCCTTATGACCTTGCCTGATGTACACATGCAGTTAGGAGACCTTGCTCTGGCCCTCATATTACACTGAGTTGCACTAGCTCTAACTTTTTCCTACAAACTACTTTTTCATGCTGCTTTCTGTTGTGCTTAGTTCAGCTTACATAAATAGAAGTGCACTATATGACAGGACCTTTTTAGTTCATTATATGATAGCAAGCAGCGATAAATGCAGTGTTCTCTTGGCAGACCTCGTTTCGGGACAAAGGTATTTCGTAGAAAATTGTGTACATCGTTCTTGGAACCATGGTGGCTTTCCATTCGCATATTTGTCTATTAAATAAATTGTTCATGCTTTGCATTGTCTAAATTCAACTGGTTAGAATCTAGTAGTAAGCATATAAGACTGCCTGTCAGAGGCATACGTAATGATGAGATGATAAGTCTTGGAATTCACATCATTTAGCACATTTACCACATGAGTGAGGTCTTTTACTTGTTCAGCATAGTGGATTGCCAAGTGGTGATTGATTCTTAGCATATGAATTTGAACTTCTCTCTTAGGACTGTTTATGTTTCTATAAATAACACTGCTGGTGTGACAAACAGATTTAGTAATTATGAGACATGTTAACTGACCAGTATCTAATTCTGATCCATATTTCAGTCCCTACACCAACGAATAGGATGTGTTCAAATATTCATCATCATTGCTTATAAATTGTCACTCTTGTGGTTTCCTTTGGTAAAAGGTGGGATAATTCAATGCCACCCATATAAAATAATAGATTTAGGTAGAGATAGACATTTCAGGTATGCATAGTCATTTGAGTATTTTTTCTTGTGTGGAACTAGAGTGAACTAGAGGCACTTAGTGTCTTTATAGCAAAAGGCAAATCACCATGCGAATGCCTCGGGTGTGGGAAAACAAAAGCATCAAGGAGCAAATGTGTGTATTAGCAGTGGATTGGACTGGGTAATAGGAGGCTTGATGTTGCTCCTAACTCTGCACAACACGTGGCTATATTGATAAAATCTGGCGTGCATTATTTCTGCGAAAGATCATGCGTTGAGCTGGCATTTTGATGCAATAGAAAGTCAATCATGCATTTTGCATAAATTCGATAGAGCTGGCGAAATGATGGGCTGACCAAATTGGACAATGAAAAGAGCCTGGTTGGTCCAATACAGTCACACATAGTAGCTGCAATTGTTACACGGGCCGTTCCCCCCACTGCAGAAGATGAGTGCATTGATTGTTATCATGTGTGTGTCATCATTGCTCAGTGGCGTTGCATTTGCTTCTAATGTGATTCAGTTGTTCGTTTCGATGGACTTTCTATACCTCCTCCTCTATAACTAATGGCTTTTATTTTTGCTGTTGATGCTGCTGCTGCTGCTGCTGCTGCACCAACATTGGCATCACCAACAGACACTTCACACTCTATCTTCTCTGTCCAATGTCCACAACATTGAAAACTCAACCCACCATAGATAGACACAAATAGACTTGTGTTGTTTCCTTTATTGCTAGTTTTACTGTATATACTATTTAACCATACTCATGCATCCATATTACAGCCAAACGTTAATTACCTTTCTAGTTTTAAATCTTTGGTAGACCATGTCGCCCTTCCTTCCTACCTACCTACCTATCTGGTCAGCTTATAACACATTTACACCATGGGTGGGGTCTTTTATTTGTAGAGTTACAACACTTGCTGCACTTCAACTTCACTAAGTTCTGATGTATGACAACCCATGAATATGTTATATAATTGTGCTTCATTTTCATTAACACTTTTTTTGTAATCACTCCATTTTGCTGAGATGGATGGTTCCCATCTATCACAATCAAGACACCTCAACATTATGGAGTATAGAGTTTGGTGAAGAGCTAAGAGTTTGGTATAATGAGGTGTTGCAGTTTTTTCCCCCTTTCATATTTTGTCGTGTGGCCAATATCTTAAGTGCAAGATTGACCAGCAGATCAAAAAGCCTCTTTGGTTAACCTGCTCAGGTAATGAGGTCATCAGCATGAAAGGGTTCTATGATGAGGTTCACGGAAATAACACATCATCTAATTAAGCCTTAATGTTGAAAGATGGAAATGGATTAATATATATGTGCTCCATTATTTGAATGGTAATCTTCATAAAGTGATAAGAACCACACAATTGGACAACTATTATTTGCATGCATAAACGAGTGGGCGAATGATTTATGGCATCAAAGTTACGATTATATTCATTGTTCAGTTCGATACTGATTAACATCGTACTGCTTGCATTGAGTAATGTAAATAGATGACAGTTGTTTAGTTTAGTACTATAGTATAGGTTATACCTGTCAATCAATTTCCATTTATTATACTCAAGGTATAGAGATTTAAAAAAGGTATAGAGATTTAAAAAAACGAACGGACAAGTGTTCTATCTGTTGGCAAAGTTATGATCATGTAAATTTGTTTCCATACTGAATAATATTGGATTGCATCAAGTCATAAAAATATATGTTACAATTGCTTTTGCTGATTCCTGTCAATCAATTTCCACTTATCATATGCAACTTGCGGATGTTGCAACTTGCACAACCAAAGTTGGCAAATATTCTGTCTACTGGCATGCCAGGATATGCAGCTACTGCCGTGTAACAGTACTTGGGCAAACCAGTAACCATCGTCTAAAATGGACAGTCACGACTTCCATATGAAATGTATACAATATTACACATTTTGAGACATGACAAAGTATGGCTATGTGTATATAGTGGATTCAAAATGAACTTCCACTTGTTTTTCGGTCATAAAATTGATAGAAATGTTAACAGCAAGTCAAATGTACACTAACTGGTAAACTTGTAATGAAACTCCTCTGTAAAGGTTGACTTCCTGTTTGCTATATTTTCCTTTGCAATTTCCTCTGTTCGCAGCAGCCATAAATAATGGCCACAATATTGAAGGAAGGCAAAAAAGGACTATGTAGAACGATGTGAAAGTTAAGTTCATTATTACAGAGAGACTTTATTCCCAGTCAGAAAGTTGGGGTTTGACGTATTGGTATCATCTCTGTCCATTTTATGTTGGCTTATACTTTGAATGAAATTTATCGACACGTAGATACCACTAAGGACCTATAATAAATGTATGGAAAAACAAAATATGACCAAAGAAACCAAGTGGACATAAATTTTGAATCTTACTGTGGTTGTGTGGGTGTACATAGCCTGGCTATTGGTATAAGCCATGATGAAGTGTGCAGATTGAGTGGCAGCAAAGCAAGTGATGGGCCAGATGACATTGATGAACTTGGTGACATCCAGGGATGCAAGATGCTGACAGGAGGATGCTGAGGGGACAGCAGCAGCTGATGTAGATGTCTCAGGGTCATGCAGATGTAAGATTGTTTATTTGGCTTCTTCTCTTCCTCCTCAGCAGCCCCAGAAGATGAGATGGAGAGAATGAAAGACTGCTCTTTTGCTGATGGGAATGCATGTAAAGAGATCACTGGGTTGCTCGGGGTGATTTGAAGCAAGGTGGTTGTTTGTCAAAACTCGTGTTTTGTTTGCCACACTCATGTTTTCCTACATGGTGGGTGAATGGATACAGACAGAAAGATGATGTGAATACTGTCTGCCTGTGTAAACAGATCGACTTATTCATGCTATTTGTGATTCTTATCATTCTTGGGCAATAGGAACGCGGTGCACATTTAATGGGCTAGAAATATAAAAAATGTTGCAAGCCAATTAATGGCAATTGAAATATATTTCCAGTGCTTTCTTCTTCCTTTCCTTTCCTTCATCCTTTTTCTTTTCTTTTTATATTTATGATTAGAATTACAAACAAATAAACTTCCTTGAGTCTTGAGTCTATCATGACCTTTCAAGCCAACTAGTCGCGAAGTCAAAATGAACCACGTAGTCAAAACCAAACAACGATTTATCGTCATTCTACATAATAATTTTTATTTCATAATATTTTGTTTATTTCATCGTAGCATTCTTAGGTTTTATTTCATGACATTTGGATTTATTTCATAATATTTTGTTTATTTCATCGTAGCATTCTTAGGTTTTATTTCATGACATTTGGATTTATTTCCTATTTTAAGTGCAGCCACACAATTTAGTGTTGTCACATGTGCTCGCTCTGTGCTCTGCAAACATATCAACGGAAATACAAGCAAACTAGCATCAAGGCAAAACCCTAATCAAGCGGAATGAACATGTTAGCAAGGAGAGAAACTGGCTTATGTGTGACATGATTGGAGTCCAGGCAGCCGCTTGGGTCTTGTCTTCTTATGGCAAACCTTATTTGAGGCGACATGTACTAACCTGGCCAAGGTCACTGCAAATGATGTCAATTAGTTGCTCGCTCTGCCCTGCTTTCTGGGTGCTCACGAAGGTTCTGTGGTGACATAATGAGCAGGCAAACCTCTGTCGGATGTCTTCACTCTGTTCCATTGCTAATAATTGCACTGCCCTTTAAGTCCGGATTTTCCTGACCATGGCAAAAGGATGCCATTCCTTCTGTCCTTCTGAAGAGAATCCTTCCTGCAAGCACAAATCCTTATATGCTGTACTGCTGCATGCATGTTTACCAATCAAGGGATGCCTTACCAGAGCTGTAAAACTACAAGAACATTGCCACTTTAGATGCAAAATGTATTGACCTTAATGGTAAAGTGGTCGTAATTGTTAGGTAAAATACATTAATGTGTGTTGTGTTGGTCCTAATGGTGAGGAGGCCTTACAGCCAATTTCATAGACATGGAAACTATACACCAGAGAACGTCATGTGAATCCAGGACTTTCATTGGCTAGGGCAGTCCGTCGGCCAATAGGCATCCCGGATTCATATATGACGTCCTCTGGAGTTACTTTCTAGGTCTGTTCAAACTGCTGCAATTTGTGATTTCAATAGTTCGCGGTTTTGTTATTGCAGAGTTAAGTATGAAAGGATAGTTTAATATCTACCTTTGTCTTTAATTGCTATACTCCCAAGTTTGATGAGATATATATTTATTTCTATTTTGAAAAGGCTTGGTTTATGCTTGTTTCGAGCTGTGTAAATGAGGTCATGTCTGAAGAACCCTGATTGCCAGTGGTATTGAAGCTTGTCAAATAAGTTGAAAAGAAAATTTATAAAGTTGTGCAGAGATGATATTGTTACAGGCATTTGCATAAGATTTCTCAAAGGATCGTGCTATTCACCATTTTATGAGGTAATTCCATCCCTTTACCTACCTCCTGCGAGTAACACTTGGCCTTTAGGGAATTTACGAACTGTTGTTTTGAAGTTTTTCGTATGGATTCGGCTGCTCACAATGTGCCAATTGATTTGCTCAGTATTGCTAAAAAGGCATTTGGAGTTTTACGACTCGGGCAAGTTTTCTTTGTACCATCCCTAGGCGTTCAGTTACAGGTGCTCTCAGTTCCATTTCAGACCTTTCAATATATACTTTTATCGACTAGTGGTGACTCCCATTGGCCTTTGTGGCGAATATATTGGCATTTCTTGTATTGCAGTTGTCAGTTGGGACACCAGGGACCAATAGAAAATATCAGCATGTCTGCGATAGGCTTGTTGATGGAGCATCGCTCATTGATCCGCATCTTTTGGCAGATGCTCCTGCTGCTGCTGGCTGTATTCTGTATCCTTACTTGGCTGCTGCTGCTGCTTGAATGATGCTTTTCTGATGCTTCTGTGCAGTGTTGACTTGTGTTCTTGGCTGTCAGATGCTTGTGTTCCTGCCATCACATCCTTTGTTGGGCCACCTGGCACTGCACTGGACTTGGCCACTGCCCCACACGTGTTGCTTGTTGTTGCCTCAATACCATTCTCCAGGCAAATAAAAAGTGCTTACAATGCAATTCAGCAAAGAACAGACCCTTCAATCCCTAGTTCACTTGTCATAAGCAGATCTGAGTGGCTTTTTAGAAAGTGGGCCAGCTTGTCTGCTTGATTTAATGCTCGACCTGTCTGACAATGCTTTCATATATGCTGCTATTTTATAGCGTGTTTTGGCTGAAAGGCATTTTCTGGCTTTGATCCAGTTGTATTCTTTGCTCTGTACATATGGGCTACCTGCTCCCTGTGTAGTCATTGCACCTAAAAGGACTGGAAAGTAAAACTATCTTGGATCAAACTTTACAACCAAATACGAGAACCTTAATGTCAGACAATCAATAAGCCTTCTAATGACGTCACAATGCATTCTGAACTCCTACTGGCAACTATCTTCTAAGACTTTTTTAACTATTGTTGACCTTTTATGTCTAGTTTTTCTTTGTGAAAGGAAAGGCAAAGTTGACTCAGTTCAGTGGCATTAAGGCTTGGGATTCCTGGAAGAGTGACATGAATTCCTCCTTTTCGGTTATTAATAGCAAATCTTGGCACTGGCTCTGACCCAATGACGAAGATGAAAAGGCCATCTGGTGCACACACACATTTTTATGACTATCACAGACAAGTTATGACCTTAGATTTGGTCTGAATACCGTAAAGTACCACTCTTGATTTGCCAAAAATAGTAAGTAACATTTACGCAGGTGAAATGTTTACTCCAGTGTCTTATTAGTCATTCTGACAAGTGACGCCAGTCATGCTGAGTTCAGCATTTGAGCTCAGAACTAATTTCAGGACGACAGTGCTAGTTTTTATAACCGCTAGGTTCTCGGAAAGAATTACTTTCCAGAATCACCGCTCAAGCAGTTTCAACAGACTTTACAATTACACCCTTGGCAGGCCAATCCAGAGTCTTTCTCAACTCCCTAGGAAGTATTCAGCCCTGGACTGGGGGTTAACCACAGGGGCTTAAGAGCTCACACCATCACTGTAATTATTTCAAAGGAAAAAATTATCTCAACTAATCCCAGTAATTGTGTTCCTAAATGGTGGAATAGGGCTTTACGTCCTGTATTTCTGCACCTGATGGGGTAATAATTTGGACAGGCAGGGACCATGGCAATGAGATGATGGATGAAACAGTCATCCAATTTAGGCTAGACCGGGAATCGAGCCTGGGACCTAGCGGTTGGAAGCACAGCGCGCTACCACTGAGCTAGCCCCCCCCCCCCGCCCCTCAACCATTGGGCAAAGTGCAACATGATGCGAACATATACATTTTATCCGCATCATCATGTCACCCTCTGGCTGCTTTTTATGTATGATGAACAGGCTCCAGATTTCAGTTGTAATTGTCAAAATGATACTTCGTTATGTGAAGGTCTTCTGTAATTGGTCAAATTTCTTCTATTGTAACTGTTGACAATTGGCCAGTAAATTGTAGTGAAGTGCTTATTTAAAGGTGATAAAATCGAATAGAGGGGAACACACAGACTGAAGTTGCATGAAAGATATATAGCACAATTGTACAGAAGAGTATGCTTGATTAATTTTATGGGATGAACATAAGGGAAACTCAGTGAAATGTGTGGTAACGAGCTGTCACTGTCAATATTGACTTGACTAAATGCAGTGTGAAGTTGTATAAATTGCATATTTACTGCTGCTGCTAGTATTTATTTCAGTAGTTACAATGCAATAAATTCACACTATACAATTACTTAAAATAGTATTTATTTGAGTTACAATGCAATACATTTACTGTTGCATTCCTGTTGTGATTATAGCGGGTTGCACGGTAGAATACGTGAAGTTATTTGCTACATAATGCAGACAAGGAATGCTCATTTCATGAGAATGAGCACCACTGCTGGGAGGCATGGTGGGACCTCGGTATGCGTGATGCTGGGAGCACAGCGTGATGGCTTTTAACTCTGGTTTGAGGATGAGGAGGAGATCCTACTCCTTGTTAGGAGTTTGTAACTTTCCATTCCTCCTTCTTTTAAGGCTGCTGCTGCTGCTGCTGTTGATGCTCCTGCTCATATTTTGCTGGAGGCTGCTGCAGGCAAATGACCTGCTAACCTGATGGGGTTAGAAAATAAGATGAACAGGAAGATTCACAGAAGCTGCGGGCAATCATCATGAAAGGAACTCCCTGAGGTACTCCCCTAGGAAAGCAAGGCACAGGGATTAGCCAGTGAGTGCTCAGCCTCCGATGACGTCATGACCTATTGTTGGCTTGCCAGGGGGACTGAAACATGATCATCCACATTCCCAATTAGTGCAACGTCGTCATTTCGTCAGAGTGAGAGTAGAGAGGAGGTGATGGAGAGAGGGAGAGGCCAAAGCAAAGAGTGTCATGTACGTGTGTGTATGGTAATTTGTTTGGGTCTGTAAGTGGACATGGCTGCAGAATTGACTGTGGAGTCTAGAATTTGAAAGAAGTGCAAAGGTTCGATGGGCAAAATTAATTAATTCAAAAGAAACTTATAAATAAAAAAATATAAAATTCTAAGGTTGATTTATATTTTTTTGTGCATGGCCAACCTTTGTTACAATTGTCGGTATAGTAACTGCCCGTAGTGAAAGTATGAACTTTATGAGGTTACCCCCAAACAATAGATAGTCATAAATTGGAGTGTAATATGTTGTGTAACAATTCTCCTGGAGCAGGAATCGAAATCTGGTCCCTGGGACCAAAAGCCAGAACGTTAAACATCGTTCCAAAGAGTCATTCTGTGGTGCAAGGGCAACATTCTGCTCACACCAGGACCACTACACACTGACTACACTACAGTTGTACCCTGGAGGCTTAGACACTTTCACGACTTCTCATTATAGAGTCTAATATGTTTTGGAGCACTATACTCGTAACAAATGTTCGATTATCGCCATCCATGGCTTTGCAAAATCATTTGAAGCAACTACAAACCAGACTAAGCCAAACTAAGCCATACCTAGCTGGAGACACCTTGTAGTGTAATACACGTCATGTTGTGGGCTTAGAATTTACTATAATTTATTTATCAAAATGGAATACTTGAGTTATAGCTTTCAAAAGACAGCTGTGGTCAGTTTTTTTTAGTTCAGTGTCAGGTTTCATGGCTAGCTTGTAAAATAGTTTAGCTCACTGTATCTTGTCTAAGATAATAATTTAGCTAAGTCAAGTCTGCAAAAAGCTGAACATGAGATGATGAGAGTTGTTTTGTATCTGAAAAACAATTCGACGACTTACCATCTCATTGTATTCCTATACTTTATTATGCCACCCAGCTTGAATATTGCAGTACAAAACAGTGATGCCTTAGCCATTATACAAAAGCCGCGTGGTCCTGAAGCTGCTGGCCTAATAGAAGCAGGCGGCGCCGTAGGTCAGGTGGGCCGGATCCAGCAATTGTTGTACTGCCGTAAGGACAAGACTTGTGACGTCGGATCGATTGAGTTACTGAACCGAACTTATTAAGGTCAGAGCCGAGCTGTGTTAATAGGCAAACAAGTGTGCCAGTGTGGGAATGCAGCTGCTCCCTGAATTAGCTCAATAGTTTGTTTAAGAGGCAAACTCAAGGAGAAAATTCAAGAGGAAATTCAAAAGAGAATTGTGCTACCCAATTAAATTTCATCAGCAGGTTTTTCAGTTAAACAAAAGGGTGAATCTTTCGACAGGTTTTCCATGACAACCTATATTTATTTCCAGAACAATTCATTAATTTCAGAAGGTGATTTGATAGGTTTTTTTAATTTTATTTGTAATGTTTGATGGCATTCATTATGAGTAAATAACACACAAGACTATCTTTTTAAATCTTAAAGTTGACTGGTTGTAATTTAAACTAGTGATTGCTAGTAAAATTCAGTACATCATATAGTTACAATAAACAGGTAATTTCCAGTTATGGGTTATTTCATTATTTCAAGAAGTAATTTGTTAGTACATTCTCGGTAAAACTATGTCATATTTTTTTTGTTTTAACTATATATTATTTTTTCCTGTGTTTAATGATGAGGTGTTATTAATTTCCAGGTGATCTTATATTGTGTGCTTCGCTGTGATTGGTAATGGTAGTATTGTGTAACGCTGGCAATGAATAGTTATGTCCTCATGCTGACGCCTTTTGTTGGTCTGTATTAAAGAGGAAAATCTGTCAGAGAATCTGTCATTTGGAGGACATAATTGTCAGAGAGGCCAGAGGCACTTATTGGCTATGTACAGTGGGCGCCACAAAATAGGCCCCAAGCACGTGGCTGTCGAAATCATCTTTGATTGTTGCCTTGTGGTGACAGCTCTTGGCAGGAGGATTGCATGCACCCAACACCCTTTCAGTCATGGACCAAGGGCTGCTTGGTGTTGCAAGTTCAGCAGCAGCAGCAGCAGTAGCAGTAGTTCCAAGATTGCCTGGTCAAGTAATCCCGACCTGCAGGGATGAACATTGGTACCTTTTGAAGTGATGTTGACTGCTGGCCAGTTGGATTGGCTGCTGCAGATGGACTCTTTCCAAATGAGCTCCCTTAACAAACAGCACCAATGCGCTAAGACCACTGACTTACTGCTTGATTGACTGAAGGAATGGCCGATTTATTGATCACTCCCAGCAGATACTTGTGCTAATTATAGCAACATGACCCATTTACAGCTTGTGTTCAGGTCTTGCATGATGACTTTTTGTCCTGATACAAGAGGTGTTTTTGGCCTGTGTTTTGCATGTGTTTCTACATGTGTGCAGCTGCTTCTTTTATGAGTTTAACGTTTCACAACACGACAGTAAACAAGACTACATTGTCAAAATTGACATTTAGGATTTATCACTTCACGCACTATGTGATGAATGTGTGTTAAATGCTGTACGTTATAGAGGTATTTTCGTGGAAATATGATGTAATTTAACACCCCCATTCCATCGTTGGTGTTATTCTTGGAAACGTACCATAGCTGATTGCCATGTTTTATTGGTATTTCTTCACTAAATGTCTCCCTTATACGTTGTTGCAGCTAGCAAACTGCAGCAATTTTATGCAAGTTTATTTCTTAGAAATAGATTCTTGAACATGAACATTTTCTCCCAATTCTTCATGCATGGCTATATCGATCGAATTGTCTGGGAATAGCAGCATTGCCATACTGTGTAATTACGTGGTTTGTTTGGTAGTGCAATTCACTTGATTGCTTTTGTTTTCAGCCCTACCCCTGTACACATACCTGCTCTCGGCATGTATGACAAATTACTGTATTTTTTCTTTCTATATTTGTTCCTTTTTTTCTCTTCTATCTACAGATTGCTGCTGGATGTTGAAGGGAATGATAGATTTGAAAGCAGTCTCAATATTTATAAATCATACAATGAAATCAACCTCACTTTTGAGACCCACCTCACAATTAAAACCTTAAGGAGCTTGATCTCAGCATGAGAAGATACACTGGTGCTCGGTGTCTATGCTGGGGAAGTTAAGGACCCCACATTTGGAGTAAATGTGTAGTATGGGGTGGAATCCAAGCCGTATCATATCTTTGCTATACGTCTACCTCTGACAGCTGGTCATTCATTCTGACTAAGCTTCAGACTAGTGGTAATGATACAATACAACACTACAGACCACCTTGCAATTGAGTCCGCCTCACAATGAAGACAAAGCTTATGTTTTCACTGAAGTGTATTCTTGCTATTGTGTTCACTTGTCAATTAGGGATACCTCGATCACCACTGAGACCAAGATGTTACACCAGAGATGACCCTAATGGCGAGGCTCTGCTGTGAAATTTCTATACTTTGGGTTGAAAATCGGTTGTCATCCCGTGAGAAGGGTAATTAATTCCTCCCATTTCGGCAACAGCAAAGAAAGAATACAATCAAGTAATGCATGCAATGATTTTTAAGGGATTATTTCATGAGTAAAGTTGTTTGAGGGGCAGCCGACAGGGGGAGTTGTAAGCCGGAAGTGTTGAGGACACTGCCGGAAATGTCAGGCCAGGATCACATCTGTAATTTGATTGGTTGTTTTGAGCCCAGGCCCCGGTAACACATTGGCCCATTCCATCCTTGTATTTTAGATAAACAAAGGATTTGAGCCTTTTCGGATTAAGCTTGTCAAGTTAAGCTAAGAGCTGCTTGGTGCTGCTATGCACATTGCAAGCGCCACAGCAGCCTGGTCCTACAGCAGACAAGATGAGGGATGCAGATCTTGATGCTATGGTTACGAAAGCAGCTGCTGCAGCATGCTACATACCATTTCTAAACACTGCTCACTATATTAGCATCCTTATTTCCTCATATCAAGCGCACACAGCACGCAGACAGCCTTCACTCTGCCTAGTATTGACTTCTCTCATTTTTTTCACATAATTAGGTTAATTCCATCGTTAGATTGGAGGTTTGTTTGCTAATGTTTTGGGCGCAATATTCCTGCAATATTCAAGCTAATCAGGGCCTGGAAACCAGTAGAATTGATGGGTAGATGCTGTGCATCTAGATGGTGCCCTGCAGTATACTGCCAATGTGCGTCTTATACATGTGCAAGGTGATTCGCTCTACAGAGGTTATTTAGATGTCGAGGTCTATTAGTAGTCTGTAGTGCAGTGGCCGACAGTGAATCTGAACACTAGGCTGGCCATTATCATTATTCGTAGGGAGGAAACGGGGGCAGTTCTGACCACTGGTCAGTCCGAGGCGTTTGCGTGATGTCCACTATGATGTGGCCAGCGACAAGGACTGACCAGTGCCTGCATGACCGGCAGCCAGTGGCCGCAGCTTTCCGGATAAATACATTATTCTTGGTGGGCTACACAAGGCGCTGGACATATGGAAGGTGTGGCTGCTTAGAGCTGTATACTTTGGGTGGCTAGGTGGGATACAGGACAACCTGCATCGTATGTTCAGTCCATTACAAGCTAGACTGAGCTAGAATGAGCTAGACTGAGCTAGACACTGCTGCCTACCACCATCTACCTATAGCTGTCTACTCTAGGCGGGGTAATTAATCCTCCCATTGATTAAAATACAGTGCAAAAGAACGGGTGTTTTGTGTTCAGTCTTGTACAAGCTAAAACCAAGCCCAAGTACATTGCAAAAGTCATGATATATGTCCAGTCTTTCACAAGCCAGACTGGGCCAGACTGAACCAGACTTCTATTATACACAGCTACCTGCCACTAACCAAACAATCTAAAGCTGTCTACTGTAAGCTATAATTAAAGAACAGAATAACATTTACTGAAAATGGTTAGTCTTGTACCAGCTTGACCTTCAAACACTATACAGGGTATGGCTAGGTTATCCTAGTAGTTTCTGGTAGGTATTTCTACCTCTGAATAGCTATAGTTTACCATTCTGTATGATAGTAATAATAGTAATAATAGTAATAATAGTATGGTTGTATATTGCAGGTGATGTTGCCCCCTTTGTCTAAGTCATGGCATGCTCCCAGTTTCTCACCTGGGTCACCAGGCAACCCAGTATCGGGCTAATGGGTTAATTGCATGACAGGACGATGGTACCCATGTCACACAGCATGCTAATGTGGGTGTGGATTTCAATGCTTTCGCCTGCCATCAATTATCTGGTTAACCAGTAACATTCCTATTTATGCTTGCACGTAGTTTACCGTATAAGAGGCCCTTATTAATGGCTACAATCTTGAAACGTCGGCTTCCATTTTCCCCTGTGTATTGTGAGTGTGTGAGTGTCCCAGGAATAAATGCAGTGAAATTTAGTTTTACTATTGTCTACAGTGGTGCATTAATTACACGTAGTTGTGTGAATCTGCAGCTCTACACTTGTAGTATGTTCTCTAAGAAGCCATGGAATTAAGTATAGTGTAATGCTTAAAGCTTCAGCCTGCTAATGAACAACATATGATGTGTGAATGGAGCAAATCGGCAGTCACAGAGCTGCTCATTTTGACAACAAATGGAGCATTATATCTGCAGGATACAATGTGTATGATAGGAATCTCCTGCAATTAGGCACCAGAGCCTACCCCCACCACTCAGATCTTTCACACAATCCATTGGCACTTTCAAAACAAAGGAGCTGGTGATTACAAGGAGATTTGTGGATGCACTGCAGTGGTGTTCCACTCTTATGTTCTGGCTTTGTTATAGAGATGTGCACAGCTCTCTAACCTTGCATTGCTAGAGCCTTGTGAGGAGTAGGAGGAGGAGGCCATTCGTCGCTGTATTCATGGAATATTGGAGAGAGCATATTGCTTAGGCAGGCAGAGCACGATCAAGGGCAGCAGTTGAATGGCGAGCAGCAATCACGATTACTCTCTGATCTGCCTTTCTTTCTTCCCCAGCCACAATAACTGTGGGGACTCCTGTGGGTGGTGTGCTAGTGCTTAGAAATTGTGCTAGTCACATCTCACTACTTTTGGGTCAATATTTACTATTGTAGTGTTATTTCGTAATGATTTTCTTCCTTTAATACTGATGCAACCATATCTGTCTTATTTATGTGCTTTAGATAATGCAAATAAGGTATTTCTCACATGAAAGAGATGACTCTAAGCACGATTAACCATACAATGTCATGTAGTTGTCATGTAGTGGTCATGTAGCGTTAAGTATAAACATGGTTTAAATGTGTTCATTCCAATGTTTACAGAAAAAGGCGCTCCAACCACTGGATCCCGGGTTAGATTCCCGGTCGAGCCTATGTTGGATGGCTGTTTCATCCTTTGTCTCATTGTCATGGTCCCTACCTGTCCTAACTAGCCCATCAGGTGCATAAATACAGGACGTAAAGCCCTAATCCACCACCACCACCACCACCACAGAAAAAGGCGATGATGTTTGCATCATAAGAGGAGTGACAGCATTTTGTTTAAGAAGTTCATTAAGTGCTCAGTTATTTGAGGTGTCGATTTAAACCCAGTGTCCAGCAAACAGCTTAGCACAGCTTAACAACTCATCTCCTGCTGCTGCTGCTACTGCTGCTGACAGAGACTGGGAAGCTGTCTGGATGTCAAGGCGCATCTAATCGTGGATGCTGCTGCTGCTGATGTTGCTGTTGATGCTCTGCTTGCTCTAAGACGATGATGCCTAATCGAGCCAGGTCAGCACTTTTCCCATGCAATAGCACAACAAGAGATCGGGTGACTGCACTCCCAAGTAGGTCTATAACACACAGGTCTAGTCATGCAAGAATGTGCAGTCCCTGCCTTGCTTTTAGGGTTATTTTACCATGCACTTCTTATGGTCCCAGCAGAGGCGTAGATCTGCTGCAGCAGCAGCATTCCGCATCCTCATGCAAGATGGTTGCAACAGCACAGCTCCTTGCACTTTCTAATTATGTTGATAAATAACACGATATTCGTGTTGCAAGTAATCTAGGCTCATGGTCCACCGCTCCATGATTATGCATTAATCTGCATTGCATATGCATTGTCTTGCAACAATGGCCCAGATAGCCCCATGCTTAATGGCTGCAGACTCTGAAGAAACCACTCTGGCTGCTTAGTGTGCTTAGTGTTTAGATTTTCCCAAATTAACGATACATCTAAAGCGAACCCATCTGTTGGATCTTTTAGATTTCCCTAGCAATTTAATGAGCATCCATCTAGGTGGCTTGTGATTATAGAGGGGCTGTGTGGCATGTGGTTAGCATGGTTTGTTCTTGTGGTATAGTGACACCATGGATTCATGAGTTCGAATCACTCTGTGTACTGTTTATGAGTCAGCTTAGTCCCTATTATATCCAATGCTATCATCTCATATCTTATCATCATATAGATTATTATAATTTTTTTTAACAAAATGGATTCCTTTAGAAGTTAGTTGCGTTATGTTACTGTATTTCACGTAGGGCGGGGGCCTAGCTCAGAGGTAGCGCTCTGGGCTTCCAACCGCTGGGTCCCGGGTTCGATTCCCGGTCGAGCCTAAGTTGGATGGCTGTTTCATCATTCGTCTCATTGCCATGGTCTCTGCCTGTCCTAATTAGCCCATCTGGTGCAGAAATACAGGACATAAAGCCCTAATCACCCACCCACCAACTGTATTTCACGTCTGTGCTAGGTATCGGGAGAGTTAGACAGGCAGAACTGGAGTGTGCATTATGGTCTTCACCCACAGTGTTACCACTCTTACCAGGAGGAGGTCCATGACTTTCAAGGGCAGATTCCTCTGTAAAAGTAGGACCTATATATGTGAGTTGGGTAAAACCACCATGCAATACACATCTTCATCAGCTGACGTTTTAGTTTTCGTGACAGGATTCCATAGTACCTATACAATGCATACATCAGAGTGAGGTCAGAATGCAGTACTTGTGGAATTCTTGCGGTTTACAGAAGCTACTGTAAAGTCTTGAGCATTCTTCAACCTTCTTGTTTCTCCAGCTGTCAAGCAAATAATGGTGGAGAGTGAGCAAAATCTCTATTGTCGTGTGTATGGTCCAGTGAGCAGAGGTCATGTGGTCGATCATATGACGTATTGTAACGCCCTCTAGGATGGCATTCATGTCACATGTCACGCGAGATTAGCCAGACAGACACGAGGATCTGGGGGTGCTTGCTATCAGCAAAGGTCCTGGGCTGCAGCAGCAGCAGCAGCAGCCAATGCTGTAGCAGTACTGGCCACATATCCATAAGGAGTGCTGTGATGGTCTTTATCTGGGACCAGAACGCCCAAGCCATGCTTCAGCTGCATCATTCTGTGGAGACATTTATTCATGAAGAGAGAATATGTCCTTGCCCTCCCTGGGGTACCCCAAGGGTCAGAGGAGTAGCACAGAAAAGGGCCCACAAAAAGGGGTTATTTGGAAGGGAAACACATCACATGCTGGGGTTCATTTAATACTCCATTTTGCCTCTGAAGGAAATAACACAGGAAACACATGATCAGATGAACGAAAAATACAGATTGACGTCTAAATGGGATATTTTCATTTTAGCCAGTTGTTAGGGCTTTGTAAATCTTACAGTAATGCTCTGCAGCTTTTTCTGCCTTGCAAAACTGACGCTAGCTGTTGGTATTTTCTTTAAACAACGTGTCTCATTTGTAGATTAAATACCGTTTCACATGCATTGTAACGAATCTGTTAATGATTGTATTCAGTAGTGGTCTTCTCTCAATCAACAACTGGAACACGAAGGGGCAGATGTTAAAGACTTGTGTGCAACATCATTCAATTCTAGCTCTTCTCTCTTTCCCTTTTCCCCTATCCTTTGCCTACTTTTTGATACAACACACCCCAACAGATGTGTTGAGGGTGGCCACAATGGGGCGGGCTGCAGCAGGTCAACAGATGCAGTCTTTCTTGTTTACACATCAGAATGAGTGCAAGTTGACAGTTCTTGCTGCTCCTGGTTTGATCAGACAGGGCGAATTCAATTAGCTGGATGAAACTGTGGTCTGCAAGGGTTTCGATTGGGCCCTGCAAGGTCTGCTGGGGTTTGTTGATGCACCCCGGGGCTCTGCCACAACCGACCTAGTCGCTCAGCCTGCACGAACCATCAAGTCCATTCACCTCTTGCCTGCAATGTGCACTTTATAAGCTGCTAAACAGTGCATGTTTTCAATATCATATTGGCAAATTGGCTGTTGTAATATTGCAAGGTAAAACTACACCTTTTTTGGTTTTGGTTTTTTTACATTGTATTAAGCTGAAATTTACTTCACATTGCAATCCCTGTATTGTACCAAGTGAAGTGGTTCTAAAACTGAGATAGACTTAATACTAGGTGGTCATAATTGTGGTAATTTACTATATTCGTGGTCCTTTGAAAATGAAATAGACGTAATTTTCAATGGTCATGCTTGTTTGGATCCTCTGTGTGGCCAGTGTGGTTTAGAATTAAGATAGCCTGATAATTAGTATGATGTTCTTAACCATGGGCTTCCACTGCATTTGCTATTTTATTTAATACTGGGGTAGACTTACTTTAACATGTAGATGGTCGTTATTATGGGGGTTTCAGTGTTTTCCATAATTTGGTATCATCCGTGAAGAAACTAACAGTTACCATCCGCATGGTAATACAACACTTTCAGAATTTCTCATAGAGAACATCAGCAGCTGCTGCCCTGTTTTAATTTTATGTAATGGTACATATATGTTTCATAGGCATATCCGTTGAAGTCATTGCATACAGATGACATACACATGCATGTGCTTAATGTAGTGGGAAATTTATCACAACAGCTGCAATAATTCACGTAGAATACAGTAAGAGTGGAGTGAGAGTAGGCCTTTTTACGTGCTAGCATGAAGATGGAAAGATTAATGTACTTCATAACCCGATATATGTGAAATCCATGCTACCACATGCAAACTTTGCACCAACAGTTGCATTTTTAACAAACAAATATATCTGTATAAAACGTTATATACTTATTTGAAATAGTTCTAAACTGAATAACAGTTGTAACTGAGTATGTCAACCTTTTAAGATAAAAGTTTTTTTACTTTAAACTCAGAAAGTGTAAATTTCATGCTATGAAACCATGCACTTGGGCCTAATCTAATGTCTCTGTCCATGGCAGTGACATGAAGTAACTGACTTAGCTGCTGGTATTGCTGCTGCTGCTGCTACAGAGATGCTTTGAGGGCCAGGTAATTTGTGCTGGCTCCGCCCCTGGCACATGCCATGAAGCACATAATGGCTGTGATTGCCAGGGAGACGAACAAGCCAGTTCACTGGCACGTCCTCATCTCTCTGGCTTTATATTCAGGGATTCTGCGAGATGGATCCCAGCCTCTCCTCTCAGAATCAACAGCCTGTGCAAACTAGATATACTCAGACCTAGTTATGTCCCTCTCACTCACATTGCCAGCACCAACACAACCAGCAGTCTATATGTAGGCCTTTAACCATCCCTGACAGTTGACTGTGTTCTTCAAACAGGAAATGTTGGTAAATAGAAATTGTCTGTTTTTCTGCATCTTGAATGCCCCAAGGCTTGTAATTGATTACCTTGTGATAAAGGAGAGATAGTTTTGAGAAGAGTTTGTGAAGGTTGGCGGATGTAAAAAGATTCATGCCCCCCTCACCTAAATTTAACTCATCAATCTAAGTCTGTAGTTTGGTCAATTTATTGTTTAGTTTGGGTGCTATTAGGTCTGCTATTAAACTTCCTTTAACCATTATCTCCAAAAAGTTAAAAAGTGTAAAATTCGTGTCAAGAAATTTCATCTACATTTTCTTTGCACAGTACCAACGGTTGGAAAATATTAACAACCTGTCATTTCCGAAATGTTGAAAACTTAAATAAATGGTATGCTTTTAAGGATTATACTTTTATTTGTTTTTAATTTTCGTGATGCTTAGTTTACATTTAAAGGTGTGGAAAACAACCCACATGTCTATGAATGCTATGGATTTTCTGTCACATGTATTAAGATAGGGAGTCTGCGGATATCTGTGGTACAGGACAGATTAAAATGCATTGATTTGACGTCTGAAAATAAACTGAATGAGATATCAAATTTCACTCGTTCTGCCTTTTATTTCAGTTCTAATGATATCACTCATATCAGTGGAATTTGTGTTATAATATCCCAGCATTTTAAACACAAGGTTTCTGTTGGACTTTTTGGCTTAAGCGCTCCATGGAATACGCATACATAATACGTATTGATTTGAGCTGTGTGTAAATAAAAAGATGATTGATTGAGAATCATACTGCCCCCCAAGCGAATTTTAATGGGGGATGAGAAGTGCAAAGAGCACTTGCTGTAGACTTAATGCTGAACGTGCATTATCTGCTTTGAGGCAATACTTTTCACCATTAGGCTTGCTAGGGACAACTTGGGACAGCTAGGGACAGCCCACTGCCTTATGCAGAAAATCCAAGCAAATCCACATGCGGACCTCTGAACTGTAAAGCTCTAGGGGAATATCCTAGTACTTGGCAAGCAGCTCTGGGCCACCATATACTTAAGACACAATAGCAGTGAACACCTATCACAAGAAACACGTCCTTCTGTCGCACATATTTCATGGAATCCCCTCAGAGACTGGACAAAGGCCAGCCTTGCCCACTTGCCATAGTGTAGGGCTCCTAGCAATAGCATGCCAACAGTGGTCAGGCTGACCAAAGACCCTGCTGGATTACCCTCTCACAAACCTCTGCCAGTCTTGCTAACTCTCTTGTCAGATATGGTTTGCCATCTACTGTAGCAAAGATTACCTCCATCCTTATTTGTTTGTCGTTATGTTTGGCAAGAGATCAAAAGTTATTGATGGATTTGCTGACATTTTGTTTTTACTGCTGAGCATAGATCAAGTGGCATTTGTTACATTTGAGTGTTTGAGTTATTACCGTTGTCTGTTCAAGTGCACTGTAATACTGCCTTGTTAATGGATTTCTTTGTTGCTATTTCAAATAGTGATTAGGTGAATTAACTGAGTTTACTTTGGCAAAGACCAAACATTTAGGTATCGTCAATTGTAATACGCCTTAATGATGACTGAATTAACTTTTTTTAATGCCATCAAAGATTGGTTTGGCAAAAGAATTATGATGAATATTGATTCAGATATGTTTTTAGTGTAACAGAAGAAAAGAACAAAAACCTGATTAATGTGCCAGTAAGACATTATCAGTTTACAAAGTTAAGGCATACCTTTAAAAAAAAAGTTAATGATGGCTGAATTAACATTGTTTAACCATGCCATCAACGATTGGTTTTGCAAAAGATTTATGATGAATATTGATTCAGATATGCTTTTGGTGTAACAGATAATATATATAAAAAACGTGGTTAGTTTGCCATTTAGACAACAGTTTACAAAGCCAAGGGAAATTCCCAATTGGGTTGTCAATAATGATTATTACAAGGTTTCACTGTCCGTTGGATATTAGCCTTTATAGTCAAGATGTCTAATTTAATGCTCAAGTGATTGTTGTGGTGCTCGTTTTCTTTCTAAACAAACTATTCTTCAGTTTGGTCATGCAGTGTTGGATGTGGCATGAAAACATATACTATAGTGGAAAACATCTACTTCTTATATTATCTGTCTGGAAATATTGCTCTGCAAGTGAAATTGCTAAGCCAGCACAGATGGCCAGACTGAGAAACTTAACATTCTAGACGATGACTTTTAAAAGTATGTGTGATATGAGAGAGGGCAGGGGAGAGATTTAGGGAGTGTGATGCCAAGTATTGACAAATAGTCCTTGAGCAGAATTTCCCTGGAGGCTCCTCCTTGTCTTGAGAAATCCTGGAGTGGCTGCTGCAAGACTGCTGTGAGATGCTGCTGGACTGGAGAAGTATCGATCTTTTGGGTGATCAGGACTGTGGATTAATCAAGACACAATTAAGGGGAGGCAAAATTAAAGCTAATGCCGAGGCCAGCAGCGATCTTTATTGCTTGTTCCTTGTTTCCATGGATGTCATGGTAAATAGTCTTTCTTTATGCCTCACCCACATAAAAGGATGCACTTGTTTTTGCACCCATTGTGTTTTTAGGTGCCATCTCCTCTAGTTTGTTTTTGCCATTGTCTACACACTAGCTGCTTTGAACTGCAGCCTTGCTCCCCCCCCCCCCCGAGCTACAAAAATATGTCAGGTTATTAGATGACACACGCAAACAAAGGAATGCATGTAAATTTAGCCAATCAATGAGGGTAGGATAAAAGAGTTGTAAAATATTTTAGGAACTATAAATCGATTATTTAATTCAAAAGGATATTTTTTTGTGTGTGAAACAACACAACGTGCAAAAAAAAGAAACGGATTGGAAATTGTTTTGAGTCATCACAAAAACCTGGCATACTGAATTCTAAAGAATACTGGTATAAAATGTAACATGGGGTACGCGTTGTTGAAGTGCAGTGAACATCATATACATTGTATTTTCTACCAATATAGAGTTTTAGTTTGAAGATTACAAGCTGATTAGTATTAAAAAGGAAAAATGTTAGCTGTTACCTAAGAAAGTGTAAGGATTCTTTAGAGAAGGTGCTTCTGCTGTAAATTAAGGGAAGCCTGTGGAGCAGCTTTTTATTTCCAAGTGAGTGATCATGGAAGGTGACCTTGGATGTTCTCTCCTTACTGTTGGACTGGCACACTCTTCCTTTTTAGCTGCTGTATAGCAGCAGCAGCATCAGTAGCATCAACAGCAGCAGCAGCCAATAAATGAATGGTAAAGAGACAGAGGTAGTGTGGGATCAGGATTCAATTGCAGATTTGTGATTGGAGACAAGAGTGCTTACAGGGGGTGTGCTTCTGATGGGAGACTTGCTTGTAATGCTTTCCATCCAGTGTGCCTGCCTTCCATGCAATGCCTGCCAGCCTTTGGTTTAGGGTGTCCCCACATGGGACAGTGCTCTGGCCGAGAATTAATCGATGACTGCCGTTCATTGACTGTCGCCCGAGGAGGATGCGCCTCTGCTTACTAGGTCAATTGACATCAGCTTCCTAGGCTCCATGCACCAGGCTCACTGCTCAGCCAATGTTCTGCCAATGCTTAGGAAATGTTCCACCAAAGCCTAGGCAATGTGCTTCACCAACGTTTGGGCAATGCTTAGCCAGTGTGTTCTTCCAATGCTTTGGTAATGCTCAGGTAATGTTTAGGCCATACAGCGTGTGCTCCACCATTGCTAAGATAATGTTGAACAAGTGTTCAGTCAGTGCTCCATGTATGCTTGGAGCAAATAACAACCACACTGCTAAGGCTATGTGCTACACCAATGTTTTTGAAATGTTCGCGTAATGTGCTCTACAATTGCGTATGCACCCTGACTGAACACAGCCGCTCATAACATTTAGGGGATGTGACTTGTCGCAGAGTGTCTGACAGATTTTGGGGGAGCAAGAGGCACAGTGGGGGAGTAAATAACTCAGCATCATAAATGATTACATACTAACCACTAGTGCTGTGTTGAAATCAAGCGGCACAGCCAATGCTTAACACTGTACTCCACCAAAACTCAACCAATGTCCAGGCAATACTCGACCAACGTGCCCAGGATATGTTGGGCAATACAGGGCAGGGAGCACTCTACATCTTACTCACAGCCGTCCCGCAGAGGCTATGCATGGCTGCACAGGGGTCCTCCGTGACCACTGGGTTATGCAAGATATGTTGTATAGTGATGGGTAGCTACAGGGATCAGAATTACACATATCATGGACCATTAGATAGTAGGGAGCAAATGGCATAGATTTGCATGGATGGCAGTATGTGATATTGGTGCTGAATGCTGACGCCTCATGGTATAAGTAACTGCAATTGATTCACGAATAGAATCCTAACTCTTATGACATGGCTGATATGCAGATAAGTTTGTATTTTTTACATCAGTTTTGTCTGGACAAGTAATATAATATGTTAAATCTGGTACAAGTCAGACTGAGCTACACTGCTACAGAAACAGGCTTAATAATGATGTTTTTAATTCCAGCTAGGTATGGCTTGGTTTGCCTTACTGTGGTTACAGGTAGTTGTTACCAGCTCTGTGTTTCGGTAACTTAACAGTATTTATAAGTAGCATTGTACGTGATTTCTACACTATTTAAAGGTCTACACATGGTTTTGGTTTGAGGCCACTTTTCTAAAAAGACTTCTCCCTAATTGAAACGAAAATTATTGTCAACCAAACTATACATTCATCTTAACAGACGTTTGTGTGCCTTAAACACCCGGGCGTCTCCGCAGAACGAAACTGTCTAAAATTCAAAACAACAGATGTATAATTATGTCAGCACATGATGATGTGTTGCTGTGATTCAGCAAGCTTATGGTGCAGAGTCTTTCTGTCTCCTCGACCAGTACCCAGTGCCTTTCTTGTCCGATGTTTTCCTTACTTCCATCAAAGTTGGAAGATGCTGTGGGGGCAGAAGCAGCAAGTGTCTAGACAGAGCGGGATCATCTGCAGCACATGTCGGCTCTGCAGCTGGTCCCTGTATAAACTGGTGTTAGGCTGGGGAGTCCGTGAACTCTGTGACCAAGTGCAATGGATATAGATGTTATATGAGAGGCTGTGCTTGCGGTGACATGGTTGGGAGAAACGGCCTACAGAGCAATCCAAAACAAACCAAGCTTAAGCATGGAGAAGGCATTCAAGGCACGTTGGCAAAGGAAGGCTTTTGTGAGGGAGAGGGCCGACAGGGAACAGGCCATGATTGCAGCAGTGGGCGAGAGAGTGATGGGCCGGGGATCAGGGAGGCGAGGGGCTGCTATGCTATGCGAGGAGGAGCTGCTTGGTCCGCATCATCTTTTGAGATGTGCTGCTGCTGAGGCTGAGCTTGCTGCTGCTGCTGCTGGGGATACTCAGCTCCATCTCCTCATCCCCATCCTCCAGAAGCATCTATGTGCTGTAACCAGCAGCTTCTCTGTTGATTGATGTACCAGCAACAGCAACAGCATAAAAAGGAGTCAGTCACACCCCTTCTCTTGAGTTACAAAGCAACAACAGAACACTGGTCCTCCACTCTATCTCCCATTCCTCAATCTGGTTTCTCCTGTCTGATTCCTACCCTCCCCTGCCCTATGGCATAAACAAGCTCTGAACCCGATGCCTACCTTATAATACTACTACTCATTACATTGCACCACTTTCTGTTGGAGCTGTGTGTCACATAGCTATTTATATCATGTCTAATCAATTACCGCAATATATATTAGTTATGGTGGTAGCATAGCTGGCTCTATACGGTTATAACTCTGGTTGCATGGGAACAAACCCTTATTCACTCTAGAGACAGTTTACGAAATGCATCTCAGTCCCGTAGCATGGAAAGTACTCATCGCCGTCATTATCTCTTCCATTGCAGTCGTTGAGATAGATTTGTGGTCAAAGTGGTTTCTTTTGGTAAAAGCAGGAATTGTGTCTACTAAGCTAATCTCTGCAACTTATTGCACTACTCATTCTCTCTCTTTATTTATTTTATTTTATTTTTTTTTAACAATGTGCTTGCTCGTCCAGGTTAAGATTATAAATTGTATTTCACTAAAGACCCAGATAACTTGACAGCCAGAATTTTTTGAATTTTGTCTGCTTAGCATAAACTTCACATTGCACTGGACTGGGCAGACGATTATATTGGTAATAACAATTCGATTTCAATTGCACTTTTTGCCTAATACATTATGTATGCAGTCAGTTAATGCGATACCTGCTAGTGCAAGATTGTGTATTTAATAATAAATTGGATGAAATGAACCATACCCCATAGTACAGGAGCCTACGTGCTACTATAAAAAAAGTCATATTCATCACCTGAATTATTTATTATATTCTCAAAGATCACTATCAGAATAATCATTGTTGTCCATTCTCCTAATATAAAAGTTGTTTTGAAGTAGTTGCCTTCTGCACCAATCACACGGCAGTAAACAGTGTTTTATTTTATTTTTATAACATGGAATTGACATGTTCATTCATTATTAAATGACTCTGTTTTTCAATGTGGGCTAGATGAGATCATGTGTAGTTGTTAGCGGGGGGAAAAAAAAACAGGAGTTAACTTTGCAGATGTAAAAATGGTTAGAAAATGTTTGATAATTATCACTGTTGGTAAAGTTGCCAGTCTGGGCATTTTATCGCGAGTTTAATGGCATGGACTTGTTGCGGTTGTAGGTATAATTAATCCCAGTGGCGAATGGGAGCTAGTTTGTCTGATGTGCAAATTAGAAAGTCATGTAGTTGGCTCTTGGGCTGAGCCATGGAGGCCAGCATCCAGTGGCCTGCATACGACCAGGAGTCACTAAGGACGTTTCTAATTTTAAAAGCAAACTAGAGCAACAACTTTGCTGGTGTCATGTTTTGTGTCCTGGAACAATTCCACTTAGCCCTGCTGCCCTGGTGGGGATTGTTCCGCTGACTAATGATTAATTCCCTACGTCACAATTGATTTGACTATCAATAGAGACGCTATCCACAATGTACTGTGCATGCAATGGTTGTGTGGGAAGAAAGGGGCTGTTCTCCCCGTGCAAGGTGATACTGTCATTAGTCTTTTGAAACGAAAGAGTTGCACCTTCCCTTTGGCCATGTCATGCACATCACAAGATTCAGAACCCTAGCCTTAAAGGACGCCTCATTATTAAGTTTATTGAGACAGCATCTCAATTAATTTAGCAGAATTATGACCCAATATTTGTACATTGTATGTGTACCATTGTAAATCACTTCATTAATAAGATAACTTCACTCATAAGACCACCTGCCAATTAATCTCCAGAATTCCTGCATTTCCAGCAACCGCTAATACGGCCACTTCGACTTTGAAGCAGCCACTTATTAGGTTTGAATAAAAGATGCCTTAATGGAGTGTACAAATGTCAGTTGATGTCAGTGGAGACTTCAATTACTTAGCTCATTAACGTTTGCAAGGTCACACAGTGCAGTTGCTGATTGTACATTAGCCAAATCAACGCCATTAAAATATATACATTTCCAGGGTACATTTCTGATAGTAACTTTGTAGGCAATTCAATGCACTGAATATTGACAATAAGGAGCTGTATGTGTGGTCTGTGTAGAGAAGTTTACAGTCCTCAGTTGTCACAGTTTCTTTGTGCACAGAAATTTTAATTAGTTCAATTTCCTTTCCTTAGAGTGTGTTTGGAATGTACCGAGACAGAGTAATGAATAATGAAGTACACGCAAACATTACATTGTGAAAAAAGTACTTTCAGTGCTAGCTGTCAGAATAATAAATTCGACTGCACAAATTGCATCTATGAATGCAGAAAAAAAGTGAAAATATGCCAGAAGTCAAAATAAATGAAAAAAAGAAAAATAAATAGAAAGATGCGCATGAATGGTTCCCAGGGCAACAACAGCAACTTGACAGGACGAGTGTATATACACAAAATAATCGATGGCGGGGTCAGAGTGTTATTATTTGCAAGCACAGTGGAGAACAGATTAAGCAATTTATGGTGAACAGGAATCTTGCCTGGATGCACCTGGAATTACATACAATCAAAGGGCAGGCCTCTCATTCTGGCCAGCAGATCGATGTCTGCGGCATGCAACACAATTACTGTGATTATTGGCCATGCCCTCTTCTCCCATCTTCTTGGACCCTGCAGAGCAACACAGCTGCTCCTGGCGCCAAGGTGCTGCTACAAGGTATGCTGCCCATAAAATAAGGACTGTATTGGTTCAAATCGAGTGCTCCCTGCTTCCAAACTGCTCATTCAGAATCTACCTCTTATAATTGGAATTCTAAATCACATTCTAAATTTATGACATGGATAGATAGATAGATAGATAGATAGATAGGTAGACAGACAGATAGATAGATAGATAGGTAGACAGGTAGATAGGTAGATAGATTACAATTAAGACTACCATAGACTATTTAGAAATAACTATATATCTCATTATTATATATTAAATTAACGATTTTTATTTTAAATTAAAATATAAAGAAAGACATTTCGCTTTTAGTAATGTTTTGATTTTCTTGATAGGCAGTTGTCACTTTTACGTAACAGACAATTTTGTTTGATTGTTGATAATCAACGATTTAAAGCACCTGCACGTTTATTGTGTAATATGTACTTAAGAAATATCGAAAACAATTGTCAATCAATTTGTCACTGATTATTTGGAAATTCTAAACTGCCGTCTAATTATATAAGATAGGTAGATAGGTAGATAGATAGATAGATGGATGGTTTCAGCCTTTTGAGTGGATTCTACAATGAATTAAAGGTATACCGTAACGGAGGGTATTATCGACAGGGCGGATATTATCGACACTTAAATAGTTTGTTGACAATATTGAAATATTACTATGATTAATGAATTGTCACCTTTAACTGGGTCACTTAATTATATCTCCTAACTCATCAAGTTACTGACGGATTAGGAGTGGTTATCAAATTGCAATTAATTTAAATGACTTTACAAAGGTGTTAGAAACTTGTGCAAAGTCAACAACAGTGGGTGTCAATGTCTCAATGCTACTGGGACTGAAGCGCTTGATCAGTTTATATGACCAGCTGCCAGAGGCAGACGCAATGAGGAGATGATAAGGCTTGGAGTCCCCTTGTTACGCCATGGGTGGGGTCTTTTACTTGCCTCAGCATATTAACCGATTAAAAGGCACCACCAATTTAATTTCTCACTTGGGATGTAAATCATGAAGAGTAGATCAAACTCGGGACCTTCAGCAAAGCTGCCCTATGTGGAATAGAGTCTTTTCACTGAACAGCCCTAAATTCAGCGGGACATAAGTCCTTCCTCTCCTCTTATTGTTCAATTTGCTTTTCAGACACAGTAGGTAATAACTGATTCCATAAATATAACTTTTTAAGAAAAATAACAAAAATCAACTAATGATAAAGTGTCAAATATACATTAAAATGCACTAAAAATACTGCTGCTAGGATGCACTTTGCTTCAGCCAATCACAGCCTAGGGCGGGAACTTTTTCAGCCAATAGAATTGCAGTATTCTGTTTTAACCACCTGGTGAAAATACAGAGAACCTTCCGTGAAAATCCACTATTGGCGGATACTGACTGAAGCCACTTCAAGCACCCATTTCGAAAGATAACTTAATCACTGTGTGCTGTCACCTAACAGCCCATCGACCTAATTATGGATATTCTTTGCTAGTGTACCAGACCTTTAATACCATAAGCCAGCCTATAGATTATAAGGAAAATTGATTAATTTACTTTAGATGAGTAAACAAGCAAAATATGTAAGTAATTAGGTTGCTGGGCTGTGAGGTGACGATATGTAGATATGACTGAGATTTAATTAGTGATACACATGTCCTCCAGTTTTGACTGCATTTTAATTGAGTATGATGAAGTATTTTTTTCATAACAATTAGAACAGGCTGAACAGCTATGGTCTTGGCGTAGCTCTCGACAGCTGGTAAAAGAGTGACCAGCACTTGCCAGTTGCTCTGTATATAATTGTTGGAGTAATCAGCCTGACAGTTGGTTATATGAGTCACACACAGTTGACCTATTTAGTCATTATTGAAATTAGAAATCAAATGTATTACGACCATCTCACTACCAAGACCACCATTTTTGGACCTAACTGTATTTTTGCCTTTTTATAGCTCATTAAGACCACCTCGCCATTAGGACCAGTGAAAAGTATAACAAAGTGGTCTTAATGGCAAGGTTCCATTTTTTGTGGTACTCAGTGTGCACACGGTTTTACAACATTTTAACCTATCTGAACCAGTTATGCAAAAAAAAAATGTTCGTGCAGTAAATCGGCAATTTCAACTTCTGCTTCTAAAACAGTTTTAATGTTATTACCGAATGACTTTTAGTCATCGCCGATATAAACCTAATTACTCATTTTCAATGATGTGAAATGGTGATGGTAGGCACTGGTGCGTTTAAATTGTCCAAACGGAATATTTACCAGCCTGTTGCAAAATACCACAAAAAAAAAAGAAGACAGGACTGGGTTCCCTAGTAGGGATATATGATAACAATGCAAGTATGTGTACAGCCAACGTGGGCAGCAGCAACAAGGGCACTGTGGCTTGAAGAGCTCTGGGTAATCACTGGGTTGATCTAGTGGCAGTTGAGTGGATGAGTGACATACCGGCTGGGGGGACAGACAGACGGACAGACAGGTTGTGGTTGAGGTGTGTGAGGCAGCTTCCGTGCTATTCTGCATGTCATGGGGAGTAGGCGGGGCACTGGCAGACCATCACTCACGGTGGGCCAACGGCGGTGGGGGCCTTCTGTCTACACCGGCATATGTCACTCGCCCACAATGCACCTCCCCACAGCAAGCCTGAATTATTGATGTCCATGCATCTTGATGATCTTATCACTGATTTAAGCCATCGATTAGGTCCTATTAGTCCTATTAGTGCATCTAATGTGCCGGTGCACAAATTACTCCTTGCATCCTGGGGTGACCTGCTGGCATGTGTATCAAGCTCTATCAAGCTGTCCTCCAAGCATCAGCAACAGCAGCAGCAGCAGCAGCAGCATCAACAGCAGCATTAACAACAGCATCAGCAGCATCACTTGTTAAAATGATGCATCCATGCTATGCTATACTCTTCCGTTCATCCAATCGGTCATGGATTAAGGATTAGCTGATACCAACTCTTGTAATCTATGGTGACTGACCTAGATGCACCAACCAAAGAGCTGATAACATGGATTGCAGCAGCCGCTATTTTCAGGGTTAATGTAAGCTATACTTAGTGAAGGGAATTATCATGTTCAGGATGGAGGGAGATCTCCTGATATTACTAGGACAAAACGAGTCACATTTGGTCTCAAATATGTTATTCTAATGTCTATTTTTGGCTTTTGTTTGTGATACTTGCCAACACAAATCCACTGATTTGTTAATATTTTTAGACTATCAGAAAAGCTTTAAAGGTAATCATAGTTACACTGTAAACAAAAGGTTGTCTAAGTGACTAAAGACCGTCATTTAGACACTCGTGTTACCAGCACATAGTCATTTTTCAAATTTAATGAGATAAATATTCTTTAGTTATTTATTATGGTTAAAACCTATTAAGTGTTACTTATCTTCCATAGGGCCCTCCTATTAGTACACATCACCTTGCATTGTGTAACTCCAATTTTATCAATGTGTGATGGCAAGGGACTTAGATTAAGCTTACCCTCCAGATATACTACACGTCTACAACAGAGATGGTCTCTGTGGTTTTAATTCATCACTGCTAGCAAAATTCAGATCTTTTCAAGTCGTGTCTCAGGCAAGAAACCATCGGGCATGTTGACTCAGTTTCAGCTAATACTTGGCAGCCATGTTGTTGGCTATTTTTAGCAGGCGCATGATTATAATGACACAAAATGACGAATTGCTTGGGGGCCAAATCGGATGGGGGTCTGATGGTTCCCTCTTATGACATGCCTCCCAGCTCTTTCCTTTTTTAAATCAAGATGGCTTTCAATGAACCGTCTTATCGTAGTAATTGCAAAAACGTAAGAGATTGTTGTAGTGTTTTTAATTTTTGCCAATATAACTCAGAATATCGGATAATACATTAAGGAAAATTGCAGAAAAGAAGTGTGTCAGACGCTCCATTTGAGAACTGGATCTCTTCAATGTAGCTGATGTAATAAGACTTGTGTGAATACTAAATTATGGCGTTTGGCAATGTAAGGTAATATGTGAGAGATGCTAAGATTTTACTACACATATATCATATCTCATGTGAGTAAATAAGAACATGTTTATATATTCAGTGGCATTATATCAGAAGTTGCACGTATATATGAGTGAAAAGATAGCTGTAGTTTAGCAGTGTATTTGAGCGGACTTGTTTTATACATAGATGTAAGATCTTTTATACATTATTGTGCAAAGCAAAGTGGTTAAAAGCAGTGAGTTTGTTGCTGAAAATAATTCAAAGAATACGCAATATATTATTTGATAGTTTACAGCCAATATTGCGTAATTTTAACAATGTTATGACTAGGAGGCTGTCCAGAGCATGGCATGCATGCAATTGCTCCGACTGTATTCTTTGATTCTTTTACACTTTTTTCCTCACCTTTGAGACCACCTCACTGGTGAGGCCACTAAATGCTGAATGAAATTATTGGCGAGATTTCATTGTATCTGACGAACGAGCTTATGTCTAATTAATGCTACTGGGTCTGAAGCTTTTAGTCAGCTTATATGACCAGCTGTCAGAGGATGACGTAATGAGATTATAAGGCTTGGAGTTCACACCATGTTACACATTTACCCCATGGGTGGTATCTTTACTTGCCTCAGAATAGATATCAATATCTTATTTACAAAAACATAGATTATAGCCTATATATGTCATTAATCAATTCTTGTATTCAAAGGAATGTAATTCAACCCAAAATCTTTTCTGGGGCATGTTTTTCTTATTTGTTTTGGCGATCGTTTGGGTTTGGATGAACTTCGATGGAAGATTCTCTAATTGAATTGACCGCAAGGAGGTGGCGAGTCTCCCAAAGTAGTCTGCGCGTGATCCACTGCCTTGATTTTCCTTGAGATGCAGGAGTAGGCCTTCTGAAGTGACGTCCACTGAAGGATTGGCGGATTTCTGCTCGAGTGTCCATTAGCTGACCACCAGATTGGCACGCTGTTCTGACCACTGTGTGCCCAAATCACTCCTTTTGTCCTTACAAGCACCATTCTTTTGTTTTCCAACGGAAGGTCCTTCTTGTTTGAACTAAACTGGACTTGCCGCCATCTTTGAATCAGGAACCATGGATGTGGTCTCTTTGAAGACAAAAACTTCGCCTCACTAATTTGGCCACCTACTTATTCATAGTCCAGTACATGGCCAAATGTGCTATGTGCGTTTTCCATGGAAAACGCATGGTTTTCACCTCATTTTAATTAGGAAAACCCATGCGTTTTCCATGCGTTTATCCTTCTCATGGAAAACGCCTGTGGCACATCCGGCCATGTACGTGTATATGCAAGTGCAATCTAAAACCAAGACAGAAATTTAACTGTCAAAGATAACATTCAAATGCGACAATGAAAATTTAATGTTCTAAATGACGAGGAGGTCTTAACAGACAGATACAAATATAATGTTAAGAATACACTTGGGTCAAAAACATGTGGTCTTAATGATCAGGTGGTCTAACAGCGAGGCTGCACTGTCTGGTTGCACTGTCCGGTTGCACATATAGCCACAACTTGCTGTCCTATCTACATACTTACAAGAGACCACCTCCCTATTGAGACCAGATTTGAATCAAACCAAGATGATCTTATAAGAGAAGTTTATATCCCATGGTAAAGTTTATTTCATTTCCAGGTTGGGGATTGAAACCAAGTAACGTTTTAAGGCATGAACTAAGGATGGAATCTACTGTGCAGTCTATATAAGGACACTCTGTTGTGCCTTTCATGTGTTAGCCATTCTAGAGCACACTAGATCCCAAAGCATGCGTGTAATTGGCAGAGAAGAATTTATATGGAGTGTATATTAATCTTTATTGGGGTGTATGTTAAGCACAGCAGTTCAGTTTCATGCTGGGAAATGAAGATGGGAGCAAACGGGCCATTAGCCTAAACCTGATTTACTGAACTGGAGGCAGCAACAAAACTAGAGCCACATAAAGGGCTGGGAGGAGCTGATCAGTATGCGATGCAAGCCCTAAGTCGGTTAAGGCAGCAGCTCGCCCAAATACCTTGGGAGGCTGGAACAAAAGCTGCAGGGACGCCTAATAATTACTCCTGGCATGGGATTTTAACTTCTGGGACTCCAACTCAACGCAGCAATGCAATCTTTTTGTAAATAATTATTTATGCCAAGGAACTCCCCCAAGCCAGTAAAAGATTGTGAGAGATATCCACAGCTGTTAAGGCTGCTGGTTTTACATTGTAGTGCAGCAGTAACACCAGTAGAAGTCCTCAGGGTGAAATGCACAGATTCTCTGTATTGAATTTGAACCAGTTTTTTTTTCTGTGTTTTTTTTTTCTGCTGAGATTCTTTGTTGTTTACTTACAAACAGGCAACATTCTTGTAGGCAGGGGGATCAGTTTATTGAACACAGCTCCATGCAGTGTCTTTCTCACGTCTTTAGTCCTAAAAAGAGCCTGTCTTTGATATGCTGAGTTTAGGAATGGACATTGCAGAAAAATGAAAGCAGCAATCACGAAATAGTCTTATTGCACAAACAGGAAGGTAGTTCGTTGTGTATGAAACGATCTTCCCAGGAATATCTTGTGGACCTGAGTCAGGATATTTATCAAAGGACAAGTGTGCTGAGCTCAGCAAAAGTTGGAGACGGAAAGACCTGGCCATGTGGCATTTATAGGGGACAAAGCGGCGACTGTGGCAGATGGTGCAAGCAAGAAAGAGGACTGGAATGGACTGTGGAGGACTGTGAGTCTTGCTTGCCATGAAAGGTTTGTCCTGTTTTTGTCTGCTGATTCAGAGCAGCTGTCCACCGGCTGTTGTCAAGCTTGCGTCACTGCGCTATTACATCTCCTGCAAGTTGCCCTAGCACTGATGATCTGCTGATGCTGATGCCGTGTGCCTGTTGGCTCTGAATGACCCACCGTCAAAGGGAAAAGAAACCAGAAAAAAAAATCCTACAGAAATCTGCTGAAATTTGCTGATTCCGAGATATCTGGTCAAGTTAGGTGCACGGAGATAGCAGTGCATGCATGACACATCTCAAATAGATGGAGGATGTGCAGATGTAGCTGATACATCTGTACTACTGATAATGCTGCTGCTGCTGCTGCTGCTGCCTGTGTTACTGCTGGTGTTACATATAACACAGTTCACATCAAATCTCCCCAGTGCAAAAGAGCCTTTTGATGTTTCACCATCTCTCCTGGTGTTTATTACATCTCCTTACATGAAACAAAGCCCAATAATTATTCCCAAATGACACTCCCTGCCTGTGAGGATGGGCGCTCTGATACCTCTTTACACGTTTCTTATGCTAAATGTGTGGTACTTGGGTGCGTTGTCTTTTTATGTCATCCATGTGGTCTGTATGAAAAATGCTTTTACGAGATGCAAGATTTTATGCTGCGCAGTGAGGCCTCTTTTTTGCTTGTGACATTCCTTTGTTTAAAAAAAAATTCTCATGCGTCGTTTAAAACGCTGTGATGCCTCTCACAGCCATAGGATGTTTTGATACAACGAATACAAGGATTAACTTCTTTGACCACTGTGTAGATACATATGCATGGTCCATTGGTCTTATGTATTGGAGGGTGATGTACAATCAAAGTTACACACAAATCAAAAATCAATTGGTAAATGTGTTATTTCTCTAAACGAACATGCTTCTATAATTGTCCATGGCCCGAGGAATGAAAATCACAGAATGAAGTTCATATCTCAATATTAATTAAAACCAAAATAGTTAAAGTAAAAAAAAAACGTTAATATCACCAAGTTATTTGCTTTAGTAGACTCCAAATTTGATCGAAGATTTATTAATAGATTTCATTTAATAAAAATAAGATCTGGAAATTCTGTTACCCAAATTAGTATATGCTGGCCTTGGAGGACCACATGGCAATGGTAGCCTCCAGTGTCCTCCCCAAGCCCTTTGCTTCTCTTGACTGTCTGCATCTTGCAAGGTCCGCACATGGCCCTGTTGTAAAACAGACAGTGGTCTGACACATGTTACCCTGTTAGAAGATATTGAAATAAAGAAAGTAGCGTATTCGCTACCAGAAATTGTATATATTTTTTTAAACAAGCCCAATAATAAAGTTATATGCAAACTTCCTTGTAGACAGTAGCACAGAGACAGACGGGCAAGCTGGGGAATATAGCACATGGCTAGTGTCCTTGTCTTGGCTGTCTGCTTCTGCTGAGACACACAGAGATGGGAGTGTGTGTCAGGGGCTGCCCCGGGCTGTATGGGACTCCCTGATGTATTTTCCATGTACGGACCTTGCAAGGATTCCTATCAAGAGAAGCAAAGGGCTTGGGGAGGACACTGCGAGGCTACCATTGCCATGTGGTCCTCCTTGCTCTGTCAACTGCTCTCCTTTAATGCATGCAAATAGGTGCTTTTGGAACACCATTCATCCCCCTGCCCTCCACTCCCATTGTGGCTGTGGGTTGAGAGCAGCAATTTACAATTGCCCCTAGTATGTATTAAATCTCTTTGGTGTATACTCGGTGCATACAGAAGGTTAAAGGATACCAGAGGAGCATCTTTTCTGTTTTCTTTCTTCCTTATTTCTTGTCTTTTTTCCAACTAGAATTGTTTGTGTTTGTGCTGCTTTTACTATAAGATATAAAACACTACCAGTGTCACCATTGTATAGGCTATGTATTCTATTTTAAGGCTATGTATTCTATTTTAAGGATATTTAAGTTATTGTAATATCATAGAATTGATGAAATGAGAGAATGTTATTTCACTACGTATCATCCTTTCAGCATCGGAATGAATACACCAAATTATTCGAGGAAACCCTTGATTACTATTTAGTTAGCCATAATGCAGAAGAAAATGAGTGTTGCTTTGTTCGCTACTCACATCATGGAGCAGCAAATCAATGGACAGAAATGTTAGAAATAGAACCATAACTTTGTAACAGATAAAGACAACTCTGCGTTATAGTTCACCGAAAGTTTCTTATCTTTCCTATCTTTACAATTATAATTTTGCTTTCTTGTCATCATTGTGGTCAATTGTCACGGTCAAAGAGAATCAACAGAAATTACAGTGGAATATTTAGCATGAAAGGAAATCAAATATGTTATAAATTGGAAGCTGCAGTTGGACTCATTTCTAACTTTCTGACCATTTTGTACTGCTCCATGTTTTTATGAAAACATATGACCAAAACATGCACATGGACCTTCCTAATAAAAGTAATGCTGTAATAGTATATTGTGACTCACACATGAGTTCTGCTGATATATCTTTAGAAGTGGATTTCACCTTGCTAAGCATATTGGTCGACAGATGCAGTGAGCTTGAAGTTGTTTTCTACAACTTTTTACAAAGAAATTGAAGATAGTATGTCTTTCCTTTCTTTGCATGCTCAAGAAAGTTTGTTTGCGTGTGTAGTAGCAGAGTTACAGAAAGAATGAATGCTGTGGCAGTTTTAGACTGTCTGTGAGTGCGTGTGAGATTATATGTGATACTGGTTTGTCACACATTGTGAAAATATTTTGGGGGTCCCTTCTTTGTGAAAGTAACAGAGAAAGTAGAACAGATGAGTGTAAGAATACTAAATGGATTTGCAAGTCAGTGCAATTATTATCACCAGTAGTATTTTGGTGAATCACTATGTGGATTAGTGAATTCCCTGGAATCTAATTCGTGTCATCATTACATCTGCTTATGGCAGGTTGTCATGCAAGGTGACCAAGTTTCGAATCAGTAAACAGTGCGAAACTAATCATGGAATTCTTCACAGTTGTAGAATATGAAACCTCCATGATGAGTAGAGGGGATGGGGGTCTAGTTCAGTGGTAGCCCACTAGGTCCTGGGTTTAATTCCTGGTTGAGTCTAAGTTGGATGGCTGTTTCATCCATCATCTCATTGCCATGGTCCCTGCCTGTACTAATTAGCTCATCAGGTGCAGAAATACAGGACATAAAGCCCTAATCCACCCACCCACCACCATGATGAGTAGATGTGAGTGCTCAGTCAAATACAATTGGATTTGAATTATTTCATCGGTGCAAGGAATGCATTAATTTAATTTTCTGACCATCAGCTCTTACTTGCATATTTTTTTAAGCCACCCACGATACGTGTAGTACATGCAGCCTGGGCTATAGAACATTATGAAAACAGCCAGATCTGCTCACAACCCTGTTTTATGTTATGAGGGGCCCAAAACCACACTGCAGAGGAGAGTAGTGCTGAGAATATTACAACAGACATGGGAGAAATGCCAGGCCGCTAACAACATTTGACAACATTTTGGGACACTATGTTCGAGTTGGTGGAGTCCATACGAGATTTGTGAGAGGCCAAACCAAACTGGGATCCAATCATTTTGACGTGCATGGGGTGGCAAACAGTCATGCAGTGACCTATCACATGATATTAAGCACCCCCTTGGCCCTGATTAATGGGTCTTGGCAGGTCACAGGGTGCAAGATATTGTTAACGCTTGTTCTGGGGGTGGAAGGGGTGTGGGGGAAAAACTGCTGACACCACGATTTGCAAATCCAGGCCCCTCATTAAATGCAGTCCATCTCACACATTGACAGCAGCTACAAAATATGCCACAAAATATGCACCAATTCCATACAGCAGCAGTAGCAGCAACAGCATCAGCAACAGCAGCAGCATCAGCAACAGCATCAGCAACAGCAGCAGCAGCAGTGTTTGGGTCTTGTGTGTGTATAGTGTTTGGGCAGACCTCCCATTTGTTTCTTTGCAAGGCTTTCTGGCTGATCTATACTAAGGGCCACCAGTGCACAAGGTTCACGTGACTCTAAGTATGGGTGACATCTCAGCAGTGATGCATCTCCAGTAATGAAATATCTAAACAACCTGGCTATAGAAAGCCATAACAATAACAAAAATACATCAGGATTATCATTTATAGAATGCATTGAAAGTCTCTCAATCTTAGGGCTACCTGATGATTGATATTTGAAGTGAAATATTCTTAAAGTATGCTACTGTCTCTGGATCCATGCGATTTGATGAATTTAAGTTCTGGAGACAATAAATCGAATACCATTGGCAAACAGTGAGCTTTTGAAAAGTTGGCTCTTCAAGAATCCATTTCTCTGGAAGCATTCAGTAATATTGTCTCAACGTTACTAGTCTTAAGGCTTCGTCAGTTTGTATGACAAACAGCAAGAGTCAGCCATAATGATGATATGATAATAAGGCTTTGTGTCCCCCAGCATAGGTAGTAAGGCAATACCAATCTAATGATTCGTTCTCATGGCAGCTGGGTGGGTGGACTCCTGTGTCTCTCTCACTTCATCAATCAACCCTCAATAGTGGCAAGAACTTGCCTTAGAGGGATGCACTTCCCATAACTATCTATCATGAAGAGTGCCAGGGTGTGGATCGAACCCCACAAAGGACATTCAGAGCAGCTGACCATTTTACTAACAGCTAAATGGCAGTTTTTAAAAGAGGAGTATTGCCTCTTTTAAATTGTATATCTTTGATATGGTAACATTTCAATCCCTAACGCGAATGACAGTATTTACTCCAATAACTACACAGTGCAATAAAGTGCGGTGCAAAGCAACACAAGAGCTGTGTAGTGAGCGGAGGTGTTGGGGCTTGGGTGGCTGGCTGGTTTTTTGCCCGTGAATAAAGGGCCCATTGAGGCTGTGTGGAGGCGCTTGTCTAATTGAGCGAATCAGGTTAGAGAGAAAGGGAGTGAGGGAGTGAGTGAGAGAGAGTGACTGGGGTGGGGGAGAGATCAACCTACATCGGGGCTGGAGCATGGCGTAACACCCCCCCCCCCCCTTCACCCTGCTTCCACAACACACGTGCTATTCTGAGGTGTGCTATTTGCAGCGGCCATAGCTGTTTAGTGGTCGGCATTTGATTGATATCGTCAGATGGTGAACCGGCTGCCTGCACAATTTGCCTGATTGAGAGGAGTTAGAGCACTGGGCAACCTCTATCCTGGGGGAATGCTGGCCTAAAATAATGCCTTGAACCCAACTGATTGTCGGCCAGTTCCAATTGATCGACATCTGTCGCTGGGATGTGCAGTTTGATCTCCTCTTTCCCCCCTTTTTTCCCCTCATTTTCTCTGTTTCTTTTCTCTTTCCTTTTTTTCATCTGTCCTTTGAATCCAATCGTCTGCGATAGAGTTAGACATCCCACATTTTGTTGGATCCTGTTGGATCCTGTTAGATCCTGATGGTCTGGAGGTATCAAACACCATCTGTAGCTACATCTAACACCTAAATAACTCCTCTTCCACCAGCCCATCCCAAGATCAGAACCTGTTTATGAACATACAACAAGACTGAAACATACATTAAACAAGGCATAGAATCATTCTTTTTGCAAAATAATAGACTGTGGGTCTCTTGGCAACTTGTATATGATTATGATGCCTTTGTTAAACTGTATACATGCCTATGTGAACTATATGTTGTAAATTTTCATTTAGGTGTTTGCTGTATGTTGATAAATCTATTTTCAATTCAACTGTTGAGATTCCATGCATTTAAAGCAATGTAGCCAGAATACAAAACTAGGATTGGACATGTTGTTCACATTATTGCTGAGTTGCATTTTAGTGGGGTTTAATTGCACTGAATGACATGCTGCTACTCACACTGAGTGACAGTGCATTGCTCTGCTGCCTTTTATCTTAAAAAACGTTTTGATGTTCCCAGTTGAAAACGTTATTGATGGGATGTGAAAATCTTTAAAAAAACATGTTGCTGCTTCTGAAGTGAGCATTAATTATTGAAGACTGCTTGCTTGTTTGTGTGGTGATCATTAAAAGACACATACAGAGATAGCAATTACGGTTATCTATGTACTAAAGAAGCTCTCTGGTAACATCATCAAGACCAATATAGATACATTTTGCCAAATTTACTGCTTACAATAAGAATGTTATGGTCCAGAATTCAAGGGGTGGGTGGGTGAATAGGGCTTTACGTCCTGTATTTTTGCACCTGATGAGCTAATTAGGACAGGCAGAGATCATGGCAATGAGACGAAGGATGAAACAGCCATCCAACTTAGGCTCGACCAGGAATTCAACCCGGGACCAAGCGGTTGGAAGCCCAGAGCGCTACCTCTGAGCTAGGCCCCCACCCTCCAGAATTCAAGGACCAATGTAAACTTCATAGTGAGGTTTTCTTCTGGATGATTGAACCGTAGTTGAAATAACAGATTGTCTTGAAATACAGGTGGCCGTTAAGGCAGATTTGAGTGTACTTTACTCTTAATAATAGATATGGTCTTAGGTCTCATATTACTCTGCATGTACTGGTAGCAATTAAGGGTTTCTACCACATAGCAATTAATGTTTTTCTATGTGGCAGAGGGTACATGAGCTGTAGGACAGTATGTAACACTAGAGGAACATATTTGGGAAAGCACGTCCATTGCAGCTAGCCTAATTAACATATAGTGCTCAGAAAATGGCATGTGGATCCATTACATATAAGAGTGAAGGTGTGTGGCAGTTGCGGTATTATACAGGCCTTACAGATTGTTTGGTGATGCCGCTGATGATACTTGTGTTTATGCTCCAACAGCATCCAGAGAAGCTGAGAGAACCCAAAGCAATAGAGGGATAAGGGAGAGATGGGAGCTTTCTTCTGTGCCTCGACACAGACCACTCGAACAGTGCATTAAACGCTGCAGTGAGAGCAGTTCCTTCTGCCTTCTCTATATCCAATATTAACGGAGGCTCCAAGTATCCACTTGGCTGTGCTCAGAGAGGATTCAACCCTTCTCTCAAACCTCTCTGAGACCTCTCTGAGACCTCTCCATCGTCTTAGGCTGCCCAACAGCAAGCCTAGCTGCAGCAGCAACACCATCAGCAGCAGCAGCAGCAGCAATCGGAGACGTTTGTTCCCAACTACCCACCATGTGTACACCACATGGCCCATTCACGATGCATTAGCAGAGCACAAATGCCCTGATTCCCAATCTAAAAGATCTGTCTGCCCCATTGACCTAAATGGCTAAACATGTTCCCCTCCCCTTCAGCCCACTGTTTTCATTGCAGACCTTTCTTATCTCCTCCTGGACAGGGACTTTCCGCTCTCTGCTCAGTTTAGATGTTTATGTTGTCAGTCTGCTATTGATAAATACCGAATTTGCCACCAAACTCTCATTTATCACTGGTGTATAACGCAAGAGAGCAAGCAAGCATGCATGCAAAAAGACAATATGGGAGTGCTGGTATAGAAAGCAGAAAGCAAGCCACCAGGAATCAATTCCGTTTTGACAAAACTGTGCCATGGTAGAAGCTAGACAGAAATTAATTCCACATTGATTGATGGATTTGTTTTGTATATTCTAAAGAAATAGATTTTCATATAATGTCTTGGGCCATATTCCCCTCCACATAGCTTGCGATATATATTAATTTGTGCTCGTTTGTTGCAGAGTCTTCCAGCATGTCGCAGGCACGTGCCCATTTCGGCAGCCGGGGCGGCGTGGACGATTACGACCCAGTGGCGGGACCTTACGACGACGAAGAAGATGAGGACGCCTTCTACCCGCCCCCGCCGGACCGCGAGAACCTGCAACTCTACGACATCCCTCTGTCCTATGAGTCTTACGACGTCCACGAGCAGCCCTACCACCTGCGTGACGAGTCTTATGACATTCACGAACAGCCCTACAACCTGCGTGACGAGTCTTATGACGTTCACGAACAGCCCTACCACCTGCGTGACGAGTCTTATGACGTTCATGAACAGCCCTACCACCTGCGTGACGAGTCTTATGACGTTCATGAACAGCCCTACCACCTGCGTGATGCACAGGAAGTGCTGGAGATGCGCGAGATGGCGCTGGGGGACTGCGGAAGTAGTGACGGAGGGGCAGCGGTGGCGCCAATGCACGGCTACTACCAACAGCACCACCACCACCACCACCTGCAGCCTGGTGTGGCGGGAGGTGGGAGGGGAAGGCCCATCGTGGTGGTGGGAGGTGGTCTACCCCCACAACCGCATCGCCCTGCCCCCCTGCAGCCCACCACCCACAACGGTATGACGTCAGCCTCCACGGCGACCTCGGACTCCGTGCCCACCACCAGCATGGCGCCCGCGCGACCGCCCCTCAAGCCGGCCCTCGGCCACATTGACTTCTGGCCAAGTTGCCAGACCCGTGCCTTACGAGCCTCGGACTCCACGTTCGAGACATTCGAGTGAGTATATTGTTTGCCTAATGAAAATTATTTAGCCTCACATCCTTATCTCATCATTACGTTGTCCTATGGCTGCTGACAATGCTGAATGCTTTAGATCACTGGATACCTCGCAGTAAGGCATATTTAATAATCACCTAATTTGTTGAATCTATTTAATTAAAATCCATATAAAAGTGTCTTATAGAGACTATTAAAGTTTTTTTTCTTGTTACTAAAGGAAACTTACAATCCCGAGCACGTCAGTTTGATTTTTCTTGCAATGTATTTGGTTATTACGTCCAGTAAAAAGTTCCAAATCATATAAGACATAGGGTGGAATGGTGGCTTTTCACTCAGTCGAATGGAAGCGAATTGCTGGCACTGCTGATGCCACATGACGAACACTGAGGTGAATTGGATTGCTGTGTGTCCGTTGGGAGCCAACAAAACCAGGTCCAGTCTGGGATTCAATGCTTTTTATGCAGTTTATCCCTGGTCAAAAGTTATTTTCATCGCTCTGGGCTATTTTGCAAGAAAGGGCCGATAGAAAAATGTGCTGATAATGCAAAGACTAGTCCTGTTGGGCGCCTGCTATATTCTGCAGTGACAGCCTTCAACACCGACTCCTAGGTACATTTGACTTGGAGATCCAGGGCTGCCTGGAATAGCAACAAGAGCTCAGGGAAATTCCTGAGCTGCACTTTTGCTGACTGGAAAACTGCGTCACGGTGGAGCCTGTAACGGCTAGCAATGCCAAAAGCAACTCCTTTTCTCAATCTTAAGTACAGCTGTAGGGGAGCACAAATGGAGTACATTGGAACCCCAAAATTAAGTCCAATTGATATTTGGATGGCCGTCTTTTTGCAACCATTTGCTTTGTCTCAAAACTGTGATTAGAATTAACCCCTAAACTGAAGATCCAGTGTAAGGACCGCCTCAATATTTAGAGTACATGTTATACTTTAGTAAAAAAAAATATTTAGTTTAGTAGTGAAAATGTTTCAGAATTACGACCACTTTGACTTAAAAAAACACCGATTGCGATATGAATGATGAATTGAGTTCCAAATTAAGGCCCCCTTGACATGCAGTCGATTTCAGTGAAAGACTTCCTCGATTTTAAGAACTCATTTACAAAATTAAGATTATTCATTTTATGCATTAAGAAGTTCTAAAATGAGCACCAACCACCTTGATATGAGGACTACATTAATTCAGGTAACTTTCGTTTAGGATTCCTTAAGTATAATTCCAGGCAAACTTAACAATAAACCACAAACGTGATTCCATGAATTTGTCTTAATTGTTGAATTCCACTGTAACAGCATCTTTCTCGGCACTAGCAGCAGCAACGGCAGCTGCATCGGGTGAATAATTTGCATCTCATGACCTCGCCTATCCCACACGAAGATTGATAAGACATACAGAAATATCGAAGTGAATTAATAATGCACTGCCTTGCTCGGTGCAACAGCTTTCTCTCAATGCTACAATAGAACACCATTAGAACACCTTTGCAACACTACTGGAACATCATTGGAACACCAATGGAATTCGATATGCTCCAAAACGAAACCTTGCATTTTCTACGATTTCCACAACACATACGTTAAGAGTCTTAAGGGCAATACATCCATCCATCATACTGTCCAGAAATCAGTCAAGTCGTCCATTTATCACAAATCTTCAGACATCCATCATCCATCCTCAATCCATTCACTCTCACATCACTTGACCTTTGCATCCGCAACCACAGCACTTGTGACGCAACAACCTGCTTGCGTCAACTAAACTGCAAACCGCAACTTAGGCTTTGCGGCAGATTTGTTTTACACTGCAACGTGTGTTGGCATAAATTTATGTATTTTAAATATCTAAACGTGAAAACAGTAGAGATAGTTAAGTTACGTCACAAGGCATTAAGTTGAATTACGTCACATGACAGTTTCATAATTTACTAGCCCTGGAGTCGAAACCATATAAGCCTTACATAAAGGATCCTTGTCTTGGCAACTAGATCACCCAACTGCTATGTTTAATGACTTGTAAATACTATTCACAAATTGTAAACATCCTTTTGTAATTCCTGTTGGATATAAACAGAAATATATCAAACATATATGTGAAATTTCTCACATTGATATTAGATGATATATACAGTTAAAACCTATGAAGGCTTTATTCATTCATGATACCATCTAATACCATGTAAAACCAAGTTTGTCATCTCATATATGTTTTTTCTAATGTCACTTATGTTTTTTGGTATTTTTGTTTTTCAGCATATTGGTGGAAAGAGCAAACCGCTGGATGCAGCAGTTTACAGACTTTGAATTAATATGTTGTGAAACAGTTGACAAGAAGGTTAAACTTGTACAGGATATCTATAGTGCCTCAATGTACTACCGCGACCCGGACAACCAGACCCCGCCGGCATGTCATATCAAAGGCTTCAGGTGAGTGCAAGTGACTCTGGTCTGTCCAGCTCACAAAGCGAGTTCGCCCTCTGATGTTTATGACCACATAACTTTCGTACCATGGGAAGCCTTTGATGCAGTTTTATTGCAATGAAGGCAGTTAAGGTGATGTTACCTGGTCGTCATTATATCATATGTGGTCAGGTCTGAGGTTCGATATTATGCATCGTGTGAATTAGATAGGAGAACTGCCTGATGTGGAAAGAGCAGGTATTGTCCAAGAGCAAATAAACGATATGCAAAGTGATGTATACTTTGAGCTTTGATAACTAAAGTGGGTTGCAAAAATGATCATACCGCTTGGGTACATATGATTATTTATTTTCTGTTTAGTAACAGCAACTGGTGCCTCAGCTGCGCTATCAGTGCAGAAATGTTGTGCGTTCATTGGGACAACCTATAGGTGTAGATGATAATTTCTGTTGGTAATATGGAAACTATCAGATAATGTTCAAGAATTAGGTATTGCAACAGTGTTCACACCCTGGTGAATAATGTGACACTGCACTCAAGACAACATACTGCGTTTTGGGTTTTCAGTGTTTGTTTAATCAAGTATTTAGGCCTATTCTGTGGTTATTAATTTAGTGTTGTACCAAGGGAAAAAAACCCAAGATCGTATGCTTGCAATATTTGATTACGAAGAGGCAGTACAAATCAAACACATGTGTAATTGTGTAATTCAGAAGCATATGAATGGTTATGATTACAAGAACATTTAAAAGGCTCTTAAAATTCCTGTGCCTACAGCGACATTGATAGTGCAGAGTTGGAAGAAGACCAAGTTTGTAACAGATCAGGTTGTCCAACAAAAATCAATCAATGTACTACAAGAAAACTTGTGTGGCGAGCATCAGCAAGTCCAACTGTGACATTAAATGACCTGAAGAAGGAAGCTGCAACGGGAGGCATTGACACGCATAGGAGCTCAGTTTTTGAAATGCTGCATCAAAATGGCCTATATGGCAGAGTGTCCTGAAGGAAGCCTCTGCTGAGAAATCACACCAAAAGGCATGTTTGAAATTTGCCAATGAAAATTGCTTTTTGTAAAATATTCCTCTGGTCAAACAAAGCTTTTTGATAAAAATGTTAAGAAGTATGTTTGGCAGAAACCCAACAATATGCCCAAGAGAACACCATACCTAATGGAGGTGTCTCAATGTTTTCCAGCAGCAGGACCTAATGCTCTCGCTCGAATAGAGGGTATCATGAATAGTGCCAATTACACATAAATTTTGGGTAAAAACCTCAGGAAATTTGCTACTAAGTGGAAAATGAAATTTTGAATTTCAACAAGACAATTACCCAAAATATTAGTTTAAAAACAACAATGAAATGGTTGAAGAAGAACAAAATTAACACGTTGCAATGGCCCAGCCAGAGCTCTGCTCCTAACCCACAAAGTATTTGCAGACAATCGTAAACTGGTGTTGCACAAATATTCACCAACAAATTTGATGCAATTTAAGGAGTATTGTCCAGATTAATGGTCCAAATTAATTTCAAAAATGTGTACAAAGCTATTCAAAGACTATCCAGAGTTTGTCCAGGTGGTAATGGATGCAAAAGGCCCAGCTATGAAATATTAACACCAACATGTCATAGCCTATAAGAGAGGGTATGATGACTTTTGCCATGCAAAATTTGAATTATTTTATATTTTTGGCTCTATCTGCTGGATAATTCTGTATTATCAAATTGGAAACAATGATGTCATAATCACCCAGTTTGATTTTTGATTCTCTGTATTTCTAAAAAATATCAGTTCTGCCTGTGGGTATGATAATTTTTGCAACCCACTGTATGTACTCTGTGAATTCTAGCAGACAACATCAAGCACAGTCCTAAGAAAACTTCATTGTAGTCTGATAAATGCAAAACCATGAACAGTTACTGATGACCTTTAAATGTGCACAATTAAGAGGGGGTCTAACAGGAGTTCAGGACTTCCTAGCACCACTGTAGCACCACCTGTAGCATATTGTTTATTATACAATATTCAGTGTGTAGGAGTGGTACTTGTTGGCCACTGAAGGTTAACATTTCTCGCTTCAGTCTTAGTCCACCTAAATTTCTGTTATGTGTACATGGTAAGAATCAAAATACCCGAAATATTATGTTAAGTTTCGTATCAATGTCAATTAAATTTTTCTGACCAATTTGGTGATTTATGTGCTTGAGGTGCAAGGGGTATTGGAAATTGTTATGCTAGACGAAATGGAACACTGGACTATGGGGTTCGTGCAGCTTGAATAATTCTGTTTAGTGTACTAGCCCCTCCTGAATAATGTGTCCTTCGATTTGCAGGACAAGGCTTATCTGTTCTGCTTATTTATTGAAGGAATCACTGCCAGCAGGTTGCCTTGCGCCTGAAACTGAGCTTGCCTTCCACAATCTCCCTTCAATACTCTCAATTATCGCAACGCGGGAAAAATTCCTGTCGTCTGCTGGTTGCAAAAATGGCGCGAATCGCCATGATCCCTCCTTGGCGCGAAGGAATAATCCGCACGAGCGAGGAGAACGCCAAGGTTACATCTGGCGCTGTTGTTCTTGAAGATGCTCATGGGATGTGGCTATATTTAGAAATAATAGATTAAAGCACATATTGAACAGCGAAGCCTGCGATCACTGTGCTTCTGGGACATCGACAGACCCATTTTTGGAGGAAAAGGGAGGGGGGGGGGGGGAAGGAGGCACGAGTGGTTGTGCTCTCAGTGAAATTGCAGCAGAGCCTTCTTCATTGGGAATGTGCTGAGTAGCATGTTTATCTTTCTCTTTTCATTTCTGTTTAACTGCTGGCTGGCTATGCTGGGTGTCCCCCCTCAGTGTAAAGATGGGGCTGCTAGCAGTTCTTCACTGAATGGGATTGAGCAAGAAGAAAGGACGTATGCTTGTTGAAAAAGACAAATTTGCAAGCGCCGCTCCATATGTGATATGTACATTAGAAGCAGATGGGCATAGCTGCTGCGGAGATGCTTCAAACCACAAATGAACTTCAAATGAAGACTTATAGCCGTGCATCTTAAAACTGTAGTGCCAATGAGGCAAACTTTAAAACGCTGAATGGAGGATGAATACATAAACGTAGTTCATTGAAGAAAAATGATGCATCGTCTAAAAAGATCTTGCGATTGAGATTTCTCTACAGTGTCTGGACGGATTTAAATGTCGATCATAAACCAGCTGATTTGAATACACCAGTATTTCAACCAAATCACTTATAAATCACTAACTGTTAGTAGAACCAGCATTTGATAAATGTGCAAACTCCAGACAATCCGTATCTACACTGTATCCCATTGTACATAAAGCACTGATAAGAGGACGTGATTTGATGGCTATTTTGGCAGTGGGCCCTTAAAGAGGTGTGGGTTGCATCAAAATATCTGGTAAATTAGAGATTACAGAATGATTACAACTGGGCAGCCTCGAGGCACACTTTTTACTGATTATAAGTTACATGATGTGCATCATATGCTGTGCTACAAACATTAGCTAACCTTGTGTGCAAGATACAGATATCAGGAAGAACATTCTGCACATCCTGCAGTCACATGGCTGTAACATGAGAAATCTGCATGATCTATAAGGATGCAGGGCAACAAGACATCAGGACTGAGGATGCATTGCATGATGACCTGGCCCGATCGGGTAACTGGGGCCTGATGTGCAAGATAGTGTCATATTATGTATTAGTAGGAATGAGCATATTGCCTTTGCCAAGCCCTGTCAGACATCCTCCCCAGGCGGCTTGGACACACATTGAGGGGAAAGGAGAAGGGGGGATGGGGTAAAAGGGGGGCATCAGGACAGAAGCAGAACATCAATTGGGACACCCCCCCCCCCAATCCCACTGCCCCCTGACGGATCGATCAACACTCAGAGATGGCTCGTAAAAGATGCGTTTAAAGCCAGGTGGCATTGGTGAGGACAGAGTGACATCGATCCACCATGTTGGCAGCTAGATCTGGGTCCTGTTCAATCTGTCGCGACTGACCGACCCCCTCCCCTCACTCTGGTCAGTGGTCAGTCTGGACTCTGGATTTCAGCCCTCCCAATACTCCCTTCCTTGACAGCCACCGTATCTGCACAATCTCTTCTCCAGCAGCAGCAGCAGCAGCAGCAGCAAAGCATCCCAGGTCTTGTCCAGTTCTTGGTCTGCTCCATAGACTCTTTAAGTGTCACTTCTGCCCTTGAACCTGATTCAGCTTGCCACCACATTTACTGCAGAGGTCAGCTGGTCCTTTTCAGAACTGTATTGCTTGAAGGTTGATGCACCTAAATCCGCCATTAGGTCTTGTCTTCTATTTCCCTTATATCTCTCTCTACAGATTCAATTCAACTGAGTTGAAATATTTCCATCAGTCTTACCTCTTAATTTTTCATCGTCTCTCTTTGTGGGTTTAGCTTGTATGTGTTATATATGTGCAAGATTTTATTTTTAACATATTTTTTTTGACTCAATCCTTTATCTTTCTTGATTAACTTGCATGTTTTATGTTTTTCCCACCATTATCTCCGTCCCGGTTTTTCCAAAGTAATTTATCAATAGAAATCAATCGAATGCCTTCATATTTCCATCCGGGTCAGCCTTGAAGATTAACCAATTTTTTTTTACTTGACCGAGAAAGCTTTTCTCTCCTTGAGGCATTCCATGCGGAAGTAATGGTACTAGTCAGTTTTTGGTTTTTTGGTCACATTCATCCTCTTATAACCCGTCTCTTTTTGTAGCCGACGACAGCATCATTTGAACACAGCATCAATTCCAGTTATGGCCTCTGTTTAGCCAAATAATGTAGAGTTTCTTATCTTGTAATGTGTTCCTCTGTTTCTCCTCTATGCATTTTACCCGGAAGAGATCTTGCAGCAGATTTTATAGACTTAGAAACTAGACTCCAGAAGTGGCCACGTGAATCCAGGCTTCCCACTGGCTCAAGACTGCCTCAACCATTGAGTGTCCCGGATTCATATGACGTCTCCTGGAGTTTAGTTGCCAAGTCGGTGATACCTGCTGCTGCAATTAAGCTTTTCGATATAATATTCTGATGATATTGGTCTTCTTGTATTTATGAAAAGCATCTATTCATTATGGTAACTTTTTCCCAGTTTGGTACTTAGCAATAGGCAACCACAGTGAAGATGAGTTCTTAACCCTCCCCCCTTGGTTCAAGGCTGAATACTCCCCAGGCAGTTGAGACAGTCTCTGGATTGGCCTACAAAGGATTTGATGTTAAAGTCGGTTGAGACTCTGTTGAGTGATAACAGACCATTAACCCTGATTTACAATGTTTACATTACATTTGTATTCGTTAGGTATTATTTGATGAATTCCATGCAGAATTGATTACCTGGTTCAAGCTATTTTAAAGCATGTATATTCTTATAATTGGTCTTTCTTTGGTTAATACCAGTATCACTTACAATCATGGGGTCTCTCTTTCCAAATTCCTGTACCGCCTATTCTGTATTCATCTCCTCAGTTTCATAAACACCAAGAAACACGGCAGCCAGAAAGCATATAGGCTCATGTGAGGGATTTGTAGAGGTGTAAGCGTTGACTCAGCTGGGGTGTTGGTTCCACTGACGTGGTTCAAATCCCGCTTGGGACTCCTTGGTCATGACCCTTGTCCTGGCCCTTTGTCTCTGGTAACTGTAGTTATTGATGCACAAGTGCTTTGTTCGATACTCAGATAGTGGACGATCCCACACTGCCCAAAAACCTCAAGACAAAACGCCAAGGCTGTGGTTTCGCCGTTATGTGTAATATGTTTGTCTTATCTGAGACATGCTTTATGTCCTGTCTCTGGGGTGTGCAATAGAAAAGCACGTAAGATCACCGCTGGTCATTTATTATGGTCATGATAATGATTACGAAGTGGAATAGAAGGACAAGCAGTGGGGTTCCTTGGAGATTTCAGTCGTTTTTATTGTGTGATCTTGAGATTGGTTTTTAATGTGAAACCAACTAAGGAATCACCATACATTTCTCCCTGTCGTTAGAGGAATGCCTAGTAGAAGATGCAGTATATTATCCAATAAGTGCATTACGAATTCTAAGCCATTGGACCACCAAAAACTAAATGAATAAATAAATAGAAAAAAAAATTCTTATTTTGACGTTACTTTCTAAAATTTACCGCGACCAAATATGTCTATGATGACATCAGGTATTTATTATAATATGCATATTTTCTTTTTAAACATTGTTTGTTTATTGAAATGTATACTGAATAAAGAGGACATTTAATTAAAAAAGAAGAAAAAAAGGAAAGCAAAGTACTATACGATCTCCTTCACACTTTGAAACATTCGAAATAACAGCCTTACTGCTTTTTAATTTTCCTTGTGAACAGTTTTTTGGGAGTATTTTTGTTTTGGCAACCAGCACATTCTGCAGATTAGAGTCCTTGAATGGCCTTGGAGGATCTCTGGCTTTGTTTATCTTTTGTTTGTTGTCTCTGTGAACTGTACAACAAACACCAACAGACAAACAGTACCATCCTATCAGGAGATTTTTTCCCTACAGTTTTATACTCGAACAAGCATAGCAGCAGCAGTAGCAGTAGCAGGAGGAGGAGGCAGAGAATCTGAGTGTACTGCTGATGTTCTGTCAGACTGATGCGTTTGGGTGTGATACCAGCGATGTGGTGCCTGCCTCCAGCCCTCCCTATCTGATAAACAAAACTACCGAGTGTCACTCGCATGGCTGGCTTTTGTTGAAAATCGATATAGGAAAATCCTGGCCGCTATTTTGTAAGTTCCTCTAAACTGTAACCAATGCTCCCTTCTAGCAGAATGTACACAACCACCCCTAGAATGTAGGCCAATGCTTCATCCGTGTGTTGTTGTAAACTGTCAGATGCAATTTTATTTCTTTACTCTGATTAGAAGTCAGTACGTATACCCTTCGCTTTATTTTAACGTTGCTTCACCCATTTCTACTGCAGTTTCTTACCACTAGTGTGACTGGGTTCATGGATATTACTTCTCCACTATAAATCCTCATAAAATGGCAAGTTTCACAGAAGGCAACATACTTGGTCTCCTGACTTCATGTTGTTTTCCTTTGAAGGTTCCTTTTATGGCTTCTTGGCTGCCATTCAGACTACGTTGGGTCCTGGCTATAGTTGAAAATACAGATTTTGTAGAGCACTCTATGCACATACAGTGTTTCAGTTGTAGGTAGACTGGGTGGCGAAGTGGTTAGAATAACCAGCTTCTGTGGCACTTTTCTGGGTGGCATGGATTCAAACTAGCCTGGCAGCAGTTTCGTGGTATTTTGCAACAGGTTGAATAAAGATTTTCTGGACAGTAAACGCATCCGTGCAACTATCACTGAAAATGAGTAATTAGTTTTTATTGGCGATGACCAAGTCATATAGTTATAACATAAAAACATATCTAAGAAGCAGAAGTTGAAATTGCTGATTCCCTGCATAAAAATTATGATTGTGGAAAAATAACAGCATGTCAAGATTAGTAAAAGTGTGTGCACTCATTTTTTTTTTCAGTATAAAATAGATTCAGGTAGGCTATTTAACCGCGTGCACATATAATCCCACGGAAAAAAAAGCTACATGGCCTTCATTCTGCGAACTCGGACGCAAATGAGGGCCATGCTTGCTTGGCTAGATTCAAACCCCCTTCCTTGCACTGGTTCAGAGCCACTTCTCAGTGCAGGTGCCACCGTATTGTGTTGTCATCATCATCATTGAGGTCCCGGGTTTGATCCCTGACCCGGGCAATCTTCTTGAGGCACATCCCAGCTTGACGGTGTGGACTCCAAGCCAGTAGCACTGAAACATTGAAACATCACCATGATCATCATAATCCTAATCATCTAATTTTCATTCCTGACCCTCGTTTAGATCAATTGTGAGCCTAATGGTTTCCTGTGGTAAAAGCAGGAGCAGTCCCAATAGGAAAACAGATTTGCTTTGTCAAGATTTGTTGCTCGTTTTGTCGAATGGGACTCCGTATGTTGACCATGTGGTTGTGAATAGCAGAACGGAGGCTGAACACGAGTAATAAGGAGACGACCAACAAGCTGCTGACTATGATATTTGACATGGCTCTGGGGAGAGGGGAAAAAAGCCCGGTTCACAACAAATTGACAAGGACACTTGATGCCATTAGGCAGTCATGTGAAGAGCAGATTTGTTCCTTTTTGCCCACGTTGCAATTTGGCTGTCATTAGTCGGGCGCCAAGCCAGGGACTGAGGAGGTGCTGGTCGTGTTGGTCGGACTCCCCGATGTCACAATGAATTTCCCCACGGCGCTGACTCTATGCTCCCCAGCCAGCCAGCCCCATGTCTCCTGTCTCAGTCTTGAGACTCTCAGTCCTGACTCACTACCCCCACTGAGTCTTGACTCATGAGTCTTGATTCCTGAGTAGTCTCACACTGATACATGCTATGTACAGGACTGCTGTAAAGCAAGAGGAATTCCATTTTGAATTGGACTGACTCAATCCTGTTGGTTATTAGTCCAGTCAGCTTATATGCTTCGCTATAAGAGGCAGACGTAATGATGCCTTGAAACGGCTAGGACTACAAAACATGATGGTGTTTCATGCCACAAAATATACCTGAGGTTGTGAGTAAAATAGTGAAGATTACTGAATACTCTCCAGGGAGTTGAGAAAGACTCTTGATTGATCGGTCTAGGGTGTCATTGTTGAGGCTCTGTTGAGTGATATAAGCACTGATTTACTTCAGATAACATTACCAATTCATTTCCAGGTTTTAAAATATCTCCTGCAAATGGCTTCCAGCCTGGAGTACACGTATAGTTTTGACGAAAAGGCACTTCACAAGTGTTGAACTGAAACAAATAATTGAAAGCCACAATAAAGACAATGACCACAGTCAAAGCGACGTCCTCAAAATAAACAACCAAAGTGACCAGTTAACTGATCCTTGTATAGGCCCAGTGACTAAACGACACCCAATCAAGCAATCAGCTAACAACCAAGTTGAACCAACCATTGAACTAACACTGACCTTCTATCTGATTTTACAGCAATTGACCACCAGCTAAATAGCTGTACCAAATAGCCTCACCAATTACCAACTGCAATCAGAGATACACTCAATCAAGCAAATGTTGCCATTGAATGCGGTTAGTTTATATACTTGATGCATCGTTAATTGATTGCACTGGATTTATTTGTATGTAGGAGAAAAGAGACGTCGCCAGTTTACACAGTTCACGCTGTTCATACAATCAGTGTTAGCCATAATTACACTGTACTGGGCGGTGCACTCTTATATTGCTACATAATGGCATATTGGCCGTGGCACTAGCAGTAAGTGCCATTATCATTGTTTGGCCCTGATGCATATATAACAAGAGATGGGAATTCTAGGGCCCACCATGGCCATCACAATGCTGCTGCATGTGGACACGCAGGGGGTGGTCAGATGAACGTACAAATAGCCCATTAGCCAGTGGCCAGACAACATACAAACGCACGTCTCTCATCATTCAGTCTGTCTCTGCTTCTCCCTCTGTGCATGGTATATCACTGGCTGCAATGACCCTCCTAGGTAGACGCCATAACACAGTAGCTGAAAAAAAAAAAAAGGAGAGACAAAAAAAACACAACCTTCTATAACGTTTCCTTTGTGTTTATTTGTCTGTTAGCAGATAACGTTAACCGAACGTTCTACTAACATTGCCATGGTGTTATCTGAATGTTAGCTCATAACGTCAAAACATTAATGCTCAAAACATTTAAATGTAACATTGATGATTTATTCTTCTTGCGTTCAGATGAAGTTTTGGAAAAAACCCTCCTAATCAAATAAATTTTAAGGTTAAGATAAAGGCTGACTTATGTAAACTTCTAGAAAATCATAATCTGCTAAAATTGCTTCTCAGTGTTCTAGGAATGTTAGTACCTAGAAATTATGCTATCAGAACGTTGTTAGAGCACTGAAGTGATAGCACTGAGCTCGCACCATACAGCAATGCAAGATGTGTATATCTGTATACCTAGGGTCATCGCTTGCTGTATTTCTTATGAGGCTTAATGGAATGAGGGACACTGGCGGACACAACTGCACTCACGAGTATTAACTGTGTCGAGTAATGTGAGTGTGTCTCTAGTGTGTCTGAATGTGCTTCTTTGGCAGGCCTACTTTGCTCTGTTGTTGATGCAGATGACAGTTTCAAGTTGTCATGCTGTCACTTGGCGAATAGCCTAAGAGAGAGAGAGAGAGTGGTTGCTGCAATAGAGAATTTACAGTAATTGTAAACTGGTGCATTTACTGTACATAATGTATGTCTTTATGTTGTGTGTTTATTTCCTCTCTGGAAATCGTAAAGGTCCTATGTCTCGAGATTTAGCATAGGCAAATAATTATATAAACCAATACATGTGCTACCTTATTGTCTCATGATATTGTTTACCATTGCATGCCCATTTGTTCCAGAAATTTAACTTCAAGGTACAATAAATAATGTAAATAGAGTTGTTCATGCCATCAAAACGTCAATGTGTAAACAAACCTAGTGATGATGTCACCATACTGAACAATGGTGATGATGTCATTTTCCGGCATTGAGTTTCAAATTTTTTTAGTCTGGATTTCTTGCACTATATCATTTATTTTTTGTAATTAATGCCTGATAGATTCATTAGCTTACACATATGTAGTGTGCCTTGGTGAAATAAGGTGATTTCCAATCATTTTGATGAAGTTTTAGAAAATAAATTTCACTGTAAAAAACATCTTAAAACGTTTATGGTAAGATGAAGTGAGCATTGTCTCAAGTCTAACCACACAAGGTAAAAATAGAAATAAAATATGGTATTATTGAAGTACTCATTATTTTGGAGATATTGACTAAAGGTCTGCTAGCTTTCGTTGGTAGTAAATTCAGGTAAAATGGAAGTAAAACTGATTGTGAAATTACTCATTATTTTAGAAACTAGTCCTTTAAGCAAAATATTAATTCAAGATATTGTTATGGTTGAGTATGTTTAGATGTGTTGTTGATGATAGTGACTTACATATCTCACTTGTCATATTCCAGCCTTGAAAAATGGTTGTGATGAAAGCAAGGGGATGTTTTGTATGAGATGAGAATTGTATTTTGGTGAGGAGATAGGCAATGCATTGGGGGCTTAATATGGTAATAGGGCAGGAGTGGGGAAGAGATATCTATTTTGGGAGGGAGGAAGATTTAGCGCTATGATAGCATTTTGGATGAGAGTCATTGGGATGCTGAGGAGGCTGGGATGGGGATGCTTGCGAATGGTGATGAAGCCGGGGAGGAGAGCGACTCGTTTTACCTGTGACGTGTCATGAATGTCGGGGCGAATCCGGAGTCCCGAATATGTCTCGGCCATCTTACTCCAGCCCACTTTGTCATAGGGGAACAGCATAAAAAGAATACGAAGGTGAAGCCAGGCAGAAAACTCCGTGATTTACACCTCCACCATCCAGCCTTGTTCAACACATTGGTCTTGGTGCTCTTGAAAGCACACAGCCTGGCTCATATGACCTCACTTATCTCCATAGAAACCTGTCCTAAGCAGCCGCAACGTCCTCTCAGCGTAATACCATACGTTGAAGTCTTCAAAAGTACTCCTTCCCAGCCCACCGAATTACTCCTTATTTATTGCTCGCCTGATGAGTTTAGGTTTCTTGTTTTCTAAGGCTCTCTATGAATTAGACCATGCAATAGACTGGCATAGCAACCTTTCTGTCTAAAGATTTATTGAAGAGAATCTCAGGTAGAGATGAAAGTCTCATCACGCTCTCAAGGATGTGTAATGTACTTAAACAAGATGAGATCGCCTTTTTGAAATGACTAAAACAAAACAACTCAGTATTGTGTTTAACAAGGACGTATGGAAGTGTCAATATACTTCAAAATCTTAAGGCATACATTTGATAAGCAAACATAATTCGATAATTTTTTTTTACACGTTTAACATATCTTACCAAGGGCATAGAGAACACCCAACACAAGAGAGATTTGGAGGTACATCTTGTACAAAGAAAGGCAGGACCAGGCATGCTCAGGTTTTGAAGTAGAATCTGGAAAGCAGTATGCATTTGATTACATGAAGGACTGCTTTTGATCCATATATTGATTATAACTACAGCTTGGTGGCCTAGTAGTAATGGTTAAGACTTTGGTCTGTTAGGACCCTGACCAGCTTCTCAGAAAGTCCCAGGTTTGATTCCTGGTCGGGCACTTCATGAGAAATCCTTTTCAGCTGGATGTCGGTCGCATGAGACGTTAAATTGTTGGTGCCTTGTACTCGGTATCTATACCGGGGCAAGTAAAAGACCCCATCCATGGAGCCTTATCATCTCATCATTACGTCTGCCTCTGGCTTTTGGTAATGTAAACTGACTAAGGTTCAGACCAGTAGCATTGAGACATTGAGATATACATATAATGTGATGAAGTTTAAGACGCTACCGTGAGTACACCTAACTTAAGAAGCAGTTGTGATTCTTGCACTGCTCTTGGCTGGTGTGCAACTGGATGCTAACCAGGTGAAACGGGTAAAGAAGTCAAAAGTGGCCTCTGGCTGTTGGCTGGATGTACGAGAAGGTAATCTGGATGTCTGAGTGAACATTAGGCAATGGCCTGCAGCAGCAGCAGCAGTCTGGATGCCGGCTGGTGATGGAGATTGCACATGAGCTTGTTGAGAGATGACACTCATGGTGGTGCTGTGGCTGCTGGTACCTGCTGCTGGATGGACTCATCCGTTTTTTAGATTTAAAAATTTTCTCTCTCTTTCCAAACTCCCCTCCCCCCCCCCCCCACCATTTTTGTTGGCTTTTCATTTTTGCCAATGAGGTGAGGTGATGACCAGTAGGATATGTGGCGGGAAGGTGGAGAGCATCATACTGTGGTGGCTGCAGCTTCCCCAAGGGACCCCAGGATAATTCCTGTCCAGCGACACGTAGCATCAGCAGCAGCATCAGAAGCAGCAGTAGCAGCAGCAGCAGCAGCAGCAGCTGATCATGCAGTAAAGCTGTGTCCAGCCGAACACTGGCGGACCCTCATCCTATCATCTCATTGGTCTTTCTGCTCAACTACACCAGTTGACGAAATTCACCATTCTCTCCACCCTCGAATATTGTATAGATTTGTAGAGCTGCTTGTCATATATTCAAGAATTAAGACATTGTTCTGTGGCTGTTCTGTGGCTATTGTGCAGCAAAATTGGAAACCAATGCTCTCGGAAAGTTGGCATTACCAATACTTGAAATAACTCATCATGATATAGTTTGTTGCACAAGAGATTGTGAGAGTCGTAAGCCAATTATAACTTAAATGCGTCTTAATTTGAAAATTACAAGTATGAAATAATAGTTGTGACGTGACAGACACAATACTACATACTAGCTCATTACCACTCAAGAGGTACAAGTAGACTGAATAAATTTGACGAAGGTATTAGAGATTTCGATGGTGCTCCCAACAGCAGTTTTTGACTAACAAGTTTGTCAGCCGTTGAAGTAGCATGACTTTGGTTGACAAATTTGTCAGATTAAAACTGTTGCGAGGCAGTTATTCTAGAGACTGCCAATATGTCTGCAAAGTTAGCTACCTTCAGTAATATCCTTCTTGTTTCATAAAGACTTTTTGAACTTGAAATGAGATGCCCAGTTGCCTCACTATATAAGCTATATGGCTTTACTTGAAATTAGCTATAAAAAGGTTGTGCTGCCTGTTATGCACTAAATATATCGTGAGTCAGCTGCCTTGGAAGTTTAAATTTGCCTTTGGAAACATCAGTCACTTAAAGGGCCTCAGATGTCTTCACATATCCAAATGTCATTTGTGAAGTGTGAAGGTTTTCACTTTCATGCAATTTTCATGTTGCCTTGGCTGAGCATTTGGTAGATAGGGTAGGCCCACTCCATGACACCTTTACATACAAGTGCCTCGCCTTGGGAAGCACTATACTGTGCCTAGCTTTGCAAAGGGGGACTTCAAAGTGGGAATATCAAGGTTCTAGGGTGTGTCAGAAGACTTGAAAGTCGGTTCTGCACTACTCTATGTATTTCTATGTAGATTCAGCTTGTAACCAAAGTGATATCTAATGTCCATGGCAATTTCTCATCTAAAAAATTTGTCTTCCTTGGGGTTACTAAATTATAAGTCAAAAACATACAACCTAAATCAGAAATGACTGGAGTCCAAAATGCCGCGATCGCAGTCAAAGAAACAACCATCCGACCAGCATAGACCTTACGCAATGAGACAAAGATTTCAAATATGGTAGAATGAAACACTTCAATAATTCCAGCTTTAGAAACCATTTTGGTTGACTATCTTTCAATACAGCGTCTATAACAATGTTTTCTATGTGAGGAATTTGTAATCATTCCTTCCCTTTGTGCTCGAAGTTTTGTTGATAAAATTGAAGTATTATTCAAGGCATTACCATAAGATGTCATCGTTCAATATCTCATATTGTGTCCTCTTCTTTTGCAGACTTTGGTACAGGCAGCGATGTATAAAGTCTTCCACTCCCATTGTACTCAACTTCATGGATTTTATGCCTCGGTATTTAAATCCAGGAGAGAAACATCCAAGATTCGAAACTTTGTCAGAAGTTCTTGAAAAGGCGAACGAACGGATTAAACAGTTTCCCATACAAGGTAGGATCAGAGGGATTAGGCTGGAATCCATTCAAGCCCTACGAAGTTCCTGCTAAATGTGCTATTCACAGTTTTACGTTGTATCAAGTTTCTTGCTGTCAATTGCAGCTCCACTGATATTGTACATAAAAAAAAAATTGGTTGCAACAGTTGTGTGAGAATACTGCAGATATTTTGTGGTGCCAAGTATGGCCAGCCAACCCGCCACAGCAATTGTTATTTCTATTTTACAAATTAGCCAGTTTACCTAACGAGTTAGTCAGCTTAGTCACTTTGACGAGGAAGTTAGTCATCGACTCAGGCTGACTAACTTGTGAGATAAAGCTGACTAACCTGATAGTCAAAATTGGCTATCGAATTTAAATCATTCCAGACAGTAAAATGATAAAATTAGGACCGACAAAATGGGCTTTTATATTGAATCCTGTTATAGTGCCTGCCAACTACATGTCAGGAATGATCTATAATATACCTAGATTCACTTATGAAAGTGGATCACACCGTGAGGAGAATTTCACCAGCATTTCCTTGATTGATTAAATAGCATGTTGAAGTGATGGGTAGATTAAGTAGCATTAAGTATTATTGAAGATGGACCCGAGAGCAGAATTTCCCTGTGTTAAAGGAGCAAGTCAAGATTATTCAGACCATGTTGTGATGTTGAATGAACTTACACTGTATATAACCAGATTATATATTGCTATTTCCATTGTATTATTTCAAAATTTGCTTGCTGGATATTGTTATTATGGGTTAGCCATGGTTAATAATTCCTTTTATATAGCTATGATTATATTTATGTTGGATACACTTATCAGTTAACATGTGATGTAAATTAGATATGACATTACGTGTGATCTCATGGTGATCTGTAACATTTTAGTAAGGTACACCAGATTGTTCGTCTCGTAGAGGGATACTATCCTGTTTAATTCAACTTATGTAGAGTCTATGTTTACTTTTTAAAACTACCATAACAAAATATATTGCTGTTTCGGCCTATGTGTTGGCAAGGAGTCAGCATTATCGGCTCAATGTATGTTGATAAGATAAGATATATTTTATTTAAAGTCGTATGTAAAAACAGATAACATAAGCAGAAGCTTTTGCTCGACTAGAATAAAACGATATGACAAATGAAATAAGTGGAAACTATAAAAAAAAACATTAAATTAATATACAAATAGACAAATAATTCATAAAATTCAATAAAAACAGGTTGAGCGTTCGAGTCCTAGATAACATCATATAATTTAGGCTCGATGTTGGCGAAGCTTTAAATCACTGTCGGCTCAATGTCAGCCCAGCGTTCACCTCATTTTTATGCTATTAAATGCAGTGTTACTAAACTCTAACTACTATATTCCTACTTCAATCTATCATTTATATTTCAGGAAGCGTAATAAGCGTTGAGACGGTGGTGTTGAAAATCCCAGCTGCAGAGTGGTCGGGTCAGCTCCGAATCAACCCTCGCATCTGCCAATCGTTCGACGAGTACTTCACTCATCAAATAACCTTCCTGCGCATCTTCTACAAGGTTCTAGATGAGTACACATATGAATGCATAGGTACGTCAGATATTGTCTTACTCTACTAGGGTTTAGATTGTGATTTGTATCTAGACACATGACAGACCAATGTCTCTATGTCGAGACAGAAAAAAGAAATCCCCACACGGTCCACCTTCTACTGAATGGATGTGTTATGCATATGAGGACTGTAGCTGTATTATACCACATTTGACAGTGAATTGACACAGTAGATCTAGTAGGTGTCGAATTACTAAAGTGTTAGATATTTCTGGAAATGTTGGGATAAATTAAAAATTGGAGAGAGGGTCACCACTACTATACTGGTGGTTTAATTATACAGATTTCAGTTAAATATCTCCACCATTCCTATCAATATCTTGCATATAGGCCTATGCATAGTAGCACAAGACACCATGAGTGTGGCAAACCTATTTAGGTGAAATTTACTGCCAATTGCTCACATACACCTTACCAAAACAGCTATCAAACGAGAGCTAAAACCAGAACAAGCAGCACAACACAAATCAAGCAAACAAACCGTGTATAAACCAGCCAAAACAAACAAGCAAACAGACAAACAGACATACTCAAGCTGTGAGGGAAGAGTGGAGTGGCTATTGAGCTTGCTGCTGCAGTCTCCTGGCTGGAGGATGGAGAGATGGAAGGAAGGGAAGAGTGCTTGCCACTAAATCTTAGCTCAGGTCCTTTGCCGCTTCTCATTTGATCTGAAGGAAAATCCCTGAATGGAATCCTCCCAATTTAGGACGGCCATAAATAACACGAAGCAATTAATTGAGGCAGTTAAAATTCAAACCACTGCCTGTTAACTTATCAGGCCTTGCTGCTGCGCCGGCTGAATTCAAACTTGCCTCTGACCCCAAGAAACATACACAACACGTTTGCGCAATTGGAAACGTGCTTCTGGGCATGTAAGATGTGCAAATTCTGTATTACTTTTTTTATCATCAAGAACTAGAATGAGATGATCAGTTGTTTTCCAGGATATTTTAATAAACGTATGCAATTAAAACAAAATGGCTAATCCCACTATTACATTACATTATATACTTTGTAATATCAATTATCATATTCTATATTGTGAATTAATTAGCAGTGAAGAGACTTTGATATGAATTAATAGTTGCATATAATTAGAATGGGCACAGGTAGGATGAAATGCCTGGTTGTTAAAAAGACAGAATATTGCTTTTTTTGGCATGTGGGGGGGGGGGGGGGGGGTAGCTTGTCACTTTGGTTGCAGGGCAAAAACGTTTTGGTTTAAAAAGGACTATGCAAATGAATGGTGGGAGGCAATATTTTGGGTTTATTCAATATGGACTCATTTTAAAGGCTCATGTTTGATGTCTTTTTTGAAGGAGTGAAGGATTTCCCTCCAGACACGATAGCAGAAGGGGGACTCTTCAGCCCTGCTCAGTATTCACCACTTTCGTCATTAATAGAAAAGGCCCGAGTATGGATTAACCAAAGTCGGGTGAGTGAGTTGTTTACCATCTGCTGTGGACTGTCCTCAGTGCTTTTTCCTAGCTCAAATCAAATGGAGAACTCTAGTAACATTAACTTGATGCGATGCTGCTATTCTCTTGCAGGGGATTCGTATTTGCACATTACAGACACTGGAAACCAAACACAGGAAAAAGTCAGGTAACTACCATGTTTATCCACTAACACATTTGATCCTTTCATTTCTGACTCGCAGCAGCTTCTGTAATCTGCCATGGCGAAAATATTTCACAGTCATTTCTATTCATAGAAAGTGATTATTTGTGCAACTTTAAAAGATATGAATTGTGATCAGAGAAGCCCATCCATAGATATAGTGTACAATGTATGAAACTGAACGAATATACTCAGTTGAGTTATGGCATGTAAGTTATGTTCCATCACATGTCATATTATTTGATGAATTGTTTCGTGGGTCTTATGGTATGTTTTTATCATAAGATGGGGTACTCCTGTGCTTTATTATGCCATGTCATGAATATGGATGTTCATTCCTTTGAAAAATTTCCAAGTGAAGGAATCCATGCTTAAGAGTAATTATAGTCCTGTCATCACCTCCACAAATCTTGGATCCAGGCAGAATAGCTGATGGATATGAATCACTGTGCTTGATCAACTACTCGTGAGACTATCTATGGACTGCGATTCAACAAACCTCATCAATAATCAAGTGCCAGTCCTGCTAACAGATAATCACAGTGAGAAAGAATCCTCTTGACAGGCTTAAAAATTGCACACAGCAATTCATTGGGACACATGGGCAGCCATGCTAAATTCATTGGCCCATTATAACAGCATTATAGGGACATTTTCCACTTGATATAGGACAGATTGTGGGCCTCTCTGCCTTGTCAGTGTTGCTTGAGAAGAAGATGATCATGTGCTGAAATTGCAGATTGATGTTGCTCCAGATGAGTGATTTCCTTTTCCCTTTTTTCCACATAATGTTTTCTTTCCAATTCTTCACTTTTTTGCCTGTGCTTCCTATTCAGAGGGAACTCGATTCAACACTGAACAGATGTTTGAATACAAGATAGAGGACCGATTCCGGGCGTACTTCTTGCGGGTGGGTTATGTCAAACCTGCTGACACATCCGTCTGCCTGGCCTCCTACCCACCCCCAGATGTCGCTCACAGGACCTTCGTGCCCTATTTCAAGGGTGACGCCTATGAGAACATCACCGAACTACTGGAAAGGTCCAACGCATGCATTAATTGCACGGGTACATGTAAGCATAATATTTCCAAATGTTATTTTATCAATTGACATTTTGCATGCGAAATGTTACTAGCAATGTGATCCCAGACAAACAAGCCAGAAAGTCCATGAATTGACCGCCATCTTGGATGCCACAACACCCGGATGTTGCTTCATAATCTCCTGGAATTGTGTATCATCTTATGATAAGTAAAGAAATATAGTTGCTTGATCTCGCAATTAATTGTAGGACGATGACCTCCAGCAAAATATCACAGTGCCCATACTTCATACTATTGCTGGAAATAAGTCTGTAGAAATAGCAGGATTTTCGTAAACACGCAACTCATTTATCCATTTTTTTCACATCTGTTGGGTAGATATATTTCTTATGTTGTTAGTCCAAGATAACAATAACATTTCTATTGTCTGCAGGTGCAAATCCAATCTACGCAGAGTCCATACCAATTCCTGAGTGGATGATTCGATGGGAGTTTTGCGAAAAGGGTGATCGGACCTTCTTTGATGGAGAATGGTATTTTCTCTCAGATAAAGATGGGAACCAAAAAGGACCTTATCGACACCCTCTTGTCTATGCAATAAGGTTAGTCTTGTGCTATCACTGGGGTTAATTAGCTGAATTTGTGTAGGTCAAGGTTCTGATGAGAAGGGATGAGTATTATTAGTCAAGACAGTAGCGAAATAAGAGTTTAGTGACTCTTTCGATGACTCGAGGGATAAGATGATGATGAGATTGTCCATGCTGTGGAGTTTCTTATAAACAGCTCAGGCGGGGCATTTTAAATTTGAACGCCATGAACCATAGAAGCCAGCCACACTATATGAATAATGATCGAAACTTTTTTTTTACAAAAGCCTTGGAATTCACTGGTATCAAACAACTATAAAAGACATCTGAACTTTATCCATTTTGAATGGACTGTTGCTACTGTTTCCAAATCATTTCTGGAGCATCTGTTGAAGTGACCCACCCAGGTGCCCCCCCCCCCCCCCCACCCCTAACTTGCCCCTCAAATCAGTTGTGACAGATGCTTCAGCTTCAGCTGCTGGGACAAATGCCATCGGTTTGGAGGAAGCATCATTTGGCAAGGCCAGGTTATGGCACCTAACTGCTTTGTACTATCACACGCAATGATGCTGTGAATTATTTATAAGAACAATGGCGAGGTTCTATGTCTGACAAGATGATGTATGAGGCCATGGCAATTCTGCACTCAATTCGTGTGACAGAACAGCTCTGCTGCTACATGGTGCATCAGGTAGCTGTTGGTACATGCAGTATACCAGTATACCACTGAGATTAGTAATCATGGTTCCAGCAATCATTGCAACACTTACCTAATTAGACTTTGCTAATTAGCTCTCTTTGGTTGCTAATTGATTGTGAAGGTTGACCCTTATGCCATCATAGCTGCCAGTACTATGTATTGTTGGAAAGTGACTGCAATACATGCTCCGTGTTGAATGTTGAGACAGAGAAAATATGTTTAGTTGTGCCATTGCAAATGGGTTACTTTTACATTTGAAAATATTTGAAAATCAAGTCGTCCTGGACTGATTGCATTGCAATCAAGCTTGTTATACAATATACAGGGTTAGACTGTATGGTGTCTAATGAAGTCATACGATCAATTTACCAAGAACGTATTATGTTAGTAGTCAGTTGTCACAGGCTGATGAAGGTATTTGCTTCCATTGAATAACAAGATGTGACGGTAAACAGCAACATTATTTTGATGATGCTATGAAAAATGCATCACATTGAATCTTATGAATTATAGAGAGGCTTCATGCTCAAGATAATTTTCAATTCAAATCTCTTTTCTGAAGAACCCAAAGAATGTCTGACCAAGTCGTCCATTTTCTGAGACGATTCATCACAATTACAGGAGAATTAAGAAGTAAGAATTTTCCTCTTGATCATGCCTTTAATGTAAACCTTCAGTGAGGCTTGAATTACATGATTAAGCAGCTAATACAAGGCTTTTGCACATGATTAGCCAACATGTAGAAAACAGATGAAAAAAGTGCACAGTGGGAAGCAAGCACTCTGTCAATCAGGCAATGGCATGATGCATGCTTGCTCAGTGGATTTTTAGATGAAGAAATGGACATCCAATACAACTCATACGTGTTTACTTGACCCTCTTGTGTCTTGCATTGGTTATATTTGTTGGAATTAAGCTAACTCATCCCCAGTGCATTACCTATGCTTAGTGCTGCGCTGGGACCATAGAATCTACAAGAGAAACTGGAAGTAGAGGGATTCATTTGTGAGAACCACTGATTGACCGGCTTTGGGCTTGGGCCAGTTGGCTCAGTGTGGAATGGCCAGCACACGCTATCCCCTAATTGCCAGCCATGCACTGAGCAACTCCAAAGCCCCATGTTCAGGTCTTCTGAAACAGAGTCAGTGTATCTACATGCTTAGTATGTTTAGGGAATTCAATTTTGTGTATACTCATACTTTATTGATATAACTTGAGTCACTATCGGTGACTGCGAAGAGCATAATAAAGAATATAAGTAAATAATAAAGAATAAAAGTAACAGTAAAAGAAATTTCATTTTGTGGTATATGTACGTTTAAGTGTCACTTAAGCTGGATGACAATGTTTTAGTTGATAGATTATTTTTTTTGTATTGATTCTACTAAATAAAGTATTCAATTAACGATAACCGTGTGTTGGTTTTGCAGAGTGTACTTTGACGGAGACTTCCAGGACCCTCCCTTCATGCGCACAGAGACCATGCAGCCTCCAAACAAATCCTGCTGCCGAGTCATGTGACTGTCATGTGATGACCCTAATACCTTTTTCACAAGCTTGGCTAGCAGGACGTAAAATTTGTTGCAAGAGAGCAAAACGTCTAAGACACAACATGGCTGCTGCTCACGGGCAGTGCAATAGAGAGCGTTGCACCAAATATACAGCAGATGGCGCCCAAGGCCAGAGATGTGATGGACGTGTGATAGGCGGAAAGACGACTGCTTTACAAGGAATATGGGTGAGAAATTTACAGGTCCTGTTAAGTAGGATGGAATCCAAGTTATGAAGGTGATTTAGAAAAGCATCGTCTGCCCCCAAAGAACAGTGCACCACTGCTGTCCTTTGCCTCCAAAAATCCCCAGCGCACTTACATGTATACTCTGCAGACAATACCAGAGTTTGTAGACACGTTTACTGCAGCTCTGTTTAATATTATTGCAAAAGTGTGAATGAAACCTGGACGTGGTGTGTGAATAAGGAACAAAACAAACTCTCGGTGGTCAAAAGGCCATCGTTTTAGTCTTCTAAAGCTGCTGACTGCTGAACATATCTTGTCACACGCGAAGGATGTTCCAGACACCGAGTCACTTCGGAGTGTGACGTCTCCACCAAATTGGATTTATACTTAAGACTGCTACAAGTAACCATGGCTGGAGATTGGTGGACCTTCACTGTACAAATGACCTGAACACCATATCCACAGCATCAACTGAATATCAAAATGATCAACTGCAGATTTCTTGTACGTCTCAACCGGAGGCGTTCTCGCCAGATTGTATATCTTTGTTGTTGACTTTTAATGGTTTGCTGTCTGTCTGAAAGAATAAACAAAAAGTCGTATATATAGCCTTGCAGTGATTCTCATGGTTAAAAATGCTTTGAATTTGGTTGACTGTAGTGTCTCCGAGTTGGACGAATTTGACGTTGGACGCATTGACTTGCCAAAGCATTTTCTCATAGTTTCTCCTCCCCCTGGAACAGAATGGTCTGCTGCATTCAACCTTCATGGATCAGATAGAGGAATAAGTTCTGTGTTGTCATTCAACCACTATGCAATAACTGATCCACCTCTGGTAATCTAGATCCTTTTATTACTTCAGTTGCTTATTGTGAACTCCAATGGTCAAATTATCATCCAAATTATTTGTCATACTCACAGAGGTTACTTGACATGTTGAAGAGGTTACTTGAAAATTAGTCAAACTATCTTATACCAAAGACAAAAACGAAATTAAGTTCCCCAATAAAAAAAGAAATGTGTCAACTATTTTTAAAGTGTGGATATAAAGTTCATTGTCTGGTTTATGGAACAAAACAGTTATTATGATGTGAGTTTCAAAAAAAGTTATTGTGTCATAAAGAATTGTTTGGTGTCTTTGGAATGATATTGCAATGTCTCTTTGAATTAAGACAGTGAAGAATAGATACCTGGAATGATGTAGTAACCCATTTATTTTCCAAAATATGACAAAAGGTTTCCAAATTCTTCATAATTTTAATATTAAGGAAACTTCTTTTGTGTTACATCGCGTTAGCAATTATTGCAGTACCAATGAACTCTTTGGAAAGTTGCAAAGAATAAAAAAATGACATTTCGTCTTGTTGAATATGTAGAATCCTTGGGCACAATTTCTTCAGTGCATGTTTTCACCGTAAATGGGGGAGGATCCCTAACATGGAGACAATCACGTAACTTCTGTGACACACAAACAAAAAGTAATAATCCATGTTTCGAAACCATGTTATGAACCCGGTTTCATATGAATTTTTTTAATGTTCTTGTTGGCCTATTGTTGTTTCCACTTGAATTGTGTTGGTTTTCTACCAGTCATAAATAATGTTTTAATATCAACATCTCAGAGAGGATCACAATGTATAAGGGGAACTGTGCTAACAAGGTGCACGCTGGTAATATTATTGTTATATTCTTTCAAATATCACTCTTGTAAGGTGATATATGTCATTCTAAATTAGGTTTTAAATAAATCATATCAGATTTTCACTGAAAATTGCCTCGAAGGCCACATATTTCTTGTCCAATCTAAATCTTTTTCACCTCACTATTACAACCACCACATTCGAGAACATAGGGTGGCGATAATAGGGATTTTTAAGTGAACCTTATTGACTCAGTTTGCCATGTTATCGACGTTCATTTCATCGCAATATCGCCATCACAGGTATTATTATTATTATTGAATGTCTCAGTCTTCCTTTAGCAAGAAGTTTAGTCAGCCTAAATGTTTTGTTACTAAACATTGGCTCTGTCATTAAATCTTGTTTTACCAAACAGTTTACACATTTCAAGACACTCCTGGGTACACAGAAATGGTCCAAGTAAGCTTGTAACTGTACTATTTAACTTATGTATGTAACTGGCTAATTATAATTTTAATAAGTGATCAATTAGGTAGGTCAGAGGCAGACTGACCAAATAGTTGAAGTGGAGCACACTGTATGTCTTGACGTATGACTTAAATTATAGGAAACTACAGAATTTTAACTTCACCTGCATCTTGGTAAATTGTACCCAGGAGTCAACATTGTATTGCCATTATTATAATTTCTTATGTCAGTTCTTATGAAAATACTTTACCTCATCTGAGTGTTTGCTCTATGAAATGAAAGACTGCAAATAATGTCCTTGTGGGATACTCTTATAAGTCATATGTTGAAATGAGTTGGGTAGTCCGATCAGTAAATCTATTTGAGACATTTTGATTACCTTTCAAAAATCTTCTGTACCGATTCTCCCATTCATCTGTCATATGGTATCCTGATTTTTCTTGTAAGGCCATTACTTATTTTGAAATGTGATTACGTAGTTTGACCTCCAGTAATTAAATCAAAAGATTTAAGGAGACCATTCAAAAATCTAAATATCATGTAAAAGATAATGTGAGCACACCGTGATTGTTATCATCCCAATTATAATTGTCCTTTTGTACACTGGTCGTAGTTTTCCACAATGAAGAAACTGTATTGCAGCTGAACTCAATGTAAATGTCTAGTTTATCTGGCCTCATCTGAATGATACACGTGTGTTTTGGCAGAGTCTATTCAGGACCTTTATCCCATATGCATTATATCATTTATCAATTTAATTGGTCGTCTGATTCGGTCCATGTGTAAGGGCTAAACAGGTGAACATTTGAATATATATTCAAAGTAAGGAAAAAATAATCAAAATTGTCTACATATTTCATAAAATTGTTATCCACTTTGGCTATTACAGGTATCAACTTGTCCTTTGGTGAGTCCCACCTCATGTTCTGTTTGGAAGACCGAAAATCCGAAGGTCTTGGCCAGGCTCTAGCCATTCACACACGCACATTACACTCCTAGGCACAAAAATGGCTCAAGCTGGTTTTATCCTTGCAATCCAGCTTGTCTTGTGGTGTCAATAACTGTTTCTTAATTACAACTCTAATGGGTGATCAGCTGAGCTAATCCACCCTTTTCATACAGCAGCCATGTTGGCATTTTGCCTCATTGACCTCTCTTTGCACTCAGATATAGCATTATGATGCCATAAGACAATTGCCATGGTGAGGTCACAGAGTGCAATGACAATGGAGAAGTAATGATGTCACAATATCATAATATATGACGTAATCAAAATGAGGACCATGAGGCAAAAATGCCAACATGCGGCTGCGCGAAAAGGGTGTGTGGGTGATCAACTAAGTAGGTCATGCTCGTAACTGACCAAATGGTTGAAATATCAGCTAGTAGGGGAAAGACACTGAGGATTCAAAGATTTTGGAAAACTGGTTGTGTTATGGTCCACGTTTTGTGTCTAGGAGTATGTGACTTACACGCTTATGGAAACTTGATGATTCACTGCCATGTAAAGTTTGATTGAACTCTCCGAATGAATGGAAGTTGGTGAAATTCTGGAGATATTGAAAAACAGACACAAGGAAAGAAATGTGCACTTAGAATCCAACTGAGGTCTTGTTCATTGTTGTCATGGCTACCTGATCTGCTGTTAGAATCCCTCCTTCCTTGTGAGGTTCGCTGAGCAATGGTGATTGACATTCCGCGTAGGAGTAAAAGTTAACTGTACATTGGTGTTTTTATTATTGAAACCGTCCAGGTGATAGGCAAAGAAATGGCAATGAAAAGTGTAGAAGTTTATTTGTGTCATCATTTTGCAAACATGCTTTTGTGTCTCTAACTGGAACCGAGTTATCAGTTCCACCAAGATAACATGCTACATCGGCTCGACTTTGGCCGATGACGGTCAACCAACGTTGGGATGATGTTGACTTGATCTAGCATGCTATCTGGAAACTGACCAAACTAAGATGACATATATTTTGTGGCAATTTTATGGTGTTGTCTGAAAAGATTATGACAACACACAGAAATAATTCAGATCAACTGCACTGCTACCCCCCCCCCCAAAAAAAAAGAAAAATAACAAATTTGATTATAAAACTTCCAACAATTGCTCTTGTTTCGTCTTGAAATTATGTATTACATTGTCATTAACTAGCTGCTGGAGATGGTGTCAAAACTTTTAATCTAATATGTTAATTAGCAAATGATGACACAAATGGAATTCTATACAGAAAGTTGTTTTACAAAGTACAGTAATTCAAATTATCAGATGTATACTATGCCTCAAACTGATTCACTGAAAGCAAATATACACAGTCTAAAACTTGTGGAGTGTGTCTTGTTCACGTTGTATGTTGTTCGATGAAACCATCTTTGGAAATGTTATCGTCTTTGTTTTATGTTGATCTGTTGAAATTGCATTTACCAAAGTTTGTTTCTGAAGGGTTATAGTTACTGGTGATTGTTAATACTCTTCAGGTTATCTATTTAAAAATGTTTGAAATGAAGGTCTCAAAGATTTGAAATGTTCACACATTGCTGACTTAAAGAAAAAGCTTTGTTTTACCACCAAGAAGTTTTTAACCTTTGAAAATGCATACTTTCACCAAAATGTCATGACTTTGTGCTGCATTACCAAGTGAAAATCAGTGTAATAATTTAGTCACTATTGTTTACGTTTTATGCATTATATCATAATTTGAAACTTTGTACAAGATGTTTTCATTTAAATGCAAGGCAGACAAAAAGGTGTACATAAAATAACACATTTAGTGACATGTTATACATTGACTTTAATTGCTAGGCTGTGTGGTAACTTGCAAATGTATACGTGTGATGTACAAAAGACACTCAAACGTATTCAGTGATTGTCTATGATTTTAGAAAACAATTCAGGTTTGCTGGACCTACATTTTTTTGTTTTATAAAGGCCTGCAAAGAGAAATTGACAGTTCCAACTTGACACCCACATGGAAAATGTGGTAGAACAACATTGTTAATGTATTAGCTCGTTAGTGAAATTTTCATTCTCTGCATTGTAAAGAAAACTGTACAAACTGTTATTAATTGCATAAACAATGCTTCACTTGTACCTACATATCTTCAGTCTAAATGAAATGAATATAGCACTTCTTTAATAATTGGTTAATCATACTTCTTTTGTTGATGATTAACACAAAGATATTGAGGTGAATTTGGGTAATGCGCATATATATATATTCAACATTAAATACAAATAGCTGTGTTTCAGAACAGCTTAAATGAACTTCTTCCAAAATCCAATTAATGATACTAAATAAAATAAAAATTAATATCAAAGGGATTGTGAGATCATTCAACGTTTTAGTGATAGTGATTGTCGGTATAACTGGATTCCTCAGCGTCACAATATTCACCCAATACCATTTGCCTTTAATTTAATCCAATATGGCTGATCTTATTGACCTAATTACAGTAAAAACCTCGGCATTGGATCACCTTCAATATCAGTGATCACTGCAGTCATTGTTTACCATAGTTACAATTTAAATACTTATTACCCAAATTTACTCAAACTGACATTTCTAATATACATCATGTAAACTCTGCTCCATAAGACTATATATTTTTTACTGGCTTGTGTTGAAATATGTTGAAAAATATTGTGGTTATTTGAAAGAATTTTTTATACAGACTGCGAAATGGAGATCTTCCATAGATGCCTCTTACTTGTGAGTGTATTATGAGTTGTTTGAGAGATGTTTCATCCTGTTGCTGTTTCATGATATATGCTGTTTCATTACAACAGTTGGATACCTGATCAACTTAATAGTCTTAACATGCTGCCCGCTGTCACCTCGTGTACTTGTGAGATTCATTCCTACATGTGGGCATAGCAATTAAAGTACATGGTACATCCATTATACTTCAATGTGTTTGTCTTTCATTAATCCTATAAGGATGGTCGGAACAATTGCAATACATTATGCATATGTTGAAGAATTTTGAGAAATATTTCTTATATCTAATAATATGCTCAATTTCAAAGGAGGGGAAACTGCTTCACTTTGAGTCCTGACAATTACAATTATATTAATTGATTTAGTTCTATTGAATCTATATTAATGCACATTAAACAGACGTTAAATTATATTAAAGCATATCTATAATAACTCCTGAGACTTCAAATATATGTAGGGTCCTATCAACCTAAAATAGTATCAGTAGAGCTGCTGTTATATGGACTGATTGATTGAGTATTTGTTACATGTAGTTCCAGAAATTAATTTCAATTGGCCTATTCGAAGGAAACTATGCATCATCTGGAATATTACACATAAACATCCCTACTGCTTAATTCCCAAGATCATAATCTTGGATGAAAACTGATAGTAGAGTTTCAATTTGTATAGGTTTGTTATCATGGACGAAACCAATTTTGATTCAGAGCAGTTGGTTGGGGCGATTTGCTCTTATCAGATATTCTGATCTGCTCTGGTGCCAAAGTTGTTCTTCTGCCATCTTTGTCATTCCAGGATTCCACTGGGGTCAATGACCTGGAGCCCTCTGGTGTTAATCCATGTAACATGCTTCGAGGAGTTGGTGATCTGTTTATGTCAATAAATATGAAATAAACCATAAGAACTGCACTACATATATATGAACAGGTATGGTGTATCTTTATTTTCAGGGGCAATAAACTACTATGAGAAACCACCTTAATACAACCCTTCTAACTTACGATTGGTCCCAGGTACATCCTAACCATTGCAATGGCCAATGCAACGCACCTCATTACCCTTTTGAGACAAGTCTATGAAGATCAGTTACCAACTGTAAATTTGGACAAGTATTCCTAATAATGCAGTTCTACTGCTAAATCAAGAAAAATGTAATCTAGACTCAAAAGTTAACTGTAGCACAGAATGCCACCACGATTTAAAACAAAATTAATTAATTTGGTATTAATGGTATATCGTCAATCTATCTTTCATATTTGAAGTTGAGAATAAGGATATTATTGCAAAAAGACAACACCATTTTTACCTAAATCCTCTGTCTGTTACCAAACCATAGCGTCATGGTTCATAAGTAAAGGCATTACATCATTACACCTACCTCTCAGATGTTTTCCTAACATCACGATAAGTGAGATGGGAGTTGTCTTGAACTTGCTTGTTTGGCATTGGACTGGGAGTTGTATATCGCAGGTTGAAGGTCTCAATTTGAGAAGGTTTTTCATTTATCAATAAATCATCTTTGTTGTATGTCTGTGCGTTTGTTGTATATCTATAAGGATTAGAAACAACGTAAACTCTTGGAAGTCTAACTAAAATAGTTTATCAAAACATTCAGACTTAAATAAATCTACAACTATCTATACTCTAGTGTAGCTTTTCCAAGAAAATTGTTTACTGTCCTCTATTCACCGTTATATAGTGGATGCGCTATTCAGAGTTGTGCAATAAACAAACTGATAAATAGTAATGATTAGATTACAGAGAGACTAATACATAGATATTAGTTTGGCCTGGGTACATAAGATGTGCACATACATAATATAATTATGTAGGATGTCATATCAATAACCACATTTCTAAATATTTTTTTAACCCAAAAGTAACCACATCTTATGTGTTCATGTTTAGAACACAACTGACACTTTTACGCACGTTTTGTTGCAACAACAGAAGTACACGACCGCAACAATGCACACGATGAGAGAGATGACGCCCAGTGCCACCAATAGGCAAAGCACAGTAATACCAGCCGTTGTTGATAAAAACCAGGCGGCGCCACTGTATGTACTCTGTGAATTCTGGTTGACCAGTGATATCTGAGAATAGAAATGTTAAACATTTTAGCAATATGTTAGTATGCTACCCATGATTTTCTTAATTCCTACTTAATATAACTTCAGCATTGCTATTATATTGCTAGAGTATTAATAACTGTTTCTTTCCAAAGCAACGAACCAAACATAAAATTTTGTCATTTTAGCTGAATGTTGCAGGTCTTTAATAAAACCATTTGAAGTTGGTGTATCATAATCTATTTTTAGTACTACACGAAACTTGAAGAAAGTACCTGTTTAATCAATAAGCTCTCAGTTTTTGGTGTTCCTGAATCATCAATCACTAATTGGTTGTAAGCTTGAACAGCTTGAAGGAACTTCTTTTCCTGGCTGATGTTTTCTTCACTTGATGTGTTGTCCTCAATGAATACTACTCTTACTTCTGATTGACTCCTGAAAACCACCGTATGTTTATCTAATGACATCCAAATAAAATACTATGAAGGTTTTTTGTAGAAGCATAGAGAAACAGTTGCTCACGATTGCAATAACTTTCTTCTTTGGCCATTCTGTGTTTCATACACTAATTCCACACTTCTCCGGTCACAGATATATTGCAGTCTTGCAGAGACTCCCTCTAGCGAAGTCTGGGAATTCAAAGATGAAGTTATCTGGTTCTTGATTTCTTCATCTATTTGAGAGCAAAGTAACTGCACCCCAACGATAACTTCCACCTCCTCAGCAACATACGTGTCGACTCTTACTGTCACAGGTCTGGTTGTTAGGCAATAAACAAGTGGATATATGATAAGTGAACTAGATACATAACGATGAATCAATTAAATACATAAACTAACATAACATGGATACACAAGCAATCAAATAAGTGGATAACAATATACATGAATGTGAAGTGGCATACTCAAATCTAGTAACCTTATGTTGTCATACGATGTATGTTAACTGTGTTCTAAATCAAAAGATTTCAAATTCTGTTGTAATAATTTTGACATTTTAACACTATCTGTTGTTTTTGTATTTACCTGTCTCTTTAAATGCCATTGTCTTGTAATGATTTCTGTACTTATTTGTGTGTATGTGTCTTATGCTAAACTTTTGTGTGACCTACTCAGAAAAGAAGCGATAGCTAGCGCTGGTGGAGTGGACCTTGACTGTGGCAAAATATCGGTGGTACCCAGAGGTCAAGGTCCTGGCAACGGATAGGATACCTGTTGTACCGTCAATGGCCAGGTCCTTACTGGCATGAGTCAAGTAGTAGAAAGTCATATAACCGGGGGCTGAAAAGGTAAATTGTTTTTAAAATGCTGTGAGGTCTCCCAAACCAGTTTGAACACTCGTGAATGTTGAATAATTCATATTGCAAACTTAGAGCAAGATACACTATCGGCTGCAATCTAGCGATAACAAAATTTAGTTTGGATGATGAATACCTGTGAAAGCCATTTTTGGCCTCCACAATAGTGTCACTGACACGCCAACTGTCTGATTGTTGTCACTCTGTTTGAAGATGACCTATTCTTAAATATTGGTCTTAGCTCTTTTATAATATTGCAAGAAAACACGCAAGATCCAGTATTTTGGCTCATTCTGAAGCAATCAGTTCAAGGATGAACAACTGACCATCTTCAGCAAACAGCATTCAGGAGACTTCGTTGCGGACACCGAAATGAGCTATTTCTTGTAGTCACGCCATTGAGATTACAACTTATATATATATATATATGTATATAGTAACCTAGGAAGGATCTTTCACCTAACGTTCATAATTCATATGCATTATAAAGTAATGTAATTAGCAGTTCTAACATTGATTGTAAATAACTAACCTGGCTCAACATAGATCTGACCAATTCTCTCTCCAATCGAAGCATTGTCGCGAATTTCGAAGTCATACAAGGAGTGACTGAAGACAGGAGTCCAAGGTTGAACAATTGTGACCATTACTGGCACATCGGCTGAATTTGGAGGTAATCCACTGTCTGTTGCTGTTATTAGAAACCCTACTGATGTCACATCCGAAGGAAATGACGTCACTGTGGCTATGACACCATCTTGGCTGATGTAGAAAAAACTGGCGGAAGTACTGTTTTCTATGGAGTAGGTGATCTCTGCGTTGGCTGTACTTTCAATGTCTGTTGCATTGACCTATAAAATTATCATAAGTTGAGACCACAGGTAAAATTACATTTTAAGCTCCAGTAAGTTTCATTATATATAATTGTATTGACAACCTCAATAACATGAGTTGATACATGTGTAAAAACAAAAACAAAACGGAAAAAGACAAAAATATTCATCAGTCACTACAAATACTACATAGGTTATGACTACAGAATATGTACAGAAGACTGAATTATAGCGCATATAGTACTATTAACAAATCAATGTCCGGTCCCAGTTCCTTCATTTTATGGAAACAGTCAGAGAGACCTGCTCTTTTTAAAAGTACATTATGAACAAACATTTATGAAGATGTATGAAAATAATATATGTCTTCATACACAGCATAGTATAATACTGTTATACGCGCAGATCCTGTGATACAAGGTCCGTGTCAGGAAATTGTTCAAGAGAGAGTCCCGAGTGTTGGAGTCACCAGAGCAGTGTTGCATTCATTAAAAACGGCCCATCAAATTAAAACTAAACAAAGCTGTCATAGCTTGCTACTCAAAACCGGATCTAAAAGTACATATTTATGATATATTATATTAATTTCTTACATTTACCAATGTTTATATTTATCCGGTGATAGATGTAAGCCGATTATTAGCAATAGCAGTGAACAGAAGCAGCTGGCTTTAGCACGTTTAGACCACAGTCAGGAACAGGTCGCGACAGACAGCTAGAGTCGCCGTATTTCATGAACCTAACTGTATGTCACTAACGACATGTCAAAGATGTATTTAACTCAAGGAAATTTAGAACCAAGCAATCTGACAGTAAGTTCCCAGTGTTTTCTTTTTAAATCAAGAAAACATGTTTCGTTAGCAGCTAACCACTTACTGTCATAACAGGAGACCCAACAGGAAGATTGCCAAGAATGGAAGCTGTGTAACTGGACTCTCCGAATACAGGACTATTATCATTGATGTCCGTTATGTTGATTGAGATGGTCATGGAGGATGAGTGCCTGGCTGTGTCTTCTGCTCTAATAACTAGGACGAACAGTTGAAATTACTTCATAAAACAAGTTTTGTAAACTGACAGATATTCCAATATAAATGCACTCAGTTGAAGCCATAAAATTAAAATTAGTTATACAATGTATATATATTATAGTCGATGGAGAGGATACCAATGTTACTAGTTGAAGCCAGGAAAACTGCATATTGGTATACATGTTGTATTCTATCCAAAATTATTTATTGGTTACGTATTATAATTTAGGTGAAGAATATTCCCATTACATGTATTTGAGGATAACTTTAACTTTCTAAGAAGGCTATTCTGCCTGCAACTTGGGGGGGGGGGGGAGGGTGGCCATAACAGAGAGGTGTATGTCTAACCATTATAGTGAACATTGATAATTTATATTCATTGCATACTAACAGGTCTCAATAGCTTCAAAGGTGCTTAATTTTTAGTATATCAGTTGGATTATATTCGTGTGTCTATGTCAGCTCACCAATTACTGCATCATGGATAGCATCAGCAGCATCATAATCGATCCTGGTGGCGATTGTGATGTTGAGAGTGACGTCATCAAAGTCAAAGAGGCCTCCTGATGTGTCAGCTATCAAAGAGTAGTGGATGAAGTCCCCTGCATCATCATCTTCAGCCTGAACTGTAACTCCTAGTTGTGTACCTATTGGCTGAGAACAGATCAGATGTGAATGTGTGGGCATACAGTCTGATGAGTCGAACCCTCATTCGCTGCATATCATTCTTTAGCAGTCTTGACGCAAGACCCTCGATCACGCCTCTACGCAGGAGAGAGTCTTGGGGAATTCGGGAGGAGCAAGGATGCTAGTGGGGGCTCACGGAATTTGACAGTGTAGAAAGGTCTGAGGGTCTGCATTCAGGCTGATTCTTTACACTACAGGAGTTATTGTTATCTATTAAAATGCCAATTGATAATGTATTATATATAAATACATTGATTATTGATATTGAGAGCATCTACAATATTTTGAGAGAATGAACAGTTTCCAAATTAACCACAAACTGACACTTTGATAATTTGGCAAGAGAGTGCTTTTAAATTTGGCTGGGGTTGGAACTTAATCATATATATATTTAATATCTATGACAAGTAGAATTACAAGAAAACAATAAAGTTCCTTTACTTGACAGACTGACAGCACCCAATACTAACGATGGGGTACTGATGCCTATGCAAAACAAAGAATGTACATGTAATCCGAGAGCTGGCACTTACATGTTCTTCCAGTAGATCCAGAGAAATGCTATCAAAGAGAAAAACTGGTGCTTCATTGACATCCTGGATGGTGATTGTCAGTGATTCACTGGCAGAAAGACCACCTGCATCCTCCACAACAATTGTTATTACATAAGATGATGTGACCTCATAGTTGAGACCAGGTTTGTTGACCAGAGAGAGTGTACCATCTGCAAAAATATTTCATCTTACAAATTTACAGGGTGATCTTCATTCCTGCTGTGCAGGATAACCTCACAATTAAATGGTGATCTTGCTGTGTAACACAATGGTGAAAGTACAGTTAGGACTAAACTGCTGTGGTTCTCATAGTGAAATTCTTGTAAATAATAAGATTGACTCAATGAGTGGTTCCATGGTATTTCATGTTACTCTTCCAAAAGTATGTGATCTTATGAATCTGCTGCTAAAAATCCATTTGGTGCTGTACATTGGTGTTTTACAGTATATCAATGTGAATTAACAGTTACTCTCATCTTTCGGCTGACTGATTTAAAAAAAATTATGGACAAATTTACCTGAGATAATGGTGAACTGGGACTGACCGAATACTGGATTTACAGAAATTGAGAAGGTGTGTGAATCTCCAATATCAGGATCCGTGAAAGACGCCTATAATAAACAACAGGTTGATAAAAATATTTTAGAAGAATCTGTAAAAAAATAAAAAATATATAAAGATTGCTTGAATGTTAAAAATACCTCCAGGGACATGCTTGTAGCTCTTCCCAAATAAAAGGCATTTATAAAAAATGATGCTTTAGAAAAGGACGTACCTTGTGTTATTGTGAATCATTTAAATATGCATCATTGAATTATCGCAGGAAGCCACCCATCACAAAATTGGTAGTTTCCCGAATAACACATCACTTAATAAGTAATAAGTGATTTGCTATTCGGGGAATTACCGATTTTGTGATGAAAGTTAAATGCCAACCTAAGGTCAGACGATCTGTCCTAAAGCCAGCATAATGCCAACATTTGCACAAACAGTTTCATTAAATACGACCTGTCAAATTGAACCTAGACAAAGCTAGATAACTTCTGCTATACAATGCTACCTTCCAATAAATGGAACTCTCTGGCTATAGCTGGCTACTCGAAGCCAGATCTAAAAGTACATGCAGCAGCATTTGCTGCACAAGTTGAGATTTAGGCATATTTGTCATTTCTTGTTGAAAAGATGCATGTCCATTGCACATACATATTTACTATGTATTTGGATATATTTCTTACATTTATGAAGGTTTATATTTTTTCAGTGGCAGTAAGCAAGTTATAAAACTTGCAAAAGCGGCTGGCTATAGCTACAGCCACGAATAGGTCGCTACAGCTGTCTAGAGACAACCACATGTTATGCAACTGACTGTATCAACTTGACATTGACCCGAAGAGGCATGTTCCCCTTGTGCACAATAAACAATTAAAAAAAAAAAAAAAGACCTTCCTTACACGAAACAGATCAGTTGCTGCATCTGTGTCCTCATTGATAGTGATGGGTGATGCGGGTAAATTGCTGAATACAGGAGCTTCATTCACATCCACAATCAGCACAGTCAAAGTCTGTGAAAGGCCTGTGTTGTCAAACTGGTCTCTGACAAGAACTGTCAAGTCATATCTGTCCACTTGCTCATAGTTGAATGAAGGGTTGTTCACGTAACTGATAGCACCACCTGAATTATGAAAATAAAATGCAATATTACTGGAAAAAATGTACTGAATGCAACTGTGGGACTGTGAGTGGTCACAACAATTAATATAGTGAAACTTAGCCTTTAAGACTAAAATTGGTGTGGATTCTATTGAACTCAGAACTCAGAACAATTTATTCGAAATATCACATATTAAAATGTGGACATTTGGGAGTGGTCCTCCAAGGCATAAATTCTGCCGATATCAAGGGCGACACCCTAGTTAATAAACAAAATGAACAAAATTTCAGATGTATATAGGTACAGTCACTAATGTAATGTCAGTGTTAATGAAAATGATGAGATGGGAGAGGGATGGTGAATCATTGATGATGTTGGTGCACCTTCGCACTATGGATGCTGAGATATAGGAAACACCGAAACTTTGTCCATTTAAATGAAATTCACATGATGTCAGAGCTTAGCATTTTCTAGATTTGAAGGTACAGAGCCTCAGTGATCCCCACACCCCAGAACTGGGGTGTGGGGATCACTGCCCGCAACTCTTTATCATGATCATCTTACGTATACTATTGTCAATAGGTTTTATTATGTCAAGGTTCCACTGTGACTGTAATATCGGAGCAATCAAAATCACTGCATGGAGGCAGGATTCAATTGTATGCCACAATTTTGTAGCGTGACAGTGGGCTCAATACATTATTACCAGTGGAGATACAGTTGACTTTGCCACACTCTCCTTCATTTTTCAGCTATGTGTGTCAGTAATTTATAATATCTCAATTTGAAAATAATGATAATATTATTTAATCAATTCATTTATGTGAAGATCAACTATTATGTAGATTTTCACTCACTGGATCCATGAATGTTAAACTTCCCATCATTTGGAGCTGCTGAGAGAGTGTAAATAATGAAGTCACTCTCTGGATCAGTGGCTGCAGCTGTGAAAACCACTGTCGATGATGTCACATCTTCCAGAATGCTGATGTCACTGCTTGGGAGGTTTGTCAGTATTGGTGGTTCCTGGACATTTGTTACTGTAATATCAATTGTAGCAGTAGCCGAAAGACCTCCAGGGTCAATGGCTGTCACTGTGAAGACATAGTTTGAAGCTGTTTCAAAGTCCAGGCCTGGTGGAGCAGCCGCTGTGAGGGCACCTGGTAAATGAAAAGTGGAATGTAGTCATCTTGGAATTATCCATGGTTGCAGAGCAAATTGCTGGGGTCATTCATGATGGAAAACATATAGATAGATAGTTAGATAGATAGACAGATAGACAGACAGATAGGTAGATAGATAGATAGATAGATAGATAGATAATATGAAAGAAGATTGCATGTATTATATAAAGAAATTAATTTTATAACGAACCTGTACTGTCGACTGTCAATGCGCTGATTCCAGTAGCTGGAGTTGTCATGGTAACTGTGAAAGTCACTGTATCTCCATCATCGTCATAAGCTGACGCCAGGTGGACCTGCCCTGTGCTGCCCTCTGCCAGCGCTAAACTAACTGGAAGATTGGTCAGTTGTGGGACTTCATTGACGTCACTGATTGTCACAGTGAGAGAGCCAGATACAGGATCTATTCCATCGGATACAGTAATGGTCAGAACATAGGATGGGGTGGTCTCATAGTCCAGGTTTGGAGTAGATGCCAAGATAACAGCACCTGAAAAGCCATAGTTCACAGACTATATTATTAACTCAAAGCAAGCCCAATGCTAGAAAGATATTTACCATCACCAAGTCAACTCAGAGATGGGAGTTGATTAGTTTGCCAAAGAGTTTCACATGATAAAGTTCTGGCAACACTTGTCCATTATTGTATAATAGTAATCCAAGGTAAAGCAGTAAAACTGTTCACAGCAACAGAGAATTTAGTGAACTGAATGACTAGCCTGATCCCCATGTTATATATCTCTTTTACAATATCACCATGACTTCCAGATAACCTGACTTGGAGTCACCCTACAAGGAAAGTGTTAGTTGAAGCACACGTTTTTAACTGGTTGTCATAATGTTGAGTCTGGATAATGGAGTTTTCTTGAAGTCAGGAAATTAATACCTAATAAGCTGCTAAGAACAAATTGACGATGCATATTACTCCAACAATGCAGTAGGCCTATACGGTTATAGTCATGAAATACTACACCTACCACCACTGAAAAAAAGAACCTTGGTTAATGTAAGAAATGTATCTAATATATCATAAATATGTACTTTATGTACTTTTAGATCTGCCGTTGAGTAGCCAGCTATAGCCAGACAGTTCCGTTTAGTGCCAGATAGCATCTTATAGCAGAGGTTGTCTAGCTTTGTCAAGGTATAAATAATCTTACCAGTGGAATCAATTGAGAAAACAGAAGTTGCAGGTGATGCTGACAGTGAGTAGGTGGGTGAAGTGCCATCCTCATCACTTGCAAGGACAGTGAAGATTGTGCTCCCACCTACATTATCCTCACTGATGACCACAGTGTTGGGCAGGTTAGTCACCACAGGAGCATCGTTGGCGTCAAGGACATTCACAATCATGGTGTCATCAGTTGTGCTGGTGCCATCATCAGCAGTTATGGTCAGTGTATAAACAGATTGTGTCTCATGATTTAGAAGTGCAGTAAGGCTAATGATACCAGCTGGGTAAAACAATGAAAGAAATGAAAAATATGGTAATAATTGTAAAGTAAATCAATGTCAGTTGATTATTATTTTATTTTTTAATGATTATTTGTGATATATTCATTAGGTAGGGTTAAGTACCTCATTAATTTATGAGGGCGTTACTTAATATTGAGGTAGATAATGTTTATTTGAATATGTATTTCATGTATCTCATTAGCAGGTGGATATTGACTAAGCACAACAAGTATTCTATCAAACTCGAGCAGGTTGTAGAATTTAAAAAGTCTGAATTCTCACTGCTTGCAGATATGGAAAATGGCCCAGAAGGAGACACGCTCAATGTGAAGGTCACTGTGTCGCCATCTTGGTCATTGATGTCTACGTCTGTGACATCATAAGGCAGTGTTTGATCCTCACTGACACTGACTGATGCCGGAAGTGCGACAAATGTGGGAGCGTCATTAATATCATTGATTGTTACATCTAAGAAGAGGTCAGTGAATGCAAATGATGTGCTAAGTCCAGTTGCATCTGTTAATGTAATCTGTGGTAGAGATAGTAAAAATCCAGCTAGTTTACATATCAATGCCATTAAATAACAGATGAAAAGGTAAAATTAGGTTTATTTTTCCAGCTATAGATATTAACACTACGTCGACTACAGACAAGAAATTTCAACTTTCTATAAAGCTGGTATACAGCTAACCACAACAGCCCAGGCCAAGTTCCATTGGCTAAAAACATTCAATAAGAAGGTCTGGAAGCAAGATGATTTGGAACCAAATATAGCCACCCACCTGGAAGTAGAAGATAGCATTGCTGGGATTATCTCCTGATATGGTTTCATAATCAAATGCTGAGCCGTCTGCAACTATCAGGTCTCCATCTGGTAACAAAGGAAAAGTTTTAGTTTCCAACGTTCCAAAAAACATATGTCTCCTTTTTATACCAGACAATAAGGCACCATTTATGTGTTTGTTCTTTTTATAAAGCAGATTTTTTGATAAATATGCTTTACATAATGTCTCATGGTGCTGATTTGATCCTCAGACATGTTACCTAGTAGCGGATTTAGGAGGGGGGGGGGTTTAAGGGGTTTAAACTCCCCTCCCCCTTGGCCTATTACATTTTCATAAACAATATTTAAAAATTCAGCGGTCCCCGCAATACATTTTAATTTGTTAACCCCCCCCCCCCCCCTCGTGAAATATTTTTGGATCCGCCTCTGTTACCCACAACCAAGACAAAAGTGACCGAATGGTGAGGCATGTAGTCCACACCATTCAAAACATGTGTCTTTATGTTTATGTGTATACATAATTATATACAAATTGTACCTACTGGCATCAAAGACGAACGAGGGTTCAACAGAAGAATACCAGACTTGAGTGTAGGTCAAAGTAGTTCCTTCAGGGTCAACTCCGTCCGCCGACCATATCACACTTCCTGTGGGAAGGTGTTCATCCACAGAGATTGACAAAGAGGGGTAGAATGCAGCAAATGGGTCAAAAGCCCAGTAAGGGTACTAGATGAAGGGGAAACATTCAACCTCATGGGTTAAGATTGTTAACTAGCATGAAGTCATTGATTCGAATTAAAGGTTGAAAAATAGTATATAGAAAACATTATTGTAAAGAATTCAATAAGAAACTGCTTTAAAACTTCACCGTGTACCATATGTAAGTATGATGTACTCGCTGTCTGTGCTGAGGCAAGTAAAAGACCCCACCCATGGGGTAAATGTGTAACATGGGTGGATTCCTCTCTCTCACCTCATCAATCAAACCTCGATAGCAGCAAGAACTTGCCTTAGAGGGCTGCACTTTCCATATCCATCCATCTATCTGTCTATCTATCTATCTACGTATCTATCTGTCTATCTATCCCAGTTTACCTCATTGATATCTCCAATCAAAACAGTGAGAGTGGCGGAATCAGACTGCCCTCCATCTGAAGCAGTCACTTCTACTATGTAACTGGATTGACTTTCATAGTCCAGGCCTGACCCATCATAACCGACTGTTCCACCTGATAAACGTTGGAAACAATTAGCAATGTTTCATATGATATGTGATGCACTGAGTGGCTAAACATTTCAATAAGTTCCCCGATATGGATATTGTCTATTATTTACAAAGTCAGGCTCAGTGGAAACGGCAATTTTATAGTTACACAAATATTATTACAGATTGTGTATACTGACAGTAACATAGAGCATGTAACTCTCTGCTGTAAATATGTAATTTAATAAACGAATCTGACTCTTATAGACATTAGTCTGATTTAAATATCTTACAGTTATAGTCACAGTAAAAATGAAGATTTAATTCACTCTGTTGTGCAATACATATATATGAACTTGTTTCGTAAGACGTGTTATGCAATATGAGATTACAGTCAGTTTATCAAAATGGCAATTTGTATTATGACTAGTAATAAACTTACTGTTGGAATCAATGGTAAAAGGTCCAGATGTTGAGACAGAGAATGAAATAGTATCTCCATCAGAGTCGGTTGCTGTGGCAACAAAGATGGAACCAGAAAAGGCATCCTCGTCAACTGTCGTTGATCCAGGCAAGCTGGTAATCACAGGAGCTGTAAATGTCCCAGTTGTTAAGTACTGAACAATTCTTTTATAGTAAAAGTTAGAATACTAATCACGCTGGGAAAACACTAAGTAAGTTTATGTAATTTAGAAACTTAAGTGTTCAACTACGAAAGCAAAGTCAGTACTCTTTAGTGATCTGCATTGTAAAAGGTGAAAAACTTTTCATCAAATTTTTCACCAAAGAAAAAGAAAAAAAAATACATATGTCTATCCTTAGAAAACTTATACTGTACCAGCTTGCTCGCAAGGTTTGATCCAGATTATCACCCAAACAGTGATCAGCAATAAGAGGGTGTCCGTCATAATTCATTTGTGAAATGCTACAGTATACAAAGTACTTATCTATTTGCATGGCGAACTGATTTTGATTGGGAATTACATATTTGCTTTTCTACAAGAAACACGTCAGTGGAGCCAAATAATTAATTTCTGTTGCCAAAGGAGTCAATTATATTATTGGATTTGAGAATTCAGAGTTAATTGAAAATCTAAGGGACAATGGTGTCAATTCAAGAAACACTTGAGCTTGTCAAAGGCACAGATCACGTGTGCACAATTGTTAGAATGGTGGCACCATAAGGTGGATGAATAACATGTTCAACATTTACGCATGACTGGTTAATTGTTTTGGGACCACATGATCCATATTCTATTGATTGAAAGTTTGATTGCATATACATTACGTGGTCCTTAGATCAGTTAAGTTTACACTCCTTCACCTTCTTTTTTTGGATTTAATTTTTTTGTCCTCTAGGTTTTCACAAGGCAGCCATGTTTGCATTTTTGCCTCATTGACCTCTCTTTGCACTCAGATATAGTATTGTGATGTCATCAGTAGACAATGGCCATGGTAAGACCACAGAGTGCAAGAACAATAGAGAAGTAATGATGTCATAATATATGACGTAATCAAAACGAGGTCAATGAGGCAAAAAATCCAACATGGCTGCCACGTGAAAAGCGTGTATAGGCTACCAGAGGTAGACATAATCACATAGTAATGGTGAGATAATAAAGCTCACACATATTGCTGCACATTTATCTTATGGATTTAAATGGGGTCATCCCAGTTGATTATGTACGTTTTAGATAACATTTAGTGGACTATAGCAAGTAAACTCAACAAAGAAAAAACTTTTTAGGTGGGCCTGTCAATAAGAGCATGTGTGAAATTCTCAAGGGCCAAGCAACCTGCTATTCTGTGGACACAGAGATGAATTTGTGTCCATTACATTCCACCTTTAGATATCATATCAATAGTCAATTCCATATATAATCATATTTCAGAAATATTGCTTACAATATAGAAATAAATAATTCAAATGACCCGAAGACTTTTGAGAAGCAAATTAAAAGTTAGGGCCCCTCAAATAGAAAGGACATTCCCATAAAAGTTTACATGAAGACAGTTCAATGAACACTAACCACAATGATGTTACGGCAGAAATGGTCGAATGACTTCAAAGGAGTTCTGAATAGACCTGTGGTTGATAATGATTGCTTCTGTGATACTTTTTATTGACCTTGAAAGGGAAATGAATGAAAACCTTTGAAATGGAAATTTTTACTTAGATATGAACATTAAAGAAATTGTAAAAATCACTCTAAAGATAAAACTTGGAAAATCTTTTGGTCCAGATGCTCTGCCTAATGAAATCTTGAAACAACCACAAAATTTAATTGGATTTCTGTTACAAAAACTATTTCAGTTCTGTTTTGACAACAAATTAGTCCCTCAGATTTGGAAGAAAGCTGTCATTGTACCAATACCCTAAGGTGCCATTAAATTAGAGAGGAATTGGTTTGATCAGTTGCCCAGCAAAGCTTTACTCAGCCAATACAAACGATAGGATTGTTAAACAATGCGAAAGTAATGAGTGTAGAACAACTTTTCTCACTGACTTCCATTATAAGGAGTAATTATTAATGTGTATTTACTGCATTTATTGACTTCCATTATATAAAGCGTTCGTCTGGGCTCTCTCCTATTCTATAATCTGTCATAACTATAACATTACAGGGAAAACTTATTGGGCAATAGGTGCACTGTATGAAAACACAGATTCCTGTATATCACTGACTGATAAATAATGATGTATTTCAAACAACATCAGGACAATTTGTTGCCTACTCTATTTGATTTATACATTAATGATCTAAAACCTACAATGTGGAGTTCCATTTGGTGATAATGATATGCTAAGCATACTTTTGTATGCTGATGATATTGCCCTCTATGCTGAATCTGAACACGATCTGCAAAAAATGCTTTAGAAGGCCTGGTGCAAAAATAATAAAGCCTAAGTGTGACATAACCAAAGCATTAGATTTTGAGGTTTTTGTAAGTTAATGCTTCATAGAAACTCAAACCCTTCTTAATGACTGCAAATACTATTTTGATACTATTGTAAGTTTCATTTGATCATTATTTCTTTTGTCTGCTATAGGTTAATGCTCATGAATCAGTGGTATTTTATAAAAGTTCACAAAATTCAACAATAGTTTAATATCCCTCTTCTAGAAGCAGAAAATGCATTACACTATTGTTCTAATTGGCCTATAACACAAGTAAACTAGTGGGTCAGTATTTTGTGAAAGGATTGTTTAGTTTATTGGCTTGGGCAGAACATTAACGTTAGGGCATAACGCTTGGGACGCCCATTTTCTATTTTTTGTTGGGCTTTCACTACACTGGAAACATAAGGAGCTTTAAAAATAGTCTGGAATGATATGAAGAACATATAACACCATGATTCAGTGCTATTCAGTTACAATAAATTTGTAAAAGTCTGAGTTATAAATGGAGCATAACGCTCGGGACAAAATAATCCTCCTTCTAATTCATAGATACCAGTGACACAGGGAAAAACCAGATTAAAGTTTGAGTTACAGATATTTTAACAATTATTATCACTATCTTTTTGCAATATTTCAGCAATCTATATGCTAAATTACTTGGATAATTTGTTCGACAAAAACTTAAAATAATGATTTTTTTTCCTAATGCTAGTATGAAGAGTATCTTTGCAAAATGAGCAGTGAACCGGCAGAGCAAAGAATAAATGCATAATTATCTAAGTTTAGAAAACTAAACTAAATATACATTAGAAAAGAATAGTTTGGATTATTGAATTATTAGCACGAATTATTGAAATTAATCAATGACATTTAACCAACTTCAAAATGTCACACTTAAAACGGTACAAAATGCCGTTTTTCTGTTAATTCTGTTATAAGATGAAAATGGCTGAACTGATTTGCCTAAAATTTTCAGAGAATACTCACAACATTTACCACATATTAGATAAATATAACAATTGTAGCGTTAGTAGTATAGCTGTATTTTATGCCAGACTTCATATGATACCAAAGGCTTCATTATTTTTGCACTAACCCTTAATTGTCTTTTTGACTGGTGTCAAGAAATGGCGACTCAGCCAATGAAACAAAAAACCAAGGTAATGCTTTAAGAACTAAAAGATCTCCTTCTATACTAATTCAAACTGGGAGAAAAGGATTTGGAAGTTATAAGTATGTAGGTATTTATCTGATGTTCAAAATTGGTCTGAAACAGCAAACAGTCCCATATCATCAAAGCAGAAGATATTCCAGCTGGGATCGACCAGAGTTAGGTCATCTTTCTGTTGAGCTGTTATTCCCTGGCAGAAACACTGGCAAGAACCTGTGTGGTCCTCTGTCAAGATAAGGCAATATACCAAGCATTTACCCTTTAGTGTTAAAGTGGTACAATAAGAATTATCTGCGAGGTCTCCATTTACTTGATGGATGCACATAATTGACAATGTAAATATCTGCAACAGTTCCTTGATCATCCTCGTACAGCCTAACTTGTGATGGTAAATAAAATGCAAAGTTGGTAGATTATTGCAATATTTATTAATTGTGAGTTATTAGTTTACAAGCTCCAACTTAATAAAGTGGTTAATTACTGAAACATTTACAACGCCAGTGATCACCAACCTGCCTGGATCAATAACTGTTGATGAGGATGCTCTTACCTGGTTCCATCTTTGTTACCTCAGCAACTGCTTCAGCGAGTATTTCATTCTCCATCACAGCTTCTGGACCTTTTAAAATTTCTTCCTTGACGAGTTACCTTTTCGTTTCAACTATGTATTTAAAGGTCCCATGCGCATTATATTTTATCGACCAAATCCCTACTCTGGAGATATTGTGCGTTCTCTGTTGCTTGCTACTCCTGGTTATTGGAAGTGCATCTAGTCGTTTGTCAAATAGTCGTATTCGTAATTTTTATATACTGTAAATGCACAGCATAAGTAATTTTATTAGTCTTAATTCTCGTGTGTGTTTGTTTTATATTTTGTTGTTTATCACACCAAAAAGTTATTGTGTCAAAGTAATGGTATGGTAATAATATCATTACTTGACAAAGGTTTTGCTTGGAAGTTATAAAAACTGCATTTTGACCAAATAAAACGTCCATGAGCTCCGTCTTCAATGTCAAAAGAAATCAATTACATTCTTGGACATGGGAATATGCAGTTAATTGAAAATCCAATGGACAATGGTGTCAATTCAAGAATCACTCCAGTTTGACATGGACACCTGTCATTTACACAATTGTTTGAATGGTGTCAATATAGGTGGGTGAAATAGCCTATACAACCTTCAAACATGACCGATTAATTTATATAACAAAATACACAAATGAACGTTTGCATGATTCAATTTCTCAATACTATCAAAAGCAAATAAATGTCTCTACGAGAGTATACATTTTCCCTATTTTCTATGGTGGCTATATATAGTAGGACACTATATAATTATACAATGGGTACATGTGAGACATGAAGATATGTACACCCAAAAATGTCAATGTACAACGAGGCTGATAGGCCAAGTTATACATAATATTTGAGGGTGTACATATCTCATGTCTCACAATGCATTCATTGTGTAATTGTTTTGTACCACTGAACCCCAATATTTTTATTGTCAATATATTATTTTCCATTTTTCATTGACTAAGATTTACAGAGCTTCCAGAAAATGTCTGTATTTTGAAAATTAGATAACAACTGACGAAGTTATCAAATAAAACGTAAGAGTAAGTCAGATCGTGACACTGGAGACGCTGGAGACTCTGCATCCGACCACGCCCACTTTTTGGCTAGCTACCAATCGCAGTGCGGCGTGGTTGGCTAACTGTTGTACATGAGGATTTGCACAACGGCGTTCATATTGCTAAACTGCATTGGTGAGTGGTACAAACATAGGTATGTGGTGGGAAGCACGAAAGGGACAGAAATGTCATGGGATGATGCGAACAATAGTCACGTTATGTTAACGTAAATATGTGGACTTGGTGATTTGCAATATAAAACATAAATATGTGTGTGTGTATGTGTACACAATATTCTATTGATTTTACTACTTTTGTATTTCAACTCAGCAGGGCTCATTGAAAAACGTATTTTCTGAATGAGCCACCCTGGAAAAATATGTTCTAAATAAAATAATACATAAAAAACAGAAATTACATATTTCTTACAGTAATCAAAACCGTTACGGAAGTTTAACTTTCGGTTGGAAAGGTGATGTATTAAGTTTTGCTAAAATACTTCAGTCCATGTTGTGCTGCTCTATTGTACAGTTGGCTATTCAGTACTTTGATGAAAGTTCTGCTACTTTTTGGGGTCACAACTGCCTTTAGAGTGCCTAACGAGCACTGAAAATTACCAAATAAAGTGCTCATGTGACGTATATCATTGCTTTGTTTAAAACTGTTTTGTGAAACAACTGCCTAAAAGCTATTCAATATTTTCAGTGCTTGCCCAACTTCATGATGACTAACACAGGGATTATCCTTAATTGTTGATTACTGTGTTTTATAAACAGTCAAGGTTGGCTGGAGACATTCAATCGTTTTTTACAGTAACAACCAATGTGACGTGTTCGAAGCACCTTGAAAGACTGAAAAGTTTGCATTGTTTGTCAATGTAACCACTTTTCTGCAAGGCACTACAAGCACTCCAGTACAGAAATCATATCTTAAATAGCCTCACCAAAAAGCCACTCCAGCACAGTACCAGTTACCGTTTTTACAGACGGACATATTCAACTATCAATAAATAAGAGATGAAAAGACTTTTAGAAGATAATTTTTATTACATGTTGTTACAGGCTGACAGACCTTCAAATCTAAGAGATGAAAGACTTTTCTAAGAAGTAAAGTTTTATTACATGTAATGTTTTACAAGCTATGCTACTGTGAGGAGGGACAACAAAGAGATGTATACTGCCCTCTAAAAATATAAGATCAATTTCAAGAGCATGTACACATTGATGAATGTGGTCTGAAATTATTGGAGGACGGTAGCCTACCACATTGGAGTCAAATAACAAATAAATAACAAACATTAGTAGGTCTCCTGAAATAATTATCATAGCATCAATTTGCTATTTAGGAGAATTACATCACAAGCTACGTAATTATCGATTGGTAAGATAGCATTCCAAATAATTATTAATTATTATTATCAGACTGGCTGAAATTAACAAAATTAGAGTGTCCTAAAATTTACACAATATTAAACAACTAAAGATGTTGTTAATAAATTAGTGAATAAATAAAGTCCATAATACATATTGAATACGTATATTAAGCATGATATGTTTAACATATTCCAGTGATTCTCATGCAGGGGAGTGCCATTCTGTGCTACTGCTTCATGAGGACCTTTCTTCAACAGGTGGACTTGGTGATTTGCAAGGCAACTGCTTTGTTGCTTCTGGAAGCTTTGAAAACAATGCTTCCCTTCGGGCATTTTTTGATGATGTCCATGGCGCTGAAAACATTCAGAAATTGGGTCATCTCATGCCAAATGTAGGGACCACAAGTTTCAGTGTTGTCAGTCTAAGCCACAGGGAGATGTGTGAGACCGAACCCCCCCCCCCCCCCCCCCCCCCCACATAATAGACCCGAGATATTGATAAACTGACATTATCAGATAGTAAAATGTAGTCTGCATGTTTTAGGCTACGCCCCAGCTTAAACCAACAGTGGTGATCAAAGAGTTTTTCAAAGCACAATAAATTTTAAAATGTTGTCAATATAATTAAATCAATAGCTGTAATATTGTTTGGCGTTAATTAAGAGAAGAGGAACTCGTATTATAAAAAAACAGAGAAGGATTTTCACACCTTACCTGTGATAATCCACTCCAGCTACAGACTGACCATTTACGGACAAAATTCTGTCTCCTACTAGAAGTTGGCCGTTTGCAGCTGCAGGACTATTCTGAACTAAAGTCCTCACGTAGATACCTTTGCTCCTTAGTGGAGTGAACTGAAAGAAATGATTTGAAATTAAATGATTTGATAGGTTAATTTGTTCATGCCCATAGATCTAATATTTGAAACTGATAAGACCGCAGGACTTCATAAGTTTCTTGGTAATGAAGCCATTATTGTTTTTGAATCAAATTCAAAGTCTTGAATTCTCTGTCTGCCATTAAAATTGCACCAGAAATCTTTCACAACTTCCTTGGCCGTATTCTGCATTGGTTTAACTGCAAAAACTTAATCCTTAGGCCATGCTGGAGGTTTGAACCTGCTACCTTATGATTAGCACGCAGACCCAAATAACATGGTTCACCAGCCAGACATTGGTGTGATGTCGGCCGACAAGCGAAAGCAATATATTTTAATGTAATTTTATCTTATCTTATTTGTGTACATGTTTCATGATTTTATATCTATTTTCTTATTTTAGTTCATTTATGTACTAACACTTAATATTTCATCTGTATGTATATATATATATATATATATATATTATTGTTTTGTTGTATTTAATAAGCCACCTGAAAAACTGCTTTTACTGATGGTGCTACCCATTCTAAATATATTTTAATAAATAAATAATGGCAATGTTGAAATGATGTCAATCCCATAGAATGCTATCTGGGAAAGCCTTAACCACTAGACTAAAGTACCCATGCATCTGGAAGTGAATATTTGATCCCAACATTACAGTATCCATATGATCCCATCATTACAGTATCCATATGATCCCAACATTACAGTATCCATATGATCCCATCATTACAGTATCCATATGATCCCAACATTACAGTAACCATATGATCCCATCATTACAGTATCCATATGATCCCATCATTACAGTATCCATATGATCCCAACATTACAGTATCCATATGATCCCATCATTACAGTATCCATATGATCCCATCATTACAGTATCCATATGATCCCAACATTACAGTATCCATATGATCCCATCATTACAGTATCCATATGATCATTACAGTATCCATATGATCCCAACATTACAATATCCTATCCATATGAGACACCACATATTCTATTTACCATGCCATCAATGAGGCCCAAACCAAGACCTCTGTCTCCACATTGCAAGGTAACTTCATAGGTTTCACCATTCGTATCATCTTCTCCATCTTCCTTGATGGAAACTGACGAGTCACTCACTTCATTGCTACAAGTTGAATCTAAAAGACAAATGCCAATCATTTACGTAAAGAAACATATATTTGTATGGTACAATGTAGAGCAAAATTAAATTTACTGTTTGTTTATTAGGCAGACAATTATAGAAGACTAGGAAATCTCAAAGGTTAGTTGACTGGTTGTTAAACAATAATTGTATAGACTTTGTTGATGTGACAGTTTGTTTAAAGTGGTTTGGCTGCACCTTAATAAGTTATCAATATTTATTATGTCATCTTACTCATTCACAAACCTGAAAATTTGTAATTCCTTGGCTGTATGGCGCCAGGCAACCTGCCATTGAAAAGCAAGTGTCCTGCTGATGTCCTTTCTACATCATCATTTCCAGTAACTCGAGCAGCGAAATCTTCATCTACAGTTCCTCGACCTCTGCTTCGCGAGCGACGATTGTGGAGGATTGGTGCTGGAACAGTCGGCTGAGGAGGGATGCTGCGACTGTCAAAACATAAATGTCTCTCAGGACTTGATGTAGCCACTGGAATTCCTTCAGTGAAAGAGCATGAGAGACTCTGGCTGATTTTTGGATGTTCCACGCAAACTCGCTTGTCGATAGATAATGACCTCGCTTTGCCCCGTTCTTCTTTTCTAGTCTTCCTTTCTGCCCTTGATCTTAATTGGACAAATTAAAACATCACACGTAACAAAAATTTGGATTGAAGCATCTATTGTCCATATTCTATGTGTTAATATATGTGTGGTTATCATTATCTGTATTATCATGTATACAATCAATTTTACTGATGTGATGGACAAAATAAGTCCAACCGAAAGTAGTAGTTTTTAGTGAATTCAACCAAGGTAGTGGTTGACCTTACAACCTGTCTGCAGAAACCTTGGAGTCTACTTTTGTCTCCATGCAGAAACCGACATATCAAAATAGTTAAAACAACCAATTTTTTAGAAGGGGTGTACAGTTTGGACATTTATTCTCCACCAAACAGCATGAAGTACTATACATTTACTAAACATAAACTCCACTTCAGATGGCATTGTTTGGAATCTTTCTTTTCGAATATGTTCTTTTGAATTCAGAATTCTTTCTTTTAGAATCAAATCGTATTGAAGGGTGTAACAAGATAAATAAAACTGGGGACAAACTTAAATTTAGCCCTTTTTCTCAACAGTGAAGTCTGACCAACCTTCTCTTTGGAGCGACGGGAACATTCGTAACCTCCTGCATGACAAGGCGGTCACCATCTTGGAGATTGTATTGTCTTGAAAGCCTTCTCTGCCTTCCAACTACTTCTCTCGCATTTGACACGTTTGCAGCAGATTTCTCTCTGTCGTTTGATGACTTTTGTTGGGAATCATCAACATTTTTTTCCTCTCCAAGAGGACTTCGTGACCGTTTGAGCTCAGTTGAAGACTGCGAACTGCTTTTTCTTCGACTACCAATGATTGCATTTTCGTAAATTGTACTTTTACTCACATCCTCCGTTCCCGACCAGTCTTCGCTCATTCCGCTGTCATAGCCATCTGTGAAAACCATAAAAAAATCAAGTTCACTATTATGTGATTTAAATTAAATAGAAAAGAGACAACCCAGATAGCATTCCAAATCGGGCCAGCGTTGTTTCTATGACGGCTGCCGTAGATACAACATCGGTTCAACATCGTCAACATCGAGTCAACGTTGATACAAATTGGAATGCTATCTTGGAAAAACGTATGAAACCAACCTTGTAAGCCATACTGCATGCTTATTCTCTTCACAAAATTAGCGAAGTCTGATGAAAGGCATGCTTTATCTAGAGAAAACACGTAGCCAGAATCTGGGATGACAAAAACTGGTGCAGAAGTTGGCTTTTCTTGAATCTCCCCTGTAAAGAAGTCAAGAAATTTCTGATTGAATTGTGTGCTTTTTAAAGTTTGTTTTGAAAGCTCATCTTAATCATAACAGCAATTTAAAAAGACAGAAAGATATTTTTTTTTGCTGCATGCAACTTGTTTTCCTGCCCGCAACTTGTTTTCCTGCTATCAACGACCGTCTTTTTAAAATGATGTTATGCTAATTTGGGATTATAATAACAAGGGTGATACCATGCATAGCAGCCCTTGCATCAGTCTGAGATGGGATCCAATGGTAAGGTCGTTCTATGGAAGGACCCAGTTGGTAGTTGGCCAGGATATGGTGGAGCTGGGCTGGCTTCAGGTCTGGAAACTGCTGACGAAGGGATCGCCATCTTGTCTACAATTTAATTAATTTTTGCAACAATTAATGTTCATTGTATTCCATATTATGTAACGTTCTTCCATACAATTCCTGCTTAGTAAATCAACTATATTCTGTAGTTTAAAACTTCATCCAAGCGTTACTTTGGAATACCTAACACTGTTGAAATTTAATGAACATGGGTTTTCCTGACGTAATTTTGTGTCTTTAGCTATTCTATTACATTGAAGTACAATAGAAAATATTTTAATGCAAAGTGTAATTGTAGCAAAATATGACAAAATAGATATGAAAGAAACGCAAAAATGGCTACACAACACAACAACAAGTCAACCGCACTGCATAGTTATAATTACACAACTACAACACATGGTATATATCTTTGGCAGTGTGCTCTGTTTGTGTTTATGGTCAAATGGTTTCAAGGTCGAGGGGTCATTTTAGAGGTTAATGGCCTCCTCACATTGCTCACATACTTGCCTACCTGCAATAAATGTTGCTTTGGCATGGCCAGCAGGTTGATCACTGAGCTGGCCTTGGTCATAGCTGCACTTGCCTGTGGCCCCAAGTGGTTGGCTGTGGCCCAGGTGTCCACGGTGTCCAAGTTGCCCCTGAGTTGGACCCCTCTGCTCCACTTGTAATATCGGCTGGTGCAGTCTGAACGTTTGGAGGGAAAATGAAGAATTCAAGTATTGATAACTAGTGATTAATTGCAAGGTGAAGACTGTTACTGGAAAATGTTACAGTTAAACGAAATGCAGACTAAATGTCACTGTCAGGGGCATCAATTTCTCTTGACAGAACCATTGCAGGTCTCCTTGGGTCTGTCGCGCCGAGACTTTCCCTCGTACAAGTAGCCCTGGCAGTTAACAGATTTTTTTTTGTTTACAGATAAACTTGTTTTGATATGTGATGTGAAGTGTAAAACTGTTAACAAAGCATAAATGTCCAAAACAAAGGTGTGTAGAAAAAAAGTTTTCATTTGTGAATTTCAAGGGGGATGATTGCATTGATCATCTCCCTTCCCAAAATGTGGAGGCGGGGGGGGGGGGGGGGGTATATATGCCGGGTAAATAAAAAAAATAAAGATATAAGTAGATAAAAATATTGGCAACTATTCAGCTATGAACAATGAAATTCTATCACCAGGACTGATAACGATTGTTCTAATACGTTAAGTGGTTGGCAAACGAAACGATTAAGAGAAAGAGGGTAACTGATCCTGATAAGAAGGTGGCTTCAGATTATCAAATCATAGACAAAGCTTAGATTATCATGTATCATGATGCATGGCTGTTTTATATGAGTAATCAAATATGATATGCATGAGGCATGACAAACATGTGTCTGGGACGTCACTTAGTGCAAAGATCATAAACACCACACGAAAAAAGATATAATTGATATTCACGATTAGCTCAACATGAACAGTGAAGGAATTAAAAAAAAAAAAAGACAAAAAAAAAAAAAGGTTCTAAAAAGTGTGCGTAATTTCGCTCCAAGCATCAAGCATTAACATTGAATATACAGTAGGTCATAATGTTAAATTATCAAGTATATTTGCAATGTAACAACATCTATTGCATTCATAACACAACCCATTGTCCATAGATGACGAGTGAAAATTTGCCACTGACCTTACATGACGTATTTGTGGGCTATTTTTAGGCTATACGATGCTTATTGCCCTCGAGCTAAGAGGATTTAGTCATATGTTAACGTTTATTAAAAACTGCTCAACTTCCGCCCATTGAAATTTTTTCTTTCAAATCTGCAAAATCACACTAACCAAAAGTCAAACATTTTGAAGGGGGGGGGGTGGACAAATTAAAATATATTGCGGGGACCACTGATATATAATTAAAGCTAGGAATATTTAGAGATTAAAGTACTAAACCCTCCCCCCCCCCCCCCAAAGTCCGCTACTGCAGGTCGTAATGACTGTGCGAGGATGACTAATTGATTGATTGGTTAATTATTTGATTGATTTATTCACTAAGCCAGAATCGGATTATATCGGCGTACACTATACATTATACAGCTGGTTTCAGGATGACTACTCGGTAGGCCTTTTTATAAATTAATCGGGACAATTTAACGATATAGTCTTAATAAATAAAGTATCCGTCCCTATGACAAATTTTACAAGTTAACCTGTCAACTTATATAGTCAACATTAACTACATCTGTATGGTTGATTGACTGACAAGTGGCTGTACATATGAGGCAAATATAGTATGTGTGCAAATATAGTATGTGTTGGAACCCTTCCCCCCCCCCCCCCCCCCCCATGGACTCATGACAGCAGTAATTCCAGACACTGCTCAGTTTGAATTCAAATTAAAATATATTGCGGGGACCACTGATATATAATTAAAGCTAGGAATATTTAGAGATTAAAGTACTAAACCCTCCCCCCCCCCCCCCCCAAAGTCCGCTACTGCAGGTCGTAATGACTGTGCGAGGATGACTAATTGATTGATTGGTTAATTATTTGATTGATTTATTCACTAAGCCAGAATCGGATTATATCGGCGTACACTATACATTATACAGCTGGTTTCAGGATGACTACTCGGTAGGCCTTTTTATAAATTAATCGGGACAATTTAACGATATAGTCTTAATAAATAAAGTATCCGTCCCTATGACAAATTTTACAAGTTAACCTGTCAACTTATATAGTCAACATTAACTACATCTGTATGGTTGATTGACTGACAAGTGGCTGTACATATGAGGCAAATATAGTATGTGTGCAAATATAGTATGTGTTGGAACCCTTCCCCCCCCCCCCCCCCCCCATGGACTCATGACAGCAGTAATTCCAGACACTGCTCAGTTTGAATTCAAATTAAAATATATTGCGGGGACCACTGATATATAATTAAAGCTAGGAATATTTAGAGATTAAAGTACTAAACCCTCCCCCCCCCCCCCCCCCCCAAAGTCCGCTACTGCAGGTCGTAATGACTGTGCGAGGATGACTAATTGATTGATTGGTTAATTATTTGATTGATTTATTCACTAAGCCAGAATCGGATTATATCGGCGTACACTATACATTATACAGCTGGTTTCAGGATGACTACTCGGTAGGCCTTTTTATAAATTAATCGGGACAATTTAACGATATAGTCTTAATAAATAAAGTATCCGTCCCTATGACAAATTTTACAAGTTAACCTGTCAACTTATATAGTCAACATTAACTACATCTGTATGGTTGATTGACTGACAAGTGGCTGTACATATGAGGCAAATATAGTATGTGTGCAAATATAGTATGTGTTGGAACCCCTCCCCCCCCCCCCCCCCCCCCCATGGACTCATGACAGCAGTAATTCCAGACACTGCTCAGTTTGGTGGGTGCCTAGTTCAGCTGTAGCCCTGGGCTTCCAACCACTGGGTCAGGTGCAGAAATACAGCCCTAATCCACCCACCACAGACACACCCCATAGTAAGTACCTTTCGTTATGATGGCATTAAATACGTGGACACTGGTGGAGCGGAACGCTGTAGAAAACAATCGAGAGACGACCTGAGGGTGCACGTAGGTGGCGCGCAGTTCGTTCAAGGTCGTCTGGTAAACAGTCAAAAGGGCATCTACGCTGTCCTCGGCGTCAGAGGGCGACACCTCATCCTCACTGAATGGATTGCTGGACAAGAAGCTGGAGACGCAAGACTCAATGCACTGGAAAATTATACCAATTGGATATGTAATAGAAGGGTGTAAATAAGATCGGTATTATGACATGTGATACATTTTATTCTACCCATAGATAAAGTTCTATCATAGCTCAAAAACCTATTTTATTATAGTAGTGATTTAATAAGTTTACATAATAAGGTGCGAGTGTGAATTGACGACATATTAACCTGAGAGGTCATTCAAATTTGGACTATAGGGATGGTATTGAGAGATAGGTGTATGGAGAGTTAGGTATGGACTATGGAGAGCTATAGGTGTAGGAAGAGCTATAGGGTTTACGTTATAAGATGAGTGTCTGCAGCAATGGAGGTTTGATAAAACGTCCAAATTTCCAGTCTTCCGGCCTACAATATATTTCGCATGCTAATTTCACCTACATAATCGACAGTTGCATGGACCTGGCGGAAGAGGGCAGCTGCTGAGTCCTCGAGCTGTCCGAGAATCTCGTCCTCTGCGGTTGCCAGGGCAACGGGAGAATCCGGCGGAAGTGACAAACCAGGGGCCATCAGGTAGTCGGACAGGTGTTTGCTCAAGTGGCCATGGAGTTCCATGCAGTTGGTCAGCCAATAAGAACAGGCTCGGACACTGGGCAGCATCCTCTCCAGACAGACGTACACGTTCTCCTTCTGGCTCCTGCAACTAGATAGATAGATAGATAGATAGATAGATTATGATAAGTGCAGCCCTCTAAGGCAAGTTCTTTCCACTCACAAGGATTAAAAGATGAGGGGAGAGTCACTTTATATTGCATCCCATGGGTGGGGTCTTTTACCTGCCACAGCATAGACACCAATTACAGGGGACCATCAATTCAATGCCTCATCCAATTGATCCTATCCTATCCTGTCCTGTCCTATTCTATCCTACCCTATTTTCAATTAATTATGACCCTCAGTCATATCCTCTTCTCCATTGAGGAAGCTCTTTTTTTTTATTCGGCCTATGTTTTGTCATTGGGTTACACTGGTTTGTTTAAGTTAAACTCAATGTTACCTTCTTAAGTTAAATCAAAATATTCACTATGTGCAACTGACTGAGCTGACAACACACAGTTCCACTTAAGCTTAAAACTATTTTTTGATCCTGACCTATGACCTCTTTTGAAAATAGTCATCCCATTATCCCAATATAGCAGTGATGCAGTGTGCTTTGAAAGACTATTTGTCAGCTGGCCAACACATTAGTGCCCAGCAGAAAAGTGGTTACACTGGCAAACAATACACACATTTTCAGTCTTTCAAAGTACTTCTGCCACGTCACATTGATTGTTATATCACCAGCCAACCTTGATTTATGATAATCCCTGTGTTAGTCAAAACTCTCGCCTGGTTGAGCGAATTAAATAGTTTTTGAACAATTGTTTCACTGTTTTCAAACAAAACATAAATTCCAATTTGGTTTGAACAGTGAGCGCCTATGCTAGTTTTTGATTGATTGATTGATTGATTAATTGATTGGTGGATTGATTGATTGATTGGTTCATTTAGAAACAGCAGAAGATATTCCATAAATGCTTGACTAGATTTTATAATTAAATAATTCTTAAACTATTATTTGTATGGTGAGGTGGTCTGAAGTATGGTGCTACTGTATTTATGAATAAAGACAAAATCGTAGTTCTACTGTAACATCGATTTTCATACCAGGAATAATGGTTATAGGCCTAATTGATAAATTGTCATTAACATGTTTCTGATGTGCTTGTATTTTCTAATATTATATACACTGCAGAAATAAAATTTGAATGGAATATATTATATAAGACCAAACCTACTGGTTCTATTGTATTAGATAAACATCCATCCCTGCCAATAATATACATGGCTAGAGAACAAAGCTTGTTTTATCACTCATAAAGACTTTTCATTGGTGTTTTAATGATTTGTTCCAACTTGGTGGTCATTAGATCCCCAAAAAGTCAGTGATAATCGGAGTATAAAATACTTTGATGTTATTGAAGGTTGATAACGAATATTATGGGAGATTTTAACGACCGCCTGGTCACGTGCCATGCCAAGATAGCCTAGTTTTGCACTCACCTCTGGACGATTTTGCTCAATGCATTGGCCTCCTCCTGCAACAATTAATAACTTTGTAATATATATAGGGCCTGTTATTATGGCCTATAGGCCTAAATTTCATAGGCCTATATTTTAAAGATGATTTATAAACGACTTTTTAATTTATTAAAATCTTGAAGAATAAACTCGAGGTAAAAGTGGCAAAGTCGGTGTTCAAAAATTTACATTAACAGCACACTTATTAGGTATGCCTAATGCCACAATAGTTATTTAATTAAAAAAATAAAAATACGGCCATGCTTTTTCAGGTCTAAATTGTGCTAAGGAGGACCTCAGATGCCCTCGTCATAGCAGATCTATACATATAGTCAAATAATATCTATATTAGGCATATATTTGAAGTAATAAAGTAAAGATGAACCTACCTCAGCTTTCTGTAAAATACAAGATGCCATTTCCAAGATAAGCTGACGGGTCTGCAGCTGGTCATTTTTCACAGCACAATGTTCCAGGGCAGCCATTAGAACGTAAGAAGCTGTCATGGCGGCATTTCCGGGAGTCCTGTGACGCATTACCTCGAAGATGACGTCACGTTCTGCTCCAGGTCGTAAGGTCAGTTTGAAGCGTCTGTGGTCGTTCTCATACTCATCATTACGTCTCCTCTGCCACTCCGACGGATCTATCTTTTGCGTCAATAACGTCATTAACGCGGTGCCATCGACCTCAACGTCCTCATTCTTATTTTCCTGACCTTCCATTTCGGCAGAGTCTTTGAATATGAACTGGTAGTGCTTGCCAATGCAAATGACATCTCCCGATTGCAGGGCAACTTTGCTGGTGACACGAGCCCCGTTCACTCTCACCTCACCATCAGAAATGGGATCGATGTAGGTGACCCGAGCTTTACGATTGGCGCAGGAATAATCCATCCGATAATCCCCGATCAATTTCCTTTTCCACGTATCCACCCTATAAAGCCAGCAATGCATGGCAAGGACATCAGGAGAACACAAGTTAATGCTGGTCACGTGAGCAGACTTAGCGCGTGGGCCACACAACACGATGACGTCATTACTCAGAACGTGTAACAGGGAGTCACGTGACCTGTCGTAACCTTGTATGGTGATCAGATAAGGGCTGTTCTTGGGGATGTCGATGGTTTGTTTTGTGTCTTCTTGGACAGCGTCATGGAATGACTGCAGTTTGGTCCTGCATTGCTTGCACAAAGTATGACTGCATGAATTGACATCAAGGTCAATGCCACGTTCTCTACTGAGGCTCCATGTATCACTTTCTACGTGACTGAGAGAGTGATGAGAAACCTTATTTAGATCATTTTGCCCTTTGTAGTCACTTTTCTCCTGTGAAAGTCCTTGGTCATCAGCGAACATGCTCAAATCGACTTCTTCCACTACCTTTCTGCGGAGTTCGAACCGCCTTCGATGAAGGGCACTGGGCTGCCATAATGAATGAATAACATACACAAACTCGTGTTTTGCCAATTCTCTTGCATATTGTTCATGGAATTCATTAGTACCAGCTTCACCCACCACATCGTACAAACAGAAGTTATTTGGTGACTCGTCATGGATTCCAAAACGACGTAGGGCCAAGCAGACGACATCATGCGCAGTCATGTGATGGTCTATCAACATGCTTTTATAACAAACATTTGGAATGACTGAAGTCCCGTGTATTTTTATCACCTTTGAATGACATTCTTCAGTGTGGTCACTGTTTGTAGAATTCTTCTGTTTTACCTTCTTTTTGGGAAGGGTCTTCCAAGAGCTTTTTGATTTTGATCTCATTGTTCTGTATTTAGCTAAACCATAAAGCTAATAAGAGCTTTTATATATATAATACACAAATGTATAGTTCACAAAGTAGATTAATCCAAAAAACACTTACAAAACGAATCACTCATAATTGCTGGCTGGTGCAGCTCTTGACTTCATGACTTAGCTCCTAAGAGTGACTTCAATATCACAGTTACTTTAAATCCAGCCCGTGCATAATCGTGTAATAATGTATCGTATAAATCCACGCTGTAGGTTAAACAGATTTCACAAAGTCTGCATAACCTGTGATGAAATGAAACTCATGGTTGGAAGTCTAAAACGAATTGTTTCCACAGTCGTGTTGTTTGACTATAACAGTGCTTTGTAACTGTGCAGAGCATAAAATGTTCGCGGCTGCCCTGCGGTCAAATTCTATTGTAGCACAGACAAACAAACTTGGTGTGATCCTCCCAGTGTCCACCACCCATCTGAGTGTACATTTGTGAACCACTGGGCTTTTAGAAAAATCCAACAGAATGTTAGGTTCTTACAGATCACGATTCGAATGACCAGCTATGATCTATAACACTAATCAAGAACACTAAAGCTGTCATGCCCTCATTATCAACTCATTGTATGATTATTAAACCAACATGATCCAGTAATCATCGCCAATGAATCGTGCCCCTGTTCAGTCATCCATAAAAATTAAAGTTACTTTTAAATTCTCGTTTACATGCTGGGTGGATGTTTTACAGATTTGATAATAATAGTAATTTGTACTGAACCTCCTTGTACAGAGAAATTTAAAATATGCATAAAATTGATAAGCAAATACATCATGTAAAAGGAAGAGATTGGATAAAAGATAAAATACATATAAGCTTAAAATACACAGAAAAGACTTTAAAAAGACATTTCAATAGATTTATAATGGAGACTGCAACAGTTTAATTCGTTCCTAATTGTGCTCATTATACTCAGACGGCAACATCTTCATGCTGTCGATTTATGGCACATGTAAACAAAGAGAAAACATTGTGCTCACACAGTTTCATCAATTTGGTAATTACACCAACTGACTCACGACGTTACTGTAAATCAGGAATTAAATAAAGTATATGAATGGTTTATGGCAGATAAGCCTTCCCTTAATATAGACAAACAATCCCAGAGAATGACATTGTATGCTGTATGATCAAACTGGGAAGTCACGTGACCCACGATTATTTAAGAATCAGAAACATTTTCTTGAACGGCGAGGCAAACGTCATGATGAGCATCATCGATTCGAAAAGTTTATTTGGAAGATAGGCTGTATAAATTAAATTAAAATTAATTTCGTGTTTTCAGATCGAAAATATACCAAATATTAAGCAAGATACGAATAGGAGAAAGTAGAGAAGCAAGTTCGCTAGCGTCATGGCGAACGTCATGAAAAGCGTCGTTCGATTCGAAACTATTAAAAGCGATCTTCTGTAAAAGAGTGATAGTCCAACAATTAGTATAGCTCATGCTGATTCTGAACATGTTTTCGGATCGAAAATAGACCAAAATTTACGCGGGATATTTGTCTGAGATGGCAGGTAGGTTGGCGGCGGCAAAAATGATTGTGGATCGAACAAATTTTCTTGTGGTGCTCCCTCAAACGTCTGCGCCTGCCCTATATAAACACGCCGTGCTAATTTGTCTTCATTTGACACTGTGCTGCGATTCTATTAGTGCAGTAGCAGAAGTAAAAAAAAGGCCATATTATTTGGAGTAGGTGAACATGAAAAATTTACATAACTTATTACTTAAAGCATCTGCCTGATGCCAGATTAAAAAATGGGTGTGTTTCAGTAGGGAGCCCACATTGTGATGTCACCTCATAATGCAAAATTTTTAATACAACATTTTGGCATATTAGTCCTTTTTTCAAGGTGGTGAACCCAATTTTCTACAGTACAGTGTTTTTTTGGTGGATTTCCATCCATATGGTTTCAATGAACAATTCCAGCCAAGTTGGCCACTTGAAAACCTTGGGTATTGTTTACTATAAGCAAACTAAGGTCGCCATCACTGAAATATCCATTTCCGCCAATATCTCAGGAACTAAGGAAAGTATTGTGAAAATATAGGTGTCTAAACCTATGTTTTTAGGGTCAAGGAAAGTGATTAAGGCATTTTCAGTTTTGTCCAATGCATGTTAATTTCCAAAATAAGAACAATTTGAAAATAAATGGTTAAAAAAATGCTTGTTATGTCGCGATTGAGTAATCCAGTCTGCTCCGGATTACATATTATGGAGTTACTTTCTTGTAATATGTTACATGAAAGCCTTTTTCACACACTTTACTGTGATATACAGGGTGGGGGAGCAAAATTTACAAAAGTTCTGTGAACTCCAAAAACTTGCTTATTATACATGAATGACAGAACCCACCAAAAAAGATTTTGAACACAACAAAATAATGCAAACAAAAAAAATCCTTTTATTCAATATGTCGAAAAGCTCTACAGCTCTGTGCAACAAAATCCTCAAGACATCTTAATCCACTCTTCCATGATGGTAGCCTTGAGTGAGTCAATGTTGGGGTAGGAAGTCTTGTTGGTTGCATGCTCCAAAATGCCCCACACGGCAAAGTCAAGTTGGTTCAGGTCTGGAGGGGGGCCAGAAATCTGCAGATTAGAAGTCTGCAAGGTTGGTTTTGCAGAATTGCTGCACCTTCTTGGCTGTGTGGCATGGGGCACCATCCTGGGTCCACACATAGTTGCCCTCAGGGTAGTTGGCCTTGAGCCATGGCAAGACACAGTACCTCAGGACCTTGTAGAAGGCATCTGCACCCACTCTTTCTCCAGGCTTGAAGAAGTAGAGGGGCATCTTCTTGCCGTCAGAGGCCATGACACTCAAGACCATGATCTGGGCAAGATGCTTGGTCCAAAAGGTGCCCTTGACCTTAGCTTTTGACTCTGCAAGGCATCGGTCATTTTTCCTGTTCACAACTGCATCTACTGTAAAGATCTTCTCATCAGAGAAAACTTTGACTGTGGACCAATTCTTTCTGAGGTACTTCAGCACTTTGTTGGATCTCTCTAGTCTCCTCACTTTCATGGACTCTGTCAGGAGTTGCCTTGGAGTCCTGGCGTACGACTTCAAGCCCAGATCAATGTGAACGGCCATTCTGACTGTCATGGGGTCCACCTGCAGCTCGGCAGCCTTCTTACACATTGAGGTTGTTGGGTCCTCTGCAACCTTGGCCTTGAGGGCATTCTGGAGTCCTCTTTTTGTTTGCTCCACCACTGCCCGGCTTCCTTTGGATACCATTCCCAGTGTTCTCCACCATCCCGACGTCGTACAGTCTTCAAGCTTACGCCAACTACGTCAGAGATGCTTCTGGGATCCACTTTGGCACATAGCAGATCTTTCATCCTTTGCCTTTTGTTCTTCTGTGAAGCCATTTTCAGTTTGAATAATGTAATAATGACTCATTTTACAGGTAATAGTATATAGTTTGTTTACAATCCGTTTCACAACATTCAGTTAAGTTGTTGTTTTAAATTTGCACCCCCACCCCGTATGTTATATCATATAAAAACCATTATTCAGAACTGAAGACAAGTCTTCAGGAGGGTCCCTCTAAGACTAATTAGAAGTCGCTGCTGAGGGCTCCCCCTTGATGACATTTTACATCAATATTGCAACTTAAAGTTTAAATAAGCCTTAAATGATGACTGAAAGATATCATTTTGTCATTAATTGAAGAAGAATTGTTGTGATAAAGAGTAGGTTAAATTTTTTATGTTATTAAGAATTTGTGTGGTAAAGAAACAATTTCAATTTGGAATGTTGCAATTTTGACACCTATAACAGTCTTTGATATGAATGAATATTGTAAAAAAAAAAAAAATTTTTTTTGAATATGAACAAAATCTGTGGTAACCATGTGTACAAAAATTTTCTTTTATCTGTGAGAGGGTGTGTTATTGTAAGCCATAGGAATGTACTGAATACTGTATTTAGCAAACTGATGTCTCACTCTTTGGCAAGTGCAGATCACTGCTATTTCTGACATTATAATTATGTCTATCTGATATTCTTTGAAATATGTCAGCATAGAAATATAACGGTCACAGTCTTTTTTCAATTTTTATAACAAAATTTAGCTCATGGTTCCCATATTTTTAACAAAAATAGGATTTGTGTGTGAATTATATCGTTTGTTTGCTGTTATACGGACAGCTTTCTTTTGTAATTTAAACATAGTATAATGTTCACCCAATTGTATTTTCATATGCTTCCAATAATGAAAATAAACTCCAGCAGTATACAGCTTGACTTGTTTTAATCGTTCGTCATTTCGAATCTATACAAAGTACCTGGATGTTGATAATCCCAGGATGTACAAGGAAGTAGTAAAATACAGATCTACACTGCGGAACACTACGACACTACAACTCCTCCCTACCTTAGCTACACACTAGCTGTAGATGTGTTTTTTTTTTTAAACTTTAAGTAACTGGAACAATTACTCTAATTTTTACAATAATTCTATGAGGTTATTACAATCAATTAGCTTACTGAACAAAAAATAAATTTATTGCTAACCTATCCATATAATGTGATATAAACAATATATAACCATAACCTTATTTGCACGATGTAACATTTTGTAGTTTGTCACCCAATAAATCAAATAACCCAATGGTGGGTTGAGTGTGTGACTAATTACTATGAAACACAAATCATATTGGAACAATTGCATAACTTCAGCATCATCACTCAATAAATCAATAAATGGTAGAAGTGTGTATAATGCTACTGTAGACAAAATTCCTCAACATGCTTATCATGCTCATCGACAAAACATTAACGAAAACATTAACTGCTCTAATCAACACAGATCACAACTACACAAGTTTTATGAAAATGTAGAAATGATATGTTTGTATAAATTGTCCATAAAGTCATTAGAACGGATGGCAACTTCATCATTGTTAATGTAAACGGCAAATAGAATGCTAGAAATTTTGATTATCAGAGTCACTGTCTCAATTAGTATCATATTCGTTCAGGTAATTTGGCCTCGAATATGTTCTGCCATAACGAGAGCGGGCTTCATTTGGACTTTGGTTTTCGTCTCGGACTTGATTTCCGTCGGTTTCTCGAACTTGTATTTCGGCCGGATCGACAGAATTACTATTGTCTGTTGGTGTTTCTTGGTTGTTATCTACTGCTTGCATTTTATCTTCAGGGACATCCGACATGTAGCTTTCGGTGTCTTCCCGGTCTAGTAACTGGTCAGCGTCATGGTCACTGTCTAGTCTGATCTTTTTCATGAACGATGAATTTCTCGTAATTTCTCGTTTGTCCGTTAGTCGTTCGGCTGTGATCATTGATCCTTGTACTTTGGTTACACGGTATGGTATGGGTTCGAACGTAGTGTCAAGTTTGTTTTTCTTGGCTTGCTTTACAAACACAATATCTCCAGTTTAGTAATCCAATTTTTGTGTGCGCCTTTTGACGTTTGCATAATCACAACTTTGTTGTTTAATCTTTTCTTCACGAGCTGACACTTCTCCGAAATTGTCATCTTCTACGACTAGTTGAGGCAATTTTGTCTTCCCCTCTCTTCCCATGGACAGATATCTGGGACTGAATCCAGTTGTGGGATGAGGGGTACTTCGGTAATTGCCTAGCAATTTGTACATTTCCCGTTTCCAGCAGTTACCACTAACATGTGCAGTCTGTGCGGTTTTCTTGAGAGTTCTCATGAATGTTTCAGCAAGACCATTTGCTTCAGGCCACAACGGTGTGACACGGTGGTGCTTGATTCCTTTCTCCATGCAGAAAACTTGAAAAGCCGCACTCTGGAATGGTGGGCCATTATCACTTTTGATTCTGTTAGGTAATCCGTGTGTTGCAAAAATCTTTTCCAAGGCTGGAAAGGTGTTGATTGCACTGGTGCTATTCACAAATTCTACTTCTGGATATCTCGAATAATCATCTATAAGTACTAGTAAGAGAGATCCATCTGGAAAAGGTCCACAGAAGTCCACTGATGTCTCGATCCATGGTCCTGGTGGTGTGGATGACATTTGAAGTGGTTCACGCATTTTCTTGTCGTTTACCGCTTGGCAAGGTAAACACTGTGATATCATTTTCTCAACCATTTTATCTATCCCAGGGAACCAAATCTTGGATCGCAGTAGTTGTTTTGTTCTCACAATTCCGGAATGTCCTTCGTGGCTAATATCTATGGCGCGTTGCCACATGGATTTGGGTAACACAATGCGATTGTCTCGGAATACTAGTTGTTCTATGACACTGAGCTCCTGGAACACATTCCTGTAATCCATTGTGGATTTGTTATGCTTACATGCCTTGTAATCACTTGATACGATCATTGGAATAAGAGTTTGCAACGTTGTATCTTCAGCAGTAGCCTGCTGAATTTCGGATAGTGAAATAGCTTTCGGAACAGTGTCTTTAATAAGTGCACAAATTGTTTCTTCGCGATTCTTGCTGGTACGAATGTCTTTGTTGCAAGTTGGAATTGGGTGTCTTGAAAGGTAATCTGCTCCGTTTTCCTTTCCGGGGCGATACGTCAATGAAAACGAGAACTGTTGTAGGTAGGTGAGCCACCGTTCAATACGCATAGGTGGTCTGCTGCTTGGGTTTTGGAACATCGGTAACAGTGGTGCATGGTCTGTTTCAACAATGAATTTGGTTCCAATAAGATATAGATAACATCTTTCACAACCCCATCTGACAGCAAGGGCTTCACGTTCAGTTTGTGAGTATCTGGTTTCCACGTCTGTGAGACTTCTGCTTGCACAAAACACTGGTTGCCATTGTCCTGCCTTTAATTGTAATAGAATGAGGCCGAGACCGTGTGGTCCTGCATCGACCTGTAGTTTCGTGGGTAAGTTTGTCTCGAAATAACCAAGCACGGAATCATCAGACAACGACATTTTAAGCTGGTTGAACGCATCTTGCTCTGGTGTCCCCCATTTCCACTGTGTGTTCTTGTGTGTTAAAGCGCGAAGAGGTGTGGTAATTTGTGAAAAGTTCTTAATGAATGCAGCCGAATACTGTGCCATTCCCAACAGCGATTTAACTTCCGATGCTGACTTGGGAGCTAGCATATTTTGCAATGCTACAACACGACTTGGTGATGGCTGAATGCCATTTCGACTGAACTTGAATCCAAAGAACTCAATCTCTGGCATTGAAAGTTTGCATTTCTTGGGATTAAATGTGAGACCACATTCAACGAATCGCTTCAAAAGTGACTCTAGTGCTTCATCATGTTCTTGTTGTGATTCGCCGAAGCAGATGAAATCATCTCTGATGTGTATGACATTCTTGAGGTCTCCAATGGTATCATCCATGGCTTTATCGAACACATCTTGGGCTGACACGGTTCCATAGTTCAGTCTTTTGTACCGCATCTTCCCATGCACTCCATGAAATGTAGTTAAGTGTCGACTGTTGGGTTCCAGCCGCAACTGGTGATACCCTTCATTCATGTCTAACACACTAAACACTGTTGCGCCGTTCAGTCTGATTTTGATGTCCTCAACTGTTAACGGTTCCACTACTGGTCGTTTGATAGCTGTGTTTGGGACTCTCATGTCAGAGCAATACCTGATTTTCTCTGATTTTGGTTTTGGCACAATCACCGGGTTAGAACACCACGTTGTTGGGGTATTCTCCGGTACTCTCTCCAGTACCCCTAATTCTATTAGCCTTTCTTCCTCTTGGGCAGCTTTCTGTTCTAGGTGGTATGGTATTTTCCTCCGTTTGTGTGCAACCGGTTCAACACTGTCATCTACGATTAGCTCTGCTGTCGTTTTGTTGTGACATCCAAGACCTTCGAATGCCGTACGATACTTGCATTTCATGTTTTCAATGTTGCCAGCGATCTTGCGCACAATCGTAATGAGCCCTAACTGGGAGCTTGTTTCCATGGACAACAGTGGGTGTCCTGCGATTGGTCCTTCCGCAACAAGAATTTTGGCGTTAACTGTTTTCCCTGTTGTTACACTGGAAATTACTGCGTTGAATTCTCCCGCCAGAGGGATTGGTTCATTTTGAGCATATGCATACACCTTGGTGCTTGTTGCACGTAACTCCACACTTGACATTTTTTGGATCGAGTTAAAATGCTTGACACTCATGACGTTTGCCGAGGCGCCTGAATCAACATGGGCTTTTCCTTTGACCCCATTGATTGTGATGGCAACTACATTGGCTTCCTTGAGCTTACAGTTTATACTGAATGCATATTCATCGTCAGATTCTGAGTCTTGTGACCGTGACACGCTATACGCCTTCCTGGACTTGAAACGAAATTCTTTCTTCCCATCTTGTTTGGTATTCTTGTCTGTGAAACGTGTTTTTTGTATCTTTCGAGGCTTGATACATGCCGCTGCGAAATGTCCACGTTTCCCACATAACAGACATGTTTTCCCTGATGCTGGGCAGTGTGCGCGTCCTCCTGCATGTGTCCCTGCGCAATATTGACATGATATATTAGTTGTTCCCTCCTCTGGCTTGGGACTTGGCTTAGATTTGGAATGCTTGTTGAACTTGGGCTTGTTGTGGTACTTAGCTTTCGTGTGTACCATTTTTACCTGAGCCGTACCTGTGCGTTTGGCTTCTATCTCTTTGGCCTGACGTTCGATCGCCTCCTTGTGAGCTGCTTGTTCCAGTAACTGTTTTAAGGTGTAAGACTTTGTCATTGCCTCCCTTCGTAACCTCTTGTCAGTCATTGTCTGGAGCAATTTTGATCTAATTGTGTCATTGCAATCCGCAAATTGACATTTACGTGCCTGCGAGTTCAACCGAACATGGTACTCCGCCACAGATTCGCCTTGGTTTTGAGACATGTTTTCGAATTTATTTCTGGCACTGTCTTTGTTTACAAGAGGATCAAAGTACTCATCTATTTTCTTGATAGCATCATCAAAGTTCCCAGTACTATTATCCTCTGCATTCTCCAAAACAAGGTTCTCAAGTAGTTCACGAATTTCTGAACCTCCATAAATTGTCAATGCATCAAATTTGTCTTCTTGATCGATGCGAAAATATCGCAATCTGCAGCAAAACTCTCGTTTCCAGATCCCCCAAGCTCGTCCCGTTTCATCGGGGTCTGACTGTGGCACGAACGGAGCCATCTCAATATTTCTGTGACCTGTCAATGCTGTAATCTGCTGCTGGTTCATTTGAAATGTTTGGGCCTCACCACGTGCCCCGCTCTGCTGAGTTGTGGTATCCACGTTTTCGCCAGATCCACCGGAACGGCCAGGCTGAGTTGTGACGCTCGTCATGTTCTAGGATCGTTTCCTCACTCGTCGCCAATATAATGTTCACCCAATTGTATTTTCATATGCTTCCAATAATGAAAATAAACTCCAGCAGTATACAGCTTGACTTGTTTTAATCGTTCGTCATTTCGAATCTATACAAAGTACCTGGATGTTGATAATCCCAGGATGTACAAGGAAGTAGTAAAATACAGATCTACACTGCGGAACACTACGACACTACACATAGTATTAAAATTTTGGTTTCCAACAAAGTATCCCATAATTAATATGTGGTACAATTAGGTATTGCATCAGGTTAAAAGTATCTCTTTGGGTAAGTAATGCTTCATTTTTGCCATAATGCCTGTAGTTCTTGAAATTTTTCTCCTGATCTTTTCAACATGTGCATTCCAGGTAAGATGTTTGTCTAATGTAATTCTGAGAAAATTAAGAGGTTATCACAAAATCTCGTGCTAAAAATAGCCTGCATCAGCAGCAGCCAATCACGCCGTGTACAAGAATGTAAATGTTTCAAAAAAGTACAAAGTTGTGGTATGTTTCTGGGAAAGCCTGAGACATCGTGTCATCTATTTATATAGGACAGAGGGCGCCTCACACCTGTGGACAGGTTCACTTCCTGGTTTAAGTTGGACCCAACTCTACGTTTACATTTAGCCAGGCAGACCAGGCTATTCCTGGTTATACTGGTTATCACAATGGATACCCAACCAAGTGGGGTCATGGAATTAAAACGTGCCTGTATGGAAGGAGATCTCCCTAAAGTTAAAGAACTTCTAAATCGCCAGAATGTAAACCATAAAGTGCCACATATGTTGGGCCAGACAACTTCACTTCTCCATTTAGCTGCACTATGTGGACATCAAAAAGTTGTGGGGCACCTTCTCAAGTTCGGTGCAGATATGTCTGTAAGGGATCACACCGGAGATACTGCCCTGCATTATGCAGCTCAGAAGGGACATACACAAGTCGTGCGGTTGTTGGTTATGAAAGGAGCTGATGTGTTTCTTGAGGGGAATCACCAAAAGACAGCGTTGCATGCTGCAGCACAATCTGATCACATAGACACACTGGATTATCTTCTTGACGTGGGCCAAATTAATGTTGTAGCATTAGACAAGGACAATAGGACCCCCCTTCACAGGGCTTCCATGAATAATCATAGTAGGTCTGTAAAGCGACTTATTGAAAATGGCTCAAATGTAAATGCCAAGGATGCATCCCAAAATACCCCGTTGCACTTGGCGGTTAAAGGAGGAAAATTAAAAAATGAGATTGATACAGTTCAAGTGCTGTTGAGGAATGGAGCCGATCGAACTGCAATTAATATAAAGAAAAAGAGAGCTCTAGATGTAGCTCATCCTAGGTTGAAGTTAATAATAGCATTATCTCAACCATCCCTGGATGGTGACAAGGAATGCATTTACATTAATATTAATATCAAACCAGCGGATCCTGAACTGGTAAGGAGAGTTTTGAATAATCCAGAAGACTGCTATAAAATGTCTGCCAAGCCTAGGGGAAGGGCCATCATCCTCAATAACGAAATATTTGGCAAGTCAGCTGAGGCTCAACTATCAGATAGGGAAGGATCATCCGTTGACTTGGTTAACTTGTCAAATCTGTTTGATAATTTAGGATTTGACACTAAACGTTGGATTAATTTAAGTGCAGATGAAGTGAAAAGAGAGATAAACAATGAAAGGCAATCTGCATTTCATAAAAATGCTGATGCATTTGTTTTTGTTGTGCTAAGCCATGGATGTGAAGGAGCAATCTATGGAACTGATAATCAAACAGTTGAAATAACCAGGGATATCATTGACATGTTTGATGGGAATAACTGCCCTCAGCTAATTGCAAAACCCAAGCTTTTCTTCATCCAGTCTTGTCAAGGCAAGCAAGTGACACCTGGTGTCTTCCATTCATCAACCATAAATGCCACGCCTTCCAGAAACAGAGAAGAAGAAGCTGATGATGACAATTTCCCAGTGAGAAATTCTGTTCACGAAAAGGCAGATGTGCTAGTGTATTCCGCAGCCGTTCCGGGATACAAGTCATGGAGAGACACGGACACCGGAAGTTGGTTCATCAGAGATTTGGTTGAAAACATCAACCGACATGCACATACTCTGCATCTCAGTGATATTCTGGTGAAAGTTAACAACCAAACCAGCAAACGTGAAGGCATGTATAAAAGATACAAGCAAATTAGTAAACTGGAATCAACACTGACAAAATTGGTGTTCTTCTTACCAGAGACATAGATTTCTCATTCTGGCCTTGTTCTACATACAAATTACAATCATACATCAAGAATACAGTAGGCCTAGGGTGTCTTAATGTTACTAAGACACATTTTGATAATAGCAAGACATAGGAACGTCTCTCAAGGTGTAAATGTCAATATCAATGTGTACAAATTGACAAGTCTCTTCTTGTAAATTTTATATATCTAAAGAATACTCTCCATGAAAATTTGTGTCAAAATGCTAACAAATATATGGTGTCAAATCAAATGAGACTTACCATGCACTTTAGGTGCCAAAATACAACAAGCTAATAATGTAAAATTCACGGTACTGCAATTAATTACGAGATGGCTTATTTTCTTGTATACATTGATACATGTATTTGATTTAAATGCCATTAACATAGATGAGTGTTTTCATGTATGTAAACAAACTTGAAATATCATTGATACTGCTCAACTGTGTGTTGATCTATTTTATTACATATTTATTTCACTCTTTGTGAAATGCTTGTGACCTCAGCAGTTGATCAGTAAAAATATGTATATACTTCTTATTAATGACATTAATGAAACTATGGTGTACTTCTTTTCTAAAACTGTGAATTACATTGAACTGCGATATTACACATAATACTTAATTTATAGAACTACATCTCCTTGACTGTTTGTTTTTGCTTATCTCAATTGGTTGAGTCACAAACATGTTCTTCACTTTCTTAATTTATTTCACATGTGTTCATCATAGGGGATATTTCTTGTTGCTGTCAATTGGAAGACAAAGACATTTGAGATTTATTTTTATTATAATTATTGCTCTTTCTTTTTTTAATTAAATTAAATTAAAAAAAGTTAAGCAGGGTTTGGATTAGTTTGTTTTGTTTTAACAATTAAATGTTGAATGTATCAGTTACCCCTGAATAGGTTTTGCATGCGTGCATTACGTTAAAACCGATTCAACATGTTTTTAATTGATGCTGCTAAATTCTACTCCCCTCCTTTGAGTATTAAATCGTGTTTGTCATTTTAAAATCTGTGGTCCATAACTTTACTCCTTCCTGATGCTTTTGCAAATGTCTTAATTTGAATGATGGACTTACTGAAAAACATGTTGTCCCAGTTACCTAGTTATTCCAGCTTATTAGTAATATATATATAATGGTCACTCATTCGGCCATTGTAAAAAGAAAATTATTTTAGAAAGAAGTTATCTGGCAATGTGTGATATCAGTAAATATGTTTTATTGTCAATTTGATGAAAGAAAGAAAAACCTTCTCTGAGCTGGTCTTGAACCAATGTCACCACACACAGCAGCAGAGCGATTCTGCCATCATGGAAGTGTATGCCTTTGTGGTCTATAAATAGCTCGCCTGAGCAGTAGCTTGTTTTACTGCAGTACTACTCCATAGTTACAAGTTCAATTATGCCTAAAACTTTAATTAATAAACTTTGGAAGTTGTAACCAACTTTATCCCTTACTAAAACTTCAGGTGAATACTGCCTAAGTTGTGCTTGAGCATTTCTGGGTCGAATATATTAAAATAAGTTAAGAGGCCCCTGACGGGTTGAACAACCAATCAAATCAAAGCATCTGCAAGACTACCCTGCCTGGGTCCTTGACCTAATTTCTTTCACCCACCAAAGTTAAAGTTTATAAAAAATATACCTGGCATTGCTACAAACCACATCTGTCATAGATATGTGTCATAGGTCTAGACGCCCGATATTTAAAAAATTTACTCCATATGTTTTTGTTTTTTTATATTTTCCATTTCTGTATCTTTATGCACGTTATGTTCACTTTGTGAGAAGCTGTGAGCACAACTATGGAAACTCCATATTTAAGTAAAAACATATCGTCCAGTTTAGTAGATAGCATTTTCGATAACTTTGGTGGGTTAGAGAAACCCTACATCTCTTGGCAATGTCCGGTGATAATTTTCGAGGATACTGCTACATTAGTAGATGTGATATAAAAAAAAAGTAATTATTCAGTTGTCAGAGTTTATATGCCAAGACATAAGATTTTTTTTTTTTATGCAATATGCCTTCAGGAAACATGGATAGGTGATGGAAGTGATGGTGATATCTCTCATATAGAGGGTTATAAGTTTATATCCAAGACTAGAAGTTGCAGCAAACAGGGGGATTTAGCTATATATTTAAGGGAAAGTTATACTTATCAGTATCTATTGACAGACACAAGCAATTTCACCACCTTGGAAAATCGATTTATAGAAGTAACAGTAGATGATAGAACTAATAACAAGCTAATCTTAGGAAATGTGTACAGATTGCCAAGAGAAACTAATCTCAGAATTATGCAAATTTTGTTAAAGATTTCTCTGAAATTTCACACATTTTTGATAATACTAGAAAAGATAGGGTAATTTTGGTGACTTTAATATTAATTTGCTACAGGTAAAAGATAAACCAAATGTTAATGAATTCTTTGACATTCAGGTCTCTAATGGTTTTTAATATTACCAACAACATTTTCCAGAAACTCAGCCACACTAATAATAATGCCCTCTGGAAGTTGGTTCCACAGGGATGGAGCAGCTTTGGCAAAGGCACGGTCACCATATATATTGGATCAAATCATAAGAATCTTCAAAGACAAGCACCTACCAGAGAAAATGGTATAATTTAATAAACATAAGCACAAGAAAAATAAGTGGATTACTAGTTAAATAATTAAATCATTACAATTTAGGGATAAACTCTTCATGCGTAAAAAAAAGCTCTTTACACGAAAAAAGCTCTTAACACGAAATATTATTAACATTTTTAAAATACATAAAGAATACCTGGATAACCATAAAGGACATAAAGGCCTCATGTTAGGATACACCCCCCCCCCCCCATGACATTTTTTATCGGAAATATCAAATACCATCAGACTAATCCAATGTAAAATCGAATCTTCCAAAATACTGCCAGGCAGCCGCACATACCCCCAAGGAATTTTAAATTCTGAAGCAGTCAAGTTCATATAATACTTATTTATTGGTGTTTTTTTTTTTTTAATTGTTAATTTTGTAAAAGTTTGTGACTGTTTTTGTGATTATAAGGGTTTGCTGCCATGTCCTCTGCAGCCAACTTCGACACCCAGGGTGCTTTATTTTTGACACCCTGTTGGATCTAATTTCGATAGAGTCGAAAATAAGTTCAGTGGTTAACTTAAATTGCCTTCTATTGCACACAGGGGCAGGAAGGAATGGGTAAATTGGGAGACCCCGCACTTAAAGTAACACTATGTCTCCAGATTTAGCACATTAAATATAATTATGTACTAGTGTTGTTCGCAAGGGCAAAGCGAATGGAGTAACTGCAGTTACCCCATCTTTCATCATGGCTACATTTATGTATTTTCTGTGCTTTTACTGGTAAATAAAGCATGTTTAATCACACAAAAAGAAAGATTCGTCAGTATAAAATTCATTCAGGCTACAATGATGCTGTAAAGTTAGCCATAAGTTATATAATCCACAAAAGAAAAAAGTCGGGGAAGATTGGGTCGGGTCACTGATGCCGAGGGATGGGGTAACTTTTTTATGGACTGGTTGAGAGATGTTGCTTTCCTTTTGCAAGATTGGCTATAAGGTCATCATGACCTGGTCATGCACCATATAAGCTCATATAGCCCTGGTCAATGGGCCATAGGCCTATCTCTTTCTTGCAAATTTTGTTGTTGGAATGAAGCACATCGGTATGTCAACAAAAACAGCTGGAAATGGCAAAAATGTGTTTATCAATACAACTTTTTAGAAAGCTGGTTTAAATTCAATGGCCTAATGGCTGTAGTGTTGTGTTGTGTTTAGATTTGATGACGTCATCCATTTTGGCCATATTTGGTTTATTTTTGAAATACAGGATAAATATGGGTATTGTTGCGCTTAAAAAGAGCCATACTTTTATCTACAGTGTCAGTAAGCGTACAAGAGGATTTTGATACCAGTGCTGCCACGTAGGGACCGGACAACAAATTTCTGAAGACTTCAGCGACATCTGTTGTATTAGGATAACTTGGGTGCAATCTGGGAAAGAGTACGTTGTGTTCTGCTCGGTTTGTGTTTTTGCTAGTTGTGCTGCTGTTATGTACGATAATGCACCGTCTTGCGTTATATGAACTCCTTAAAATGGGTGTTTAGAAGTGAAACAGAAAAATGCGGTTGACAGTGTTTATGTTGTGCCAGATAGATATTTTGAAGTAGGCGCCTTGAAAACAGGTCACAAATGTGATCACCAGACCCGTGAGAACCAATCAAATGCATGTGAACTTTCTATTTCAGGTGTGGGTTCAAGTGTCACGGTGCGTGTGCACTGAGAATAACATGATCTGAACAGTACAGTACCGGCTCACAAATCGCCTACAAAATAACAGGAAACATGGAGGAGCAATCCAGAAATTCCTGGATAAATAAAGGTAATACATTGTCATTGGCTAATCGTTGCAACGTGCAAAAAGAAAAATAGCAGGCGGCAATAGTACATGCCATGGTATGATAACAACTAGAATAGGCCCGGCTGCTGCAATGTGAAAATTTGCTGTCCGAAAAAGAGTGGTTGCAACGCCTTCTCATCATGCAGGCACTTCTTTTGATGAATCGCCATGTCTGGCTGAACGGCCGTAAAATTAATTTTTTTCTGATTCCGTGCTTTGACCACTTTCATGGTTGTGTAAAAAAAAAAAAACTTTTGTTCATAGTATGGAAGTTGTCGAACCACAGATGCAAATTCAGGTAACAGTTTTCTGCTTTCTAGACGAGACGTCACTGCGCGATTTGTCCCCACAAAAATGGGTCCATTGGTCACTCCAAAAAAGTGGGTTTGTCATCCGAAACAAACTCTGTTTGTCACCCGTAGAATTTTATCTACATACAGTGCCTTGCAGAACTGATGGCACCCCATTAAAATCACATTATATTAGCTTGTTTCTCAAGAGAAATTAGGGCAAGGGAGTGGACAATTATTTGTAACATATATGTGAATGAGTAAGGCTTGATCAGACAAATGATTTTCATAATTGAAAAACCGTTTATGAATTACAGCAAATATATACAAAAATGTGCTTGCAAAAGTAATGGCACCCCACCCATTCTCTTCATTTCATTGACAAGTATCATGGTTTAAATGCTACAACTGATCACTGTTTGTTGTGTTAGGCAAACATCTAACTGTGAAGATAGGTTAGGAAGTTATTTAAGGTTAAGTTTAAGTTTAATGTCCTCGTCTGGCCTTAATAAAGCCCTTAATGTAATCACAGTCAGTCCACATGTCTTATACCTGGCTGAATTTAAACATGAGGACCAAGGAACACTCAAAAGAGCTGAGAAAACTCATTGTAAAGAAACACCAGTCTGGCTTGGGATATAAAAAGATAAGCAAACTTCTCTCTGTACCATGCAGCACAGTAAGAAATGTCATCAAGATGTGGCAAACAAGAAAATCTGTGGCATCAGCACCAAGATCTGGTTGTCCACGAAAACTTTCACAACGAATGACCTTAAAATTGGTGAGGGATGCAAGAATGAAGCCATCAGTGACATTGACTGACCTCAAGAAGTCTGCTGCTGAGGCTGGAACTGAGGTTCATGAGTCAACCATATCAAGGGCACTACACAGGGCAGGCTTGTATGGACGTGTGGCACGAAAGAAGCCCCTATTGAAAGCTCATCACAAACAGAGGCGCCTAGAATTTGCCCAGGCTCACATGGAAGATTTTCCTCTGCAGTGGTCAAAAATATTGTGGTCTGATGAGACAAAAATTGAACTTTTTGGGCAAAACCAAAAAAAGTATGTCTGGCGTAAGTCTGGCCAAGGATTTGACCCTTACCACACCATCCCCACAGTAAAGTATGGTGGTGGCAGCGTCATGCTGTGGGGGTGTTTGTAGCAGCAGGCACAGGAAAACTGGTGAGGATTGATGGCATCATGAATAGGGAGAAATATCGCCAGATATTAGAAGAAAACCTCTTTGACAGTGTGAAGGATCTGAGGCTTGGGAGGAACTTCAAGTTTCAACAAGACAACGATCCCAAGCATACTGCCCGGGCAACCACTGAATGGTTCAGGAGTAAGAAGGTGAAAGTCCTTGAATGGCCCAGTCAGTCCCCTGACCTGAACCCAATCGAAAATATGTGGTACAAATTAAAACTGGCTGTTCACAAGAGGTCCCCGCGCAATCTGGATGAATTGGTATCGTATTGCCAGGAAGAATGGCAAAACATTTCACCTCAATACTGCAAAAAGCTTGTCGATGGCTACCCCAAGAGACTGAAAGCTGTGATTGAGGCAAAAGGTGGTGCAACAAAATATTGAGTGAATTTTGCGACATTTATGTAGTGGGGTGCCATCACTTATGCAAGAGACTTTTTTTACATTTTTGTCTAATAATCATTTCAACATTGACAGTTGTATAAAATAAAGTATGATTATATCATTTGTATTCTTATCCATCAATTATACCAATCTTATTTGAAAACACCAGTTTCAACTTCAAGAAAATTAGCAAAATGTGTGATTTTCTGAGGGGTGCCATCAGTTCTGCAAGGCACTGTAGTGTCAGTGACTATACACTACTGTAGTACTACATAATGAAGTTTTGATTGCAATGTTAAATTGCAGGCACCGACCATCTAACTGCCGGCTAGCCCTATTTAGACTATTACCCGGTTGCGCCCCGTAAGTCCGCAGTGCCCCCCGGGGATTCAATTCAAATAGGCCAATGTGGCTTGCTTGTAGTTAACATATTTTCTAAATTTAAACAGATTCTTATAGCTCGGAATGAGAGAAAATTGGCCATGACTTACTATTTAATAGTACTATCAATTTGGTGTTTCATGATATTAGTAGATGTAAACTATGTTGTTTCCGTGCCAATTCAAGCTTGAACCAAAGATTTAATTTCCAGCTAATCTTAAGTGTTAATGTTCATGGTTTCACACAAGAATTAATTTAATAAAAATTAAATACTTATTCATTGTTATCTAAATTATTGGTTTTAATGAAATTCTGAATTTCTGATATTTTACATGTGTACAATGTCATGACCTTATTATAGATCAGTAATTTTTTGGCAGGGTTGGACTTTGTTCTAAATATTCTTAATTGCATCATAAATGAACTTTAATGAGTATTGTTATTGTATTTATGCATACAATTATACATTTTATTTATTATTACATGTTATAGAACATTTACTCTATATATAACATTTAAATGCACTTGACAGTGTAAAGATAAAAATCAGAGTCTAAAAATGGATAAAATCGAATTTAAAGAAAGTCAATTGATGTAAATAAATTAAAATACATATGGTATGAATTGTATTATAATATAAGTAGGAGGATTAATAAATGAAGTGTTGTATTAGTCCTATGTACATAGACCCTGTTTTCAAATTTGTTTACCCATTGGTTTTTTGGAGTGCATTATATGTTTATTTAATTTTAGTTGCTTGGTCATGGGTGTTGTGTTGCTTACAAGCCCGTGTAAACCCACACACAGAATACTACATCAGTTATTTAATATTCATTAATATAATATAATATCTATTTGGTGGTAAACTAAACTAATTCAGTGAATACTCAGTTGTGACCTATACTAAAGATGTTTTTCCAGCTTCAATTATTTAGTAATCTCAAGGAGCATCCTGGTTAATACTTTCCATGATGACTTTTTCTGGGATATACAACAAATCAAAAGTTAGATAAGATAACCACATATAACACCATATCAATGTAAATGGAAATATTAGCTTATTTTGAAGATATTAGGGCCAACTCATCTGAATAATTACCCTTACTGACAGAAATCAGCCATACAATATGAAAATGATTGTCAGAGCATATTCTTTAATGTTTTGGAATAAACCTTTAGTTTCAGTTTCCTGAACATAGTCATCATGTCATTGAAGTTCTCTGGGGTGTGATAAATCAAAAACTCCCATTTTTTAAACAGAATTTGTTACTTTTTGCATGAAAATCTTTTTTGATATGATAAAATTTCAATAAACGCCATATATATAATGTACCTATATCAGGCTATATGTGTGAATAAAGATATTATATTTATAAAATCGTGCTATTTGAAAGGGTGCTACTGAAGACAGATATCTATGCAATAAAGCCTGATTAGTGTCAACAATTGTGAATTGTCATTGATATGTTTTATTCAGAGGTTTCATAGTAAAAGTAAAATTTTCTTTGACAGAGCCTCATGGATTAAAAACACTGCGGGTTGACTAATCACAGTTCTTAATTCTTTGATAAGATCAAATACTATAAAATCTGCATCAGTAGCTTCCAACACATAAGCACTCTTCGGGTGACTATAGTACCATTACACATGACAATCAGAAACACTCATATGGACCTTTCTTGCCATATAAGCAATTTAATAATTGAGCAATTGATTCTAGCAACTATAACCCCAGCCCGTTATGCTCAATGGCAGTCATGACTAACATCTTAGATGACAGGGTTTATTGATACTTTCATAAAAGTAAAAATGCTGTAGTGCCAGCAGGGTTGGCAAGTTTACGGCAAGTTGGTTTTTACTGTGTGGTATTTACCGGTAAACCCGCCAGGCCGCAGAAGGGTTTCAGGCAGTTTATGGTACCAAAAATGCCTAAAACCCAATATTCAGCTAAACTACGCAATTCAAATGCCATATACTGCCATATAATGCTTTTATTTACACAACTTTTTGGTGTTCTGTCCAGGATATGAGCCTTTGACCATATTTCTTTGGCCTGTTGACTGAGTGTTGAGCCACTTGTGCACAATCACACACCAATTAATAACATTGCTTGGTATTCATGAACCACAGTAGGTAATCATTAATTATATCAGATATATATAAATTATAAACAATGGTGCACGAGTATAAGTATATTGTATTATAATATAAGGCTCTTCAAATTGTTCAGTTTCAAAGCAATGTTCAGCAGATATGAATCTGTTTGTCATGACCTCTAGACATTAATATTATAATGGCAGCATGCGGCCTAAAATCCATGTTAGCTGTTCATATGTGTAAGCATTATTAATTTATAAATGTTGCCATATATTACATACTTTACTGTTAGTGTACCCTTACAAGTTAATTGAGGAATGATAGACCCTCAAAAAGTCAACTGTAATCTCTTGCTGTATAAATACAGCTGGCAACATTAAGTGGCCTCTGACAAACCCCTACATCTGCGCACAATACACATATATTTCTCTTGTAAATTTGAGCATGGCGTATTATTTCATACAAAATAAACCTTTAAAACAGAAAAATCAAATGGAAGGAAAAGGATATACAATACTTTCGATGCTCACTTGGCTTTACTCTGAACAGAATGGATTGCTATTAAATATTTTCACACTTGTCAGCATATAATGAAGAAATTCAAGTGTTCAAAAAATAGTACATCTTGGACCCTAATTAGCATTGCAGGCTATGTAGGCCAAGTGGTAATTGTTCCGGTTCATCGCACACACTATATTAAACACTCGGTAAATATTCTCAAATTTTGTAAAACATAGCTGAGAAATGTCAGTGTGACTATCAAAAGGCACCACTAGGCCATATAGAGTGTTACTGTATGAAATTTCATGAGGTAAGTGCATTAGTGTTCAGCTCTGGAAATGAACTTGTGTTAGTTCTGCTCTGGAAATGGAATGTCATGAGACCCCCAAAAGGCACCACTGCACTATTTTAGACATATAATGACAAAGTTTTAAGCATGTAGGTGCAGGCTGCTGTGTCTGCGGTATAGAACCTCTTTTTTTTTTTTGTAAAAGAAAAATAATTTTCTTCCATTGCAGATGCACCACGAGATGCATCAAGTATGGCGAGATTCAAAGAGATGTATGAGGATATTCTAGAGGAGAGACGTCACACAAGTGATTTGAAATATTCTCTACGACACCGAAAAGACTTGCCCCAATACAAGCACTGTCATCCTCGATCATCAAATGACATCAAGAAACATGTTCTGAACAGCGACAGAGTCAAGTATATTGTAGAAAAGGTAATGAATTTTCACATTATGCCGTGGTAAATCAATATAATGTGATCATTGCATAATTTCATCCGTTGTTATACTCCATTGTATTGTGGTTCTGCTTGTTTCAGCATAAAACTGTTATTGTATATTAATTATTTCTGTGTCATGTATTCAAATTCAGTTATCAGAAGAACAAGGGGTCCCACAGGATGTAGTAATGAAAGAAGCTACGGCAGTAGTTAATGAAATGGCCCATCAGCTGAATATCTGGACAGTACGAGGCGTCGCATATGGCTTGATCAAAGTTTTCAAGGCTCTCTTCTCGAGGATTTATGTCAATGAAGAGGGTGTGCAAAGGGTATACTCTACTATTTGATATTTAAGAGTACTCATGATAGATCTATGAATCTATAAAACTTATCAAGACATTAGAAAAGCTTGGCCTGGATTCCATCAACCTTTGAACATTGTGCCCTTTTGTGGTTCATTTATTGATTTGTATTGAATTGTCTCAACTTTACATCGTACAAATAACGATGATATAAGATGTTATGGAGTGCGACCATATTCATTTGAGTTCTTTTGGTGCATGTGTCAACCCAATTAATTTCTTAAAGTTCAGATATTTTCAGTACATTTGGTGCAAGTGTCAATTCAATTTAGTTCTTAAAGTTCAGATTTTTTCAGTACATTTGGTGCAAGTGTCAATCCAATTTATTTCTTAAAGTTCAGATTTTTTCAGTTCATTATGTTCATTGATGGTTGTGTGTTCATTAATATATGATTCTATTTCACTTCAACCTGTAGATTAGTTTATAGAATGATGTACTGATAGTGAAAATTTTGTGATATTTCAGATGAGGAAGATGTTGCAAGATTATCCCGTCTTACTGATGCCCAGTCATCGCAGTTACTTGGATTTTCTTCTTGTCAGTTATATTTGTTACCAGTACGAGCTTCCATTGCCTGTTATAGCTGCTGCTATGGGTAATTATTTCATGCATATATAATATATGATCTATTACAAAATAGTTTTGCCTGCCCTTCAGAGTGATACCAACCAAAAAAACTAGTTTTTTGTACCCTTGCAGCAAATAGTGGCTTACTAATAGAAATTTTATCTTACTGTTATTCAAATGAGGGATGAGAAAACTATAATGATTAATGGAGACGTAATTGATGTATTTTGTCGGTTTTCCAGACTTCAAAAATATGGCATTTTTTGGCTGGATGCTGAGGAACTGTGGAGCTTTTTACATCAGAAGGAGTTTTGGGTCAGACCAGCTGTACTGGGCCATATTCACTGAGTATGTTCAGACCCAATTGAGAAATGGAGACGCCCCTGTGGAGTTTTTTGTAGAGGGAACTCGGAGCAGGACAGCTAAATCCTACCAACCTAGGATAGGTAATACATAGGGCTGTACACCAGTTCTTGATATACCGTTTGTACCGGTACAAGGATAACGATATGGGTATTGATAATCGATAACCGTTATGTAATAATAATGATACAATCAAACGATATGCAGAGTGGCGTTATTTAGCTAATAAAACACCTGCTACCCAGATGTTCCAGTGATTTTGAAGAAAATATCCCCCACTATCATTGCGATGACATTAAACAACATTCTGGAATTATTCCATAAAGATTTTGTTCATTATATTTCATTGTGAATTGTCAATATTGTAGGCTTCGTTTATTCTCCTATTGATATAGCTTAACGATACGTATCATGATACGTATCGTATCTACTGTATCGTGATACGTATCATATCGTGATAAAGGTGTACAGCCCAAGTAATACATGAAACTATCTTGAAGTTGGGCAGTTATGACATTGTTTACTTACCTCCGCTAAGTGGTCAGTAGAGGGAACTCTGGAGCAGCTAATGTGATTACTGTAATTATGGTTGTTTCATTCACAGGAATGTTGTCAGCTGCCCTCGAGTGTTATTTCAAAGCTGAAGTGCCTGATGTTGTGATATTTCCAATCAGTATTAGCTACGAAAGAATCCTAGAAGAGACAATCTATGCATATGAACTTCTTGGTGTGCCCAAACCAAAGGAATCTGCATCGGTATGGTGTTATTAAACTTTTAAAATTCCGATTGGCCACTTCACTGCTTTCAATATTCTCCATTGTGTAACATTGCATTTTCCAAAGTCTTTGCAACATAGCATTAAATTTACTCAAGATTCAAAATTTTTTTGACCACGTAAATCATCACATGTACATAATCATAATTACACAGATCCATTATGAAATTTTTCAGGGTGTCTTTAAAGCAAGAAATATCTTAAATGACGACTTTGGCTGTGTACATCTTCACATCGGAGAGCCCATTTCAATCAGACAATTATCAGATGGATTAATTAACAGAAGCATACATAACTTGGAACCTAGGTATGTGTTAATGCTGAACAATATACTGTTTATCTTTATCCGTAACATATAATGTAAATATTTCTAGACTTTACAAACTTTAAACTTAAAATTTATGTGTTCTTGATACATATATGCACTACATTTTTCCTGATGAATGGTCTGTCTATTCTATTTTCAGAATATAAAGTTACAATCCCCAATATAGTAAACCACATTTTTTAATGTTTTATAGATACATCAATAATTTGACGGATGGTGAACAAGCAGTGGTCAAGAAACTGAGTTACGAAATAGTTCGGATCCAACAACAACACTTTGTCATCTCTCCGTGGGCGTTAATGGCTGCCATTCTGCTGCAGAACCCAGATGGAATTGCTATAAAACATATGGTGAAGGAGGTTAATTGGCTGAAGAGACAAGCTTATAATTTGGCTGCTTATGTCGACTGGCCTGGTGAGTAGACTATTACAAGATTGTTGTTGTCATTGGCTTTTGCAGTCATGCACTGCAGTGTACCAAATTACCAATTTATACAATTGTAATTTTAGAAAGTTCTGGTTCAATAGGCTTTTAGCTGATTCTTCCTTAATATTCGCTAGGGCTGTACACCGGTTCTCGATATACCATTTGTACCGGTACAAAGGATAACGATACGGGTATTGATAACCGTTATGTAATAATAACGATACACTAAAACCATACCTCCATGCTAAAACGGTCTGCAGATTGGCGTTTTTTGCATACAAGACACCTGCTACCCAGATGTCCAGTGTTTTTGAAGAAAAATATCAGCCCGATTTAATTGCAATGACATTAAACAACAGACTATTGCATATAGATTTGTTCATGATATTTCATTGTTAATTGTCCTTTACTGTAGGCTTTCTTTAATTCTCCTATTGATACAGCTTAGCGATATGTATCATGATACGTGTCATATCGGTTTTACTGTATCGTGATACGTATCGTGTTGTTTAAAAGTTACAGGTGTACAGCCCTAATATTTGCATAAATGAATGATATCTAAATTAGGTCTCTGACGACACCTTGAGTAGTTTATTTGGTATTAATGTGCATACAAGTACAAATGTAAAAGGAATGGATGGCAGCTTTAACTAGATTCAAGATTACATTTGAACTGCTGACTTTATTCATTGCATATTCTTTCACTAATCTTCTCTAATCTTTGCACAGGCAATGCTTCATCGGATTCTGTTGTCAAGCATTACATAGGACTTCACAGCAATATAGTCACAGTGAGGGACAACATCATTCAGCTGAAGGTCGAGAAGTTGACAAGAGTAAAGAGCAACGATTTAGTCATGACAAATGGTGCGGCTAATTTGGCTCTTGCAAGTTATCGCAATCAAGTCCTTCACGTCTTCATTCCTATTGCTCTGGTTGCACTCTCTGTGAACAGCTGCGACCTTGAATACCTTCCTCAAGGTCAGTTCTAAATAGAATACCTAATTTAACTGAATTAGCTTCTCAGTTGAAATACAGTGTGTAGATTCACCATTACATATTTAGAAGCTAATTAAATGGTTATAATACTTTAACGTCAATGTTTTGAATTTGTTGCAGAGGAACTTTTCAAGAAGTACTGCTTCTTAGAAAGAGTGCTAAGCCAAGATTTTGTGTTCCAGCCTGGAAGTTCTGAGAAGGTGATGTGTTATTCTTAGCTTAATTTTTCTGCTGAATTATTTTGTTAGTCTTTACCATTAAAATAATGACTTAACTTCACCTTTTGTGTTTAACAGACCTTCCAGCAAGCTGTACTGATGCTCACAAATAGTGGTGCCCTTTACATGGAGGGAGATGTGGTCAACATCAAGAAATCCATCAACAAACACACAACTTTCCTCAGCCAAATGTTTGAACCATTTTTACTTGGCTACTGGGTGAGTTTCATTTGGCCACAAAGCATTGCTATTATTTAGAGACTTAATTTGTTGATGCTGGTTCTAAGTACATGATACTGAATTATTACTGATGACAGTGATGTTGCATCCTTACATACATTGCATGTACCAGTAGTCATTGTACATTAAAGGCTTTTTCCATTGCAATTTTCATTTTCCTCATAGTACTGGATACAGGCACTTGAGAGTTGCTGGCGAGTGTTCTCTCTGGTGTCTATCAAATGCTATACAGTTAATATTTTAAAAAAAGAAGAAGATCCACCTGTGTCAGTGACCACCATTTTTAAAATTAATTAATTTTAATTTTGCCCTTTTCAGGTGGTTTGTCAACATTTGCTTTCTCTTACGCATGATGTTCACGGTCGACCTCTGCCTAAGAAGCCGAAGGAAATTAGTCAGGACGTCCAGAAATTAGTCACTCATCTTCTTCAGCAAAGCATTATCAGTCATTATGAGATCCTGTCTCTTGACCTCATTAACAATGCATTGAAAATGCTGATCGCTTTCAATACAATGTATAAGGATAAGAGGTAATTGCATGATCATTTAACTTAGGGCTGCTACATTTAAAAGTGTGGAGTGGGGGCGACAGGAGGATTTTTGAAAAAGTAGGGGAGGGGGGGGGGGGGGTTCTCCAAAAGAGAAATAGAGGGGGGAGGGGTGGTCGACCAATTTTTTCAGGGGTAGTAGGGGGGGGGGGGGAGGGTGTCTTGAAAAGGCAAAAAGCGGGAAGGATGGGTGGGGGGGGGGGGGGCGGTCTTAAATTTTTCCTGTTCACCCACTCCCCACTTTTAAATGGAACAGCCCTAATTTGAATATTGAGAAACTAAAGTAGATTATAAAGTTAGTATAGTACTTAATGATCAGTAATTATTACTAACTGACCTCTTACTATCATCACCAAAAATATTATAATTTTTGAAACATGTATTAGGAGCCAAATATAATTTTTGGGACAAATGTCATCCTCGTGAGGCCAAACATCTCAGTTCTGTTTTGCAGGAATGAAGAAACTTATATTTCTCCCAAGACGTTAGAAGTGTCTAATGTTGCGATGGAAATTGGTAGGTGGTCTAACATAAAATTTAATAAATAAATGTTGTTTAATACAGTCTTGACAAACTTGAAATATGGGTATTCTGCTGGTAGTTTAGTTCATGCATACCAATAATTCTCCTTAATTTTCATTCCAGCAAAATACATCGAAGTCCCTGCTGTTCCAGTATCTGCTTTGTTTCAATCTAAAAAGACAATTGTTTTCTCCGCCAAACTGTGATTTAATTTCGTTATTTTGCACTACTTATATCATTCGTTATTAAGTAACTTGAAGAATGTGATCAGGCAGCAACCGTTTCCATATACAGCCTGTAGATGTAATTCTGAATTGTTAATTTTTAGTTTGTAAAAGAAAATGTGATACATTTAATTTATATACTGATTTAGTTTGATGTGAATTTCACACCAATTAGTTCTTTTGGGGATTTTTGAAATTATTTTTTGAAGCCCAGCAGTCCACCTGGGAAAACTTCCAGCTTCCCGGCTGCCCAATCCGGCCCTGCATATAGTGAGATGCTACAGAACGAATTTTGTCGTATAATGTCTTGCCACAAATTACTTAATTTTCTAGTCAAATCTTAAATCATGTTAGGTAGTATACATTGCCCGAGTCTTAGTATGAATATTGTTTTTGTAAATAGTCCGACTTCTTTAATCATGTACAGTTGACAGTTGTATGAAATCATCACGGTTTAAATAAAATTAAAACAAAGGATCAACTGTTTTTTGGTTGTTCGTGCTTTAGAAATTTCAGTTAGGCTGATGATCTTGATCAGTTCTTACTCTGCTCCATAAAATTTAGCTGTTGGTTGCCCACAGTTTAATTTGAAATCAAGGATGCAGGATTTAATGAATCCTCCTATGTCGATTCTTTGACATCCAGACAAGAGGAGAATGATGCATGTAGCAGTCAGTTATCCCACCAAATTAAAAGGGTAATGGACGATAACTGCTGGTGTGGATACTTAACTATGTCATCATCATTTCATCCAGTGCACACAGTACATGCTGCTGAATGCCTCTAGAGAAACACTGAATTGGTACTCACAAAAAATTGGGAGGCAAATCTCATCAAAATTACATTGCATCGGATTATAACTACTGCCTTGTTTTTATAAGGGGAAATGGCATCACAGTTGCACCAGTGGATCAAGTTGAACGCACAAGACTGATGATCACCACTGAAACTAACCCAATTAAAAGTAATTTAACACAGGTTAACCATCATTCCATCAGAGCAGTGTATTCCTGACAGTTTTTTTTTTATGCAACTTTTTTTTTAGATGTACTGCGTGTAATTGTGATTTTTCACGTTTGTTTATACGTGGCTCCTGCCATATTCTCCCAGAAACCCTTAGTTATGTGTTCATCAACCCAATTAAGCATTTGAATGCACTAAATGTTGTACACATAGCTACACTTAGCAACACTTGTACAGAGTGCGATAATGCGCATATCAGACAGGATTATTCCATATAATATATATATATAAGGCTTAATCCTGACCTATAGTGTCTTATATATGTGCAGAGCATAATCCCACTGAATAGGTATGGATTTGTGGGACATCGCTAAATTCTTGCCTTTATCACTTGAATCACAATTTACCTGTACAAATGGGACTTTCTACACTGAGACACATTATCGCGCTCAGTGCAATACCACAAGTATATACCACATTCAGTATAAGTGGTCCCAGATTATCTAATGACCTTCCAATGAACATAAGAGTCATGGACTCAATTTCCCAATTTCGGAGGACTCCTAAGCCTTTTCTTTATCAAACGCTTTTAGGTGTTTCTTATAATTTTAATATTTTTTTATTTTTAATTAAAATTTTATTATTTTTCGATTATTTAAAGCTTTACATCTTTTCTTCTTATTTTTTTTTACACAATCGATTTTATAGTTCAATTGTTAAGTGGCATAGCGTGTATTTCTATATATAGATGTGCACTATATAAATTTGAATAAACTAACCACAGCTGCCTCTCTGACATGGCCATGTGATGACTTTACATCGAGTGCTATTACCCAAGCTTCCTAAGCTTTGTTTTATAAACCAAACTGCCGTGAAAGTGCCGTTTTAAGTTGACATGGTTTTTAGTACTTCCTCACCTACAGATGTTTTAATTGGCTTCACAGAAGTTTTAAAAATTAATTACGTTGGCAAACAGTGTCAGTGCTATAGTGATATCAATACAGGACTTTTGTAACTTTGAAAGGAATCTTTCTGACCAATACCAAGTTCCACATAGCCCAGTAATATTGCACACTTAATGAAAATTCAGCATTTTAGCTTCATTAGCATCCCACAGCATCCCAGCCATGTGCGCAATGCATTGTTATTGCCAATAATTAGCCATTGTAATGATGCAATTATCAAAGAAAACATGGCAAACTCTGTTAATGTTCAATTGTTTATTATCACATGAAATGTCACACTGTTCAAAACTGTTGTCCAGCATTTAACCCAAGCCATTGCCAAGGAAGGTTTACACAGGAACTTGTGAGGATGTGGACTAAAAAATCACTACGACAGGCGCTAATTGCTGGCAAACAGACAAATTTCCTTGCTGTGTTAATTCTTGGTAAACTACATAGACAATGCATGAAGTTAGATGAGCATGGGCTGTGTGATTAGCTGATATGGCCCTTGACTGAATGAGGTCGTGGGAGAATCAGAATGGACTCATCGCAACAAACTCACAGCTTCCACAACATATCCTCGATTTATGTAACTAGTTGCATGCAGTTTTTCATCACACATATAGCAAAGCTAGGTTAGAACAGTATGTACATGTAGGACAGTACATGGACATTACAATATCTTGTATTCTCTCATCTGCAAGGATGAGAATACTAGTGTAATTATCAATAACTTACTATACGAAGAATATAAGATAAATGTTTTTAATTAAACGTCACTTCAACTACAGTGCCTGCTTCAAAGACTCCAGCATACACACGTGATTAGACACATTTGTATCCTACTGATGGTTCATACAAGTTAATATTTTCCTTTTAATTATATAATTTAAGTCGATATATCAATGAATCAAAAAAATTCATCAAACACTATTTCAGGTGTATGCTAAATAAATCACTTTAATATGAAACAATTGTCACATTTCATTTAAATCAGAAACCACGAGTAATAATATGCTTTGAATCTTAACACCAAACCATCACACACAAAATAACATGTTGCTGCTAAATGAGAACAAAATTCAATATAAATTGGTCTTAACTGATAAGAAAAAATTACGGTCATTATTTGTAAGAAATAATGGCAACCTAGAACTTAGCTTAAAGCATCTTATTTCAGAATAAGCTTTGAAATAAGATTATCTCACAACTCGCTACTTTCGAGTCATACCTGTAATTCAACAAAATTGTACTGAGGATTAAATAATTCCTTTGAAAGAACATGGTTCTCTTCCACTTCAAAAGATAATATTTCAAGAAAAAATTTCTTATAGATTTCGTAAATCAGACAGATTTTATAATCCCCCTTCCATCGTCTGATTTGTGCATTTAATTTTTTGAAGTTAATTAATTTACATACCTGCTTTCTGTGATAACATCTTTCCACAGATGTATAAACCAAAACAGTAAGAAATTGCTAGCTGTGTGAGTTAGCTCTTTTTTGATTTATTATGACTGAATTACAGGGGTAAATGCAATACAGGTCGACAAAAAAAGGAATATAAATAACAGTTCAGTGATGTTATAGGTTTCTCAAATTTACATGGCCACAGAAACGGGAAGTGCTGTGTCTACCTTCAATCACTCATAACATTTAAATAGATGTCTCACAGTAATACCTTGTACTCATTGCAATTATATCTATTCACCATGGAAACAATTCAACATTTAATCAAATATATAAACACTGTCCCTGTCCACACTGCTCAACTGTCATCTTACTAGTTAAGCATTTCATTTTTATTATACATATAAGTGATCATCTTCTCAAAAGTTTGGACCTTCAACAGAAAGAAGTTGATACCAACACAAAGTGGAAGAAATATTTTCTAGTTGGTAGTAAACGAGACCATGCATAATGCTATTAATCACTTTACACTTACACAATTTCTGACCTTCAGAATAATATAAATAAATAAGTGCATTAAGGAAACAATAACATTTCAATCAAAGAAAACAAAATCATTGAACAATAACACGTAAACAAACAAGAGGTATGGCAGGGCCAGTCTACAGAAATCTATGTTTCTCCAACCTATTAAATAAATCCATCATGTGAATTGTTTTAATATATGGTGTCAACTGGTGCTCTGAATTGTATTCAGGGCTTATCATTGAAACAAATCAAAATACTATGAACATTTTTACAACATTTAGCCATACAATATTAGAACAAAACAAGATGATAACATTGTCATAGATTTAGGTGGAAGGGATTTCGATTTAACAACAAAAAATTTAGAAACTAGCAAAGGAGTGACGTTAAATAGAGAATACTTTAACAACTACTATGATAATTACAGTTTGGAACAGATATTCGGTTTAGGATAGCAGGCTCCAGGCTCCGCTACTGATACAGTTGGTACAAGCAGCAACTACGGACCAAAAATAATATAGAATAGACACTGTCAATTACCTATGCTATTGGAAATCATGTTAAATTTCATTTAAATATTGTCTGACATACTCATTGCATAAACTAGTAGTAAATGATGAAACAATTAGCATCATTTTCATTGATATGCAACAAGATTAAGAGTATCAAGGTCACCGTGACATTCAACAATATTCTGCATTCAGCCTCCTTTGAACTATGACCATTCAAATTACAATACCTCGTTCCCAGCCAGCCACACACACAATGAAACTGCTATAATAGTTGGACCCAGCTCGTTTTCTAAAAAGCTGTAAATAGCATTTTGAAAAAATAAAGTAGAAGAAAATTCTCAAAAAAAAAAAGAGAAACTACAAGGGGATAAAGCGTCCACATTAACGGGACATCAACCACAGCAACAAGGGGTTCCTAATTGGTGTCTTGGCACTAGCTTTGTACACATCGTACCTTACCCAAATGTAATGGTTAAGAATTTTCAGCAACATTATTAGTATAATCATCATCATATACACTGATCATCTACTCTAAAGTTATTTACTATGGACTATGTATTTACCATGAACAATAGACAGTCTATGTACACGCAAATTTACACAATTTCTCGGAGAGGTTTATACAGCCTAGTAATTACAGTGCATGACAATTAAACATCTGACAAGTAACCATAGTACTTTTTGTCATCATAGAGAAGGGAAAAACCCACAAGTACATAAAACTAAAAATCTTCATTTTCACCATGTGTTATGTTTAAATGTCTGGATAACACACCCAAGGCACACGCATCTACAGTACCTCACTCCAATCATGAACTGTGTGCTCTTAGAAATGATTAACAATTCACCGTCCCAATCGTAACCTGCCACAATGTCTTGTCTATAACACCGTCTCAGCAACTCCTGTAAATGTCCACCATTAAGTTTAACAGTACAAGGGGTTTCCAAGATTGTTATCATACCAGCTCGAATACCAGCACTTGCCTTCCTCCAAAATACATTGAACAAGGAACAGGTATATCAGAGCTACCAATATAACATAAAATGTCATATTAGGGAATTTCACTATGGCATATTAGACAAAGTGTAGAAATAAATTTCTGCATTTTAGGTGATTGATCAATTGGGCTAACTGCAACGAGCCCACGTGGTGCATGGTAAAACCATGAAGGTTACGTGGAACTAGAACATTAAGTGAACCACTGGTTCATATATAAATCGCGATATGAGAATACAGACACTGTGGCATCTGCCTGGTAGTTGAACAAGACCATCCTGCGCTCCACGTTTTATGACACACACTAGCCTTTGACATTTAACAGTGACAGACATTAAAACAGTTAAGAGCCACCGACGGCTACAGCCAGCCTCTCTGCAGACACTTGGAGACAATACAATGGTCTGTAGTGGTGGCTGTGTAGGTTAACCGGATGTGCAATCATAGACAATCATGGCATTACATTAGTGTGTGTGTGTGTGTATGTGTGTGGGTATTAAACAACACAATCCATGGTACCAGAAGAGATGGTGTGAGTCCATTCGGGAAGTGCTGTCGCCGCTGCTGCTGCTGCTGCTGGGTGTAATGGGCGATGCTGGCAGATGCTTCAATGCAGGACCAGAGTCTCTTTAACAGTGATATGATTCAGTGCAACAAACGAAAGGACTTAATATATCATACACGCTGCGCATCGCAGCTACACGAAAGAAAAAAAAAGAAAAAGACTGAGCGTTAAAAATCGCAACAACAAATTTATATATCATTCATAACTACACATTTATGCCTATGAAGACACCACGAGGTACCAGTGAGGAACCGGCAACTGCGAAATGAGGCATTGATGAGGGAGCAACAACAGCAGCAGTGTAGACGAGAATGGGACGGCAACAGGCAGGCCAAGCAGGGATGGTCCATAATGAGCACTGTTTCTAACTTGTTGTTGATGTTGTCTTCGCCTTGTTTTTGTCGTTTAATTCTAACTTTTCAAGTCTCTTCCATAGTTCATCTCTCTCCTTTTCTCGTTTCTTTTCCCTGAATGCAAAAAATTCAAATTGAGTGGTTGATAAAATGAAAAATATCACAATGGGAATCTCATAATTAAGATAAACGGACTGTTCAACTATTATTTGATGACATCGTCTAAATGTGATGCCCTCAACTGCACTCAATGACCTGATTGTACAGTTACGCCACTAAATAATGGTTTGGCACATCTTGCTCTTGGCTCTCTAAGACGTCCTTTGTAGGTCATTCACATTAATGCATGCAATTCAATTTCATTAGCAGATAGATAAATTCAGCAGCCATCCTTCCTTCACAATTTACACTCCAAAGCTTTACATAGCTAATATTCTAGCAAATACTGTTTGATAAATTTAAGTTTTATTACTGCAGTGAAAGCTTATGTGTTTTCATGTGAATTTTCATGTGAATTTCCAAATCCAAGAGTAATGTCAAACGCATATGACTAAGCGAAAAATTATACAAAATACCCTGGTTAATAATGGTTATATTTTACAGGCATTAGGAATTACTTCCTCGGGACTTACTTTTGTCTTTCTGCCTTGTAATTTGAAGTGAGGTCATCAAATAATTTGCTGTTCATCTCCATGAAGGTTTTCAACACATTATAGACAAGTGCCACGATGGTTTGGTTCCAGTGCTCCTTCGAGATTCGGTACAAGGCAGGGAACATGATGGGCATGACCACATTGGAGTTCTCCTCAATCAAACTCATGACATATTCATTATTCCAATAGTAGAGGGCCCGCTCTGCAACCTGTAAGGACATAAAAGGTTAAGTTGAAAGTATACAATCAATACACTCAAGACACATACTACATAAAACTACTAAAGGAAACACATTTCGCCTAAGTAGTTCTAGGGACAGTGTAAAGCATTTGAAGTGCAACAATTTGCCAAAATAGTTATATTCAGGAACATTTTTGATTATCATATTATCAAATTACATATATCTAAGAGCAATGTTACAATGTCGACTGCTACGTGCAGGTGCATTTTAAAGCATAAGCTTGGCATGTATGATGTAGTGCACCACTTGGTATTTGACAGAAATAGTCACAGAAGCTTACCTGAAAGTGCGGACTGGACACGCATCTAGCAATTTGCTTAAACAGTGGTTCCATGATTACTTGAAACTGGCAGGGTTCTATAACATCCAGGATTTCTTCAATTTCCCCAAGGAACATCACCTGATGACAAAAAACAGGAATGGTCAAACATAGTACAACTGCATGTCAGTAGTTAACTGCATTAACACCTGAGGGCAGCCATTGCTAACTACAATGGATTTAACCTTGCTTTGCATGGAATTAAAGTGGTAGAAAATGGGCAATATCTAATAACCGCTGGTCAACAAATAATACAACTTTACAGCATCATTATTAAATGTAGCGTTATTGTTGGCCAATACACGAAACTTACCTCCTTTTGGCTGCATGTTTTGGGCCAAAATTTCAGTAAGCCTTTCACCACCTGCAAGTAAAGAACAAGATATAGTGAAGTCATTCCACATTTTCATCCAATTGTTAGAACAAATTTTAGTGTAAGTGGGCAACAAGAATCCAAGGTATTTGACCTGAGCCATATATTCTACAGCATTCAATCTTGTTATTGTGTCTAGGGATGTGAAATCTGTCTGAAAATCGGGTAATAAGAAGTGTTTTTATTTTATTTCCAACTCAATAGTATTAAGTATTAAACGGCAAAAAATATTTCCATTAATTATACATTCACTGCGATTTAGATAATATTCCCATTAGCTTCTTGATCAAAATAGTTCACCAAAATATAATGAATTCACCACCTAATTCCATAATGAGTTACAGTTTATCTTTCTAAGCACAAGGCAATCATAGCTTATAGATGGTATGCAAGCTAGTCAGTGATTTAATGCCAATGTAACCAACATCATTTGATTTTTGATTATTCATAGAGAATTGTTATGAGCAGACTGGAGACTAAGTGTAAGCTTTCCAAAATTGTTTATATTTTGCAAATAACTTCATACAAATGCATGTCTAGTTGGCTAGTGTTTTTAATTTTGTACAGTGACTTTAAATAAAACGTTGTTATTGTTATTATTGTTATCATTTTTCTTAACTGAGTTACAAGTCACTGGGGGAAGACAAGTTTTTTGCTAACAATAGAAATTTCAAAATACTTCATCAGCAGAAAATATGAGCATGACCTTGCAAGTCACTTAAGCATACGAGACAGTTATCAGGACAGCAAAAAAGCAATGATTGGCATTTCAAAGTTGTTGCTGCAGAAACGTGACATTTGCAGCACTAAAAATTCTATGTTGAGAGACATTTAGCACTGAGTTCGCATTACAATGGATATCATGTTCAAGATTCTATCCTCTATCTTTAAGTGTGTAAACCTTTCCGTAACAGGCTAAATGAAACTAAGATTCTGTATACACCAGAATGGTGGGATTATTTAGCATTCTCCACACCAATCCTATTGAGCAAGAACAACTACTACAGCACAGATCCAGAAGATACGACACATTCATAACTGACTTCTGGGTAATTGTGACGTAATCTCCTGGGATGCCCTGGTGACAAAATTAACTGCAAAATGAAATTACCTGCTCTGTTAACGCAGCATCTTTTTCTAAGAACTGAACTACACAGTAGGCCAGCTGAAAATGGAAAACACATATTTTTCAGTACAAATTCAAATCTAATCATATATGGGAATTATGTAATGAAAGTTCAGTTGAATACAAAAGCTTAAATTACCTGGGCATGGTACAGACTAAGGGTTTTGGACTTGTGCAGCGGAATGAGAACCTTTATTAGGAACTGTTTATGTTCCGCTTTTAGTGGCAACGCAAACCCATTTATTATGCTGAAAAGGAAGAATATATTCTATTTATATATGTACTGACAAGCTTCATCAAACAATTTCAATTCATTCAATTTCACATCCTCCATTTTTGCCACATACCTGCCCAAAATTTCTAGTAATTCTCCTACCCCATTGAATGACTCTGTCTCATAAATAAACCTGAAAACCAAACAAAAAGTAATGTAGTAATGTTGAGTTTCTGTCGTATGATTGCACCAAATGCAATTCAATCAAGTGTACGAAGGTGGTTCACATCATAGCATTACAGTCAAACACCAAGCCAAGTTGACCTACCGTAGAAAAATATTGTTAATTTGTTTTCTGATGAAGGCCCTGAGCCCAAGAAATTTTCCATATATCCTATGCAGTATAGTCTTGAGGAAGTCTCGTTCTCTTGGGTCTTCACTGTCGAATAACTCTAATAACTGGAAGAGAAAAGTGAGATGTCAGTCAACGATTGCTCATTATCTCAAGAGTGTTGCAATCGTTATGCCAAAAAGCCACGAGGCTTACCTGTAGTACAAATTTCTGGTCGATGTACTTCTTTGCAAGACTTGGCTGGAAGTCAGGAGATTCCAAAACCCGCAGAAAAAAATCATAGACAAGCTGAAAAGATAAAGACACTAATTATAACAATTACACGCAAGCTTGAATTGTAGGTTTGACAGGGATAAGTAATGAGCATATTAACGTTATAAAAATACCACATTCTGTGGTCAATATGCTGTCATTGTCTCAAGAAGAAGTTGACATCGACTCTTGATAAAGGTGTAATGGACAAGTAATAACTTTTCTGTTTATCATATATGCCATAGGTGTTGAAATCCAGGGGCCTGTGTCAAGTGCACCTGGTTGACAAGTAACCATGGTCTAAAACTTGTGCAGTAAAAGCAGCAGGAACAGAGACTGAGATTTGTGTTACGTTTTTAAGCATAGTAATACATTGTATGCAAGCAGATTTGCTGGCCATGACGTAGGAGAATGCTTGATTACCACTATGCAAGTTAACTATCAAGTAATAATTTCCATTAAAATTTACTGGCACAATTGTACTCCATTCAACACGAGCAAATTTCAAAGTAGCATTTGTCTTCTCAAAATTATGATGTGACATATCCTGACATCCTTCAACTGATTTAATTTTATCTATTAAAACTGACGACAAAACCAGTCAAACTTGATCCCTTATCCAGACTTTTCAAGAAACCAATGGAAGTCATAAAGAGAAAAGTTCGCCAATATTACCTGTAGGTGTGGCCATGACGCTTCCAATGTGGGATCATCCTCTTCGGGATCAAAGTCAGGGTTGTCACTGGGCGGCAATGTGCGGAAGATGTTGCATGCAATCTAGAATTAAAACCAAAAACATTACAAAATTGTACGAAAGACACTGACAATGTCAAAGCATTTTACACGGCACGTCCTTAAGATAGGTCAAATTATCATATCTTAAGACATATTGACATGAAAAGACAATCAATTTTGAGACATTTCATGCTATTTCAAAGACATTCAGACATTACTAATATGATAAATGTTGCCTGAAACCAGCCGTTTTATCATATACTACGTGTAAATAGAAAGTACTTCTAATCAGTTATTGAACATTTTCAGCAAAACCAGGTTATGCCTTCAGAGATTATCCATACACTGTAACAGAAACTCAAAATACGGTCTTCAGTAAAAGGTCACTATATATGCAATTTAGGGCTGGACATCGTTTCATCCTTAACGATTTGATAATATCACAATAAATTTCTAACGATAAACGAAAATGGTCATGATAATTATGAAAAAGGTGTTACTTAAATATGCACACAATAAAGACCTGACGGCTTTTATGACATAGGAACAGACAAGTTGAACATGTTTATTCCAGTAATAATTCCAGTAATTTAACTGATTTTTAATATATAACCTTTCAACTGCTGAAGTCTATATCAATCCATGGCTAACAAATTTAGAATACATTTAAATTCAAAAAAATTTCTTAAATATTTGTATCAATTGGTTTATCAAGAGTGATTAGATTGCACTTGAATGCCCTTTGAACAATTAATGAACAAAACTAATTAGTAATTACAGGTCACTTGTCTCACTCTCTAAAAAACGGACCATACAGGAGTGAGAATGGCTGTACCCCCGAACCGCTCATTCCGCGCGATCTGCAATTTATTACTCGTCACGTTGTTTTAGTCAAACGAATTGGATGCCCTTAGCCATTTAAACAGCTTAAAATGCCTAAATAATGTTTATAGATGTATTTACGGAAACGATGGGAACCGGTTTTAATGAAGCAACCACGGTATGCTCGTGATATACCGGTAAAACGATCCAGCCCTAATATGCATTAGTGTAACATTATATAAAATGGAAAAATGATGCCTAAAAGATTCACTTGCTCAGGAAGGCTGTACACATGTCAGTCAACTACCAAATCATTTTCCAATCTAAGCATACATCAGCTAAAGATGCATGGCTCAGTATAAAGGCTTTCTTGCGCATAAAGAGTTCTTCGTCGGATCAATGGCAAGTAGATATAAGAGAGCTACTGGATGTGGTCCATTACAGGTAGAAATGACCACAGCAAATTATAGCATATTGACGCAAATCACACATAATGCAACCACATTTATGCCAGTGTACATGACATACACCGAAAATTGCATCACACAAAGATATTTAAGTCTTATTATGTACAAGCATTGCATGTTATGTACAACAAAAAGGACAGTCAGAGCATGCAAAACTGTTAAATGTACTGAGCACCAAATCAATGGTCCCTGCATATTATTCTCACACTAATTTCATCCGCATCATTGACTGAACAGTACCTAACGAGGACAAAACAGTTAATCAATATATTGGAGATGGCGATACAAGACAAGTAAAACAAAAGAAAAGTAGAGCAAAAAGAATGACAATGTTGAATTGCAGATCACATTACACGACATTTAACCACGGGCCTATTCCACAGTTGCTATGCAGTACAGGATATATCATTATCAATCATACAGAACTTTCGGTATCACAATTTTATCATAAACAATGCAATATTTGTAGGTCAAGGTCTCGAGGATAATTTTGACAGTCCTCTGAGAGCCTTAGGAACAGATTAACAAGAAAATCAAGGTAAAATCTATTGATTTTAACAATATTTTTCCAAGGAGACAGGAATTCAGAGGTTGCGTATGATTGTATTACAAGACAAATAGCCTAGAACTGTGAACAAACGCTTTAAAACCTGTCTGGTAGTATTGGTTTGTAGTACTGGTTGTGTTTTTATTTTGTACAAACACCAAGAAATAGCAAAGAGTAGCCTGAGATGAGTCACTAGGCTAGTGGGCTCTAACTGCTCAGTCAGCTAGCTACAAGATTAATGCATGTAGTAACTGTATATGACTATCCTTTATAAAATTTTCATAGGCCTGCAATACTTTTTAGAAAGTAAACATTGGCAGCAAACAAAATATCCATTTTGATGGAAACAGGGGAGACAAGTAAAAGAGAGAAAAAGGGAAAACCTTGGTGATGCTATCTCAGAAAACTTTAAAAAAATCAATAGATAGCACTAGAGCTCAGTGAGTCTTAAGTGAACAAGTTAAGGTCACAGAAGAACAGGTGTTAAAAGGACAGTGTATACATTTGGGCTACTGGTCATCAAGTCTGCTTGGATATTCATGAGAACTTGCTATGCTTGAACTATGATCTCCTAAGAATGACAGTGAAATGTTATCTGTGGTAAAGCAAGGTGGTGGCAAGAAGGATCCCAGTTGACAATCCTGACAGGGTCATTAACCCCTGGCCACCCATTTCATGCACGACTAAATCAGGTCAGCATTTTCTGATCATTACTAGCTGAAGGCTGCCTTCTCTCCTCTATCCCCCGGCAGCTAGGTAATGGCTCAAAGCAGCTGCTGATGACCGCAATGATGCTGTTGTCGCTGACAATGCCGAATGGTGACCTTTTTGCAGCATCCAAGCTTTTCTTTCGAAGGTCTGCGGCTAGATCTTTACCAACTGACGGCTAGAAACGACTGCTTCATTTCCTTCTCAACCCAGCAACAAATACACAGACCGACCACACTGACAGACTGTTATGTGTGTTATATCACAAACAATCTTTGCCCTGCGAGTTCCCATTTTTAAATGTAAGCCAGCACTCAAGATAGATCTGCTATCTGAAGGCCAAGAAAGACGAAAACACAATAGGTGAAGTCCTTGATACAAATAACACTGATCAACCAACAAAAGACCTTATAACATTTAGAAAGATGGAGAAATGTAACCCTGCAGACTGCCTGGCCCTAAATCATCTATCCTCTCTAATACCCCGCCAAGTCGCTGTGCAATTGGCCAGATGAGGCCAATTACTTCTCATGCTAGGGACTTTTTTTTTTCACTTTTATATTTTGCGGTCTTTCGTGAATATACTGAATGCCTAAAACAGACCTTCTCAGACATAGTATTGATCATGAATGTTAAAACATCATGGCATCACTGTAGTCACTCCTTTGCCGGCTTATCTCGTTAATATTCCTAAATGGAATGTGTGGCATGGAGATAAGAGATAATACATTTTATCTTGACATAAATGTTTGTACCTAACATACATTGTCGTTATCTGAGATACTACTATAGTTATTGGTCAGGAAATCTAGATAATCGGTGTAATCGCATCACTGCACATATGATGAAGTGTACCATAACCAAAATCAGATTGGGTAATTACTGTCAGCTACAATCAATCAGTGACTAATTTAGGCCCCTAACATAACCATGTAGGACGCAGCAGCATGAATCTATGGACAATACTGACACCATGATAATGTATGCTGATTGTCGTAGCAGCACTAAAGGAAAAGAAACACCAGAATATGTTTCAAAGGAAATCATGCTTATATCAATAGAAGTGCTTATCAGACAATATTGTCCTTTTTTCTCGGTTTATCAGTCTTCATCATACTAGCTTAAACCAGCAATTTCTTGTTGGTCTGGAGAATATTCCCCAGAAGTTGTAAGTGTCAGCGTCCGAACAACTTCCACAGTATTGCTTAACACCTTGGTGTTCTGGTTATCAATTAAATATGAAGTCTATTCTTCCGGACACAACAGTCCATTCCTTACTTTTCTTGCGACACAAATACATGCAAATCAGAAGAACATATACAAGGAGCAAATACAATGTTTATTGTAAGACAGTTCAGTAAAAAAACAAGACCTGATAACAAAGTACACAATCCTGAACCATTGACAGGTGTACGACAACCATATTAGATTGGTCAACAACACATGCTTGTTACTAGGAACTCTGCTTCTCTCTAGCTAACAACTTGATAATTCCAGTTGATCCTTTTTAATAAGAATTAAGTCTCTCTATCTAAAACACGTATTTCCTCTTCCTAAGTTCTCTCTATTCTAACAGGATTGGCACTTGGCAGCCAGACACTGAAATGGCAGACTATAAAGATATTTCTCAGCCATGATTAAGAACAGGCATGTTTGACTGTGACAGCGCATTCCTTATATCTATCTCTCTTTCATCCATGCTTCCTGGATGTGATCTTGGATCGACCTTTCAAACAGAGAGCCACATTATGGCCCGTATATATATATATATGACTAAGCAAATGGCAGGTTCTTTTACTGTTCTGCAGCAGCAACCTCACTCGCGACATGTCTAAAGTACATGTAAATACATGATACAGGCCAAGGCAGTTTCTGGCCCATCTTGAAGCCAGTGAGGTCAGCACCCCGAACCTAAAGCATGTGCTTGCATCCTAGAGCACACTTACTCCCTCACACACCAGCAGCATCAACAGCAGCAACATCAGCAGTAGTAGCATCACCTCAGATGCAGGCACTACAGCATCCCTACTGCTACTACTGCCGCTGCCGCTGTTGATCACCATCACATGATATTCTGATCCCTGACCCTCAGCCTTATCACACTCGAGATATTACATGCTCTTCTCCACTACAGCAACCCAACGGCAAATGCACCTTAACTACCTCGACAATTACACCAAATGCCATTATTACACGCAGTCTAATAACTACCGTAAAACAAAGTCAAGACAGAAGAAAAAGTCACAAACAAAAAAAACACTTGCTGCAAGGTAACATATTAAAAGATTACATCCATAAAACTGCACATTTAATGCTAACCCTATAATTCTGTACAATTCGCTTTCACAAAACTTCTGTATTAAAAAATGCAAGAAATACTGGTCACAGAAAAGTCACACAAATTGCAATCCCTCCCAGAAACCAGTTTTGCAATTAAGGAGATCTGCACTAAGTGCACTGATTATCAACATCAGCAACAGTTGCATAAAAATGTGGTAAAAATGTGGTAAAATAAGGTCAAAAACCAAAGAGACACTCATTAGAATCTACTGTACTCCACATTAGTTTTCAAAGCTGTTATGTTACACCTAACAGAAATGTTTTTCAGTAGTAAGAAATCCCCATTATTAATGCAATTTTATGTTTATATGTGGTATTATCTTTGATATAAACATAAATCATTAAAATGATAATGCAAACAAAATATGACGTCAGCACCAAATAACCATCAGTTCCTAAACCATGGCCAATTTTTCCTCTGAGACTACAAGTCACTCTGGTCTCAGCCAGTTACACTAGTCCTGGCTGAGCAATATGAAAGCTAGCTAGCCCTAGCCACAGTATAGCCAGTCCGAATCAATCACATTACCACTAGAGTGTTTCGCTTCCGAAGACAACAATACCAGCAGAATAGCTCACTGGGTAGAAGACCAGGAGGTCGACATGGAATCGCCCAATCACCATTCATTAGCTTTGTCCATGAAAAAGAGATTGAGTTGCGAATTGGTCACATAACAGAGAAATCAAAAGGCCAAAAAAGGCCAATATTTCCTATATAGCACTATTATCTACATTGCGCTTAATGTTCTGCATTCGTAATCGACAGACAACACTAATTGTGCAATAAGCATGGAAACAACTATTACAGTTTCTCCCAATACCACAATAGACAATAATAGATGGACCGTCAAACCAGGATAAATGAATCTTACAATGTTGCAAGCACTCTGCAAGCAGTACTTTCCGTTGTTCCGCAGAAAAAAAACATGCTTTTATTCTTAGATAATTATGTACTAGCCTTTCACTACACAACAAAGTGGTGTCTTTTTGTGATATCATCAACACAGGCAATATAAAATTCCCACTTCTAAGATTACCTTAACTTTGATAATGTATCATTGGAATCCAAGCAAACTCTAGGATATTACACATTGTTCCAAGAACTAAGACAAGGTTGAGTAAGACTCGATGTAAATGTCAATGAAATGCACTAGAAAAGCCAAACCAATTAGTCAGTGTAACATTGATCTAATGAGCTAATCAAGACAGCCAATACTCTGGTGAAGAAAGTTAATTGCATGATGCAGACAAATCTTGAGTACTTATTGCCTATCTATAAAAAAATTATCACCCATGAAAGATTTAGCAAGCAAGCAGGAAATTGAATCATTCATGGATGTTTACTTGTGTTTAGCTATACAGAGTATGCAGAACATAATATGACCATAGAGTAGCCAAAGTGCTCGGAGTGTATTAAGACAGGTAAGATTTCCTGGAACCAGGACAGCATCAGACAGGCAACAGTATGCCAGCTCACCTGACCATTCCTGCAATCACAGCAGCACTAAAAGCTACCTCATCAGAATACGATTTCTAGGCCAGCTGTGGTCACTTCCCACACATACATTAGCCCCTGACCATGTTTACGTCGTTATCAAAACACACCACTACAATTTACCTCATCAGCTCATAAGACTGATTAAATTGAACTTGGCCACACTGGCACTCGCTAAACTTGCTACCGCTTTTCTACATAAAACCCAATTGCCTAAAATAGCATGAAGCACCAACTTGCCGGGCAACAAAATTATTGACTTCACTGCACTGAAAACTTCAGCTGCTCCTGACAATCTTGGCTGCTAGGTTTCACAAGATATATCTAAAACTGTCGTGATACTCATTTATCTGCCCCATCTGAAACCCAACTATGGCATCCAAAAATTTAAATGCCTGTCCAGTTTTTTCAGTAAACTTTGCCTATCATTCAGCAAGCAACCAGATCAAGCTGCATGCTTCACAGCTATCTATCAAAATGCAAGCTCAACCTAGGAATATATATACAGCTGACTCAATTCGGACCATGGGAAACAAGCAGAATTTGCCGAATACTAGATGGGGCCAATGTCATGCATAGTATACCAGACCGGATCAAATTCAATTACCAGAGCACAACAGACAAAAAGAACCAAGAAAGTACACACACAAGCTTATTTGCACTTTTCTAGAATTAAGGACTTTCATAAGCACCTATTCCGCTACATTCACAGTTAAATTCGTCATCATACACTAAATAGCTGTATTAAATGCTTCTAATCTATGAGCCTTGAAGCTGCATTCACAACCAAAGATGCATGATGATGACCTTGGGATCAAGAGCGTGTGCTCTATACCCATTCAAGCAGGCTACTGCAGGCTACTAACGTTTAACACATGATAAATGTAAACAAGAGCAACAAAAAGCCCACAAAGTGCGCGTAGGCCATTGAATTATTGATTAGCAAGACACTACCTGCTAACATAGCTCAGCGGAGTGTGATACCTAGATGCTTGCATATATACTTCCATCAAAGGTAATGCTGAATAAGCAGAAACTACAGACGCATGCTGCACTGTTGCAGCATCATCAAAATCAATAAGCATTTACAAGTTGCATGGTTCTGAGAACAGGCTAATTTGTAGAAAATGCAATGATACACTAATCTAATGTTCCATGCAGTCAGAGAATCCCCAATTGTGCAACAAAGCTGGTGGAAAAACTGATTAAATATCAATGCGGGCAAAAAAGCCAATGGGCCAGCATTTGTTGATTAGATTGGAGGATGACTATTGCACTTTTCAACATCTGTCATTACTTTACAGTGCACAATGCTCAGGGAAACAACAGCACTTGGATACAGTATAAACAATCCAGCATTAAGACCAATGACTGCCTTCATGAAAACCATGGTTTCATGAGGTAAGAACAAAATCATGACCATTTTGACACACCCAAATTCGGCATTGGATAGATTTCGGCATTGGATAGATAGATAAAAAGCAGGGATGTGATTGATCAGTGATAAAAAAAAAACGGAAAATGACAGGATGAACAAAAGTAAACCAAAAAATTTAATTTGCACATATCACGAGGGTCAATTCACATGCCAAAAAAAACGGATTTCCGGAAAAAAAAAACGGAAAAATCACATCCCTGAAAAAGTTATGGAAAGTGCAGCCCTCTAAGACAAGTGATTGCTGCTATCGAGGGTTGATGATGAGGTGAGAGAGAGCAGAGGAGTCTACCCATGTTACACATTTACCCCATGGATGGGATCTTTTACTTGCCTCAGCATAGACACCGAGTACAAGGGACCGCCAATTTAACGTCTCATCTGAACAAAATCCAGCTGGGATGTAGCTCACGTAGAGTGCCCAGGCCAAGGATAGAACCCAGGACCTTCATCAGAGCTGGCCAATATGGAATTGGTGGATGCCTTAACCATTAGGCCACCCAGCTGCATTGGCAAACTAATTTCAAAACCCTCCCATAAGTAATTTGTCTAGTCAAAGCAGTAATTTCCACTGGAATGCCAAAATAACACAAACAGAGAATGGCAAAACCTAAATTCACAAAACAATACTTTATCAATGGTTCCATACCTCCAGAAACTGATTACAAAGAAACAGAGAAAAGGCTGATGTTAAGGTTCGGTCGGCTTGCTTATTAGACTTGCATAAAAGCCAGTAACGTAATACTCAGTCCATAACTGAGTGGATTGTGCAGGTTCCTTTCTGGAAATAATAACACACCACAGCAGCAGCAGCAGGGAGCCAGAAACCATACAGATGCTTTCCGACACCTATTGCAGCCATCATCAAGCAAACATCACAGTCTTTCACTAGCTTCTGACAAGCCTCTATTATGTTCTACACAGTGACAAACACATAATAAATCAAACACGTTCTCAGAAAACTTACAAGTTTGACAATTTCCGGATACGTAGGTTCTGTGAGGACCCCGCGGGTCGCTGTGACATAGTCTACCAACTCATTGAGACAGCCCCTTTTAACTTCTTTGCTCTTCAGGTCGCATACTGGGTCCATAAAGTCGAACACCACACAACATTGTAATAATTTCTTGATGAACAGATCCTGCTGTTCTGAAGGTGGTGTGTCTGAAAATACAAAACAGTCTGAATTACAACATGCACAACATACATTTTCTTATGACATGATGTAATTAATATAACTGAAACACATACCAGGAATACATCTGACAAAATGACTGCCAAAATGCAAAATCTATTTTCGCACAAAGTTTGGGAAAATAATTAAACACCAGTTTGTGTCTACGGGTAACACACATCAGGCTAAGATTCACGTTGAGTGCTGTACTTCACAATAGCACTCCTATTGCAATAGTAAACAAATGACAGAATCATTTACATTTAATAGCTATAAACTTCCAATGTCATAAATACTCATTATCAATTATGGTAGTAACATATTAAGATCATGACCACCTGATATATTGGTGTCATGACCACCTATTCATGGTAAGAATTTAGGATCATGGAAATCACACCGTGTCACCTGTTTGTGAAAATATACCTGATCATGCAATTCCTTTAATTGAAAACCTTTTCAGTGTAGTTTTCACCCAGTGGCTCTTACAAGCAATTTCCAACAATAGCATTTCTGAGATTGCATTTTTGGTTTAGATAGTAATGTATGGCCCTTTAATTAAATGTACAGGAATAAAATGCCATATGCCTTCCCCAGATGCTTCGTGAGACTGCTTGAATGAAAATACTATAAATGGAACTGCCGACAATGCGTTTGCCATGTTGACAGGAGTTAGCATGCCATTAATCCTCTATTGCTTTATGACGCTAAAGAAATAATTCTGATGAGCAAGATCATATTGATACAGCAGCAATACATGATTGATTTCTTCTACATCCTAAGCATCACATGATTTAAACAACTTCATAAATATTGTTCAAATTTTGTTTACTTAAAGTGATTATGCCCAATCAATAATCACTGCACAGTTCAAAATGTGTTCTATGAAGTCCAGCATTATATACTGATAATCTGGGCATGATATTTTCTATAAAATGAGGGCAACATTTACGTCATGTCAGGTTATCTTTACAGCTAGATTTAGTCACAAAAACAAGGAGCAAAAGAAATGGGACATCACAGTGACATTTGATCATTCAATTTGCACCAGTCCGACAGTCGCGAAGACATGACCAATCTCGATAATGAGCATAATAAGGTCCAAAAGAATTACGCAAGATCTGAGGATTGATTTTATGACCCACTGATTGGGGCTGGAAGGTTCCCACTGAGAGACTCGCTGATTTTGTTGCCTTCAAACTGTTTCTCTCCTTTGTCCTGCTACCGCTGCCTAACAAACCCTGATGAACGAAGACAAGTTATTTCTTCCACAGCACAAAATTTATGCAGCAGCCTAGGCTCCCCACTACAACAGGGACTACAACTACGTTCAGGAAGCAACTGATAAAATGCACCACCAAGCCCACAGCTGTATTATGCTTTAAGCAACTGATAACAGGTTCCTCTTAGGAATAATAATGCAAAACTTAATGGACTGCCAAGCAAGGCAAGAAAAAGAACTCCTAAGACTGCTGCTGAATCATGTTAGGCCAATTTATTTACATTTATGCAGCCATTGCAAAAAACACTGATAAACTGTACTATTTTTCACTCTTTGGTCAGCTATTTGTTGTCAAAGAACACTCATCTGTCAAACATCATTAATTTATTATGCTTTTCCACACGGCATAGTGTATTTTGTCATTTCCATTACACTAATTTGTACCAAAGACTGACATAGATCCCCAAGTACGAAATCACTGTCATCACACAAAGATGGCAAACTATGTGCTGAATGATGACACAGCAAAAGATCAACCTTACACATGTATTTTCAAATATGAATTTTTGTTTCTCCTGCTGTAGAAAAACACCCTAATACATGCTCAGCAAATGCAACAAAGACAGGCAGTTTATTTTGCCATGTGCTATTCTGACTAAGCATTACACACTAGTGCAACGAAACAATGCTCTTTGCAATTTGCTTTCGACTGCAGAAGCAACATCATAGATGCAAGAATTTACTCCGAACAGTTATTTGGCACAGACACTTTCAGAGGCAGAACGCTCCAGCCAAAAAATAAGTAATTTGATCCTTCACATTTTTCACAGCTACGCCCTCTAATGGATTCAACAAGCAAAGCAAAGGAAATTGCAAGTTCCGGAGCCTAGAATAGGTACTGAAAAAGACACACATCGATGGAAGCTTCGAGATGACAATGTCATTGGCTGCTGTTTTTCTAAAGACTGCCACAGTAGTTGCAGAACAGTTACACATGCTATAGAGTCTTCACATCGATATATAATGACAGTGGAAGAACACTACATCATTGTACATGGCACAGACTGTACAAGACATTAAACAGGGACTGATCCGTACACTAAATTCAGTGACATGTAAGAACTTACTTTAGTTCCATGCAATTTTATGATACAATATTTATGACATAAAACACTATGTATTTTTGACAGACAACCAATTTAGGGAACCACACAGGTCTGCTATACCATATCTATCCCATCTTAACGCAAGAAGCTGAGTTTAGCCAATGGAAATGCCATTATTTATGTACACAAAAACCCTATGCTTTTAAACACAGAAAAAGAATAAGAATGGCATAATTATTGTTTCACCTTCAATATTATAGGATACAACTTTCATCTCAACAAAACTCAGACCTTAGTTTTTCAAAGAATAATCAAAGTGAGGTTCATTCAGTGATTGATTCATTTGTTTGTTCATTCATTCCTTCATCAAAACCCATTATTTCAGTCATTTTCTCATCAACTTCATTCATTCATCCATCCATTCATTCATTCTTAACCAATACACTAAGGGATCCAACCACACAGTTCAAGGTAAAGAAAAGAATGAAGGCCTAAATTGCCTATGAACCACATGTAGTGCCCTACATTTGTATTTATAAAGCCAAGCAAAGGTAAAAGCTGCTGGTCACTGTGAGGCTGCACAGGTTTGAAGGTGAGTGTATCATGAGGAATCTGAGAGAAGACCTTCAGATGCTCAGCAGCAGCAGCAGCAGTAGCAGTAGCAGCAGTAGCTGAGAGCATCATGTTGAGTGGTGATGAGGAGACAAGTCTGTGGCCTGCCTCCCTGCCTCTCCTCCCTCAGCTCTGCTCTCTCCTCCTTGCAACACAGCATCAATGAGCAGCTGTAGCAGCAACAGCAGCAGCAGCAGCATCAGCCATGCTAACTTGCGATCTAGCCAGCTGCCTGCCTAATCTACATAGAGCAGTGTAGAGCAGCTAGCTGGCAGCGTTGGCGGGCTACCTGGCAGCCTGCTGCAGCCTGTCCAAGCATTTGCCTTACATACAATGAGCACCCTATCAACACACCTATAGCAGCAGCACATGGATCAGGGGATCTAGCCACTAACCATCTCTATGACTTGCTACCATGCCTACAACTTAACAGCTCTTAACAAACACCAACCGTGATTTATCTAAATTATCTCACTATACATGACAGTGATGATGACACTTATCTAAATTGTAATCAATAATTAAATCACTGACCTATAACACAGACTTGAGCAACTCTCATCTCACAATGCACTACTTTATACTACATTGCAGATTGCATAACATTAAATCAAACCTGATTAAACAGAAGCCTTTATATAAGATACTTGAAGGCCAGTAAAAATTCATGATCTAAGTGTACCAATGGCAAATACGATCTCAAAATCATTAAATTTATCACACGGGTTTCTGGACTATCAAAAACTAGTTTCACTCCATTTTTACTGGGTGAATATCAATATTGTCAAATATTTGCACACCAGTAAATCTTAGCAACACAGAGATGCAAAGAATTTCACAAACTACACAAATTTATACAAAAGCATTTCTATTTTATCCGGTACTTCTATACATACAAAATATCAACACCTGACACATGTATGTACATACCGCAACGACAGTGTCTAAATACACAAGCGTAGGGGTTGTACTATGACGTAAATATATATAGAAATGAAAAAAAACATTAAACTATTTCACGGCACACCACAAAATTATACAGGCTGTACCACACATATCCATCATGCTAGACAATGAAAGTACTTTGAAGTTTAACATAGTTCTGAGGTTACCTAAATGGGAATCCCCCTTTCGAGTAATAACTGGGTCAAATTTTATGCTCCTAACACGATTGCAGCAGGACACTAAAAAGGACATGTAAAAAAAGAATAACGCAACAAACACAAATATGAGCAGAAGGGAGTTTTTAGGTCAGCCGCAATGTGAACACACACATGTACAAATTGATATCAAAACGACAAGTTAATATATAATATTACATGCTGTAAAGCAGTGCACATTTGATATGCTGGAATAGATGCTATCACTAATTACCATTTGCAAGCTCGCTATAACCTCCCGCACACAAGCATGAATGTACATGATACTATAAATGATATGTAACAGTCTGTGTGCATATTACACATGGACATTGGCTGAACTAACCTCATTATCGGTTTACATAATGACTAAATTGAAAATAAAATAGCAACATAATCGGGAAGCTTTATCTTGGTATATGCATCTATATTATGCCATTAGTTCATTTATTTCCCCAAAATATTTGGTAGAAAATGGGAGTCTAGTCTACTCTCGACTCCCATGGTTGATGGTTGAAATTACTCTAACCCCACATACATTGCACATATGCTTATTGCTACCAGTGTTGGTAGTCTGTTTTGAGTTCTAGTTGGCTGGTAGACCCTGCCAAGTTAGCAACGCTATAGCCATAAAACTTTTCAATGAAGGAATCACTCAAGTAGGAGGCAACTAGTCTCTAGCATTTGTTAAAGAAACCTGTCAATCATTACTGAGGATTTGTGTGGATTTGAATTAGCAACCAGCTATTATCGATTTATGGTCAACAATTAACATAATACACACATCCAGATATATTTAGCACTGCACATTAAATATTAACATGCTACTAATAGCTAGCTAGGAGACCAGTCTGTAGATGAGCCAATGAGTTGTGCACAATAAAAAATACTGCGAATCAGTAGAGATAATCCAATTAAATTTTACATATTTTCAGTACTTTTTTTACCCAATTAACAATCCTGTGTCCCTCAAAATATATCAGTCAAATGCAAAACTGGTTGCAGTTTTTAAAGCTTAGCAATATTACAAGTACTATTTCACCATCGCAACACCGTAAAAAAAAACATTAGTACAAAATAGACCAGAAAGTGTCTAAACATGAAATGGCCATTATTCTACTTTCAAGAGAGAAAGATCAGCAGGCCTTGGCTCTTGGTTACACGGCTAGATCCTTGGTGGGCCTTCAGTTGAGAGCAAGCATTGCACCTGACTGGCACTACTTCAAGATGCTTTTTTCGCTTATCAGCCTTTGCAGAAAACACTACCGGATCAGTAATGTTCAGACACCATCTAGCTTTAGGTAAAATGTGTGTAGAGCGCAATGTAAGCCAAGCAACCTTCAAGTTCCCAGCACAAACAAATGCTGCCCCAAAACAGCATTCGCAGACTGTCTGACAACCAAGTGGTTAAATACTTAAATAGTTTCTCTTTTAATATATATAACTATGTAAGTCAACTTCGAGTTCTTTTAGCATCTAACCAACAGGACAGCAAATAATAATAAAAATTTGCAATAAATTATGTGTGTTATTATGACCACCATTTCAGCTAAAGTACGAATTATTTATAATATATATATATATAATAGTGTATATATAGTCTCAAATATTGGACTTGACAGCTACCTTGAGGAGGGTTCCAACACACCCATAATTAACAGCAAAATCCTTGGCTATATATAATTTGGAAGTCAAGGTACTGTATTATATATATTATATATATAATTTGGACAGTATCAATTTTGTATCATTATTATCACAATCAAATTGTCATCATCATGAAACAAGCAGTTCTAAGCAAGCAATAAATAAATTCAGGCCCAAAGAAGCTATGCCAAAAACGTAAGTAGTATGATAGTACAAAATCACATATATGTACACAAATACAAGTGAATCAAGCCCTTGTATCAACTAAGATGGGCATTGCAATGTGAGACACACAAGGCCCAAGACCTAAGCTGCTAACCAAACTGACCACTAAAGATCCGGTGCTCCCTCAAGGAGTTACAAACAAAAAGGAGCGTCCACTCTAATTTCGTTTTCGCCATCGTTCATATAACATTTACGCCATCGTTCATATAACATTTACACCATCTGATGCCAAAACAGAACCATCACAGGGAGCCCTTCAGATTGTAAACCAGTCCTGTCTAAATGCACATAAATAATTAAATGAATGGCTGCAACTTGGCATCCACTGCATGGATTCCGATCAGTGCCGCAAGCATCCTCATATTTTAATAGTAAATTATTACATAGTAAAGGCAAACACATGACTATTGCCTCAGTATTACAGCTCTTCAAGGGACTCTTTATAACCCAATGGATTGAATGATGACAGGATGATATGCCTATGTCAAAACAGAGACCACCTAGGCAAGAGAGGTTTGAGGCTGACAGCTAAGCTTTCCAGATGTTGCATGTAGAGAGCCATTTGCAGGAGGCAGCAGACATCTCGGTGCTCTTTGCAATCTTTAGTCTAGATTTCCCTGAAACAAACCACTGTCTATGACGTCATCAGGCTATTCATAGCCCTGTCAGCCATGCCCTCCCATGACACTCGCACGGCAGCTATCTGACAGAAGCAAGTGACAAGGCAAATCTATAAGCCAATGAATGGAGCTCTCCCGCAAAAAATACCCAAGAAATAGCCTATAATCTCCCTCCATCATGCTGAACTACATATAATAAATGACAACGCAACATATGCAGACATAATGGTACAGCATCACACTCACTGTCACTACACTACTTTAAAAATGTTAGGAATAGCTAGCAAATATCATAGCCGGCAGCCAGAGTCTGTCAAGTTCATTACAGGAGTACTAAGCACCTAGACTGCAGGGCTAACATTAAAATCATTAAGTAAATAATCCAGTTGACTCATTATTCAAGTCCTTAAGAGCTCAGCAAAAAACAAAAGGACAAGGCCTCGTTTGAAAAAGAATTTAACAGTGCACATGACACAGAGCAAGGTCAATCAATACTAAAATGAAATTACTTTAAAAGTCAAATCATCAGATATGCTGCCTCTACTTCAATATAGCTTGGGACAAGTCAATTGCTCTGAACAACAAAGGTCAAGAGTATGCTTATCAACATCTTGCTATTTAGTAACCACTTGTAAGAGATTAGAATTATCATCAGAGGCATTAAATCACTAATAACAGTAGATCTATAAATAGAACAACTACTAATCTTAATTCAACACATTGTTTTTCTAATGAAATACGGATTCAGTGTGGCAAGCATATATTACAGGGGAAGATATCACTCATTAGATGGATAAGGAGTGCAGACCAATGGACGCCATTTCTCCTCAAATAGCAAGTGATGAAGTACAAGGACTTGCAGGGTCTTCGGTTTTAGATGTAAACACTGAGATCAATAACATCAATGATCGAACAACCTCTTACACTCCATAGAGTTTGAATGTAACACGATGCTGCAGTTATATTAGAAACTCAAGAAATAAGGTCTGAAAATAGGAAAATATTTTGGTAATACTACTCTAAATTACATAAGCGTGTAACTGTATTAGAAAGCAATTATTGTGAATATTAAAACACAGGTCCTTTTAATAATCAGAATAAGTCTAGGCTTCTGCTAAACGTTCGCCACGGTCCTCTTGGTGAAATTTATGTAACTGTGGCTAAATTAAATGCTTGTGTGGCGAAAATCTGTCAAACTTAGTGGCGAAAATGCCTATGAGCCAAGCAATCTGATTGGTCCTCAGAATGGTGTCATCATTGTATTACGAAAGCTGCTTCAAATAATGGTGGCTAACCTGTCTCTGTTGAGGGCTAAGGCTGAAATTAATCTAGAGGAAGCCTAGGAAGTAAATGATTCATTAGGAGTTCAGTACATGAAATAATTTCACAAGGAATATTGATACCATAAACCCACACCGCACCAACAGTAACCTGATTTTGCTCGTACGAAACACAATTAGGGAGTATTAATAGCACTACACATGCTAGTCAGTAGCAGATCAATATCAGAGGGCAAAAATTCACACAAGGTTGCTGGATCTCATTGATTGCCCCAGTCCATAACATTTGCATAAAGTTCTGGCCAAAGCTAAGAGATTTAGGAAGCAGGCCAATTGAAGCTAGCTAATTTGTTATACTAGTGACGCAATGGGTTTTTGGACCGACCACCTACTTGATATGATATCAACAATAAAACTTTTATGTTGCTATAAAAATTTCCATGTACATCTGTATAAGACATCTATCTCCAATACAAATTCAGTTAGACATGAAACTTAGGTCTCAGAGTTCAACCACAAAATAATTATGACAAGAGGACAAAAGCTGGTCATAAGTATTCTAGATAGACTTTAAAAATATATATTAGTGGAGGCTTGACAATGCTTGAAAGTGACAAAACTAGATTTTACTTAGTTCTGCACACGTATGTTAGAGCTAAGCACCCCAAAAAAAAAGAAGAATCATTTGAAGGACAGTGTGGCAATATCGCAACTAATTTGCTTGATGTTTGCCACCTTATTTTCATACACAAAGTTTGTGAGAACTAGAGCATGTCGTAATCATTTTTTAGTGACTAACCAAATCCTGTACATCCAAGCTCATATATATGTTTATATATACAAGCTTTTCCATTGATTGCATGGTAATTAGTGAGCATTTCCAAAGTCAGAATGATTATTAATAATAGAGAAGTTTAACAGCAAACCATTTCAAATCGTTCTGCTATAAGTCTATCCCAAATTAATACAAACCTTTGCAAACACCCTGGGCACTTTCTCACAATTCATTTTCTGCAAATGCTGCAAACGGTCTAAGTCATAAGGGTTTTTTGTTTAAGCAATGAAAATATAATCTTTCAAACTGTAACTACTACGACAAAATCAGTGTTCAACAACAAGGAATAGTATTATATGAGCCAGGGTTCCAGCTATGCCATTTGAGCATAGCGCTGCGCCATGCCCGACGCCTATTGCACCATGCCTGATTTTTTTTTAGCGCCATGCCCAAAATTAAGTGAAGACCTTCCTTTTTTTTTTTGGCCTTTTCAACAAGCTGGGCCTAGCTGGGAATATGAGCCTATTCAGGTGCCCTAATATCTTTGTGTGCCATGCCCAATTTAAATCCTAGATAAATTCAATTATTTCACAAACACCATAAGCCATTTTTGCATGTTTTCTAGACGCTCTTTTCATTATATTGCAATTAATTAGCAATTCAACAATTTTCAGAACCCATATTAAATATTTTTATAAATTTCTTGTCAAAAAGGAATGTTTAAATCAACTTCCTGTCAAAAAACACCGATCTGAAAAAGGTGGCTCCTTAGTTAGAAATGTGGCTAACTGCAGGATGACATGATTACTACGTCGATTAGCCACAGTGGCTAATGATTTTAAAAGTCTACCGAGATCCCTGCTATGGTATTTGAAATAGTGCCAAAAATGTTTACATTTTTCAAAATTAATTTTTGAAAATACCCTATATATATATATATATATATCCGAGCTGACTTATGCGAAGTAAAGTCCATTAACTAGGCTGATTACAGGTAAACGGCAGTTGAAGGCGGTATTAACCAGTTTAAAATAGGTTTACGGCTGCCTTTTCGCAAACCCTGATTACAAGATACATTGTCATTTTAAAAAAAATGCAATTTATGTTATCAAAATGATGTGTATCAATTGCACAAATTATCAAAAAAAAAATATATTATGTATTGTGCGAAGATGTAGGGGTTCGTCAGGTGCAATTTATTAACTCTGACAGGGCGTTAATTGTGTTTCTGAAACTGATACTTCCTCTAGTCTTGGTGGATGCAATGCAGACGATTAAAGTAATGAATGATTTAGGTACAAAGGAGTACAAAAACAAAGATATACATTTATTAATTACCTCCATCAGGACTCCGTGCTCAGGTTATGTTTTTGGTCATGCTTAATCAATTTGTAATATTTAAAATTCACCTGCATATCATGTCCTGTTAGTGATGGTAATGTATGGCCAAATGAGAAAAGATCAATATTTGAACTTTTTCATACAAGATGCAGCATCAAAAATAATTTTCCTGATTTCAAGTCAAATTATAAATAATATTGCCCATTTTGAAAATACTCTATGGGTTATGAACATTTAGCCAATTTGAGCCAATGTGAGTTTACTACGTGGGATCCAATCCTTAAGTTTAGATTTTTTTTCTCCAAAAAGGACACTCATTTATCCTTAGCTGATTTCAAATTACATTGTCACCTTATACATTATTGTCTGTAGGCACATTTCTCATCATGTTAGCTGTTTTGTGACACGAAAAATAAGTGTTGCCAAAAAGTAGAATTTAACAGCAACATAATACCAATCATAATCAGAACTTCATGCAGTCTTACTGTCTGACTGAACTGTAAACAGCCATACAACCTCATCTCCAGATGACATGTCAAGGTGAAGGCAAATAATTATTGTGTAAGGGCAATTCCTAATGGCATAAATTATCTACAACTTGCATTTCACTATCCCACTGCCCTTAAGTTACATCAGTTTATATGAACAGCCATCAGAAATAGATGTAATGATGAGTTGATGAGGCCTTCAGTCTAGACAATGTTACGAATTAACACCGTTGGGTGGGGCTTTAGTATGCCCATACATTGTGATACTACACCTGACGGCTCTCATAACGGAGAAACCGAGGAGGCTGTAAACTCTTGCTGAGCTCTGCCATGGCAATAGGAACCGATTGATCCCCACTGGAATCCCAACTCGCAGCATTTCCCAACACTTTAGACGGGTTGTAAACGGAGTGAAGAAATGCAAATCAAGTTAGATCGTTGCAAACTGGGCAGATTCGATTTGCAGTTGCAATGAGCAAAGGTGATTCTAGCGCGCTTGCATGCCTTGAGTATGGAGGAATAGCTGAGTTGTACCAGAGTACGGCGGGTCTTCAAATTTAATTCGGCTGTTGTCAATATGAGCGATAACGTGAATTTGAGTTTTGTCTTTAGAAATATTTTCCAGTTAGGGGACAACACTGTGACACCAGAGTGGACACTAAAGTAACTTTTGACATACAATTAATGCGGACCAGATTTTTGTATTAAAGCCTCATTGCTGGGAAAACAATGACTTTCAGGTTGGTCAGCTGACTCAGCTCACCCATCATCAGTACAGACAAACTGCATAAATTGAAAACCGATTCGGTTTCTCCGTTAAAAAAGCACAGCCAAGTGCTAACTGAGATATACCGGTATAAATAAATGGCACACAAAAATTAGTAGACAGCTTGAACTCAAAATTAGTAGACAGAACACAAGAATGTTGACAAGTCACCCACAGGTTGTCAAACTGGAGACGACCAAAACGGCTAAATCTTTCCATCGGACAAATCGGTGACTGAATGAGTCCTTTTTGTGGGCATCACGTGTCCATAAAAAATGTGCTTAAGATTCAATTCAATTTCTGGCGAAGTGAATGAATGAATATAAAGAGAAGTAGAGGTCATAACCTGGTGATCAAGATGGAAAGACCAGAGAGCATGTCCAGAAACAGCTCCATACACATCATTAGTAGTCATATTGACGTCAAGTTACAGGGCCTCAGCATATTCAGAAAATTCACATAGGCTACTGTGATGATAGTTGTCAAAACCGACGTCAGTTTACCTGGTTGGATACAGATGCAATGTGGAAATCAATACCAGATAATAATCTGCTAATAGCCAGTTTCGACATAAAAATGAGTACCACGAGACGCAAAACATGAACTAAAAACTATAAAACATTACAATACCCGTGGAAACCCCATGCAATACCCCTTTCATCTTACCTTTGAGCAGAGGAAGAGCAATGAGCTCCGTTGCCCCCTTCGTTCTGTAGTGAGAAGATCCCTGACTTCGCCTCTGCTTGCGACCCTTTATTGAGGCTTTGTTGTGAAATGGATCAATCCTATCTCCAGCTTTAGACGTCATGGTGGCCTTCTGTTAATAAATCCAAGAAATTAAGCCACTTGGTGGGGGTAATTTCTTTTGTCTAGTCCACGTTCTTACCCGGTGTCAAAACATTCCATGCAAGTGTTGACGCCCATGCAAATCCGAGCGCACGATTACTGCCGAGTTTGAACTCAATTGTCCGAGAAAGCACGGTTCAAAACACCTAAATCCTATCTTCATGACATTCCTTAGGTACTCTTGAAACACCTTACACACGTTCAAGTTGGGTTTTGGGCGAAATCAAAGAATAATTGAGTAAAATCGACAGGCCGATCTTCGGCTTCTGTTGCCAAAATAGCTCACCTCAAATCTCGCGTTTTCTCGTGAAGGAGAGAGGACGAGATCAAGGGTTCGAGATCAGGGAAGAGTCAATAACCTTACCAGTGACCTTGAAAATAACAAATACTATCCGAATAACTAATGTTTGTTTATATTACAGGTTTGTATGCTAACAAATCAACGTAAAACCCAATCTATGCTGAAGGGAGGCACGTTTCCGCGCACCATGCGAGAATGATCTCTCGTGACAGTGTCCCTCCCAAAGAAGCCGACCGTAAAGTTTAATAATAGCAGAAATCAAATGCTGTTTCTCTTGTTAAAGAGGCCACGCTATCACAAAAATAATATTGGGACCGAAGAATTCGTTGTATATGCATAAATGTTAAATATACTTCACATTGCAAATGATTTCAATGTAAAATTCCACAAAGTTATTTACACGAGGTGGCAGCACTGTACAGCGCAGTAACAGAGAATGCATCAAGCTTTCTGTACCCCCCCCCCCCCCCTCCAAAAAAAACCCTCCGGGCCCCCCGACTTTCAGAAGTCCATAGTTTTTGATACAAACTTTTTCGAGGAACTTTTTGATCGTTTTGGTGTAAATTTATCCGTCCATGCTTGGGTGGGTATGACATTTTCGTTTCCGGCAGAACTCGAACACTAATTAAATGTATTGAAATTTCAAATGATAGACCCTATGGCCCAGTTATGCACTCTATATTAATTTAGTTGTGCCTTTTGACAGTCAATTAAGATTCAAGTCACATTGATATATCTCCGCTATTTTACTTACAGCCATTTCCCTACCAATAGGTACACAAAGTCTCAACTCATTACACCAAAGTTCAACCCCTGCTGTTTGACATCTGGAATTACCAATGCCACATATATGTGGCTAACAGGGTTCTAGACTCCTAGCTAGTTCAATAATCAAACTTTGCCAGATATACATCTGAACATTGCATAATTAACCTCAGAAACATGTTTACTATGCAAAAAACATGCACAGTCTCTGCGATGAGAGACCACCCCTTCTGCATTTAGCGGTCTCTCATGGACTGCGGTGACTTATGAGGACCACGGGACTGAATTACCTCAGAAAACATAACATACAAAAAAGGGTATAAGGTCTAGTTGCTCTACATTTGTTCAAGAGGTTTCTTGAACAATGTTGATGTGCTTGTGTACCATGTTGCCATTCGCTGAGGGTTTGCTGCCGCGCAGCCCATGTTTCCATAGATCTATAAATAATATTATACACTTGCGTCATTAATCTATATAGATAAGTTAACATTTATATATAATTTATATAGGTAAGAGTTTTGCTAATTTTTTCAAAAATATTTATTTTTGATTTTTATGTTTATAATTTATGTCATTAAAAATGACACGTAATCATTAAACACTATTTTAATATTGTTTAATATCTTGGCCAGGCATGAACGGTATTCTTCTACACTGGCATATCAAACTAAAAAATGTCACCTCTAAATTGTGGGAGGAAAAATGGTCATCTCAAAATTGTGTAACACGTACTGACCTTCATTCATTTGCTCATTAATATGCCTTTAGTCTTTTATAGAACTTTACCCTTGATCACGTTGTTAGTATTTTGACTGGTGTAAAAGGTTTTCATTGGCCTACTGCTTTACTAGTCCTGACTGCTCCGTAGCGAGAAATTACATTTAATTTCTCCAAGGTAGTATATGAATTCCAATCCAAGGCGGAAAAGGGAAACTGTATAAGTTACATTTCTACAGAGCAAAATACTGTTTAAAATAATAGTCTCTTCAATTTCAAAACCAAAATTTGGCAACCATGCTTCATATATAAAGTGGTAAATGATCAAAGGAAGAACATATTACTGTTGTTGCTTTTTAACTAAGATGAATTGCCTGTGATGACCTCAGCCTAGGTCAGTGACCCAGTGTACTGGTTGCCCTCTGGCCTACGTGACTGTGGCCAGGCAATTTTGCAACCCCATCCAGGGTATATATAAGGATGTAGGTCACTATGAGTCAGTGCTTGTAAGGTAGTGGTCTAGGATGGACATGAGGCAGGGCAAGGCCTATTAAACTATAGAAACTACATATTCCTTGTCATGAGTCAAGTCTGTTACATTGAAGGAACTCAAGAACCTTGTTGGGGTTCTTACAAATTGGCGCCCGTTGTGGGACTTCAAGGACGCAGACTTCACTCTGGAGACATGGATGGATTAAACTCACTGGATTTCTGTTTGAAATTATTTTGAGGATTTTGATGGACTCATCTTGGTCTCAGATAAGTGAGGTTTTGAATCTGTGATTTGTTTTGGCTTTAGCCTAGGCATTGCGTCTCTCGCAATCCCCAGTTCTGCTGTCAAAAAGCAGACTGGCTGTGCTATTTGATTTAATTGTAAAATGCCTGTACAGTTGATTGGAGTCTCAGCATTGAGACCTTGGCTTGGGAGGCCATGTGTGTTGATTATGAGAGACTTCACTGACATCACAGTGAAGGAGGAAGTGAGTGCAGCCCTCATGGCCTTGGAAGACGTGGCATGAGAGGCTGTTTGAAGAGTGGCATTAATAGAGGTCAAACTGGGCTCAGTTTCCCTCTGTTGCAACTTAAACGAGACTGGACTGAAACAGTTGACCTACTAAGGTCACGAAAATGGCGGGAAGTCTCGAGGATGACAAAGGGATGCCAGAGAGTGGTTCCCTTCTCTTCCTTCCCTGGGAAAATGTTGTGTTTTCTTGTGAGAGTTAAGCATTAGAAACGGCTGTATAGAGAGTGAACTGTCTAGTTAATCTCTGGTGCCGATGAACCGAGACTGCACTGTAACTGTTGACCTTTCAAGGTGATGGAAAGTGGCGGGAACGTCTCGAGGCTGATAGAAGGGAAGACCAGAAAATGGTTTCCTGGCTGGTTGGATTTGGTGTGCATGAGCTATAACTGAATAAAGTTTGGCAGTTGTGAACCATGAAATTGCGCTGAGATGGACATTTGAATTGTTGGTGAGACAGGAGCTGAGTCTGAACCCCGGAATATTGGGGTGGGAATTGATTGGCCTATGTCTTTGTGTGTGGTTGTTGTTTGTAAAACTGTGTTAGAGTTTTGCATTGACAAGGTGGTGTAACGAGACTGAGCCTGTACCAGTGACCTTACAAGGTCATGGGGAAAAAGGCTGGAAAGTCTCGGAGCTAAATGTAGTTGGAGTTCCACTTTCAAGTGGATTTCCATGCCCTCAGCAGTGCTTCCAACCCACGTGGGTGTGGGTGGCACTGAGGTGCCCAGGTTGATGCCTGCAGACCACGTGGTTCTTGGCGGGAAAATGGCATCACCTCTGCTGCTACTATGGAGGCCACAGTGGATCCTGGAATGACTCCTTTGCGGATGGAACAGGAGTCAATGGAGGCCACAGTGGATCCTGGAATGACTCCTTTGCAGATGGAGAAGAAGTCAATGGAGGCCACAGTGGATCCTGGAATGACTCCTTTGCGGATGGAACAGGAGTCAATGGAGGCCACAGTGGATCCTGGAATGACTCCTTTGCAGATGGAGAAGAAGTAAATGGAGGCCACAGTGGATCCTGGAATGACTCCTTTGCAGATGGAGAAGAAGTCAATGGAGGCCACAGTGGATCCTGGAATGATTTCCTGGCAGCCAGGCAGGCAGAGACGGCCGCCTGAGCAGTTTGGCCACAATATAGGTTTCGAATAATGATGATTCCTAGGCATCTTCCTGGACAAGGGAGGATGGCAGAGTGTCTTGAAGGTCAAAAGTGCGCACATTTATTTTCCTTTCTTTCATTTTTTTAATTAATTTTTCTGTTTTTTGGGGGGGTTTTGCATTTTTTTTTTTTAAATTAAATGGCCTTTGGGACACTGGTTACAAGCGTTGCAACAAGGAAAAGCACAGACACTACATGAACCGGTTATATAACTGTGGGGACTCAATGGTGGTCGTTTGTCCTTGCTCAGTTATGGTTTACTTGTGCTGCCTTACTGGTTAGTTAAGGTCCTATGGACTTGCATAGGGAATCATGTAGGCACAATCAATGGAGTGATTGTGGGCGCAGTGGTTTTTCTTTGGGATTAATCCACTTCGCGGCAGCAGGGTTTGACTGTATTGTGCATTTTTCCGAAAATGTCACACTTTACATTTGCCCTGGCAAACCATATGTTTTCTGTTGAAAGTGACACGTTTGTCACAAAGCAGGCAATGTTTGGGTTGGCAATTTTGTATTTGGTATCATGGTCAGCGTTTTCTGGAACACCCCCCCCCCCCAATCGTTCATTAAAGGGGGAAGGGGAGATAAGGTCACGAAGTCATGTGGACCTGAGCATAGTAGGGTGGTAGGACGCCTCCTTGCTGCACTCCTTCCTGGGACCTTGAGTGAGCAGGACGTGTTTAGCGATATTGCGGATGGAAAAAGCCTCGTGCTGGAGGGAGAAAATCATGGCAATGGACACTGGACCTGGGGAGGTCACACACGAGAAGACCATGGCTTGTGTGGTCTCACGCTTGGATGAAGACACTCCTTAGTTTGGTGACACGATGAATGGTTGCATTGGGTGCCACGTGGAATTAGGTATTGTTTCGGGGAGCGGTATGGATCAATCATACTCAGTAATGAAACATAGGCCTATGATCAACAAAGCCAGAAATCAAGGACTGGTGCAGCTTGGCATCAGCAAGCTCTGGAATGGTCTTTGGATGGACAATACAGCCATTGTTCCTAAGATGGCAGGTCGGTTATTGAATGATCGAGTGGTATGGAATGAGCAACTTAAGTATCTGATTCCCTGAGGCAAGAGATATAGACTTGGTTTATCACTCGTAGTTTTAGTTTTGTGGTTGAATGAGCTGAATAAGCTCCAAAAGTATTCTGGGCTAGGTTTTGTCGGCTGGTTTAGGTGTTGTGAGAGCTGAGCTTCCTCTAGTTGGCCAAGAGTGTTTTCTCATTTATCTGGTTGGATTCTTGGTCCCCCTGCAAGGTGGAAGATGGGAGTGGCTAGAAACTGCACACAGCTGTCACGAACCACGTTGTCGCTGTGCATTGTGTGAGATGAACGAGGCCAGAGTAAGTGGTTGCCATGACAACTGCAGCAGTAGTAGCAGTCTTCAAGTTGTCACATTGACCAATGTAGAGCACTCGAATAAACAGGAGTACATTGTACATGTCTCATGTTCTGAGACAGGGATAACACAGGTTAACGTGGTATGGATGGTTACCAAAAGTTGTGGTTGTTGATGGAGATTTCAATGCAGAGGCCACTGAGCACTTGGTTTTTGTTAAGAACCTTACAAATGAAAGTCCTTTCGTGTGCAATTATCATGCTACTGTTTGGTCGTGGCCTGATCATGGAGGCTAACTGTCGCAGCACGGATGTTGAGCATTAGTTAATAGCAATTGGTTGTGTTGACTGGGACTTGTAACTTACAGTGCAAGTGCACGTGCACGTGCTTGCATTGGTCTTAGCCCTGAACAGGCTAGTTCAGGAGGGAGAGACAGATGTGCTGCTTCCCAGCAGCAGAAGCAGTGGATTTCCATTGTGGTTACGTGGTTGACCTCTGACCCAAAGTCACCAGTCAGGAGGGCTGTCTCTGGACACAGGGAGGCGATCGTTGGGGACCTCTTGGAAACAGAAGAAGATGGCTCAGACGACACCCTGAGGGACCCCTCTGTAGACATGGAGCAGGAACAGGAAATAGGACGCAAACTTGCAGAACCTTTGAGACGAGTATGTCATGACGAGGATATGCTGATTGTGATGATTGGACCTTTCTTGTGGACTATCAGTGATTTTGTGAACTTACATGGACTTATTCCCAGAGACGGGTGTGATTTGTGTGATTTCCTGGAGCTTGTATGTACTTTTATGTTTGTATTTTCATATGGAATGTACTGTATTTCATGCCATGTCTACCTTGATCCTTGCCTCAATTGTCCTACTTTATGTATTAGTTTTAGTTTTTGCAACTGTGGTATAGTTTTTGTGCAAGACATGCAGACATGTCTTCTTATAAAAGAGGGGGTAATGTGATGACCTCAGCCTAGGTCAGTGACCCAGTGTACTGGTTGCCCTCTGGCCTACGTGACTGTCGCCAGGCAATTTCGCAACCCCATCCAGGGTATATATAAGGATGTAGGTCACTATGAGTCAGTGCTTGTAAGGTAGTGGTCTAGGATGGACATGAGGCAGGGCAAGGTCTATTAAACTATAGAAACTACATATTCCTTGTCATGAGTCAAGTCTGTTACATTGAAGGAACTCAAGAACCTTGTTGGGGTTCTTACAATGCCATTGAAGGCACCTCTCATAGGTTCTCAGGCAGTGTTCGAAATAAGGGCCGGTCAGTTGGTCCTGACCGGCAACTTCAAGGCTTGACCAACAGGTTTGATGACTTCCTGGTATTTGGGACCGGCAGGTCTGAATGAAAGGCAAATATAATGTTATGGCCTGGTAGGGACCGACAGGTTTGCTCAAGGACCAGCAGCTTTTCCACACAGCTGATCCTTGGGACCGGCAGCTATTTTACAAGTGCTCACCGTGAACACTGCAGTCTCAGGCCGTTTGATTTTACTATTGATTGGAGCTAATTTGGATATTTTGCCAATATATACAAATGGATATATATTCTATTTGGTTCTTCTAAATCTTCTTCAAAGGAGCCCAAATTTGGCATGCGAGGCAGAAATGATAGGGAAAAACTTTAAATTCTAGCCCCTATATTTTTAACTTTTTTAATTTGTGCATGGATTCAGTTGCGACCAGCTGAGATGTCTTGCATTTTCAGCAAATAATTCACTCAGCAATTCCATCATGGACAGTCTTGAATCTGAATATTAATGAAAGGCCCAGACATCACTCTGACCTAAGCAAGATGTCCTCCACTTGATTGTACCCCTTTATACGCCAGGTGTCCTCATCATAATTGCTCGTGCTGCCCCTAGTGGATTGTATCTGTGTTCCATTTCCAGTGACAGTGTTGCTCAAGTTGTGTAGTTGCTTGGTCAAACGTGTCCGTCTGTGGATAGGCAGACAAATGGGGTGGGCAGGCAGTTTGTACACGTCAGAATTAGTTGTTGTGCCTTTTGGGGTTAACTCACATGGCTATAAATAGGGTATAATAATTAGGGAAAGATGTCATAATTTTTGTTTTCAAAACTTCAACATTGTATCATACTTTAACTTACCTTTTCGCAACAGGAAACATCTGAAAATATTGGTAATATTGCACCTGGGTGGTTCAGTGGTAAGACGCTCACCTGCTCCTCGGAAGGACCCAGGTTTTATCCTGGACCTGGGCACCCTTTATGAGCAACATCCCAGGTGGATGTCGTTCGGATGAGATGTTAAATTGGCGGTCCCTTGTACACAGCGTCTATGCTGAGACAAGTAAAAGATCCCACTCATTGGGTAAATGTGTAACTTGGGTGGACTCTTCCTCTCTCGCCTCATCAATCAACCCTTGGTAGCAGCAACATAATTGCTTTAGAGGGCTGCACTTTCCACTCTATTTATCTATATCTATTTTGCTAAACATAACGTACGCTGCTTAATTACACAGCAAACCCTCAATGAATACTTCAATGTTAACGTCTTTGCCTGCAGCATTTGAATTTCATTTTCTCTTAGGTTTTTAGTGTGTGTGTGTGTGTGTGTGTGTGTGTGTGTGCGTGCGTGCGTGCGTGCGTGTGTGTGTGTGCGTGCGTGTGTGTGTGTGTGTGAGAGAGAAACCCGTAGAAACCTATGCATCAGCTACAGTTTGGCGCATACCCAAGCATAAATGGATTTATTTGGTTTTATATTTCATTTCTCCAAGTTTCATTGGAGTATTCTTAATTACACCTACATAAATTCAGTCAATTTTGCTGTAATATACATTGTTCATGACATCGACCTGATCTTGCATGTTTCTTGGAACATACGTGATATAAATTAATCTTAAGTTCCTATGTCTCTAGATTTGGCATAGGCAATTAATTGTATAAACCAATACTACCTTCTTGTCTCGTGATATTACATGCTCATTTGTGCACAACAATAAATAATATAAATAAATATATTTTCTTTAAATTCATTAATTATTTTTCGTAGACTGACTGAATAGCTGATACAAATTTACTGTGTCTTTATTTATTAATGCAATTTCAAACTGTTTGATAAACTTGCGATTTTGACAGACAGTGCAGCTTAATTTTACACCAAAACTAGTCTAGGGTAGCATCATAGTTTTCTCACTCAGCATCTAGAGTGTTTGCTGATTCCGTTCGTTCGCTGAGGGTTTGCTGCGTAAGCAGTGTTATGTTATAATTTAAAGGTTATATAGTTTTCCCATGAACTCCGATATTGGGCATGTTGGGTTGGTTGGCTGAGTGTAAATTCCCATTACTTTCATATGCTACTATATTTACTAATCCAAAAATTCAACACAGACCCTGTCTCATGTTGCACTTATTTAGCTTAATTTGGGATACTCATTTGAAGAGTTGTTTCCCTGATGCTACTCTTCAATGGTGTCAACAAGATTAAGAGATTTAACCCCGTGAGTGACATGGGATAGTTACCTAGTATATGGTAATTATAGGGCCTTCAAGATGTTTAGATGAGTTTAGTAGTCCGAGAGTATTAAGAATTAGGAGCTATTAAGAGACTGGTATTTCCACGGACCACCAAAATACATACAATGGGCCTAAAAGGATTTTTATTTGGCAGTTGATGCAGATAATTTTTACAATATTTATCTTATATATTTATTATTACAATATGGTATTCATACAGGGTAACCGTTAAACATATGTCTGCTTTACGACATGGCCATATTATGAAAATTAAAAGATATTATACTCCACCTAGATTGTTTTCCTGTTGTTCTGATCGGGCAATAACCAACGAAAATGTTAGTTAACTCCATCCTGAGTGCAAACTGAACTTTAATTGCTTAATAACAGCAGTTAAACAAAACAAACACAAATTAACAATTATGTCTAGTGGGGTTATATCCCTCATAGTCGGGAGTTAACTAACATTTTTGTTGGATGTATTTAATGTACAGACAAATGTTTTTTCACTGATGTCCTGCAAAAATGTTTCAAATCAGCCTAAATATTTTTTGCTTTAGACAATGATTGTATTTATCAAACAATGATGGTTAGCTTACACGTTCAACGTTAAGACAAATAATTTCTTAATTGGATTTTTAACAAAATTTTGGATGAACACCAGTGAAACAAATTTTTGTCTGAAACAGAAATTATATTTTCTTAGAGTGCAGTTATCACAAAGTTAAACAAATAGCTCTCATTTTACACCTAATTTCATAGACTTGGAAACTTAATTCAGGATGACATCATGAATTCAGGACTCCCATTGCCTCTGCTAATGGGCTTTTGGATTCACACGATGTCCTCTGGATTTAGTCTTTGATATCAGTGTAGGCCTACCCTTTGTTTATCTCAGGTAAATCATTGATCCTTAACATGAAAAAATATTTCTATTCATTGTACATTTACCCCTGGTACATAAATTTCATTTTCCTTCACATGTCTGGTCCTATTACCCTAGTATACACTTCAATTGCCATAGTGAATTAGTGATTTCATAACACAAATAATCTGGTGCCAAATGTCACAAAATAATCTCTTCTCTGTTCATAGTAACATTCTCATTCTTTTATTCAACAGAAATCTAAAATGCAGAAGTTTGGCCTGAGCCACATTCTCACAGTAGTAGGTATTATTAAATAAGACCACATATCAATTTGGATTATTGTTAGCCTTAATAGTGAGGTTCTAATGTATAGTATACATGGCTTTCTAATAGTAACTTGTTTCTTGGGTGTGGTTTCCTCAGCAAGTTAGCAATAATTTTCAAGTCCCATTCAATTACATTTGACATAGATATTGCCATTTAACATGCGATCTTGTCTCAGTGAAATGACCTGTTATTACAAACTGATTACTATTTTGATATTGCGTAGGAGCCTCACTGACACGCAAATAAAAGAGTATGTAATGAAAGACTGTGAGCTGTGGGCAAACAGGCATGCTACTTACTTAGTCTATGACTATGTCTCAATGCTACACTCTTAGAAAGTATTGTCTGTTTCAGAAAAATGATTCTTTAGCTGGTGGCCATCAACAATTTTGATTAAAATCACCCAAGATATTGTTTGTCTTCAGACAATGGTTGCATAGTTCAAACATTGATGTTGGTTAGCTTGCACAATTCAATGTCTAAGGCCAAACAATATTATATCTTGGCTGATTTTGGATGGACACCAGCTAAGCAATCATGTACTTGGTCTGAATTAAGCTTAGTCAGCTCATATGACCAGCTGCCAGAGGCAGATGTAATGATGAGATGATATTGCTTGTAGTCCACACAATGTTACATTTATCCCATGGGTGGGGTCTTTTACTTTGCTGAGATGAAGCTCATGAAAAGTGCCTGAGCCAGTGTTCAAGCCTGGGACCTTCAGCAGAGCTGGTCTAAATTGTCAAATAAATATATACAATTGTAACTCGCTTTCTGATCAACATTTTTTGAAAAACCCCCATTCAATGCTGGGTTTACATGAGATCATCCTTGAGTCCAGTTCTCATTGTAGTTACATGAGCCGGTATCAGGTCGAAACGTCCGAAAACCGAAACGTCCAAACCCATGAAGTCCGATTCCCTAAACTTACGAAAAGTGTCCGAAACGTCCGAAAATAATTGTTCTGCCGTTTTATGTACTTTTACGCAATAGTTTGTTAAAAATTCATTTAATTTCTTTTACATACAAGTTCTGTCTGCAGTTTAACATGAGATTTGATGAACAAGACCTTGTTTTAGTGATTTTATTAAGTTAAAGCTGACCGCACCAATCGGATGTTTCGGATTATGGATCTTGTACTCAAGGACTATGAGCCAAGGTCAAGTGTGACTTAAAAGTTGCATACACTGTATTTTCATTTCAAGTTGTTAACAAGTCGAGAAAGATACCATGAGCATTTAAGCTTAATAGGAGTTATGGGAATTGCAGAAGTACAGTGTTGACGTGCTATCTGCATGGTCGTATTTAACACCTTTTATTGATCTATTTAAAATATATTTAAAGATGGTTTATAAACGAAGGGTTGTTTTTAATAAAGTTTGACCAAAATGGAGTGAGCACCAGCTTAAAATGTAACATGCCTAATTAAGTAAAAAACAGATGTTTGATTTTTGAGCATGCAATCATGACGCAACCAACACGACAGTTTGCCATTTTTAAATCGCTTCTCTTGACTCTTTTAAGCAAAATAACTAATAAAAGCTACTGGCCACAAATGATGACAATGAGAGCAGTTGCCTGCTGAGCTTTGTCATCACAGTTTGCTGAGTTTGCTGCTGCTGTTGCTGCTATCACAAAGTGTTATCAGTAGCCCAAGCCATTTGGCCATCTGTGGTCACTCTGCAAGGACACTTCAGCACAAAAAACTGTCCTCTTATCCAGAAAAAAAGGGTCCTCGTAAAGAATGGCTGCACACTTGCACGAGCAAATAAATGTAATGCACAGGTGTTCAGACACATCAATTACATTCTGGACATTGCGATCAGCCAATGATGAGAGTTCACTTCCTCGTCAATTCAGCTGATAGCATATGTTGAATTGTTGATGGATTATGTCATTAATCGTAATAATATCAATAATCTTTTCGAGATCATAACAAAAGGTTCAAAATAAGAAATTTTGAAAACAACATACTTCACAAAAATTATGCAATTATTCTTTTTTTTAAATGTTTGTATCTATAATCACGATAATAATTATATATTTTCTGCTACAAGAAAACGAAACGTTACAATCTTAAAGTTTAAGTATATGATTAAAGTCTTCTTTTTTAAATTTTTTTTTTGTGCAAAAATTTTTTTGTGCAAAAACTAGTTTAACATTAATATAGGTCATATACCTGCTACAAATTGCCCATATACCATCTAAAATTAATCTTTCCCATTTTCCCATTTTACATTCTTTGTAAGTAATTTCGTATAAGCTCTTGGCACAATGACATAACTGCTAATGTCTAGCCCAGATACGTGCATAGGATGCGTGCATGAGTCGGTTATTGGCGCTGCAGACAATGGGAGGATGCATGCACTGGGTTTATGGTCATCGCCTAATTTCAATGCAATTAAACGCCTCTTTGTTTTTATGGTAGCCAATTTTCACCAATTTAGATTTGCTCCAATCCTTTTATTTAACATTAAGCCGAGACCTTAGTAACCATGAAATCCCAATGCAGTAAAATAGCCAATGCTTTGAATGGGTTAAATTGTAGGAAATTAGGCAATTTTGTCTATACTGGTGCTAGGACAGTATTCCGTACAATAATGTATTACTGTACAACGGAACCTCACAATTAAGACCATTCTTACCAATATTTATAAATCTCTTATTAAGTGGTCCGAATGTTTTTACTTTGCAGGCCTAAAATCATTTTTGTTAAATTGTGACTATTTTAAGTGTCTTTATAATTGGGGTATAGTCTAAGTATTGCATGGTTTATAGTTTCTATGTGAAATTCTGCTGTAGGTATATGTAATAAATTGTGTTGTGGGGCCATTTAAACCGGTTAGGCAAATACATTTCTCATTCAAATGTAAGTCCACGTAATTTTGTTTTCAAATATGACATCATTCACTCAACGAATGTGACATCCAACTGAGGAAATAGATCATGGGTGGCTTCACTATACAAGTGTCGAAGGGACTGCTTGCTGAGATTCCCAGTTTGATCTAAGAAAACATTGACCAGTTCCTAGGGGTAATTGCTACCACTTTGGCCAATTTACGACCATACACAGAATGTTGTCGGTCACAACAGACAACTCAGAACCAAGCTAGTTCTTTCCTTTGACCGTCTGTCAGTGTGTGGCCCTACTCAATTTCACCTTTAATTTACTCTGGGACCTTCACAGTACCCTTTAAAATTTCCTTATTTTGACTGAAATATATACACATATAACGTAATCCAACAACAAACTCAAAAATGGGTGTAACTGTAAATACGTATATTTGGATAATAAATTAACAATATAAACAATTAAACCAGCAAGTCTGAAATGTATGTACAAGTAGACATGTTAATAGCAAAAGTTCACTCGTAAGGTATCACATTTCACTTGTTAAGTAGTTCGCATTTAAGCTGTTGTGCATTTTCCAGTTCTCAGCAATAAGTGCCTGGTTTTCCTGTAACATTCACATGCCACTGAGCCGTGTAATGCTCATTTTCTGCTTTCATTTGAAATCGTTCAATCATTGAGGTCGGCTTGGGTGTTTCTCCGCACTTGAAGTACTCAATGCCTGGTTTCCTCGACTTGCAGGAAGCGCTCGACATAGACCTGGATACAGCGTTTGACATTCCTACATCCCGGATATCCTTCAGGGATGCAGATTTTTTGTTTAGTCCATTTTGAGATTTGGTAGATCTAATCCTCTGATTTTGACTATCCATTAAATGTCCAGCGAATCTGTCAACACTGTCAAGCACATCTTTTACAGTGTATACATGATATGAGCTCATATCAACAATGTCAGAATTCTTAACAATGTCATCAATATGAGCCCTAGAATCCTTGGCACCTCTAGGAACAGAGTCAGTCCTTTGTGGAGGATACAACTTCGAAGATGACTTTACTGGAGCACCAGAATGTTTGTAATTGCGAGCAGGTAACTGTGGTGGTTCCTTATCAGGTAAATCCATGAGCAAGGAGGAATTGATCTTGTCGTAAGTATAGTCATTACGCGAAAAGTGGGTGGGGCTTTCATCCGGAATGTCATCCGGAATCGTCTCGTAGATGTTTTCGGAAAGTGGGGTGACACGACCTTCGCTGATTGACTCACGTTTACACCGGAAAGAGTCCTGACTGCACCAGCTTCCTCTACCAGAGTCTACAGACACTGAAACTCCACTGTTCCAGCGAACACTGCACTCTAACGAAGAGGCATCCGATAATGAACTGAACGAATCATCATAGCCAAGGTCGCTTCTGGTAGGGTCAGACCAGTATTGCATCGAGGTAATAGATTCATCGTGTCTGGTGACCTCTGGGGTTGGGTATGAACTTGGAAATGTACTCGGCAAAGGTTCCAGATAAGTGTCAATAAGGGAATAGTCACTCGAGTTGTCTGATCCAGCATAATCACAAGATGTAATCGTGACATCATTTGATGTCATTGTGACGTCATTAGGATTGCAATGACGTACAGGAGTCCTTGGTGATGACTGGCATGCTGGGTTTGTAGCAGGTGCCCTGTTGAGGCAGTGTGTGGTCTTGGGCATTGCAGAAGTTTGAGAGCAGTTCTGTTTGGCTAATTCAGCATGAGAGTTCAACAGTTCTATGTTCTTGTCTTTTTTTAAAGCCAAACCACTTCGACTGCGCGGAACATTCCTCGGAATCTGGTACTTGGTAAAATCCTGTATATTACTAATACTTCGTTGGCTGGTCTGAGGTCGCTGATGGCAATGAGGATTCTGTTGACCTTTCTGACCTTGACAGTGATGCTGCTGGTCAGTTCCATGCAGAAGGAGGTCTATCTCATCCTCCCTGGTTGGCATAACGTTGTCACTGTCATAACCACTAGAAACAGTCACTGGAGAGGATCCCCTGATGCAGATATTCACTGGGGATGCTTGGTCAGTTACTGCCCCAGCATCAACGATACAGCACTTGGTTTTGTTGTAGACCAGAAGCTGTGAAGCAATCCCATCACTGCAGAGATCAATGGCATCCAATGTGTTGTGTGAGCAGTCGAAGTAAGTGTCATCAATGTCAGAAGGAGTGTGTTGGTGACGAAGGATGTTTGGTATCCAGTCTTCTACTCTTAAAGGGCTGAGGTCGGCTGCTGTTGATGGAGGGTGTCTGGCACTAGATGGGGTGGAGGTTAACCCTGGGAAGTCCTCTGCGTCACTAGCAGTGAGGACATCTGTCTCGTGCATGCTGTCTGATGCCTTGTGGAGATCTATGTACTGCTGTAGGGCAGTGTGGAGCCTGTCCATGCACTTGGCCACCTCCTCTCCTTCGCTGCACATCTCTCTCTGAAATGAACAAAACCAATCTAGCGTCAGATAAAGCAGTTTCAAAGGACCAATTGCAGGCGCCTGGCCAGCCATGCGTGACGGCCGGCCAGCCAACCTGATGACAGTGGTCACCCACCAAAGGGTAACACCCCTCTGGGTTGTTCACAGACAGACACCACACGACGTTATTGCACCCCCACACCTTGCTCTCTGCACACACGAGAACACCCCTGAACTCTCCCCTGCTGTAAACATGCGTATTCTCTAATATCTCATCAAGGAATATATATATGCTGGGCAATCTCGGGCTGCTGGTTTCAAAACACTGCACAAACACCCATTTCACATTTTATGCAACCATGCACTGTGCCATTTTGTAGGTGTAAACACATACATACCATATTTCCTGACACACACTGCGTAATTGAAAGAGAACTTTTATTGGGACCGACTTTTTTCTCTCCACTATTTTGCTCTCAATGAAGTGAAAGGGCGTCAACACATAAATAAGCACTGCAGTACGGCCAGAACACCACACCTGCACTTAGGTTAGTTGCACGCTAGGAGGACCATGGATAAAAGTCATGCACACGCTCACAGCTGAAAGACACATTTTATTGCACTGGGCACTTAAGAAAATTCCAAAAAGATGTCTGTAATTCCAAAGAAAAGCCCTTGTTAGCCACATATATTTCACTTTAATGATTTTAAATAGAATTCTCAATACCGTGTCATATTGTATCAAGATCAGCCAAAACGACCATCATGCTAAGTGCAGGAAATGAATTATTACATAACTTTGTTACCTATGATATTCACACATGAATATATATTTCAATAAAGGTTACATCTCACTATCAAACATTATCAAAGAACACATTTCGAATGATGCTGCCAGTTTTTTTTTTATGCTAGAGTGGACAATTTTTTGCTATTCACTCTGATAGTGGATGTCCTTTCCCTTATGGTGCCAAAGGAGAGGTCCATTTTTCTTTGAACTCAATTGAGCCTCATTAATAGTCCTTCCCATGGTGCAGTGCAAGATGGTACTCGTGGCTAAATTGGACTAGTGGTGCCCCCTGGGAGACACAAGTGTCCTTGACAGGCAATGACAGCAGAAAGGCAGAAAGATGAAACATAGATGAAGAGGGTGAAACAGGGTGAAATGGGGGAAAGGAGGGCGAGGGGTGATGAGTGGCTTCCAAGGGAGACCGGACCAGAGGGCACCCAAGACACCCCATCTGCCTCCCAAGATAGGATAGGATAGGATAGGATAGGATAGGATAAATAGGACAGGATAGGATGGGACAGGATAGGATAGGATAGCTAACCATCACACGATCTTCTACACCAATTAACTAAGACAACAACCTCACTGTCTAGACTATACTTTCAGACCTATGCCAACACAACACCAATACTATGTTCCTTTTGATCTGTTAACGATAATTCAAACAAATATACAGGCTAACAAATCATGTGTTTGATCTGCAATTAATATTCAATCTACACGTTCTTTTGGAATTTGAGCTTGGTGTAGGTAGTTCTGTTGGTAATGGGGTACACCTGAGACGGGTTGTATCTTTCTTTTTTGCTGTAGGGCATCTGAGAACACCCCCTTCAACAAAACGTCCACACGCCGCTCTTTTATTAAACCTACTCATTTCCACAAGGGCTTTTTTCATCTCACTGGGCATGGTACTTGTGCAGCTTGAATATTGGGTAAGGGCTATGTATATGCCCCAGCATGGTGCACCAATCGTGCGCCCCTGGGGCCATCAACGGAACATACTCCAAGGCCTTTGAAGGTCGAACCACTTTGTAGTTGTAAGTCTCATACACCACTCCAATGGAATCAATGTCTTGTAAACCCCTCTTTTTTCCTACTTGGGCCAATCTATTCGTTTTCAAGCAACACTCGTGCATGTTTGCAATGACCGTTGCACTCGTAACACTACATCCACTGGACGTTATGGTTGGTTAGGGCATTGCATAACCTTAACCAATCAACAAATTACTGACCATCTGGTTCTCCGATGCCAAATTGAATTGCGCTCAACAAAAGGTGATGGAAACTAGTCACCAAGATTAAATTTTGTATGAAGTCTAATACCTGCAGATTTAGGTGTAATTAATCTAAATGGTAAGCCTGTTTCCAAGCAGGTGGTAGTTTTGCGATTACAAATTTGATTGAGAAAAACAAGACGTACACAAAGAGATTAAAGAGAACATAACAATCAGCAAGCAGATATGGGTTTTAGTGCAAATGCCAGATGAGATATTGAACAAAACTGAGAAAGGGTATTCGTGTAGACAGAAACTTCGACTGACAAAAGATGCATTGATAGGAAGCTTGTCCTACCACAGGTGTTGCTATACCATTGCATTACCATTTTATACACACTTTATGACATTGAAATCTGAGGACATTGTCATAAAAGATTTCTGCTTCAACGTTATGGCATTATATTTTTACATTGCTGCAGAAAAAATACACAATGATACCAGACTCATAAATGTTGCACACTTGTTGTAAATTCTGCATGAAGTTGTTCTTCACAGAGAACTCACTCATGAGGACATTAGTCACAATTTGCACACAAATATTCAATTGTCAAGTTGCACACCCCTCTATATGTGTAGCTGAAAAAGGCAACTACAGCTCTTATAACATTTCCTTCGAAGAAAGTAGGCTGTGATAATTCTTTTGCTCTCTTTTTTTTCTGTCGTTTTACCTTTACAAGGTCAATGTCAAGGTGCAAGTGCACACGTTTTTACAAAACACCCTCGAAATGAAATATCATCCTCACTGTAATTCTGACAAAAAAAAACTCTGTTTTTGTGACTCTGAATTCTTGCCAACACAAGTCATTGTTATACAAATTGGAGTTTCTTATCTTTAGAAATGCCAGTCATGGGTTAAAAAAAGTACCAGACATTAGAAACTGACACCTCGGAATAACTATTGTGACAAATTCACTGCAACCCTTACAACTACTCAAAAAAGGTTAATCGTAATAGCATGTTACATTATCTGTCTTAAATTCTTTTTTTATCACTATGGTATGCTCACGTGTTCTTGATTCTGTATCACTCAGCTATTTACTATAGCATTGAAATCTCCAATGATTTTAACCAGGCACCAGTTACTCGTTACATGGCAGCATACAAGGAAGTTTTTGTATTTTGGCGAATGTGTCCATCATTTAATGTTAGCATGTGTACACCAGCACACTTATCACTCTGTGTGATACCACTTTGGGACTTTAATAGCATTGGCCTCTTCTGAAAACCTCAGCATGTTCATCTTCAAGTGGTACAATGTTTTTTAATGGACTTTTCTAAGGAAATATTCAGCCCTGCCGCATAATCAAGACACAAAACAGATGCAAGTGTTTTTTTTTTGTGTTTTCTTTCTTCTTGGAGCAGGCCATCATCACACTGATAGCACAGGACAGCATGTTGTCACTATGTACAGTCACAGAAAGGTCACAAAAAGGTTGTAAATGCTGAGTGACAGTAAATTCCACACTGGACAACATTTTTATGAGGAAAAAATTTGTTCTGGCAAACCAAAGTGGTGACAGGTTGGGACCACCAACAAAGCTGATTTAAGCTGTCATCATACAAGAACACGTGCCAACTGCATATGTTATGTGCATGGCCAGCTAATGGACTAATAATAGATGCACACTCTGTTACTCAGGTGTGATGAGAAGTCCCACCAGACAATGTAATGCAACAAGTTATGTATAACATCCTCAACACCTTTTGGCATACCTGAAGTTCACAGTCAAGAATTAAAATTCCTTCACTGCAAATTTAGCCTCAGGTTTTTCTTCGAATAACTGCAATAGGTTTCCACATGTAAGCAGCCTTAAACTATTCTGGTTGCATTCAGATTTAAACAATTTATAACTTTTTTTCCAGAATGTTTCTTTCATTTTGATAATTTTTGCTTGTACGTCAACATGTCTTGTACATCAGTTGCTTTTTATGCATACATAAAATGAACATACAATGAATTGTAGCTTGTAAACTGTGCCCTGGGAGTGTTAGAATAACAACAGTGGAGTTGTAAGAGTAGCATTCAGCGTACGTCAAACCACACTTGCAATAGTTGTTATTACGTACACATGAGTTGCAAAATCAGCATGGCTACAAATCGTTCTTTATGTACTACATCCTGTACCTGTGGAAAAACATGCACAGAGGACCTGTTTGCCATTGAATCAGTGTTGTGACTGTAGCTTCTTTGTATGGTTGGGTTCTTCCAGGTGAGCTGATCCAATCTCTCTTTCAGTTGAACCTATAAAAAGGCACTTCAGTTTTGCCTGCAGTTTTCTAGCTGGAAGACCACTTGGCACAGATGCAAGTTTGAAGTTCTGTCCCCTTAGGAACAGTGGGGCTTTTGCTGATACACTAGCTATTAAAAAAGTGCATCTTATCTGTTTGCCATGACAGATCTGAGATTAGCTTCTCAATGCAAACCTGTCTGGTGGACCAGAGGGACTTCAATGCAAATCACGAACAAGTGTCTGGGGGTGAACCTCAGCCCCAGGGTGACAACAGACACCCTATCTATTTTCATTGCTTTTTATTGTGCAGTTTTTGTTATCAATTTTGTGGTCCTTTTAAAGGTAATTCTTAACCACACATTGTTGATAAAAACATTCATAAAGCAGTGACTGACATTGTGTTACCACAATGTATGAGTGTGGCCATGCTAAACACATGGAACCTGTCAGTACGTGATGGCACAATACATCAGTTGATACCAGAGGGACTTGTATTTTAATAAGGGTACATCTATTGGATTTGGGCACAAAAGACTCTTTATAACACAAGGGATGAAAAAGTAGAGTTTTTTTAAATGCAGCAACTTATAATTTTTTTATATGTGATCAGCTGATAAGTCATAAAAAGTATGGATCCACTATACAACTTTCACATTCAAATCCAAATAGGGGACAGTGAACTGACCATTAAAGATGAAATATAGCTTTCTGTTTGCAATTCATTTTCGAAATGTCCAGGACAGTCAAGCTGTGTTACAGGCGGTTGGAGTTGAAGCTGTTTGAAAATTCTGATAATATCTATTGTAAATTAGGAAGTAAATTCAAAATGAAAATATATAGAAGGGTAACATGTTATTACTGGGTGGGCACTTTGTAAAACCAATCTATGTTGGTGACAACCAATTTCCCATTTGAGAAACTTCAGAGCCCATGGCAACCCCATGCCAATTTTAACCACATGTAATAAAATGAGCAATTCATGTGAAATTTATGGGATTTTTGGCCTCTTTGGTAGGTTGGTCAATTTTCAGCTGATCCTTGTGCCTTCGTGAAACTTGAGACAGATGAGCCATTGATAATAACAGAGTGCCTCAATGCTACTTAAATGCCAGTTGGATTTATAGGGACAGATTGCAGATTGCCTTAAAATGAAGCCATAAAACTCATCTTTGAATGCTCTAAGTTTAGAGTAGTCAGCCAAAGAATTAGCATCATCTCTTTATGAAAAGCAAATAAAAAACAAAGATGGGAATAAGAAGAACGTCACGGTTGGACGTAATTCATAAATCTTGGCTTCACATATTTGAGCAGTATGATAGATGCTTGTCATTTCCTGGCATTGAATTACACATGATTCAAATACCACACATGCACCAGATGGTTGCAATACACAAGAGTGTGCTCCAGTTAAACAACCACAACCACAAATGGGAGAAAAATCAAACAGGTGCACGACCCCAGACGACGTTATGACGTTATGACGAGCTGTGTAAGACGGTCGTCAGGACGTTGCCCACGCCTCGCGTTACGCACATCCCTTGGGATGAAAGTGCAACAGTAATGCATCTCAGTTTCTCCATTTCACTATACAGGTGTACATAAATGTCTCTCGGCATTATCCAATTGTCTCATTTCCATGTCCTAGGACGTAAGATTCTAATCCACCCCACCCACAACCAATTCTACTATCCAGTTTACTAGAGTTTTATACTCATGGTTCCTGATCAAAGTGATCATAGAGTAAGTATTCCTCTTAAGTGAGAATGCATGTTGTTATTCAGACCGAAGTGATTTACATTTTTCTGGTCATAGTTCTATGATTTTTAAAATGTTTATGATGGCTATTATACCTCACAGGACGTTACAGATCTGCATTTTATAGCCTCAAATTTAAGGTGGTCGTATACGCCAGTTGGCCTTCGGGTGAGGTCCCATTGCATATATATACCTGATCTGTCTCTTTGTCCTTGACCTCTGTGACCTTCACACTTGCCTCTTCTCGACACATCACGCGCATAACGTGGAAAGGCGTGAGGAGACAGCCCTCCTAAGAATAACATGAGGTCATCAAAGAAAACCAAAAGGCTCAGAAACCTCTCCAAACAAACCCATTTTGGTGTCTCTTGCAAAAAGGGCTGCTCGCCACAAAAGAGTCGATGCCAAAGCAAACTGGAGGTCTCGCTTTGAAGAGACCCAATAACAACTGACAAGACAAGCCTAAAAAAATGTTAAACATGACCCGAAACCACGTCAGGTATACAAGGGTTCACACCCTAAGGGTTCACTTCCTGAAAAGGGTACAACATATTTGTTCATATTATAATAAGTTTGGGTTATTATATGAAGGTACAATGCATCTGTTGTGAGGTTGCACTATTATAATCCTACAGGAAGAGCCAATGAGAAAATATGCATACAGGAAAACAGATAGGTACCCATTATTAACGAAATTCTGCGTGCAAAAGGAAAAGTCCTAACTTTCCCACAGAAAGAAACAACCCAAGAAACAATTTTGCCAAAATTGCACTATCTCTTATTTACATAAGGAGAGACGTGTATAACTGTCAGTGTAAAATAATTGAGGGGTGGGACACTTTTTGACAAAATTAGGGGATTCTAAGATAAGGCAGAAACAATGACACATGAAAAAGCCCTCTCCACTTATCTGTGCTAAACCCCATTTGTCATATGTTCAAAAACATGTTATTTATGACATGGGGAGGGTGGATGCCAGTTGAACGCCAAAGGCAAACCACGTGTATTTATGGGAACCTCTTAAGCAACAACAAAGCTCTGAATCTATTTACTTTATCTGTTGGCGTAATGCTTTGCAAATAGCATGTCTTATTAAATTAAAGAAAAAAATGACAAAAGTTGTGGCAAATTGGCAATATGAGAAATCAATGGGCGAAACAAGAAAAATATTCCAGCCAATGTTAGACACAAGCACCTGAAAAGCTTGGAATGGAAGTGACTACAGACCACCAGCAGCTAGGAATATATATTACACGTATGCAGAGCCACAAAATCTGGCTGAAGGATCTAATGCATTTCACACATGACAGAGAAGGCAATTGAAGGATTAGAAAACACTCGAATGCCACACAAAGCTGGTTCACTTGTGTACTATTCGTCTCTTCTGTTTTGTGTGTCAACTGGCACGAATTCATGCATTGAATTGAACCATTAGGGAGAAAACACAATTTTCAAACAGCAAATACAACCATTATGACCTGAATGACAACTTCTGACTTTAGGGAAGTCAAGAAAAACAAAGGCAAATAGCAAACAATTTAAATTAACATTTACCGGAGGATTCGATTTCACGCCCAAAGCTTGGGTTAATTATTGTTTAGGCTGTAAATGAGTTTTCACTGAAACTTTACGCTCCCACACAGGAAAGAATGACGTGAATGCACATTTTAAAGTGACTGGTCAAGCCGTCACTGTGCAGTGGACACTGACATTTTGATGTCACAATTATTGTCAGTGAAAGGGGAAGGCAATGTCCTTAGCAGCTAATAACGCTGTCTAACAAGGGGTGGGACACTTTTGTCATATGTTCAAAAACATATGTCACTTCACTCTGTAATAGCTTTATAATTGGTGCTCTACGTGAGTATGTTTACATAACCACACGAAGATAATTTGTCAATTCTGAAATATTAACTTCTTATCAATATAATGCCGTGACTACACTTCAATTAGGTACCATCCCACATGCAATGCAATGAGAGATGTGCTGTCTTCACATTGTCATCCGCAAAGTAATACATGACTTATGTCCACGTTTCATTTGGGATGGTAACAATTTGACTCATCACCAAAATTAAATTAGTTGGTCCTAAGAATGCATTTTTAACCATAAATCTTATAAAACTTAAAACCCTAATCATTCCAATCGGATAGTTCACTTAAATTTCAAACACTTTGATTATTAGCATCAAGTGCAACAAATGGATTTATTTCCCAAAAGGATTAGACTATCTGTGTGTGACATATGAGGCTATGATAGGACACTTCAGAGAACATCTCATAGAAATGTCAATTCAGAGGTTTCTTGTGAAACCCTCTATTCAATCAAATCCAATTTGCCCTCCTCAATGGCAATGTTGTCCTCTAATTAATCCTCCCTAGACATTCAAAAAGCCATTTTCTCTATGAGCCTTCCATAAATACAGAGCTACTGGTCCTTAATGAGTCTCAGTGGTTCCAGATGAGCTAGCCAGTGACAATGAACGATGTCCCTGATTTCCTACACAGAATCTTTTATTCCACTGTGTGCCTTTGTTTAGTTCAAAATGTTGAACTGTTCTTTGCGATGAACGTCAACAAATCACCCTGATACAGATTATGGGGCCTAGATGCAAATTTGAACACTTTCCATGTTATCGTTATTTCCGTTGAATGGGAATTATATGAAAATTCCGCTCATTCAAAACCAAACAAATAGGAATTGATGCGTTTTAGGATTGCCCTGTTAATGTTTAACTACTCAATTAATTACTCTAAACTGCTGCTTTTTTTTTTTAATTCAACATTAAACTTAACCAAATGATGAACAATCAATTAATGTATGCTTATTAACATAAATAGGATGCGTAATACTTTTTATCAACTACCTGACAATCTGACTTTATCCAATTTAATTTTGCTGTCGAAAATACCCCAAATTCAAGTCTTGAAATAAAGTTACTAACCTTTCTATTTCGTGTGCGGTTAGAAGAGCAGTTTCTACAAATGTTCAGATTGATATCCAGTCTCATTGTAAAGAGATATACAAGCCCTGCGCCTTATATATCTTATGTGATATCTCATGTATTAGTGACTGAGTGAGATGTCTGTTGATCCCTTGAACTGATAATGATGGGCACATCGGATTAACAACCGTTATAAGGGGCAGGCATGTAGCATGATGCTGGCTGGCTCAAAATTATGAAGGCGAAGTTCAGTTTTAGCTTTCAAGTGACTGACCAGTGGTCAAAATGCTGGTCCGTAGACACTTGTGCATTATGCTGGTATTGAAGATGGCCCCCATGCAGTGCCTCAGTACCCCAAACACATTGTCAAGTGGACCTACGCTTGACCAGTACCAAACTGTTGGCCAGTGGTCATCGCCAGTATAATTGACCTGTCACTGGCCATAACTGACCATCATTAAAGAACTAACGGTTCCAATATTGGAATTAACAGGACTCCTGCGAAGAGGTGTGACACCACTCATAGGTCATCAGTTATCTATTTGATTGTAATTGAATGGACACAATAGTGATTCAAACAGCAGCATATTTCAAATGTCAGTGTGCACCCAATTATAAATTTACAGACTCAAATGAAGCATGAACCTGGGTATTATTACTATACCTCAGGTATGTTAGGAATTTAAAGATCAAAATAACCACAAATCATGAGTTATGCCCATTATAAAATGGTTTAGTTATTGCTGAATATTTCCTTATCGAGTAATTCAGAAGTCAGCCAACTGTGTTCAGGAAATATTTCTTACGTAATTTATTCATTAATTTAATTCACATAAAAAGACTATATGATTCAGTATAAAGTGTCTCCTTTCTTAAAGATAAGAAGATCTTTCCTCCTTTAACAATTGCACTTAATTGCACCCGTCTAATTACTCCTAATTGCACTTACAATAATCACAATAACATCTACCTCATCAAGCCTTACACCTTTTTCCGTATGGAGCAAAGTGTCACGTTAACCTTCAAACAACCTGCCAACTATCAATTAAACTTTTAAAAGGTGTACCATCCACATTAGCCATGTTTCAACATTTAGGAAAGTACATTAAACTTATGCACTCGACCACATGGTCTGATGTCCCTACAATGGGGTTAATTAAAACACGTAAATTATTGCCTGGGAATTTCCACAAGGACATGTCAACAGTCAATAATTTGATGGCCTTGTGAAGACAAACCCTGCTTGTATTAGATGTGATTTTAAATAGTCGCAATAATTATAATTACAAGGCAGTACAAAATGCAGCTTGTTTGAATCGTGATAAATTACACCAAACTTTCCAGTGTGCTTTTATATATTAAGACCTATGACTTTTCTTTTGTATAGAGAAAGAACCACTAAACGATAAAAAGTTAGTCTTGTGCAAAGGTGAGTGCTGTTTTTGTTCTGTTTTAAATAGTTAATGTATTTTTTAGAGCTACATGTTTAGTGCATATAAGCACATATGGTAACGCATACAAAAAATGTAAAAAAAAATAGGAAAATTTCCTTCCAGTACCTGAACAGAGGCAATCCATGTTTGGAGTATTTACTGGTCCATAGAGTTCTATGTGTAGAGTATTCACTGGTCCAGAGAATTCTGAGTCAATAATTGAGTGCTGAGAACTGTGCTGAGGACTCAGAGGAAGTCAAGAGTCAGAGTTCAGAGTCACTAGTGTTTGTCAACAGTAAATGATACGGCGATTATTCTTAGATCCTCTCAAATGGGCAGTTTATGTTTAAGCATCGGGAGTATGGAGTCAGTGGATCTTTTGTTCTTTGATCTCAGCTCAGAAATCGGATTCTTCAGAAGTCACCCAGAGGGGGAGAGATCTATGTGATCTGAGAGGCTTGAGTTGTGCTTTTAACAGTGGTGCATCTATTTATACCACCCTCATTCCACATAAGTGCTCTTGATAACTCCAAGATTTCCCCTATCCCCACAAGAACGCGCTTTGCCAAATGAGGTGTGCTGTTTCCACTGGTTCCACTCAGTGATCAAGGCCTTCAAAAGGATGCCTGTGGTTCACCGGTGGAGGATCGTCCAACGAGACCCAGACTGCACGGTGTTACTCCAAATCTCGTGACCCTAGTGATCACGCGAGACTTTGTTATCACTTCCACTACATTAAAGTAGTACTTAAAATCTGGGGTCAGTTACAGAGAACCAGACATTGTTATTCCATAAAGTCTGTTTTTACTCTAAACACAGTCTTTGGCATTTTATCTCCTCTTTGTGTATGTCACTGCTTGGGACCCTCTGATCTTTCTTTGATCTCAACAAGAGCAGGTGCAGTTGATATCACGAAGCACAAGACGCCTTAATATCCACAAAAGATAAGCCCAGGAGACCACCATCAAATTTATAACTCTATTTCGCTTGCATTAGAATCCAGGTGTCTCCGTTCTTTGATCCTGCAGTCTCTATTAGCCAGGGCAGGTGTGTTTATTCAGCGAGTTCATTTGAAACACTTCAATACTCAATATCTCGTAAATGTTGCACAAACAGTGACTACTTTAGGAAAGAAAAACGTTCATTTGGCATCCATTAAGTCACTAAAAACCACATCCAGGAAAGTCAGCATATCATACTGGCTTAAAGTCGATTGAATGTGAAATTCTCACTCAAGGAACCCCTCCACAAGTTAATGCAAGGATCTTAATGAATGTAATCCATATGAATGCATTGATATACTACAAGATGGCTCTCATTCATATCCATAATCCGTTTATCACAAGCAGGAACAGAGCTTAATAAAATCCAGTGGGTGATGTGTGAAAACACGAAAAATATCCACTCAATAAGGATCAGACAGGTCTACACGGAACCCCAAGCATCCTGCAGTGTTCACACCACGAGCAGCATCCCTGCACTGACCACATCTCCATGTGTGGTATTAAACGTGCATTCTCTGGCCAGAGGAGTGTCATCGTGGCCTCATGTTGTGTACATCAAGTCCACCCAGCCAAATGCCACACACATGACCCCCCCCCCCCCCCCTCCCCAATTACACACAAATCACACTCAAATATGTAATATTTAATAACACAGAGCGACAACAATGTATATGAAATGTATTTCAATATATTTTCTTATTACTTATGTACAGCCCATAATCGTCAACAATCTCAACTAATAAGGATATACCCGGATCTTAAATTCAAATTCATTCATCATTGTCGTGAGAAATATTTCTGAGGTTTCAATCTAAGAATGGCCATGTGATAAGTGCCTATTATGTACACATAGACTCTATACACCCTAATGTTTTCTATTGTGAGCTATAGTGGTCTTACCTTTGATGTGCTGATATCAAAATATTTTCAAACTTTAAATTTTGTTTTGACATGTGCCATTCTTCAAACTTTACAGAACATTTTGCTCGAACATTACCAATATGTTATTCCAGCTTAAACTAGGTTATTCATCCAGATATGTAGTAAGAATTGGTATGGAAAAGAAAAAAGACAAAGAATGAATGAATGAATCATTGGTAAACGAAATTACCACTACAGCTCACATAGCAAGTTAGCAAGCAAGTTATCGTAATGTGGTCCTGATGTTCACACTCAACATACACACGAACGGCTTACGCCATCCTACGAGCATGGAAAATATGTGACTGCGGTTTGGCTGGAATGCAGGACTGTTGACAACAGCACCAATACTGTAATACAGGTGACATTGAAGTCACTTCTGAACAACCGTCACCAGCAATGGGGTTAGTGGTTGTTTTGGTCATCATTTATAATGCATCCCCTGATATTTCAATATTGCTTGAAAATTATCAATTCAGTTGTTTCACTGGGACCTCTCCTAAAGACCACCTCACCAACAAGGTAATTTCTCTGTTAAGGACATCCATGTTCATAAGATCACCTCTTCATTAATTCATTAAGGCTACTTTGGTCTTGAACCAACAAAATGACCAAGGAGAAAAATCGCTAGGTTAACCTTTGCTTTAAACGTTTTTTAGGAGACTCACGAGACTGCATGACTAGAACTATCTATTACTGGAGACGTATGACCTTCTGACCACAGGACAGTTTTTAAAGACTGACACACATAAAGGACTGAACAATAACCCACGATGTAGACACCCATGTTATTTCCAAGCTAAACCACCTTGAGGATGCTACATGAGGAAATATTCTCCTTACACATGCTACCTGAAGATCTCTGTGACTTGTTCGATCAGTCATTTGGCAAAGACAGGCCATGTCATGACACCTTCGGCCATTGTTGATTTAGTGCAGGTGCTAAGCAAGGCACGAGGAGTGTAAAGTCCTTTCTTTCTGTTCATTAGAGGTCTTCTCCTGTCCATTTGGTATGTCCACTCATTGTCCTGCTAGTGGACAGAACAAATGGATGACCCTTCGACATCTTATTGACAAATGCCTCAACACAGCTGGACCTTTCCTAACCAAGGTCAGTCATTAAAGGCATGAAATGGGCCAGGTACACGTGTCCATGTGACAACTATGAGAGATTTAGAGACAATGGGAAGGACAGGTAGACAGAATAGCTGACAGAAAGACATAGAGATTGACTGCATCCTTCACCTGCCCTGGACTGTCCCTACATGGTGTCTTTGATACCTGATTACATAACACGACATGAAGCCATATTAAATACTTATGTCTTTCCTGACAGGTGGGTCCCACGTGCGATGCACGAGCAAAAGAATGATTGCAGTTCATCAGAACTAGTCATAAACAACTATGCACTATGTGATATGTCTATATCCCCACCCCACAGACCCATCAACAACATACTTTTTCCTGATATAATGTTAAGTTTAGCTTGTAATAGGCTTGTCTAAATCAATCAGATTTTCTTGTTTTGCAGAACCCACTATAATCAACTGTCCTAAGTTGAAGCTTATGAAGATATAATAGCTTTTTGGAAGTGTTGCCTAGTTTGCAATTTAGAGATCTGGTATAGAAGTCAGGAAACACCTTAAGAAACAGTTTAATTGCCAAGCAAACTATTAATTTTTTCAAGTTTTAACTGAAAGGTGAAATTTCCAAGGCTTGCATCTGTTGTAATGGCCTGGTAAAATATATTTGGTTCCACTATGCACAATATTGGCAAATGAACGTACTCATTCAATTACTGTATTCATTTTACTATCTACATCGTATCTTTCAATGCACACGGGCATTTAAATGTCAATGGTCTTCCTGTAAGTCTATTGTAGTGGCTATCTATCAGATTCTATTTCTCTGAATATGCAACTTCCCCTGGCACTGGTCCACTTGTGTGGTCAATGTCATTCAATGAAATGCCGATAATAGATTTGCTGAACTGATTCACTGGCAATTGGGAAGCCTTCAATTAGGGACCACCATTACTATGATTAAAGAACTGCCATATTGGCGAAACGCCCACCTCTGCAAAGATTCAGGCACTAAGGAGGGGCCACCGAAAGCTGTAAAAATGTATATTATACAATGGCACCTCACTACTGAGACCACCCAAGTCCAAGATTTGGTGGTCTTAATGTTGAGGTATTGTTATAATGTGCATAAATTGTAATTTTACAATAAGGACAAAATGTTTAATGATCTTCACTGCGAGCTAGTGCAATAGCTTGCAATGATGGCGTTTTGTGTTTAGCTTTTGCAATACAGGAATAAATACCAATAAAATCAAGAAATGTAGTTTAAAAAATTGTTATTTCCATAAATTATATTTCAAGTTAAGTGATCAAAGGACGGGGTTCCACCATAGCTATAGTCATTCAGTGTGGTCTAGCAGCTTTTAGAAATATCAGTATGACGTCAGAGCAACATAAACGTATCTCTCTTTGACAAGACTTTTTTCGTTTGGTTGCCATTAGTGTTAATTGTCAGAAGCATTTAGTGTTCTCGTTAAAAATTCTTCTAAATCACCTTCAATTTTTAATTGTAACCTCTGGCTGGGCATTGACCTCATTTCCCTCAGTCGGCCTGATGACAAGCCTTATCGTCTGCTCGGCACAATGACGTCACTCAAGCCGAAAGTTGCCAATAAAACACTTAAATATCGTCTGCTCTTTCCAAATTGCAGGTTCCATTCACACTGGCAACTTCAAAGACCTTTACCTTCATTTGGCCAGATTCGCTGCATTAATAATATATCGTGTGTTTTCATCTAGTTCAGTTGGCTGTGAAGATTCCGTCCAAGAAGACGATTGGTGTTGAGACTTTAGGCTCATCAATTAATCACTTCCTCACGACTGCTTGTCAAATTAAATTCCATAGAGGTTACGTGAAGTTACGATTCCTTATATTCTAAGAATCCCCTGCATTGTCCAACGCAACAATAATTGATGAGGTAGGGCCATGTTGAGCAACAAAACATGGGTAAAAGAATACATCAAAGATATTAACCTCTGGCTCATGAGGTTCTGTCGTGGTAATAGTGAAGAGCTAAACAAAACTAGACCTATTTTAAACTTATACACTAGTCCGACAAACTGCCTCACGACGAGAGTCGGGCTTGCAAATGACAGCAATGTTTCGGTCTACTTATACACTGCACTTTACACCTCTCAGATGAACAAAGAGTTTCAATTAGGTTGCTGCAGCCCTCTGCTACAATTCATTCACTGCCATAAAGTAAAAAAATAGATTAAACAGAAGTGAAATCAAATGTACATGTACTATAAAGTTTGATGTTTTAGTATTCTTTATATTCACAATATTATGAAAAAGATTCAAAGAATATGACATAGAGATCACACAACAGAAGAAAACCATATCACTAGATTCTAGCTGGGATTACAAATCCATTTGCCCTGTATATAATGCTTTCTTGTGGCATCTTGGTATAAATTCACTTAAGAGGCAGCATTTTGTTAACTGGGGTGTATGCCACCCTGGGATCGGTGGCCTTGTCACTGTTATTAACATTTGTCAAAGAATATATTGCTAATGTGCTTTGCTTTCTTTTTTTCCTCTTGACTTTTTATGAGTCTAGCCACTGTGGGTCTGTGTTCACAAGCGCTAACAACAAAGTGTCATCTTTTTGAAGATTCCTTAGGCCTATCATGTATGATGTGCAAAGCTGTCATGTCGGCTCACAAACACCATTAAGAATTTCAACCCTTTTTTATAAAAACCGTGTCATTTGATAGCCATTTGCCGACTCCCTGCTACTTTTTATGCAAACCCACACTCGGGCGGCAAGATGAAGCCAGCAGTAAAAAGAAGCACTTTTTATCTTGATTTACAAATTTACCTACGATGGGTTCGTGTACCATGTAATAAAATAAAAGCAGGATAAGTAAAAATAGAAAGATAAAGGTCGAAAAAAAAAAAAAAGGTCCTGAAAAATGTCAATGCCAAGAATGCTGCTTACCAAGGTCAGACGACCTTGCTAAGTCAAAGTCAGGTCACACCTGAATGTCAAACTCCAGGTCTGAACTCCTTTTATATAACACATTTTGTACAAGGAAAACTGACTCCCATATCTGATCAGGAAGCACAATGGCTGCAGGGACATTGAACTTGGTTTGGATTGAAACCAGAAAGTCAATACTTAGCAGCTAGGTCTCCACAAGGCGTCTGATCCTGTAGCTGTCTACAATACATGCGGGCAAAATCTGTCAAGAGCTGGACACACCAGGTAATTGAGGATAGATCTACAGGACCTGAAACCTGCTGCTCATGTGCTTGGGGGATTGTTTTGCTTTCCTTTTAAATGAGAGAAGAAGCAAAGTTTAAGTTAAAAATGAATTATGGCCTATTATCAAAAAGATTTAGCATCAACATATGACTGAGACTGATAAAATAATGTGACAAGGTTTTTGTGGACAAAGAGATGTTTATCATTTCAAGGTTTTGTGACCAAGACTTTTTAAATCCAATGGACTCCTACTAGTCTCCTAGTTCATCCAATGGGCTACCATGCACTAAAACAGAAAATGTTCAAAAACTAACATTTTTCCTGATGTATATATATAGGCCTATATATATATATACATATGTATGCTCTGGGTATTACAGTCAATCTAGACAGTCTTTCTCTTGTGAAGGGTTTTATCACATGCAGGGGCTTACGAGTTTACACCTTTGCCATCACTGTGGTTGCCTATTACCAAGTGCCCATTACACTTTTGGGTGAGGAGGTGGTTGCAGGAGGATCTGCCAAGTTAGGGGTTCAAACCTGCTACCTCATGGTTAATAGCAGGCAAACGCCTTAACCACTATACCACATCATTCACAGCTTTTTTTCTCTCTATATTCTAAATAGGGTTTCTGTCTTTCCTCTACGGTAATCATAAACATTACAGGTAACCATATACATGTATACACTGCAGAATTATGCTTTCATGTAACCCCAACAACGGTAATAATCATAACGGCAATTTTGAATGGAGTGTAGAATGACATGTGACATGCGAAAGATCCATGTAAGACATGCATTTCAAAGGATCATGTAACTTCAAAATATATAGCATGGATTGCGTGTCTGATGAAAGCCGAAAATGTTCACATGAAAAGTCACGGGTACAGAGTTATAGCTACACGAATAATATCCATGATCCACACTTTCTCCCATTGTAGAGTAGTTACCATGAAATCTCGACCAAATCATGTCGTCGCGTGAACAAATTGAGACTTGGAACCGTGAGAATTTAGACCATGCACGAAACGAGAGAAAATTTTTTAAAAAAATGGTGGAAATAATAAAAAATGATTAAAAAAGACTTCATACTGCAATACACTGAATCTGGGTGCAACCAGTGGTGAAATGATTTTTTACGTGGCATCATTCAATTTTGTGGATATTGCTCACTAGAAAATCAGTCAACTAAATTACACTTTAGTATATGTATATGATGTGGAAAAAAACCGTTGGACATATCAATAGGATACGTTTATTTATCATCAACATTTGGACTCTATTGTGGGACAATTCTCTGTAAACTGTAAACAAACAGTTTAAGAACTAGCTAATCAGACGAGTATTGCATAAACTGATTTGCAACACACTCTACCTAGAGAAAGTTAAACTTACTTGTGTATTGAGCCAATTTGCAGCATACAATTGATACAATACATTGGGCACAGTGAATAATGTAATTAGTGACTCAGTGTTTGTTGTTGTCCACTTTCTAAGCAGTGACCATTGTATTCCCTTTGGTCTTATTTTGCCGGGGGATTAGGTATTTAGCATGGAGGTAAATATTTTGAGCATTGTAAGAAACTTGGCGACAATTGGTAAATTTTCTCATGCCCCAAACCACAACCCCTCCAGCAATGATAGTATCAGGGTGAATTGCCTTAACAAACTCTCCTTAGCCTATTGTAACCCATCACCCAATTAGTGTGAAATTGTGACTTATATAAGTTTCACTATCACCCTTAAAGATGTGCTGATTGCGGTTGATACACAACAGAGGCTAAGAAGAAGAAGAAGAATTAGAAGAGGCAGAAGAAGAAGAAAATACTACAATGTAGCAGTACCAACAGCAGAGGAGGAGGAAGGAAGAGGAGGACCTCTGCAATTACTTGGAGTACTTCTTATAAAACGTTTTTAATTGAATAAAAAACCCATAGAAGAAATCATATTGTAAATTTCCTGCAGGATTGTTGACACAAGAAAGTCCTTCAAGTTCTAAATCTTTAAGCAAACTAACCATTACTGTAATTAAAACAGGTCATGAAAATGCTCTGCTAGTTCAGGTATAGATGGGATTACCTGTTGGTAAAATGAGTACACTGTAAGTTGGTTGTAACAGGCTTATTGTCTTTGTGAACATTGTATGAATTATTGTCTTTTTGACGACCTTTTTGTGCATTGTGTGTGTGGGTCTTGACAGACCCATGGCTATTTATAGCCAGTATAGCCGTAGACCATATGGATTTGTACACATACCCCATTTTAGGGGTCTCAGTAGTTGCACTGTACTTCTTATACTTCTAAAGAGGGTAATTTACAAGCTTTTTGTCCAGGAGCTGATGAGATGTTCCAGCCATCAGATGAGCATTATCCCCATTGAAACGCCCCAATTGGCATATTTACAAAGGTGATTTCAATGTCATTATAGAATTCTTGGAGCAGGCATGACTTCGCCATGGTAGCATATTTCTGTGATCCCTTGAGGCAGATTGGCTTGAAGATGCCGCAATTTCTTTGATGGTCCAAAGGGGTCATTTTGGGCCCTGGCCCTGCATGGTGCCCACCTGCTAGAGACATCATTTTGGGGTGGCCAAAAAGGTCATTGCATGGGTCAGGTCACCAACACATCAAGTAGTGTGACTTTCCAACAATTCTAAAAATTTTGCTGTCATAATTATATATCAAAGAATGTATTAAGAAAAGTCAGGTCCACATGTGATAATTATATCGATTGGCTGCATGGCTGCATCTGATGAGGGAAACTGCAGTGAATATTACTATTTTTAAATTAGATGTCTAAAAAACTTTGAAAGCAGAGCGTAAGTATAAATGCTATAAAAAAGGATGCATCTATAGGATTGCTATGAGACAATATTCTCCACACAAGACACCTCTTTTAAAAGCATTTGACATATTTCAACAACTCCTCAGGGTTTAGTTCCAGACAAAACGCAAGGAGGCGCTAATGTTATGGCGCCTAAACAATAAGATCGCTAACAAGCGGTGACTACAAAGAAAGAAAAAGCTGTAATCAAGATCATTGTTCAATTGTGTAACTAAGGAATCCCCTTGAATCTTTTTATTGGCTAATAACAGTGTGTTTTATCTGTGGGACGCTGGGTGTAAACAATAGGGGTACCGCCCCTAGGGAAACTACCCTGCCCTTATAACAATAGATGAGAGCTGATGAGGGTGCTCTGGAGAAACTATAAAAAGATCAAAGCAAATGGACCACAGCAAAGTTGACAAATTCCTCACCTATTTCCTATCAGGGGAACCATAAAAGACTTTCCCTGGGGTGGGAATTACTATTCTTTACTATTCATTACCAATACTTTCTATTGTTTAGACCTATATTTAGATAAGGAATTAGACCTCAATATATGGAATTAATTTGTGTGAGACTCAAGTAGTTTTGCAGCTTATATGAATGGTGCAGGATTAAACTGTTATGTAAGTGACATTGTTTTCACAAAGTATTACAAGCGGCAGTACATTTCTTTCTCCTTAATAAATAGCATTATAGCAATTAACCCTACTATGACTGTCCTTTAAATTAACTTAAACTGATCACAACAAACATGTTGACTTTCCCCTCCTGAAAGAATAACATACATCTTTCCTGATATGTTTAATAAAGAAAGAGTAAAATCCTATTTTCCTGTAGCCATTTCCTTGCTTACCATAATTAGTTATTAATTACACTATTACACAGGTTTCCAATCCAACTGTGTGAGATTCCATATGAATTAGATAAATTTGAAAATAATTTCATATTGAAGTTATCGTTTGCAGCTGTAATATACGTGCATTTAAAAGTGAATGTATTACCTGTGATGTTTTGAAATGGAAACCAGATTGACTTAGATAGCATATTTATCAAATATAACATTATTCAGGGCCATAAATGATTTCAAAGACCAGTTGATAAGATCATGAAATATTATGATGATTCCATATTTGATATTTGGCCATCCTTTCAATTTTGACTGATTCAACCTGAATGATATGAAGCGCCTTTTGAATTGATTGTCATATCATCATTCATATCTGCATGTGATTTGTGATGATGTCACATGACATCACAAGCTGCAGTCATCACCCATAAGTCACGATTTAATGACGTAATGACAGGGTTAACGTTATCTAACCTAATCTTTTGGAAGCTACTGAATAACTTTTGATGAAATCAAAATGGAATTTTTGATACGATGATAGTGACATTGTAAGTCAGCTAGATTACATAACAAATTAGGTATTTTAATTGATACAACCCAAATGATAAGCTAACACGATCAAAGTGCTACTAGTCCATGGAATTGTGTAAACAAGATAACAGAGATATGTAAGTGCTATGCAGCATATCAGTAGTTCAAAGCTAGACCGAAATATTGCTGTCATTTGCAAGCACGCCGTGAGGCAGTTTGTCGGACTAGTTCAAAGCTAGAAGCCATGTCGTTACCACTGATGGGCACAAGTCTGATGCAACTGCACAGGTTTGATTAGCAGTTTGTAGGTAGTAATTGTTTATTTGAATAGGTTAAGTATCTTGTACATCAATCTAATCAATTCTATAAGTTTTCAATAAAATCACATTTCCACTGATATATTTTCAATTGACATCCTTTTATCTTTGGCGTCATATATGAATAAAATTTATAAAGATATTGCAATCGCCATGAGTTATTTGATTTGTTTACCCGACTAAGACTTCTAATAAGTACATATTCAATCACTTCATTGATTCACGTTAGCAAAATTTGGTATATATTGCAATTAGTAAACGACAATGTTAAACAGCAAGGAAAAGTCTCAACTTGCAGGAATGAACATAAATAAAAATTATTCTATCTCATATCATATTATGAAGGGCATTTGTTGTGCAGTTAGTTACAGAAGTCATTTTCAAAATGCATAATAACTTCATATTATGATAAATACAATAAGTTTGTACTGAATGATCAATCTGAATCTTGGTCGCAGTGAATGTTTGAATCTTTTTCAGTGATATGCAATTCTTGCTTAGGTTTGTAATACATGTAGCTTAATGTAATAGCATTAAAGCTGCATTATAAGTCCCTGAGGTCTAACGTGTAAGTATAACACCTCTGTACAATGTACATCAGTCTTTCTTGCCTCCAAACATTCTCTCTTGATATGTTGTTGTTCAACTGATGCAAAGTGTCAGATTGACCATTGTCCAGCATGATTTATGAGTTGAGTGCTAATTGATGAGTCTGATCATTGTCAATCAACCCATCATTTATGTGAAGAGTCACTGTCAAGAACAATACAATGGGCTCCAAGCACTTAAAGTATACATGAAATAGCAGTAATGTCCAAGAATAATTGATTGAAATACACTCTTGGGTGCACTAATATTTCTAAACATACGTGGAGGATCATAATAAACAAGAAGAGTAGAAGAAATGAGAACCTGTTTGCACTACTATTAAATTAAATGGTGTAGGGCTGGCAGGCTTCTCTAGAAGTAGAAGAAGTAGTAGTAGTAGTAGTAGTAGTAGTGGTAGTAGTGGTAATATAGTAGTGGTAGTAGTAACAACAGTAATAGTAGAAGTAGAAGTAGTAGTAGTAGTAGTAGTAGTAGTAGTAGTAGTAGTAGTAGTAGTAGTAGTAGTAGTATAGTAACAGTAGTAGTATAGTAACAGTAGTAGTTGTAGTAGTAGTTCAGTAGTAGTTCAGTAGTTAGTAGTGTGGGTGGCTCTAATTATATTGCGGCAGATCAATCGTAGATATATTCTTTGTACGCAATTGTTGCATGACAACATTGAATCTGAAGGGATATACCTGTCATGTTTGAAAAGGCCAGTTGGTAACTTATATTTGTCTTCAAATACCGAATTTACACGTTGTACAAGATTTGTTTGAACACAGCAATTACCATGATACTGGAGCATGGTCGACTACTTCCATGTTCCATGCTTGGAGATTTATGTCAATCATTTTAAATGTAATGTCATGTGGTCACAATTACTGACCTCCATTAACTAAGTCATGCTGCAATCAGTCACTAGCCTGTCTCCCAAATCCTGATAAAACAAATACATTAAAACTTCAAAGCCGAACCTAATAGCAATGACTTCCAGACTAGCAGCAGGGAGCCATCGAATCAGCTCATTATCGCCACCCCTGCCAGGGCACCTGAGATATATGCAGAGCATAATCAATGAATCTAAAAGACTTTCTATTTGTTGATTCATTCACTAAGTAATAAACGTATAATGAGTGAATAACAGCACTTTCTAGGTGCCTGGATAATCTGAAGTCAGATTTGTCAAACAGCAGGGGTTCTGAGTAGTGTTATTCACTGGTCTTGCTTCATTGCAATTCAATCCACGATTCATTATGGCCATTAGTGGCCAGCACTGGACCCTGACTCCAAAACACTGGGCCAAAGATGCAGGGTTAAGTCCAAAGATACACACTTGGAGCCAAAAATGACGGAATAAATCATACCGTTTATGATACACAGAGCTATTGTCATGGTAATTTGCGATTCTTTACAACCATCCATTGTTTACAGTTCATTGTAATATTACATAAATATGACACGACAACGTCCTATTTATGATATAATGATTTCCGTGTTGTAAATCAATGGTCGTAGCAAACATTTACTGATTTTGCCAAATATTGTCAAAACGGTGAGCAAATTAGTTTTTTACGACATGAAAAAAAAAAAAGAAGCCAAATATTTACATTTTGCACACAAATTTGCAAGATATTACTCAGAACAATAGTGAATAGAATGTTAACTAAAAGCAGTAAATCAGCGGTTTGTTGAATACTTGTTGAGAGGAGAGCATTATGCAATTCAAATCACGTTCCTGTCATTGTCATCACCCACAACAATGAGTGTACTTATTAAGTTAGCATTGAAATCTCCACTCATTTATATGACACTGATACTATCGCAAAATGAGCTATGCAACTCATGCAGGTGGATTAAAAAGTATAATGACGTAACAGCAATTATAGTAAAACAAGGTAACTAATGATGGTGGTACATATAAATATATCATCTTAATCGCGAGGTCAGTTGAATGTGTGTCGAGACAAACGTAATTGATCACATATTAAAGCTAAGTCACATTAAGGACTATAGCTAATAAAGACATCAAATCATGAAACTGTCTACAGATTGGATCCTGACTCTGGGTAATCCCTTTTGAGAACTCCATAATTTGCTCACCAAATCTGTGTAGTAAGTGTACATTCTCTAAACAACAAATGCAAACATTCTTCAATGAAAAAATCCAACAGCTTGGGTACTTTCCCTTTGTTTCTTTTCTATATATATTTAAGTAATGAATTCATAACCCACCATCTGATCCTTGAGTCTTTCCAGTAGCATTGTCATCCTGGGAACGGTCTTTCTGTTCAGGTTGTTCAATGGGACAGGCGGTTTCCTGTTGTCTAGGGAGGGCGGGCAAGCATGTAATGCTTCCATGTTAACCCTGAAAGTCAAGTAAGACAACTGAAGCTTCACAAAAGGACTGGCTGGCTATGATCCTCTGAAGTGAACTGGTCAACACGATTGGTGAAACCCAAAGCCAGACAAGCCAGGTCGGGAGCCAGAGACGCCATGGCCCCTGTCAGCTGATACAACATCAAAGGCTCAGCGCTGGTCCAGGCCCCCTTTCAACTCCCCTGTGTTGATCATAGCACCCTGTCGGCTCCTCTGTGTTGGCATAAAACACCCAGCGACTCACTCAAAATCAAACAATTTCCATGGCTGTGAAGTAGGCGCCTAATTGCTTAAAACAAATATAAGGCAGCTGTATCAAGTAGCAGTCTCGCGTCATGCACGTCACACTAAATCCAAGCTCAGTTAAATACCATTTACTTAGAAAACAGCATGCCTTAATTGTAGTCTTTGGTATATCTATAGCTAGGTATATCCTTGGATGAACAGATTCATCCAAGGTATATCCATGGATGGTATATCTTACTGCAGTTTTTTTTTTACTCAAGTCACCAAGGATGATTTGTATGACCAAAAGTTGATATTGTGTGTGTGTGATCTTTCTGAAGTAATTAATTGCCATCTTGAAGGCTTAGCTAATAAATAGCACAAATGAATGACTAGCCCTTTACCAAAGTATAGGCCCACAGTGCAATATTACATATTTTTACGTAATTTTAAAACTGACATAAGAGGCCTAGTCAAGGAGTACCTAGACAGTCTTCCATGATGTGATATTGAACGAATACGATTCATAAAATTGTACCTAAGCAGCCTAAGAAATAAATATTTTTGCTAATTACAGTGAATAAATTATATAGTGCCCTTACCAATTATCTCCTTAGCTTTTGAATAGAGTCGACCTTTGATGAGTTTGCAAATTCAAACTGACTGTTGAGGTAATCCATAAGCTGTAAGAGTGAAGCTCTGAATGACCAAGCAGGGAGTTCTGGCTCTTGAAATTCTTGACTAGTGCAACATACTATGAGAGGCAACCAAGCGTGGACTCGATGCCAGCGACCCCTAGCAGTCGAATCCCGGGGGGGGGGGGGGGGGAGGGGGTATCCAGACCACTGACCGGACCTAATTTTTACCGAGGTCTAGATAGTCTTGGGATGGAATTGAACATAAAGTTGTTTTTGTATAGTTTGCATATTGTTTGCATATTCTTGTAGTAATTTTTCTACTTGGATTGTTATTGCCATGCGCAAGGAAGTGCCATCGCAGTGGGACTCAAAATAAATATTCACCTAATTTTTGGTCAGCACAGAAATAAGGGGACTAATTAATTTATCCGTAATGTTAAATCTTGGATGAACTAGATCATGCAAGGTGATTTTTTGCAACATCTCATAACATTCCCAGAATTAGTAATCATGTAATTTTCCTCTGTAAGTCAGGCTAATATATACAGCCATTTGGGCCGGTCAAAACTTTACCATAATGCATTATAGTTGTTACAAACACTTCAAACAAACAAAGAACCAGTGACGGTCATGTGTTTTTATAAATATGAAGTATGCTGTATATATCGAACTGTCATTGATTTTTATAAGGATATAAAATCATTACTTAAAGTAACATGTGGAATTTTGAGAAATTAAAATAACAAGAAAAACACTGTTTTTTTTTTTCCACCCAGCCCCAAATGGGCTTATTGGTCATTATGAACCATGCAATGTAATATTTAGGTAACTCTAGTTTGTAATAACATTTATATTACGTACATATCATTTTGGTTTCATATAAAACTCATCTTCATATTTTCTTTCTAGTGTAGGGGCTAATGTAATGCCGTGAAAACTGTGTGTTAGTTGTTGACACCATACATCTTTCGAATCCTTAGAATGTGTAGAACAAGAAAAAATATGGTGTAATTTTTTTTTCAAACAGATTTAATGCAAATTCTGGATGGCTAAAGATTATATATGTTTCACTACGTGTATGTAATACATATGGCATGAAATTAATATCAACCTCTAAATTTGAATCTTTTCAAAATACAGTTACTGTTTTAGAAAAAAAGCAATATAAGACAAAAACAAATTAATCTAATTTTCAGAAAAACACAAATATGTGTATGGTTTGTCCATGATTTCTTTATGACCAGCTGCCAGTGGCAGATGTAATGATGAGATAAGGCTTGGAGTCCACACCATGTTATACATTTACCCCATGGTGGGTCTTTTAATTGTCTCAGCAAAGACACTGATTAAACTACCACATCCCAGCAATCCAAATCAAATCGACGTTGGTGCGATGTCAGCGTCCTCAAAACAATGTTAAAACAATGCTGGCCCGATTTGGGATGATTTCTGGGATGCAATCGACATCCAGCTTAGATGTAGCTCAGGGTGGGGTATTCGTGGATGACATGACCACAAGGACATCTAAATCATAAATCTTGATTAACTGATATAAAAAATGTCTAAATACGAGAACAAAACAGTTGAACTTCATATTGTAAATTAAAAAGAGCCTTAGAGGAATCTTCCTGACCTTTGTTTAGAAGACTCCACAAATATAATGTCAGCTTCACACTAGTCTTGTGGAGCAACACAAGTGCACACATTCCTTCAGTCCATCTGATTCTTATGAAGGAAAACTACATATCTCATGAACTCTGTACATGTCATTTTGTTCTTCTTGTAATCACTAACATGACAAAGAACTACATTTGCTGACACAACACCAACATTTCATTAGTTCTTTGAGCATCAACAATTGGTGGTAGGTCTGATATCACGTACTGGTATGAAATTGACATTCTCTAACTTCCATCCGTGATCTAGGGGAGATGGGATTTCAGAGTTTGCACCAGGGCACAGCACAAGGGTATAATGCCCACAAATTATTGTACTTCACAATTGACCAAGTTAGACGTAACTTCTCAGTCTCTGGGCTTACTTAAACAGGTAAACTTGGCAAATTCATTCAAAAAGCCACAAGGACAGTAAAGTGCACAAAAAATTACTCTAGACCAAACAAAATAATTCTTAAGATTGTGCGTTTGGTTGACGCTGCATTTTGAAGGAAGGCAGTAGTATAAGATGGTGCTCTACAGACGTCAAAGGAATCCACTTGACATTTGGTGAAACGGAGGTAGTAAGGTAGCAACATCAAAGGGAAACCCATTGTCTTTTGGAGAACAGGATGAAGTAGGGTAGTAATTAAATTTCACACTCCAATGCATTCGGTGAAGCTAGGGTAGCTTATGTGAAGGAAGGGTAGGTAATAAATCGCACACCTGTCAAAGTCATTGTCACGGTGCAGTGAATCAGACCCCCTCTTGATCCCCCCCATCCATTGTAATCCATTGCAGTCTGCTGTAGCTGGCTGTAGTCTATGGTGCAATACTTGGGAACCCCCTAATCTAAAAATAGACAGGGTGATCATTTTCTAAAAATAGCTTATGAGGTAATGGGAAATAGGGGGAGCCAGTGGAACCCTCCAGCTGGCCTCCTACAATATAAAGCCCCATCACCCCCACTCTCAACACTCAAACTGCTTCTAACCATGGCAACGACGAGCTCCTCCTATTACGCTATGACCACCCAACCTGGTGAATGGTCAACCTATGTCCTGGACATAGGCCATAGGAGGAGCGTTAGGGTGCGATCATTTCCAGAAGGAATGACAATTCATCGCCCCGATGTAGAAGCAAGCGATTTGAGAAAATACTCAATCACACTGGGATGTGGTTCAGTCAAAGTTATGAACAAATTCTTTGACGAAATACGTCGTGCCGTGGCTGAATGTAAATCTGAGCAAATGACAGAGGAATTCTTTCTCCCTTTGGGTGATATGATTTTCCTCCAAATTAAGCCAGATTACAAATGTCTCACAATTCGTCAATTCTACAAAAGAAAAGACGATCCAACACCATTACCCGGTATACCCGGTGTTTCATTAAAATTTCAGGAATTCATCAATCTGGATCCGGAATGGATCGAATTGTTGGATTGCGTGCGTTATGAAAACGCAGAGATTTGTCAATTCGAACATCCAAAAAATCACAAAATCTGTCAGAAATGTTTCTAGTGCTCCCATCATTTATAAAATAACCCTACTGGGTTAAAAAAAAATTTTAAAAACCCTCCAATTCTAAAAAAAATCAGCAAAATGGCTGTACAAAATTATGATGTCACAAGCTTGCGTTCACGTCGCGACATTGTAAAACAGGTTACACATTATTGTTGCTTTTACAAGACTGTGTAACTTGTTGACTAAAAGCTTCAAACTGACAGTTCCAACCCAACAATCAATTCAAAACCCACCACCACTATCATTTTCATTCCATTCATGATCAAATAAAATTTTCATCACCATCATCCCACTAGTTGTTTGTAGAATATGCTGATTAAATGAGAATAGTAATCAATGAGTTGGAATCTGTTATACTTCAACTCTTTTGATAACCAGCTCCCCCAAATCAGCTGTTTAGTGGTTGTTAGGGGTTCAACCAGCCATGGTTTGTCCTAATAATGCTTTTTTGTACGGTTGAAAGCATTTGAGAATGTAGCTTATCGCACTGCTGCACACTGCTCTGCACACTGCTCTGCACACTGCTCTGCACAATTCCGTATTCTGGATATTCTGTGTTGATATAAAAGTGCTAATATACGAAATATCTTAACATTTATTCACGAGTTGTGATACGGTAAACATGTTGGGGTTTGAACCCGGATCCACGCATATCTTATTTGGTCAGTCAGGATCGGGAAAGACTAATTTTATTAAGCGAATACTACAAAATAAGGAGCATTTATTCGGTGAACAGCCACCATCTATTATAAAATATTACTACGGCATCTGGCAAAATACCTATGACCAAATACAAGAAATCATAGAAAACATTAGTTTTCAGCAAGGATTACCTACTGAAGATGAATTGTTAGCATTTACTGATCCAGAAAAACATAGTTTGATAATTGTGGATGATCTCATGGATGAAGCAGCTAATTCCTCAGTTATGGAATTGTTATTTACAAGAATAAGTCACCATAGGAATTGCACATGTTTCTACATACTGCAGAATGCTTTCATTCAAGGAAAGAAGCAAGTGACAATAAATCTTAACACAAAATACATGGAAGTATTTCGTTCTCCTCGTAGTTTATTACAATTATCATATCTTAATAGTCAAATCTTCCCTCATATCCCTGGATTGTTAATCCAAGCTTATAATGATATAATGAAAAATGAGCAGTACGGGTATCTCATTATAGATTTAACAGCGCAATGCCCTGATGAATTACGACTCAGAACAAAAATATTCCCCATGGAAGATACTATTATATACAAAAAAGATTGAAATACCTAGTGCACCCACTGAAGCGATACCCTGAAGTAGCAGGCTGGAGCGTTCCGATTAACTATCGCTTGGTGCTTTATATTCGCCCGAGCGGGGCGCTCGCCCGCTCGTGCGCGTCTAAATGATATAAATGAATGAAATATAGGAAAGTAAATTAGTTACAGGGTCGGAATGGAAGAGAGAACATCTAATTACGAAGAGTGGTATTGCTTCACACGTAAATGTCCGAAATCTCAGTTCGGATTCATCAGTCAGATTATCGTAATTTATATCATCATTATTACTTCTGTAATCAACCTTTCCATAGAAAACGGTGATAAAACTCTCTGGTCTACATTGCTAGCTTCCAGCCTGGGCTGTCTCATGCCTAACCCTCGTTTGAAAGGGGTTAAAAATCACAAAATTAATGAAAATATTTTACCATGAAAAAAATTTTTTTTCAAAAAAAAAATTTTCAAACAAATTTTTTTCATCTACTTCTTTCTTGTAGCAAAAATCAAGCCATAGCCCTATTAGAAACGGCTAATGAAGAACAAGTAGCTAACACAGTAATCATCATATATAATATTACACTCAACTCCTCAGTATTATCACCTCAAACCCAAAAATTGCTTTCCAAACATAAAAAGTTAATTTCAAAAATAACCAATAAAAAGAATTCCGATAAGAAGAATTATTCTATCATTAGAAATAATTCATCCAAGATTCACAACATTTTGCTATCAGCTAAAAAGATCCTGATTAAAGTCTTAAAATGAAGAAATACGTTTTAATTCCATTCACCAACAGTAGTGCAACAGAAGCACCTGCAGCACCTGCGGTACCTGCAGCACCTGCAGTACCCGCAGTAGCAACTGCAGCTGCTACAACAACAACTGCAGTACCCGCAGTATCAACTGCACCTGCTACAACAACTGCAGTACCCGCAGTACCCGCAGTACCTGCAGCTGCAGTACCTGCAGTACCTGCAGTACCTGCAGCAGCAGCTGCAGCAACTCCTAAACTAAGTTCTGATAGTATTCTGTCATCAATCCCTCAGAATATCAAATATAAAGCTCGAGCTATACTACAACATATTGAGGATAATGACAAAAATATAACTTGGAATAAAAAGGGTGAGGTAATAATTAATCAAAATCTTATACCAAACAGTCACATCATTGATTTGATAAAATGCATGCTTTACCGTTATAAAAACGTACAACCAGAAGGTTTACATCAGTTTAGAGTAGCACTGCGAGATAGCAATATACCTCAAACTCTAGTTCAGAATGGCTCAGGGATAATTCGGAAACAAAGTTCACAGAGAAAACCACCACCCGGTGTTCCTATTACTGAAAAAAAAGAGAGATGGATTTGGCACAAGATGTGAGAAACTATCTTCTGGAAAAATTTCAAGATTTTAACTTTCCTGGAGCCTATAGTAGCGTTGATAAATTCTACAGAGCTATAAAAAAAGATAATAAACATATCTTAACCAGAAAACAAATCAAAGAATTTCTACAAAGTCGAGAGTATTACACATTACTTAGACAAGTGAATACTAACTTTGTTAGAAATCGAGTTGTAACTCCATATATTGGTTATCAAATAGACTTGGATACAGCTCATATACCGCAGTACGATAAAGATAATTCCGGATATATCTACATCTTAGCTGGGATTGATTGCTTCAGTAAAGTTGCTCATACAGTAGCTTTGAAAAGTTTGAAATCGCAAGAATTTGTTCCAGCTTTAAAAAGCTTGTTGTTAAAATTAGGGACTATAACCAACTGTCGTTCTGATAGAGGTCCCGAGTTCAGATCCCGTGTGACACAGAATTTATTCAAGAAACTGAGAATAAATCATTTTTTTACTAATAATACAGAAACAAAAGCCAACATAGTTGAGAGATTTTTCAAGACTTTAAAAAAGTTATTGTTTACCTATATGCTTGCTCAAAATACACACAAATGGGTTGATCAGTTGCAGAAAGCAACAAATTCCTACAATCACTCTTATCATAGCAGTATTAAACAGACTCCTGCTTCCGTTACAGTATCGGATGAATACAAAATATGGAAGCAGTTATATGAAACGGAGCAACCTGATAAGATACAAACCGATTTTCGTTTTAATATACACGATATGGTTAGGATAAGTGTAGTCAGACACCCATTCATGAGAGCATTTGACGAATCGTGGACAAGAGAACATTTCATCATTGCTGATAGAATTATGAGAGATATCAAACCAATCTATGTAGTAAAAGACTTGAAAAACGAAGTCTTAAACGGGCATTTCCAAGAAAACGAGCTGCAGAAAGTGGTAGTTGATGATAATCAGACTTACCTCATAGAAAAAATACTTAAAAGGAAACGAGATAAAGTGTTGGTTAAATGGTTAGGTTGGCCTAAGAAACACTCGACATGGATGAAAAAAAGTGAAATAGAACATCTCCAAAAAGCAACACTAGTGACCTAGTCTTGTGACCTAGTCTTGTGACCTAGTCTTGTGACCTAGGCTTGTGTCCTAGTCTTGTGTCCTAGTCTTGTGACCTAGTCTTGTGGCCTGTGGCCTAGTCTTGTGACCTGTGACCTAGTCTTGTGACCTAGTCTTGTGACCTAGTTTTGTGACCTAGTTTTATTACCTAGTTTTGTGACTTAGTTTTGTGACCTAGTTTTGTGACCTAGACTAAGAACTGGTACATCCAGGTCTCCAACCCTGGGGTTCCAACCCAGGGCTGCAACCCTGGGGTGCACTCTTGCGTACAAGTACCCGGTAGTATATTACACAGTGGTGAATGAGAAAAAGAACATTCTTAATCATGACATCGTTTGTGGTGTATGCTTCTAGTACAGATAGTAAAAATATTTTCACTGACAATAATCCTAATGATTTTATAGTGCAACTAGATAGAAATATCAACCTCTGCGCGGAATCTTATGTGGAATTGCTAGACATTAGATGTAGAATTAACGAAAGAACCAAAGAAGAGATATATATTTTTAGCGATGTGTGTCAGGAATCTTTTCTATACGGAAAATTGTCACCAGTCTTGCGAGTTTTTCAATTACCAGGGTTGAAGGTTTCTCACACAGAATTCGTACGCCCGATTAAATTGAAAACTATTCAAGGACAACTCAATCGCTTCAGAATATATATAAAACCCAGAGAAACCACATCACCACCACTATCACTTTCGGAACTGAACGTAACACTTCGTTTTCACAATGTCAGTTATTAATGATTACGATAGTTGGAAAAAGCATTACGCTGCAATGATTGATGGAAAAATTTTACCAAATCAAAAAATATTTGTGGTAAACGATTCAACTACTCAATCGGGCAAAGGTTTGCAAGTTGTAACTGCAGCCGCACAGAAAGATAACATGTCACGCTCTATCATTAACAAAGCTATAAAATCGAGTAAAAAGAAAAAATCGCCTCAGTCTAGATCTAAACACCGGAGCAAGAACACTAAAACTAGACAGACTAAGAAAAAGGTTGTAAGAAGGAGACGATAAAATGCAAGCTCACGATGATTCTCTCAACCTTTTTTGCGTACAACCTACCAACAAAGCAATATCGCAATCTCAAATGATAGAACATCTTCCAATCTCACAACTATCCAGCGGATGTGTGGAATTTAGTGTAACTTCACAAAATTTTATCGACTTTTCCCGTTCACACATTCAACTTAGGTGTAAAATTGTTATAGGGGAGAATGATCCTATCAAATTTGTTGAATCATTGGAGAAATATGATGCTACCGGTGATGTAGCACCTACAAATTGTTTAATCGCATCAATGTTTCAGAAAGTTGACCTCAGTTTACAACATCAATCGATATCTAATGATATCCCTACTTACTGCTATCCTTATAAATATATGCTGGATACTCTTTTAACGAGTAAAGTAGACGAACAACTGGGAATATTATTCACCAAAGATCTAAGTACTGCGATAAATACTTGTAGTAATTTCAAGGCAGTAGCAGGAACTGATAATGCCGTTACGGATGGGAACCCTGCATTGAAAAAAAGAACAAAGTTTGTTAACCAGGGGCAAGAGTTTGTTATGACTGGATCTATTGGAGTGGATTTCATGAAACAGAAAAGGTTATTATTACACAACACCAACATTGGATTGAAATTTTGGCCTTCTACACCCGAATTTTCCTTGCTCTCTTCCGAATTAACACAAAAATTTAATATTAAAATATTGGATGCTAAGCTAGTGTTATGTCATGTTACCTTAGACCCAGCAGTTGGTGTTGCTATCAGTGATGCCCTAAAACTTAAATCAGCTCAATATCCTTATATCAATTCAAAAATGCGAACTCACACTATAGCTAAAGGTAGTCAAGTGGCTACGATTAATGATTTATTCGGAACCGAATGCCCAGAACAATTAATCGTTTGTATGGCTAAATCTGCAGCTGTCAGCGGTTCATTCCAACACAATCCATATTTTTTTAGTCACTTTAACATCAGTGAGATAGGATTGTATTTAAACAACATTTCTCTCCCAGCTAAACCACTTCAAGTTAAATTCGGTGATACAGCTTACCAATCTCATTATTTAGAGGCTTGGCAGAGACTTCACAGACTGAACCCAGACTCTATCATTTCTTTCGAAGATTTCCATAGAGGATACACAATATTCTGCTTCGATCTAGGGAATAGAGAAAATTTTGAAGAGTTGCTTCCAATTTCGCACACAGGAACAACCAAACTCGAACTTAGATTTTCAAAAGCTCTGGAAGACTCAATAGTAGTCTTTCTGTATGGGAAATTTAAAGGCTTGTTGAGTATCGATGCTGCACGAAACATTACTACACAATGAACACTTCGGAAATAACTAACATTTTACGTAGACACTATCCAGAGTTTGGTGGGGTTTACCCTGCTAACCATATTCATTTAATCAAAGATAACACTATAGCTATATTGAATACCGATGAAGCCAATAGTGCAGGCACTCATTGGGTTGCTGTATTTGTGAATAATCATACTTGCGAATTTTTTGATTCTTTGGGTGAAAACCCGGAAAACTATCATTCTTATTGGCACAAGTTTTTAATTAAAAAGTGCGGTAGGTACGTATACAATGATATCGCTCTTCAAAACCTTAAATCCGATGACTGCGGTAAATTTTGTATATTCTATACTATTTTGCGTAGTCAGGGAATAGAATTTTCTTCTATCGTTCGTTTGTTGAAAAATGTGAATCTTGATAGTTTTATATATTCTCTAATGTATGAGAGCGTTATCTGACCTCTGTCGCGGTATTAAGTTACCCATAAGTCAAAATAACGCACTGAAAAAATAAAACCGCAAAAAAAATTTCAATTTTCAAAAGTTATGATGTCACTGGCAGGATTGAGAAATCTGTAAACATCATGACACCAAAAAAATAAAATAAAAAAGTTATGATGTCACTGGCAGGATTGAGAAATCTGTAAACATCATAACACCAAAAAAAATAAAATAAAAAAAGTTATGATGTCACTGGCAGGATTGAGAAATCTGTAAACATCATAACACCAAAAAATAATATTTAGGACTAGTGACACTGTACTTTGGGGAACCTCCACGTGGTCAGTGTTGGATACAACTGTTTATCACTTTTTAAAAAGTAATAAATAGTTGGAACTAATACCCCAAAACTAGTTAAAATCTCGAAAATTCATCAGCTTCCCACTCAACACTCTCCAATCTACCATTAACAATTCTAACCATTGCATCAGAGATGGTTTGAAATGAGACTCTGCTGTAATCCACCACCATCTCATCAATTGATGAGTCATAATAAATTGAAGGTCCTACCTGAAAGTCTTCCGTTTCAAAAATATCCTGTGGTGATCCAACACTTACCTGAGGATCTCCACCCTCCCCAGCTTCCAGCTGATCCACCTCTAATACCACCATTTCCCTCTCAATTCCTATCTCCGAATTCTCCTCAGCTTCCAGCATTGAATTCTCCTCCGAATTCTCCTCCGAATTCTCCTCCGAATTCTCCTCCGCTTCCAGCATTGGATTCTCCTCCGCTTCCAGCATTGGATTCTCCTGCGCTTCCAGCATTGGATTCTCCTCCAAATTCTCATGTAAAAATTTGCTTAATTCTTCAAAAAGCCACTCTTTACGACAGTGTGGACATTTCAAAGCACCATAAATGACGAAATCGAAATTATTAATGTATGCTGAACAACATGAGTGGTGAATTATGGCATTACAGCAGAACAATTGCTTACCACCATCTACCAAACATATTACACACACATCCATGTTAGTGATCTCTTTCCTGTAGTGGACTAATCACAACTGAAGTGAAATTTGAAAAAATCCCTAGTTTGCATAATTTAAAAAAATGCAGTGATGTGTGCATGTGTGCAATGGGGTATGGATCAATAAATTGAACCAAAACCCTTTCATTTCCTAAAATATAACCCATGTGGGTGCATTACATTCATTAAGTGCATTCAAAAAATTGCTGAGGATATAACCCATGTGGGTGCATTACATTCATTAAGTGCATTCAAAAAATTGCTGAGGTGAGGAGATACAGCTATTATGTTTAAACAGTAAACTTTGAAAGAGTTTTTTCAGATTAAAAGTTTGATAGGCATCCATTGAGGCTATAAACCTATTACCCAACTCCTTTATCCCAAATCACAGTTTGGTCTAGGTTTGGTATGCCACCATAGCATAATTGACCTTATCCCAGATTAGATGTAAGACTGATAGGGCTGACAGCTGTTTGGTGTCTGTAGGTTCAAACTCATTAAGGATTAAGGTATCTTGTCTTATCATTTCATATTGCTCCAATCCCACCTACTGTGTAATCACTCTAATGATCAAGGATGTATTGATCCTAGAAGGAGGTCTTTGTTGTGTTCATTAATCAGAAGCATAATGTGCTTTGATGTAGAGTTAATTTATCTTTATTACTATTAATTAGTGATATGACTGAAGAATTCACTGCTAAATCCAAGTTCCACCCCATTCTCTAGTTTTCATTGGAGAGGAGCACATGATTTTTTTCACTATGTTTGGATTGTTTGAATTGTTATTGTTTTTTGGTTCGTTTGAGTTTGTCCAAACTCAGGTTTTGTGTTTGGAGGGGAATTACTGTATCTGTGAAGATGCAGTAATGAAGTGTGATAATGTTGTGCCCTTTCTACCTCTGGAAGGAAGGACTGAAACTGTGTTGGTTGCACACTTTAGTAATGTGCAAGATGGGTATGGAGTCAAGACTTCGAATTTGGAAGGATATCTGCATGTGGAACTTTATGGTGTGTGTGGTATCTCTCGGCTGAGGAAGTGGAGTTATGGGTGTAATGACGAATCCGGTGTTGGAACAACTGTTGTTATGGATGATGTGGATGATGTGGCTGAAGACAAAACGGATGATGATGATGATGATGATGATGATGAAATGTTTGATGTGGAGGTTGAAGGGTGGTTCGGATTTTTCTCTGTGTCTTTGGCTGGATTGTTGACGTTGAATGTAAGCGTTATGTGCGGTTTGCTGAAGACATGGAGAAGAATCAACCAATTCAGAAGACAAGCTCCACCACCACCCTGTTCCGTTTCCATGATATTATGGCTACAGAAAATCATACACCGGGTGATAATGTTCATGTGCCGCTGTCAAGCTTGCAAGAGAAGGGCTCCCCCTTCTCTAGAAAGTAAGTCTTTTTAAATTTAAATTTTTATTATTAACCGAACGTTTATGCGTCTTACTGTATAGCACTACCCACGCGTTAATGTTTACATTATTAGATCTAAAAAAAGCATCGCTTCGCGCATGCGCGATGCGGTATCTTGCAGCTTCTATTTTCCCCCGTAGTAAAAAGAGTGGCGCTGCTGACGCTGCTGACACTGCTGGCGCTGCTGGCTCCGCTGGCTCCGCTGGCGCTGCTGGGGAGATCCTAAAAATGACGTCACCCGGGAGGGAATACCCTTGACGCTGCGCGCTACAACGCATGCGCGATGCGGTATCTTGAAGCTTCTATTATCCTCCGCAACGTAAAGAGTGGCGCTGTTGACGCTGCTGGCGCTGCTGGCGCTGCTGGCGCTGCTGGCGCTGCTGGCGCTGCTGGCTCCGCTGGGGAGATCCTAAAAATGACGTCATACCAGCGGGGAATATCCCAGCAGGGAATCCTCGGATCGTTGTAAAGAGTAAATTAGTTTTAATAATAGGGGAAAAATGCTGATATTAAGTTTATTATTTTTTATTTCAGTTCCACGCGGATTGAGACTCCCGAGAACCCTGCAGGACTTGGTGGGTGCGCCATCCCCGTCTCCTACAGTGAGTGGCCCGGTGACGAGGTCCATGACAGCCGCTGCTGCTGCTGCTGCCGCTACCGCTGCCACCACCGCTGCCGCCGCAGCCGCCGCTGCTGAGACGCCTCGTGGTCGCCCCCAAGATGTAGAGAGCGGGCTTTAATTATTATATATTAAAGATGATTGAATGATATTATGACTTGATTTTTTTTTTTTCAAAAGACACTCTGCCAGTTTGTTATGAAAAAAATGTTAGCCGTGAACAGCTATTAAACACTTCTCTCACATTCGCCCAACATCACGGGAAGATCGCAGAGCACGGTTGAGCATAATTTGGAATATAGACAGTTGAAATCTGTCCTTTTTTTTAAATTTTTTTAATTTTTAAATTTTTTTGTGACTCGTTTTCTCTCCCTCTTTATGATGTGGATGGTTAAATCTAACCCGGGTCGGATTTTTCCCTTCCACAGTGGGTGAATATGAAATGAAGCGTATTGTACACAATTAAGCGACTCAGCCATTTATGAGTGGTGCTGTCACACCGAGATGGCGGAGATTTAGATCCTTCAACCATCTCCTTACGAAAGGAAGTTGACACCGAGTCACATTTTTTAATACAAATCGAGCCAAATATATATATATATATATTTCAGTAGCCAAGCTAAAAGCTACAAGCTAAAAGCTACAAGCTAAAAGCTACAAGCTAAAAGCTACAAGCTAAAAGCTACAAACTAAAAGCTACAAACTAAAAGCTACAAGCTAAAAGCTACAAGCTAAAAGCTACAAGCTAAAAGCTACAAGCTAAAAGCTACAAGCTAGCTAGCTAGCCTATTCTTAAATACATCTGTTTCAAGAGTCTGTATTTATCAGACATTTGCATAATCCAACAAGAATTTGGATTAGTTTGAATAGTAGTGGAAGCATAATTTTGAATGTTACACTCCAAAATATTGAGTCTATGGGTTTGGATGAAATTATGACATTGACAGAGATTGGTTTGGTGGTTATTGGATTCGGTATGACTTAATACCGAGTTCAGAATGCAAACAAAAAGATTCACAAGGATTTTTGGATTAGGTTTTGTCTCAAATAATTCTTCATTTAACAAAGCAATGTTCCAATCCAAATCATCACTCGTAGTACTCATAGTACTCATATCGATACTTTTGTGAATTCGTCTTCGAGATTGGTTAAGAGATTAGCTAGATCGGTTCTTTTTGTTTCCTTCAATGCGTTAAGGAAGGATGCGAATGCAGCGGGTCCTCGCATCTGTAGCAGAAATAAAAGGGAGTAATTTCGTTTCGATGGTGCTTCTTCTAATATTTCAGTTACCATTTGCTGATTGAGAATTCCGTCTTGATAAAGAAATGAAAGCACTTCTGTACAAGGTACTTCTCTAACCAAAACTACAAAGTTCCTACGCAAAGCATCACGATCGCATCTGAGCATTTTGAGGAAATGTTTCGAACTAAAAATATTTTATTTAGATAGAGCGCGTGGGGTCGCGCTTGAGCAGGTTTGGGCACGCGCGCTCACGTGCGGTCACGCTTGAGCACGCTTAGGCACGCTTTTGGGTGCGCGCGCACGCTTGGACACGTGCGTCGAATGTGGACGCTAAATAATAACAAAAATGAGTCTTTTCAACCGTGCGTCGAATGCAGGCTTTAAAATTCCTGCTAAATAACACCAAAAATGAGTCTTTTCAACTGTGCGTCGAATGCGGGAACTAAAATCCCTGCTAAATAATACCAAAAAAAAATGAGTAATTGTCTTTTTCAACCGTATGTTCAACTCTGTATTCAACCATCCAGGTAAACCAACCATGCAGTAAACCAACCATAAATTGTTTTATGCACCTGTTTAAAATCGTAGCTTCTGGGGTTTCCCCCTGATAGGGTTTCTGTTAACCCTCCTAGTCGTGGTTTCATTGCAATTTACTCTAAGTCAACTTTCGTAGCTTCTGAATATATGGATGGGGTTTAATTGGGTGTGAAACAATCGTGGTATCATTGCATTAAGATGAACTCGCGTATAGTTAAGCGTACTTTAAACAATAAACTTTGAAGTTGAGTAGTGTCACCTGGAAATGGAATATAAGGTCCAGAATTTTTTCTAAATAGCATCACAATCTTCATAGACAGCAATAAGCATTTACAGAACCACACTCTGAGATGAATTCTACTTGCAACTGCCCAGCAACTGATGTTAAACTTTTATACCTGGGGTATGCAATACTGGCAGGGATCATGCTAGTATTAAGCATTCAACTATTCGTAAGTGGAATTTAAACAATAATTCACCTCTCTAATTTTATGAATTTATATATAAATAGTTATGTTATAACGAATTAGTGGAATTTAACGGTGATATAAATTTATAGATAACTCGAATATCATTGCAATTTACGGTTTTATAATGATATTTTTTCCTAATTTTTAGGGTGCAGCCAGGACAAAGAAAATTGTTCACTTTTGCGCTGAGAGGTTGTCAGCATTTACTCAAAATGCATCGACGGAAACGGAGCAGTAAGTTTATTTTCACAAGTATTCTGGATAATTCTGTGTGTATTTATAACTATTACTCAATCATATAGAAAAATATCTCAAAAATAATCCTTTTTCTTTTCAGAAACCGAGACTTGGAAGGGAGCTATACCGGAGATGATTCCGTAAGGGGTAATACCCCGGTATTTACCATCCCAACCCTCCCAATCTCCCCATCCAACCCACACCGATGGAGTTTCCCAACTCTTCTCACTCCCGGTCCCAGATCCCCGGCTCGCTCCCCATCGGCTCACTCCCCATCGGCTCACTCCCCATCTCGTCGCTCCTCTACCCCACCCGCTATCGCCTACGTCCACGCCACCCAGACAAGAACCAAACGATACGCCGAATCGTCTTTATAAATATTGTTAATTTTATTTTATTCTTATTGCGAAAATTTGTGTTTTTTTAATATTTATAATAAATTTTTTTTAATATTTATAATAAATTTTTTTACCTGAAATACTTCGTTCGTATCGGTTCTAATATTATATCTAAGGGTTTGGTTGAGATACCATCAGCTAATACTTCCCTTTTAGGATAAAAATAAGCGAATCCGGCTCTATTCTGTTGGTACGTGAAAATAGTATTACTTTTACTGATAAATCCTACATTGGTAGAGCTACGACTTTCCTTAGTCTCCAAAACGCTTTTAAATATTTCTAGAGGGTTTTTGACTCTGTTTTTGGATATACCTTTAGAACTAAACTTACAATGGTCTTTGTCGGCTACGATATAGGTTTTAGAACAGAGTCCATAGAATATCTCACCTTCGTATTCACGTTTAAATAACCCGGGGCAACGATTATCATATTTAGTGTGTTCTGGGCAACAAGTTCTTGGAAACCAATGAGTTTCAGCATCAACGTCTCTAACCGAACAATATCCATTTAACTTATGTTTATATTCATCTAAGAGTTCTGGTTTAATCACATCTTGCAATGTTTCCCCTGCTATTGAAAAGTAATTGCTGTCCGTATCCATCTGAAGCATTTGAAACTTATCTCTAGGAACGTATTTACAGAGAAAATCGTAATAGAATTCTAACATTCTTAACTTGGCATATTGCAGAATGAAAAAACCTATTTGAATTGGTAAATCTAACTTAATCTTGTTTTTTTGAGATTCGATTTCATAAAATTCGTAATCATCGGAAAGTTGGGTCATGGATTTGAATCCTTTCTCGTTAGCTTTGAGGCAAGCCTCATTCTCACCTTCTACATATCTAACATCGGTCTGCTTCAGTTTATTAAGGATAGTTGATCCATAGGCGGAATTTCCTATAAGTTTTGATAAATCAGCAATTATTGATAAATCTGGATCTCTATCTCCCGCTCTCCTGGCCTCTGTCACATCGCTAACAAATTCCTGAAAGCACTTCATTCTGTTATATTCTATGACTTGGTGAATTTTGGATACGACTAAACCGTGCTCTAAATACCATTTCAACAAAGGTGTAGCAAATAGCATTTTCCTAGCTTTCATTCCTCCTACCAACAGTCTTCTAGGTTTTGTATTCATTCCTGAATCACGAGCAAAATTTTGCATATGTTCACCTATTACTTCGAATGGAATATCGGTAGTGCAAAATATCGGTGACATCTCACTAAAATATTCGTATGGTGTCAAGTTATCCGGCTGTTTGAAACCTTGTTCCCATTTTTCGGGAACTGCGATGTCTACTTCTACCATACCGAATAGTTCATCCCGTTTCACCGCTTCTAAAATTTCCTTTTCTGTCAGAGTTTTCTTATGTTTTTTGAAAAACTTGGGTCTTTGGTTTTCTACAAATTTTTGCAAGTCCGGAGTATCTTTAATCATTTTCAGAAATTTGCATTCCCATATTTCCTCAACTTCGTATCCTAACTTTTTGTAGTAGTTATTCCTATCTTGTCTTCTTTTCTGCGCGAGTAACCCTTTTTTCTTTTCTTTCTCAGATAAATTTTTATTCATTAGAGGACAATCACCACCGTGATGGTGGAAATAGCAACCATCGTATTGATATATTTTAGTTATATTATTTGAACAAGATACTCCATCAGCAAAGAAACGACCATCTCTCTTTTCCTTATTTCCATTTCGTTTATGCCAAATCTTTAGATTTCTTTTATGACTTAAATAATCCATCCAATAGAACATGTTATCATATCTATCCCTCACCACGGGTTTAAATTCATCTTTCGCGTGTCTTCTAATGAATGAACCCACTGGAAATTCTTTGCTGAAGGCGTATAGATATAACGCATTAGCGTCATATCCTATTATTCTCTTCACCCGATTATTACCACCCCGAATAAATGTCTTATCTCTCTGAGCTTGTCTGTGAAAAATAATAGAAGCTCCTCCAATTATATTCTGTAAATAGGAGAAGTAAAGGTCCGAATTTTTTTGGTCAATCAGAGAAAAATAGGCACCATTTTTCTCTGCACTCTGAAAAACTAATTGCCTAGCAATTCCTGGGACACTAATGGAGCTTTTGAAAATATCTATTCGCTTAACCTTATAAAAGTCTTGCAGCTTCATAACTGCTTTAACGAATGGTGTCACATCTAAATTATTATACCATATAAGAAAATCTTTAAAACAACTCATATTTTCGCTCAACCAAACTGTTTTCAACCATTGGTAATTTTCAAATGTCTCCAGGACATTACATTGCTTTAGGTTAGAGTAGAAGGCTTCGTACGGAGGTAATTCTGGATAATCTAACTTGGAGGGATCATCAAAAAATTCGTATGGAAAATATCCTTTCTGTTCTTGAATTTTAAAAGCTTTTAAAAAGCTAGAATAACTCGTGCCCGGTGCTAAGTAGTTTATCACATCTAAGAATCTAAAACTCTCATTAGCAAGACAGGAGTATGAACTGTTTTTCTTGACTATAAACTTGCGTTCTGAATTGTGCAATTCTAGACATCTAGCTATTTCTCTTTTGATTAAATTTATGTCATACTTTGCAGAGTTAAAACCTAAAACTGGAATCTGAGTGTAATAATGTTCGAATGCGTCAATCATGTTTTGGATTTTTGTACGCATTATGGCATTGAAGCTTTCTTTCTCATCTACTTCAGTATTCCAAGTATTCAATTGAGATTCCAGTTCCTGCATTACAAAACTAAGTTTTTCTTGAACAAGCGCTTGCGCGGTTGATTGAATTCTAGTCATATATGCGAGCATTGCCTTCACAAGCGTCTCGCGATCTTGTTCGACAATACAGTGAGCTTCTTCAAAGTCTGGGACATTACTACAAATACTAACGCTAATTGGAATGTGCTCTGCTGTAATCATTGTATTTTCTACCGAATCATTCTCTATTTTTTTCAAATATGCCTCGAAATCGTAGACTATAAAATATTCGTAAAATCGTTCATCATTGGAGACATCTATTCCAAATTCTTCTAACTGCTCAAAAATATTTCGTTTCATATCGTAAAAACCACCCGGAAATTGATATTTCGTTGCTAATGTACACGTTTGGCTGTGTCTTTTACATATGAAGAAAGTTTTGAAGTGTTTTTCACAGTTTGAGCATTGATATTTACTACAATATCTATTAATATCAGTGATATATGATAAGTGATGCTGGTAAAGATTCAAATTCATACTGTTGACGTATCTATGACCTGATTTAAATATGGGGTGTGCAGTTTCATCTTCGTGTAAAGAAAATATGTTGACGTTTAACTGAAAAAATTTCTCAAAATCTGGAATTAACTGCAGGTCAACTCCTCCTTCCAAATCTTGCTCGCAAGCGTTTGCGAATTCTTGGTAATATTTGTGAACTTTCTCTTCGAAATGTTCAGTCTTTTTATATAGATCTCTGTGTTTGTGGAATGCTAAGCACCTGAATAGACAAAGGTTGTCTTCATATTTCTTTTTACTCTTAAAACTATGTATAAGGGATATAATAGATTTACTATTTCTGATATATTTGGGAAGTTCACCCGATCCTAAAGGGAACCCTGTTGAAGTAATGTAGAATCTAACATTTGTTATAAGAACTAATTTCCACTTCGTGGAAGGCCTCTCTTTAGTAATATGTGCTGTAACGTCTATCTCAGTCAGTTGATCTCTGAGCTTCTCTAAATCTGCTCTATTTGAAATGCTAATGGGTAGATCAAATAAGGGGTCATTAGAATAGGCTTTGAAATAACGGTATTTTCCAGTCTCGATATGTTGTAAAATGGATCCAAAAGATAGATTTAACTTAAAGGATTGGCTTTGGTCATCGAATATTTCGTTAGCAAAACCCATAAGGTCTTCAATGCTGAAATCTTCAACTACTGGATAATTATAAAAGCTTTGCGGTTGCCCTAATTCGTGGTTATCATAAATGAATGAGTGGTATCTATTGTAAAATTCTTGCAATTTCTCATCTTCTAATGATACTATTTGAGCTCGACCTCTACCTCGTTGGAAATGAGAATCTCTTACATGAATATTTAATGAGTGTCTATCCTGAAATTCCTCTAAACATCGTCTACATCTAATTCTATGATTTTTTTTGTGATAACTTTTATGGAGACTCAGGCTCTTTTCAGAGTTAAAAATCCTCCCGCAAACTTCGCATAGCACATCTCGTGACTGAACGGTTGACTGAACAGGTGACTGAACAGGTGACTGAATGGTTGACTGAATGGTTGACTGAACACATGGCTGAACAATTGCGGTTTGATTTGTTTGTATGCTATTACAACTTCGTTTGCATGGTTGCACAGTGTTGTCAGTGTTGTGTGAATCAGTAAGTGTCCTTTTTCGAGTTTTTTTACAAATATGTTTTCCAAAACTTTTTTCTGATTTGAATATGGAGTGACATGAGTGACATTTAATTTCGCACGAGTGAGAATCATGAGCTAGGCTGTTGGTGAAAATTTTCTTACATTTTTGACAGTCAAACACTCCCTCACAAACTTTCATGTGTTCGGTTAATGAGGGTTTTTTCTTAAAAGTTTTGCAACAATTTGGACACGAAAAAGTCTGCTGTGGTACCTGCGGTACCTGCGGTACCTGCGGTACCTGCGGTACCTGCGGTACCTGCAGACTTTGCAGTAGTTGGAGATCAGTTGGGTTCTTTGGATTATTTTTTTGACTAATAAATTTGTGTTTTGTTCTCTTAGGAAGTTGACATTTAAGTTCGTGTCTTTGCTTTGCATAGAAACTTTGAAATTGTTTGTTACAGTGCTGACATTTCATCATTTCCTGACATTTATGTACACCGAATAAAGAAACTGAAGTAAATTGTGCATGACATTGTACGCATTTTTTGAATCCTGTACATTTCTTTTGATGGGTGTTCCTCTTAAAGCTAGTGGTGAAAGATTTACCACAAACATTGCAGTTATGCGGTGGTGGTTTTACTGGTTGTACTGGTTGTACTGGTTGATTGAATTCAGGAAAAGGATCATGAGTGACTGTTTGAATTGGAATATTACCTTGGCAATTGCTTTGATGTAGTTCTTGAAAGACTCTATTGGTGAATTGTTTGAAACATTTTTGACAGTAAAGATGGTTGTTTAACTGCTGAAGTCTGCTTTGAATTTGTGCATCCCCAATCAGATTGTTTCTGTGTGCAAACTGTATTAAATCTTGTTCATTTGTGAAATTTTGAATCATATGTGTGAAATCGTCATATGCGGTTACCAGATAATTGCTACTGCTAGTGAATTGAGAAAGTCTATCTTTAACTTGAGGGTCTTGGGTTAGATCGTTTCTATGAGCGAATAGCATTAAATCGTGCGAGTTTGTGAAATTTTGAAGCATTTGTTTAAAATCATTGTACACGCTGAGACCATTGTTACTTTGAAAATATTCATTGATCAAAGCGTCATCTCTGCTCTCTGCCATTTCAATGATGAGGAACAAGTGTACCAATCGCTTTTATGATGGTGATTTCAATGCTGGCTTGCTGGCCTGCTGGCCTGCTGGCCCACTACAGGATGGTGAGTTATTTTTAGAAAATGACTTCATCGCAGCAGGGTGCAATGGATTTTCTATTTTTAGAATTGGGGGTTTCCTATGACGTGATGACTTTGACAGGTGTGCGATTTATTACCTACCCTTCCTTCACATAAGCTACCCTAGCTTCACCGGATGCATTGGAGTGTGAAATTTAATTACTACCCTACTTCATCCTGTTCTCCAAAAGACAATGGGTTTCCCTTTGATGTTGCTACCTTACTACCTCCGTTTCACCAAAAGTCAAGTGGATTCCTTTGACGTCTGTAGAGCACCATCTTATACTACTGAAGGCTTCAAAATGACATCAGGATTTGCTTTCATAATACACAGTCAGATTCAGTGAAAGCATAGAATCCAGGAAGACTGTTCAATATCTGTTCCAACTGCCTCATAGATGGCTTTTATAGAACTGTTGCATTTTCTCCATCACTCTCCACTTAGGGTTGACAAAATGACAATAGCATTCATACATTAGACATTAGACCCTTAGTCATTTTGATAATTCTTTGTGTAGAGTGCAGAACGTGTTAGTTCTGACTAAAGCCTGACAATCCTTGAATGTATCATGTAGCAAACCCTGTGCCTGTTTTGATTGGTAGCATCTACATTTTTAATGAATAACAGCCATTTCATGAAATTTTATTTACAGCACCTTTTTAAACCTGAGTAGACATGGCATCTCCTCATTGCACTTTACCCAAAAAGGCCGATGATATTAATCAAAAGCATGGGCATCATCTTGATCCAGTGTAGCACTTAACTGAACTTTCCTCTGCATATTGTCACTTTCTTCAACAGCATGACCCAACTGTTTCATCAAAGCCTGCTTATCTGGTGCAGTGGTCTGGCGTCATATTGACAGAAAAAAAATACATATATGCTTTGTTAAATAGTTGAGCTGATGACCTGTTGTATCTATGATTATCATCTGAACTGGGAGAACCTAGCCTATACTTATGAGGGTGGCCTGCCTTTGGAAAGTGGAGGCCAAAAGGCCACCACCAGCTATAGTCTACAGTTACAGGTGAACAGCACCACCATGCAAGATATACCCACTTGAAAAAAAAACACACCAAAAAAACTTATATATATTTAAAGAAAACATGACCAATAACCCATTGATACATATAATAAAACCAGCACCAATAATATTGCCCGAACTCTTTATTTGTGCAAATCTTAAATGTATATTATTCCTTATATTCCTGACAGGTTTCAATGCATATTTACAAGACTTTTCCTTTCATTACATAAATGCGTCATCAATTATTGATTATTTAACGTGATACGTTGTGAACTTCTGCTGCTAAGACAATCTTTTATTACTATCGTTGTTGATGCCCTGTAAATGACCCTAAACTATGTTTTTAAATGGCACCATATTTTTTTTAACAACACCTTAAAGAATGAAAAAAGGTTTGGTGTCAAAAATTAACACAAATTTTTTTCTGGACCTCATTTATCTACAAAAGCCCCCACACTATTCGGCGCATATAGGCCTATTGTGTACAACCATGTCTTTTATTTCAGGGTGCCATTGAAACATGCGATATTATTATGCTGCCATACCCCTTTTTATCTGACAGTGCTTTTTACTCCAAAGTAATTTGGGTGGATTAACTAAAGTTTCTGTTCCAAAAGGTCGATATCAACTTGTTGGAATAAAAAAAATTAAGATACATACTCAGATGACAAAATTTCAATCTAATCATCATTCTTACATCCATAATTCGATAAGCAGTTAAAAGTCTGAGGTCACCTATTAACATTAGCTTATTTGTGAGGACATGGTACAAAATATCTATCATCATATCATGTAAATTCATTCTAATTGGAGGGTTAAATACTAGTTGCCATTCACACATGACACCAGGTGGCATATCGATGGGCTATGGCATATATATACTACTTCAATAATTGAACCTATATTCGTCATAAACTTCTCATTACACGTTAGTGTTTTTTTTTGGGTACTATCTTTCCGTGTAGTCTAGGCAACCATCTAGTAATTCAATCTTCATTCTAAGAATGTTGTTTCCTCTCGAATACGCAAGAGGTCACCATACTCACCTAGCTGCCACCTAGCGGTAATTTTACACCACAATTGCCCATTTTTCAACACATCTGAATAATAATAAGGACCTCCTGACTTGATCGTCATTCTGTATGGCATCTAAGGAAGAAGAGGCGAGGGCTTTGACAGAGCATGGAGTGACTCCATGGACAGAGGAGAATCAAGAAAATCCCCCTGCCTATCCGGGTGGATATGGTTTGTGAATTAATGTTACCATAATGAGGGATTTTGGTAATGGGTTTAAGACTCATTATACATTATGGTCATATATATGCCAGTTTGGCTACTTTTACAAGCTCATTAACTATATTAAAATTATAATTGTGTGTGTTTTAAGCCAATTAATTGTGTGTAAATTAATTATGGTAACGATTGTTTTTCTTGTCCGGGCGTTGTAATTTTGATCCGTGCATTGTAATTCTCACCCACGTGTTGTTTTTCTCATACGGGCCAGGCGTTGTAATTTTTATTTGTGGTTTGTAATTTTGATCCGTGCGTTGTAATTTTTATTCGTGGTTTGTAATTTTGATCTGTGCGTTGTAATTTTTATTCGTGGTTTGTAATTTTGATCTGTGCGTTGTAATTCTCTCCCACGTGTGTTTTGCTCATTCGGGCCGGGCATTGTAATTTTTATTTGTGGTTTGTAATTTTGATCTGCGTGTTGCAAATGGTGACTTTCCACTAGTCCGAAGGCCCGCTAGTCCGAGTTTCCGCAAAACCATTAGTGTACACGTGGGATCTTAGGGTTAGCTGGGGATAGCAATTAGGAAGACGTGATTTGCAATTGACTTGTCACTACCTGGATTGATTCTTGATTGCTTTTTCATGGGAAGACGCAATTATAGTGAATTGCAATCTATCTATCTATCTATCAATCAATCTACCTACCAACCTACCTACCTACCTATACCAGGGGAGCTTGGTACCGTGTACATGTAGCTACAATGTGTTATTATGATGCAAAGAAGATAACCAGCAGTCTAAAAAAAACAAAAAAACATACCACGCGTCAAAAAAAAACGCGCGGATGAAGAAATGATTGCACGCATGACAAAATAACAACGCAAAGAAAAAATGAAACCGTGGATAAAAAAAACGAACGTGTGGATTAAAAAAATTAATGCCAGGATGAAAAGAATTTATGCGCGGATGAAAAATTGAACGCACAGATGAAAATAATTATTTGGGTGGCTTGCAAAATGATACCAGGGGAGCTTGGTAGTATTCTGTGCACTTTGGAAAACAATAGTGGGATATTTTACTTAATTTCTGCATGCTTCAAGTATGCATCAGTAAAATTACTCAAGGAATTAATACAATGAACACACAATGCTCCTGAATAAACTCTGGGGTTAAAAAAAACTTGAGTAGTATGCATGGGTGTAACATATCAAGCTCCCTTGGTATAATTTTACAAGGTCTGTGTTGTTTGTTTCATCCACGCATTGTAATTTTGATCCACGCGTTGTAAATCTCATCCGCATATCGTTTTTCTCATCTGTGCGTTGTCATTTTGGTCTGGGCGTTGCAATTGGTGACCTCCCACTAGTCCGAGGTCCCGCGCAACCGTAAGTGTGGGATCTTAGGGTTAGCTGGGGATAGCAATTGGGAAGACGTGAATTGCAATTGACTTGTCACTACCCGGATTGATTCTTGATTGCTCTTACTTGGGAAGACGCAATTATAGTGAATTGCAATCTATCTATCTATCTATCTATCTGTCTATCTATCTGTCTACCTACCTACCTACCTACTACCAATCAATCAATCAATCAATCAATCAACCTACCTACCTTACTACAGGCAGGGGCCTAGCTCAGAGGTAGCGCTCTGGGCTTTCAACTACTGGGTCCCGGGTTCGATTCCCGGTCGAGCCTAAGTTGGATGGCTGTTTCATCCTTCGTCTCATTACCATGGTCCCTACCTGTCCTAATTAGCTCAACTGGTGCAGAAATACAGGACGTAAAGCCCTAATCACACACACACACCTACCTTACTACCTACCTACATATCTATTAATCAATCCATCTACCTACCTACCTACCTACCTACCTATTTATATATCTACCTACCTACCTACCTATCAATCAATCAATCTACCAATCTACCTACCTACCTACCTTACTACCTACCTAGCTATCTATCTATCTATCATCAATCAATCAATTAATCAATCTACCTACCTACCTACCTACCTATCTATCTATCTATCTACCTACCAACCTACCTAGGGCTAGATTGATTTTTTGTGCAATTATAGTACTAGTAGTGATAGTCGTACTAGCAACAGTGGTAATAGTAGTAGTCGCAAATGAAAAAATTAAAGCACGGATAAAAAAATGAAGGGGCGGATAACAAAACAAGAACTAGCAGATGAAAACAATTGATGCGCTGATGAAAAAAATGATCACACACAGTCTTCCCGAAGTACGTCGGACCGCCGGACCTGACCGGCAAAATTTCATTCGGTCCGGCAAAAGACAACCTATTTTACAATGATATTTCATAAATACAGGGGCTCATTTTGACATTCGGTCCGGCAAAGGACATTTGAACTTCGGGAAGACTGATCACACAGATCAAAAAATTGACGCGCAAATGAAAAAATGAACGTGCGGATGAAAAAATTGACGTGCGGATGAATAAATGAAAAATTTTTTCATCCGCGCGATTATTATTTTTTCATCCAAAATCAATATTTTCCATCCGCTCATTCATTTTTTTATCCGCGCTTTCATTTTTTCTTTTGCTATTACTACTACTACTTCTACTATTACATCTACTGCCACTACTACTACACCTACTACTATCTACTACCACCTACTACTATTACCAAGTTTTATTACTACTAGTACTACCATTACTACAACCACTAATACTACCATTACTACTATTACTACAACCACTAATACTACCATTACTACTATTACTACCACCACTAGTAGCTACAGCTTCTACCACTGTTGCTAGTACGACTATTACTAATAGTACTATCACTGCACAACAAATCAATTTAGCCCTAGCAGGACGTATATTGTTGTTCCTTTTCCTCATGCTATCTGGTATGTAGGTAGGTTGGTAGGTAGGTAGATAGATAGATAGCTGGTAGAAAGTTAGATAGATAGATTGCAATTCACTATAATTGCGTCTTCCCAAGTAAGAGCAATCAAGAATCAATCCAGGTAATGACAAGTCAATTGCAATTCACGTCTTCTAGCAGGCCTTCGAACTCCAGGGACCTCGGACTAGTGGAAAGTCATCAATTTCAACGTGCAGATCAAAATTACAACGCCCGGATGAGAAACACAACACGCGAATGAGATTTACAACGCATGGATCAAAATTACAACGCGCGAATGAAAAAAAAAACACAGACCTTGTAAAATGATACTAGGGGAGCTTGGTACAAAACAGCAAAACCTTCTTGTTAATAGCCTTCTTGATATAATTGCTTATTGTCATAAAATAAGCCCCTAGAAATGCAGTTAATTGCAACATGGAGATATATATGTCCTTCACCTCGCATCAATTATGGGCATGGACAGGATTGCTGACTTTAAGGGATATTTTCAATTTATTGTTTGGCCAAAAAAAGTTATTAATAAATAGAATTTAATAACTCATGATTATTAGTATTGATTTATAACAAGCAGCATCCAGCACTCAATGCTGCTCAATAGATAAAGTAAAGGGTAAAATAAAAGTTTAAATTCAACATACCACAAAATTTTGCAAAGAAAATAAAAGTAAAGATTCAGAAGATAACAAGATACTATTGATTTTGTGATTAAAAAGTGCCTGTATAACAAGTGCATGTGTGTGATGCTGATTCACTGAGTGCCAAGATTGCTATATCACTGCCCACTGAAAGTGACCAATGTGAATGTCAATACATTGCATTTTTTCAACAGAGAAGAAACTTTCTTTTAGTAGCCTTGAAATGATCCTGAATTACTACATTAACAATATAGTTGTTAGATAAAAAGTTAAAACCATCCTAAACTCTATGAAGACTCAGTTGTGATATTTACAGGTGTTGTTCCAGCTTTCATTATCTTGTCATCTCAATGATGCTAGTAATACACAAAACTAAATTAGGAACTGACGTCAAGAAGACTGACTTAACACAACTTCTAAGTGCCTCATGTGGAATTTTTTTTTTTGGTCAAAAACCCTCTTTCGGCACCTTGCCCAGTTTTACATGGTTGTGGAGAGTGTTTAAATTAAATTAAGGTAGTAAAAATTATTTATTGTGCAATTGTGGGTAGCAAAATTAAACAATACAGTATAAGTTCAATAAAACTTAACTATTAGTAGCTCTAAAATGCCCAGAATACACCACAGAGCACCTTAGATGCCAAAGCTTCCAGGGGTCTATGGCGACCCACAACCCCCGGCCTCACTCAGGTGACCAGCAAACCAGTTTCTAAAACTTAGGAGCTATGAGATTAATGGTGACACTAAATTGGTACATTAAATCGAATTCAAAAATTTGACAAAATCATATTATGTGCCAATGACTGACTGTGGTATCTATAGCATCATCAACTTTTTTTTTTCATCCAGGCTATCCAGTGCAAGGTCAAGCATACGGCTACCCACCTCAGCAGGTGAACTACCAGTATGGTCAACCTCACATGCAGTATGTCGTCCAGCCTGGGGGTCAACTAATATCCAACCAGCCTGGTGCCTGCCCTCAACAGGTGATCATCATTAGATCCTTCACACCTCCTAGGGATCACTTGGTGTTCAACATCTTCCTGACCCTTTTTTGTTGCTGGCCCATCGGTATCTTTGCCATTGTCAAGTCCCTCGAATGTCGCACTGCTATTCAGATTGGGGACCAGCAAGGAGCAGAAAATCTGTCGCAATCTGCCAAACGACTTGGAATGTGGGCTCTCGGCACCGGCGTTGCTACTGTTGCCATTGGCATTTTCACACTGTTTATGATTATATTGTAGTCCCACAGCAATATGCTCATCATGGGTACAACTGAATTTACATGCTGAATGCATGTACAGATTTGCTGCTTTAGAGCTCTAGCTGTAATCTTAAGACTGCAAACCTGGAGTTGAGTGAAACTCGATCATATATTATATATATATATATATATATATATATATTATATATCTCAGCATAATTCCAGTAAAACTAGATTCTTAGCAGACTATACATGTATATTTAAGTACTACTCTGATGTACTTTTATAGTTACAATTATATATAGCTAAGCAGCAAGAAAACAGACTAGAAGAACCGGGAGTTCTGGGTGATACTGTTATTAATCTCATTTTTGTTCAGGACAAGTATTAGAAGCTATTAGATGAATTTTTCAGCATTATCATTGTTTCCCTGATTTACACATTACAATTTTTAACATAGTTATTTTATATTATACATGAAATGCAATCTGGTTTTAATTAGCATTCATTTGAATCTGACACATATGCTGTATCAAAATTTGTGATGAAAAAAAATTTATTCTTTTAACATTGATGATGTATACTATATATCAGTATATGTGTTGTGCTGTTATTATTTTATCAATCTGCATGAATTCCAATATTTTGGACTGAGTTCAAACTTTATAATACTTGTAATATACATTGTCTTCAATTTTTTTTTTTTTTAATGATTTTGTGTTGAAATAAGGCGTAATTCAATGGTACCAACAGAAATTAGTTAGGGCATTCATTAAGCATAGATGGCGCTGGGGGCTGACAAGATTTGGATGCTGCTGCCATCTGTAGAATTTTCACCTCTGAAGTTGTGTTTGTCAACATCAGCAGCATTGGGAGCAAGACAACATTGGGTTCAATATTTTATTCGATTTAGCATGGAATCTAAAGAAGACGAAGTAAAAGGACTGACAGATCAGTACCAGGAACCACCCCCACCCTACTGTGGAGCTTATGGTATGTGAAAGCTTGTGAATTCATGGCAAACGCAGATCTGTGATCATGGTGATGGTTACAATGATGGGGAATTTTACCACATGAAATTGAGCTTTCTTTACAAATGAGACTCAGCATTAAATGACCCCAGTTGTAAGAGGTTGATAAACTATTTTCTTATACTACAGGTTATCCAATGCAAGGACAGGCCTATGTATATCCGCCACAGCAAGTACAATCCCAGCCAGCTGTTTATTGCCAGCACCAGCCCCAATATGGCCAAGCTCCTGCTGGCCAACCACAATACGGCCAAGCTCAGCAGCAGGGATATGCTCCACCACAAGTACAGTTTACCCACCCTGGACAAGGACAGCCAATGGTCAACCATCCAGGCGCCTATCCTCAACACGTGATCATCGTCGCTGCAGGGCCCATCCCGAACCCTCCCCAAGATCATTTGATTTTCAACATCATGATGACCTTATTTTGTTGCTGGCCCGTTGGAATCTACGCCATTATGAAATCCCTAGAATGCCGCAATGCTATTCAATCTGGTGACCGTCAGAGGGCAGAGATTCATTCTAATGCTGCGAGACGCCTGGGCATGTGGACCCTTGGCATCGGAATCTTCACTTTTCTAGTTTTCATTCTTTTAACTATTTTAATTGCATTTGTGGGATGATCAGTGTAGTGATTATTATGCAGCAAAGCCGAGTGATTTTACAAGGTTAAGGGATGTTCATCCTGATTGCATATCCACACAACTTTTACTTGTATGAGTTAATTTATACCTACCATAGTACAAGTGCATAGAATAGATCAGTCTTTGCAAGTGCATATCCTCGATTCAGCACTGCCGTCTATGTGTACGACTATATGTAAAGTACACCCAGAACTGCAAGCTATATATTATGCATGTACTGCGTGTATAAAACTATACTACAATTATTTAAGAGCTGTAAGGTCAGATGTGATTGCTACACTGTGTGTGACCAATGGGAGGTGCACATTATGGGCATGGGACGTCTGATGACACTGAACTGAACTGATCATACTGATGTTTATTTTAAATGACGCAGTGATAGTATAGAGTATCCAGTACCGTGGATTAAATGAAAACGTTTGGCCAATTTTGAAAACCTATAACAGACAGTATATTTCAAGAGTTTTCACTCAACCGATAGCACAGACCAGACAATTGAACTCCAGTTTTGGAAATTGATAAAACTAATAAAAGTGGAGTAATTAAGCAGTTTACAATACAAAGAATACTCATTGTTCATGCCTTGAATACGAAGCAAATATATCCGGAACAGGAGTCATATATATTTGTTAATATCAAAGTATTGGATCGCCTAGCTTAGAAATTCTTTGTTTAAAAATTATGATTTCTGTCAAGATGATATATAGACATTGTTTTAAAAGGTACCTATTGCAAAATTGTATTTGTATATCCAACTTGTTTAGGGCTGTTCCATTAAAAAAAAAGGGGGGGGGGGTGGACAAATATTTTCAGACCCCATCCCGATTTTTGTTTTCAAAAACCTTTCCGTCCACCAAATCCTTTCTTTTTTTTAAATGGAATGGCCCTTAACCAATCAGGCCAGTCTAAATTACTTGAGACATGTTACTACACAATGCTAAATGCATTTATAGTTTGGATTAAGACTGTTGTCAACTTGTCATTTTGTGAATGTTGAGTTCTTTATATTAAGTCTGTTATGTACAAAATGAGGTATCATTTATTGCCATTAAACTTCAAACATATTAAGTTTGCTGTATTCTTATGTCAAAAAAAGTGAGCTTAAAAACATTACAAAGGTGGGACCTGGTGGGTATATGTAATGTACCACCTGCTGGAGAACAGGGTAATTCATTTGCATGTCCTCTCATTTCTCAGGAAAGGCTTTACTCCTCGATCTCCCTTGGATTGCAATTGGGATGGATTACTGAAGGCCTAATGCGGTGAAATCCTTGTCCATTGTCGACCCAACAGAATCATTGTCAGTCTGAGCGAATTGAAGTTATTGAACCAGTAATATATCCTAAGTGCTCAAAATGGATCAATATATTGACCCCATATGACACCTTCATTAGGTATTTAATTAATAAAATTTGGGTAATTTTAATCCTCGAACTATTGATTAAATTTAACTTTAGTTGCTCAAACAAGTGTTATACATTTTATAAAATTGTTTGCAAGAATGCATAATGCCCATAATCTTGTGAAGCTGTGAAGCTGAGCATCTACTTGATTTTCACAATATAAAATGCTTGATAAAACACATATTGCTACTAACTCTCTGGTACTGACAAAGCAGTATTTTTACTCTGTCTCTCTTTACCAGTCTCAAGTATTATAACAAAAAACCAGTGCAGTTTGTAATTAATTTATTAAATTAAAGACAAGACAGGGACATGGTGTTATCAAGCTAATAGTTCTGCAAGCAACAATCAGTACACAAGTGTACATGTGTTTCATATGTCATGAAGTCAAATATTACAAGCCTAAATTTATAAATAAGGGCTGTTCCATTTTTAAAAAGGGTGGGGTGGGTGGTGAGACCAATTTTCAGAACCTTCCCCCCCCCCCCCCCCATTTTTTGACAGACCCCCCTCCCCTTCACTTTTCTAATTTAATATATTAAGAAAATACTGGTCACCCCCCTCTCTTTTCATCTTTTTTGAGAAACCCCCCCCCCCCCCCCCCCGCCCCCTGCTTTTTCAAAAACCTTCCTGTCCATCCCCCCCCCCCCCTTTATTTTTTAATGGAACAGCCCTAATATGATTGTGTATTTTGAAAGACACCAATATGGCGAATAGCATAATAATCTATACTTATAAATATCATAGTTTACATCTAAACTTGCATATTTTCTACACCTTTTTCAACTTCATTTACTTTGGATTTCTTTTGACCATCCTTTTGCTTTTTCTGTTTCTTGGTATTTTCTTGGTCGATTGGTGCAGGTTTCACAAAAGGAATTTTTTCCTTGAATTCTGGAAGAAGAAATTTAAGAGTAACACTATTATTTAACCTACATGACAAAATACCTTTTATATATTTTCTCTAAACATTTCAAGTGAACAGTCACCGGAGACTATTTTTTTTTAGCACAGTGAACTGTACTGTTTATTATTCATTTAAGATGTCTCGATATTATAAAGGTAGTCTTAATTCTAAAATTTTAGTGTTATCAAGGTTTGGGACTCAATAAAGTGGCTTTAATAAAATTGAGATTGCCTCAATTGTGAGGTTCTACTGAACACATAAAGGTAATAGATTTACTAAATCAATATTATTGTTATTACTTGGTGGCATGTATTCTCTCAAAATCTCAGGAACTACAATACAATCTTCTTCTTGGTAGTTCTCTAGAATGACGCAGATAGTTCTAGTTGTAGCACACATCGTTGCATTCAACATATGTACATACTCTGCCTGAAAAAGAGGAAGAAAACTAAATGCTGCACAAAACGAGTTCTCCCTTGATCAAAGCAGTAGACATATAATATCAATAATATCACTTTAGATAAAACATATTTTTGCCATGACTTTAATAACAAGCACTGAATAGCATTCATTTTTGCAAAACAAAAACCTCAGAGGTGCCAGTGTTGCGCAAATTATAATCCTTTACCATATAAACATTTTTTTTTGTAAGCATGTATTTTTGACCCTTCGTCACCAAGATAAATATTTATGTAGGCTCCACTTATAACACGGGGTTTAGTGCAGTATAGCGGACCCAAATTTATGCCCATATTTGGGGTCCATGAAGTATGAAATTTCAAACAATACTTTACAAGTTTGAAGTTCTAGCTCAATTAAAATAACATTTTGTGTAGAGTTGCGGGGTTTGGAGGCAGCAGCCCCCAAGAAAATATACTGTGTCTTTACCGTGAAGATGAAAACCGCCATCATTAGTTTGTGACATCATACATTGACTTCAAGCATTTTTACGTCGTAGGCCTGTCAACAAGACTCGCTAAATATGGGTCCGTATACTGCACTTTTCCCCATAACACGACTATCTTAGAACAACCAAATTTCTGGGCGTTACTGCTAACATATATTTATAACTCGTACCTGCTCATTCATTTTCCTAGTTTGGCCATAACGAACTCGTAAATTTCTAGATTGGTAATCTGTACAATTCGAACAGGACACTAATTCCCTGAAGGCTCCCGATCCAGGATACCAACCCTCCAGATCATACTTCATTGCTGCAGCATTGTTTAATTCCCCTGCAAAATAATGATCAATAAAAGTCTAACACGAATAGGTACAGGGTCTCTTATATGCTTGACTTATTCAATTCACACTTTCCAGCTGTAGTTTTCACATGATTATCTACTTAAATGCACTTACAAAATTGTCTTATCAATGTTACACAGGAATGAAATTAAAACACCATTAAGTATGAAAAAGTTTTCTGATCTTTAAGAATCTAATTCATTAGCAATGGAGCTGATGATCATATAGCTCATGGCCTTCATCAGATACGATTGGAAATTGCCTTGCGTACATGTAAGATTCTTGAAGATTGCCAACTTTTTTCATACTCAGTAACCAAGATATTCAGAGATATCAACCTACATTAACGAACGCACCATTAAATATATGCATCTATATTAATTTTTGTAAACTATTACTTCAAAACTTTCGACTTACCAGACACAATGTTGACAATTCTGTATGGAATATTAAGTGCTTGGAAAAACTGTTCAGCATTTCCAACCATTTCATGGAACATTTCCCAAGACTTGCCTTCATGTGGAGAGGTCAAACAAAATTGCTCAACCTGTAAATTTAAAGGTATAATAAGAATCAAAGTACTTGCTGACCAGTCATTAGTTTTCCAAATCTATTTTTAAACATAGAAAAATGGAATGCTGAAACCATACCTTCTCAAATTGGTGAACCCTAAATATGCCCCTGGTGTCTCGACCATGGGAGCCAACTTCTTGCCGAAAACATGTAGACATACCAGCGTAACGAAGAGGCAGATCAGCCACAGCGATCCACTCATCTCTGTGCAAAGCAGCCAGAGGCTGCTCAGAAGTTGCTATCAAATATTTCTCATCTACACTAGCATCATCTTTGTTTTCACTTCCTTTGCCAATAACCTGTAAATTAAAAAGAAACGAGTAAAATTTGTCTAAAGCCAGATTAAAAAAATTATTATGTCATCAATGCAATACAGTTCATGCACCCAACATCCATGAATGTATTAAAGTCAACACTCAAATGAATTATTGATCTCACCTTGTAAAGCTCGTCATCGAACTGGGACAGCTGTGCAACTTCCTGCATCACCTCTTTGCGCATGAAGAATGGCGTGTACAGTGGAGTGTAATCCTTTTGGGACAGCAACTTCAATGCAAGGTTGATAAGAGCTTGCTCAAGAAACACCATGGGTCCCTGTTAAAATAATGCATACCATCAATTATAATACCAACTGTGTGTTAAAATAAATAGACAAATCGTACACTTACTTGCACTCAACCTATAATTATCATTGATTGATTGATTATATTTCACATAGCATTAGCAAGTATACATTTATAACTCCATAGTAATTAGTTGAAATAGATTTTATTAAAGCTATTAGAATTTTTTTAAACAATATGGCATTCAGTCAATGAAGTGTATTCACATCTATTGGTTTAACATTGGGTAATTTTACACACTAATCTGAACATCTTAAGGATTTTTTTTTTTGAAGGCATAGGTTAATAAAGTTGTGGTCATATTGACTTACTTTGAGGTAGTAGCCTCTTCCTCCAGCAATTACTGCTCCCTTCTCCATTTCCACTCCATCAACCATGTGGATCAGATCAACATGCGAGTATTTCTTGGCGGCCCCACTCTCACCAAATGTGCGGACAACCAAATTTTCTTCCTGAAAGTGAAAATAAACCAAAACACTCACATATTTAAGATCCATAAATTCTTTTGGGGGGCCTTTTTCTTCGCCAGCAAAGCTCATACTACAATGACTACAAAATAGATTATATTAACCTCATCATTGCTGATTGGTACAGACTCGTGCAACACGTTTCCAACTTCCGAAAGAGCAGCATTACGCTCTTTTTCTGCCTCTTCTCGGTCAAGATTACACTGCTTGATATTTCCCTCTATTTTCTTGATAAGTGCCTTAATCTGAGAAATGGTCAATGCCTGCAACAGAACCAAATTAACTTGTATATTAAATGCTGTTCACATCTGAAAACATATGATACACCTAAAACAGAATTTCCTGTAGAAAGGACAATTACCTGGACTTGGTCTGCTTCAAGTGTCTCAATGGTGTCCAAGATATTCTGAGGAATGGTATCACCATCTCCTTCAGGTTCTTTATTCTGTAAAATATTGACTGTACAGTAAATTTTCACAGAGCTTATTATGATACGCTTTGTAAACTTGGAAGAAGCTGACTTGTAGTTGTCAACAGTTAAATAGTTTCATCAGATCGATTTCAGTTCTATAGTTACACTGCAATAATTATTGAGCTGTCCCATAAAATGAAATAATTAGTCTGTACTCACTTTCTTTTTCAGACCAAATGTCTTGCTGCAGATATTTTTTAATTTATTATAATTGTCAGCTTGGAATCTCACTGAAAAGATATTGAAAAAAAATTAGTAGGTTATGTTGGAATAAGCGAGTTTTGGCAAGCTTCAATAACGTTCAGGGGTGGATTGAAAATTATAATTCTGACAGAGAAATCTCAATGCAGTACATTAAAGTGACATAAATATGTATTTTAAAATTCATTCAGTTAAATTGATCCGCCCTTGCAACATCATTAAAGCCCACAACTTTAAGGCCCACAACTTCGCTGTCTGGCTTGTATTTTGGGATAGGCCTAATATTATGTTGCTGTTTTTTTTGTCTGTATGAAATGTATACAGCCGCAAGCTTGAGCAAACAATATGAATGATATGCACATAAATTCTAATTTTGTGTATCAGGGATAATATTATCCCTGATGTTTATACAGCATAAGCCTTCATATATATGGATCAACCATGCACACACAAACCATTTGATATGAAGAATACATGATCCAATAACCATCCATATGACAGCTACAGGTCTTGTCAGTTTGACAGGACCTGTCAGTCTGGTCTGACACAAGTCTTAGAAACTCACATTTTCTCCAGCGAGTATCAGCAGCTGTCACCCTATCCACCAATGTGACATCTTTAAATCGCTTTGCCTGGTTTTCTCTCACTTTCACAGGGTCTTCACCCCTATCATTGCGAAATAGATCTATGTCTAGAACCATTTTCCTCGCTGTGAATAACTAACAAGCTAGTCAACCGGCTTCTATGAATCTACACGAGTCTGCTGCAATACACAACGTGGCCACGTGCGCATGCCCAAGAAATTTTCTTGCTGGACAATACTATTTTCCGGATCGAAGTCGGCCCAGCTTTCACAAAATGTCCTTTTATTGCGTCATATTGGCCGTTTGTGATCAATGGGTTTTTTTAAACTTAATTAGCAAAAGACTACGAAAGCTTATAAGATAAGTGCCCGGGACATCAAACTTTCACACGTTTTCCGTTTTCGTGGACTTAGTCCTCTCATTCTCACAATTCTTTGCGCATGCGCACGACATCGACCAATCACATTCACTTCGGCATTTGACAAGTTTACAGTGATTTCCGGTACAGTGAAACTTCACCATGGTAAGTTATTGATAAGAATTAGGCAACTAAGCCGTGATCGCCGTGATTTTGCAGACCTAGACAGAAAAAGGCTTTTCACAATGTGCCTGTTCACGTTTTTGTACCACCTAAGAAGCCGTGGAGTGAGGTAGAAGCTTGCATGACACGCGGAAGTTCCGGCTTGCCCTCCCACCCAACCCACAACAAGCACAGGCTCTGCATTGACATTATTTTATACTGCTTATAGTAGGCCATAATTGATTAATTCACACACTGGACATTCATTTTATTAACCCAGGGAATTCGTGTGACTGATATAAATTCAAGAGACAATACCATCATTTATCATGCCAATTCAATTTTCATGCATAAATTGAGAGTCTTGGCAACTTTTGCACCTCTTTCAGATTTCCGGATCAAGTTCTGTCCATTGACCAATTGACATGTACTTTTCCAAGGGGGCAGGGGCAAGGGTGATATGCAGGGGCGGCAATTTTTTGGTTAAATCCATCCAATGAGCTTGTATCAGTGTATGGACTATGCTGCCTGTTCACCGATCTGCAGGGCTATTTGGTTGGACAGAACCGGCTATTCAATGAACCCTGCTTGTGTTATGCAAAAATGCTGTTAGATAGGTAAATTTTGTCTATTAAATCCAACGAGAGGTCTTGTTAGTCTATCAAACTAGCTAGCCGGCTGACTGGATGTACATGATTGCTATTTACCACTTGAGCCGAGGTGGTTTTGAACGTCGTTCCTGAAAGTTTGTAGGCATGTTGCCATCTTTTGGAATGAAAACGTCTGTCAATTCAACAAGCCAGCATCAGTATTCCAGCTAGGATTTGAATTGGGCATGGCGCACAAGTGTATAAGGGCACAAAAATAGACTCGTATAGTGCGCCCAGCTGGTTGGGCATGGCGTTGACAAAAACGTGCATGGCGCAAGGGGATTCGGCATAACGCTGCACCATGCTCAAATGGTCTAGCTAGAACACTGAGCATGCTGTACAAGAAATATTGATTATTCAGTTAGCTGGGCTAATAATTGCTTTTAACAAGCTGAGATTTGTTGTGAAAGTTTTGTAAGTACAAAAAATGTAGTTCCATGCAGTAATTCTTTAGAGTGCTCACAGGCGGAAGCATTCACAATCAACTTCCTATCCCCCTGATAGAGGGCTAGTTAACTAATAGCCTTGTTCTAGTCAGTTGGTTGAATGGCAATTGCATTATTGTTCAGCAATCTGGGCTCATTGAATAGAATTTGGGTTGCTGTTAGCAATCCATGCTTTAGCAGACAAGGATTTAGTTGGATAGTTGATTAGATGGGAGTTTACATTGGATCGGCAAATAGTCACTCCCTAGGGTGTTTTTAAAATAATTAAAAAAATTCATGTAATTGTACATCCCCCCCATATATCAGTTCCGGCTTTGAACATTTCTGTATTTTGCCCCTGTCGAATGTGTTAGCTTGTGCTACAAGTTCAATTCATGAATAACACTGAACATGGTTATAAGTAAATCTTTGAAATTTAAATTTTAGCCAGTTACTTAAATTCCTGATTAATTGAAAACAAGAGAAGTACAATAATGTTATGTAAAAAAAGAGAAGTACAATAATGTTTTGTGATTACTTTAAAAGCTGACTATTGTTTCATGCAACTTTTTCTTTATGTACATTTCAGTCGGCGACATTGCGACCATACCTGAATGCAGTTCGGCATACGCTCACTGCAGCTATATGTCTAGAAAATTTTTCATCACAAGTAGTAGAACGTCACAATAAACCTGAGGTTGAAGTGAGGTGAGGACTTAATCAGGTTATTTACATCACCATCTTGTGATTTGAATTATGTTGATCCAGCGATCACACGGTTTCATGCCAATGAGAATATATTATTATTTTTCAGGACAAGTAAAGAGTTACTGCTAACTCCGGTTGTAATTAGCAGAAATGAGAAAGAGAAGGTTTTGATAGAAGGGTCGATTAATTCCTTGCGCATCAGCATTTCTGTTAAACAGGTAAGATCTAGTTTTAAAAATTAGGTAATGTTAGTTGCATTCTGCTTTATTGCTATTTAAGAATCTTAAATGTAATCCATTTTATACCACATTACAGGCTGATGAAATTGAGAAAATCCTGTGCCATAAGTTCATGAGATTTATGATGATGAGAGCAGAAAACTTCATTGTGCTAAGGCGAAAACCTGTCGAGGTAAGAAAACCAAATGATAGATTGAGAACCTCACTGAACTTTTAAACTCTTCAAATTATTTAGATACTGAAGTCTCCCTTGTCATGGTACAATATTCTGGAAATGGTTCAGTTGTCTTGCATATCATTGCATATGATAAAAGCTTGTGGGTTTTTTGTGAATACTGAATGATGTTGCTTCGTTTATCCAGGGATATGACATCAGTTTCCTGATCACCAACTTCCACACAGAGATGATGTACAAACATAAGCTGGTGGATTTTATCATTCACTTCATGGAAGAAATAGACAAAGAGATTAGCGAAATGAAACTAGCGGTCAATTCCAGAGCTAGGATTTCTGCTGAAGAATTTTTGAAGCGTTTCTAGTGATGCAATTATTTCATTATGAGTATGGTAAGTAAATACTAAATAGGTAAAAGTTTATAAATAATGTCGAAAGTATGTATTTATTTATAATAAAACTAGTTGATCAGAGTAATAATTTTCACATAGGGAAGTGAGAATCATAAACATTTTTATTAATAAATTTGAATCATATGAAAAGATTACTTTGGAATGACAACATATATGAATATTTTAAAGTTGACATAATTATGCCAGCAAGAGATACGTAAATGATGTGAGACATTGCTGGAATTAATTGACACTTATGTTTTCTTACAGTGGCAAGGATGATGTGGACGCAGAACAATTCGTGATACTAGTGTACATAACCTACAAGAATATTTGGAGGGTGGCAGGGTCCATTCTTTTTCCATTTGAGACATGTCGAGGTTTTCATTTGTCCACATGTAAAGTCCTTCAGTGTAACTAGTGGCCTCCCATCTTCCTACGGTTATAAACCCAGGATTTTTACTAGTTGGAAAAATTAAATTTATGTCCCGAATGTGCTAAACTGCAATAATACAGGGACAACTCCGAGACAATTTCAAAATATGTACCTAAACTTTTTAGTTTAAAGAACTGTGAAATGTTAAATACTGCCTTTTATTGTAATTAGTGTTTTTATTTGTTAAGCCTTTGTTACAAGCATGAAATAATACAGGTATGATCACTTGTGTTAGGAACTTCGTTACTAGGTGCAGTAATTCAACGAGGACATTAAAATAAAAACTTATTATTGTGTATGACTGAATAGGTGATGGGTTTGTTGTTTTGCTGAGACAAGATTATAAACTGGGGGTTTGAATGTTAAATTTGAATGAGTCATTCAGTATGTATGTTAATGCATCCTATGTTGCCATAGCCTAGTATCTTGGCTCGGCATTCTGTGATCTGATACTTCTGATGATTAAGATAAATGATGAGCTATTACAAGAGGAAGGATAGGCTTACAATGTAACGGTTAATAGTTGAATTTTGTAAATTATCCCTAAACATACGAAACCCTGAATTTCGTTCATCTTACTATGAGAGGCCGTTATGGCTCATTCCTGAATTGTATGTTTTTGTAATGTGTACTTATATTTTTATGCAAAGTTGATTTAATACAAAGAATTACACAAACTAAGCTCTGATAGTTCTCATTGTCAGTACTTCTTATCAGTATAATGGAAATCAAAGATTTGTCACCCAGGAAATGTACCCCAGGCAAATCTCGCAAAGTTGGGGTATTATCATAATTTATTCATGTGGCCCGGCCGGGGGTAGTGGTCAGGCATGTCACGCAGGGTCAACTCATTTAAATATAACGTTTGGCTCTCCGTTGATTGGCTAGTTTGGAGCCCTATCTCGACTTATTTACTGGAGCCTTTGCTGGAGTGAGATTTGTTGGAAGTGTGGGACAATTCGTTTTTTGTTCAAGTGGCCAATGGCTTTGTTAGGCTAGGGCTGTTCCATTTAAAAAAGGGGGGAAGGTGGACAGGAAAATAGAGTTTTTTGTTTTTTACAGACCCCACCCCTTCTTTTGTCTACATTAAGATGTTAAGAAAATACTGGTCAACCTCTCTTTTGGAAAACCCACACCCATCACCCCCTGCTCTTTCAAAAACCGTTCTGTCCACTCCCCACTTTTCTTTTTTGAAATAGAACAGCCCTTAGATGACTTGGGTTCACTGCCCTATGGTAACAATCCTATTGTTCTAAATTATATCTGAGCTTATAGAAATGAGCGGAGTCACTCATCTGCCCCCTTGCGGATGCGGGGAGCAATAAGGTGACGTCATACAACTAGCCACAAATACCAATAAAAAGTAAACATCAATTGTGATGTCATGGGTAATTGTTCCCTGCAGGTTTTTTGGCTGTTGAGGGTCCAGTGGCCAGGGCAATGGTTAGCTTCTTATAACTATGTTAATGGTTGATGTTCAAATCCTGCACTGGGCATTCATCACTAGCAAAATTTAGCAGTATGTTGATGGCATAAGACAGTAAATAGATACAATTTTATTGACCGAGAGAGGTCAGTTCTGACCACTGACCTGTATATAGGTCAGTGGTTCTGACCTGTCATAACATGTCTTTGCCTGAAATCTGACTGACCTTCCAACCATGAGGTTGAACTACAGTGACAGCAATGAGCAAATCTCTTGTGATGCAACTTTTGTATGTCACGCACTTGGGCAACAATAAACACTTGCCACCAGGCAATAGTACTGGTGTGATCTCATAAGCTTATTATCCTTGGGTGTTCCCAAGTGATGCTATTTTCCTAACTAAATGTTATTGGCAGTGATTGTTCAATCATCAATATGCAAGTTGGACAATAAACAGCAGCTGTAACAGTTCACACACATAACTTGCAAAGCCTTTACTGTAAAAAATATTTTATTGTCAGGCAAGCTAGCTTACAGCACTTAAGTATTAGATTTCATCACTCAATTGGTCAAAAAAAAAGAAGTTGTACTCCCTGGGAGTAAAGGAATGAATATAAATAAGTCCATAATTATCGAGCTGATCATGATCTTCCCATAGCTTTGTCTTCAAGCCAGTTCAAGAATTTCATTGCTACTTCATATCCTAGGAAACAGGCCTGAAATTGAAACCAGAGACAAAATAAATAAGATGGTAACCAGCAGCATTCACTCCATCTGCTGCAAGATGAGGATTTGGAGAACCTTTTCATCAGATATAATTACGACCATAATGACAACACTGCATATTTACTCGACTGGATGCAACGAGTAAAAATTGAATGTAATGAGAAAACTAATTCTTAATGAGTGCTCAACTTACAGCATTGGCAGGAAAGGCTCGCACTAAAACGGGCGTAACTCCTTTGTATAAAGCCAAGATTCCTTCCTCTCTCATCAGTTCAGCCATGACACTTCGGATTCCATTTGGATACGTTCCTGCTGGGGCTACAACAAATAAATTCACACATAAATCTTTTCATAAAGGCTGAGTTTGCTATGGTAGAAAAATATTTAAAATAGCATTATGAAGATCCAAGTCAAAATACCAAAAATTATAATGCTAATAAATATATAACATGTTTTCCATGAAAAATTTCTGACATTAACAACAAAAGGTACTCACCAATCTGAAGTCTAGACTTAAGTACATCAGGGGGAATAGCAACCATCCAGTTGAAGATACCTGCCATACCACCGGCAAACAGTGTTCGCCACAGGCTGATGTCTGCCCGACTGTCAAAAATTAAATTAATCAGTTCATTATGCTCATGTAGTAGAGTCGCCTTTAGCCACAATTTGTATATATAGCCACATATTATGACAGCAACAATCCTAAGACTGCTTCACTGGCTTCCACTGTTATGAACGACACACTTAACACCAGAGGGCGACACAGCACATTCACATATAGACTATGACACCCACAACTGATTAAAGATTGTCACAAAGGTTCTAGAAATTAGACCATGTTGACGTTGAGGTCACTTTGGTGAATTCCAAGGTGCTGTTGACCAAATGCATAATCTGGCATACTTATACTAAAGGTTGTTCCATTTAAAAGTTGAGCTGCAAAATATTTAGACCACCCTCCGTCATGCCCTTTTTTTTTCCATCCTCTGCTTTTCCTTTTTTTTTTTCTTTTTAGAGAAAACATATTGTGAAAATACTGGCCATACAACTCCTCAACTACTTTTTATTTGATGGAATACCACTCCCCCCCCCCCCCCTCCCCCGGCGCTTTTTCACACTTTTAAATGGAACATTTCTAATTTATAATGACATTTCAAATTCTATGTAAAATTCTTACGTTTTGCCTTCTGGTGTCAATACTAATTGGAGCCATTCATATGTCATGAAGTATACACCACTTGCAGGTACATCTGTAATTTAAATATGAAATAAAGATTTAATTTTAAATATTTAAAGCTGTAACGTAACAATTAATTGTATATATATCTGTAGTTATATTTCTCTGAATTTCCGCAGCTTGTACAGTCAAGTAAAGTGTATTTCCCGGAATGCCTCACCTCTAAGTAGCGTTGCACAAGTTCCTCTATATATACTTCTGATTCCACCTTCTTTGTACAATTGTTTTGCACAGTCTACCGGACCTTTGTATTTGGCTGTGGCAGCTGATTGTTGAACCTACAGTGAAAAAATTTGAAAATGTTTTATCTGTTAAAAATCAAGCGCAATGTAGTAAGTAGTACTAGTAAGCATAAAAACTGAATATTGCTACAAGTACCTGCAACAAACATTTAATTCTTTCACCGGGTGCCATTATCACAGTTGAGAAAACACCAGCAACTCCACCAGCAAAGAAAAGTTGGTAATACCTGCAAATATATATATTATATGTTGCACTTTATTATTTATATTTACGACATCAAATTTTATATTTACTACATCAAATTTTAAGATTGGTAAACAATGTCAGACATAGACACATATGGATAATATTTTGTTGTGTTTTATTTAGTAGGCCTATTACCATGGTTACTAATCTCAGTTGCCATTGTAACTAGTAGTACATGCACTTACGTGAGGGGGTCATCTGGTTTGTTTTGTTGAATACTTTTGCCAAAATTGAAACCAGCAAAACTGACGGCGAAAATTGGAGCGACCCCAAATAGGGGAGCTGCCATTCCTTTGTAAAAGCCTTTGAATCCCTGATTGAAAAAAAAATAAATCAAAGTAAGATAATTTTTATTCTTTCAGAGGATACATTGCAAGAGTGTAAATTAAACATCTCCTGTGATAAGTATTTTCAGATTACCTCTTTTACAAATATTTTCTTGACACAGTCAAACATTCCAGAGTACATTGGTGGCTTCCCTGGAGCTGGCTTTGGCATTGTTTGGAGGCGCACCTAAAAGTAAGACAAATAAAAAATAAATAAATAACATACAATTGGTTTAATTGAGAATTGGGACAAGGGGTAATTAAATAGTAGTACACAATGCTCAATTGAGCGACACTTTGACCCCTTGAGCTGGACTGGTAGACTGCCACTGTCATAATCTATAACAACAGCTGGCAATAGTCATTAGTGGGCCAATGGAAAGACTTGCAGGTGCTGTCCTCTGTTGGATAATATCAGTGTTAAAGCCAGCAATGACTCCATTTTCCAAATATGGCACCTTGTGTTTTCTAAGGCCTTCCCTGATTGTGCAATAAGTTGGTGTTGCATCCAATCAGATAGGAGATAAATAACGACACAAATTATGGCCATTCAGAGCAAAGGTCGCAATGCCAGCCATGCATGGCCATCTTTGCCAACGGGAAAATGTCAGGACAGTGCAACCAGTGCATTAACTATTCCAAGCTTGATCAGTCGCCTAATTCTGTTTAAGACGAATATACATAATGTATACGGTTTTTTGTCCTTTTCAGGAACGTGATGTTTCGCAAATTTCGCAAATTCCACAAGGGCTTAAAAGTGTAACCAAAAATAGTAAGGGTTAAAAGGGATTGATTTAAACATGGCACTAAAAGTTCAAAACATTCCCTTAAGGCTTCAACTTAAGGTCAATTAAGGATTGTGAGCCTTTAAATGCCTAAAAGGCAAGTGAGCCACAGTATTCACAACCGTAAACTTTGCTCGGTCTTATCTTTTATCACTGCACACAAGGCTAACATTATGTGCACATTGGTCTGAACTAACAGATTGTAATTTTTCCTGTATATACATAAGTTGTCTGGCCAGAGTTTAGATATTATGTAATAATCCATATGGTTCATTTATATCAGTATATGGAAGGTATGTGGGTTCACTGAAATTTTTTATTTTAATGAATGTTATGCATGAACCCACATGCCCTTATAAATTTATTCAACCATTCATGATCATGATTCTATTTATTCTATAGGTATAATTTCCATGTATGGCTGTAGAATAGGCAGTCATATTAATGTTTACTTAAGTGGCTCTCTGTAATTAAACCTTTTATTCAAGAGCTGCTCATAAAAAGCACAAAGTTCTGTGAATTTTAAGAGTACAATATCATAAGTGAGCAAAGAAATTAAAATTGTATACTAATGTTATGGTCTATCACATATGAGACAAATCCAATGCTGAAGTTTTTCAGTTTGAAATACATGTGCTACACATTTATTTGATTTAATTGATGTACATTGTACTGACCCTCAGGAAACCCTAACCTGTTCAGAAATTGTTTTCTTTTGAAAAAATTCTGACATTAACAAATGAATTCCAGGAGTCTGGGAGAAACAAATACAAAAACAGCGATACTAAACTTGCTAATTATAAAGATTTAGAAAGTTCTAATAAGACATCTGAAGAATAAATAAGGACTCAACATCTTTTTTTTCCTAGAAGTCTATCTATATTTTTTTCTTCTTTATCTTTTGTATTTTATTTTAATTATTATTATTTTTTAAATTAAATATCCATATGATTGTAATTAGTTATATCACTGCTTTGTATCAAGAGTCCTGAATACATTACTATTATGCTACTGCATGCCCTTGACTTAAAATATATGTGATCAGTTTGCAATATGCAGGTAAATACTACAACTTGTAGAAATTTATTGCTAACTTATCCAAAGAAATTGGTTACACCATTACCTTTATGGTGTCTAAAGGATGTCCTGACAACACCACACATACTCCTCCAAATCCTCCTGCAAAAAAGCCTTTGATTGGACTGGACTCCGCCATTCTGAGCTCTACTTCCCTCAAACTTGTCCTGTCTTCTAACCCCAAAAGCTCCCAAATGACTCCCACAACACTAATAAGTCATACAGTTAACTCTAGATGGCGCGCGGGAAGATCAGACCTGTAGTGACATCTATCTTTTTATGCAATAATCATGATTTTCAATTTTATCCAGTATTTCAATAAGGATTAATTTTAGCCATGATTTCATATTTTGTAACGTAGTAATGCTTTGTTAACATATTTATTTGACAAATGAGCCTAATCAATCAACTTTGCGAAATTCGCTAAACCCGTTTTTTGATCCGGACGTTAGTGTAATCTCTCTCGCGCGAGAATAAAAATAGCGACCAATCAGCGTTGTCCTTACATTTTCGTCATCAAAAATTTCGGAATATCCCAGAAATCCGCCCGGGTCGTTCCATCGAAAATGGCGGAAGGAGGTTCTCGCGACTGCGAAAAACAGAAAAATGAAGTAGGGGAATTGCTGAAGACATCATTGAAGAAAGGAGATACTTGGTAAAACATGAAACACTACGGCATTGTTAGACGCAATTCCGTTACCGTCCTTTACAAAATAGTTCAACAATCCTGTGGAAAGTTACAATGACAGCTATTGTGAAATATGCATGACACTTCAGTTTCCATTCAATGATTCATTATGATATTGTGTTTTTAAACCTAAACATAAAAGAAAGACCATGGATAGAGTGTAAAGAACAATCCCTCTATTGGCAATAAGTGTGGTTGGTCTCTTCTTCTTCCTGTACTGTAGTGGAGGCCAGTGTATCCCGTCAAAACGGCTATGTACATCCCAAAACGGCTACAATATTTTATGGTATTCTCAAAACCGCTACAACCAGAACGGTTACAATGAACAGGTGACCTAAACGTCAACACGGCTATGCTACAAGCTATGTCTAAAACGGCTACAAGCCATGCCCAAAACAGCTACAGTAATAAATACCATGTCCAAAACGGCTACACTTCCATGCACCAAAATACACTTTCCATGAAGACAGCAAGGGGCAGATCTATACAATAGTGTGAAATTGGAACATCAATGCTGATTACAAGCAAGTTTTTCTTTCATTATAAAACAAAGTGAAGCTAGATCACAAATTTAAGAGCCTTTTTTTTTGTGACCCTACCAATTTCTAACTAAAAAAAAATATTGAAGTCATATCAAGGTTTATTACAAAAGTTGAAGTATTGTGATCAATAATTTGTAGCAAAATAGTGACACTACAAGACACTATGTACCTACAATTTATGACCTCAGACTGCAGGCATAAACATTGTCTGAAAACTCTTGCAAGTCTCTGCACTTGTATTAAATTCCCATTTCTTGACTGAACTTAAAATCTTCAGGTAAATATCATATCATTATTAATAATTATAAGAAATGAAGGTAAAAGGTGAAGCATAACAGAACTCCACTACTAGAATTGATAAAATTTTTGCAAAAGTCAATTCATATATGATGTAGATGTTTTGTAAATGGTTTATTACTGAAAAAGCATGTGACGCTTCGTTAAGGCTTAATTAACCTTGTTGACGTTTTGGTAATGTCCTGAAAATTGGTGTAGATGTTTTGGTTATGGTAATGTAGCCGTGTCGGTGTTGACGTTTTTGCATGCAGACGTTTCGTCCGCACACCATGTATCACGCATCTGGTGCTAATGTGCGCACACGTGCTGAAGCATTTTTAAACCCAAGGTCTGCACAGTGCAGCTCAAAAATGAATTATAGTCTTTAGAACTTGCTGTTCATTGAGAGGCTAATGTTCTGTAAGTCGTGTTTAAAGGCCTCATTTGATGGTGTGGCTTTATGTCAGGGAGCTAGATTTTACCTTCTTTGTAAATAGTGACAGTTTCATTTTGTTGAGCAATACAAGTCTTTTTCTAGCTACAACCAACAAATATACACTAAATTCAGGCTGAACAATGGTTTCTCTTGCGAATGGAAATATCGCTGAGGAAAACAAAGATTTGAAAATACAGAATTTTACAACACCTATCATGGCATCAACAGTTGCAACCGTCATATGCCTTCCATATATGGAAGTATCGGCTGATGATTATGTCCACCAATGGCAGTACTAAAACATTGAATGAAATGAACCATAGATATGCTCTCCTTCTTAAATCTTTCTCAGAATGTTTACGATCTGCATCTGTACGTCCTTATTATCGCCCGCAAATTTGCTGATCGGTGCTGTATGTCAAATGGTGAAAATGAGAAATCTCAAGTTAAATCTAAACTGAAGAGCTTGCTAAGGGCTTGGTTGCAGTTTGATATACATTTTTGGAGCCATAAACTGTTGGTTATGAAAGGAAATTATGTCTATCGGTGTACCTAATTATCAATATCTCCCCAAATAGGTAAAACAGTTGTTCTATATTCTGGAAATTGTGACATGTATATTATCTTCTTGCATGACAGGATATTGATATAGATATATACATCACTCATACCATGATTCCTTCCCTTCAGGTATCTTCTTGATACAAAATGGTTCAAACAATGGAAAAAGTATGTGGGCTTCGACAACTGGGACACCAGCTTTGTGGGGGAAGACAGTGCACATCCTGGGCCTGTGGATAATTCTCCTTTACTCAAGGGTAAGATTTAGAAGAGATTGCTAGAATTCATAATGCAGTGTAAAGCTCGACTCTCATCATCTCCCTGCTGGCATTGCTACTCATGTCTCTATTTGTGTTGTGATTTACAGAAGGTGCAAACAATGAGCTGAAAGATCACCTAATAGAAGAACTGGATTACGTTCTTGTGCCTGAGGAAGCATGGAACAAAATACATTCCTGGTATGGACTCCAGGAGGGTCAGGTTTGTCTCATACTTACAATCTTTATAGATGCTTATAAATTTAGGTTTATGGTAATTAATCATTTTATATTTGTAACATCATTACATGGGCATAAATTTGTGACTGAAGTCCCTGAAATATCTTATGGTAAAATTACTCTTTGTCTTATCTGCCCATTAGTAAATATTGAAGTTCATTCAGTGTTTCACATTATGTTCATAACATATCCATATGTTGTTTTTATTGCACTTCCATATGTGGTTGCAGGAGCCATTACCTCGCAAAGTTATAGAGCAGGGTATGTTCGTCAAGCACTGTAAAGTTGAGGTCTATTTGATGGATCTGAAACTGTGCCAGAACTCAGACCTTGAGAATGTTGTTGCCAAGCCATTCAGTCGAGCTGACACAATAGGTATTTCAGCTTAATGTTAATTTTTTCTTTCAGTCATAGCAGTGTAGCCAGTTCTATGGAGTCCCAATTTCTCTTCATAGAAGTTTGCTTCAAAGGTCATGGTCAAGCTGGTTGCTCAGACAAAAGAAACTGAAAGTCACAAAAAAAAGTCACTATCTGCTAATGATATATTTATTTGCGTGATTCCAGCCTCCTTTAGGATGTCACGTGATAGAACAGGGTTTGGATACTAAGATGCTCAGGGTGGAAGTTTACCCCCTTAAATTTCGGCTGTGCCTTGACGAAAATGTCTCTGATGAGGATAGCTATGTCTCCAAGGCATTCAGTAGAGCTGCTACCATAGGTATTTCAAAAAGAGTGTTAAAAAATTAACGCCCCTAGTTACTTTTTGGTCTTTGTTTGATGACAGTCATTCTGTCCGTTTGCATGAGAATACCATTTAACCCTTGTGTTTAACTAATAGTCTAACACTTGTTAGGTTTTCATGACAACCATGACTTACCATGAACCAGGTTGAAGCATGCCTGGCTATCCAGCATGACAAAATATGATTACATTATTTATGCCAATGAAATAAATGATTTGAAACCTTTATATTGTGGTTATTTGTTGCAGTAATTTTTGCTGCAATGTAACATTAGTTAGAACTTACTGTCAAATATACATAAGAAATATAATGACTAAATGAATGATGATGCCATTATTATTATTTAAAAGATGAAATTAAACATTAAATTTTGTGGCTTGTGTATTGAGACAAACACTAATAAATGTCTTTGGTTTTAAGATAATATTGAAAAAGAAATGAAGAAGTTGTTTCAAATTGAGGAGGACACGGAGGTACGTCTTTGGAACAAGTACATGAGCAACACTTATGAACACCTGAACAAACCTGAGAATACAGTGCAGGATGCAGGGCTCTATCAGGGCCAAGTCATTGTCATTGAGAAGCAGAACAAGGATGGGACTTGGCCTCGGCAAACTAAAACGTAAGTACTCCTGTTAGTCGTGTCCAACCTCTTATTTAATGGACCTTTTCTGTATTTTTTTTTTTTTTTTCAGTACTTTTTGTTAACCTGAATTGATTTTGTTCATGTAGTCAAGGTACTTTACAGTCTGTTCCAATAGATGGAGACAAATATATGACAAATTCCATACTTTTGTAATGATCATTTCAATGTGGGCATTCTTAGATAATATGAGTAAGATTTGTATGTCAGGTTTGTCGTCAAATCTGGGTCTCCTTGAAATTAATAGATCTTTTTGGATCTCTCAGGCAGCATTTCTAAAATCTCGGTCTAGTGTTCTGGCTGTGCCTGTGATATGCCTTTTATTGGAAAGCAATGGTAGATGGCTTTTTATGTTACATGGTTGTGTATTCTGTTTATTTGCAGCACGAACAGCGCTATACACAACAATAGTCTCGAGATAGACTCGTACAGTAGTACGTCTACGACCAATAGGTAGCTACACCGCCTTGTTTGAACATGCCTGTGTTCAGTTGTGTCTTAGAATGTGGCGCGATTAGTAGTGTTCTTTGATTAGTTTATAAATGTATTTCCCTGGAATTAGTTCATGTGAATAACCTAGTGTGTAGCAATTAGTGTGGAGATGGTGTTTATGAAGTAAAAGATTGCCTTTATTTATTCGATTGGATCACATGAAATTTTGTGGATGTCTGTGGTTTGTGGTTAAATTATATGTCTGCATTTCATGAGGACTGAGTTGATCGACATTCGTTTTTTAATTATTGATTAATATAGCATGTTCATAGTGTATGAGCCCAAAAGTACATTTGACGTTGGTATCATGATAATACTTTGTTTTGACTGATTTGTGGTGTTATCAGATGAACCGCTTTTTAAACAATGGAAGATTCCTGCTGTAACTGGAATTTGCATTGTGGTTTTCCCTGTTGTTGTATTGCAGTATTGTACCATTTTGTTTAAACTTCCTCCTCACCTCATTATGTGAATAGAAATTGTTATTTGTGTGCAATGGGCAGATTGGTGTGGTTTTGCAATCCTTACATGATATACCTCAATTTTTTTTTTTATAAGTTCAGTGGGTTGCTAACGGTTGATAGGAAGTCCGCAAGCACATTAAAGTGTGTCTCGGTGTTTCAGAAACAAGTTGCTTAACAGAAGAAATGTTACCGTTTACATACATCACTGTCTTGTCTTTTTGTGATTATTCTATATTATTGCCAGGGAGATTTCATGGAACTCGTATTATGCATGACTTTGGTATAAATTTTACATTAGCACTATTGCAATCTGAAAAATCTCTGTCTTATTTATTTGAAGGGCCAGCAGTTCATATGGCAACACTTACGGCAGCAGTGGCTATGGCTCCAGCAGTTCCAGTTATTTTGGATCCAGTTATGAGTCTGGATATCATCGAGGTGGTGGTGGCTCCTCTCCTGGCCTGTGCGGTCTCAGTAACCTTGGAAACACTTGTTTCATGAATTCTGCTCTTCAGGTGAGGTCAATAAACTGCATGTGAACTCTCGTAATTGTTGATGGATACGTTTAATCATTTCCATATCCCAAATATTGACTTAGTTTTTTTTGGTTTCCAGTGCATGAGCAATGTCCCAAAACTGACCGAGTATTTTCTGAGTGAGGAGTGGCTGAATGAATTGAATTATGACAACCCCTTGGGAATGAAAGGTGAAATAGCCAAGAGTTACGCTGAACTCATCCGCAACATGTGGTCTGGAAAATTCAGTTACACTGTTCCGCGTAATTTCAAAGTAAGTGACAGTCTGAATTGATGATTATGGAATGGATTGAAACAGTTGTCCGTTTGCTGCATGTCTACTCTGGTGCTCTTTGTTCTTGGTTGTTAGTAATATGCTTGTGTGTTTTATTGCAGCTCCAAGTCGGGCGATTTGCCCCTCAGTTCTCAGGATATCAGCAGCAAGACTCACAAGAACTCATGGCCTTTTTACTGGATGGTTTGCATGAAGACTTGAATCGCATCAAGAAGAAACCATACATTGACATCAAAGAAGGCGATGGCCAGCTTGATGAGGTGAGTCGACAATGCTCTTGCACTGAATACATATCTAATAACAAAGTAGCATGTAGATCTATGGTTATTTTATTTATAAAGACTTACTCAAAATTAATGACATATTTTTTGCTTGTCTTCCAGGAAGTAGCAAAAGAGTCATGGGACAACTACAAGAAACGCAATGATTCAATAATTGTTGACAGCTTTCATGGACTTTTGAAATCCACTTTGGTCTGTCCTGAATGTAATAAAGTGTCTGTGACCTTTGACCCTTTCTGCTACCTGTCTCTGCCTCTCCCAATTAAGAAGGAACGCAACATTGAAGTGTTCTTTGTGCCTTATGCCCCTATGAGCAAACCTCGCCAGGTAACATTTAATTTTATTGAGATGTGCGATTTTGAGCTGAAGTCTCTGCCGATTGCATCCTAGTTTTAATGCTGTGATTTTTCTGTTTCAGTACAAGCTCACTGTTCCCAAAATGGGGGTCGTCACAGATTTATGCAAAGCTCTTTCTAAACACACAAGTGTACCAGCTTCAAAGGTATGTAAATTAATGTCAAATTATATATCCTAAAAAACTGCATTTCCCCGCCAGCAGAGATAGCCGTGTGTGGAGCTGGCACAGCGACCTTTGCCCTGAATGGCCAGATTTCTGAGGATTTTAACTGTCGCCATCTATAATAACAGCTGGCAATAGTCATTGCTGGACCAGTGGAAGGCCTCTGAAAGTTATTGGCCAAGATCCTTTGACACCATATTCCAAATATGGATTTGATTTGTAAGGCGCCTGATTGTGCAATAAACTTCTGTGCATCCAATGAGAAAGGATGTGAATAAAATTTCTGAGCCGGAGGCAGTGTCACTGTGCCAACTCCACAGAAACCTTTGCCAGCGGGAAAATGGCGAGTTTGTTGCTTATTTGATATAACTCCAATTCAATGTTGATGAGCTCTGAATATTTTTTGCTTGCCATGTTGCAGTTGATGGTAACCGATGTATACAATCACCGATTTCACAAAGTTTTTTCACCTGAAGACAGTCTGAACCACATCCTTGACAAAGATGACATATTTATGTAAGTCAAGGATAAGTCCTAAGTGACAAGTAAGAATTTTACTGTGATATATATTTTTAAGGTGCCTTTTTCATTGTGCATTGTTTTTCTTTTAAGTTACGAAATTCCTGAGAACAGTAATGAAAACCCAGAAATTCTTATCCTCCCAATATACCTGAGAGAACAAAAGTAAGTAAAATTTTGACTTTATGCATATTTGGCCTTTTTTCTAAAGACGATCTATTAGTTCATTGGTTATATAAATATTACTTTGCTTTGCAGGACACGGCCTAATCACATGTACAATGCTCATGTGTCTACGCAGTTGTTTGGACAGCCGTTGTTAGTTGCAGTTCCTCGAGAAACGTGCACTTATGATGTACTATACAACTGCATTCTGGATAAAATGGGGTAAGATTCACATAATCAATGACTAATCTAATTATCTATTTGAGTTAACGTTGAATAATGTTGCTGTTGTATCTATTTTAAACCATCAACAGTTTGTTTAGTTCAAGCGCATTTTGTGTGATTGTCTTGTTTTTCAATTTGCTTCTTTATCCTTTAGTCGTTATGTCCGAATACCTGAAGCTAATGTCGAGTGGTGGAAGGGCTCAAAACATGAGAATGATGTCTGCAATCAGAATGGGGGTGAGTTTTTAATACAGCCATTATAGTATCGGACACATGAAAGTGGTTATGTGCTAAAGTAAGTTCTGACATGATAATTTTCTGGGTGCTGCATCATCAACGTTTGGTTATGTGTCCTAATTTGGTGAATTGTAATCCACAGAGGTTGAGATGAATGATGGCGATGATGATGAGGAGGATGCGGAGGGGGAGAGTGAGGAGAAAACGCCGCAGGAAGACCAAGAAGATTGTGAAGAAGACACGGTCAATGAAGCTGACCGACAACATCGACTGTTCACATTGTGCATGGTCAACTCTTACGGAAGTGCAGAAGTTGACGCAATCAGAGATGACAACAAACCAATCAGATTCCAGAACCGCCCTTATGTGGCAATTGACTGGCACCCGAAGGCTAAGGAGCTGTTTTACGATGAGAAAGCTGCTGAGGTAGGGTTTCTTAGTGTCTTCACCTTGCTGCTCTGATTGGGAGTAGTGTCAATTTGATGGGATGCTTATCAATTTGGTATAGCTTATCTTTTGATTTACAAGTTTTTGGGATGGAAGAGGTACTGTTTTAAAGTTTAGTTAAGGATTATAGAATCGACAAACTTGTGTACAATTATGTTGCCGTATATGGAAGTATAATTATGTTACTGAATTTATCTGCAGTTACACTGAAGTTGCTATTTATAAATTGATGAGGATAGAGCAGGGCTCAATGCGGTATCATAATTAATGCAAATCTGCTTTACTCTATGATGTATTTTATTTGTTCACAGGACTATGAACAAGATGAGACTGTGAACCTCAGACATGGCCCTAGAAAACACACGATTCAGCTCGGGGAGTGTTTGGATTTGTACACAACCACTGAAAAGCTTGGCCAGGATGATCCCTGGTAAGATATTGTATTTCATTGTCTTAGTTATGCAATTCTATTGCGATTAACTTGATCAGATTTTAAGTCCTACTCCTCGTATAACTATTTATTTTGTTATGCTAGGTATTGCCCAAGATGTAAAAAGCATCAACAGGCTACAAAGAAGTTTGACCTCTGGTCACTACCTGAGGTTCTGGTCATTCATCTGAAACGGTTCTCTTACAACCGATATTGGAGGGACAAGTTGGACACACTTGTAGAATATCCGACTCGGTATGTAACCGTGGTTATGATTGTGAGAGATAAAACATTTTGATGGATATAGCTAAATGCAATGGAAAGGCCTTACGTTATATGTGTACTAACAATTTCAGGGGGCTGAACATGAGGAAGTATGTGATAAACAGTGCTCACGGACCCGCAGCATACGACCTGACAGCTGTGGTGAATCATTATGGCGGCATGGGTGGCGGACACTGTAAGTTGCTTTATCATTGCACTAATTATCGTTTTATATATAGATTTATAAGTTAATTACTGCCTGAAATATTTTTGGCTGATGTGACAATATTTTTACTCTCAGATACTGCATATGCCAAGAACAAGGATGACAGTCACTGGTATCATTTCGATGACTCAAGTGTTTCATCTTGTACAGAAGAAGCTGCAGTGGTAAGCCTTTGTAACTTTGAATTATCACTGTGCAATAAAAGATCAAAAGATATACGTGTCAGGAAATGATGATGTATCTCTAGCGTAGTATCGATAGATTTTATTCATATGAATTATATACATGATGTGTACATTATATTTTTATGAAGTTGTTGGTAAAACCAGTGGATATGAAACATTGTAATAAAGTCAAATGATGTGCATAAAAGGTCTTAAAATATCTTCATTAAAATCTAGTGGAGTTTCTTCAATATGGCACCGGCCCCTCATCATGCATAGTTCTCTTGTCCGACAGCCAAGGCTCTCATCGTTCATTATTATGCTTTAATTATTTAATTTTTAACATAGTGTACAGGAAGCTACATTATTACTTGTGATTTGGCCACATGTTGATATTGCTGCATTTTTGCTTCAGACAAAGGCCGGCTACGTCCTTGTCTATCAAAGAAAAGACACCGTAAACAATGGGCCGGTTGCGGCACCAACCAGACCCGCTGTGCCAGCCACGGAAATGTACAATGTCTCATCAACGAAGTCGCCCAGTGATGCAATGTCGACCAACGGTGAATGCAGTAGTGAGGATGAAATGGACATTAACTGAGGGTGGGCTAACTTAGGCAATTGTACCTGGTGTGGAAAGTGGTGTTACTCCGACGACGATGATGACTTGTAGGACAGGGGCCCTTGGTGGTACAGCAGTGCACTTCAGTCGATCATTCTGGCAGACTCTTATGACTACTAAAGGAGGGATAAGAATATTCTTCAGTAAACAGGCTTTTGTTTGATCACAATTTGTTGTAATGATTATGGATGTAGACGTGAGCAATGTTATTACAAATCTGTTCAAAGTTCAGTTGAGATGATTGCTATGTAGTTTTCATAATTAAGCCAGATTTATAGATTGCCAGTTTGATGGTAAGACACCAACCTACATTGTGGAAGTGCAAACCACCAAGGGCCAAATTGCCCTGCTCCCAACATGGCAGCAGTTCTTTTACACCCAGGTAACTTGATAACCAATTGAATTGGATGCGTTGAAGACTAGAAGTGATGTTGCATATTGAGAACAACTCGCTCTTGACTTTACTGTAAATGTTGGCAGGAAGCTGAATATAATGTGCTAACAATGTTGTAAATAATATCCCGTATTTATTCTGTTGCATCTCGGAGTTTACGGACTCTCTTTGCAAGACAGATTCTGTAAATGAGGTTTAAGTGATGCCTTTTTTATTATAAGGGTTGTTGTAAAATGTTATATATTGATAGAATTATATTTCTCTTAAATAAATGCCTGCATAGTTAGACATTTTGTTAATACACCTTCTTACCTCAAAAGAAAGAGAAATGTAACAATATTTAATACTTTACAATTTCTTGTTATTTCTTTGTTACTTATCCTCGGAAACCAATTGCGTTTTGCCCTTTACGAGGATTTAGCACCGTAAAAATAAGCTACTCTAGCCATATCTTTTACATAAAACAAAATGGTGTTGTGAAACTAGCGCATGACATGATAGCTTTGTCATATTTCTTCCATCATAAAAATCTTAAGATGTCTGGATGTTCTTCTGGTATATTATATATAGCTGTATTCTTTCTAGGACATATTTATCAGACCCAAAAAAATTAAGGCTTTTATATTGTCTACGAACAATGCAAAACGAGGAACTGTTGTTTAATTTCGTAGGCTTTATGTTATGTTCGTTGGATTTGAAACTTTACTAGATGCAAGAGTTTTAACTTAAATATAACCAGCACTGTTTATTTCAAACCAATCTTATATTCATTTTGCACAATCATGTGTAGATTTGTGCACTCCATATTCTTCACTATTGACTTTGTTAGTCCACCCATGTTATCCCTGACTTTATTCTTATATAAAAAATCAAAATTGAGTTAAGATATATAAAACAAATATTGTATGCACATTGGGCGAGTGTATAACCAGTATTTTAACGTGTGTAAGCGGTTGCTGTAAGAAGCGGATTGAAAAAGAGGGCGATGTTTGAGATGTCACAAATATGTCATACATGTGTGATGATTCTGCGACAAGAATGTAAGGATGACTGATATGGAATATGTACATTTGATGTCTGTGATATTGTTTTGCCCTGATAATATTGTCTGTTTGCGAAAAGCTTTGAGAATTAATATGCTTACCAATTGTATCCATGTTGAATTACTGTCATTACAACGTTAAAAGTTGCACTACTGTTTGGTAAGAGCAGTGGCCTTCTCACGCGTTTAAGATTATATTAACGTTTTTAACAGGATTTTTCATCACATCACAAAATATTGTTTATTTTGTTTCTGCGAAGGTCAGTTGTATGGATTTGTATCGAAATTTGTAGCATTGTTCAGCTTGTAGTTCTAAAATTTTGGCATGCTGAAGTCCTTAGGTACAGACAAGGCGCAGGATATTTAGGTTTCTTTTTCTGATGTACTGGTTTAAAGAAGGGTAAATTGAGTGAGCTTATATGTGACTTCCCTTTAATGCCAGCAAAATACGACCCATATTGTGGTATCATATTCAATAAATCATACACTTTGTCATGCTTATATGGTGTTTGTTATATCTTGTTTTGATTTAGTTTTTCTTGTTGGTTATCTACCAAATATGGTAGTACCTGTGGCATCAGCCAGTTGGTGTCAAATATTCATTCCCTGGCTTTTTCTACTGAAAAGTACACACTGTAATTGCCACCAGAAACATGCTTAGTTTTGACAGCATGTGAATTTCATCCAATCAGATAGGGTTTGGTTTACTTTAGTGTAATTTCATGTATTTCTCTCACTGCTGGTTTTATAACAGTTGAAAATACTTGAAACTGATGGGAAGTAAAAAGTAAGCTTGTGATCATGCTGGCTTACAAAGGATGGTCATTCGTCTGCAAGCTGCTTCAAATAACTTGGAAGTGCTTTAAACCCGGACATAAGATGGCCTATATGCATTGTTTTGTACAGCTTTTTAATACAATATTAGAATTGATATTGGATTTATTATGGCCATTATAAAATCAAAGTGTCTTGTGACACATTAGTGTGGTAATAGGCATCTCTTATTACTGACACCAACCAATCAGATCAACTGTTGGAGATCACTTGCCAATCAGATCATCAAATGGCGACTTATACTAAAGAGGAACAATACAATAGTATGGTTAAGTTTCAAATAGAATTGGCTCTCCTCTTATAAGGGAAATATCTTGCAGTGACCCCCCTAAGCCATAAACAGCCATTATACACGAGAGGGCGACACTAATCATACGGGATTCCCAAGAAGGCAGTTATAGTCTCTGCACTACACACACCGTAAGGTGCTGCCACCCGACTGTGTGACAAAATTTGGAATCACGTGGAACCTGTGACCTTGAATTAAAGATCTCCCCCCCCCCCCCTTTTTTTTTTAACCGAGGATGTTTACTTTCTGGTTGAATTAAGTATAGCTGGTTCTAAGAATAAATGTTGCTTAATAAGAAGGAAGAATAAAATCTGATTTTTCGTGTAATTTAATGCAATTGACAATATGCAGCAGCCACGTAGAAACGTTCTAAATCAGTCTGCAGAAATCACGATTCTTAGATGTTAAGCCCTGCATGCATATATTAATATTGGAGGTACTGTCCGATAACTAGCAGAAGTCCATTGCATAAGAAGTGCAAAATGTCACAGAGGAAAGTTGCAGGGCATGTATACATCGATAAGTAGAGGGCACTTATTTTCATGTATGACCTCAACTGCCATTCTATGTGACCCTTCGAGGGGGGTTGTTGACTATGTATATTATTGACTTGATAAGCAAATTATGACAAATGCCATATTGACTTCCGAGGGGCTGATAAGTTTACCCCTATCACTAGCAAATCACCCAGTGGGGCACCCTTGGACCCCTTGCCCTCTCAGCATTGCCCAGTCAGTGCTTGGATGAACAGACCTACTGACCAGTGTACTGCAAGCTATAAGTAGGGTGCTGGTAGGGAGAGTACATGCATTGTACTGGACATTCGACATGACATTTGTAACCTGCCCTGCTCATTAAGCATGGGTCCTCTGGGCTATGGCTAGCCCAAGGTCAAGGTATTGGTTGCTCTATTGTAAAGACTTGAATAATAGTACAAAACTGCGGGTCTTTTAATACCTTATAACATATAGCCATCAAATGAAATATGCTTGTGTGTGTGTGTTTTTTTGTTAGCAATTAATACGAAGACCAACGCACAACTGATAGGGGAAATAGAACTAGTAGAAAGATGGACTATTTATTTGATTTACCTGCCACAATGTATGTGAAATTTAAAAACATCAACCATTCTTTATACATTTACAGATCCACGTAATTGTGGTCCTTGAAAATTACTGGTTAAAATTGGAAATTTCTTTTTTCATTAATTAACTCATCATCACGTCTGCCTTTTGTGGCTGCTCATATATGCTGACTGGGTTTCAGGAACAGTTTAACATTTACTCTTCCCCACTCATATAATAGGCTAGGTCACGAATTTCCATATAGATGCCTGGAAATGTTGCTGAATAAGAAGGAAGAATAAAATCTGATTTTTCGTGTAATTTAATGCAATGGACAATATGCAGCAGCCACGTAGAAACGTTCTAAATCAGTCTGCAGAAATCACGATTCTTGAAACAAGAAAAAGATACTCGTAACCCAAACAACGTCACGAAAACGTCGGGAGGAGATCAAATTTTGCTGAGAAAAGATCATGGACTATGTTTTTATAATTATATATTATAATTACATTACAATAAGGTGTAGATACTAAGATATGTGCAGAATATTCAGTGTGTTTAAAAGCCACTAGTCTCACATTTCAGACGATCATGAAATACTGTCCATGTATTGGGGTGGGTGTGAGAAACTATATAGTGTACAAAAATGATCGCAATTCGTGCGCAAAATTGCTTTGTAGTGATATAAAAATAGCTTTAATCAGACAAGAGATTAAAGCTGATTAAAGCCGACTTCCTGTGGGTGGGATTTGCAACAGGTGAGCGGAAGGCAGAATGTAATTTGCCTCATAGCTCATGCAAATATTTTCTCAGGCATACGTGTGAATTATATACAAGTATTATCTTGAATTGAGACAATGCATCAGCTTTTTTATTGGCCTCTAATGCACATGCTGCACATATTTCAGGTTTACAGTGTATGCATTGTATTAATAAAGAAGTTTATGTATTGCATAGATCAGTGACAATTACATTTAATTTGATTCTTGTCAGGAAATGAAGTTTACTGACATACATGTATAACAATTTGCACTCTTTTATGACTTTCTCAAATGTAATTGGTGTCTGTGCAGTGTACACAGGGTGGCCTAGTGTTTCACATGATTGCTCTGTGCATGGGTGCATGGGTTCAAAGTTTAAACTTGAAATCATGCTCTTTTCTCAGGAACTTCGCCTCAGTCCCATATGATATATCACATTCACGTTGGCCAGCTCTGCTGAAGGTCCCGGGTTTGATCCCCAGCCTGGGCACTCCTCAATTTGCATGAGACATTAAATAGGAGGTGCCTTGTACTCCGTGTCTATGCTGAGGCAAGTAATTAAAAGAAGGTACCCGGATTCTCCACCATCTTGTGTGCAACTTTCCTGCACTCTAATAGTAAGCTAAAGAGCAGCTGCCCACCAGCCGAGTGCTAGTAGGCGAGGTAGTTGTGTACCCCTGGATCATAATACTATATTACGCACCATGGCCAAATGTGCCACGTGCGTTTTCCATGAGAAGGATAAACGCATGGAAAACGCATGGTTTTTAGCTAATTATAATGAGGCTAAAACCATGCGTTTATCCAAATGCATGGAAAACGCACGTGGCACAACTGGCCATGTAGTCTATATAATATATTGTCTTTGTTTGTACCTCTCTATGGTAACATGCTTGGCCAGACTGTGTTACCAGCCGCAGAAACAGATGAACCATATACACCAACTAACACCAATTTTACGATTCATCAAAACGGCAAATATGCCTTAAAGTGAGAAAGGGTATGCCTTGTAAATGTAATAGATATCTGTACTAAGGCAAGTAAAAGACCCCACCCATGGGTAAATGTGTAACATGGTGTGGACTCCAAGCCTTATCTCATCATTACTAAGCTTCAGACCCAGTGTACATTGAAAATTGACAGGGCCTCTAGTGGCATACTGTTAAAAGTTAGTTTGCCAAATAGTAAATTTAAGCTAAGTCATTTTTATGTTGATTATCACATCCTATTAGCATTATCATTGTCAATACATTCAATCAAAGGCACTGAAACTAGTTTTACTGGTTGTGTATTTCTATGACACCAAAACCACAATGTAAAACGTCACACGTTGGTGGGTGAAAGGTAACTTTAAACTAATCCATAAAGTTGTAGGGTAATTCAACCCAGCTTGATGTTAACATTTCTCGTGTTGTGTGGGAGGATCTCGTTAGAGATGAAATAGACCTATAAGTTGTGGGTAGCTTATTAAGTCGGGTTGTCTAATTATGTAATGGGTTAGCTGATTCTTGCCTGTGAGACTGACAAGCTGCCAGAGTGGCAACTTGCCAAGGATATTAAATTATAGACTGCGCAGTGACAATTAAAAAATCTGATTACAACAATAACAGTGATGCGATACTCATTAAAAAAGAAATAAGAACCACTCAATTAATTGTCTTGTAAAATACTAGAATTCCACCAGTTTCAATTGATTGGTACAGGTATGGATACGACGCAGTAGTATTGGCTCCCAGTGCCTTTTGTTCAACCTTGTAGTTTATGGGACCTCGGTTAATGTGTTGGGAAAACCAAGATATAAAACTTCTGCATACAGGATACATTCGAGTAGGCCTTATTACCCCCCTGCGATTGGGCCAGTTTCAGAATGAGGGAAAAGTGGTGAATATGGTCAGGTTATACGCTGCATGGTCATGAGTTCAAACATGCACTGGACATTGTAAAGGTCATTATATCATATAGTATAGCCTCATAGATTGTGACCTTAGTGGTTTCTAGTGGTTTCCAGTGGTAAAAGCAGCTGCAGTAGCAACTATCATTACGTTGTTAAGTAAACAGATATACCTGGCAGCACAAAATTGACAGATCCTATACTCATTATATATTTTACGTAAAATGAGATCGTTTGTTGTTTGTTGTTGTTGTTGCTGCTGCTACTGCTGCTGCTGCTGCTGCTGCTGCTGCTGCTGCTGAAACAGACGTGACTATTCATGAGCAGATATATCGCGCTATGATGTCTGAGGTACGAATGTAAGTACTCTGGTCATGCACCGTGCGGTTGCACTGCCTTCAGGACCGTTGCTTGACCATCTGGTGGCTGGCTGTCTGCACAAACAACCTTTAATAAGCTTCCTCATTCATCCAGCCATTCGTTCTCAAAATCTCTGATGAATGTGTACTCTACCAAAAACCTTTGCAGGTCAAGGCTGTGAATCTGTTTTTCGGTAATTTCAGTTAGCCCAAGTGAACTTTCTGGACGGCTCAGATCAGCAGGTACTTTTTTGTGAAATTAAAAAACACCTGGTGTCTTCGTAGAGAACTATAAATGCACGAATTGCTGAAGCTGTGCAAATTTAAGCCTCTCCATCCCCCTTAACATCTGATTCATTCACTGCCTGGATTCATTCACTGACTGGTGAATTATTTCATTAAATATGTAACAGTGTGACTGGCTAGGTTGTCAACCGCGATTTAACCACAAAAGGCTCTGATGACCTTCGTCTGTCTGATTTGCATATGTATATATATATATATATATATATATATATATATATATATATATATATATATATATATATATATATATATATGAATAGTTATTAAATACTGTAAAAATTTGTATTTTGATATACCTTTGTCCAATTCCAGAAGTGTTGTATTTCATGGTCTTTATCGTGGAGTTTCATTATAAATGTAGTAACAAGCAAGACTTGGTACAACCATTCTGTATCTGCTCAGTGCAGTCTCGAATCCCCCATGGAGTAAAATGGACTTTCCTGCTGCTGTCTTTTTCTTCTTTTGATGGAAAAGGATCATGTCCTTCAAAATCACAAGGACACCAAGAAAACGGAGAAGAAAAACAGGTTAATAAGGCAGCGGAATAATGAGAGCAACTCGGCAAGAGTTTGTCACACCAAAGGCTTAGGACATGGCCTCATATTAAATGCCTTTCCTAGGAGACGCTTGGGGTGGGGAGGGGGGGGGGGGGGGGGGTTGCACTTCCAGTGAAAGGTTATTTATGAGGAAGGAGGTTAATTGTTTGCCAGCTATTTTGATGAACGAAAAGATGAAGTGCCGATTAAAGAAGGTCGTCAAAAAGAGGAAATAAAATCAGAAATCCTTTTCATTTTACCAACAAATACAGGATTCTTTGCTTAACTTCAAGTTTAAGGAAATTCATATGAGAGATCACTTTATCGGTTGGTAATAGAAACCTATCCTCATGCAGGTGTGCCTTATGAACCTCCTTATCAAACGTCCTACCTACGTGTGCCATCATCAGGTCGAACCATCCTTGAACCAACCATATTGTGGCACTAGGATACATAACAGTAAAACGATGAGCAGATGATGCTCTAAGGTTGTTTTCATTGCCACTTGGTGATATTTTTCCCTTCTCGGAGGCTGCGGCCTTCCGCCTCAATTACATTTGCCCAGAGCACTGTGTGAAACTTGGTAGAGCTTATTTGCCTCACAAATTGGCTTAGAGTTGCTCTTTGTTGCTGAAGGTCTCTCCTTAACCACAAGACTTATATATATTGCCATATATGAAGCCCCTGCCACATTTTTGCAGCAGTTTCCCAAGGATACGTCCTTATGCATAGCCATATCCTGCAGCACTGCATAGCTTTCTTGCAGTTGGCAACCCCCCCCCCCCCCATCCTGCTTCCAATTGAATCCTCAACAACATGGCTAGTAGTAGTAGTAGTAGTAGTAGTAGTAGTAGTAGTAGTGGTAGTATTAGTATTAGTAATATTAGTAGTAGTGGCAGTAGCAGTAGTGGTAGTGGAAGTGGTAGTAGTATTAGTAGTATTAGTAGTAGTAGTAGTAGTAGTATTAGTAGCAGCAGTAGTAGTGGTAGTATTAGTAGTAGTAGCAGTAGCAGTAGCAGTAGCAGTAGCAACAAAGATGATAATGATGAAGATGATGATTTGTCTTTCCCATAAAATCAAAGAGGCATAACTCAAGGACACAAATGTCATGATGGCTATTGTCTTGGCAGTTGACAGTGCATGGGTGTGTCATTTGACCAAAGGATGATCTCAGTTTATAATTAAAAATCAGCATTGAAGCCAATATTTCATAATTATTCAGTGCCAGAGTAAACCAGAAAGGAGTAGCATACAATGTTAGGATTAGAAATCTGTCTCAGAACTACTTGGTCTGAAGCCAAAGTCAGATTATGGCCTCGTGCAAAAATAATGAAGCCTTTGATATCATATTTAGTCTCACATTAAATACAGCTCTCCTAATAATTATATTGTTCTTATTTATATTTATCTTATATGTGGTAGCTATTGTGAGCATTCTCTGAAAATTGAAGACAAATCAATTCAGCCACTTTGAATTATAGACAAATGAACAGCAGAAAAATTGAATTTTTAACAATTTTCAGCGTGACATTTTGAAGTTGGTGTTCTTTATCTCCAAATAACAAGGGAATTACATGAACGAGCCACCGGTGTAATTACGTTATAGGCCTGATTTAGAGCAATAATGTTAGTAATTTGGCGGTTATACACGTGAAACAATAAATAACTGTTGAATTGTCCCAATTTTTCCAAAATACAGCGTGCAGATCCATGAACTTCATCCTGTAGTAAACTAAAGAAAGTATGAAATACTGATACTTACAATATTACCAACACCAATATTTTAGTTAGCAAGAGGTGGAAGCTTTTTATTATAGGCATTTACTTAAGAAAAATGACAAAATATATTGCTCGGGACATGTCACACTTTGGCTTCATTATTTTTGCACTAGCCCACTGGGCCTTATATGACCAGCTGTCAGAGGGCAGACGTAATTGGCCCCAACATAGACAAGTACAAGGCTCCAATTTAACGTCATATGCAACGACATTCTGATTTGAAAGCACCTGATTGAATTCCTTCGAATGTAGGAAAATAAAAATGTTGCACTGTGTTACTAAGTGCAATTGGCTAATATTCCCTTGTTTTCTGCAAACCACGTTGTTATTGTGAATCCAGTGGTAATAACAATAACAATAGCATAGGTTTAATTGAATTTCCTTGAGGAATACCATATATCCCCTCATACAACCTGACAAGTATTGAGTGATCGTTATTTTTTTCTCTTCTTCCTTTCATAATTAGCTCTGAATCAGCTTAATTAATGATGCAGACTTTCTTATTGTTTCAAGCTCGCAGAAATATGATCACAATGACGTCACTTTCCATTGTTATGATTGCTAACTGGAATGGGCCCTCTTGCAAATGTGACTTCTGTTAGATTTAATAGCCCTTGTTCTATTTAACTGGTCGTGCCTAATACTTTGAAGGACTCACCTTTCAGTTAAATGTGGTTTATAAAAAGCTTGTCATGTCATCATTATGTCTGCCTCTGGCAGTTGGTCACACACTTAAGCTTACTAATAAGCTACAGAATCATACTATAGCACTGAGACACAACAATGGTCCAGTATATGTCATTCATTTCTCCACATATGCTCATGACTGCTCAGTATTTTGTTTGTCACATTGTTTAATTCCAGGTAGGCCACCTTTGCAATTTAATGAAGGATATAATTATGAAAGTTTCACACTTTCATGGGGTTGACAATATCTGCATGTTATTGAGAAGTACCTAGTCAGGTTGTTTTTGCCAAGTATGTTAATGAATAGCTGACAAAAAGATATTGATAATCTGAGGGAGGAAAAACGTTAGTATAGTCATCGAATCAATATGCATGTCATGAAAACAGTTGCAGTGGCATTGTATTGAAACCAATGAGATATTTGGTCATTATGGTTCGAAAGAATCGGGTTTGATGCAGAAGTGTGGTTGTCCGCAGATGCTCCCATTATTTGATCCACCCAGAGCACGTGGTTGACACGTGGATTCCATGTGTTCCAAGTTAGTGCTTTCATTTCTCCAAACCAGGAGAGTGGTTTATTTCTATTCATTGGTGGGTGTGAATTTGAATCACGTGATGTATACCCTTTAAGACCTATTCTGACTGGTTTTTCTCACCACAGAGAAGGCCTCTGTTGTCTCACCCAAACGAAGGGTCCCACCCGAGCAGAAATTTCCAGCCATAACCACTACCGCAAAATGCTGCGTAGAAATCGATCGATGACGAAACGTGACGTCACACAAAACGTCCTCAGCCACGCCTCGGTCCTCTTGCGCATGCGCCGTGCACAGCAGTTCCGTGGAAAATTTCCAGGAGAGCTGGAACTACTTTCATGCATTAATAGCAGACGGCATAATGAGGCCGTCTGGGAGGCGGGCTTGGGCATGGCGCGAGAGATCTGGAAAGATCCGGCGCGAGTTAACCCTTTAGGTGCTGCTGCTGCTGCTGCTGCTGCTGCTGATGCTGCTGCTGTTACGTAAAAGGACGGCCTTCAGCAGTCTTCGTGCGATGCTTCAACGGCCTTCTGGTGAGGCGTTCAGGGCCGCCCATGAATCAATCTTTCAGCAAGGAAACTCAGCAGTTATTCTAAAGGGAAAATCCAATCAACGCTTAAGGACAGGACCTTAACTTGTCCTTAAGTAAATCATTTGCCATTAATGGGTTTATTCGGATAAGCATCATTATTTTTGAAGCACAACTTGTGACGATCTTAAAATATATTTCTCTGAGGATGGTAGTCCTCGAACATGTAAACATAGCTGGGGCGCAAGGTTAATGCATTATTAAGTATGATTTAACCAACAAAACACGTTACTAATTTATTTAATAACTACATGGTTATGGGAAAATTGAACGAGCAAAAAAAAAAAAGCTTGGGTTGTGCAAATAAGTAAATTTATTATTAATTTATTACGATGATAAAATGGTATTTTTTATGAAAAAGATATATCTTGCTAGCTTATAAATTTGTAAATTCCATGTGTATGCAGGCCTATCTACAACAGCACATATATATGCATATGCATAACAGCTTATCTATTGCGCGATAATTCTTGAAATTCATTTAAGAAGTGCATTGCATGACTATAAGGTGCATTATTCTAATTGATTGTTGTCGTTGGCAACCAGCTTCAGGCTGCCCTGAACCGGTTCCGTGGAAGCTGGATCCAACCACTTGCTGATCGGGTGCAAAACGCCCTCATGCCGTGGTTAAGGAAAACACACTTGGAAGAAAGAAGAGGGTTAATAAACATTGCCAGCGAATGACAACAAACCTAGATGCTGTGTGTAAAGGAGATTTGTAGGTGCAGCTCTTAAGTTGTAGTAAATGAAATATAGAAGATAGATACTTTAGATAGATAGATAGATAGATAGATAGATATAGAGATAGAGATAGATAGATAGATAGAGATAGAGATAGATAGATAGAGATAGAGATAGATAGATAGAGATAGATAGATTGATACATATCATTATCAAGACCTTCTATTGCTTAATCCTTGATGTTGAGGTGGCTATATAGATAGATATACTATATAGATAGTATTAGATACATATAATATTAACACATACATAATACATATATACCTGTCTTAGCTCTAATACACGTTGCTACAACAGCCACGTGAGTTTGTTTTGGAACACGCTGCGGTGCAGATGACGCTGTCTGCGACGTTGTTTATGTAGATGAGAAGATGGCATCTTAGGCCTAAAGTTGTAGGTTAGTGACGTTGCAGTGCTGACATGCTAATTAGGCTCCGAATGCTGGTATTGTACAGTAATACTTCATGTTAGGATTCTGGTTAATTCTTAGAATTACATTATCTGAACGGGCTAATTTCCCAATTGTTTTGTTTTGTTTTTGTTTTTAAATTAGTTTTAACAGAGCCAACCAAATAAATGAAATCTTACAATAACTATTTCATTGTATGTTGACTGTTTAAGAGAGCATTGAAAAGTTCTGAACACCAAAAAGTACATTAATGTCAGAAAATATTTAAATTGAAACACTAACACCATCTTCGTAATATTGCTCAGCACTGCTTGAGACATTATGTTAAACCAGAAGGGATTTGTGTGTTTTGGAGGCCCTCGAAGGTCCTGGGCCTCCACGCCGCGAGGGTGGAAACACTTGGGGTGAAGTCCTCTATCCCCAGTGGCTAAAACAGGACAGTGTGCATTGCACAAGCTGCTCCAGCTATCCAACGCAGATACTTATTGATTTTTTGCATGCTTCTGGTTTCTACTACCAACTATGGATGATCATTCTTACCCTAGAGAGCCTCTACATAGCCCACTCAGGTGCTGATGAGGCGTTAAACAATAACACTACTACTACTACTACTGTGTGTTTCGGAGAACGGTGTCATACATTGGAATGACGATTTTCCAAGAACGGTGTCATCCGCACAATGTTGTTTATCACATTTTCCCAAGAACGGAATTGCACCTGAGAAAACGCAGTAAGACGTCAAGGTGTCTGGAGAAGTGTGACTGAGCCAAACAAGGAAATGTACTGTGCAAAAGCAACCTGTTTGTTATAGAATCATTTTGGTTTTGTTTCTTCCCCAGATTTTAACCATAAAGAACCAGTTACATTATGCATTGCATTGCATTGAATGTATTCTAATGTATTTATTGTATTGTAACCAGCTGTTAACCTCGACTGAGCAGCAGTTGCATTGAGGCTTTAGAATTATCAATTAATGTTCAAATAATCATCAGTGTTTTTTTAGCTAATTTCCATATTTATGAAGCACATTTGTCACATATTCACAGTCAAGTCAAACAATTTATGACACTTTTAATGTCTTTTTTTTTTGGTTGTTTTTAATAATGAGATCTTGAATGATAAATATGTTTCTTTTTCTTGAATGATAAATCAATTTTTATTTCTATATACACATTGTCAAATGGTTATTGTCGACCAAACCTAGTAATATTATTTGTAAAATCAATACATGATGGTATTGTGTAATAGCACCAGTTGAATTTGTGACATTTAATGTATTTGCTCAATAAGCACTGCCAACACAACAGCGTTATCCTGTGGCATTATACTCCACCAGCCAAAATAAACAGGGGTTCGTTTTGCCAAGGGATGGGCTGACCCCTGCAGTTCCATGTCCACACTGTTTTGTGTACACATGCTGAAGCCAGTCTGTCAGTCCTGCGGATAGGTCATTGACCTGTGGTCTATCAGCTGAGGTCTTTATTGCTTTGCTGGAATTAAGTGATTCCAATCAAAGCAGACCAAGAGCAAATTGATGGCTCAGTCGATGCAATGAGTCCGCAATTGATGGCATTTGTCGTCTGCTGTTCCGCCTTTTATTGCCACTCTTTCCCGCCAACCTTCTATTGCCTCGTCTGGTGATCGGCTTCCATCCAGACTATGGCATTTGACGAATATGCTTTTGTTATTTTTCATCATCCGAATAAATATTGCCATTTCTGGTAAGGTCAAATTTAACAACGCGTTTCCCTCTCGCTATTTATGCAATGACCAGATCAGCAAATGTGTAAATGGTATAAAAAAAGCAGGCTATTTGTTTAACAGTCCTATCCTGCATATATATATATATATATATATATATATATATATATATATATATACGTGTATATGATCTGGCGTCTGTATGAGCATTGTTGTTGATGTTATGTTAGCTATGCTAAGCTATGCTATTTTCGTACCTTATGATTTTCCCTGACGCCCTATGCTATGATATGCTATGCTGTGCTATGCTGTGCTGAGCTGTGCTATGCTGTGCTATGCTATGCTGTGCTGAGCTGTGCTATGCTGTACTATGCTGTGTTATGTTGTGCTGTGCTGTGCTATTTTTGTACCTTATGATTTTCCCTGACGTTCTATGCTATGCTGTGTTATGCTGTGCTATGCTATGCTGTACTATGCTGTGCTGTGCTATGCTATGCTGTACTATGCTGTGTTATGCTGTGCTATGATGTGCTAATCTACGCTATGCTGTGTTATGCTGTGCTGTGCTATGCTTTGCTTTCATATAAAAGCTACAGGTCACCTTTGAGTGGCTAAAAGTAAAACTGGAAAGCATAAGCGTGTAATTTACATGTTATACACTGTACATGCGTTCTATTTACTTTATTGATTGGTTGCTCGGTCACAATGGACTTCTGGTTTGCACGCCCACGCATTGGATTAAATTGTAAAAGCCAAGATATCACATGTCACAAGCTAATGAATTGTCATCATTAATAAATCATTGATGATTTAGTAAGGGACCCAGCACCAGCCCCAACTTATGCCTGTGTTTTATCATGCATGTTTCATAGACACGTTTCAGCCTGTATTGTGGTTCGCAAGTGCTTTTTGGTTTGCTGGATATTGTATTTATGTATATGACCTTCGTCCCTTTTTGGAAATTTTAGAAAAAAGGTTATTCAGCTAAACATAACTCCCTTAAGTATTCCGTTAATCACGATGGACTAACTTTTATTCCAAAGCATTTCACTTTACATGACATTAATTGAATAACTTAATTAGATTAAATTATTGTTTGCGGATAGTGTTAGTCTTACACAGACACATCAAATAACTAATATCTTTGACAAAAATATGTTTTATTGTCAGACGCTGTATGGGTTTGATAACAATAAACTGATATTAAATTAATTAGTACAGGTTAGATTGCTAAGAATATCTTACAGTTCTTATCAAAGCTTTTGATCACTATCTTCAGTCGACATTTTTTAAAATCTTTTTATCTCTCATACGCAATAATGCAGAACTAGTTCATACTTTTAAAAGCATAGAGTCTTGATTTTACGGTCTGATAAAGTTCTTTAAATGCAGTCTAAGGATGTTCTGCAACTTTTTGAAGGGCCTTTGTATTTTTTCGTCTGTAAAATGTTATGAAAATAAAGTCTTTCTTCCCCCAGACAATTTTGAGTCTTTCTTTGGCTTACACAATAATGACTGTTGGCCATGTAATACAGTCGACTGTGAGGACTTTAATGTAAGTCACAAAACACCCAGGAAACGTGCTTTTTTCTGCTGACAAAAGAATTGCAAAGGATAAAATTGAAAGGCAACCATATACATTAACCGTCCTTTACAGTGCCAGATAAGCTCATTTATAGATACAATTTAACATTAATTGAAGATACGTGTATATATATCATAGCCTGGAATTATTTGACACGGTTTTAGATAAACCACCAGAGTGACGCCACGGATATAATATTATAATGAGAGGGTAGACAAGAGAGGATTTTGAGGAGAACCCTCACCCCCCCCCCCCCCCCTAACTAAATACTTGCCAGATATATTCAATTTTATTTTTGCTCTTTACAAATTTTGTCAACAATACCCCCCCCCCCCCCCTTTCCTTGTACCAGATTTCTGGCTACGTCCTTGCACTGAACCTATGACCCTGAAATAAGGAGCTGCGTACCATCTTAACCACTATACCGTTTGACTGCCATACACATTAATTATGCAATTAAGTCAATCTGAAATCAAATCGTTAAATCAATAAGCCTCCAACAATGGGTCAAATTTTAGAAGACCCAGACAAGCTGAAACGTAGTTTCCCGATAGACCCCTTCCTCCCATTTACCAATTGTCATTGGATGTTCACGCTGAATTGAGCTTGACGTCATCATCTTGGCTTCTTATATGTTTTTTTTTTTTTTCTTTCTGCCTTTCTATTTGTCCATCCTTTTGTAGAAATCTTTCCCGTTAAGACTTGTCATAAGTCATAAATCATGTCTTCAGTGCACTAATGTGTGGCAAACAGGATGTCTCTTTCATAATCTCCTTTTGTAGCATGCAATATATACAATATATTATGTATATACATGTCATGCTGTGAAGTAACAAATGCGAGCTAGTGTACTGTGTGACTAATGCATGTAAGAATATGGAATATTGAATGATTGTAATGCCATGGAGTAACTAATGCATGTTATTGCTAGTTGTGGAGTAACAAATGCATGTTATGCCATGTGGTAATGCATGTTATGCCATGGAGTGTGCTAACTTTATACTGTGGGGTAACAAACCTTACTTTTTAAATCTTTGGGTTTTTAAAACATTAATCATTATGCAGTTGTAAGAACCTAATTAGTGCAATGCTGATTTTTGCTTTAATTTAGTGTGGCCAAACAGCCGTGTGACTTCTAGTTGTTGCAATATATAAACGTAAAAAACAGAAAATGTATGTTGATGCCAAAAGCATGTCAGATACAAGATTATCAATCCATTTGTCTGATTATTGATAACACTTGCGTGACACAGTTTTTCAGAACTTTTCACTTCCCGAAAACTGTTGCGGTTTAGTTTTCAATTGGTCGACCAGAAATGGCCGATTTTTAAAAAAAAAATTCCATATATGAACCAAAAAAAAAAAAAAAAGATCAACAAGGGAACAAGCAGGTCGAGTACGTGAGTTCGTTTATACACACATTTTCAACTTTTAAATGTCATTAGGTGTAGTTCCTAGGATGTGATTATCTAAAAATAAAAAACAACAACAACATACAGATTAATTAAATCAAATTAAATAACCTGTTAAGCTTAATATTACAAATACCCAGTATATCATTTTAAAACATCGGAATGATTAAATGCTGCAAAAATGTCACCTCTTGTAAGTCTGCCTATCTCTTTGTGGCAAGAAATACAAATCTCAATGGCCTACATGCTCTGCACTAGACTGCAGTTTTGCCTGTCCTTACCGATTAAAATGTTAAACGTCCCTACTACACATTATCCTTTTTTTTAAAGTGAAATTAATAGTCCTGATTGTGAGGTTCCTTGTTTTGTAAGTAATTTCTTTATTGCATCTTAGTTGAAATGGTATAACATAAAATGAAGCAGCTATATTACATTGGATTGCAGTGATCTTAATTAGTTTGTATATAGTTCCCAACTGAAGCATTTTGTCCATGGTGTATGGATATAGATCTATGTAGGTATTCCATTTATGTTTAATTTCTCATATAAAGCCTGGGGCAGTTATTACATGAAGTGTGTCTTTGATTCTAAGAAATCATTGAGGCTCCTTAAAATGAACAAAATAATTAGCCAAGCGTTATTTGGAGGGGGGGGGGGGAGGCAACGGACTGCACACTAAACAACCTGAATAATTATGTAAGTTTATATGTACTGTATAATACTTTTAGTGAATTTTTTATATTTTCATAACATAGATCATCACAATCAGCCCACCTTACTAGTAAGACCCCCCCCCCCCCCCTAACCCCACCCCACTAGTCCATCCAGGCCTAAACTAAACTTTAATGCAGCCCAATCTATATTTGGTTACATTTTTTTCTATAATGGTTGATAACACTGGCATATATGCTTTTTATGTGCACTTCAATATCTGTTTATCACAATCAACTGTAATTGTCAAAATAATGGGAACAAAGTTTGGTTCCTCTTTTCCAGAAAGTGGTGCGTAGAACTGCGTTACCATAATTCCAAGAACTGAATTCTATATCTCTTCCTGTTACATCCAGTACGGATTGATTTGGACCAATGGCAGTTGTACAACAATCTAATTAGTATGTCTGAATGAATGTCAATTTAGGAAGTTACATTTCCCAAAATTTGCATGTGCATAGGGAAGCTAATTTAATGGTTACGATAGATAGATAGATAGATAGATAGATAGATATGGAAAGTGCAGCCCTCTAATGCAAGTTCTTGTCGCTATCAAGGGTTGATTGATGAGAGAGGAGGAGTCCACCCATGTTATTATACATTTACCCCCATGGGTGGGGTCTTTTACTTGCCTCAGCATAGACACCGAGTACAAGGGACCGCCAATTTAACATCTCAAGTGACAACCAGCTGGAATGTTGCTCATGAAGGAAAAAACGTGGGAACAACTTATAACTTTTATGAGAACATGTAACATAAACTTTCATACACTGTATGGCTCTTTAAGATTTCCAATATATACATTTCATAAAATAGGCCAAAATATATAGTCTCAAGTTTATTGTACTTAGTTGTGGAAAATACCTGTTGGACCCATAGGAAGTTTTGTACACATACAAGCAAGCCCACTTTATTTCAAATTGACAGTCTTATCAGATCCAGGCACCCAGGAATGTTGTATCAGTTATCATATGGTCAGTCATTAATCATCAGTCTGTAGCTGATACACAGACACTATACAGATATATTACAAACTGATATGACAATTATTGTTCATTTGGTATTACTCTTGTTGTATGTACAATGTTTGTAAACAAAAACGAAATTAAAAACGTACACTGAAAATCATTTTGACTGGAGTGACTGTCCCAGTGTCTCCCCGTCCAACAAGTCAGTCAACACTATTATAGTTATGTTACATATATTCTCATAAAAGTTATTATAATAACACTATACCAATATTCAAAATTATTTTGTATAGGCCTAGATTTAGGCCATATGCCTATTTTTTTTATAGAAAGCATGGAGCAGTACAAAATGATGACGCTTCTCCACTTACTGTTTTAGACTTTTTCAACATACCTTCTGCTCTTTCTCAACAACTGTGTGACCTGTACAAGCTTCACTACCAGCTACAATCACAATTGTGACGTCACAATGGCCATTGTTCTGATAAAACCATAAAGCAGTCAAAATTGGGTTTGGCCCTATGTGGGCGACGTCGGAACATCATCAGGTCAACATCGGGAATGTTTTCTTGCATAGTTTATTATTAAGATGACTAAACATCCAGTAACAATGGCGTAACTTGGTACATAAATGGTTAAAATCATTATTGTATACAGACACAGCGGAAATGTAAAAAAAAGGTCTTCCAAATGTCAAAAAATATTAGTTTAAATTTAAACCGTTCACTCAATTTCTTTGTTGCTGGTACAGTTTATTTTCATGGTCACTACGCTGAAGAGCCTCACCATTAAGTACACTTCGGTAAGTTGCCCTTGGTACCTTTGGTGCAAAATATACAGGTCTTATAGCGAGGTGGTGTTAATTATCCTGTAATTAGTTATATCAAGTAGGGAGGTTTTGTTAATAATGAGACAATGCCGGGAAGTGACTTTACAACGTCCTGCAAAATATAAGATCTCTTGAGTATTGTTCATTGTGCTTATTTTGCAGGTTTCACTATTTTTTTTTCATGGGATTATATGTGCACGAAGTTTAACAGCCTTCCTATCTACCTTAATCTATTGTATACTGATAAATATGAGCGCACACACTATTACTAATATTGACATGGTGCTATTTTTTCACAATCATCATTTTTATGCATTGAATCAGCAATTTCAACTTCTGCTCATAAATTTTTTTAATGTTATCACTGAATGACTTACAGTTAGTTCCATTAAATACGGTTGACTCTAGACAGTTGTAGCCACCTATTCCTTGCTGTAGCTATAACTGGCTAAAGTCAGCCACTTCTGTCTAAACTGTCAGCTCAGTGGTAGCGCGCTGGGCTTCCAACCACTGGGTCCCGGGTTCAATTCACGGTCGAGCCTATATTGGATGGCTGTTTCATCCTTCGTCTCATTGCTATGGCCCATTAGGTGCAGAAATAAAGCCCTAATCCACCACCACCATTCTATCTAAACTGTCTACTCCTAGCTTCTAGTCGGCTTAAACCTAGCATCATCAACTGACGCCCTCTGTTCAAAATTTATATCCAGCAGACTGACTGAATTCACGGTGCACCTGAACCATTCTACTTGAGTGTCATCCATAGACAAAATAAACCTTGGTAAATGTGAGAAATGTATCTAAAATATAAATATGTATGTGCAGTAGACATGCTTGAGTAACTCTCAACTTATGCACCAGATGGTGCTGCATCCCAGATTTGAGTAGCCAGTTCTAGTTTGTGGCAGGTAGCATCTCATAGCAGAAGTTGTCTAACATTGTCTAGGTTCACTTTGACGGGCCGTTTTTAATGAAACTAGTCACCGCCGATAAAAACCTAATCACTCATTTTCAATTGTATGAACTGATGATAGTTGGCACTGATCCAGACAATATCTATTCAACTTGTTGCAAAATACCACGAAAAAAGACAGGACTGCTGCCAGGCTACCTTAGGGCGAGATTCCATTGAATTTTGCGACAGAGTTGGTTGTGTGATACTAGATGAAGCAAAGTTCATCAGAAATGCTGTTTTGATTCGTTTATAATTGATGATTTCAATTACGGAAGAATATATAAATTTGTGGCTATACTAAGCTCTACTTCAGTCATATCCGGATAATCTGCACAATGTAAACAAAGCGAAAATTCCCCATAATGCGTCGTCAGTTTGATTTCAAATTGTTTGTTTGTTTGTTATTGTATTGTATTAAGAATTATAGTATAGTGCAACACCATGGTTATACACAGCCCTACATGTACTGTTGATTGATGCATTTGGTAGATTTGCATATAATTGGTTTGTTTACCAGCCAGAGTATGCACAATGTATTGTCATGTCAAGCTGGCCTATTGAAGGCCTAATCCATCATAGGGAGGGAGGGGGTCGCCCTGAGGTATTCCTGGCCTACTGACCCCAGCTGCTGAGGCAAGCGATTTTGAGATGTGAAGGTCGGGGGAGGGGCAGGGGAAATGGGAATTCCATCTTCCAAAACAAATTCCCAAACGCCACCTCCCCTCTTCAATATGCTGCCAAAGATAACATCTAATTGACAGGTTCTTGATAGTGGGGAATAACGCACTATTTATCACAATTTGGGTACTGCATTGACTTATACAAGCCTGGCATGTGTTGTTTTATTTGTTGTAGTTTTCATGTCAACTTTTTATGTGTCATTGAGATTATTCTACTTTAAACGGAACCGGAAGTCTTACTAATATCCAGTCGGTCAATAATGCCGCTGACCGATGAATGAAACTGTCAATCCAACTCTCTTTCTCAACAAATAGCAAGCTGTCAGTCTATCAGCTGTTTCCTCTCAGGCATACTGCGTATACCAGTACTGCGTATACTACGAACAGTGGGGTTCCATTATTCAATGGAGGTGTGATAAACAGTATTAATGTCTACATCCGCTGTTTATCACATTTGCATGTAGTAAATGATTATCTCATTAACATCTTACTAATAAGAATGAAGACCACCTCAGCTACCACCTCAGCTTTAAGACCCTAGGTTCCGGACCCAAAGATGTAATATTGGATTTTCACGGAAGGTTCTCTGTATTTGCACCGGGTGGCTACTACAGAATACTACAATTCTATTGGCTGAAAAAGTTCCCACCCTTGACTCTGATTGGCTGAAGCAAAGTGCATCCTAGCAGCAGTATTTTTTTAGTGCATTTTAATGTATATTTGACATCTTTCATTTAGTTGATTTCTGTTATTTTCCAGAGAAAATTATATTTATGGAATTACTTAGTTATGACCGTTACAATGTCTGAAAAGCAAAATGAGTAATAAGGGGAGAGGAAAGACTTATGTCTTGCTGAATTCAGGGCTACTCAGTGAAAAGACTATTATGTCCTAGATAATTTGTAAGAATTGCATAATTAAGACCACTTCTACACAGTGATCGATGAACCAGGCATTTAATCAAGATTTACACCCTTGGTGACTTCTGATCTTTAGGCCTAACCAAGTGATCTTTTTTGGTGGCTTGCCAACAGTTAGGGAAGCACACGATGATGAATTTGTTATTATGTCTGGAGGCTTGAGCCACGATTTTTTATCCCACAAAACCACTTGCTAATTTTTACCCTTGCAGTGATCTATTGGCTTATTTGCGCAGTTTCCCTCTTCACTTGCTGGCTATTTATAAGTATGCAATTTTCCTCGAAATTTATTCTAAATATTATATATAATAACTATGGTGATATAGTGTTATTAAGGTCACGTTTTTAATGATTTGAAGATTCAGGATTTGACTGTGCAACCCTAGGAGAGGTTAGATTGCAAACTTAGACATCAGCATTGAAAAGAAATCTACCTAGGACTTTCAGCAGCTCAGGCTCCTTAGAAGTCATTATCCATGTAAACTTTCCTATGTTATGTAATGTGTCGAAGTTTTCAATATATTTCCTGGCTATTTCATTTAAGTTCTGTCGAAATAATGTATTGCTGGAACATTTTTTTAAAAGTTTATAGGTCCTAAGCTTTGGTTGCTGTGTGTATTTATTAATTTCTGCAATGATGCCTTCTTGTTGTTTGGTGTATAGATTGACTTTTGTCATTTTGCAGATAATGTCAACATTTACGAGACTATTTTGATCAAGGGTTATACCACAAATATTCAATATATCACTCACTTTTCCAAATCAACTATACTGGACTTGTATGATAAAATCTTTTTGAATTTTAAGACATCTCTTTAATAATTCACTATCAGGCAACTTCTCTAATTTACCCCAATAATTTATCATTCTGATATATTGCCTAACATGTAAAATAGCACGTGGCCTGTATAGAATAGCACGTGGTCTGTTGCATACTCAGCCTTGTGTGTTTGCAGCAACATAAATATAACTTACGTTTTTATCCTTTGATAGCATAATCTCTGGCTGGACTGGGCCACTTTGGTATTTGCCACTTTTGAGAACACCCCTCTTGGCAAGTGCGACAAACACGTGGCTCAAGAATGGTACTGTTTAAGATTTTAAAAAACAAGTAAAGTTAAAACAAAAGAGGGTCTGAAATCTTAGACAATTGGAAGGTATAAAATAACTTTCCCCCCAATACCAATGTATACCATAGTAATTTTGATTAACAAAATAGTAATTTTTCTCTTACAAGTGATTCAGCCACAATGAGATTAAGGCCGACTAAATGATTAGTTGAACAATTTTTTTTCTTATAATTTTTTGACGAAAATTGTGTAACCAGTGAAGTCAGGGGTGGTGGCCTAGCTCAGTTGTAGCATGCTGGGCTTCCAACCACTGGGTCCCGGGTTCAAAACCCAGTCGAGCCTAAGTTGGATAGCTGTTTAATCCTTCATCTCATTGCATGATCCCTGCCTGTCATAATCAGCCCACCAGGTGCAGAAATACAGGACGTAAAGCCCTAGTCCATCCACCCACCCAGTGAAATCCTGCACAATTATGCTGGGAATGGGCCCATGGGGTAGACTTGCATTACTTCAAAGTTTTAGGGTGGTCAAACACAGTTAAAACTTTATCCAAATGTCTAAAGGTTAGTTGCTTTCACTGTCATTCTAAAAAAAAAAGTAGAATAGATTATACATTGTATGATGAGGATAGGTTGTAAGTAATTATTTTGTCCCTGCCATGCATTTTACACAGAATTTATGCAAGCTTATTTTGTATCAAAAACGCAGTTATGATAATATTATTTGCTGTGATTTGTAATCTATAAAGCAGCTCAGGGTCTTGGTAATACAAGTAGTTGAGAAACAATCAATGAATCAATCAATATTTCCAAGGTTTTATAAATTTTGAATGCAATTCCAGAATTATATATATGCTTTTATTGACACAGTTATATCATACATGATACATTTGTCAAAAATAACAGATAAAAACGTGTACTAAGTCTACTTCTACTCACTATTTCTATATTCAATATATATATACATGGTAAAAAAGTAAAAGGTATACATTATCAATGGATTATCTATACATCCATGGTCCCAGTTGCTGAACAATAGCACGGTAATATGAACATTAAGTTTCGTTTACATACATTTGTTAAAATATATATATATAGACATATATCACATGTATACAGTAACCCTAAATACATATATTACTGCAGTTAATACTGTTCATTATCACAATGTTAATTTAAGTACAACATTTGAATTAGGAGTATATATAACAAGGCATCGTGCACAGTTATGTACATGAGTGTAAAACCACATAGATCACAATATGTAAAAATGCTTGTAGTGCAGAAACTGCTAGTTTGGGGGGTGATGGTTAATGCTCGACAATGTATGATGACCCAACCATTCATTAGGCATCAATATTTACAAGAAATTTTCCAAGGGATTTTAACAACTCAGGCTTTTTTGATTTCATGATGGTCTTAAATTTGTCTTCTTTGTTTAGTTGCTCAAAATTTTCTATGTGATCATTAGATATTTTAAAGAGGTCCTCACGACTAAGTGTGTTATGTGGGCATACTATTAGACAATGTTTTTCATCTTCGATTACATGAATATTGCATTTTAGGCATAATCTCTCAACTGCTGGCAATATAGGGTTTTCAAAGTTTTGGCTGTAGTGTAGAGTCATTGATTTCAGCTAGCATAGTTTCCTGACATTTCTCATAGATTTTAGATTTAAACGTTTTAGCAATGGATTCTAGCTCATTGTTTACAAGTCTTAAATGGTCTCTTTGTGGATATTTAAAATTGTAATTCAGATAAAAACCATGCATCTAATTTTCAAGTGATGCTGGTATAGGCTATATATATGTATATAGACACATTTCAATTTATATTGACAGTAATTTCATCCTTTACTTGTTTTTGGACTATACACTGTGGACTACAATGTTGCAACTGCACCAACCAAATGACCAAACCAACCAACAAATCAACCAACCAACCAACCAACCAATACAGCAGTGTTTTTACCTGTCTTTACTACACAAGGCCAGACAAAGCAATGAAGATCTTGATAAAAATACTTAAATCTCCCATATACCATGCAGAGAGTCTTATTGCAGACTTCGTTGACATTTGGTTTTTGGGGAGTTTATCAGTGGGACATCCCAGTGTAATCCTGCCAACACGCAGTCTAGCCTTGGCTTTGTGCATCTAATATCTAATCAGCAAGGTTTACCTTATGTTTAACACCAACTAAAAGAGAATTATCTCAGTATTATGACCAATAAAAGCAACAATTTCCGAGAAAATTCTTCAAGCCAGCCTTGACATGATTCTTAGCTTTTTAATCTGATTTTTATGGTCTAATCTTGGATTTCGTAATGAAGCTTTTGTGATAATCCGGCTTTACAAAATTCATTTGTTTTTGGCCTTCACATTTTGATGGTGGAATTATCTTAAGCTGTGCTTTAATTTTAATGCTGTTTAACATCGAAAAAAATATTAATTCAATGAGCCATAAGAAATTGTTATTTCATGGTAACCATCAGTGTGAATAGGTTTCAATGAGATTTTTAGCCAAGGTATCTTATTGTCCTTTAACTTTAAAGAATACTGTATCTAAGACCAGCCACTTTCGCAGCTTTAAGCAGATTTTTTTGTCGAAATATCGACACCTTATCAAATGGCTTTTGTCAAGTGGTTTATGTTAATTAATGGTTTGATAATATTTTACGGGGTGAAAAATACAGAATTTTTTTTTTTCAATAATGATTGTTATAACAAAAATGTGTTTACAAATAGATATATAGATGATCAACTCCCTGGTGTGTATGACTAAAGTAAATAAATAGAAAGATTTGAGGACGAACAGGTCAAGTCATTGAACTGGATGCACTGACCGAAGGATGCTCACTTGGTTGGGTCTTTAATTAATCTGTGCATGTGACATGCAATAAAGTATTTAAAATAACCAATTGAACATAGATTGTTTTCTTTGTTGTGTAATTTCTATTCTTCGCCAATCTATTGTTGGTGTTACCGTATTTTCTCGATTAAAAATAAATAAAGGTAAAACATGTAGGCCTATAAGCTCCAACCCTATGGCCCTAAACGTTGGGTTCTATTTCGTGACTTGGCCTGGATCCCCCCCCCCCAAGCCAAATAAATAGATAAATAAATAGAATAAACAAAATGACATAGAATTGTTTATCCATTACAGTCTGCTGCTGTTTGACAAGTTGTGCACAACAATATGTGTTGCCATTATACAGTCCGCATTCGTACCTACTTCTGAAACTGTCCAATTAATTTTTGATTGCTGTAAATGACTTAATATCTGCAGATATTAAAGACCTGAAATCTGCAGATATTTAAGACTTTAAATCTGCAGATATTTAAGAATTGAAATCTGTAGATATTTAAGACTTGAAATCTGTAGATATTAAAGACCTGAAATCTGCAGATATTAAAGACCTGAAATCTGCAGATATTAAATAATTGAAATCTGTAGATATTTAAGACTTGAAATCTGTAGATATTAAAGACCTGAAATCTGCAGATATTAAAGACCTGAAATCTGTAGATATTTAAGACTTGAAATCTGTAGATATTAAAGACCTGAAATCTGTAGATATTTAAGACTTGAAATCTGCAGATATTTAAGAATTGAAATCTGCAGATATTAAAGACCTGAAATCTGCAGATATTAAAGACCTGAAATCTGCAGATATTAAAGACTTGAAATCTGTAGATATTAAAGACCTGAAATCTGCAGATATTAAAGACCTGAAATCTGTAGATATTTAAGACTTGAAATCTGCAGATATTTAAGAATTGAAATCTGCAGATATTAAAGACCTGAAATCTGCAGATATTAAAGACCTGAAATCTGCAGATATTAAAGACTTGAAATCTGTAGATATTAAAGACCTGAAATCTGCAGATATTAAAGACCTGAAATCTGTAGATATTTAAGACTTTAAATCTGCAGATATTTAAGACTTGAAATCTGCAGATATTAAAGACCTGAAATCTGCAGATATTAAAGACCTGAAATCTGCAGATATTAAAGACTTGAAATCTGTAGATATTAAAGACCTGAAATCTGCAGATATTAAAGACCTGAAATCTGTAGATATTTAAGACTTTAAATCTGCAGATATTTAAGAATTGAAATCTGCAGATATTAAAGACCTGAAATCTGCAGATATTAAAGACCTGAAATCTGCAGATATTAAAGACTTGAAATCTGTAGATATTAAAGACCTGAAATCTGCAGATATTAAAGACCTGAAATCTGTAGATATTTAAGACTTTAAATCTGCAGATATTTAAGAATTGAAATCTGCAGATATTAAAGACCTGAAATATGCAGATATTTAAGCTGTAAATGACTTTAAATCTGTAGATATTTAAGAGACCCAGGCTTGCAATCGAAAGAGTACGGCACACTGTTGCATGAGTAATATTTGATCTCTCGTTTTATCAAGAATGATGCAACTCCGCTGATTCCAGTGGCAAGAGGCATTACACTTTGTGTTGAAATAGGACCTTAGTCCGTCTGTCATTGTCTAATACAAATGCTAGGTGTTATAAGGCCACGACTAAAAGCAGCCAGCATCAATTAATATGAAAGGTCATGTCATGGTGATTTCCCTGTCAAATGCAGTGTCAAATTAAGGGCCCGGATGCAGTTTAACTGTCAACAATGACCCAGTGAACTTAACAGGGAACGAGTGCAAAAAGGTCCGAGTCAGCAAATCCCATCATTGGTGGGACACCAGCTATATTTACATTTTAATCATTTAAAGTAATGTCCTGCAACAAAACACCCACACATTTTTAGATTTGCTGATTCGTATTTTTATATTGGTTTGTAGTAAGCAGATATTTTCAGATACCCTTCTCGTTTAATCGTAATATGCCATTCGTGGGATAGTGGTGCACACTATCAATTTCAGATCCTTAATAATCATCTCTTTTTTACATCTGATTCCTACAAGTGTCGTGTACCAATAAATGCTTATAAAAAATACTGTTGATTGAAATTTAATTAAAATGTTGCTTAGTTATTGCTCGTCTTTTCATTTTATTCTGCTGTATACATAAATATTTTTATTTTGTTAATCATATAAATTACATAAAAAATGAAATAGTGATTATATCAAAGAATCCGAAACCTTTAGTTATTAAAAATTACGAGACATGAAGGTTCAATTGTATTTTTAATGTTTTATTCATATATGAGCTTAATCTGACATAAATTACTAATAGACCTATGACATTTTACACACTGCCATGGAAACTGCTGCCAAAGGCAAAATGTATATAATTTCATCAACATATTTTGGATGGCTGCATTGCATTCTTGGGCATATGAGAAGTGCTGATGATGATTTTTCTTCTGGGGCAAAAGAAACAAATTTCCTCAAAGGGTATGTGACAAACAGGTCTGTGCATATATATGAGAAATTTTAATCCCACATGACAGGTGTGTTGGTGATGCTACAATAAGCTCCCCAATTTCTTGGAGCATGATGGAAATTGCAACATCGAAACAACAGCCTTGTGGGGCTAATTATATAGGATCCAAATCAGTCGCACTGTGGCCTGTGGCATTGGTTGAAACATAACAACAACAAGCACCTCACCACAACAGCAATTCTGCAGAAAGTTCAACAACCTGAGCAGGTATGCTCTTGGTGGGGGTGGGACCACTTAGGGGGAGGGTAATAGAGTTTTGTAATATTTGCCCTGCCCTCTTACCAAACGGGTGATACATAGCTGATCGGTTGTGCTGACAAGCAACGTGAAAAATGAACAATTCTTAAGTGCACTAGGTTCAGGAAAAGGTTTCACTTGGGATAATTTTGTAATTTAAGAAAGCTTAAGCGTTGGACAGATTTGTGCTAGTTACAAAGCAGTTAGTATAAGCTAGCTAGTGAGACACATTCACCATTGGCTCAGGCTATAAGCATAGAGCCAGCTGGGGAGTTTGGTTTAGTGACTGTCTATGCAGAGACAGGTATATATAAGGCCACCTCCATGATGAGCATGAAATGGTGCTTACTCTTAGCCCTTATCATCTCTTCATTACGTTTGCCTTTCCGCTAGTCAACGACAAAAGTTGAAGCAATGACAAAGGAGAAAAAGAAGCAAAGTGATAAAGAAATTACATTATATATATGTATTTATATATATAACATCACTACAATCTGTCTAGTGGACCATGCGGACACAATACCAGTGTTCCCTAATTAATCAGTGCCTGCCAGGCCTCGTTCCTTTATGACGTCATAATCGAACACAATTGTCTGTGACGCAATTCTGATTGTTTACATTTGTTGCCCCATGAAGGCAGATGGATACCATGTGGATACTGTGTATTTCATTGCAAGAGGAACACAAGTAATTTTTTTTTTTTTTTTTTTTTTTTTTTTTTGAGAAAATAATAAAAAGAAAACAACCCCAAAAAAAATTTATTCTGTTAATTGGGTAGTAATTATGCTCTGTTATCAAGAGACTGGATTGACTTCAATCAAGCATTGGGCACAGTGCCTAACCTCCTTTTGAAAAACTAATTGCTCCCTGGTCAGGTGAAACGCTAATTGCTCCCTGATCGCGAATCAAACCAAGGGACAGATTATATGTAGAATGTCACTAGATAATGGTGACTGGGTCAGACAACATCGTACAATGCATACATAAGATAAGATAAGATAAGAAAAGATAAGATATATTTTATTGCCACGCAAAAAATATTATCTTATCTTATGTATGCATTATACGATGTTCTCTGACCCACAAAAATATTATCTTATCTAATCTTATCTTATGTATGCATTGTATGATATTCTCTGAACCACAAACAAATTACCTTATCTTATCTTATCTTATCTTATCTTATATATGCATCTTACGACATTATCACATGATTAGACTGTAAAGCAAAGAACATTTTCTGACAACATCATCACATGCAAAATGTTACATTCATGGGTATTATATTTAAAATAGCTAAACTGTTACAAAAATAAAATCGTGACTGAATGAGCTACAATATCTGATTAACTCTCTCTTAAAAGGTAAATTTTACAAAATACGTAACCTTCGTGCACTGACATTCATTACAGACATGTAAATAAAATGTGTACATACATAATCAGTTGATTTAGTAAGTATAATGCACTAACTAAATGTAATTCTCTTTTCTGGAAACTATAAATTATTCATAAATTGTAACAGGTGTGTAAAGATAATTATGAATCATATGCAGAATGAATTTATAAGTTTGTTTTTTCATAATATTTGTTTTTTGGTAATAATAACCTACAATATTGCGCTGCTCTATGAGCAATGAAACAGGTGATGGTGCAGTGTTAATGAATATCTTCAATATATTTAGGGATTCTCAAGGTCAGCAACTTGTTTGTGTGTCTTAGGAGCACATCCAAGACTGAAAAGAAAATCGAATCCACCCTTGTATTTGATACTGAAACTGATACTAACCAGCATGTGACGAGATTTGTTTGATGTTCTGTTCGAAGACCATAATTTTGACTCAGGTAGAAAAGGGTCAAAACCCTCATCAATATGTACATGTATCAGGTACAATAACCTCATTTACATACACTCTACATGTATCCGATTTCTCTTTATATTACTACGGTACTTTTACTACCTATCATACAGGGTGGGGGCCTAGCTCAGTTGTAGCGCGTTGGGCTTCCAACAAATCGGTCCCGGGTTGATCCCCAGTCGAGCCTAAAAGTTGGATGGCTGTTTCATCCTTCTTCTCATTGCATGGCATGGTCCCTGCCTGTCTTAATTAGTCCAACAGGTGCAGAAATACAGAACGTAAAGCCCTAATCCACCCACCTACCACTACCTGTCATAAACTTAAGGTACTGTATGCTGTTGAGTGCAATATGTTTTTCTCAGTCAGGAAAAAGTAAACAGTGGTCGTACAATGCCACATTGCTACAGGCTGACGACCAGAATCAAACGTCAGTTTTACGAAATGGTAAAAAGAGAACACCTCATGTCACTATGTCACACATTTACCTCATGGGTATAGGAGCCTAATAGGCACAACAAGTTCCATAAGGACCTTTCTACTGAGATAGGGACCTTCAGAGGAGTTAGCCAATGCTCGTGATATAGTACCATATTTGTTGTGTAAATGCAACTTATTACATAGCTTGTGTGTATTAATTGTGTGGAATTCAGAATGCCCATATTCAGTGTGATAGTACAGACATTTTTTAAATTTTACATGGAGAACATAATACATGAGATATTTTTATACAGCTCACAAAACATTGCCAGCCAGCATTGCTAACTTTACATTTAGAGAGAGGTGGCCTTATTGGTGAGTAGGCCTTTTCGTTTGAGTTCGTGAGGCTAGAGTCTACATTCATTCAAGTGCAGTTTCTTATATGATAATACAAAATGTAGGTGTTTTTTTTGTGTGTGTGCATGCCATTTAAGAATTTCTAGCTCTGAAAAGTCGAGATTTCGCTTGTCATCGTCTATCAGATGAACAGGACAATGAACGTTTTGCAAGAACGACTTCACTAAATGGGAAGACACATGTAGGACAGTTGAATTTCAGTTCACTTGCATGTTAACAGTTCAATAAAATGAAAATTGCCATGAGGGTTATTGTGTAATTGCCCTTTTATGTAAGTCATTCTCCCCAGTCCTATTGCCGCCCCACTGACCTTAGTGAGAGGTCACTGCCCTTAGTGACGTCAAAATATGATCACGTCTGGATCACTCATGACGCCCTCTGCGACGTTTTAAAGGACGTTCTAAATAACGTCGCCGAGCGTGACGTTTTCTATTTAAAGATTGTCATCCGTGACACAGAAAGTAGTTCCGACAATTCACTTATCCCTTTTGCCCTAGCAACCGTTATAAGCCGGTTATTTTCGGTTTTTTTCTGGCAAGACAGGTTCTCAAGATCATCCAACATGACAAATAAGTAATGTGGACATTATGAATAGGGGCTGTAGGGTGAAGACATGGGTGAAAGGCTTCAACAGTGCGTATAAAGCACAACTTGCTGCTTTGAAGAAAAAAAACTGCATGAGAGTAGTTTTTATCCATTCAACAGGCACCAAAGATGCAATTTCTGATACGAGTTTATCTGAAATAATCTTGCCTAACCAAAAAAGAGCAGCAGTTTTTACAATAGGAGTGTCGAATGCTGGGTGGTAGTGTTTTATAGGGTGAAAATTTGAAGATTATGGGCACAGATATTACAGCTTGCAGACTTTACATATATCTGACTAGAGCCAGCCTCCTCTCGAGTTGTGGGTGGCTTAATTGTCAGAGTCAATATGTTGAAAAATACGCTTCTTAGGCTTTATTAACAGGCATGTCAGCTAATTTTTGGTGTGCCTAAAAATAAATTTAAGTGGCTACCTTGGTGACCTGGCTACTCCTGGTGACCATTACTACATTTATTGAAACCTTGTGTTGAATTCAGGTAAAAATCATTCCTAGTACAAATTGATCGAATTTCGTGAAACGTGCGTGACCTTAATATGATATCACTTACAATTTCAAGTTCAGCGCACATGCAAGCATGTCAGTCTTATTGTCGGGACATCGTTAAAATTAAGGGGAAAACCTGTCAATTGCTTGATTGTAATCTGCTAAAGACTTGTCCTTGCCCAGGTTAATAACAGTAGCAATGTCAATCTCAATGTGGTTATGCAATGACGTAGACTCATGATAAACATTGTTGGCCCAGTGCCAAAAGGTTATGGTAATTTGTTTTAATGGACTTGGCTACATGATCATAATCATAAAAAAGATTAAACAGTTAAATACCTGACGTTAATAATGCACGCCCTGGCCACGTGCTATCATTTATGCTATTGCCAATTGACTTGTGTCCTTTAATCGGGTGAAAGTGCACTTCGTAATATTGTATTCTCAATAAAGTCGAAAAGCATTGGCAAAACTTCTTTTCATAAGGTACTGTTTCACTAATGCCTTTTTATGAATCATGTTCAATAACCAGTTTATGGACATCTATAATATGCCCATGTCGATGGATCGTGGTCTAGTGGTTAAGGTGTTCGCTTGCTATCCGCAAGGTTGTGGGGTTCGAACCCCAACAACGGCATCGAGGAGCTGGGCAAATCCTCAACCATTGCCTTACCTCACCCGGGTGCAATGGGTACTTTGCATTAGGCATGCAATCACAGTGATTACATTTGTGTGAGCTCTTAAGCCCCTGTGGTTAACCCAGTGTCCAAGGCCGAATACTCCCCAGGAAGTTGAGAAAGACTCTGGATTGGCCTGCCAAGGGTGTAATTGTAAAGTCTGTTGAAACTGCTTGAGCTGTGATTCTAAACTATAATTGCCTGCATTTTTTTGTATTAGAATCTCAATCCATAACATATTCTAATACTATATAATTAGCAGGACTCATAGAGATAGAGATACTTACTAAGATTGGTTTTACAAATAATCTTCTGACGTTTGTTTGTGTACATTTAAGCTGTGACCAGATCACTGATCTTCACATCCTTGAAAATGGTACATTTGTCTTCCTTGAATAAAATGCAGCAACTTTGAATTGAGGACCATAGTTCAAAAGTGCATGGTTTTATTGCAGGGACTTGTTCATGTTAGTCTGATTTCCCGAAAATTGGCATGGCTCATTTTGGTCATAGGGATGAAAGCTTATGGAGGTTTTCCACAAATATCTGTTGGCATTCCTGAAAATGGTGTTTTGACAGTTAAACTTTCTCTTTCTCAAGAGAAACAATATTTCTGATAGCTGATTGCATACAAAGCTGTACACTGTAATTAATTACAAATAGGTCAATGTTAAAATAAAATAATTGCAAACTGTTTTAAACAGCAGATATGTAGTTAAAAATCACATTTTTCTGAAAAGACAGTTTTTTAGGCTGCATATTACAGAATACTAAAAGTATTTAGGTACTTATAATATATATTTAAAAAAGAACTAGACAAAATTCTATGCAACTTAAAAGCAGGAAAGTTTGAAATATATATATGTATATGTTTTTTTTTTTCATAGTATGACTTACAAGCAAAGGTCTTCTTTTATAATTACTAAATACTTTGAGCAAGTGGTCGATATGCAGACAGTTGTGGGTAGCTGGGCAAGAGTAGCGAGGATCGATGGAAAAGTAAATTTTATAGCAAGTTTGGCAATAAAGACAAAGACATAAATTTATGAACTATACTAATTGATTGTAATATTTTGACATTATACCTTGTCAGTATCAGTTACCTGCAACTAATACCCTTTAGTCGGTACAAAATAGATCAATTCATTTATTTTATTTTTTGCATGTCTGGCCTACATTAACCAATTCTGATACAGGTCTCGTTTTTAAAGAGAGCTTTTCTTGTAACATTTACGATTAGTGAACATTTCAGCAAAATGTCAATCTCGCGCATGTGCAAAGGGTACCCTTGGAGTTTTTCTTCACGCAAAATTTTCGAATAGGGAGCTAGGCAAATGTCATGATGAGCGTCGTCGATTCACAACTCTATAATAATCTAATGTCGATAATCTTTTCGTATAATATAGCTCTTAAGTTCTGTGGCGTCATGGCGAACGTCATGAAGAGCGTCGCTGGATTCACGACTTTTAAAAGTGATTTTCTGTAACAGAGTTCGTTTAGTATAGCTCATGCTGATTCTGTTTGGATTGTCGGATCAAAAATAGAGCAAATATTAAGCTATTCTTGGTGGCGGCAAAACGCAATAAAATGTGGATCAAACTGATTGTGTTGTGCTCCCACTAACGTCCGCGCCCGCGCTATATAAACACGCCGCGCTAATTTGTCTTCATTTGACACTACTTCTGACATTTTCATATTTATTTAGTAAATATAGTAAATGTGCCATTTTTGGGAGTTATACTGAATTGTAGAATTGTCATGTATGGCCAACTGACCGAGGCTGACGTAATGATGATATAATGAGGCTGCATGGGGTCAACATGTTGCACATGAAGAGATGCAGCTCAAGGGTGGGTGGGTGAGACGGGCTTTAGTCCCATATTTTTGGCAACAGGTAAGACTGATCAGGACAGGCAGGTGCCAAGGCAAAGGATGAAGCGACCTTCCAACAGATGCAGCCCGAGAAGAGTGCCTGAGCTAGGAATCAAACCCAGGACCTTAGCAGAGATGTTAACTGGTTAATGATGCCTTAACCATTAGGCCACCCAGTTGCTTGAATCGATATAACTTGGTGGTTATAACACATGCATAGTGCATGACTATTTTACATTTTTTTCTTAAACGCAATATGCCCTGCAGTGTGCACTGCTATAAAAGCTAATTTAACTAACCAAATGCACCATTCTGGGCCATTTAAAATCACAAAACCAAAGTCGTAAATGTATAGTAGCAATTATGACAGAGATTATAGAATATGCGTGTCACGATTTATGGGATAATTTCCTCTTTTTACATTGTCTGGTTTTTTGGAAAATTGTGGTGCAAAGACTATCGGGAAATGAAAATTGTGACCTTTGCTTTACTAATCTGGGCGTTACAATGTAGGGCCTATATTTTTCGGCGTGAGGACATCCTGGAGGGTGGGAAGTGATCCAGGGCAGCGGATGAATCCGTCTTCATGAGAAATCCTCCGCCTTCTTTGTCTCCTGTCAAAATTAGTTGTGAATACATCCATCAAAGTGATGTATATACATTCAACGATAAACTGCGATGATGCAAACAATCCCTCTGACACAACTATGTGGTAACAGTTAATAAACAACGAACACTTAAACATGTAAAACTTATTTGCTGTCAATTCAGCAGCTCACAATGTTATAAAACGTATACTGGACTAGTCATTTTGTAGGTGTGTTTATTAATTACTTAGGCTCTCATTTCTAACATCAGAAGCACCATTGTTGTTGTTGTTTACACCATTTAGGTTATACATGTAGTTATTTAAAATCTCATGTGTAAGGGTTTATTTTAGAAAAAAAGAAAACATGTCTGTTCATTTCAGAATAACACAATGGCAAAGTACCAAAAATTTCAAAACAAAAATCTGCTGAAATGATAGACATTTGCTCCCTGGCGGCATCAAAATGTCAGCTTTTAGATGAAATGTGAAAAGAGATGCTGAGCTGGCAATGAAATTTTCGACAAGCTCAGGTCAGCTTCTCCTGCAGTGTATTTATAAACAGTTTTGAAATGTCAATGAAAAGCCGTTTTGCCTTTTTTAGTAGAATCTGCTGATCCGATGTGTCAGCTGATCCTATTTGCCAAAACCCATGCAATGTCAAGGACGAACCCTAGTTCAGCATAATCCTGAACCCTATGTTTGAAACGTTACAATTCAGGGATAATAAGATCCAGGATGCCCTGGTAGTCTATACAGTGAGACCTGACCATAAAGACCACCTCGGTGGAAAAACTCATTCCATTTAATTTGTGAGGTGGTTTAAATGTTATGGTGAGAGAATTCAGCAGGGGGAGGTCTTAACACTGAGGCTCTCTTTAGACGGGGTTCCATTGTAGTTGGATTGTTTGTACTTTATGAAATTCAAATAATTTATTTGTATGCTGATAGTACATAATCAAAACGAACGGTAATGCCTGTTATTGAGTAGAGGTGGGTGACCTCTCTTAGATGTCGATGTGCATCGCTACTGAAGGGCCACCCAAATGTCTTATATATAATTATATACTAAATATGTCCTAGATGGAGCCAGTGGAGTGACACACACACAGTGGTTCTTGGGAAGTGAAAAGAAACAACATCAATCTGTTTGGCATATGAAAGAGAGTTACAGTTGTGGAGTACTTTTTATTAAATATCATCGAAGACCAATGGGAACCAATAGCCAGGATGCCAACATATTGGTTAAATATATACTCGCAAAATTATCCTATATGAGATGTAATAAAATTGACTTGAAAAGCATAAACTAAAACTGAATCCAGGACTTCCCAAGACAATCCCTCAACCAATGCGAGCAGCCCTGGATTCATCTGTGAAGTGTGGCTCTGGTAGTTAAGTGGATCTCTGTGCAAATTGAAGAGTTCGAAACCCAGTTCCTAAAGTTTCATCATCTCTCCTTAAAATCATTCATTTATAAAAAGGAACGATAATCGTTTCCATTATTCAACATTTGGGAGATTTATTCTACCTATAGGTGTCCTCACAGCTTGTTTGTCACCTTTACAATGACTCATAACCATGACAACTTTGAGCTCTCAGTCTGCGCACCTTGAACACTTTGGACTGGAGTTTTGTACTTAGAACGAATCCACTTTGACCTTCGGATTTCTTCATTGTTTTACTTCATATTAATTTTTTAATTGTTAGGCTCAGAGGTTGTTTATTCTGTAATATCGACGACTTTCTTAATCCTTGTTTTGCTAATTTTAACTCGAGTTATGAAAATACGATTTAATATCTACTCAGCGTAAATAAACGGATCACTAACCATACATATGACACACAAGTATGTCAAAAACATCCAACTCCTATCCATACAATACAATGCTGAACACAGCAGCTTAATCCTTATAAATTCAATTTATTAGGGACCAGCCTGAGCTCTTTTCAGCTTGTTTGTCAGGATATTTTCGGCTTACTTTTCAAAAATTAGGAACGAATCTCAATCTAATCCGCTTATTCAACTATGGCAAGTCGTTTTGTTAAACGTCTGAACTTGAACATGTTTTGATCAAAACTGACCAATGCATTATTGATCACCGGAAATGGTCGACGTTGTTTTGCTGCAACGACATCCAAGCTGTGGCTAGTGTGAACTTGAGGAACTTGAGGTGGTCAATGCATGGTCAGTGCATTGACCACCTGTTCAGGGAAAGTGAAGTATACAAAACGAGTGGATGACTCCGTCTTTCTATCTGTATACACTGAAAATATTATTGCCATGATGTGTAAAGATTTGAGACATTTATGTGGTGTCTGAAGTGACTGCCTCCATAGCTATTTGTTATCTAACTAATTAGTCCATATTATAAACAAAGTCATGCACATGGCTAAGTCGACCAATCAATCAATCCATCCATCTATCTATCTATCTAACTATTTATCTATCTATATATCTATCTATTTATCTATCTACCTATCTATCTGTCTATCTATGTATCTATCTATCTTTCTATCTACCTATCTATCTATCTATCTATCTATCCATCTATCTATATATCCATCTATCTATCGATCTATTTTATCCAAAGATCGATAGAGAATATATACAAATCAAGATACCATTAATTAGAGTGTGACTGACATATTAAGTCATAAATAGAAAAAAGAGTATTATTTTCAGTTTTTCGGGAAATGTTTTATTTTCATTGGAAAGTCACATTATTTGTCACGATGTTTAATTAAAAGTTAAAAGCAGGGTCAAGCGTAGCATTGTTTATTTTTGATATTTTTAAATTTCAAAAACATCTGTTTCCTATAGTGTATTTGTGGATAGTGGCTTGACTTAAGTTTTGTATTAATAGAATTCATTGTATGGAGTTGGGAAGAATGATAGGTCGAGCAAGATATGTTGCATCACAGCCTCGAAAATAATCTATATAATTTCAAACAGTCTGGTTTGATCCAGTATATTTGCGTCACTATCTCTAGAATTGCCATGGCCTTGTCAAAAGCTTTTTTGTTGTCATAGCAGCCTTTTTTTTCTCAAAAGCTAACTATTATTTGAAATGTACGAAAATATTTAGAGTCGTATACGTAACTCAGCAAAATTTATGTCATGAAGAAAGCTTGAAACGCAATGGATGGATGAATGACTGACTGACTGAATCATCCAATGCTCATTGTCATTAAGCACTTGCGACTGCATGATTACACAAACTTATTGTTGTTTTTAGGAAAGATTGGTCTAGTTTTTCCAGGAGCCCCCAAAAGGCATTGCCGTTGCAAGTTCTTGCAACTCACGAGGCGAGGGTTATGTGACCTTTAGTTACCATGACAATATTTTCCAGCTGCTTCTGTCCTCTTCTATGGCAAATAATCGGCTTGCATATATCACCAGATAAATATAAACATTGGTAAATGTAAGAAATTTATCTAATATATCATTTTGTACTTTTAGATCCGGTTTTGAGTAGCCAGCTATGACAGCTTTGTCTAGATTAAATTTGACAGGCCGTTTTTAATGAAACTAAGTTAAACTGTATCTTGATAATATGAACACTATATATGAGTTAAATTTTGAAAAAAAAAAAAACATTTTTAGACACACATGCACTGCGTGTTGCCCATAACGCTGTATAGTACTATATAGCAAAGCATCCATGGCAAGTTACTGACAGCAAGCGACAGACAGACGGGTAGACAGACAGACAGACTAATAATAAAAGAGGACAACACAATTAAAAACTGGCAGTTTTAGAGCTTTTTATCTGTGGTCATTAATGAACAGCAGGTTTTGTCCCGGTATAATATATTTAACAGACTGAGTGAAGTAATCAACGCCTATAAAGTTAATTAGCGTTCAGCATTAGCTGAACTTAATCTGTTGATAACAGAATTGTGCTGAAGCTGTCGTCTTATGACAAACCTCTCCATTGCACTGACAACCAGCACGAGTCTACCTGTTTATCACAGTTCTCGGGGTCTGATGCCACACACTTCCTGTTTTGAACATTGCACTGAAAATAAAATGGAAAAAAATAATGTAATATGCGCAACAGAAACTTTAAGATGGCTGTCTGCTTTGATATATGGTGGATATTATGTTTAACTTTTATTTTTATTTGAGCCTACCAACTAGTATAGGCCAACTACTACTACTGCTATAGCTAATGCTATTGCTACTAATGTTACTTTATTGCTGCTGCTGGTGTTGTTGCTACTGTTGTTGTTGTTGCTGCTACTATAGCATTCCAAGTCAGACCAACATGGACTTCACTTGAGCCCAATGTGCCACGTGCGTTTTCCATGAGAAGGATAAATGCATGGCAAGCGCATGGTTTTTGGCTAATTATAATGAGGAAAAAACCATGCGTTTTCCATGCATTTATCCAAATGCATGGAAAATGCACGTGGCACAATTGGCCATATAGACCAACGTCGGCCACTCGGCTATCTAAAGCTTCGTCTTCCCCATCTTCATCATCATCTTCTTCGATGTCAGTCAATCAAAAGTTAAGTAGCAACTTCAAGTCATAAACAAGAACTTCGATCTTTGGTCAACCGATCTTTGGTCGACCATCACCAGCAGACCATGATGTCATGTGGAGTTTGGCGTACAGTCCATTACATGATCACATATACTTTACATGCCTATCCTTATAACCTAATATGGAAATAGAAATAAATAGCACTGAATGACATCCATGCACACGTGCTCACAATTATCTTATAAAAATGGATTTCTTATCATGAAGCCATATTTCTTTACTGTATGGAAGGTCAATCATTAAACCCAAAGGATTTTTAATATAATGTGCTTCAATGGCAAGTGTTGTAAATTATGGAAAAGTCTGGAAATAAGCACAAGGCCTAATTAAGATAATTATTTAAAATCACTGAATGAAAAAAGTATACAAACTACGTGATGATTTATGAAATTTATTGCCAGTTTGACTGCAGCTAAGATTTACTGAGAAAATGTTTAGACTGTGCCAGTTGATGCTTTTCAAGGCCTGCAAAAAAATAAACTTTCATATGTAAAAATGATGGACACATGTAGAGTGGAACACTCTTAAATTAATGTAGTATGTATTTCGCATTGTAGTTAATTCAGGTCATGGTGTCACATGGTAAAAGGTGAGCAAAAGTACAAATATACATCAAACTTGTAAACATGTTTATGTTTGAATTATTATGAATGTCTATGTATGAATTATTATATATAAATAAATGCAGAGTTGGCTGGTGACTATATTCTTGGCTCAGTGACAATTCCCAGTTCATTCGAGAGTTGATCTAATAAAGATGGCATGCAAACTCAATTCCCATCACACAAGAATTATGACAGAAGTTGTTTACACTGTTTGTTTACCATTGTATGAGATCACGAACATTTATTTAATAATTTTAAGGTTTTATTAATCTAGCACAATTTGAAATCATGTGTAATCCGATTTATGCAAGGTAATCGTACCAGGGTCCATCAGTGGTTTGCTATAAAGTATAGGCTTATTCCAATATTGCAGACAATTATAGTGGATTTTAACAGAAGTTTCTCTATATTTGCACCAGGTGGCTATGACACAATACTGCAATTCTATTGACTGAAAAAGTTCCGCGCCCTTGACTTTGATGAAGCAAAGTGCATATCCTAGCAGTAGTATTTTTAATGTATATTTGACATCTAATCATGCAATTGATTTTTCTTATTTCCCTAAGAACGTTATATTTATTTAATAGATTAGTATTGATCTTCTATGTCTGAAAAGCAAAATGACTAATAAGAAAAGAAAGACTTGTCTTGCTGAATTCAGGGCTGCTCTGTGAAAAGACTTTATTAATGCCACCTAATTGTTGATCTTATTGTATTGCCTTTGCAAAGTACCTCGCTAATAAAGAAAGGATCATGATATTTAAATTTGGCTCTGACAGCATTCAATGGACTTGTCGAGAATTTTTATCCTTGCATATCGACATGATGTTTTTCCAAATCATTTTTATTTGGATGACAAATTATTCATTTACTGATAGACAGTGTTTTTTCAAGAATCAATTATTTTGTTTTTGTTCTATCACTGTATCAATCAAAACGAGGGATAAGTCACGTGTGCTTTGTTTACAATGACAATGCATTGTTTCGTTTTTCAACTGTGCCTTATGTCGCTATGATGTTTACCAAACACACTTTTTATTTAGGTGACACACAGACACAATTGTATTTTAAGACTGTATTGTTATTTCAAGAGCTATTAATCAATAGAGCTATTGTTCTCATAAAACGACTATAAAGTCACATGTGTTTTGTTTACATTGACAGCGCATTGTTTTATTTTAACTTTTTGTATTGAATCTAATTCAAGGCAGTGTTGTCATTTTCAAGATTTCGTTAGGTTATTGTATAAATCAAATTGAGGTTGAAGTCGATCATATATATATCATCTGTTTACATTGAACTTGCTGGAAAGTGTCACAGTACAAGTAAGTTAGTAACATGACCTACAGTTGTATACCCAATCCAAGAAATCATGTGACTCAAGACCACAAGACTAAGCCAGATGTTTGAAAATTGTGTTTATCTTTACGTAATGAAAAAAACGGAAACATGACTATCATGTGACCTACAGTGATAAAAAGGTCATTGCATCCTAGTTATCACTCATTATCACCCAGTTTTATCAAAATATTAAGCCGGTTTCCTCTGTTGTATTCGGGAAGTGCAGCTTTTTTGTCAAAGGGTTTGGATAACGTGAGACGGGAATGTGATAAACACTAGCATTCGAATTACAGTTGCTATCTATCATCTATCTAACACAAGAGTCCTACGTGACTATTTCTTTTGACCGGTTTAATAGCTTGCCAGGGTCACAGTTTAACTTGACCAATTTGCAAGAGAACTGCGTATTTCAATTTCCACTGCAAGAACTGCTTTTAAATCATGCGTTGCGTGGGAAGTGAAATTCCACCATCATAACTTTAATGAACTAGAGATATTATTGAGATGCCTACAGATAAAATTTTAGAAGTCTGAAATACAATAAAGGAAAAATGTCAGCTTATACTGATTACAGAGGAAAGATATGGATGTCAGCCTATATGGAATCGGTGAGGGGGAGTTGTAAAAACTTGCCTCAAATTACAGCATCATCAGTTGAATACTTGGATACTTCAAATTTTCATACTGCACTTCTTTAACCTTCCAAATGAAAATGTCTCACTAATCAGACCACTTTATCATTAGGACCATTCCCAGATAACAGATGCCACAACAGCCCAATGTTGGCACTAGTTAATCCTGGCTCAATGTTAGTCAAGTTGGCCCAATGTTGGCCCAATTAGGCATACCATCAGTTGGCCCGATTTTGGCCCAATTAGGCAAACAATCAGCAAATCTGGACTCACCTTATATATTATCTTATTATGCACAAATATGTGACAGAAGAAACAACCCAGGCCATCGTTGAAAAAATTCACGGAACTATGGTAGCATCCCTACATTCAGACAACCTAACATTTTGTGCCTAATGACGAGAATCTGTTGTATGCACAAATTCATCATAAAAAAAGTTAAAAGAAAAAAGTAAGAGTCACCACCTCACTGGAAAGATATATTTAGCCTATCAAATAATTTTAAAAATGGTTGATAGGTATTTACATACGCTTTAAGGTGGAATTATAGATACCCAGATAGCTATATCGGCCGCCTTGGGTACAACATCGTTTCGACATCGCCGTCGATTCGCTGACATCGCACCCACGTTGATACGATTTAGAATGCTATCTGGTAGATTATAGCACCTATTTTGTTCAGCTCAATACTTGCTCTGGTGGTATCAAACTGGACAGAAAATTCCTGGGCCTCAAGCAGAATTCATGCACCGTCACCCTGATAGAGTCACCCATATACCCATATGAATCCATGGTGGATTGGGTGGTGTCATTATCATGGCGTCCATGGTCATATTAAAGCCTGTCCTGATAGCATGCCATATTGGGCCAACAATGGGCTAACATTTGGTCGACATTGAGCCATCATCCAGATACCATGCCAGCTCAGCCCGATATTGGCCGCCAACGTCAGTTCCATGCATGCAGTATATAGTGCTGATACTGCACCGTCATTAAGATAAGATAAGATAAGATATATTTTATTTAAAGTCATATGTAAGAATTAATAACCTAAGCAGGAGCTTTTGCTCGACTAGAATAAAACGATATGACAAATGAAATATGTACAGATGAAGAGTGAAAACTATAAAAAAAACAGATTTGATTAATATATAATAAAAGTAAATAGAGATCCAATAATGCCAATATCAAATCAACATTTGATCTGATGTGCCACGTAATAACGACTTCATGCATGGGTGTCATTTGGCGCCTTGCATTAATGTCACAAATATTCAATCAAAAAAGATCAACAATACAATAAGATATGATGAACGTGTATGCTAGTGACGTGCGTTTTTTCATGCTTATGTGCTTATGGAACATGATGTCAATATTTCATACTCTAAACGATTCCATGTATAGTCACAGTCAATTAGTCAAAGGCATACTAAACGATTCCATGTATAGTCACAGTCAATTAGTCAAAGGCATACGTGACTGACTGCCCTTTTTGTTTACGTGGAATAAAGCAACGCTACAGAGACTAACAATGTCACTATTGTAAAACTAATAAGGTCGTTAGGGATACAGCCATATAGGCCATAGGAATATATCCATGCGACATGAACTCCTTGCACTGTGGTGTGTAAACACATCAGTTTATTTCCGATCACATCAAATTTCAAATCGATGTTTTCCCAGCTTGAGTTACAGCATTTAATTAGCAAACTGCGCACACTCAGGATGGGTGGAGTGTATGGATTGCAAGGAGTTTAAATACTCTAAGTGCTAATGTACCCTTAGGATAACTCGTCATAATTTACTTGCATTTTACAATGTCTGTAACTTCACTTTTTGTTTAAAGTACATTACGCATGCATCAGCTATCCCATTTTCAACTATTGATTAGCTTAGACATCATGGTTTTGTAACCATGGTGTCTCCAATGATATAGCGGTATTCTATATCACGATTTATGCGCATGGTGGCGCTTCGGACATATCGTTTTTGCTTGGGTATAATACTCATCTTTGCTGCAACAAAATCCCAGTACAACAAATTGCTAAAACCCCAAAGTCACAGTGCATGTTAATGCGAAAAAAATCAGAAAAAAATCAATCAACTCTAAGACTATAGCTCAACTTTCTGCACTCCAGTTGCTAGAGGAACCACCTTCCCTCTGAGTGCACCAGGGTCAAATGTTGCAAACCGCTGTGTTTACAAATAAAGACTAAATACAGTACTTAGAATAATTTCTTCAGATTTTCACAAATTAATATAATGCAAATTAATTAATACAATACACACTTCACCTTACATGTACCTATAATGGAGCAATATTTATTTCATATCATAGCTCAGCTGCCAACACCACAGGAAACCACAGTGCCACAGTTTAGTTTGAGATGATATGTTGAGAATATTTGTTGCTCAGTCCAGGCACACATGTTGTCTGTGGTCCAGGGAAGAAGTTTCGAAATCATGAACTAACAATGATTTCTATAGAACTTGCTACACTGACCAGTAGGCCACCCAGGTCCAGCATAAATAAAAAAAATTGTAATTCTCCATGTTGTGATATAACAATACTGTGTACTTGGTGTCTATGCTGGGGCTAATACCCAGATAATTCCAAATCGGCCAAGCATCGTTTCCATACAGGCCACTCTTGTTACAACATCGTATTGACATCGCCGACATCGCACCGAAGTTGAAACGATTTGGAACGTTATCTGGGTAAAAGAACCCACCGATAGGGTAAAATACATGTGTGACATGGGTTGGACTCCATATCCCTGGAGTCACATGAGTGAACCCATGCCAAGCCTTATCATCTCATCATTACGTCTGGGTGGTGGGTGGGTGGATTAGGGCTTTAAGTCCTTTAATTCTGCACCTGATGGGCCATGGCATGCAATGAGATGACGGATGAGACAGCCATCCAACTGAGGCTCCACCGGGGGTTGAACCTGGGACCATGCAGTTGTTGGAAGCTCAGCGTGCTACCACTGAGTAATAGGGCTCTCATTCTTTCATCATTACGTCTGCCTGTGGCAGCTGTCATCACCGGTTAACTGTCCGTGTTTCGACCATGGCACTGGCATTTGAGATAATAATTACATAGAACTGAATGGTCTGTGTGTGAAATGCATCCAACACCATCCTAACTCTGACTAGCTGACATGTCCTTGGCAATTGATGAAGGACAAAAGGGGGCGTAACAGCTTGCCCAGGGTCGCCGGAAGGTCCAAAAAGTGCATCGATACGAGGACGAGGTCACGGTTGAACGGAAAGGGCAATAGCAGTCTGGCCCCAACTCGAGGCCAATATGCCCAGGCGAGGCAGACAATCCAGTTGTAGGCCAAGGCCGCATGCGGAATTCTTGAATTATCGTCCAGCAGCGAATGACGCTTAGAGGGCATCGTAAATCTGCCAGACGGTAGATCGGCCAGGAGTTGCCAAGGTCGTTGGTCTGGGATTGGAATTCCAGAATGCCCTTCCATGGGGATGCCCTTGAACTGTCTGTGCTGTCTCGCTTCCCGTCATTCATCAAAAAGTTGTTTATCCAAATATGAAATATTACAAGAGTTTAGGCTTAATCAAAGCCATAAGATTATGGCTGTAAAATCCAATGGCTGTGTCTATAGCAATATTATCTGGTGAGGTCTAAGTGGAAAGGTTAAAACTGCATGGTGCATAAAGTGCATTTAATTCATCTAAATAACAACAAAATGACTGTGAGGCACCATAAAATTGTCTTTGTGCTTGCCTATAGCCATTAACACTAGTCTCAGTTGTCAGGGTTGTGTGTGAGTGAATTTCTGCATTATCCGGCATTAGTAGAGTTGTCAAAGGAAGGGCCTGCAGGACCTCCCTGCATTGACTGTGTCATGGCCTTCCCTGCATTGACTGTGTCATGGCCTTGACCTCAATCAAGGAACACAATTAGGGACTTCCCCTAATATGATGGTGACGTCTCCGCCAGATGGAGCCACTAAAATGTTATTGATGACTTTTAAGGTACTGTTGAAATTTGATTCCCTATATTGAGTTGCTAACCCAATTCTTATGAATTTGCATTTATTATTAAAAAGATTCAGAAGTTGGGAATTGTTGTATAAATTTGTTTAGGCGATCAATGGATTTGACACATTTTAAGTATTATTAACACTAAAAGACCAAGATAATCCTCCGGCCATTTTATCATTTGGTCTATTCAAACAACCATGCAAAAGCTTACTATGGTTATTTTTTCTAATGACACAATGACTTGTTGTCATTGTTGTCGTCATTGTTGTCGTCATTATTGTTGTCATCATTGTAGTCATCATTGTCATCGTTGTCATTGTTGTCATCATTGTTTTCATTGTTGTCACTGTTGTCATTGTTGTCATCATTGTTGTCAATGTTTGTTGTTATTGTTGACATGTGGGGATCAACATTGGGCCAAAGGTTGGCCGACGTTGACTGACACTGGGCCGAAGTCGACCCAATGTGGCTTGTTATCTAGGTTGTTGTTGCTGCAACTGTCCTAATTAGCCCATCAGGTGCCGAAATACAAATACCTGCTGCTGTTGCTGCTGCTGCTTCATCATCTACCCCAAGGACAACATGGCGGGTTTAATATACCATTTCATTGAGGCAAGACTGTCATGCTGACACCTCATAATACTTGCCTCTCTGCCAATTGCATGGGGATGAACTGAGTACGCTAAAGCTATACCAGCTTATGGATTGATAAACTGATGTAATGCACTACTGTGCAAGTATGTGGGAGGAGAGCTGTTGCTAAGGCAAAAATATTTTTATTTAATGAATTTAGTATCTATGAACAAAAAAAAAATCAAAACAAATACTTTGATTCAATGATGTGACACATGTAAAACTTACAGATGAATTATACAGCATTAACCACACTATATAGTTATAATAGCTGCAATCAATACATATAAAGGTCCTAGCCTTATCGTCTCATCATTACGTTTGACTGCAACCGTTCATAAGGTGGCCAAATAGCATAAGTTATCTTCTTCAATAGGGTTAATCAAAAATGTGTTTTTTTCCCCTGAAATATGTTTTGTAATTACATGACTGCCCTATAACCATTATCTTTATATGCATCTCTATAGTGTCATGTAACTGAAAAAAAAAATAAGGTTTTGTTTGACACAATATCATATTTCAAGTGACATTTTCATGATGTACCAACTTTCTTCCTTAGATTAAACTTGTTCAGTCATATATTGATAAAAGAAATCAGATGTTCTAAATGGCGAAAACAACTTTTTCACATTGTACTGATTCCCAGAAGTAACCACTTTCTGTTTATTTATTTACCAACTCCAGCTTCATCAATGTTTATTTATAGTTTTCTTGTTTTTACAGTACAGCCTTATTGAAAAGTAAACATGGAAATGTATACGAGTATTTTCAGTTATGCCCTCACTGAAGCTGACGTATAGATTACCAAACATGCTAAGATTGACAGTCCCAACAAGCTCCCACAGTTGGACCTCAACTTAGCTCGATGGCCAAGTGGTTAAGGCTTTGTGGTCAAAGCCTTAAAGGCACTGACTAGCTCCACTGAAGGCACCAGTTTCAAAATCCTGGCCTGCATGGGCACTCTTCATAAGATGTAAAACTCAGCTGGATGTCATTCGCGTGGGATATTGAAGTGGTTGTGCCTTGTGCAAAATGTGGAGACGTACTCTAAGCCTTGTCATCTCATCATTACATCTGCCTCTAGAGTCAATAGGTAATTGAATAAAAAAGAATTTCCCTGATTTGGTCTATTCTATCATGACTACTTTGAAGTAGTAGACTGGCCAGTTTGGTGAGGTTGAATGTTAACTTTACCTGAGGTCAAGAAAATTAATGAAGGATTGATGACATGGACCAGCTTTTTGTTTGGAAATCAACAATCTAGACGAACGTGATGCTTGTGTCTAAACAAACAAATAATATTGACCAGAAAAAAAATGTAAAAGCCAAGTAGTCTATAGCATTCAATTGCATTGGGAATATGGAACAAAAATGAACAAACGATATCATGACAATATCATCTTGAAAAATTGCAACAGCTGTTTATTCTGGAATGTATTTTGCACAATCAATAATCCATAAAAACCGATTCAACTTATCGAATTGTCTTACATCTATAATCTATTGACGCAACATTTTGACGTTTGCTTGCTGTGCAATATTTAACTGGCCAAGGTAAAAGTTGTCAAGTACTACCGGTGACGTCATATTGCACGATATTATATCCAAGATTATCCTTGAATCAATCCTGTAACATATAACTGGCTCTCTGATAAATGCAATGATGCACCTAACATGCTTTTATTTGCAGCTTAAAAAATATCAAAATAAACTATCAGTCATCCTTTTAGAGGTACTTAATAATCTAATGCGTATAAATAGTCAATCTATTTCGCGCTCATTTACAATTACTTGAATTGCCTATAACATGCTTAACTTTTGTCCGATTTTACTATAATACCACAAATATTGCAAGATCTGCTCTATGGGATTTCTCTCCTCCTCCTCCTCTTCCTCCTCCTCGTCCTCCTCGTCCTCCTCATCTCCCAAACTCCTTATCAGTTCATCTCTTAATCTTATCTCCTCCTCCTCCTCCTCCTCCTCCTCCTCCTCCTCCTCCTCCTTGTCATCTCCTAGCCTCCTCCTCATCAGTCCATCTCTTATCTGTTCATCTCTTCATTTTATCTGTTCATCTCTTCATCTTATCTCGTCCTCGTCAGCCTCCTCGTCCTCCTCCTCGTCCTCCTCTCTTCCTCCCCCTCATCTCCCAGCGTCCTCCTCGTTCATCTTATCTGTTCATCTCTTCATCTTATCTCGTCCTCATCCTCCTCGTCCTCCTCGTCTTCCTCATCCTCCTCGTCCTCCTCATCCTCTTCATCTCTCAGCGTCCTCCTTGTCCGTTCATCTTATCTGTAACAGTTCATCTCTTCATCTTATCTCGTCCTCGTCCTCCTCCTCGTCCTCCTCCTCGTCCTCCTCCTCGTCCTCGTCCTCCTCGTCCTCGTCCTCCTCGTCCTCCTCGTCCTCCTCGTCCTCCTCGTCCTCCTCCTCCTCTTCACTATGCAGGATTAACTGTTATCAATAAATTAAGGTTTATTTGTTGCACTTTGCAGAGCTTTAGGGGTAGCTCGTCCCCCCTCCCCCCTTCGTATCATTTTTTTCCTTGGAGCTTTACTCAGTTAATGCTTGACATATAGGTAGTAAATTGTTGATGCTAATTTAAAGTGGACTGAGCACTAATTTTGAGTTAGCGCTGAACTGTTCGCTCATTTCACATTTATTTCTCGCTCATTTCTCGAGAAGTTCAAGTGAATATCCACTGGCTCATGAAAGCAATGATGCACACAAAATTCACTTGAAATTCGAGTGAAATTTGAGTGAAATTCACTCGATAATCGAGCAGAATTCACCGGCAATTCTAGTGAAATTCGGACGAAATTCGGATGAAATTCGGGTGAAATGCGACCTAATAATACGGCTGGTGGCAATATACATTCGTAGCATAGGATGTTTTTATATGTGAAGGTTAAACGGCACGAAATCCCCATTTAGAATAAGATCAATGATCATCTTGAAACAACAGGTCATCTTATGTAAACATATTGATTGTTTGTTTGTTTTGGAAAGTCCAACCCATTCTATTGAAGTCAATTTAACCTCTTTGCTAATTCCTGTTTTAAATTCCCAACCCATTTGTCAAGTGTTCAAATGCTGGTGGCTGAAGTCCACTTGCAGCAAACCAGTCAGGTTGAAACTAGAAGTGTTTACAAACTTGAGTGATTAACTGGGACAACAATACACTGGATCTAATATTGGCCTACATTATGAATAGCTGCAATGCTTGTTTTGAATCTTTGATGTCCTCAGAGTTTCTAAGATTGCGATATAATGATGTGAAGGTTTTCAATACAATCAGAAAGGTCAGCCACCTTACTTCAGCTGTAGATACCAATGTGTTCAAGTAAATGGTTTACATGGTGATCTCTTTCTTCTTAAAAGGAAATAAATAATTTCAAAGATTTTTTTTTTGTTGTTGCAATTATTTGACGTCTAGCTTCCATTTGATCAATTTAAAGTATGCATACAATTTTTTTGATTAATATTTGTATTATTGCACTGCACTTTTTGTAAGGTCCAGCCCCTTAGAGTGCGTGTCATATTATTAGTTACACAGTGACTAGGGCACTGAAAATAATTTCCTCATGAGATGTAAGGTTTTGTTCAAAATAGTTAAACATTTTCCAAAAGCTGGAATTTGCTCAACCAACCAGGACTTTTGACCAACAGAAAGATTATCCCGAACGACTGGAAAATTTAACATATACTATGGTCATATAGCTTTATGGCACTTTTGGGTCTTGACCGATAAAGTGCCATAAAGGTTCAGCAGCAGGCCTGCATGACTGATTGATGTAATCCTGGTCTGTTTCAGCTTGTTAGTTGTTATGCAAATTACATTCCATTTGAATTTGCATACTTGGATCTAGTCCTGCAGAATATGCTCAAAATTAAGCAAAAAGTAACAAGGAAGAAGCTTACCCATTTAATATAGCTAATTAATTGACCCTGGTATCCGTTTTCATTTGGGCAAATTTGACAGACCATGTTGCAGGATAGTCACGAGGCATGCAGATGTCTGTCACGAGACTCAAATGCTGGAGACATGTTACAGAAGATTCACTATAGATGGTAGATGCAGAAGATGAAATGTCAGAATTCCTATATATTGCACCTTATGAATGTCACTTCCGCATCACTCCGCAAGGGATGAACCAGCTGAGGCTGAGAGCAGGCAGGAAAATCACCCGAAGATGAATAACCTGAAGCTAAAGATATTGTTGGAAACACCACGATTTTCTGCATGTATGTAAAAATGCAATAAGGGATGATATTTGAAATGGATATTGCGGTAAACTTGTGTGTGGCACATGAAATAAGAACAAGTTTCTCAGTTTCTTTCTAACCACATAAAATTGTACTTTAAAACCACCTGAGACTTCTTATCTTTACCTTTCTTTGTGTGTGGTTATTTGCATAAGATTTACAATTAAACACGAAGGTTCTGTCTGTCTGTTTCACTGGATGAATTAAATGTTCAAGGTCACTCTAGCCCGGGCTCTTACTTGACCAGCCAATATTAAATCCCCGGTTTTAATAACGAAAATATGGTACAATGATTTCTTGGCTGCTAACTATGCTCGTTGACTTATCTGATGGAAAATATGGATGCTGTGAAAGTGTGGCTGATTGACTTAATTGCAAACACCAACCAAACCTTCAGAATCTGTGGATGTGTGTCTGTCAGTCTGTCATTCAGTCTTTCTCATTGTTCATTCTGGCATAAACTGCAGATGCATTGTTCTTGCAGAGCAGCTGCTTAGGCCTACTTCCGACAATTAATGCAACGGCCAAGTTCCGAAATGAGCAGGGATCCCAGGCGACCTTCACAGGGGAATCTTTTTTATAGGCAACTCATGGCTTGTTCACAGCGCGGCCGCCAGGTGCCATTTATGTCACGTGACCATGACAGTAAGGTCGCCCATGTCATTAATCAACAAGGGTGGCCTTGAATGCATGGGGCGAAAAGGGCAGCAGACACAATTTGCACAAGAAAACCTGGCTGGGGGCAGGGGCGAGAAGGGAGGTCATCTTACAAAATTGCATTTGTCACCAAATGAGAATTAAGCCTTCTGGGTCTCCCCGTGTGTCCTTGGGCGATAATTGGCAATTATAGCTCTGTTTTTATGCGCGCATGCTTCTTGCATTTGTTATCCAAGAGGAATGTAGTTCCCCATGATATATCATGACCTTTTCGCCCAGCAATGATTCTGCCAAAATGTGTGTTTGGAGGACACTGTCATGCATCATACCCAGTGTTCTGCGCATTAATATGAGCATAGAAATGGGTATAGTTGCTTCTTAAGAAATTATCTAGGCCCACATTTGAACATTTCTCAGAATGTCACACTATACTATTTGGTGATTTAAACAGTAAATTTATGTGGAATTAAAACAAAAAATTCTGCACCAGTTTCATCGAGATTAATCATTAATGAGATAACACCACAACATCTCAAATGTGTTCCTAGAAACTTCATGCTGGTATTATTGTGTGAGCAACATTAATTCACCGTTTTGCTGTCATCATTAAATGTTTTCAGCAGGTGAAGTTGTTGTTGATATTCATGAGTTTTAGTTTTCCCTCTTTTTTATTTTATTTATGCATTGGTTTTCCCATGTTAAAGCTATATCTCATATTTTTTCTGCAGTGTACATGGTTCTCAGGGGCGTCGATTTCTCTTGAAGAGAGGGGGGGGGGGGGTGCAGAACTATTTTGTCTGTCACACTGGGACTTTCCCTCTGTCATGTGATCTGAAGTGTAAAACAAAGCATAAATGTTCCAAAAAGTGTGTTGGTGGAAAAGGTATTTATGAATTTAAGAAGAGGGGGGGGGGGGCGGTATATATATCCCTCCATCCCCATTGTTTCGACGCCCCTGGTGATTCTGAGGTTCTCTTTGGTTGTTATCTACTGTATACCTTTTGCAAGACAGGACAAGGCCACCGGCCACCCTATAGCTACCCCTCATCCTTCATGACCACTTGAGAAATTGCCACCTGGGGAAAATTGTCTTCTTTACCCCTTGAAGGTGACCAGCCAGCCTTGCCAAGGATACCTGCATAGGTCAAGGCTACGTATTTATGAGTATCATAAGACTCCTCAAGTTTCCAGTACATGGTAAACAGTGCATGGTTATGTTAGGGAGTATATGTATACAACATGAATACTTCTTATATGAATGTTTGGGTGTGACTCGTAATATGCTAATATCTAGCATTGAGGCTACAGATGAACTTTATTGCATCCACTTAAAATAGCAATCATTTAAAACTACAAACTAGCGCAACATAACGGCTCAATGTCTGAAAAAATGTGATATAATATATATAAAGAAAATTTTATTGGATAAAATTAGCGTATTTATGTCATCAAAATATATAAGAGGAGCACACCATTCATCTCAGTATTCAAAATACTCAATATTAATCTTGTCTCTTTGCAGTGGTTTATTATTATTATTATTATTATTTTATAATATTACACAGAAAAGGGGGAAAATATTTTTGGACACTTGCAAATCAAGGGATGGTGAAAAAAATGTTTAATAATTTTTTCTATCAATTGCAGTAACCTGAATGGAGAATCAATGAAGTAGTCTTTATATCAAGGTGGCCACAATTTTGGGAACTTTATTTATATAACCTTGGTGAAATTAGAATTATTCTCCAACATATAGCTTAGCGGTTGTCTATAGTACCACTGTAGTCACCCACTGGGTGTAGTCACCATGCTGACCAGTGTCCATTGGTGTATATATATATGGCTTTCATAACACATAACAATATTGTGGTCAGTGCAAATTAAAGTGATTTCTGTCCATAGTCAATTTCATCCCTTATTGCTTCTTACTGTAATCTGGTGGGTAGTCTTGGTTAGCCAGGTCACATTACTAGTAAATCGCCATCATTATTGGTGGTGAAATTTGGAGATAGTCTCTGCAAACTCATGTAAAAATCTGGATATGACAAGAAGAAATTCACTGTACTTTTATATTACAGTATATACTTTGAAAGTTTTAATTACTTAGTTGAGTTAGTTCTCTACTACATCAATTCTTACAGAAGAAAAAACATACAAGATTTCTCCTTATGTATTGTTCTGTATTTATAGATGATAACGTGATATTTTTTACATATGCATAATTTAGAGAAAAAAACATTCCACTTATTCAGTAATCACTTTGCACTTTCAAATTGACGTGTTAGGTCCTTACTTAGAAAACGTTCGAAATGTATAACTACATATCAGTGCATATACTATCACAATAGGTCATTGTTACGTAATAGGGACCCCCCCTAAACTCATAATATCAGCCGTCTCTGGTCTCCAGTGGGCCCTCCAAATAGCCCGGGGGCACTATAATTAAAAAACGATTAAGACCCTTTGATCTTTATGATATCACCTACAAAGCCTAGCACAGGGGTTGTAAGCCCTCGGGGCACTATAATTAAAGGTCATCATGTCAATGAGGGTGGTGCTCACCCTGGGAAAAAATTTGGTGTGGGTATGGGAAAAAATTGGTGTCAGTTTTTAGTCTCATTACATAATGAATGTTCAATTTTAGTTATAGTCAATCAATATTCTGATTATGCATAATGAGTGTTCAATTTACTTCATGACAGGTACATTTATGATATGCTTTTAGACTGTATCAGTGCATACTTAATTACAATAGGGGATGCATTCCAATAACAAAAATATGTATGTCAACATATCGTAATGTTACATAATGGAAGTACAATTTACTAAGTGTCAACTTATAATAGCCTGATTTCTTTATGCTTCATATGACATAATAATATACAATGTACATCCTGGTACTTAGCTCTAAGAGGGTGTTTCAACCGACTTTTATACATCTCTTTACCTCTCATGTCTTTAATTCTCACTCTACATACCATCCATGAAATAAAAATATTTTCAATTAAGTACAAAATCGTGTCATATATGTTAAACAACCTAGCATGATCTTCTTCAGTTCTCATCATACCTTCACCATGGAAGGATCTACTTCTTTATTCTCTCCACTTAACATAGTCAACAAATCAAACTTGTCAATACTTACTGCAGTAGGTAAAGAAGAACAAGAACAAGAAGAGAAAGAAATGGAAAATTTGGACTCACCCGATATGTTGATACCGGATGATGACCATTCACTAGATAATGATGCAGATAATGAAACACAGCAATGGAAATTTTTTGGACAAGTCGTTCCTAAAACTGAAGTGATTTTCTTCTGTCAAGTCATTATTCTATACATCGTTATAATCGCCTGTATAATTAACCTGTCTCTTCGCAATGGAGACAGTAATTTATATACAGCTCTTTTGTCCAGCAGTCTCGGAATAATTCTGCCTTCCCCAAGTCTATCACGTCGGAAATTGGGCAGTCAACTGGAACAGGGGTTACGTAATTGACCCTCCCTCCACTATAAAAGTTATAGTATCAGCGGCCCTTAAGCCTAGTCTCATTAAGAGAACACCAGCATAACAGAATACTACCGCTTGAATCGAATTGTTAATCTTACTTAACATGGCTACAAATGTTGTTTGCCCTGCCCAGCTGGATTTCAAAGTCAACTCAAGGACATCCATCTCAGGATACCTTACTCCTACTATTGAGAGCAATTACATCTCTGTTACCCAGACCAAGCACAATGGAACTGAAACTTCGCACAAATTCGAGCTCAATGCACTGAAGAATCTACAGGCCTATCTACCAAGCATTACAGAAAGAAACATGGCCTATGAGGAGTTTAGTGTAAAGCTAAGTGCTCTTCAACATGTCAAATTTAATAGAATGACAGTGCAAACAGGAAAGTGTCTGTCACCATTCAAAGTTACGGAGATGCACCTATACCCCGGCATCATATATGACCACCCTCAGCAGTACATTTGGGTAGCTGTTTTTGTATGTACTGTTAGCCAAGTTGATCACGTCGCCCCAAATCAGAGACTATATTTGGATCAGAGCCTACACCTCGATTACAGGGATTTTACATCATTCACAACTGGCTTAGATGATATTATTTCAGCCCTCTCCAAACCTGCACCCATGACCTCCGAATGGTCATATATACATACATATATAGCTAATTAATTCCGTGTTTATACATTGTGTTGAACCTCATATTGTCTACTAGTAAATAAATAGTTATCATTTGTATAATGTTTACCAAAATAAAAGAAGTCGTTGTAAACTGTACTTCTTTGTTTTTATTTTTATGTAAATTACAGTCAACTTGGTCAATTACAGACCGGCATTGAATCCTTCTTTACAGGGAATCACTTTAAACAATATGGGCCTGTTGTATTCAACTGAGACTCATTGTCTATTGTCCGTGAAGCAAATGTTATTTTAAGGGTAAAACCCTTAATTGGAGGGTGATCTCAACCCCTATATCACTTAAATCAAAAGACTTAATGCATTACAATTGACCACTGAGAAAAGTCTATTAAGTGATTAGAACGTGCTAGTGTCAAAGAATGGAGATGAAAGCATGTCACTCCTCCCCATTCTATCGCTTACACAAAGCAGCTGTCATAGGGGTATGTCTAACCACATCCTGAGGTCATTTAAAACAATAAGACAAACACTGCACTCATATCTGAAATATCTATTTCTCTAATTTCACTAAATCACAGGCCACAAATAAAAGAAGGTTGGCCCTGACCCGAAATAATACTATAATTTTAGTCAAGCACCAAATACATCAAATACATTCAAGAAATAATGCATATTGAGCAGGTTAATCTACAAATAATAATACTGGCTGTGTTACTATAACTAGCTTACTAAAACATTACATAACAGTCATCAACTGATCCAAAACAGTCATAAAATAGTAATAGTGACTAATATGGAATTACTCCATACATACATCAGTTAAAGCAATTAAAAATGTCAAAAATAAGCAAATCACAGGGCCTAAATAAAAGAAAGTTAACTCTGACCCGAAATTATACTATAAGTTTCCACAAGCACCAAATATACCAAATAAATTCAAGAAATATTCGCATACTAAGCAAATCATTTCACGAATAATAAGACTGGATGTCTTACTATAATCAGCTTTCTAAAACATTACATAACAACAACTGATCCTAAACACTCATAATGAGGCAATTGTAACTAATATGTAATTACTCCACACATACACCCGTTAAATAATAATATAAAAAATAAATTTAATATTCAAAATGTTGAATATTTACGCAGGTTACAAAGCTCAGTTCTTTAAGTCCTCCATCTACATCCACTTTCCACTGATATCAACTTACTAACATAAATGCTTCATTAAACATTACAGTTATATAAACCTATATACTACATTCAACCTCAAATATAGCTAAATCAAACCACACAGCTATACCGGAAATCAGTTATGATGAAACAATACATCCTACACATTAAAATATACATATCAATAAAGTAAACACCTGAGACATGTTGATAAAATAAGATACATATAGTAGGCATAGTATTCATCACTCAAGTTTAAATGAAGTCCATCCAAGAAACTTGACATGAATAAAAAGTTCAACAAACATGGCAAAACATAACTAAAACCAATTACAATAATAATAATAATAAACAGTCAGTCACTTCTTAGGGTCAATTTCTACGTCTGAGTCTGTCGATCCCAGGGATAATATTGTTTTCATCAAGACCATGTAAAAGTCTAGGAATACGAGCACGGGGGGCTACGTTAGGGACAACAGCTTGGGCATGAATGGGGACATCTTGTGCGGCCAGAGCTAGCTGTGCGAGAAAGAACCCTACTCTTCTTGGAGCCATGTTTTCCTGTATTTCTTCATGTCTCAGCTGTATTCTCCCTACGAAATTGTCAACTAGTGTGAGAAAGTACACAACTTGAAGAAAGTACTCTCCTATGTTCACCTGACTCTGGAAAACAACATCAAATAATAAAACTTTAAACCAGTCTCATTTCATTGTCCAGGTCCCTGAGCCCCCTCCAGTTACAGTTACAGCATTTCGCACACAAATGACATGGGATCAGGCATATGCTCAGTAAAACTTTGCAGCAATAAATAGCAAACATCGCATTGTCATCTGATCTTGTTCTCAAATTTAAACGTTCATGTAGGTTAACAAGACTCACAAGAATACAAAGTATAAGTATGAGAAATCCAAGTCCTCCAGAAACCAGTCCGGTTATCACCCAGGGTGACAGTGAGGTCCTGACTATTTCCACTTTTTTTGGTTCAGTTGTCCACGTGTTTGTAGCTCTACCTCCTTCTGTTTGAGTTGAAGGGATAGTCTTTGTGAACAGAGTAGTCAGCATCCTAGTCTCGATACTTTGGGGAAGACACTCAATCCAGGGAAACGCTTTGTTAACATCAAGGCAGTTTTCATATGACGTCCCGAACAAGGTCACAGATTCAAAACCGTATGTCACATCTAAGGATGAAATTTCAAAGTTCTGTGCAGCCTGAATAGTTAGAAACCTGCCCGATCTCACCCTAGCAGGGAAATGTGGGGCCATCGAAATGACCTGACAGGTAACAGCTCCTTCAAAAGTGCACATACACTGGCCGTCATCACCACAGATCCAGGCATTTGTCATGACAAACATAGTCAACAAACAAAATAAATAAAGGAGATCCATGTTTTCATTTAATGTATAAGTTCCAGTCCTTTCAAAATCTCAATTAAACACCTCCTTCCTTTTCAAATTCTCGAAGTAAACTGACCATTTACTGACCATTCAATTGCAACTACAGTGGAACACTACAATTAAGACCATCCAACATAAAGGCAATATTCAATGTAGGACCATTTTACTTCAACATCCGCTTGATTATAGGGCTAGTATTGACAGTTTTCGTGCATGAAAGACACTGTAATTGACCAACTTCTCTAGCCCATTACCACTGGTCTTATCATAAAAGACTTCTCTGTGTTACATAGATCGTTAGGCCATAGTTAAATGAATCTAGGGGGGTTTTACATGGGAAAATGTTAGTATCAGTGCTTTTTTGCAAATCAGTGGAACCCGTCCAAAGCAATTAAACCCTGTCAGTGAGCCTTTTGTTTCCTACCATGTAATTACGGAAAGTTCAGGTAACCGGGTCAGAGATCTAGTACAGTACTGTATTGTAGACAAAAAGTCATAGTGAGCAGAAATATAGCTCCATTGATCCCGTCAAAGCAATTAAACCCCATGAGCTAGTATTTATTTCCCTCCATGGAATTAAGGAAAGTACAGGGAGATTGGTCAGAGATCAGAGATCTAGTACAGTAGTGAATTGTCTACATCAATCGATAGTGACTGGTATCATGGTAGACTACCCCTGAACAATAGTTTGTCTGTTAAAATCTCAATAAAAGCTAAGCAAGATCATAGTCATCGTCATCCAGCTTTCAACTCTCCTTAGAGTGTCATCTGCAGTGCTCAGCTATCAGTAGCTAACAAGGTGAGTTACATTATTCTTACATTACTCTCAGTATATTATTTTGTATGTCACTTTTGATAGAAATAACTATACATATGATGTCAGTGCTAGTTACATCTATATTTTTATTTTTGGTTCTCGTAATTTTATGATATTGTTATTTGTCATTCCTTATATTAAATGACTGTAATTTCATTTGTAATATAAATTTACTTGTCTACCAAATAACGGCAAGAGTGTTGAAACGAAATTATGGTTTTCTAAATGGTAAACGCCATTAAATTATATCCTTTAGCTAATGTTCCTTTTATATACATCAATTTAGTTTATATCAGTACACATAATAGAATCAGCTGTCGCCATCTAGTGAGAATAGTGACCTTCATTCTTAAAGTTATACTCGTATTGTATTGATTACAATGACTCTCGTCCGTACCATAAACTTGTATCACCTGGTGTCATATACAACTAAATCTAAGATTCATTATTTTAAAAAGATAGAAAATAAATAAAAAAGAATAATAAGTCAAAAAATGTTTTTCTTTTTAATCATATATTTTTATTGTCAAACTACTTTTTTTCACATATACTATGAGTAATAGACTACATATGCTATGTTATTTAAAATAAATCATGACAATCTGGTAAATACAATGTAATTTTTAAATATTTTTATTATTTTTTGTTTTTGTTAAAGTATACATTATACTGTATAACAATTAAACGATTATAATAAAATACATGATACGTACAAATAGACTTATTAACAATAGCATTTATGTCACCTAATTTATCAAATAAAAAGTTACATCATCTAATTCTATAGCTAACTCAATTTTAACATTCAGAATTAGTACTGTAAAGTCAGTTGAATAATGTCAAACAGTGGCTTTCTATATCATGGGTGTTCTTCAAAATGTCAAGTACTTCAACTGTTTCAAGTCCTCTGGTTCTGCGTAGTATGCATAAGCTAAACAGTAGTAACCTCCCAGCGCTGAGGTCAGAATGTGACTTAACATTAATATGTCCATGATAGCTAATAAATGTCATTATGTCACAGTATACATGTCTGTATAAATAAACTTATTAACAATAGTATTCATTTAACTTAATTATCAAATAAAAAAAACAACAACATTTTTTGTAATTCTACTGTTAACTAAATTTTTAACATTCGACACTAGTAATGTAAAGTCAGTTGAATAGTGCCAAGCAGTGGCTTTCTATATCATAAGTGTTCTTCAAAATGTCAATTACTTCAATCGTTTCAAGTCCTCTTGCTCTGTAGTATGCATAAACTAAACAGTAGTAACCGCACAGCGTTGAGGACAGAATATGACTGTTAACATTAATGTATCCATGATGGTTAATAAATTTCATTATGTCTCCGTTCCAGGTTCCGTCTTGTCCTAAAGAATCGAACAGCTCTACCACTTCACCATGAATAACAACAATGAGCAGCCAATGCCCCTTTCTCAGGCCACCGAGAGCCCCAGGAGTACCGAGAGGTGAGTCATATTTCTTTCTAGCCATAGTGTTGACAATGTAACATCTCTTCCTGTAGTCAGGCCGCACATAAGTCAATGCTTCTGATGGTATCACAGCCATGATGTAGGAACTTGTCTTCAGGTCATTCCACAGCAATTCGTAGATCTCAGCGGTGTTCATGCTAAGTAAATATTCCTGGCATAATCCACCTCGTATAAGGAAGGGTAACTGACTCTAACTAGCATCACCACTGATTCAGGTAGAGGTTTGGCAAATCTCAGCTCTATTCTCGCATTTCCATCCCTGTTGGCAGGATAGTATTTGTCATAATTTTGTGGTGCAAGGTCAACCACAAAGAGACTGTAGCCTTCAGGGTATTCCGAGAGTGTAATCCTCCTCTTGTCACTTGTACCAGTCTTTCCTCTGTAGAGGTCTCCGTAACACT